>CANUEZ040000111.1:10135000-11520000 GCA_948099385.1 Fasciola hepatica | reverse complement strand
TCTGCGAACGTGATATCAGGGTGGTACGGTGAACTCGCTTAAAAACGGAGGATCATACTGATGGAGCACTGGCTTCAGCAGGGAGCATCCCTGGGGCAGTTCGATATCCCTTCGAAAAACTCTCTAATAATTCATTTTGGCTGTTATGCATTACGCATCTTAGACGTCGGTGGTAGCTGCGGAAGCGCACCCATGCACCAGTGCCGAATCGGCTAAGCTTAAGAGACTTCAGTGAGCTGCTACTCGGCTCGTTGCGGATCTACTCGGGGCTGGCTACGAAAGTTGCCAACAGGCAACTGGAGACCTATCAGAGTTTACGAGGTGACGTCATTTGCGCCACTCACATCATCCAAGGTGATATGAGGCCAGAACTTCAAATGATCTTCCAACTACGTAGACCAGCAGCACGTGGAAACACACACTGACACACCTGAAGCTGGAATCTACGAGTTTGCCGCCGAAGTACCGCCTACCCCGAAGAGTAGCCAACATTTGGGACTCATTTCCAGCGGAAGTGGTGGAAGAGGTGCACTATTCCACCTTCAAGCAAGTACTGGACGATTTTCTGGATGATAATTGAAATGATTCTTCTTCCTGAGGCCACCTCCAAGAGCTACCTGACGACGCCTGGGCGGGAGGTTTTCCTCTGCATCTAAGGCCGAAAACTTGAGACTACCGATTTTTGTGGGCAAAACAGAAAACACAGAGGTCTCAGCCAAAGATATTTGCTAGAACTTATTGATACTGGACAGGACAGGATTTGTGGATGAGAGTGGATTCCGGCCTAACGTGCTTCTAGCCACTTGCACCCGTAGGGCCAGGGAAACTCCCCCGGAGCTGAAACTTCGAGTATGGAGTAGTATGACTTTAGCTGGAGTAGCCGAAAAACCTTTGGTATTTTCATAGTAAAAAGTAAGTAAAAATTGACATTATCTTCATCATATGTGTACGAACGATGAACGTTTGTCCACGGGTGTTTTACTAGTATTTTACGATGACAGATAATAGGACAGGTGGTTTTGAGTGTCTACTTTTTGATACTTCTCATCTGTCACCTCTCAATCCTGCTCCGATGTTGTTCGAGTGAGCGCTACTTAAGATTTTCTAGCTCTGTAGTGCATTTTCTAGAAGAATGGCTTGGGTGGTGAAAATGAAGGTGAAAAAAGGAAGCAAGCATGTGAAGTAGAAAGGAAATAGAGGAAATGAGCACAAATAGCAGTCGGCAGTTTAGGGGAGGATTAAATAGCTGGGGGAGCTACGGTGAAACTTGACTGTTTGGCTAAATGAGAAATTAAGCTGGAAAGACGCTTCACCTTGCTACGGCACCATCTGCAAAACAAAACATAAAAAACGACCGTTGTTACGTATCTAACATGAATCCGACCACATTGAGTGCACGTAGTAATTTGGATGCTTGTGATTTTTGTGCACTAATTTGTTGCGCAATAACAGGGAGGCATACTCCCCTAATCCTATTGCCCAGGGGCTGGCCTCATCTTTTTTCTTTTTTGCCTTCACAGCTCAGGGGCTTGGCACTCTCAGTGTTCTCTAGGACTCTTCTAAACCATACAGTTTTCGGCAGTTTATTATCGTACCCCACATTTTGGTTGGATTCGCAGCCCAAACTAAACGGCACATTCGTTTTGTGAATCTTTTACACAGCACACATAGGGCCAACCACAGCCTGCTAAACATCAGCCTTTCCTATTTTCTTTTTTAGGAACCTCACTCGAAGTCAATGGTCATTACTCCATTTCGGTGATTTTTTGGCGATAAGGGTGGCGTAGTGACGTTGCATTCATTTCCGGAAATCATCATTTTTATTGCAACCTCATGCAAAAACTTTGTTTTGTCAATCCGGACCAAGCTGTTCCTGGCTCGACGGCCAAACATACACACCTTCTTGAGGGTCCCCCCTGATATTTTCCCGTTCAGCTTGCTTTGCTCTGCAGGTTCGCATAAACATATCTTTGACTTTCATTCTGTTTTCTGACTACTAGCTCAGAATCATTCGATCAGTGACCGTGGTTCACTACCGCGTCCGTGCGCAATTTTGTCTCGTTAGCCCTGCGCATCATAGCAGTATCTGTTTTTCTTTTTGTGGAAACGTGGCACCAGTATCATCCCATATGATCACGCCTCGCGCGCTATAAAACGGGTGTTCAGATTAAGACTAGGGGAAGTAAACTCGTACTGACATCGCCAAAACTATTGAAACGAAGGGTTAAAAGGTGCACGGATCAATTGGTGTGTGAGGGGCCTAACAAGGAGGGAATTTTCGAGCATCTTTGCCTGGGGGAGTGGAGCAGGAACTAGAACTCAGTGTCCCCCGCACCAAACCATCAATTAAAGGCCTGAATGCCTGCCTTATTAAGGCCTTGGAAACAGTCCCAGCTACTCTTGGACTAACCTGTGCCTAAAACCAGTGATGTCACGGCAGGAGATGGCTATCGGCGGCAGAACAATCCGGGAGCTTACTACAGGTTCGTGAAGAGTTTTGATCTTACGTTCAACCTGAAGCTTTCTTTCTTTGGTTTAGTTTAGTGGCCTCTCAATCCTCCCACGGAAGCGCGGGGTGAAAAACTTTGCGGAGATTGACCGCGTTGATGCCACTCAGACTTGAAGGCTGCAATGAGGTCACCTCCTAGTCTTCTTTTTATGGCGGATAGGTCAAGGTAGGCTAGTTCTTCTTCACTTGACTTTCGTCTCCTGCCCTCTACCATTTTGGTGGAAGTACGTTGCACTCATTCTATACAGTTTACTTCCCTATGCACGAATGGTGACCAGGTTTGGACACAATGCTTCACGCATGGTCGAACCACCGTTTGGTATAATGGCGAAAGATTTGGGGGTTGATAGATATCAGAGCCCGGCTGAGTTGGAAGAGTTTTCTGTGCTCGGCCCCAGTTGCCTTCAGGCACTGGGCAGGTGATGCAGAACTACGAGTGGTGTTTACCCCTAAACATTGCACCATCCTTGTTGGCATATTCACCAGCTAACCTTGGGGGTGCCAACTGACAATATGACGGGGAGGCTATCAGTATTCGGCATTTGGGAAGCTTAGCTGGAGGTCCTTTTTCGTGGTTCAATGCATCACTGCCCGAATATCTTCTGCCATGTTGTTTCTTCTTCCACTGCCCTTCACTTTGGCTTCATCGGCGAATATGTAACATGGGTTCCGTAGACGGATTTCGAGGTCTTCGCTGAACAACAGAAAAGGGAGTGGCTCTAGAACGGATCCCTGTGGAGCTCCCCCGATCACCCCTCGCGGGCTGGTTTGGCCGGCACCGACCCCAACCTGGAAGCTCCTGCCTTCAGGGTAGTGAAAGATCCAGCTTTCCAGCGAACCACCGGGACCAAAGTGGGACAGTTTCGCTGCTAACAGTTCACTGTTTACAGAGTCAAAAGCTTTACTGGAGTCCAAGTGGCGGGCCTCGTCGATTAGATACCGCCCGAGTGGATGCTCACGAAGCGCAATGTCTCTCGCAGTTGATGCAAGATAAGGGTTTCTGTTTCCCTCTCATTTTTAGGGGGTATTCGACGAAATGCATGGTGTAGTGTTGGGTGCATGACTGGTGTGCATATCATCAAAAGAATTCTGGACACTCGATTGGCTGTGGCCATTACCTGTCCTGTGCAAACTGAACTGAACTGGACTGACCTTCGGCCACCAGTCCTTCGCCAAGAAGGTGGGTAACGTCGTCTGGCAGTGGTATCAGGTTTGACAGGCAGGAGCTGCCTTTCACAACCTTCGCGTCGAGTAGCTCGGCCAAGGGAGAGGGACATGCGTCACCATGTGGTGAACGTGCTAAGAACAGTAGGCTTACTAGAGTGTGCCTTTGTCATAGGGATTTTCAGACTGGGTTGGTGGTGAGTAAGACCGGAAACCTCGTCATGTGCCCCACGGCCAGAGCTAGTTGAATTTGGGAACCCAAGATATAGGAATGCGCTAATTGCTGCTATAGACAGGATACTGAAGGCTACTGCAGGGAAGATAAACGCGGAACCAGGTCACTCGGCAAAGAGTGAACGATCGCAGAGGAAACCCAAAGTACCTTTCATGGCTTCTGCGCCAGCTCTGGGTCCATCGCCGTGGGTAAGCACCGCCCAGTATCAGCAGCCGGGAACGCCAATAACTCACCGGGAACAACTAGCTCAGATAGGTGCAGCCCGGATGGGCTCCCATATACCTGAAGCTTGCTATTCCAAGCTAGCTGCAGCGAGGCGAGAAACCTCGCCTAGAGTAAATCCAGAGACTGAAGACTTAAGTCAACCAGGGGCACCTAAAGCCAACATAGCAAAATACGCCAGAGGCACGCAGGCTACTTTCCCGAGTGCATGCAAATAAAACCGCTTCCGCCTACAAAACCTGAAACCAAGGCAGTGGTAATGACCGGGGGAACAGCTGTAGCATATTCCAGTGCGTGCAGTGTGGGGAATAAATGGAGAGAATTGATGGCCGAGATCGAGGGCACTGACCGCATTGCAATCGCTGAAACTTGGCTCAGTATTGATGTGGCAACAACCGGCTTTCCCCTAGTAGGTTACTGTGCCTGCCAGGCTGACAAACAAGACGGAAAGGAAGGAGGGGGTGAACTGTTGCTTGCTGCGGACTTGCACGAGCAAGTGGCAGGATGTGAGACGTCCACTCTGAACACACATGTGGCTTAGTGCTACCTGAGTTCAAGGAACATGAAGACGACCCCGAGTTGCGTCTACAGGTCTCCATGCTCAAGCCCTAACGAAGAAGCACTGTTAAGGGAGCCGTCGGCCAGGATAGCTACCCAGTTCAATAGGTCAGTGGTTGTTGGTGGTTTCATCTGGCCCAAAGTAGAGCGGGAGGGATTGTGGGCACAGAGAGATGGATTTGGCGATCGGTTGATGAGGCTGGTGTGCAGATTCACACTGGTACGACACATACGCCGAGCATTCTGACGGAGAGCAGGCTAGACACCCAGCGTTCTGGACCTCGTGCTCGCGAAGACACCGTCGGAAGTCGACCACCTAGAGTTTACTGCTCCTATGGGCGGCAGCGACCGTGGGGTGATCAGGTTCCTGCTCAGTGCGAAACCTCAGAGGCCCCTCAAAAACTAAGGAGGGACTCCGGGAAAGTTGAATACCGGGCACTGGAGATGGCTCCAGGGAGTACGTAGAGAGCAGCCTTCAACTTCACATTAGAAAACAAGTGGTTGCAAATAAAAGGCAGCTTGACGCCACCCACTGGTGAGTTCGCTCCAATGTGGAGGGTAATGAAAACGGGCCGGCCGCCTTGGTGGATCCGCAGAACCGGAAAAGCGCGGACAAGCAGGCGGATGGCATAGAGAAGCTTCCGCAGGGCAGGGGGACATCTTCGCTTTCTGCAGTTCCTGAGGGAGCGCGAACATGCACCAGGAATGCAAAGATCCTGTCAGATACAACACGAAGCCTGACTGGCATAAAATGTCAAGAAATGCCCCAAGGCCTATTAAGACCAAGTACAGTCCAAGGCACAGGCACTAGAGGCAGCATGAAATGTTGTGGATGGTCAAGGTAGGCACGCAAGTATCGCCGGCAAAAAGCCTAGGTACTTAAAAACTTCTTTGAGCTGGTACACATTGCAGACTCCTGGAACCAGCAGCTATTACTAGAACCCTACAGTGTTCCCCAAGTGGACGAATTTGCCGCAGGACCGGTGGTGGTGGAACTGGCTATCAACCAATTAGGGCGGGGTAAGGATGCTGGCCCAGACTTGATTCACTCCGCCATCCTACGTGAGTTGACAAGCATAGTGTCAAGGGTGTTAGCGCACTTGTTCACCATGTCACTGGCCTCGGCCACATTGCTTTTTGACAGGATAAAGCCGACGAAGTGCCCATCCATGAGGGGGGCAAGAGGGAAGATGTATCTAATCACAGGCCTGTTAGCCTGCTCTCAGTAGTATTAAATGTACCTGAGGGTAGCTGTTAATTACGAATCGTGATTAGAGTTTGTCCTTCTGCCTTCTGTTTAGTTACTTATTAGTAGTGAGTATATGCATCGTGAACCCCGGACATTCGCAATGTATTTTCCCTGTTTCTAAGGTATCACATCAGCTTATACTTGAGTTTCATGGTGCTTATTACATGAACAGTTCACGTATTTGTTCGTAACCTTGTTTTCCCGAAGGTATACACTTCTACTGTTATATAATCTTTCTGAGTGTTTCATTTGTGCTGCCGAGCGGAGGTTCGAACTCCCAGTCTTAGCGTTCTGTCAGTGCACTCCATTATTGGCCGTCTTACGTCAACAGCATTAAGGGATCTATTGCCGGATTCGCCCATTCATGCTGGCACGTGCCTTTGTTTACTCCACAGACTTAGCTTATTTGTACTAATTTGTTAATGACACTTTTTACCATTGCAACCACAGTCCAATTCACGCGTTTGTATTCGATTTATTGATCTTTGACGATAAACGTTCTTGATTTATTGATTGTACCACAACCGAACTGCGCTACAGTTTCGTTCAGCTGCCTGCTAAGTGGACCGTTTTTATTTTCTGCGCTGTCCCGATTTTCGGAAGCTCACTGCCCATTGTTCTTGGTTTCTCACCTGGCTGTAAGTCTTTTATTTGCTGTATATTTATGCTTATTGTATTATTTAGAACCACGAATCATCGATAAACACGGTTATTCGATTGGAATTTGTTCTGCCCATATCGTGCGTGTAGCTAGTGAAACTAAGTTACTGCTAGATTCACAGCCCTAGACGTCGGGGTAGTCGCAACAGTAGCCTTACAGACAGGATCGCAAGGCATGTTGAATACCGCAGGATGATTACAGGGAGGCAGCACGGATTTGTGAAGAGGAGATAGTGTCCCACTAAACTCTTATCATTTCTGGGGCAAGTAACCGGCAGACTAGACAAAGGTGAGCGAGTTGGAGAGTGTTATCTGGATTTCCAGAAGGTCTTCGACTCGGTAAATCGCAGGCTGCTGGTGCAAAAAATGCAGGGCATGAGGACTGCACAAGTGATGCTGAATTGTGTTGGAACATACCTCGGTAGTAGGGCATTCCAGGTTCGGGTTAATGATGTAACATTCAGGGCAGCGAGGGCATGCATTGGGGTACCGCAAAGGTCAATGTTGGAGCCGCTGTCGTCCTTGATCTACGCAAATGACCTAGTCGACACCTTGGGTGCCCTGGTTTCCTACTCGCTTATGGTCTCAAGACTGTGGGAAACCATCTTCGAACTGGATGCAGGAAGGCCTGAAAAGAATACCAGTGGACCGAAACACTAGAGCTCCCTTTGAACCGAGGTAACTGCAGACGGCTGCTCCATGGCGGGGAGTAGGAGAGACTCGGCACTTCGATGAAGAAGCACTCGGGATAACTGAGACCACTGAGGTCATAAAAAATCTTGGGGTTCAAGTGCTCGAGTTCTTTAGCCCATCAGGCAGTGCCTTGGGGCAACAGATAAGGGTGTAACGAATGTCTGAGCAATGCGTAGCCAAATTCGCAACGGATCCCGAAATCAAAAGACGATCATCCGTGATATTCTACGATACTAGATTGTTACATGAACAATGACATCAAAAAAAATACAAACCTCAATAAAACGATCACAAGGACTCAACAACGAGAAACCGAATGGCAGCGTGTGAGCAAACAGCACGTGCCTCACGCAGGTCCTGAACAAGGATGTGCCAAAGTAGCGCTCTGGGGGCGAACAAACAATAATTGGTCCATAGAAACAACAGATTCTTAAAGACAAGTCAATAGTGTAGGCAAATGAGTGATGTTAGGAGAAACACTGAATCGCGAGGGTTAAAGGGGGATTTTCCACGGCCGGTTGTTACACCGCCCACAAAAATCCTCCTCAATCCTTAGCAGAGTCATAGGTTTGGTAAAAAGGTACTGATTCTTTCTACCTACCTAGGCCCTGCTGTCGGTGCGAGCGCCTGATGCTCGTCGTCAACGTTCTACTACTGGTCGCAACTAACCCATTGGCTACATAGACGTGAGGCTAGTCTACATCTTCCACAAGACCAAATGACGGATGGCGGGCGTGAAGAGGGCACATAGGTGCTGTCCTTGTAAAAGGCCTTCCTGTCCCGGTTGTATGTGCTTGATTGAGTGTGTGTGTATGTGTGTAAGTGCCGAGGTGTACAATGGAGTCACAGGTATGAATGCATATCAAAGGAGGACTTTCTGCAATGTCAACAAAAGGCTGTGTGGCAAAACGAGTAAAATGTAGGCATGTGTGCGTGACCTAAGCCCCGTTACTTCTACATGCGGTGTCGTGTCGTTTGGTGAGCTGAGATTTGGACAACTAGCTCCATAGTACATGGTAAATTCTGTATGAAATTGAACACAAATATACTTCAAAGATGGTGCAGGGGGTTGGGTCCTACAGGAGAATACATGAGGGATAAATAAATGAATTCCGCTCCATCTGGTATCAGCAGACATGGGTATAGCTTGGTCCGTAGCGTCGGCCTCGCCCGCGTCGCTGCCACCTTCAAGTAGACGTATTCTACGTATATCTTGCAACACGTGTCCTTTGTTCGTCCTCACCACCACCGTGCGCACGAGGCCGTCGATTTCTGCACTGCAGTCCCTGATCGCTCCAACCAACCAATCGTCTCTGTGTAAGTAGCTCTCCACGAGGATAACTACATCGCCACATCTGAAAGACCTCTGTTTGGAGATCCACTTTTGCCGAAGCTGCAGTGCCGACAAGTACTACCTAGTCCAATGTTTCCATAAAGCCCGTGCTAAGTACTTCACTTGTTTCCATCCATACATATACGTTCCACGTAGGGTTTTGGTGTGATTGCCCCAGCGTTTGAACGCAGCATCAACAGGTCGTTGGGGGTGAGAGCCTGTTCGCCTTCCGGGTCCATAACGATCGGCACCAGGGGTCTGTTGTTCGGTATGCGTTCTACTTCTGTTAATAAAGCAGTCAGCGTCTCGTCATCGAGGTTTTGATGTGCGGTCAGGGCTGTGAGTATTTTCCTAGTCGATCGTAGCAGACTTTCCCAAACGCCCCATGATGACTGGCATAAGGTGGATTGAAGTGCCATTCTATCCCATTTGCCCCGGTCTGGTTTTGTATTTTGGCGGTATCCAAGCGGCTCCATCATTTCTCTAATTCCTTATGAGCCCCAACGAAGTTCGAGCCATTGTCTGAGTATATATTCCTGGGGAAGCCCCGCCTCGCGATGAACCTTTGAAGGGCCATTAGGAATGAACCGGTGGTCATATTATGCACCGCTTCAAGATGGACTGCTCTGGATGGTGAACATGTTATCAGGCAGCCGTACCTCTTCTGGGTGCTCCTATGATGTCGTACAAGTAACGGGCCAAAGCAGTCGGCGCCGATTTCCACGAACGGGCACCATCCCGTTTGAACTCTTACGGCTGGAAGGGGGCCATCATTTGTTGGCTTGCTACCGCTCTCCGACGACAAGTAATGCAATTGCCTATGACTCGCTTGACCGTCGCTGGTCTCTTTGTCACCCAAAATCGTCGGCTTATATTTTTCAATAAGTGATTCAAACCTGCGTGTCCCTGTTCTCGGTGTACATGGTCTATCAGGCGTCTCGTTATGTAGTGGCCACCAGGGATTATTATGGGGTGTTTTGTTTCGTACTCTAGGCGTGAATTCGTCAGCCGTCCTCAAAACCTCAGTAGTCCGTTGATTCGCATGGGGTTTGGTGCTCGGATACTACTGTGTAACAGCCTGCTTCCTTTGGTGTTATCATCTGTCCTGGCTAGCTCGCGGGCCTCGGACGGGAAAGCGTCTCATTGTACTGGGCGTATAACGTCGAGTTTGGCTTGATTCGGCTCGCCCGGTAGTATCGTCCCCACATTTAATGTGTTCTGTGGTCGTGCGCCTTTCATAATCAATAAGAGTGCTTTGTACCGTGTCCACCAGACCGCGGCTCTTAACATTTTTGTCCATTTGGGGAATTGGCGCAATTTTACTATTAGAATTACGCTTCCCGTGAAGTTCATAGCCAGTATCAGTCTTTTAGTCTCGATATCACCATCATCAGCCATAGATACTAATAGCGTTGACCGCATCTCTTTAGTTGCCGTTAGGAAGTCCGGTCCCATTGTCCACGTCCGCAACCTCTCTAGTGTTTTCAGGCCCCTTAAGCAGAAGTCGGCCGGGTTACCGGCGGATTTTACAAAGTGTTACTGACCGGTTTTAGTCGACTCGTGGATTATAGTGAGTCTGTTGGCCACAAAAGTGTTAAAACGAGTGGTAGTGTTGTTTATGTAATGTAGAACCGTGGCTGGGTCCGTCCAAATGTTTGGTTCCCAGTCTATCCTGTCGAAGCATCTCCTAATCAGCCCCGCGGCTTTCAAGGCCAGTACTGCTGCCGTCAGTTCCAGCCTTGGAATGGACACCGTTTTCAGAGGAGCCACTCTCGTCTTTGCGAATAGTATCTGGCTGTGCCGCCCACCATTTGCGTCTACCCAGCAGCCGTAACCAACTATCACGTAGCCTATTTCTGATGCATCGGAGAATAGGTGGAGTTGGGCGTCGTTTGTGCACTTGATACCTGTTAGGCGTCTTTGTATTTTTATCTCCCGAAGTTGCTCCAGGCTGTGCAGCCAGTCGCGCCATCCCTTATCGTCGTCATCCCGGAGAGATTCGTCTTAACCCGTCCCTCTCTGGCACAGCAGTTGCATCCAGCACTTTCCCGGTAACAACCATGGTGAAACCAAACCTAGGGGATCATAGAGGCTTGGGACTGATGACAAGATCCCTCTCTGTGTGACTGGTCGTCTGGGTAGGTCCAGAATGAAAAAGAATTCGTCACCTCCAAGGTTCCATTGGAGTCCAAGCGTGTGCTCCGTTTTTGAAGAGGATCCCACAAGCTCTCTCGTACACTCCATTTTTTCAAACTTCGGTATAACATTGAGCACCCCTCGGTTGTTCGAAGTCCATTTAGTGAGGTTGAATCCTCCGGCATTTAGAGTGACGATCAGTTCGGTCATATAAAGAATAGCAGTATTTGAGTCGTCAAGGGAACACAGAAAATCGTCCACGTGGAAGTGGTCCGTTGCTCTTCCTAACAGGTTGCTGGTGCCTTCAAAAAGCTTTAGGGTTTCCCGGAGGGCAAAATTAGCACAGAAGAGGGATTTAACCGTCCCAAATGGGTGCACGGTCAGCCTGTACTCGTCAGGTGCGCGATTCGTGTCGTTCTCAGGCCACCAGAGGAGACGGAAGGCGTCCCTATCTTTAACGGGCATCTTTACTTGTAAAAACATTTCACGTATGACGCAAAAACGGCTAATTTTCCTAGCCTAAGACGACATAAAACCTCGACTTGCGGCGTTGTCCAGTCTGGGCCCCGTAGTATATGGTCGTTCAGTGACACACCCTGACATTTCGCGGTACAGTCGAAAACCACTCTGACTGTCTCCGGTTTCTTTGGGCTCACGACAGGAAGATGGGGTAGGTACCACCTCAAATTTGTGCTGGTAACCGCTGTATCTACTCTTTCCATTTAACCCAAGTCGATTTTATGTTGCCTGACTCGCGTGTATTCTGTCTTTAATTGTGGTTCTCGAATTAGCCTGGTTTTGAGGAAGTCTAATCTTTTCAGAGCCATTTCTCGGCTGTTTGGCATGGGTTTCATGTTGGATCTCCACGGGACTGGAACCTCGAGACGACCTTTTGCCTACTTGACGTTCTCAGCTACCATTTCCAAAGCCGACCTATCTTTTCGTGATGGGGCCTCTCTGTCCATGGTCAGGTCGGCAAATTCGGTGTTATACAATTGTTGGAATGCCTGTTCAAAGTCCGTCATCCTTACCGAAGTGCAGTTGATTTGGATTTGTTTGCCGCATCTGCCGTCTGTACTACCATATAATTCCCAACCGAATATGGTGCGTACTTCATAGGGTGCTTTGCGGCTTCCTATCCTTTGATCCAGGACCCAATGCGCTTCCGGTATATCAAAGCCGATCAGCAGATCAATTTCGTTATTCTGCCACCCCCGACCGTAACCCTGTCGAGGTTCGGCCACTGAGTCAGAATCGATTGCACTGATTGAGGTGCTCTCATCGGCAGGTCCTTTATGGTGAATGCTTCTAGGGTTTCTACCCCATCATTGCCGACCAAGGAAGTGAGTTGTAGGTGCAGTTTTGTCAACTAGGTGACTTCGGTGCCACTCACTGTGCATACTGCTAATGAGGATTGATTCCCTCTGATCCCATATCTCTCTGCGAACTCCTACCTTACTAGCGCGATATCCAAGCCACTATCTAATAAGGCCAATGCTTTGGCCACCCCAGTCGCGGTCACAACTCCCACGGCGACTATGCCTAAACGTACTGGTTTTTGGCGGATCGTAACGTTGAACAAATAACGCTGGGTTTGTTACTCGTCTCGGGTAAGGTTACCCTCGCCTGGTGCAGCAACTGATGGTGTCTGCCCGTGAAGCCCCCGTAACCACATCGGTCCCTTGTCCTACAGGCTGCCGCCCGGTGCGTGGTTTTGAGACAAATGAAACACGCTCCCGCAGTTCTTGCCATTCCCCACCGTTCGTCTATTGTGGCGGTGCCAAACTCGGAGCATTCTGATAGTCCATGGCTAGCACCACAGGATCTGCAGTTGGGTTGCGCCTTAGCATCGCGTTAAATGGCATGTGCATTGGTCCAAGGCTGGTATTTTGGATGTTTCCGTGCAGGGGTTTGAGCTTGGCTAGTACTGGGCTTGTTTGCCCGGTTGCGGTCCCGGATGAGTCGGCCGAACCTGCTGTCAGCTATCTTGGTTTGCCTGTCCAAGTACTCTGTCAGGTCTTCGAAGTTAGCTTCCCTGTCTCTTCGGTTTATCCATTCTGCTTCTTCAGCCCACCGACCCTGTAGTTCGGGAGAAAGGTGATGGACCATGCCTTCCAAAGTGTGCATTGCATCTAGGTCAGCCCTGTAACCTAAATGGTCGAGGGCTATTGAGCAGTTTTGCATCTTAATCACCAGGTCGGCCATTGTGTAGACATCGCCCTTGGTTCTCTCTGCCTCCACCGTCACGCCCTCTATTAGGTTGCGAGCTACTTTGAAAGGTTGGCCAAACAAGTCCCTTAGAATCTTCCTTGCTCTTGTGTAGCCTTGTTCCGTGTCGAGCATGGCGCACCCGTCGATAGCTTCTCTTGCTCGGCCTCGGCAGTAGTGAGTAAGGTGGAGAAGCCTTTGCCCAGGGTCAGTTACCTTATTTTCAACGAAAGTCTTGAACTGCTTGACAAACTTGCAGTATTGTTCAGCTCGCCCGTCGAAAGCCGTTAGTTCCACTCTAGGCAAATCAGTCGATGGTGGTTCGTAGTCGGCGACCTGCGTGGGGCTCCCTATCTTATTGCACTCTGATCTATCGGAAGTGTCAAGGTCGCTGGTCTCATGCCCTCGCTCTTTCTGTGTACACTTCTTTTCTGCTTCCTGTGCCTCTAGTCTAGCCGATAGTAACTGTTGTTCTAGGTCCAGTGTTCTCAGCCTATATGAATCGACATACTCACGATCCATATTGCTCTCATTACCACCTGAACTAGCACTGACAAAGCCAGGCGATCTAACAATAACTAAAGAATCAAAAGTACCCAAAACCTCCCCAGAGACTTATCGTGTTACTTCATGTCCGGATTCTAATATTTTCGATCCTTTTCTTGGCACTTCTGCGTGCTTTTCCTCGTTCCAAATTGATCTATTGAGTATTGTAAGGAACGTTTCAGCAATGCGTAGCCAAATTCGCAACGGATCCCGAAATCAAAAGACGATCATCCGTGATATTCTACGATACTAGATTGTTACATGAACAATGACATCAAAAAAAATACAAACCTCAATAATACGATCACAAGGACTCAACAACGAGAAACCGAATGGCAGCGTGTGAGCAAACAGCACGTGCCTCACGCAGGTCCTGAACAAGGATGTGCCAAAGTAGCGCTCTGGGGGCGAACAAACAATAATTGGTCCATAGAAACAACAGATTCTTAAAGACAAGTCAATAGTGTAGGCAAATGAGTGATGTTAGGAGAAACACTGAATCGCGAGGGTTAAAGGGGGATTTTCCACGACCGGTTGTTACAAAGGGTAATGGGTCCACGTTTCAGTTGTGTCTGGCTGTCACGTCCCCGGGCGCCAAAACAATATTCCCACTTTACAGAACGCATGTATGTCCCCACCTGGTGTACTGCGTCCAGGCCTGGACACCAAAACTAGCCACAAACAAACAGCTGTTGGAAACCACCCAAAACGGTTTACCAAGATGACCAAAAGGCTGGGGGACAAGACATACAAAGAACGCCTCAAAGCACTCGACCTGTTTTCGCTCAACAGTTGACGCTTAAGGGGAGATCTGATAGGGACTTTCAAACAGCTCCATGGGTTATCCGAAACCGACAGGCCGTTTTAAGTTCTGAATGAAGACCCGAAGCTCAGGGGACAGGAGCACAAATTGATGAAACCCATGGCCATCGGAAGCGATAGAGTGCATTTCTTCCATCACCGCGTTACGAACCCGTGGAACAAACAGCTAACCTATGTGGTAGCAGCAAATAGCGTCGTCATGTTTAATCGACGGCTGGACGACTGCTGGGACGAGGTTCTCCCGGACCATGGCTAGCCAAACGGGCATCCCCTCAGGCTACACCTCTCTCTTCCATTCCCTTATTTTCTGAGGCACGAAACATTGATACCCGTCACGCAGCAAAATACAACGAAGTGCGGTCTTATTATTCATTCAGTTGTCCTCACGGGGGATTTTTGAGGGTAAGCATGGCAGCTAGTTGGAAGAGTGAACCTGTTTATCCAACGCGACTGCCGGTTCCTCGAGGGCGAACTTGCTTTCATCCCCTTCCTCGAGGTCCACCACCCAAAACTCGCAACTTCTGGGCCACTTAGCAGTCGAAGCACCGTGGGAACATTGCAGCCCACGGGTGCAAAAACATGCACGTACACTGGCCAAATCTGCAAGGCCTGTGACCTGATCTGATCAGCTGCCACTCTGTTAGCATGCTATTTTCGGTGACAGCTGCAACAGTATCGTCCCTAATCAGCCTTTTCCAACATTTGCCTATTACGCTGGTTAGGTTGATTGGTCTGTGGTTACTTGCGTCCGTTCGAGGGGCACATCTGCGGGGCTACTACTAAGGCTTTTTCCAGCCTGTTTGGACCCAGCCCATGCGGAAGGAGGCGAAGAACAGTACAGACCCCAGAACTGAAGCATACGTAGTACTCTACGAGGACTACAGTCCAACCTGTCGGCTAAACACCGGCCACTGGAAAACTACGGCGACCAGACCCGTCAGTTCCGGTGAATCCAGTGAATCTCTCACTGAACACCTTGTGAGTTGCCGCGTGGTTTGCATTTTCGAATCACTCACAGCGATAGGCATTGTTGCATTGTTTGGGGAAACGGCGCACGTCGTTTCGCCCAGACTAACGTACCGTAATTAGCTTTACTGCGCACGTACATTTTGAAGAGCTCATGCTACTCAAAAACTGGTGGCACGTTTTGGTGTCCCGTTTGTTGTTTTTGTTGGTGTCAGTGCAGCTGATGTCGGATAACATCTTTTCGTGGCGCTTTTTGTAGTGTATCCTGTTTGTGTCACTTTTTGTGGAGTACCTTTTTGCATCACTTGTTGTGGTGTACAGTTTGTGTCGGTTGAAAAGGTTGTGTTATTATCCTACTGGTATTCGATACGGTATTTTTGAACAAACTCGAGCAGCACCGCCGAAATGTATAGAACAGAGGTTGAAATTATCGATCAGGCAGTGAGCTGTGGGAACAAGGAATGCACAGTCCTGGTGCAAGATTAGGGATTTCGACGCCACCAGTGTTGCTTTCGGTATCACCAAAAGTTCTCCAAGCTGGTAGAGAAAGAACTCCAGCTGCACATCAAGTACGCATCGCTCAAGTGGATATGCTCCCACTCCTTCGCATTCTCAAGCGAGTGCTTCAACATAATTCGAGGGGAACTAGAAGAAAGGGAGAGGAACATGAAACTGAAATTAAGACTGGTGAGAGCGAGCAATAGCTTATCGGAAAGGACAAACTGTGTGCCAGATCAGAGAACTGAAATAAGAGAGCCCAGGCCAAAAGGTAAGGAAAACGAGATGGCAGTAGGTTTAATTGATGTGAAATAAAGCCTCCTGACAGACGTGGAATCCCTCAAGGAGCAGGTTAAACGACTAGATGCTTCAGTGCAACTCATGAAGCAGGACACGGAGGTCATGGCAGATAGACTTAGAAACTGCTAGGATCAAGAGGAAAGTAAACAGCTGGCATGAGACTGAGGTTCTTAGGATGGATGGCCTACTCCCACTACACCAATAGTCAAGTGCTAGAGAATAGTGAAACGTACATGCTTAGAAATCCTTCCTAGCCATAGTCATAAACTTGTATTGTTGAGATCATGCTCTGTATTTTATTCACCCTCGAACGAGTACAACAGGCATCAATCACCACACTTCAACATTTGTTTATAGTTTGCTCACGTGAAGTGGCA
This sequence comes from Fasciola hepatica, assembly GCA_948099385.1. Lineage (NCBI taxonomy): Eukaryota > Metazoa > Platyhelminthes > Trematoda > Plagiorchiida > Fasciolidae > Fasciola > Fasciola hepatica. The sequence goes on along the minus strand of CANUEZ040000111.1, from coordinate 11,503,524 downwards.
TAATTTTGAATCGAACTTGGACTGCCGTGACGGCGGTACTTGACACTGGCCTTTGTTGAACTCTGGTCCTCGTTGCTAGACGTTGTGGCCGTACAGTTGAGGTTTGTACATATGTATACGCGCAGAACTTGTTAATCCATTACCGTAGAAACTACGAATCAATCTCGTTCCGGTCTTGGGATTCGTTTTGAATTGGCTCCGCGTTGCTCACAGTCGGAATAACCGTCACAAATAGGACTGTAGCGTGGAACGCAACCAGCTACGCCACAACCCCTGATAGTTGTGTTCCACAGTGCCTACTGGAGAGATATGCCGCTGCCCAGGGCAGGAGCATATGAGGGCGGCTAGCAGGGAATGGTTAGGTTTTCACCTGACGGCCCTGCATTTGTCAAGCAGGGTAATGCCATGGTTGTAACGACCGGTCGTAGAAAACCCCCCAATAACCACGACGGTTCCATGTTTCCTTAACATCACCCGCTTGTGTACTCTATTGACTTGTTTCATGCACTGTTTGTTTTTACGGACCAAAGCTTGTTTGTTCGAGCCCAGTGCGCTGCTCTGTTATATCACTGTTATGGACCTGCCTGACGCACGTGCTCCTTTCTCGCACGCCGCAATTCGGTTCTCCTTTTTTGAGTCCTTGTGATTGCACAATTGAGATTTGTATCTGTTTCGTGTAATCGTTCATTTGACAATCTAGTATGGCAGAATTTCCCGGACGATCGCTTTCTGATTTTGGGATCCATTGCGAATTTGGCTGCGCATTGCTCAAACTTGTCTTACAATAGTCTTGATGAGAATGGACACACCTGATGTGAAGCGACCGACCCTCCATATAGCAAAGTTGGAGATGACCCCTCTTGGGAAGTCAACACCCAAAGCCTAAGGAGCAACTCAAGTCCAAAGGTGGAGTTGGAGGCCGGTAAACAAAAAGCCAAAGTTCCGGTGGTTCAAAAGACCAAAAAAGAAAGGGCTCACGGAGTGCTCAGTCCAGTTGATATTGAGAAAGTGCAGCCAGCCGGCCCGAATCTGAAGGAGAAGCCCAAAAAATGTGCTCCGGTGCAACCAACTAAGTTGGAGGTATCAGGGTTGAAAGACGAGGAGACCAGTTGGGTTGATGTGGTCGAAAGACCATCCCAGGCCATCGGTATGGCAACTCAAAAGGAGGAAACCTCCGCTGTCCACGTTGAGCCCGGCGCTGGGTCGACGGGTAGGAGGGAAAAAGCCCCGAAACCCACAGCGTCACTGTATATTCAACAGGCAGCACCACAGATACCTATAGAGGCGAAAGTGGGGCTTCACTCCGGAGACTGCGCCCGAGAGTACCTCAGCTGTAAAATTGGCAATAAATTCAGTATCGAGGACCAAAGAACCGTCAATACGGTACACCAACACCTGCAGTCTCCCGGGGAAATTGAGGCAATCGACGACTAGGATCGTTGTTCCTCTCGTCGTTGCATTGTAGGAAACTTGGATAAAGCTGGATACTGACATGCCTTTTTCAGGGACACTGCCTACGGACAGGACAGAACAGATTGAAGGCAGGTGGCGGAGTAGCACCTCCAGTACGGACCGACAGGCCATTGGAAGGCTCCGTTCAACTTGGTTTCTGGTAATGTACGGGCCAAGTCCTGCTTTATCAGGATCGAGGTGCGAACAACATAAATTATCTGTATCTACAGGGCACCGCTAACGACAGATGAGGAAGTCGTTGAGCTTTTGAGAATGCTGGACGCAGCTCCGGCACAGACAAAGGAGTTCGTCTCGTTGGGGGATCTTACCCTACCGGAAATTAACCGGGAAGGCGGGATCACACCAAGAGGGTCAACGGGCGGCAAGTTTCTGCAGTGGATCCAGTTACATGCACTTACACAGCACGTGACGCAGTCCACTAGACACAGATATGGAAAGCACCAGTCTCTCCTTGATTTGTTCATGACTCGGCACCATGAGGAATTTAAAGAAATTGCGCGGGCAGAGCCACTGGGCAAAAGTGATCATGTAGTGCTGAGGGTTACACTAAGACTTAGCAAGACGCTAAAGGAGATCGTGTTACGTCAGCTGTACGGGAGAATCAATATAAGTGACCTAAAGAGGGCGGCGAGTGGAGCTCAGTGGACACCGAGACAAAAAACGCCTCCGTAGAGGAACTTTGGAAGGTCATCATGATGGGGCTACTCGAACTTACAGAGGAGTTTGCACCTCTGAGGGTAGATAACAGTAGAAAGTGTAACGGTTATTCCGACTGTGAGCAACGCGGAGCCAATTCAAAACGAATCCCAAGACCGGAACGAGATTGATTCGTAGTTTCTACGGTAATGGATTAACAAGTTCTGCGCGTATACATATGTACAAACCTCAACTGTACGGCCACAACGTCTAGCAACGAGGACCAGAGTTCAACAAAGGCCAGTGTCAAGTACCACCGTCACGGCAGTCCAAGTTCGATTCAAAATTATGCCACTCCACGTGAGCAAACTATAAACACATGTTGAAGTGTGGTGATTGATGCCTGTTGTACTCGTTCGAGGGTGAATAAAATACAGAGCATGATCTCAACAATACAAGTTTATGACTATGGCTAGGAAGGATTTCCACGCATATACTTTATAGAAAGCAACTCCCATGGTGGAAGTCGGAAGTCCGTAAGGCTATAGTCATTCCTAGGCGACGATGGGAGGCTTACATGCTGTACAAGACTCAGGGGGCATGGGACAGCTATAAGATGGCTAGGAACGGAGCCCAGGTGATCCAAAGGGTAGAGAAATATATCTTCGAGAGTCCATTAGCTGCGCTGGTCCGCACAAATCCAAAGCGGTTCTACGCTTACGTGCAATCACACAAACGTATGAGCGAAAGTGTAGCAACTTTGAAAGGACCACAAGGACAACTAGCTCTAGGCGGCGAAGGCGAGGATGACGTGCTCTTGGCACTCTTCAAGAGCATATATCGATCAGAAAATAATTTAGAGGAAAGAATGGAGGGCCCACAGGCGCCTCCAATACCCCCAACTTACTGTAGCAGAAGAAGTGCACGCGGAGGCGCAAACTTTTAATAGAAATAAAGCAGCAGGGCTAGATGGGATTTATCCAGCAATCGTTCAGCCTCTGGCCGAGGTCGTAAAGGCTCCGGAGACGAAGCTGCATGAAACGTCACTGAGAGAGGGAATTGTGCCTGGAGACTCGAGGAGGGCAACAGTGGTAGGAATTTACAAGAGCGGACCCTAGGAAAAGGCCAAAAATTACCGGCCGGTTAGCTTGACTGCCGTACTGTGTAAGTGCCTGGAAAGGATAGCCAAGAAACAGATCTTTAGGCATTCGGTTAAACATAACCTCACATGAAATGCTCAGAATAGGTTTTGTGGCAGGGTGACCTTGCCTGACGAGTCTCCTGCTGTTCCTCGATGAGGTAACCAAGCCCGTGGACGAAGGACAGTCGATTGCTGTTTGTTACTTGGACTTCAGCGAGGCTTTTGATTCTGTTATTCACAGATTTCTGGACGTCAAACTGCAGTCCATGGGAATTGTTGGAAAGGCAAGACAATGGATAAATAGTTTTTCAGTTGGACGAACTTTTAGTGTTAAGGTGGGTAGTCATGTCTGAAACCCGGAAGGTGTAACAAGTGGGGTGCCACGGGACTCGGTGCTCGGCCCTCTGCTCTTCCTCATCTCCATCAACGACCTAGCACGTGGGCTTACAAACTCCACCTTTATGTTTGCTGATGACGTCAAGATACCTGGAGTAGATATAGAACTTGACGTGTTGGCAGCACAAGACTGGTCACGCAAATGGGACCTTCGACTAAACCTCACCAAGTGTCAATGCTTGACCACAAATACAGGGGCTAGTGGAGAAGGTGTGGGTTCGGAACAAGTGGTCTCTCAGGTCAAAGACTTGGGCTTTATAATGGGCAACAGCTTCAAGCCGTCGGAGTGGTCCACCACAGCAGCCAATATGGCCAGGAGAGAACCCTTTCGAGTTAGATCCATTTTGTCGTGTAGAGAGTCGGAGATTTTCGTTCCGACATACCAAGCCATAGTTATGCCGCATGTGGAGTACTGCGTGCAAGCCTTGGCACCGTACTACCAGAAAGATACAGATCGTATGGAGAAAGTGCAAGGGCTAGCCACAAGAATGGTGACTAGGCAAGGGGGGTTTAGCTACACAGCGTCTCCGTGCCCTAGGTCTGTTTTCTAGGGGATTTGATGAAAACCTTCAAGGTAATGAAAGGACTGTCAGGAATAAACCGAGAAGACCTTTTCTTTCCGATCCCGGAGAGGGGCACAAAGGGGCATAGCCTTAGATTACAAAGAAAGCATTGGAGGCTCCAAATTAGGGCGAAGGACTTCACTAATAGAGTGGTACCCTATTGGAATAAGCTCCCGGAGGAGGTCACAAATACCACAAAAGTGAAGGTCTCTAAGAAAGCAGTGGACTTATGTTGGGTGGCAGTATACCGCGAATTATGGCAAGCAGTTTTCATGGTCAGAAGCAATTTACTCAGGGTTTCCACCCTTCTCTGCCAGGACTGATACTGCACAAAATTTCTGCCTTTCAGAAGAAGAAAATCACGCAGTGTTGGGAGCTACGGAAAAACGCCGGAAACAGAACCATCTGGACACACGATTGGCTTTAGCCACACCAAATCCTGTGCGAACTGAGCTGAGCTGAACTGAACTGAATTCGGACTGATCTCCGGATAGCCCAGTTTTGCGTTTCGCTGGCGTTGCGGTCATGCCGGAGATAAAGACGTTCACGTTGGAAGAGGTTCGCAAGCACAATACGCCGGAAGACCTCTGGGTTGTAATACACAACAAAGTATATGACTTAACGAATTTTGCCAAAGAGGTAATATATTGTGCCTAAACGAAGTCTCAGCCTTGTTTGTTGTCGGTCACGTGTTATATACAGATAAGTGTGATTACAAGTAATGGTGGCATTGTAATGTATTATGTGATAAAAAGTCATTTAGCTTGAATAATCGTTCACAAATGTGTAAACGGCGAGTGCGTCTCTGTGACAGTAATGTATCTCCCTACTTTATATTCAAATGAGTTTTTGAAATATCCTGTTTGTTATACGGAGAAATGCCATGTTTTTGGCGGAGGTACGTAAAGTCAAGGCTGCCTAAAGAGGCGTCCAGATTCTAGCCCAGGATGTAAGGGTCTAGCGTTTATGATGTGTGATATTGTATGGATCAGTGAATTATCATCGCACTCAGGATCCCGAGCAGCATACCCAACGTTTACCTTATCGGGATAGTACTGGGCTGCCCAATCAAAACGTTGGACATCTCATTGAAAGATGTTGGCAAGTGCTACAGGCCCCCAATTTGGGCAGCGTTTGGCGCACACAATTTGTTCACTCTTTCTGCCCGCAGTTCATTACATTATTCAATCTAACCGCGTTATATTCTCTATACATTGCATTTTAACCACTAAGTTACCAAAATTTGTAAAAAGAATAACATCACATCAACGGAAATAAGTGTATTTTGTGAATATATATATATATATATATATATATATATATATATATATATATATATATATATATATATATATATATATATGTGTGTGTGTGTGTGTGCAGAAAAACGGGTTCTCGTCATTTTCGTTTTCACACGATGTTCGTGATTTTCCTTCATCTGGTGACCTGCAAAAAAGTACATGATATATACAGTTATGCAGTCGAAATGAAAAGCTGCGCTTAATAATGAAATGCGATGGAACAGTATCAAATTGATGGAAACAGAAGTAATGAGAAAAGTATTGCAATTGCAACTATAGTACTATACAATAAATCGAGAAAACGAGCGGTAACAAAAATGCACACGGAGTGAGTTGAATTTAAGCGGAAATAACGGCGGTCAAAAAGTCATCTTGAATAGTAGAATAATATGGCAATAGGTAAGAAGCTTACTCATCCGCGTATTCTCATCGATTCACCCTGACCTATGAATGGCATCTGGTGGTTGAATGTTAATGACCAATTAACCATCGAACGTCGTAATTATTTTGTGATCATATGCTGGGTATCATTGATGGCTTCCGGGCCAACAACAGTTCATTGCAACTTGTTCGCTGATGCATGCGGTCAACACTTTCCGCGCAGTCTTAGCCAAATCTGTGCAGGCATAACGTTAGTGCGTGGAAGCCTGGCGTCTTTTTCGTGCCAATTGAGAATCTTACCGTGTTTACTGCCGATACCTCTGTCACTTACTCTCTTTGGGCATTATGATGTATCTCTTAGACGACTGCAAACAGTGCACAGTAACACGTCAGCGGAACAGCGGGGGAATAAAATTTTCCACTTTGTTATAATCATACAACTTAAAACGTATGTTATCCGTCTACAACAATGTGCACCTTAAAACATTTTTATTGTAATGTCTGTTTATCACACAAGCTGTGCATATATGAAAAAACAAAAGTGGATAATACACTACTCCCTTGCTACACGTACATATAATAACCAGGATATTTACTAGTGGACTACGTTCTTTTATGACACAACCGTCTTCCACCACGGTACGAACCGAACCAACACAGCCGCCTGGTTGCAAGCATAATGATTAAAACGTATAGGCCTAATTAGCCCATAACTTGGTCTCCGGAATTTTCACAAACATTATTGCTTCATAGCGTTAGCATCCCAGTGCCTCAGCACAGTCGGGGATGGATGTATCAGGCTCCGAGATGGCCGCTCATCCTGAACGCCTCTCGAAATGCTCCCAAATGACCATGCGTCTAACACAGTTTCTGCTGACGAAGTCCTACTCACTGCTTTCTCATGGCGGAGGTGTTTCCACTAAAGCGAGGGGATGAAAGGGAATGCCCGGTGCTCTCCACCGGGTTGGCTGACTAATAGTCAGTCTAGGGGAGATGGCTAAACCCTGATTCCAAACCAACCATGGTTGGCATATGAGGCGTACAACGGTGTGCTCACCGGCATCTGTGGCGGAGAAGTGCACTGGGCACCCAGGATGTTTGGCCTCACCCAAAAGGCGTATGAACTGAGCATTCAGTCACCAGCTCCCATTGAGTTACGGACCCCACGTTTTGTCCCACTGCCTTGCGGGTTATATATATATATATATATATATATATATATATATATATATATATATATATATATATATATATATATATATATATTATAGAGAAGTCAAGGCGTACGCTGAGTTGTAAAACGTTTATTGTGACGTTTCGATCCAAACTAGGACTCGTTGTCAAACGTGAGTAAATATATATATATATATATATATATATATATATATATATATATATATATAATATATATATATAATGTATTGGTTTAATAATGGTCTATATAATACTTCTTGAAGTTTACTGCTTCGGCGAGCCACCCCAGCATTCCTTTGAGAAGCGCCCAGTGGCGTTGGGATTTGTGCTGCTTGGGATATAACGAAATCAGAGTACGAATATGGCACACGACGTGCCATTAGATTTCGTCTATTGCTCGTAAGTATGTACAATATGGTAAGCGAATACAACAGAAATGGTATGTATGTATACCCTACCAGCACAAAGGGAGTCATGATCCTAATTTTGACCACCTTTTAACCATTGTAAAGAACGGGAAAATCTAGGGTCAGCCTCGGACGTGAGAACCTAATCTTGTCCTCTTTTTCTGTTGGGCTATCAGCATGAAGGTGGTGCTCATCGGTTCGCTCAGTGGATGGGAAATGTTTTCTACCCCTCAATCAATCGGTCTATTTCATTCCGACCAATCCCGTCGTGACGAGACTGCACCTTGGCGTGGCTTCATGGCTTGCGTGCCTCCATGACCAAAAGAGCTATGCAAGATGGCTTCCTTAAACTGGAGATGCAATCATGCCTGACAGGTCGACGGGTAGAAGCCAGACAAAGTCCAGTCTCTGAACCAGTTACTGGGTAACATTTGGCTCTAACCACTATGCCTCTTGTGAGAACATTTCGGCGAATAAACACAAAAAGAAACCGTTTACCGGTCAAAAAACTTCCACTGGATGGACGTAGAAGTGGAGTACCTGGGATTCTGTCGACGGTGGTGGAACTCATCACACTTCATTGGGCAGCTATCGCGCGCCTAAGCTGGGCAGCCCCCAGCCCAAAGGATGCTACCCCGTCCACGTTGCGCTTTCTCCATTGGATGCATGAGGCTGAGGACTGAATCCGAAAAGTGGGTGGATAACAAAGCACCAGCGAAGACAAGAGAAAATGCGTGTAACAATCAGGTCTCACGTGACAGACCAGGAGAAGTTTTTTCACGGGTTTTTCGGTGTTGTTCCCGTGCTGGATTAACGTCTCACTGCCTTTTGGGTCAGACTCTCGAGTCAACGGCCTCGGTTGGGATTCCCAAAGAAAAATCCCTTCTGCAATGTGGGCAGCCGCGAAGTATAATGTGCCCAAAAATCCCCAGTGGTCCCTCGGGAAACATTTCTTATCTCTCTGCGCTTCATCCTTCTCATCCCAATTCCAAATGGATACGAGAAGCCACAAGTAGTCGTGACCGTGAACTTCCAATTGTGGATAAAGGTAGCAGCTTAGAGACAGGGAAAAAAGAGAATTGATCCCCCGATCTAAGCATTCTCTTCACTTTGCTTGTTGTTAACGTCCTCACACTTTACTGGACGGGGCAGCAGGCTGCCCTAGCTGGGACTCTTGAAACCTTTAACAAATGTGTGTTGTGTCTCTGACGAGACCGCACCTTGATATGGTGTGATGGCTTGCGCGCCTCTATGACCAGAAGTGCTATACAGGATGGCTTCTTTAAGTCGGAGATGCAGTCATGCCTGACAGGTCAGTGGGTGGAAGCCAGACGAACTCCAGTCTCGTGGTCCTCCAGGGATAGGGTCGATTTGAGCTGGCAACTCAATCGGCAAAATCAGTGGAAGAATAATTGATCCAAGCAAATGGGCTTCCACTAAGCCATCCCGCTGCCTTGCAGATAGGTTCTTGTTAGAACTAAACGCTTTGGATGAGGACCCTAATCGTTCTCCTGCTTTGTGGTTAGACACCTTAGCAGTACCCGTCCAACATCTCCCATGAACAGCACGAATAGAAAGAATTCCATACTGGATGGGTCGTCGCGCAGGATAATCAGGACCGCGCTGCCCATTGCATCGAGCGGGGTTGGTAGTGATAAGTGGGTTACTGCTCAGCGTTCCCTCTTTTTTATTCAACCTTTGTCTTCTGTCCCCAACCACCTCTCTTTGCTCCATCTATCCACCCATAATGCTCCCATTGATAACACGGTCGATACTCGCAACGGTTCATTGTCAAATAACGTCGGAAATAATCCTCTGTCTGGCAACTCACATTTTCTCAAATCTCGTTAGCCTCTGAATCTCGGCTCCTTCAACGTGCAGGCCGGTCAGCAAGCGTGCCCAGCTTTCACAATGAACTCTCTGAAGATTGATGTCTGCTGCTCTAGTGAAACGTGTATCCAGGATTCGAGCAGCGTGATTCAACTAACTGCTCCTGGTATCTCATCGAGGTATTTTCTGCTCACTTCAGGAGACGAAGTAGCTCGAGCTGCGGGTCAACGTGGTGAAGGAATAGTCTTGACTGACAAGGCTGAGGCTGCCCTCTTGGACTGGATCTCTGTTAACAGTCGTTTATGTGTTGTGAGACTCCAGGGGTCAGTTGGCGTTCGAAAGGATAACTGTGCTAAGCGCAATCTGTTTGTGATCTCGGCGTACACCCCAACAGACTGCAGCTCAGATGCGCAGAAAGATGAGTTCCATGATGAACTCGCCACCCTCGTTCGCAGCAGTAAACGTTCTGACATTTTAGTACTAGCTTGCGACTTCAATGCACAAGTTAGCAAACTTGGTACGTCAGAAGTTTGTTTAGGTGGCCATTGTGCTTTAGCCGCTCAGCGTAGAGATAACGGGGATAGACTTCTCCAGTTTTGTGCAGACAATCGATTGTTCTTGTCTAGCACCGATTTCCGACACAGCTCGCGTCGCACAGCGACATGGCGCTCCAACTCTGCAGGTACTCAAAGCCAGATTGGTAATATAGCCGTAAACTACCGGTGGCGCAGCTCTGTTCAGAACCGTAGATCTTACTGGTCCATGTACGTAGAGTCGGACCATGCATTAGTTTTAATGCGATTATCTCTCCAGCTCCATGGTCATCGTCGCAAACCGCAGACCCGGTTAGCTGTGCACCGTATGTGTGATCGAGAAGTATGCACCCGTTATGAACAGAAGTTAGCACATGAGCTAAGATCTACGACGAACAGTAATATAGATGAGCGTTGGGCTCATATCAAACAGGCGATGCACGTTGAAGCAGGTTTTGCTTGTGGTCCTAGATCCGATGTTCGTCAATGACACTGGATTCCGCAAGAGTCTTTGAGTATAATGGAGAAAAGCGTCAACTCCCGAACTGTAAGGAGATGAATAAGATACGAAGATATCTACAGAAGTAAGTTACGAAAAGCCTTAAGAGTGATCACAAAAATTGGTGAGTCAAGGTAGTCGAAAAAATGGAAATAGCAGCTGCTTCAGGTAACAGTCAAAGACTGTTCAAACTTATTCGTGATACCAGTGGACGGCACAACTACGTTAGTGAAACGATTTGCGATAGAAATGGAGAACCCATCCATGGCAAACAGCAAAGGCTAGACCGTTGGGCCGAATACTTCAAGGAACAGTTCAGCTGTCCGTGCTCTAGTGCAGTTACTCCTGTGTCAACAACTGCGATTCATTGGGTGGTATCACTTGAGACCCCATCGGAAGTGAAAGTGGAGTCATGTATACGATTACTGAAGCGTGGGAAAGCGGCCGGTTCCGACGAACTTCCCCTGGTTTTCAAACTGCGTGGAAATGTTTTGATAAAATGGCTTACCATCTTGCTCCGTAACATATGGAACGAGGAGCATATTCCGTTGCTATGGAGCGAGTCATTGATCGTTCCCATCTTCGAGAAGGGAATACTCAATGACTGTGGTAACCATCGTGGGATTAGCTTAATTCCGATGGTCACAAAGCTGTTAGCTTCGATTTTCCTGCACCGTCTTACACCGGCTCACTAGAGGAACACCCGCGAACAGCAGGCTGGATTCCACCCAGGTCGAGGATGCATCGACCAGATTTTTACTCTTCGCCGACTACTTGAAACGCGTCACACGCACCGCCGACCGACAATAATCGTTTTCCTCGACTTGAAAGACGCCTTCGATTCAGTTGATCGAACAGCGCTTTTCAGTGTTCTTCATCGAAAAGATATATCCCAGAAGTCCGTGAAACTACCGAAATCATTTTATTCTCATACTTCTGGCCGCGTAAGAGTTTACGGTGAACTATCCGGTCGGTTCGAAACGACCATTGGTGTTCGACAAGAATGTCCCGTGTCTCCATTCCTGTACAACTTCGTCATGGACGATATAATGGAGAGTGCGCTGCAAAATCTTCAGGATGTAGGCGTCGAACTAGGAAATAGTGGAAAGCTGTGTGACCTAGATTACGCGGCCGAAGATGTCTGCTTGTTCGAATCCACGGAACATGCTCAACGTGCACTAAATAGACTCGCAAGCTCAATTGGGCATGCGCTTTGCACTTTCAAAGTGTAAAGTGATGTTTCAAGACTGGACGTCAACGATTCCGAGTTTGATGCTCGATGGGGAGATGCTGGCAATTGTCGACCACTTCACCTACCTCGGCAGCAGCGTGACGACGGATGGGAGCACAGTAGTAGAGGTGAGCACGCGTGTATCCAAGGCTCGAGCGGCGTACGCTGGACTGAAGCACTTGTGGCGTCGACCTGATATTTCACTAAAGTTGAAAGGTCGTGTAAACTGTGCCGCAGGGCGTTCAGTTTTGTTGTATGGTTGCGAGACACGGAGTGTGCGTGCTGAAGATATTCGTCGTCCTGAGGTTTTCGACCACCGATGTTTACGTGGTATCGTTACGATTGGGTGCAATAACCGAGTGAAGAATACTGAGGTCAGAAGTTGAGTATTGGGTAATAATTTGGAGAACGTTCTGTCACAGCGTATCCAGATTAGTAGACTTTGTTGGTTGGGACACGTGTTACTTATGTCAAACACACGTCTACCGTACCGTGTCCTATTCTCCCTTTCTTCTCAGGAGCGGAAGAAGTCACGTGGAAGTCAACAGATGACGTAGCAGCGTGGAATGAGAAAATATGCAGCAAACTTAGGAAAAGTAGGTGCTTCACCTCTTCGTGGTTCGGGCCCAAAAGATCCGTCAGTCAGTTGGCTGGAAACACTGAAGGATATGGCAGCCAACGGTGAACAGTGGCGATCGTGTGGTCAGTTTCTATCGAATCAGAATGACTGGTTGATGTGTGTTTGTACAGTTAGACTGTGTATTCCGTGTGTTGGCTACTAGGGCATTCTTTCCTTTTCCCACCCATGTAGGCCCACTCCCTGTCCATCTTGTATATTCATACTTTCTCATTCAACGTGAAACATGGCGAGAAAGGCAGTGGTCAGTGGGGCTTGTCCCACTGGACATCCATGAAGCTGGCTCATCCTCTCGCTGGCGCTAGCCGCATAAAAGTAAAAGTATGTAAAGTATTAAAGTGACTAACTGTGGCTGGATGCGATTCTCCTACCTCTGAGGCGGTAAGCAAACTCTAAACCTCTCGGCTACCACCGGTTCTAACTAAAGCTGACCTGGGTCCATTTCCTATGTCGAGTATTTGATCCTCTCGGTCTATATTCATAGCTCAGGTTTGAAATTCTGGCGCATTGGGGGTACGTGCTATTGATTCCGAAGTCCACATCTTGTTAGTGTCTCTTGGATATCATTGATGTAACGGTTGTTTGTGCGCGAGCTATCTTCGTACTTTAGTGAAACCTTGTTCACAAATTTTCAACTTCACGGGTGAGGCATTATTTCCATGTAAGTTCGTTCGGTAGAATGCAGTTAGCATTATCCATCCTTTCTCTGAATAACGCGTAGTGACCAGGAGTCATTCAGTGCCATTCTCAATGAGATAGTTAGTCGATTCATGTATCTTTGTCTCGTTAGCTTCGGAGTCAGTGTAACCAGTTTTATTTGCTATGCGTCAGTATTGTCATTCTTTCATTCTCGCAATAACCGTTCAAAAGATGAATAAAAAAAGCATCGCCTACTTGGCTGATATTGTTTTTTCGGTCTGGTCGTTGCCAAACTTAACGCAGACTCATGCACAGAAGTAATTACCACAGTGCGCGATAAGCTGTTTGGGTTATATATTGGCACTCGGCCTTGTATTGGCTACAGTTTGCACCTGGAAGCTTCATATTGTTGAATGATTCAGTAAGTCGGTTTGTAGTTCGATTTATTTCCAAAGTAAGAAAATCAGTGGTTCGTTTTTGTGTTCATTTGATCATGTAACGTGTTCCGCATTCCATAAATTGGGATTTGCTTTCAACCGTAAATATTATTTTCTGTTATTTCCCACCAAGCATCCCGGAGGCAACACAGTACTTGAAGAACAAGCCGGCGGATATGCTTCCGAACCATTTGAAGATGTTGGACACTCAGCAGACGCACGGGAAATGATGGAACAGTATTACTTGGGAGATATTGACCATGTAAGACATAAATCACTGCTGTTACTAATCATGTCAACAGAAAGATAAAGAGAGTAAACTGAAGTTTACTTCGTCTTTCACCATCAAAAATACTGGTGACATCAGGTAAGATCTTGAGTCGCTTTACTTTAATTTTTCGAAAGTCTAATTTACGCTTTACCAAGAGCAGATTAGGTGCCAATGCGCTATTATTAGCTATCAAAAACAGCGTAGCAATGAATGCCAGGTGATGAACTAACACAAGTATTTCTTGATTGTAAAAATTGCCTTGATAAAGGTGACCCATGTCAACCGTAACGTTGGCGAATCACATCTACCAACAACGCTGTGTTACTAACATTATAAGTTGGACAATAACGCAAGTATTGTTCAACATTTCAATCTTGGCATTTTTTTCTGACGGCATTTTAAGTGCTTAGGATATCCGTTATTGAGTTAGTCCCTGACGTTCCATAAGTGATGGGCACAGATTGGGAGATTTGGGAAGTCATCAAGGCTGGTTGACATCAAGATACATTTCACCGTTCTGCTCCACGACATAAAATAACAGTCGTGATCGTCCTAGTTAACGTTTTCTCGTGGCTCAAAGAGAGCTCGGTCATAAATTGGTAATGGACGCACACGCGTATGTAACCGGCCAAGGGTGATGAGGTGTGATGGTGAAGGTTGAAGGATGGTTCCTCATTCAAGAAGGCGGGCGTGAACACTACTCACACAATAGTTTTTCCACCCACTGGGGAACAGCTGTTTTTAAATGTCCCTCACGTGGACCCTGTCCCGCATTGGCGTTACGCACCTGTGGTGGTAATGCCACATATTCTCCGGTTTCACGGATTCGATCACAGTGTATGATCCGAGATACACAAATAACTCCAACAATCGTCTAAAATATCATAACGTGATATACAGGTACTTATCATTTTTAACAATGCAATGAAAGGCGTATCACAACGAGGTGAAATACTCACCTTTTGACTTGGTACAAGTTGCTGGGTTTGTGTTCATTCAGCAAGAAGTTTGATGTCTATAGTGTTATCTCACTTGACTTTTTTCTTGTTTTGGTGAGGGCAGTTAGAGGTCTTGGGTGTTTATCAGTCAACTCGCGAAGCATTCATCCCACTAACTTTGATGCTGAGCCACTAACCCTTGATGTGTGTAACTAGCGAAATTCCCGGTCCACGATAGCCCAATCAGGTAGCATAACGTTGCCAAACGAGGTCATTAGCGTCGCAATTTTTCACATTACTCCACATCAAGCCGGAATATAATCCCTTAGACTCTTTATCCTGGTATCACCATGTATCAGAACACAGCTTTATGGTAGCACATATGCAGAGGTACCTGACACCTGTCCAAATTACTGAAAGTCATGTGGCATGGTTATTTCCACCTCCGGGGGTCAAAGGTCCAGATCCCTGCCATCACCGGTTACTTCGGCGGTAGACGGTAGTCCACCGTCGTCCGATTGGCTACCACACCTGACCTATCCACTCCAAATCTCAGAGTGTGGTTACCGGTTATTCCTAACAGTGCAGTGCGCCTTTGTGGCTATGGTGTATGTACCCCTTCCACTACCATCATGGTGAGACTGCACCTTGGCGTGGCTTCATGGCTTGCGTGCCTCCATGACCAAAAGAGCTATGCAAGATGGCTTCCTTAAACTGGAGATGCAATCATGCCTGACAGGTCGACGGGTAGAAGCCAGACAAAGTCCAGTCTCTGAACCAGTTACTGGGTAACATTTGGCTCTAACCACTATGCCTCTTGTGAGAACATTTCGGCGAATAAACACAAAAAGAAACCGTTTACCGGTCAAAAAACTTCCACTGGATGGACGTAGAAGTGGAGTACCTGGGATTCTGTCGACGGTGGTGGAACTCATCACACTTCATTGGGCAGCTATCGCGCGCCTAAGCTGGGCAGCCCCCAGCCCAAAGGATGCTACCCCGTCCACGTTGCGCTTTCTCCATTGGATGCATGAGGCTGAGGACTGAATCCGAAAAGTGGGTGGATAACAAAGCACCAGCGAAGACAAGAGAAAATGCGTGTAACAATCAGGTCTCACGTGACAGACCAGGAGAAGTTTTTTCACGGGTTTTTCGGTGTTGTTCCCGTGCTGGATTAACGTCTCACTGCCTTTTGGGTCAGACTCTCGAGTCAACGGCCTCGGTTGGGATTCCCAAAGAAAAATCCCTTCTGCAATGTGGGCAGCCGCGAAGTATAATGTGCCCAAAAATCCCCAGTGGTCCCTCGGGAAACATTTCTTATCTCTCTGCGCTTCATCCTTCTCATCCCAATTCCAAATGGATACGAGAAGCCACAAGTAGTCGTGACCGTGAACTTCCAATTGTGGATAAAGGTAGCAGCTTAGAGACAGGGAAAAAAGAGAATTGATCCCCCGACCTAAGCATTCTCTTCACTTTGCATGTTGTTAAAGTCCTCACACTTTACTGGACGGGGCAGCAGGCTGACCTTTAACAAATGTGTGTTGTGTCTCCAAAACACGCACACAAGACCCCACTCCAGTGGTTACACTTCGCTTCCCGGCTGCAAACTCGGTTTGTCCTTCCAGTCTTCGTGTGTCGAGTGATTCGGTGTCTAGTGCTAATGGTCAGGCTAGCGTTGGCATCGCTCTGAACGTGAAAGCTGAGCGTGCATTGCTTGCAGTCAGCAGTAGTCCGTTTGGGGTTCCGTTGAATGGTTCTGTGTATGTCAACAACAGTAGACTGAAGCGCGGATGTCTCTTTGTCGTTTTTATGTATACCCCAACTGTCTGTAGGTCTGCTGGTGCTAATGACGAATTCTACCGAGATTTGTCTCAACTACTCGGCAGCGTGCGCTCTACAGACATCATGATTGTTGCTGGTCATTTCAGTGCTCAAGCCGGAATCCTAGACGAGACGGAGAGGAACATGGGAGACCCATATCGCGTTCCAGCCAATCGAACTGATAACGATGGTCGACTCATTGAAACTATGTTTCGACCATGGACTTTTCCCAGCGAGTACAAATTTCTATCACAAAAAGCGGCATCGACTCACCTGGCGTCCTGCTGCGGCTTCACAGCGTTGTACCCAGATCGATGGTATTGGTATCGGTTACCGCTGACGCCACTCAATTCAAGATTGCTGATCATTTTGGTCCACTATTGTAAACACTGACCACGCTGTTGTCTGCGCGCGTTTCATCCTACGTCTCGTTGGTGGTCGAAATATCACCAAAGCCTACCGCCCCCACGGCTGCTACTGAACGATAACCATCGGTCTGCTTTCCGGACAGAATTATCCACCAGGTTGTCGATGCAGTCAAATGCCCAGGTTCCAGAAGAGCGATGGATAGAGATCCGGTGGGTTCTGTTTGAGGCTGCTAATGCTGCCCAAGGTCCAACAACCAGATACACAGAAACGATGTATATCTGCATCCTCAGTTGCACTGTTAAATGCCCGCAGATCGACTCCTCCGGATTCCAGATACGATGAGGCACAGAGATGCTTTAAAGGCCAACTGATTCGGAACCTGAGAAACGATCGTGGACAGTGGTGAATTGCGAAGTGTAAGGAGGTGGAAAAAGCTGCTTCGATTGGCAACAGTCGCAACCTTTTCTGTCTAGTCAAAAATACCGGCCCCCGAAAGCCAGGCGTTTGTAAACTGATCGGAAAGGCGAGCGACACACTGATTCAAACTCAGGAGCGTCGTATAGTTCGTTGAGCGGAGCATTTCGAGATGCAGTTTGATTGGTCTTTGTCCTCGTCAGGTTTTCCCGCTAGCACAACGGGTACAGCTCTTGTTGTGGATACCAGTCCTGCGTCAGAAGTTGAGGTTCTTTGTGAGATAGGCTATCTTAAACGACATAAGGCTGCCTAACCGGATGGGTTGCCTTCGTCTATTTTCAAAGACGGCGGTTCAGCACGTTTACTGGAGTTGACGAAACTCCTTGACTCGATATGGGAGAAGGAACAAGTTCCCAAGGGTTGGTGTGAATCGGTGACCGTACCGATCTAAAAGAAAAGGGACAGGTTCTCCTGTGAAAACCACAGCGGAATAAGTCTGGTTAGCATCGCATCCAAACTGCTTGCTGGTATTATTGTTCACTAGTTGTCTAACGCTCACGAACAGCGGTCGCGGGAGAATCAAGCTGGGTTTAGACGTGGTCGAGGTTGTATTGATCACATCTTCACTCTTCGACAAATTTTAGAACACAGATACCTTCCGTAGACCCACTTTCTCCGTTTTTCTTGATCTCAAAGCGGCCTTCGACTCAGTTGACCGCAGAGTTCTCTGGCGCTGCCTCTTGTTTAGGGGTGTACCAGAGAGGTTCATTTCCATTGTGAAGTCCCTGTACATGAACAGTCCAAGCCGAGTTCGGGCCTACTGTGCTGTTTCATTTTAGTTCACCACGAGAAGTAGTGTACGTCACGGTTGCTCCTCCTTCTCCTTTCCTTTTTAACTTCGTGATTGATATGATCCCAAAGACCGCACTTTTATCATGTGGAGGTAGTGGCATTGGGCTTTTCCCGGGTGGAAAATTGTTAGACCTTGGATATGCGGACGACATTGTTCTTCTAAGTTAAGATCCAGATAACTTGCAAGCTTTTGCTGGACATCTTTATGGACTGCGTAGCAATGTTTGGTATGCGTTTTGCACCTTCAAAGTGCAAGATGCTGTTGCAGAATTAGGTTGGTCCAACACCAAACCTTTCAGTATCTGGGGAAACTATAGACCTAGTAGATAAGTTCTGTTATGTGGGCAGCTGCATTTCATCCGGAGGTCAGATATCGAATGAGGTGTCTTTGTGTATAAAAAGGCTCGTGTAGCATTTGCCAACCTGAGTCATCTGGGGATCGACATGACATCCGTTTATCTGTCAAGGGTCGAGTGCGTGCTGCAGCCGTCAGACCCGTGCTTCTTTGTGGTCCAGAAACATGATCAATGCGGCCGGAGGATATACGAAGGTTATCGGTATTGGACACCGATATCTTCGTAGCATTGTTCGAATCTAGTGGGAACACCGTATAAGCAATGCTGAGGTTCGGCGGAAAGTTTTAGGTTCAAGTATCAAATCAATAAATGAAACACTTGGGCTCTCCAGGCTAAGTTGTTTGGGACATGTGTTGCGCATGCCGCCCGACAGGATTCCTTGGCGTGCCATGTTTGCTAAGGCGGGTACCGGCTGGAAGATGAGTAAGGATGACCAGTCCAGGACATTGGAAGAAAGGCATGGAAAACCTCACTTGTGAACTTGGCCATGTAGGGCGTGTTAGACTTCGTAGGTGGGGTCCAAGAGACCCTCCCACTCAATGGTTAGATACGTTGGGGGATACGGCTAGATGTCGGAATCAGTGGCGCTTTTGTATCCACAAACTTTCTTCATAGACTCAATTCCATTAATGTAGTTCTCTTACTCCTTTCATACCCTTCTCCATCATTATTTCCTTTTGAGATTGTCTCCAGGAGATAGCAATCAAAGCCATCGCACCCAGTTTATGGTTAATGGTTGAACAGAACCCCTTCCACTGCTCTTAAATGTAAGCATGTAATAAAAAAAGCAGTTACCGGGTTGTTAAGGGTCTGTATCTGTCCTACTCGTTTTTGCAGTGGAACGGCTACCAAACCTCCCCACTGTTTCATAAGTTTTAGCGTTACAGTCGAAGGGGTTGAAGTAATGTTTGCCTGTATGTTTGACGACAAACGACCCATAAACCTACTTATAGAAAGCATACTTTTTGTTTGATACAAAGTAATTGTGCACTTCCAACATAGGCATGTGGCGGATCGTCAGTTCTCAGAAGGAATGAATCCGCAGCTGTAAGATTTCTGTGCGGGATCCTGGAATGTTTAGTCCGTTATGCTTTCCTCTTATGACATGCTTGTGTATAAATACAGTGGAAGGGGTATATACCCCATAGCCACGAAGGTACACTGCACTACCCGGTTTAGGCGGCAACCAGACTCTGAGACTTGGAGTGGAAAACCACATAAGGTCCCAGTAGGTCCGACCGCCACTGGTCTACGGCAAAGGAACTGATCGTTCGTTGATTAGATCTGCTCAGTATTACTACGACAGTTTTTTTTTAGTCGTGCGTTGTTCACAAATCTTTTCCTCAGAATGGAAGACACGACGCGTGTACGTCAACAGACAAGCGTTTCGTTGCTCATATTGCCCACCGTCACGCATTCTTTCACGCGGTTTGTCCCCCATCTCCATCAATTGTCCATTGTGCTCACCGACTGACTGACAACCACGCAAGATCTGTTTTGCAGAACCAACTCCCCATTGGTTATTTCTGTTATTTGCGTCTTGTACTCAAGCGAGTGATATCGTTAACGTACAGATATCACCTATTGCTACATAGACTCTCGGCAGTTCTTGACTACGTTCCATGACCTGAGCATGGTACTGTCTGAATAAAGGCACGCAATCTAGGATACAGATTACTCGCATTTATGCAGCAACCTGTTACCGGAAGTCAGTTCTCATTCTGGCGCGTTAGAAGTGCAACATTGTACCGGGCGTTTCGAACTATGGTGTTCTACTCGGAGAGGCGTCGGAAAGGAGGATCAAACAGCATTTTGTCTTCCTATAAGGGAACGTGAATTCTGTTCGTTGTTGAGGGTTCTAGACTTCCGTCCGTCTTGGAATTTTAACTTCCAGATAGAGTTTACTTATTAGTTGCATGTTCCGGGCACATTCCGCGGGCAATCGGTTTTCGATAGATACTCGACATGAGTTTTCCATGGGTAAATTGCCGATACATAAAACCAATGGTTTATCGGCGTACTTACGCTTCTTGAACGTTATACGGAGCACTTGGTTATGATCGTGGACCACTGAAATGGTGTTTCGTGAAAGATCTCTCTCGCTTTATTCCAACTTGAGTAATATAATGACACTACAATGTTTCGTACAATCTGTATAGAGTACTAACCCGAAGAAAGTTTACTCACCAGATTTTATTTTGACTTCTTGGACACTGTAACTGGACGTTGAAGGGATCAATAAATCCGGTACTTGTGAACTTTACATACCTGTTTGTTTTTAATATTCATGGTCATCTCATCTATCTTTGTGCTAATCGTCTTTTTCTTTTGTGGATATCTTAAAATTGATTTATTTACAAAGCCCACACTTTTCCTCTGTGTGAAAATTCAATGATGAAATTCTCTTTTGTACGATTCGGTCTTTTGTCGCGAAGTGCGACCTTTCGCATTCATGTCGCGGCATGTTTTTCGCTACACTTACGAACGTGTTCGCGGCTGTATCGGTCTGTCGGCAGGGTATTGAGTTGTATCTAGTCATCTGAACTCCGTCTGAAGATGAATGGCACCAAATACTGATACGAAAAAATACTGATGGCGCGGTCACCAGATGCAATGTTTATCATCATTTAAGTCAACGTTCTGGACTTAGTTTTGGTTGTAGACTACAAAATTGTCTAGTGATTTACACTGCATTTGATCTAACAACATAGTCTAGCGTAGTCCGGTTCTCTACTTTTTAAGGTCAGAATTACATTCTCTGTGAAATCAGCTTGTTTGTTATTTTTCAAAATGTAGCAGAAAAATATATGTTCACAGTATATAAACGTTACCCTGTTTTACTCGGGTGTATATCATCCTCGTTGCGTCCAACTCCATGCTGGCTGTGAGCCTTGTAATTTTAGGTACCTTATTAGGGTGCCGAGTCCAGTAACATTGTTTCTCTCTATCGTGGCGTACTTTTTGGAGTTTGGTGGGACACATCGTGCGATGTTACCGTAGGAACTGGTGGCCTTGAAGACAGCTCGAAGGAACTGGAAGGCAGGCTCACAGAATTCGTGACCCGGCATCGCCTGATGAAATCATACGTGATAAAGTTCAGAATGACCAGTGCTGTTCGTTTCTCTGGCCCTGAATGCTACTGATCTCGTTACCACTCACTACTCTCTAAAAAAAGCGTTGAGTATTTGGGTTATATATATATATATATATATATATATATATATATATATATATATATATATATATATATATATATATTCTAATTAAAATCAACAGTGGGTCGAAATTAGCACAGGTAAAATATATATTTATATTGCTTTATTATTTCTTGATTTGCCTTACCTTGCAGCCCATGGACCGGTCTTCTCATTCCTATTGGTGTGATCATCATCGCTGCTGTTGCGTACAGAATATTTTATATGTAGTCAATATTAATTGTGTCCCATTCCTACTCCGGTGCCCTCCACACTATTGGACCTGTCTAAACCCCCTTACACTCCCTATTCCCTACCATGTTTGGCTGTTTCATCCACTTTTTTGTTTGTTTTAATACCCAGATGACCTTACCAACCGAATGAAACGTCTATTTTTGCTCCCTTATCCCAATGTTCTTTTCATGATCATGGGGTTGTTTTGTTTTCTTCAAACGTGTAGTACTTTTATCCTGTGCCGTCGGTCAAATAAACATTGACAGAAGTCAACCGATGTTTTTTTTATTTCTCCATACAACACCCGCGTTGCTGTTTGAATTTCCTCCCTCGATGTGCAGTCTCATTGGGAGTCTTTCTTCGGCTTGAATAGTGCTTATGTTTTTCGAGGGTAAGTTGCCACAGCCTAGTGGTGCTCACAAGTAAAGTGCATAAAAAATGTCGTCTCCTGTTATCTCGCTGGTTTCTTGAAGAATGCTTCTATACTCGTAAACTTCCGATTCCCACAGTTTGCATCCCTGTATAGTCCCCAGAAACGCTCTTTATAAACTTCTTTTTCCGCAACCCGCAGCCTTAGTAGTGTGCGTTGTGAGTGTGGGGGCCTGTTCCTTTATTAAAAGCTTTGTAATCCATTAGGTCATTTCGGTTTAACGGTTCTGAATCTTGATCGTTGTCGAAATTGACGGGCGATGAATGTCAATGCCTGCCTATCGTCGATTCATCCCAACAATTACTGATGTTTATTGAGACATGTGCATGATGTAGAGGCAGTGACCCGTTTTGTGGCTTATTAGTATAAGCATTTATCACTTCAGAGGTGAACAAGTTTCAGTCCCTACCCCTGGCTGGTCGCGTAGGTCGTAGACAGCAATTAGCTGTTGCTCGTTTTGTTACGACGCCTGATCTACGGGTTATCGGCCATTCTTAATATTACAATAGGCATTTTATATCACGGAATATATTCCTCACACTGCACTAATGCGCAAGCATAACATGACATGTTACTATGGATCATTCGGTGAATGGAATGTTCAGCATTAACTGGTGACGCTGTTTGGAACATTTTTCTTAGAATTTGTCATTAAGCGGTGCTCAGTGAATCGAGTGAGGGTTAGAAGGTTGATATATCTTACCGACCCACGATATTTTGTACAGATATTAGAAGCGTACTAAAAAAGCTTACCGTGTAACACGTTAGCGTTTTTGTTTGACGTCCCCTGGACCACATAAAAATGTCTGAAGTTTGTTGATACACTGGGATTGGGAATTTTCTTCGTTCACTGTTTTTCCAACCATACTTTTTCGTTGCCGTGTCTGCTGTTTGAATTTTTATTTGTGAGCTGCTTGATTGTTTCTGTGTTTTTAACTGTAGCTTAAACTACACCTCATCAAGCTTCCCCATCAGACTTTAGCCAAAACCCGCAAGCCCTTAGCCACGACACATCATTCTTTAGCCATGCTGCTGCAAGCTAGTCAAGTCAAAAGTATCGGAATATAATGACATCAAGAGATATTGTAACAATTTATTTTTCACAAAGATTGGTTTTGCAAACCTGAAGGAACAAATGAGAAAATGTGACGATCATATGCTGCGCAGTTGACTGTAGTAGTGGTATCAAATGCTGCACCGCAAATTGATTGGAGGAGGTTTAAACGATGTGCCCGTATCGTTGAACCATGTGGCACAGCCCCTATTACTGTTATATTTCCAGCGAGCCAGCTTTTAATGTACTAAAAATATAAATAAGTTAAAGTATCAAGTATTTTTTCTGTTTGAATTCGCCGAATGCCTCTTCCAGTGTATTGAAGAGTGGACTACACAGCG
Source organism: Fasciola hepatica (assembly GCA_948099385.1). Taxonomy (NCBI): domain Eukaryota; kingdom Metazoa; phylum Platyhelminthes; class Trematoda; order Plagiorchiida; family Fasciolidae; genus Fasciola; species Fasciola hepatica. The sequence continues at coordinate 11,479,952 of CANUEZ040000111.1, read as the reverse complement.
CGAGAAATCGTATTTGTTGGTTGGTATGTAATTATGCGTTCGTAGCCCTCCGATGAACGGGCGCATTGTCAATGATAAATACTACCGGAACATCAGGTTGCTCGGTAGCAAAAGACACTGAGCAGCATGAGAGAAACTCATTGAAAATATGTCATGTAATCTTTTTATGACAATTGTACCTCAAGATACCGGCAATGGGTAAACAATTTAATATGTTCAAGTTAGGTCCTTTACATGACGGTAGATTTCGGACGGCTTTACTACCTACTTTTGAGCGCCCATAGCTACGATAACGCCGATATGTTGTAATTGGTTTCATCGATATACAACACCAAAGTTGCAGTGCCCGATCGTTGAAGCCAATCGGTGTATTCTGCTCGTTTAGATTTGACTGCATCTGAGTTTCGTTCCACTGGTTGTATGGTCAGCTTCTTAATTGAGTAGTGATGCCCATTAAATAGTCAACCAATGGATGACTTGCTGACTGTTGTGCCTGGGAAATTCTCCATCCTATCCTTCAACTGCCTCAATGTGCTTGTGGAGTTTTCGTCCACCACTTCACGCAAATGCCTGACAAACTCTTCGTTAGACTTCGTCTTGTAGGATCCAGCTATGAATGCCGTTTCCCGATCTGTAGCTGCAATAGCACGGCATGTTTTGATCTTGGTGTTGAGATGTCCGGTATGTCCTTTAAATCTCTTCATGCGTATTCAATTATCCTCCGTCCAATTTCAGCGCTGATGAAACGGTACGATCTTTGCTTCTCGCCCATATTAAAGCTCTCCATATTGTCAAGAGGTGATGCGTACGGTGCCAGGTAAAGTACGCTGAATATTATCACAAACGGCCGTAGTATGATTATATTGCCTGACTGCCTCCGAACGAAATGTCAACCAATCTATAAAAAAGTCTTCCCATGTAAGGGTAAAATGACACGAACAAGCAGTTCTGTAAGTGAAATCCCTAATGTAACAAACGGTACTTGCTTTGCATTTAAAGTCACAGACAAATATCAGAACTGGATATGATGAAATAAAATAAAGGAAAGGTTCCTTAGACGTTTAACTAAGTGGATACATTGAAGGTCCGAGAACAATACACACGGTTATTGTAAGTAGACCTCCATTAATATCGTCAGTTTGTTTATTCTGCAGTATTTGAAACGTTTACTACCACTGAAATTGCAACAGCAATGGGAGCTGTGCCACATGGTTCGACGATACGGGCACATCGTTTAAACCTCCTCCAATCAATTTGCGGTGCAGCGTTTGATACCATTACCACGGTCAGCTCCGCAGCATATGACCACACTTTCTCACTCATTCCGTCGGCTTTGTAAAAAATTAATTGTCCCAAAATCTGTTGATGTCATTATGTTCCGATACTTTTGACCTGACTAGCTTGCAGCGGCATGGCTAAAGGTTGTGTCAAGGCTAAAGAATGATGGGTCGTGGCTAGAGGATTTCGGGTTTTGGCCAAAGCTTGACGGGAAAAGGTGTAGTACACTCATGTGCAAGGCTATTGGTTAGCATCTCTGTAGCCTGGTGGATCATTCGGATCGGGATCCGTCTGTTTAGTTGAATTGTCGAGTTGTCACCAAATGAATACCTATGCTTCATTGTTCGTGAACGAAACAAATCAACCAACTGGCAAACTGGGGATATCCCATTTCTGAGGGACGTGAGTGTGAAAGAGTGCCATTTTTTATGGTTTGTTTTCCCGCCTGGCTTCCGACGGCCGCATCGAATTTCATTCCCTTTGCGAACATGGGAGTGTTTAAAAGACTACTTTTCCAGCAGAACTCAGCATACCAAAGTTGGTAGCATTTCGTCGAGGCCTTTTGTGAACAACTCCGTTGTTTTTCGGGTTTCTGCTCTTTTCTCGTATTTTTTCATTACGTATATTAGCGACTTATCCGCTGTTCATCCTGCAGGACTTTCTAAATATGCCGGTGATGTGGTGCTGTGTCGGTCTATCTTTAATCAACCCGACTTCACCTCTTTCTGGGAGCTTCTCTTCCCTTTCTGGTCTAAACTTCAAGACTTCAAAATGTTCCGACTGCATATTCACCCTTCCTCGTTCTCCTTATCCCAGTGAACAATCTATCATTAACTCTGTCTCCGTTTCCGGAGCTAACCCAGTCAAGTGCTCAGGTGGGACTGCAAGCACCAGTTTACAGTGGTCTTCCCATATTCTGGATTGTGTAAAGAAATTACGTCGACTCTCTTCTCAGATTCGCGGACTGTTGCAGTTTGTTGGTGGACAGGTTGTCATCATTTTCTTCTCCCACCAATGTGTTCTACCAGTCCTACTTTACTGCTCGCCCGTAATCTTGTTTGGTCTATTGAAAACTGGTTTTAGCTATCAGATTTTATGTTTCATTTCCATAGCTTCCGATCAATAAAATGTGACTTAAGCATTTTCACCTGTGGAAAAATCATAAAGATTCCTGCGGACCCCACTCATTCTCTTTGTCATGATCTATCTGTTTGTCGTTCACATTTTTCTACGCGTTCCGAGTTTGGGCTCATCCCGTCCCCTACAATTGTTTATCGCAACTCTGCAGTGCCTTATTCAGCACGTGTTCTTGTTAGCAAAATGAATGTCGTAGAGGAACTTCGCATCGACCTCAGGGTTTGAACCTGCTTTTGTTTGTCCCTCTGGCTGCTCGTTCTTTGAGGTATTTGCAGGTTGACAGTTATCGTCTTCACTCCTTTTTACGAGTTAGGTGTGAGTCGCCAACTTGCAGAAGTCCTTGACACAATACAATGGTGTAAGTTGACGTTCCCACACCTCCAGTTGTCAACTTGAACAACCAGTTTCACGACAGTTAGAGAGCGTGAACAGTTGTGTGGTTGTGCATGGTCACTGTCTAACAACTAATGTATATCCTCTGTTGCGGATCTGTCTTTATTATTTACCCACCCTTTTTTTCTTTGAGATGTGTCGTAAAAATCCTTCGGGTTGATGTATTTTCTAACAGTAATGTTTACTCAACTTGGAAGTGGTCAGATAAAACAGTGGGATTAACAATAATAAAGGAGTACATCTTGTATTTGACGCTTTCAATACGGGGGAATTCGGTGTTACAATAAATCCATTTTAATGGATTGAGCGTTTGCTGCATGCGGCGACTCGTTGTTGTTTACATGGGCTGCTCTGTTCACAGTTCTCACCGCTATTTGTATTCGATCAGACTTTTGCGTAGACAGACGTCTGCATTTCAGTCGGAGGAAATAATGCTAACACTAACACGTTGCGGAAACCAAGCTTAAGCATTGACATTTGTGGAACTATAACACTAAGACGGTGGAATGATGATAGATTTCCACATTAGGCGCGACCCTCTGAATATTTATAACCGCAGCAGTTAATATATTTAACAAGCCTAAGATAAGCTCCCTCATCGGTTTTCCTATGCTTGAAAAATCGTCCAATTCATATCCGGCGATTCTCTTGATTAGAACAAAATGGGTACAGTGATATTTGCGACCACTGATGAATTACATAATTTGCGAATGAAACGTTTCTGTCAAGCTTGGTTGTCGGAGATTCTGTCGATGCGATTTGTCATGTGGCCCTGGTGATCAGTAAAGTGCAAACGTTTATTTTTACTGTCATACTACTGGGTAGTAGTCAAGTTCTCATCCTGAAATTAAGTCCTCAATGATGAGCAAGGGTGCTGTTGGAGGGTGACAGCTGAACGGAGTATGTATTAATAAACCTAAAAAACTAGGAGTGTTGTGTTGCATCATATGTTGAATATATCTCTTTCTCCACGCAATCTCCCACATCGTATTTTTTTCAGCTGACATGCGTCTCACTGCGGTCCTTTGTCGTGGGAAGCGCACCTATCGCGATAAGTTGGAGTATTTGCGCAAGTACTTTTGGCGTCATGTAGTTTCTAACATGGAAGTCGACCGACTGCGTGTACCCGACCGAGCTCTGCGCAACAAAAAATTCCCATTTTCACAGGCTGAGGATATGTTCACTTCCACCCGATACGAAGATGCATTGGCTGAGGAAATCGAGATTGGCGTGAGTCCAGAAGAGGCAGGACGTATTTCTCAGGAACGATTGTCACGATTAGATCACTGGTCCCCTTATCGTCACGACCCTCGGTATCATCCAAAAGAGCAGGAACCTACCTTAATGTTTTCTGCTAAACGTCGGTTTACAAAAGGACTAGATCAGGCTAGCCTATTAACAAACGTAAGTACTCTTTTTGCCTATATATTGCTCTTGCTCGTCTAACTGGCACATTCCTCATTATCGTTTGTCCGAAAAGGTTTCTCGCCTTATGTATAAAAGCCATATGCCAAACACTGCACTGGACTACTAGATCGCAGGTGATGAGGTGGTAGTCGCATGTGCTGCTGGCATACATCTTTGAGCATCAATGATATTCACTGCCATCCGTTATCGAAAATGAGATTTGGTGATGGGGTTAAAATGCCAGAACCGCCCTTGATTAGATATAATTAGCAGAACTCGTCATAGTGATAGCATTCATAACGGTTTTGATGAAGTGAACAGTGTAGTTTAGAACAGCAATTCCGCCTCGGTGGGCTTATTTTTTAATTTTATGCGGCTAGCTCCTGCAAAGGGATGGGCCGGCTTCATCGACGTCCCAAATGGCACCTGCCCATCAACCATGTGTGTAAAGGAACTGTTCATGAAGAGCCGTGGGAATAAGATGCAAAGTGCTACCTGTCGGGTAACAGGAATTTTGTTTGTTGGTAGCCGGTGACCGAGATAGGCGGTTCATACGCCGCCTTTTGGATGGTGGTCTGGCAGTTGAGTATGCCCAATGCGTCCTAGTGAATCTTACCCCACTCAAGTTAGCTGAGTGAGAGGTAGTGGGCAATGGCCTTGAATAGTGGCTGGCCACATTCGCGCATATCACGTTGCTGTTTGTGGGCTTCTGTCACGTGCATGTAAATGAGTTGCTTTGGTCAAACGGAAAAGTGTGATTTTGCTCATGCGCATGCATAAACTGAGTGCGATGCAGAAGTATCGTACATCATGACAAAATCGTGCTTGAGGTTGAGCAGCAAATCAGCTTGGTCCTGCTGTCTGACTGTTTTTGCGCTGCATCTTGGAAGGGAGATCCGTCCGAATCTCATAATCCTTTGGCATTTAAAGACCGTAGATAGAAACGAAGCATTGGTTCTTGATCACAAGACGAGCTGACAGACCACCGCTTTTGATAATACTACCAGCGTACTTAATGAAGCCACCGGGTTCACCACCTATATCTCGTTTGAATTGTAAGGAACGTGAACAGACAAAGGGTCCATTTTTTGAATCACACGTTGAATCTTCCAAAGTTATATCGGCGGTTAACAAGGCTAGCCCTCAGAGACCACTGGAGATTCGATTTAATAACTTGTAACACAAATCACTTGTTTTGAGCCTTTTTTAACCAAAATTCAACAACAACTACATAACTGTTTTCATGCAAGTGTTTACTCGTAGGTTTTCGGGTAGAGGCATATAGAATTGCATATGTTCTGAAGAACAGAGTTTGCGCATTCCAGCTAATACGATTTGGAAGAGAAAATCAGAACTGCTCCGGGGTTTCAGAATGACAGGGGGATCGATTTGCTAACTTCGCGGTACGCCAGCCAGTTTTAATATTTTTGCAATCTACTTTAGATTGCCTTTCAGATAAACTTATTTTGACCTGTAAATAGGCTGGATTATCGTCTATGGCTGGGTTTATGCTGCACTGCTCAAAGGCCTAAACTGCAGCGGCTTTTTGGTTTTAAATACTAATGCCTTTTTAAAATGGAGGTAAAATAACTGAGGTTAGGCGCAGTACACCGATATTCTTAGCAGCCTATTTAGTCAGGCGCTCAGTCTCAACAGGCAATAATGTTCATGGTGTTTTACTCATCCGCGATAGGAACTGGCCACTTTGCAGTGTGACACGATTATAATATCCAACAAGCTTGGTTTTTTATGGTATTCTCGGGGCTCGCCTACCGAGATGGCACAATCAGGTGCCATGGATAGTAAAAATATATGTCCCACCATCTGTCATTTTGCCCTTTTTCTGGTTTTGATTTTGACTATGGCGATAATACTCGAATTCAGGTAATGGTTGTCAGAGGCGAACTTGCACATGACTGGGTAGATGAAAGCTTCAAGAACTGCACTAAAGGAGGACGAATTTGTTAATCATTCAGTCACGACTTTGTGGATTATCCAGCGAGAACGATAGTAAATATATAAGTGGTTTAAACATAATTCAATATGATTAGGCACTCATTGTTGTATATAGGTTTGTTATAATCGTCATTTTATCTAACTTGGATTTTACGCGATAACTTGAGGACAAGGGAATCCATTTCCAAAAAGAGCTGTATAAAAATTACCTTCTCGTTGTAGACCGTGGTTATTGAAGGTTCACCGCCGATGATGAAAAATCTGAATGAAACACTGGATAAGTTTATTCTGAACAACACCGGGATATCAGGAACTACATGTACGTCTGATCATGGTGATAAATGGCCGGAATTGTTGCGTAGTGCAGTTGAACGTGCTATTATGCATGCACACGTCTGGCACACGGAGGAGACGAAACTGCCTCGTCGGTTCTGCCCTGAACTACCGATTTGGAAGCACAAGACCGAATTTGGCATTCATCCGCAAAATGCGACACGATTTCTCTTTCATAACTTGTTCCGGGTACTGGATCTTCAGGTAGACATTGTGTGCTGTCTTACGCTTTGAGTATTCCGGTATTTTTCATAACCACAATGTATGCTTTCATGTACTTGGGCTGTTCGTGCATTGCACTTTCACGATCGTGCTGATAAGCCATTCATTCAGATTGTTTTAGCGTTGTGCTACTGATGGACAACTAAGTAGTATAGGCCTCAATAATTTGATATTCCTCATATCGGTCTTCCGTTCACCTACGCGCATTCAGGTTGGACGGGTCATTTTCATCCAGGTTGATGTAAAAGCCGTTAAAAAGCGCCGGCCAATTGGTGGTCATGGCTGTTCATGTGAACTAATAGTATCCAAATTTAACACACCATAAGCTAAACGACTGCAGTTTGTTTCTCGGGTCTAATGCCATTCGAACAAGCTTGTCAGTTGTTCAAAAACAGATCGTAGTTTCCGTGATTGTTGGTCTGGCCACAATGACCGACTGACCTTCTGTGCCTATTTTATCTGGGACTAATCGATGCCATGTGCAAATTCTGGTACCCTAGTAGTCGGATATCTTCGCGAATAGAAAAGGCACATTTGACTTTTACCAACCCACTAGTCTGGGGGTGTTGACGTGATATCTGATTGCCATTCGAGGTTTGGGTGTACACAGCGGCAGTTAGATTAACATCGTGTATGGCTGTGTGATCTGTTTGTTACTTGGAGAATGCACAGCAAGACTGTTCGTGTTTGATTATCGATTTCTCAGCATCGCTCGAATATAGTAGAAACATTGAATCAGCAACGCGGAGGTTGACCACAAGAGGAGCCTCAAAATTCAAATGTAAAAGCAGTGGTGTTTGGAAGGCATCCAGCGAAGAGGGATTTTTAGAAACGTTGCAGAGAACACAATTTGCGGCGCCTCGAATGAGGATTTCCATATATATATATATATATATATATATATATATATATATATATATATATATATATATATATATCGCCCGCCTGATTTCAGACTGTATGTGTGGTACAGTCGGGGAGGAAGGGGCAGATAGTCGGAGTCCATGATTTGTTTGTGGGCGCAATACTGCCAGGTTGCCCAAGCCAAAGCAGGTGGTTTTCTTACGGGTCCACAACCGAAGCCTTTAGCTATCCAAAGCTTAACCCGCAAGGCAGCGGGACAAAACGTGGGGTCCGTAACTCAATGGGAGCTGGTGACTGAATGCTCAGTTCATTTGCCCTTCGGATGAGACCAAACATCCTGGGTGCCCAGTGCACTTCTCCGCCACAGATGCCGGTGAGCACACCGTTGTACGCCTCATATGCCAACCATGGTTGGTTTGGAATCAGGGTTTAGCCATCTCCCCTAGACTGACTATTAGTCAGCCAAACCGGTGGAGAGCGCCGGGCATTCCCTTTCATCCCCTCGCTTTAGTGGAAACACCTCCGCCATGAGAAAGCAGTGAGTAGGACTTCCTCAGCAGAGGCTGTGTTAGACGCACGGTCATTTGGGAGCATTTCGAGAGGCGTTCAGGATGAGCGGCCATCTCGGAGCCTGATACATCCATCCTCGACTGTGCTGAGGCATTTGGACGCATAAGATGATAACCGAGCAGTGCAACTAGCATTCAGTGGTTGCTATCGATTTTGGTGATGATCTGATGGCTGATGAATTTGGCTAAGGAATAGTGTAATGTGGTATCAGAAAAGCGTCAGTGGGATGGTAAGTGGCAAATCAGAGGTATTTAAAAGACGATGGAAATAATACCAGCCGGACTAAGTGGTTTTTTGGTCGAGTGTTTGCATGGTCTGATGGATTTTTCCAACTATGATGTAAGGTAGAAAAATAAACGACTAGTGAAAGAGAATGAAGGCAGGGAAGGTTGAAACCTCACTTTCCTCGTTGGGTTCGAAGACTAGGGAACCGGAGGAGTTAAAGATAGGAGAAATTAAAAAAACAGAAATCTAGGAAACAGCTTTGTCAAAGAACCAAATATGCCGGGCATTTGGCTTTGTAGTGAATGGGACAGTCCTTGGTTTTCTGATTGGAATTTGAGCATTAGTTTCTTTCGTGCACGAAGCTACTGTACAATAAAGGGATGGGGGCAACGCCATCGTCCGAATGTGTAGTTCTCTAATAACCCAGCACCTGAGCACGGTTAGTCGATTCGTTTCATGGATTGTCAGTGGCATTCAGATGGTTCTGTCCCCCCCTCCCCCTAAATTTACTTTTTAAGTACTGACATTAGAACAGGCTGTAGGTCTACAATTCTCTACTCATGTTCTTTGTCACGTTTTATCTGAATATCCCATTTACATGCCAGGTTCCTCAATTATTGAACCACTTGGGTATCGTTACAGACAGTGCAGATTCTTCTGTCTCAACACTACCAAAACGTTGGACCACTCGCGACCGGCTGTTAGAAACCCACTTTTTCTATGGTGATCCTGGACGCCGTGTGGGGTTTGCTGAAAACCAAGATCTAGTTATCTATGGCACAGAACCTATTCGTCCGTTCCATACACTGGATGCGGGCTTCATACTTGATTTGAATGCTACTCATCCTCCTCCACTGTCTGTATTGGGCCCAATGTCACCTCTGATCGATCTGGAATCGACACATTACTATCTAGACGAGAGCAGTGATGGTTGGGTGAAGAACGCGGTGAGTTCTTATTACTTAATCATCAGATTTTTAAAAGTTTTCTGAATTACCTCCTTCCGTATTAACGCAGTGGAGGGGTATACGCCCTATAGTCTCAAAGATCCACTACACTGTTATGCATAGTCGCCAGTCAAACTTGGTATGGAGAACTATAGGAGACCACAAGAGATCAGGTGTCGTAACGAGCCGGACGACAGTGAATTACTGTCTATGGCTAATACCCGTTGGTGACGCTCACCGTATAATGCACCAAGTTTTTGCGCATTTTCCGTTACGTATTCAACTCTATGTTCTAAGTTCCACTGACCTGATTCTGAGAAGCTAAGCTAGCTCTTGTCACATTTTGTTCATAACTGATGGGTTCCATCCGTGAGGTGAGAAGTGCCTGTTTATCAGTTTCCACTCGAGTGATTTTATTGAATTTCCTTGTTACAGGTACATAAAGTTAATTCAATCGCTGTTGACACCAGAGGTCATTTGTCTTTTGGTATTTCATGGTCCTATAATTAAATTTTTCAGTGATCCCACCTTGGGATCCTAAGCGCTTTGTGACACTTGATTTCCACACTGTACTTATCCTTGTATCTCCTGTTCACAGGGTTTCCTTAACGGCAAGTTACGCGTGCAACCGGTGATCATTTGTGTTGTCCTATAATCTCCGCACCGGTGCACTTAATTGCATAGCACGTCATTATTATTATTATTATTGTTATTATTATTATTACTATTACAGTTGTTAGTATTGTTGTACACCTGCCTAAAATCAAGCGGGGTGCCAACGTAACAATGACAATTGCAAAAATTGTAGAGAAGAACAACTGGAGAACGATCAGTCATTGTCTTAGTGGTATCTTTCATTGTTGTTTTAGTTGTGGGCTGTTGTACTACAGGGTCGCCCGCTCTAGAGTAGGCTTTTTTATTCGAGGAAGCACCTCTAGCCTTTACACAGCCAAGCGCGTTCTGCAGAGCAGTAGGGTTGGTCCAAATGACCCGGTGGCCAACTGTACGGCTCATTCGCTCCTTCTGGAAAACCTTGTCCGATAAGTGGATCACGATAAGGAGCTATGGCCTTATAGAAGATACTCGTGTACGGCTTAAGAGTGTCTTCTATAATGTTTCATAGCTACTTATCAATGAAAGCCCATCTGTCGAATGAATAGAGAAGATTTCAGTCGGTGGACGGATGCGGGAGTGTATTCTGTATATCGTGGTACCGAAACTACCGATGCTAGAAATGCACGAAGACAAACGGACGCTACGGCGAAGCGCAAGACAAACTGAGTGCGTACGGCCGGCGAAAAACCGAAAATGAAAGTGAATCAAAAGCGAAGTCGAAGGAACCCTCAGGAAGGTCAGTTCAGTTACACGTCCGTAACCGAAAAAAACGGTGGGGTCGGAACAGTGCATCAGAAAAGATCATGAGGAAAATAAATCCAAATGGTGTGCAAAAAATGGTTACTTCCTCAGCACAGTCGGGGTCACTGTAGCAGCCCTCCGCTAGAAAACTTGGAAAGTTTTCGAAAAATGTTAGGGAGGTGAAGGTATACAATCGATATTCGTGGGCGTGAATGCGTCCAAATACGTGAATGTAGCTGTGCTGTAGGATGCTGACGGGCAGCATCAGTGGCATGGAGGGACCATAGAATGATGGTCAAGCGTAAACCAGTGACATCGGTTGCGTTAATCGTCATCCAGGTGTAGGTGTGCCACACCAGTAACGTCCAGCGTCGGGTAGCCGGTAACCATTATAATATTCGAAGCAAAATTGTTAGATTCCTCAGGAAAAGAAACGACAACCATGGGACCGAACCAAAATGCGAACGTTGGTGCTAATATTCTCCGGATTTCGTGGGACCAGCGAAGCGTGCTGCATGGCGAGATGCCATGAAACGAAAAGAGACGGAAAACGAGTCTAGCAACGGCAATGGATGTGACGAGTATACTTTAATAACTAGCGAAGCATGCTAAGTCGTGTCGAAAGGATAAACGTGAAAGTTATTACTGTGAAATGCAGTGGTAAAGATCGTGTTTGATTTAGTCCCAAAAGCGTGCTGGGCAAACGATCTTCGGCTCGAAACGTGAAACGGGAGCCTCGTTTTCGGACGGATTTATGGACGTGCGCTGCTGACTCGAACGTGTGACGGTACTCTCATTCGAGGACGTAGCAGAGCCAATGGGCTGATGACTTGAACGCGAGACAACAATCTCATCCGAAGCCGTAACAGTACCGACTGGTTGCTGTCCTAGACGTAAGTCTGTGGCGTCATTCGAAGTCGTAGCGGGCAACGCTAACTGCAGACCCTAACGTGACACGCAAGTGTCGTCAACAGGCAGTTCAGGGGTAATGTCGAGTCTCATGTCAGCGATCGATACGCTGTCATCATCGTAAGCGGCTTTGAACCAATCGGTGCTAACCGTATCGACGCTACCGTGTCGATCAACCTTAAAGATCTTATCATGACGAGAAATCTCGTGAAATGGACCTTCGCAAAGCTGTTGTAATAGTTTGCTTACCACATCAACACGAATGAATACATGCGAACAAGTTTCGAGTTCGGTGGGAACAAAAACCTGTTGTCGCTGTATTTGAGTCTGTGCCGGAGTGAGATTTCTCACGTACATAGACAAACGATGAACGTAATTCTGTACGGCAAGTGTATCTGTACTCCGTGGCGTAAAGAATTCCCGAGGCAGATGTGATGCCGTGCCGTAGACATCTGTCTTAAAGCAAGTTCTAATACCAAGCAGAACTAGCGGAAACATCTCGTGTTAACCTGGGCTCTCGTGTGTTTTCAGAGCCGCCTCGAGTTGATGATGGAAACGTCCATGGACTGTGAGAAGGACAAACAATACCTTTAGAAAATAAATTCTCAAAATCACGTTTGGCGAAAGCCGGTTTGTACGGTGCTAGTCGATGAGCTCGTGTCGTGACTGGTGGTCCGTTAGTGACAACATGGTGTGCCACACGATCGGTTACTGCATCTATCTCTTCGGATGGTTTAATCAAAATGGGGGATTTTGTAAATGAAGGCTGAAATTCTTGAGGAATGTTGAATACAAACCTGTGATTCGGTGTTTATTTGTTCAAACCGCAAGATCCGTACATTTAATGTCCGGCGAAGAATCGATAAGTTGCAGCCTACATGAATCAACAAGTAATCCAGAGTGTTGCAGAAAATTGATTCCCAGCATGCGTGTGGGAACGTCCACAAGGATGAACGCCCACAGACACCGTCGTCGTGGTCCCAGGCTGACTACAAGCTGTCTTGTGCGCTAGTTGGTGATGGGCAAACCATTCGCCGCAAACATCCGAAGCAAGGAAGATCGTAGCTTGTCTTTACCGACGGACAACACGGGAACTTGGGCTCCAGTATCAACTAGGAACCTAGTACTGGGAAAGATCGGAGAGAAAAGAAATCAGAAAATGGTGTCCTGAAAATGATCATCCTCTCAGCATGATCAGAGTCACTGAGCCGCTGATCGTCCAAGACCACTTGTTTGGTGAGTTCATCTAATCCACGACTAGCCGCGGATGCAGCCGTTTCTCTATCCGCGATCTGAGGACGCGCCCGGTAGCGTACAGCTCTATTCTGTCCGGATTGGATAACCGGGCACGTAGTGCTGTGGCATGGGTGCAGACAACTTTAATGTTCCGGCCGTCTACTACTAGTATAGAAACCTATGCTAACTTTTCCACTTGTATGTGGTTGTACTTCTCCAAACTCAGACAGATTTTGAGCTTTTTAGTACTAGTGGATTTTATGTCGCACAGTACAGTTATGCGTCAGGGACTAACATGGTATTTTCGGTGTTCTTCCATATTGAGTTACCTTCTTACGACTGTGTTTCATTGGTATCCGCCGAACGCGTGCATCTCTATTGAATTTGATATCATGTAAAATGTAGACCTCGCCCTGATATTCACATTGATTTAGTTGTGCTCCCGAACGAAGTAATTTGTCTCCACTGTTGGTTCCCTCCAATCATTTCCATCTGGTTTTGATTTACTGCTAATTCGCATAGTCTCACTGAACCGGTCCTGCTTGTTGTATTCATCAATTTGGTTGTGAAGTAACAGGTTTTCAGTTTTCTCAGTGTAAGCCTGTTTTATCCGGGTCTCTCCAGGAATTTCGGTAGTCAGCTGATTGTTGATTCTATCTGTTTCATTGTGATCATATTCAGCACCACTGATGACCAAAGAGTTCACGGCAGTTATCTATAAACTGGAGTACGTGAGTTTGAGCCTCATCTCCGTCGTTCGGTTCAAGGGACGTTTCCGGTCCAGTGGTTTAGAGCCTTTCATGACCACCTTGGAGAAAAGAGGTTCGAATCCCACCACAGCGGGTTACTTTGGTAGTAATCCATCGTCATCTAGCTCGTTACCACACCTGACCCGTTGAGATTTTATGTCTCAGGATCTCGTTGGCGACTGTTGTGCAGTGAGCCGATGTTGCTATGTTACCGTGTTGATCGGGTTTGCGTGCGATACTCACTGCAAGGGTTATGCTGATTGAAGCGTAAGGCGCTCCTTCGCGGTCATCCATATCAGACAGGCTGAATGCCAGTAGCCTGGAATAAGGAGCGCGACTTTGTTAGACGGTGTGACGGCTCTTTCACCCGGCAGAAAATTCTCTACATCAAAGCCACAGAAGCTCATAGATAGCAATGTGACGTGCGTGAATGTGGCCAGCCACTATTTAAAGCCATTGCCCCTTACCTTTTATTCAGCCAACCTGGGTCGAGTAAGATTCACTAGGACGCGTTGTGCTTCCTTGACTGGAAGACCGCCATCCAACAGGTAAAACTTGATTGTGCGCCGGTTAGAGTTTCTACCTCAAACAAAAGGCCTAATGACGCTGGCGACGTCACTTTGCATCTAATTTCCACGACTCTTCATGAACAGTTCCTTTACACACATGGTTGATGGGCAGGTGCCATTTGGGACGTCGATGAAGCCGGCCCATCCCTTTGCAGGAGCTAGCCGCAACAAATTAAAAGTAAAACAAACCTTTGAACCTATAGAGTATATACCCCTTCTGCTGCACTCATGTGCAAGTAAGTAATAAAAATGTATTTTACCCAGTTATGGTTTTCAGTTATAGCTACACAATGTAAATGAAGGGTGAAATGTCGCTAGGTATGTGATCCCACGTCCGATTCTCTTGACGTCCGTCAAATAGCTTGATTGCTGGTTGAGCAGTTTTATTCGACGACATACCATCTCCCAGAACAATGATTAGACATGAAATAGACTTATGGAGCAACAAATACGTACTGGCTCATCGTAGTACACTTGTGACAAACTGCAACCCGCATTCGCACGATTGGCTACCATTCATAATCTATTACTACCTTAGAGCGTTCTCTACTCCACGCCTCATGGTCATGGCTGCCGATACTCCGGGACAGTGTAGTGGCTCCTGATGGCTATTGTGTATGCGCCTTGCACTGGAGTCATTCACGAGCACAGAATAAAAACAAAATACTGGCGACTAGAAGCAGTAATTTGAACGGTGTCAACCTGAGAACTAAACCATAGCGTGGCCGTTAGATTTAATCGAATGCGGTCAAATGTTTGCTCTGCTAGGAGTACCCACGCTTCTCAGAACATTCAGGAAACTGGCAGTCGGCTTCTCAGGTGAAGTTACTTGCAAAATAATGTTCCCACGCCGCCCGTGAAAAAAAGTTCTATGAGTTAGAAGTAGCTGTACTGAATTTAGCACTGCTGACGCACTTAAAAGCATGCGCTATCTTCTATATACTTTTATCTGGATTTGATGAACTTTAAAATAAAACTGGTTTTTCTTCAGTTAACAAATATCAGTGTCCTACGTTTTTCGGTATCCTTTCTGTCTTTTCGTTTGGGTGGATTGTTCGACCAGCATCGTCCATATCCTCATCCTCATCTGATCACGGTCAATCACAGTTTGCCAAGCGTATGGTCCGATTTTCTTGAGCCTGAGGCCGAACCGATCACCGCAGAACAACGTCAAGCAATAGCTTTGATGCACTGTTTCGCTGCAGCTGTGGCCCATGCCCGTCACTTGGACTACTTGTCTGGAACTGATCTGCCTGCACCAATCTGCTTGGATGCGGTGTGTTCAGACGGCGTCTGGTTTGACTTTGTTTCTCTTCAGTTGAACACTTTGCGTGTACCGGATACAAGTCAGTCAAATTACCCGTCAGATGGAGTCCGCAATGTGGCTTGGGTCGATGGTAGTCGACGTTTATTTGATAAAATTGTGCCTCGGCGCAGCAGACTTCGAAACACCAAGTATCGTGATCTGGATATGCACGTGTTTAGTCGACTCGCTACGAGCTACCTATGGGGTCTTGTCGGCCATCGTATGAACATGCAACATCCACAAGCTGACGCGAAGGAAGCAATGGCTTCCGGTTGAGTGAATTGATTGACACTGTCCTACTCATTCGCTGGACACTGCCCCATCCCATTATCCCGTTGTATATTGAACCCTCCAAATCTTCCGTAACCAGGATAGGTACATCGAAAAGTCGTGTAGTGATCAACTTTTAATTGTTGTGTTTTGTTCGTTAACGAGTGGGGTCTGTTGAACGGAGAATACGTCTCAGTTGAGATATAAGCTGTGTACATCGGAAAACCGATTGCTGCATCGCTCATTGTTTGCTATTTCTGTATCAGAATGAAAAAACCTATGTGAATGTCAACTGGACATTAGATGAGACACGAGAGAGAGAGTTTGACTGTCGTGAAATGTGTGTATGCGCGCACAGTCTGATTGTGTACTCCTTGAGGTGGCTAGAGTGAGCTTCTTTTTCACACTCCATACCACCTGGAAGAAACTTCGTTTGCTTACCTAAGTTGTAAGCAACGCATCGATCACCAAAGTACTTTCAGTGGTTTTGAAAGTTGATGTGATTGTAGCTCACGTTGGTGGTGTGAACCAATCAGCCAAACTAACGCATTGAGCATTCACCGGGTCAAGCTACTAAAAGCAGAATCAGTGGCATGCAGAATAAAAGTTTAGGTCTCCACATGCAGAAAGTATTTCGGCGGGTCAGGTCGCTTAATTTAGAAGTATATGCCGAAAGATCAAAATGTCAAGATCAGGGTTAAATCTGGGGACAGGATTCCGATAGACGTGTGCCGCACCTTCACTTGCAAATTGTCGATGCCACCGCGACGTTTGCACCCTAGACACCAATCTCAGAAGTAAAAAGCTATTAATGGTGCTTTCGACCTTCACCATGCACTTTTCGACCCGACAAATCGAATGCAAATTCGACAGATAACTTGGATTGTAATGGATAAATTATAGTCATACCCTCGAGTTTAACTTGGAAGCTCATTTGAGCCAACCTCATTGGTTAGGAACTTAAATGAAGAGATGACACTCTAAATTCAGCTCCGGCATCTTATCTCTCGAAAAATGCCCGGAATATGGGATGGTCACGTAAATCTAAATGTTATGCAATAAAACTCATCCTGAAAGCATCAAACCATCACTGTGCAGGCGTTTTTGTCGTGCACTTGAATAACGGTTTTGCCAAGTAGTTCACGTTTAGTCTGTTCGGTAGCAGCCTCTGCGTTTCGTTAGGTTTCTGGGTATATATCAGTTAAGTTATGGAACCAAGGTTCACGAATATTGGATTTACGAAGTCCAACGGTGCCTCGAAGTGAAACTACCCATATCGTTCATCCCTAATGAAAACAAACCCCATCCCATCAAATTTTAATTATGCCCTTTAATTAATGTCTTACTTGGCCATCGCCTGATTGACCAACAAGGAACTAAGAATTCCCCTGTCAACCGGCAGTGGGTCCACTCCTGGGGGTGGATCGAATTTCTATGTATGCTACTGAGAACGACAGCAGTAGCTAGGTCTTGACGTCGGGCGAGAAAATGCTTTGGATTACCCGCTTGATATGATGGTGACCGATATCGAGATTTTCTAATTAAGCTTCTAAAGTGGGTCGCCTAAAGCTACCGACGTACTTCTACCGGATCGGTAATGATATACCAACTAATATGGATGCACCTAGTGTTGGGAAACTGGTTGGCCAATCTTAAAGTGCCTTGCATGGAAAACCCGCTGCAACCAATGGACTGTTGATGACTGTTACAATAGCACAAGATCTGCCTAATTCCTGAAAATTCAGGAGATCAGTGTGAAGAAAGACGACCGAACTGCAAACAGGTTGGCGATAGGTACTGTGCCAACGAGTGAATACCACTTAAATTGTGATTTTACTCTCGTTTTCCATGCAAGGCACTTTAGGATTGGCCAACCGATTTCCTAACACTAGGCGTGTCCATGTTTGTTGGTATATCACTAACAGCGCGGTAGGCGTACATCGGCAGTTTTAGGCAATTACTCCGCGGTAGAGCAAACCATTTTTGAAGCTTAATTAGCAACTCTCGGTATCGGTCATCATCACCTCAAGCTGGCAGTCCAAGGCATTTTCTCGCCCGACGTCAAAATCCAACTACTGCTATTGCCGGTGATCGCACTCCACAGTTTTGATTGTGAGTTTCTGGATGATAACCTTTACACAGCGTATGGTATGAACACAATGCAATCGAAGTAATACGAAGCATAATTTGCAGAACGTTAACAGTAAAAAAAAATAACGTACGCTGGTGGGGTCCGGTTACGGATACATCGCAACATCTAGACACATCCAATCTTCAGGCAAATATAGGTCACTCCCAGTTTTATTGGTTATCCTCGAAACTGCTTTTTTCAAATGAAGCCAAATTCCGTTTGAAAAGTGATTGCGCAGAGCCCAAGAAAAAAAACGCGACTGTTTTTTTCAAGTTAAACTGAGCAGATGATAATAATGAACGGCTGAATGTCGGTCGTCAAATGTCTTTCAATGAGAACAGGTCTGTAGTTCAGAAGAGTATGTTGATTGCAGGAATACTGTACATCACATTCCACAGGCGGACGAATTTTCTTGCAGTTACAAGGTTCACTGAAGCAATATCGTTCTAGTTGTCAGCCGTCGTTTCAGAAATTGCACAACTGATCAAAAATAAACGTGAATTGTGGAGTACAGTACAGAAGTAAATTATAATTGAAGCTGCAAATTACATTTTATACAGAAAGACCGGCATTCCGGGGTCGTTCAAATGATTTTATGTGACATTAAGGTCCTCGCAAGTAAACGAGATAGCATCGGACCAGTTTCATGACTAGTAGTCAGCTCCACGCGCTCATCTTTGAGATAACCTCGAGACTGTTAGAGATTCATGTTGACCGTGAAAGGACGGATAACGTTGGCACATATGCACACACATCAATTTTGAGTGAAATGAATGCTTCCGGTATCCCGCATACATCAGTTCGAGCGGACAATGGGCGAGGAAGTGCCTGGATGAAATGGAAGAAGCATTCTGTTACAGAAAGATGCCTTACTGTTAAAGCCGGAAGACAAGCTGTCGTCAGTTGGCGATAGTATGACGGGCGGCTACAATTAGGTAAGCGTATAGGGACTTGGGTTCGCGGCACGTGTGGTCACCGCGGATCCACTTTTAGAGCGTTGTAAGAAATCTAAATCTATCTTTACTAAATACATACGGTATTACATACTCCGTAATCTCAAAAACACTGCAATATGGAAGAGTGTAATGTATAACCTTAGGACATGGGACGGAAAATCGCAAAGGACCTCAATAGTTCTGGTTTATCGGGAAGGGGCTGGAATGTACTGTATCTACTGAATTTTGGCTACTGACGGTCGTTCCAATAGTAAAAATCAATTTGAAGGGCTCCCGTTCCTATTGGTCTAGCAATAAGTTATCAGGCTTGACAGTTGGTGGGTTCAAATTCCGCACCTCAGTCTTCGTTGCTTATGACATGCTCCACTCAACCAACATCGGATTACCATAGATAGCAGCTTTGATAGGATTAGGATAAGACTTATCCATTGCTGGTTGGAGGACTTCATGAGTCATTTTCTCGTAGACAAGGTTGGTGGTCTCACAGCACTGGCTCAGTGGGATATGCCTGATGAGAAATCCTAACGAAAAACGGCCAGTTGGTTACTTCGGTCGAGTGCTACATCCTACTCTTGGAAAAGGGCCTAGAAAGACTAATCTGGTGGAATGAGTTTGGAAAGCATGAAGAAACTGAGACTAAGCAAGAAAATATAACCAATCGGTTTGAAGGTATCGTTGAGGCAGCAGGCGCTGAAGGCTATTCGAAGTGCTGCTTGAGAGGCCCCGCTTAGGGCTTATTTCGAAGCAGTTGGTTAACAAGCAGACAAATTCCCTACAGATTCTCTTGCTCACGCCGAGTCTGTTGCTGAGTGTCTGATCGCTTGGCAAAGCTTCGGAAGGTTTCATGTTGATAGCAGCTTGTGTTTCCTCTGTTGGGACTTCAGTCCGCCAGTCCTCACAGTAGCTATTCAAACCACTGCTACATGAAAGCAGTGTGATTTACAATGTCATCAGGGACAAGCCGACAGTTTTCATGTATTTCGAATAAGTGCTGGATGGGCATATGGCTTATCCATAAAGTGCGGTATTTATTACTCTCGCAGTATCAACAATTTATGTCAGTTGTTTTAACATGTTTTGATATACGCATCTTTGTAGTCGGCAAATCATCTGGTTCTGATATCCTTCCTGGACAACAACATGAAAATATCGATCCACGTCGGCTTTCTGGAAGAACTACCGTAGGTTAGCGTACGTCGTCAGGATCGGGAGCAAACCAGTTTCTGCATTATGATGCTTCCTGGTAGCTCGAAGCAATACGGTTCGCACGTGCTAGAAATAGATAGGTGGTCGATGATCGTCACGTGACTAAAAGGTTGGAACTCACCCGAGAATCGATAGTGGAAAGATATATGCAGTTGTTATTTGGACCGAATTGTGCGAAACGAAATCGGAGTGCTCGCGAATTGGCAGCTGAATGTATTCTTGCTCGCTGCACAAGGCGCGATATTTTATGGGCAGTAAGATTTTAGCGAAATAGGCAAGCCACAGTTGAATTGCAAGCGCAGGGATTAGTTGCCATATGCGTCGAACATTATTAGATGATGAAGTTCGATCGAATGTATGATTCCCAAAAATCAATTACCATTTAGTTCAATCACTTTGTGAAAGAGAATGAATCAGAATTGCATGTTGATGTCGGTTGTGTGAAAATCAATATTGTATTGTCGATCATAAGTTGGATTAAACGTACTTTGATTTGGACTGATCACATCATGTTTAAAATATGCATCGAATTTTTTGTGTACACAATTGATGGTAGCAAACATTACGTTGGAAATCCGTTAGATTGCACCTAAGTAAGGAGGTCAATGTACCGAGCAAGCAGTGGACAAAAATTCTCAGGACATCCTGAGGAGGTCGCATTCCGCAACTTACTGCCCAGAAGATTGTTAGTAGGCAAAATAAACACCACAAAGTAAATAACCAAGTCAGCTAGAAAAGTGTACGTGAAAAATCGGATGATAGAGAAGCAAGTTGGCGGACTTGGCCAAGATTTAATGTTGAATAAGGGCTCTAAGCTTCACAATAATCTTAAATAAAGAGTTGTATAGGTGATATATTCCTTCTAAGCATATGGGGTACTAATGAAGATGAAGTGTGATAGTGTCAGTGGTTCAGATGGGTTGCCGCCAGGAGCGGGAACTGAATTTGCTCCCGCTTCATCCTCAGCGGTAACATGTCTATACAATCAACTTTTGTTCCGTGAACATGCCCTGTGTTATGTTAGAGTGACATCCATGATGCAAGTGCGTGATTACTGCCTGAAAGATATTTGAAAGACTAAAAACAATGACTTCGACTAAAGTACACACCAGTAAAGATGTAGCGAAATGCTCCTCAATAAGTCGTTCAATGTGATACTTTTGATTTGTGTGTTCAAGGACTCCTATTGCGCTGAATTGCTCCGAGATAAGAACGACTGGTCAGGTCAACTTTACTATCGTTACTCAAGTGTCCATGTAAAGCCGTTACTCTTTGTAGTCGGGACTGTGAATATGCATTCAGTTGTGTGACGAGGAGAATATTTCCACATATAAGTTGCAGATGGTAGCCCGCCGTCTACCGGAGGTCATTAATCCGACCGCTTTAACGTGGTTGCGGTCACAGAGTCTCAACTACTTTCGACGACAGGAGTTCTTCAGAGTATCATTCTACCACTCTGTTTGTATCCCGCGTGAAGTACAATTTTTAAAAGTCTGTTTTTAGACCTCAATAAATAACTTATTGACCAATCTATTTTCTCTCGTCAGGTAGTTGCAATTCTCCGTCTAAAACCTACATAGTCGAATAATTTGCACGTTGTGTTAAGCTTCCACGCGGTTCTCCGCAAAGCTTTTCTCAACATGCCTAAAAGGAACGTGGCAAGACATACGTAATGCACAACGTACAACAGATGTGATGATTAGTTTACGCCAGTATCATCTAGGGATTTGTGGTGCACTCCTTCAGCTTATATATAGACTTTTGACTTGGTGATTTTAATCTGTCATTGGACACAAAAATAGTTTCTACTGTGCAACAAAGGTGATAGGTCGCTCCCAGGGTGTTGGTAAAGAGACTAACACGACTATGGAGTTACCAATAAACGAGGGATGACAGCGAAGCGACAGTTGTGTGAGATCTGTCAAGAGGGTCATATTCTAGACTAAAAAGTTGGTGTTTCGGCTCTATTTATGTTTCATAGCCAGATGATGAATACATTCCTAGTCTCACTAGTAGGACAGAATGATCACTGGTGGAAATTTAATGTAGTAAATAGTGGAACGGACCACCGGGCTGTGTACGTCTTCAACAATACCGATCCTGTCCCCCACCGTGTTTTCTGTTACAGTAGATGACCATCGCTAAACCCCCTTCCTACACCATACTTACACAGACACTCGGACGTCAGGGGTTGGAATATTTGCCATCACCGGTTACTTTGGTGCTAGACAGTAATCAACGGTCATCCGGTTCGTTACCAAACCTAAACTAGTGGGATATTGTGTGGTTCTCTACTCTTAGTCTCACGGTCGGGTTGCCTGATTATCCTTAATAAGGCAATGGGCCTTTGCGGTTGTCGGTATACCCGTTCCGCTGCACTCTTGCGCAAACATGTAATAAGAAAATATTACACTATTCACATTCTCATTTGTTCCGAATGTGCGGTTCGACGGAAATTACGATATAAGTTGTTTTGTAATTCATTTCTGCATTCGTCTGCTGTCTACTCATTCGTTCTCGATCAGTGTACTTATCTGTTTGACAATGCAATCTCTGTTTCCGTAGTTCGATCTCAGGTGAAGTTTCATGAGGACATATTTTGACTGTTTTATCCTTGATACAAACGAAAATACCTGGTCGACAGTTCTGAACGCTTGATAGCGAACATGCTTGTTTTTGGTGCTTCACAACTGGCTGCATTTGGCCAGTTTTGGAGCAACGAAAGCAAGCTTATTCGCTGCCGAGTGTTCTGTTTTTTCATCCTTGTTAGAAATAATCAGCACTGTATCCCAACGAATTCCCATCTGGAACTCAATCATGTCACGAAGTGTTGGATTCGGTTTGGTTATCTTATGTATACAACTAATGAGCACAGTACAATAAAACTGATTGTTTGTTTTTACGAATAACTTACCGAACAGTGCGTTGTCCGAAACGTGACAACCCTTTCTTAATAATATAGGGATTTCACAGTGATGGTGTTGACTGACCTTGGAGCTCATTTCAAATGCATTTTGTCATACAAATCCATTGAAAAAATGAACCTTCCATAACCAAGCATTGGTTTCGATTAATCAAGTCGGTTAGCTATTTCCTCAATAACGAATAAATGATTTACCCTAATTTTTGGCACCTGAGAACCTTCACCACGTGAACAAAAATTACTTCGGCACGCAAACACCCAGAAGCTTAAGAAGATGCGCGCACACCTGAGTCGTGAGATTGTCGGGCATGAACATGCGTATGTGAATCGCCCCGCACATGCTTGCTCGCTCAGCCACAGACGATCAGTCACACCAACTATCATGACACGCACAACTACATATATGCGTGCACACACAAAACAAAACTTAACAATGATCCGATCGATCTGTGGCGCATCCTGAGTCGATGTAGTGATGTTAGAGTTGTTTTAGTTGTTGTTGTTGTCGTGGTTGAGCCTATCCAGTGTCTGTTCACCTTATCACACGTGCATTCCTGTTCGGTGTGGACCCGGTGTAGTTTGTACAGTCACTCTCAGTGTATCCACCTCCTGTCACTCGTCATTGTTCTTCATGCGGATCTATGGCACCAGTATCAGTTTTATTGCTCGCATCGGATCGCACTCATGCGCGCGCGCGCACACACACGCAAGCCTACTATAAGAACTCCTGACTATGTGATTACGGACTCGGATTACGGAAAATGTCTCAGTTCGGTCGACTTGTTGAGCAACTGGTTTAAGCGATCCCCATTTATTCAGACTCTTGTGCAATCAGTGTTCGAGTTCGTCGGCCTCTGGCCGCCTGTGAGCAACTGAATTCTGTGCTCTCTCCCACCTAACTGCCGCCTTCGAACTCTAACTCCATACACACACACACACGGTCGCAGAATGACACCGATGAACCCCATACGGCATGCGAATCTGATGCTTGAGTTAGATTCGCTCACCTGTACGGTGGAACTGAAACAGAATATGGGGAAGAATATTCTGAGAAAGTAAGTGTATATACTGTCCCCTGGTTCATTTTGAAATTTACTCGCGTTGGTTACATTCTCGTGTGGTGGTTGATATTACAGTTGTTATCTCTGCTCTTGATGTATTTCCACCAAAACAACGCCTGAACTGTTTTGAAGGTTCGCTTCATATTTCGTTTTGTGTATCGTTGTGCAATGGGATATCACACATAACTGTTCCCCTGTCATCTTTGACGATCTCGTTATGAAAGATTTTGGGAGATTGGCTTCTAAACTCACATCACGATGCAGTTTTATCACCGAGGAGCACTTTTTCTCGTGTGATAAATTTTGCATTATTATCTTATCGAACTCAAGTCATCCATCGCTCACTCGTTTAACTGAGTGTTTGTCTTCCTGATATACCAGGTATGAATGTAAATTGTTCTAATCCCGGACAATAGCTCATCGTCTGCCTATCTGTCCTACCCTGTCTGGAAAAATACCTCAGCAACCAATCATTGGTGACTGACAAATTCAAAAGGGCTACGTTTCAACTCTTCTTTCTATCTATCGCTTGCCATTGGTACCTGAACCAAATATTGTTTTCACTCCGTTTCAGTTATTTACCTGGCTAACAATAATAGGTAACGAAGAATTCCCCGATGAGCATTGTGCTAAAAAGCCATCTCTTGGGATGAAAAGTCATGCTTTTATTTGACTTGACTTGACGGTTATACAGCAACAACCATTGGTCTATGTGGCTAGTCTGAGACGTTTCTGTTTCATGAATGACACGAAAGCTAGAAGAAAGTTTGTAGGGGCGATATATAAAGTCGTCAACCGTGAGACATTTGGAATTTCTATTACTATCATAAAGTACAGTGTGCAGGATGGAACCAGCAGATGTGTACTTCGACTCTGAGTATCATGCAGCACATGAATGAGAATTGGTTTGTTGATTCTGCCAACTATCATAAACATCTGTTTCAAAAAGGATCTCACCTATTTCAAGTCGTACAAGCTTGATGTCAATAAATGGTCCTAAATTTCTTTCTAAAGGGTGAAGATGACAAACTTTGCCTATCATTTATGTGCTTTATTCATTAACGGGATTTTTAGAAATCATATCAATATCAACTGTTTTTCAATGCATATTTTCGTACGCGTGCAGTGGATAGAGTATGGCCCATATCTTCTAAGGTCCACTGCGGGGACCAGACCCTGAGGCTTAGAGTGGAGAACCACATAAGGTCCCAGTAGGTCAGGCGTGGTAGCGAGCCGGACGACAGTGGATTACTGTCTACCACTTTGTGTGAATCCTACAGGGAGAGCATGCTTTTTATTCTGTTCTGAAGTTGACTATACACCTGAAAGATTGGATCTACTGATCGGAATGGTCCACTGTTCTAATCAGGATAAAAGACAAATTACTTCTTCAGATGTTGAGTAATGAACCACACAAGATTTCCGAACTTCAGTCGGTGTAAGGAATCGCACGACAACAGACCTATTCATCACCAAAATTTAGACAAGTTTAATTTGTGGGTAGAACTAATTTGTTGGTTGTGAGAGATCCATTGTCCGCAAACAAACAGCTTTTCCTTATCCACTGGACGGTCCATTTCACTTAAACAAGCAATTCAAAAGACAAACACGACGAAAGGAATTCTTTCAGCATGCTCACATCGGTCGTTTGCGTACAACAAGATTAAAAACGAAGTGGAACGAAATAATTAATTGAAACAATTTTATGGGACTTGAAGCCATGAATGTGTGCGTGTGTAGGTCCCGGGTGAAGTAATGCGCTTTTGGATGCATTCAGAAGTTTTGGTGTGGGCAGTCGAATATATCTCTACTGTATTTAGCTGGTGTTTGTCACGATGGTTGTAACAAGTCGGAGAACGCGCTAGCTGGATCTACCGTATGGTCACTTTCGACCAACGATGGCCGAGGTCGACCTGCTGTAGGCAATCGATTTTTGTGGAATTCCTCACACAGCTTTTTTGGCTTCTGAATCGCCTGTTCAATTTCACCACGGGATCTAAATGCTTTCATTCGTTTTACCCATTAATTATTTGTTGGCTTTTTTTGTCTTGTATAGCTGAAACTTCTGCTGGGAATTCTTTTTGTTCATTGTAGGTAGGCGATTGCCGGTCAGAAGGTTCGCCCATAGCCACAAGGCCTTAATTTTGTTATCGCTGTCAATCGGCAACGGTGCTACTAAGAACTGAAATGAAGAATCATATACGAGTCAATGAGTCAGGTATCGTAACTATCCGAGTGACAGTACATTGCTGTCTCCGATAGAATTTCACAGACGGCGACAGTATTCGAACATGTAACTGGATAGAGATATATTCCACCCAACGACCATCGATATTACTGGGAACGGGGAAAATGCGTCCCCTTGTGTGTGCGTATGTGATCGGTGGAGGTCAGTGGAGAATACACGTTAATGGTTTTTGATCGACATTCCTTTTATTCCATCTACCTAATTCTTTTTTGTGAATTCCTGATCGAAGTGCATTTAATGGATTCATGAGAACATTTTGGTCTAAATAAGAATATGATATGATTCATCATGCAGTCTGAACGTTCAAACCACTGGTTTTAAATGGTTTAACGTTCACACTGCAGGATGAATTATATCAATTAAAACTCTAATCTCCTTTTACCCATACTTACATGGTAACCAAGCTCTGTAGGTTGTTTAACAGCGTGCATTCGTAGCACCTAGGCCCCTGCAGAGAAGTCATTCATCAAAGGTGCCGCTCGCTGTGCGAGCAGTGCTCTGCTGACATTCAAAGCCGGTGTCGGAAGGGCGCTGTATCATGCTTGCCCACGAGTGCAACCCAAGGGGTATACTTCATAAACACAAAGACCCACTGCACTGTTAGGGATAACCGGCAAGAGGACTATTAGACTTGGAGTGGAGAACTGCATACGTCAGGCGTGGTAACGAGCCGGATGACAGTTGATTAGTCTATCACCAAAGTAACCGGTGATGACCTCCGAGGTTTGTAATCAAACCCTCTAAATGGCCCGAATACCACCGGTTGGTAAATCGTTGAAAGCTATCCCGGATATCCTTGTGGTTAAGATGTTCGACATTAATCCACTGTCGTCCGGATCGTTACCACACCTGACCTATTGAGACCTTGTGGTTCTTCGCCACTCCAAGTCTCAAGGTCTGGTTGCTGGTTATCCCCAGTAGTGCAGTGGGCCTTCATGGCCATGGGGTAAATGCCCCTTCCACTGCACTCATGCGTAAGCATGTAATAAAAAAATCGTTCATCCCTGGTTCGAGTCCAAGTTAGGGCCTCGTTGGATGCGCACTGTTGATGATTCCTAACAACGATGAACAGCTGTACAGTGCTCCCGTGATTTTCAGTGGCTTGGATATCTACACTGCATGATGGATCATACCACGTAAAGTCGCAGTCTCCTACTACCCGTACTTATAAATAAGAATAAATGGTATTATAGTGTATTTGGATGACAGGATAAAATTTCTCCGGAAGCACACGACCGGGTCAGATAAGCGTACCCGGTACTCCTGCCCATTCATTCCTACACTATAGTGAATTTTCTTACCATGATCTCATTTGAAACATTAGGAGCGAGCATAGACGAATAGTCAACTTTCAGAACCACAAAGTTATTAGTTTAAAGTTACTTCGTTGGTTAGCCAACAAATTACCTTATAATTCTGAAAATGGACTGTTCGTCCATGCACGTGTCTGACGATCAGATGAAATTACACTGCAAAGGATAACCACTTTGTATCTGTTCTTTTTCTACAATCCAGTACCATTTTGGTTGGTTGAAATAGGCGAAAAACTGACTTTAGAATTTTTATGAGTATCCGGTACGTACCAGCTACTAACGAGCAAACCTGTATATTTTCAAAGTTGCGCAGGAGAGAGCAGGTTCTGAGCTTTTCGGTTTGATCTCCATACGGCCACGAAGAGATTTCCACCCAAGGCTTTTTGATAGCAATCAGAAATGCTAAAAGATAAATGATTACATAAAAAGTGTACTGTTGCTATCGTGGTATCCTCAGACCCGGACAAATAACAATGAGAAGCAGAACGATATCAACGTGAATCCCTGGAAGAACATATGCAGCTAGTTTTGATATCTCATCAGCAAGAAATCTACGATGGGTTTGGTACGCATAAACGAACATGGAATCGGAAAAACGAAGCGCATGTAAAATCAAATGTTTCGTAAAATTCTGCAGGAAACTTCGCCAAGCGGTTAATTATTGCCTGTTCACTTTTTTGGATTAATTTGTGACTATTAATTTGTCATATGCCGTTTATCGTATCAGGTGGCTCATTGCCGAAACTTCTATGCATGGAATTCAGCAACAGCAGTGATCATATTTCTCTTACCAGATGCACAGCTTTGAATCCAATTTTCATTCTACTTACGGCATTAAGCACAACTGAGTTAGATAAGGTCCAAGCTAATAGACAGTTACTCCTTTACAATGGCTGGCTCCTTGGAGATGATAAGCTGGCTTAACGATGACGTAGTCATCATATCACTCGGCTGTTTTTCAAGGGCTAGTCTCTAGTCTTTACACAGCCAAGTTCGGGCTACAAGGCAGAAGCATGTTGATGCATGGTTGCCGGTGACTCGCTAGGAGCCCTTCGATTGAACTGAATCCAACCCAGGGGTCCATGCAGCCCTGTTAGTTCGATGGATTTCTTTCACAGCCATTGGATTATACAGTGAATCTCGTCGACCCATTCACGGGTAACTGCCTTCGCATGCCAAAGACCGTCCCACCGAGGTGTTCGGACATCGGTTACCCTCAAATTATTTTAGCTCGCCTGTCGAGCAGTTTGCCGGGCTGTGGCCGATAATGCATGCTTCAGATTCGTGGAGCCACAGATGAGAGCTGGGTACCTGATGGAAACCAAAGAGGTGAAAGATGACCCAAAAGGGCACGACAGTCTACAAATTCAGAGGTACTACTCCTATCAGACACCGCAAACACCCTAACAAATGTTATGTGTTGATTAGCTGTTCTTTACCTTTTCTGGATTAGGCCTACTTTGCAAGCGGAATATTACGCAGTGGTTGTGTTTTTGAATACAATAAACTTGTTTGACGTACACACATTGTTAACTTTTCTACGAGACATGTTCTCTCACTTAAACAGTGTGGAAAACGAACAATGTGATCATGTGAACTTTTCATTACCACCGCGGTGATAACTGCCGGTAGCTACTTTGTCACTTTTATAGTTCGAGATTTTAAACTTCCTGAGGAAAAAGATAGGTTGCATAATTTTTCAAACGTCTATGTTCTTACATGAAGTGACTTATTTATTCTGGTTCGTGAGTTCCTAAAATAGATTCTGTTGTTAGTTCCGTTGGGTCTTTTGAGTTTTCCAGTTTAAAAGAATCACGTACCTCTTTAAAATCTACTAGAATTGGGCTTGCCAGAGTCCATGCTATGAATTGGCTTCGACTCGGTCTTCCCCTGAGCTTGCAGTAGCTCTATAAAGTGAATTACTAAGGTATCCCCCTCCGTATGAAGACAAGTAGTATACGAGGTACGCGTGGAGAAACACAACCACAACCCACGGTCGTGTATTTGTTTTCAGTACATTTACCTCGCCAGATCAATTGTCAATCAACGGGATGAAGAGCGTCCAGCAAGAAGCAGAAGTCAGATCCTGGAAAAAATGTTGCAAAACACTCAGGAAGTCCAAACGTGATATCTTGATGGTAATTTGCTCAAAGTCTACTGAAGATACACTGGATTTGTTGTGTGAACGTAGAGAATATTTATAACTTAAATCAGGCTTTCCGAAGCAGTTGTACTGCTCTTTCGCGGGTTTTCCATTGCAGGTAACAAAATAAGAGCCTATGTCAGATATTGCCATTTGGTGAGGTTGATTTGATGGTGACAATATGCCTACCATGCAGGTTTAGCAAACCGTGTATTTTATGGAACTAAATAGTCTCTTGGCGAAACAGAGCAATATTCTGCAGCAGTTCACGTGGCGAGACCTACCTCACTTTATGTCATTTGACAACACTGACACTTACAAATGTTTCCGTCTAGTCTTATAAAATGAATACTCCTTGATTGACTTGAAGCAAATCATTTGAGTCATCTGACTTGTAGCTAACCTTCTTGATCTACCATTAGGGGCTCTGCGATCCGAGCTTTATAACCTTTTATTCCACCCCAGAGCTTCGGTAATATTCTTGATGATTGCGCTGCGGCACCACACAGTTCGTGGTTTGGGATCTAGCCAATAGAGGGCTGCTGTAATGAGCTGCGTAATCACGCAATAAGAATGAACTGGGAGGGAAAGTTCAAGGAGGATATAGAATATATTTCACTGGAATTATAGGATTTCAAATTATGGTTATCTTTGACTAGGGCTTTGAGCTATTTCATATAGGTAAATCAGCAACGAGTTATGTGCAGTTCCTGGTCGATGTCGCTTACATATCGTGGTGATCTGGTTAGCGTGCTACGATAACTCTGAGAGCCATGCTGATTAGGGTGCAAAGCGCTTCTTCAGGGTCACCCATATCGAACAGGCCGAGGAGAGTAGTCAGACAAAAACAACCCGGTGCTGTGAGACAGTGCAGCAGGTTTTCTCCTGGCAGAAAATTCTGCACATAAAAGTCATGGAGGTCCATACATGTGCGCGAATCTAGCCCACCACTGAATAAGACCATCGTATCTTACTCAACTAACCTGAGTGGAGTAAAATTCACTGGGACGCGTTGTGCATCCTTGGCTGGTAGACCGCTATCCAAGAGGCGGCGCATAAACTTCTCGTCTCTGTCACCAGCTCCCAACACACAAACTTCCTGTTACCCGACACTTGGTTGTGCACGGGTTAGAGTTTCTACCTCGAACAAAGAGAAGATATTTGCATAAAAGTAAAAGTATGTGATTTTTGCATAGTCGGCAAAATAACCAATGAAACTGAGGTAAGATTGGAGTGAATGATAAATGATATGAGTACGGCCCTACCCTGGCGACCGAAAGTGTAATCCCCTCCATTTCTTAGTCGCTTCTATCGTATACTATTCCCTTCAGTCTTGCCTCTGTTTCATTGGTTATTCCAATCACTACATAGAAACCCCACTGATTGCAGTATGCATGTGCACAGATGAAGTGAAAACGGTCCAGGATACATTGTGCAAACCTGTTTCTGAATACCCCGTTCAAGTTGGTGACGGGATATCACTGCTTCCAATCAGTGATCTGTGATTCCTTTCCCTTTGTGACAGAAATTTGCGTTATTAACATTTAGGCAGACTTCTCTTCATTTTCTGCTTGCTTTATTTACAACTTGAAGTGAAATAAAATGCGGTAAATGATAGATGACTTCAATTGTGTTTAAATGCTGTCAGGTTGTCCAATGATCAGTGTTATTAGCTGTACTTTTGGCCATTAAAAATGATGGGCACGGGCTTCAGTTTTGTTTGAATCACTGATATCATATAAGATCCCGTGGTGGGGCTCTTACATTTCTGATTTCAGTCCTGACGCATATCGTTAAGATGGTTACTGAGTTCAACAGACAACGATAACCGACACTGATAGTAAAAACGAAACAGTTGTTCGTTTCCAAGAGTATCGGGAAAATAACAGTCAGCCGATGACAATATCCTTTTTTCAACAAGTTATCTAATCCTACCAAGTAAGCTGTCTGCGAATGTCCTGCCAACTGTTGAATGCATCGGTCATCATAGAAGTTGGTCATTGCTTGTGAAATGTCATACAGCAAACGTACAAACTATACAACCGCTTATATTCCTCCACTTTTCAATATTTGCCCAGTTGACGAACAAATTACCGCTATTCTCTAGGACCCGTGCTACGAGAGAGAATATTATCCTCGATCCTACCATCAGATATGGACCATGTTTCAATTATCAGTTACGGGAGAATTATGCTTGACAGAAGCTGTTGGCTATTGCAATGATTAAAGTCGTGGTATCTTCGTTTGATAAGCTGAAACAGTGGGAAAAAGGATAGTGGGTCATGCATGTACACAAATATGGTTCCGCATACGTTCCCCTACGTTAACATGTAGGCCGTTTGGATTGGATTCTACTTGTTTATTGATACGGCCCAATAGTACACGATTGGTCACATTACAACAGTTCTAGTTTACTGCATGTGTGACACTTATTTGACATTACTATCTCTGATGAGTATGGTGACGTGGAGACTGAACCGTTTAGCATTGAATAGCTTATTGGAACCGTTGATGTTAAGATGACCGATTGGAATATTCAACGCTGGACGGAGGTGAAGTTGATTAAATCGTCGATGAGTGGACTTGACGGTTAGAACTGGAGACCAATTTCTTAAGTGGTCAGATAAATTAGACGAATTAGACAGTTTCCATCGATAGTTTTACTGAAGACCTTTAGTGGTCAAACGTTTTCATCGTCAAGTTTGGTCGTCATTCTCAACTGTACTTTTATGACCTACATGTGAGGAGACAACAACCGATCAATGACTGGGTCGCTTAGTGAATGGACATGAACGCGACTCACAGGCGTGCCTAACAGATCGACAAAAGAAAATGGATAAAAAACGAGCGATTGTGACATGGCGAATAACCGGACAGTACAAAGAGTCATGTTTGTGTACATGTGTGTGTGTGGGCATACTGAGCAAGAAGTTGTTTCAAGATGACAATGTTGTTTGAAGAAGAAATAGTTTTCATAACAAATATTTCCGGCCACTTTGAGTAAGCACCAACTATTACAATTAAATGCTGTTAATTCATTGGATTCGTTAAACCGAAGTGAACCCGTTTCCATGGGCCTGAGGGTAATGGCCAGGAGTGTAGCGGAACCCTGATGGGTGCCTTAGCAGCAGTTGAACATTCTTTGCAACATCTAACGTACTCCTCAATCTGCCTGTCAACGCTGGACTAGTGAGCATAACTTCGTGCTAGTGCTTTCACAAATGTGACACACAGATGATCAATAAGCAACTGCTTCAGCGCCATAGCTTACGATGCCTTAGTAATAGCCATGCGTTCAGACAAGAACAGACCGCCATCTACTACATGATGTACATCTTTCCGCCATTTAAATTGCATGGAGTGGTGGCCAGTGCTGTTATAGGGCCAGCTAGTTCGCAGAAAATGAATTGTTCGCCGAACATCACGGTCTAATTTAGTTTCGCTTTGAATCATACTGGTCGTGACAGGCAGACTACGGACGGACCCAAGAAAGACATGTATAACTTCAGAATCGAATTCGACTGAGGAAAATTCAAAGTATTCACCCGGTTGACTAACTGGATTCCGTTGCATCGGGCGGTATTAGGCGCCAGCATGACCAAAACTGTCTGTACGGATGTACCCAATCACAGAGTCATGAGGAAGAAGAACCGTTTCCCCTTGTTGTATTCGGTTTGTGGCATGAAATTGATTGCCTCTTTTGTATCGAACTTGGTTATTCTTGGCTTGTGATCAGTACACAAGTCAAAACCTCTACCATGAAGAAATGTATGGAATTGGCGAACTGCGACCACCAAGTCAGGCCTTCCTACTCTATCTAACTCTAGTTTCTTTCGGCGTTGGTGAGTACCCTAGATACTTGGGACAATGCCTTCTGTGAACCACTTGGAAATTTATGGAGGAGCACTGTTTCAATGCCGTACTCGGAGGCGTCTTGGGCTACGATTATGGGTAAACAGAGATAACAGTGAGTCAGCGTCTGGGTGGACGTCAACAGACATTTTAATTAGTCACAGAACGGTTGACATTCTTTTGAACGTCGTCATTCGGAATCCCGTTTCACTAAGGCGTTTAATGGGGCCCTTATATTGGGCTTGTTTGGAATGAAGTTATTGTAACAGTTCACAAGACCTAGGGGAGATTTCAATTCGATTTTGTATTTTGGTGCAGGCACTTGACTAATGGGTGACTTCTTGGAGGCATCTGGGCGTCATCCGTTTTTATCAGTGATAAAGCCGAGAATGTTTATGCTTTGAAAAGAAAAATTAACGTTTCATGATGCGTAATTTGAATCGGAAAAATCGGATCTTATGTATAGCTGCCTCCAAATGTCTCATATGTTCCGTTCTAGGTTCAATCATAATCAAAGTGTCATCCATGTAAGCTAGTGCGAGCGGAGAGCTAGTCAGCATTACGTCAATAGTCTGCTGGAATATATCCGGAGCACACTTTACCCCAAATGGCAATCTACTGTATTGATGCAGACCGCGGTGGGTATTGATAGTCAGTAACTCTTAGCATGCTTTATCGACTTAAACCTGAAAACCGGCATCAAACAAAATAATTTTTGGGTGTATTTTGTCTCCGTGTAGCCTAAAAAACCTGTCTGGAGTTGGTAGCGGGTACGGGTGAGTTTTCAAGCAGTCTGCCAATATCCGAACCGAAACATCTGCCTTCTTAACTACCACAAATGAGGCTACCCAAGTGGAATAAATGACTAGTGTAAGTAATCCCATTCTCAGTAATTTTTCGAGTTCCTGATCTATCGATTTCGAAGCAGCATCTGGAATAGGCCATTTCTGATTAAAAAAACTGGTTAAGAACTCGGTTTCAAGTGTAAGATTTGTTAAATCTTACCATGTTTCCTTAGTTGCACGAGTTCGTTTGTCTTTTCTGCTATCCTTGGATCACACGTCCGTCACTGCGATACTTCGCATAAAGCCGACACGATAAGCAGAACATTGCCTTCTACGACCCGTCAGATGGTGAACGCGGGTACTGCGGAGGAAGTGATTGGCGTCTACTACAAGGGGTGTGTGTAGCGTGCACATGCAACGGTCAGTGGTCACCGTGCTCGGAAGTAAGTGTTCAGATAAATAAATTAATGGAGTTTATTCCTGCTAAATAGATAAAGCATGACCGTACCTGAACCGCTGTCCAGTGATTGAATTATTCGTAGAATATGAACCCGAAATTCAAAGTCAAATAAGGCGAGTCTTTAATCTTTGTGCAGTTTAAGGAAAGACCAATACAACTATAGAGAATGTACACCAACTTTGTGGGGCAATTCAATCACAAGAGTCCGTGAAAGGATATCAGATCATTCAGATGGTCACAAAATACGTGTGCCGATCAATACGAATCCAAGTCATCAATATGGAGTAAATTTCGGACTGTTTGTCGCCGGACATTCGGTCGAATGGCAACTCTTTGTGTGGTATTGTATGGGGGCTCGCCAAAAGCAATCCAATTTGAGCGTTAAATGATTGTTATGTCCGATGCCGTGTCCGTCTGGAGGGTTACGGGATGACCGTTCACAGTTAGTGTTAATTGCGCGCACGGAATTAAATAAGACGGACCCTCCATCAGCAGTCGAAAGATTGAGATACTTGTAAAGCCCGGGACCAAAAGTAATGAACTCCAAGACTGTCTGGATATACGGTTCCATTAAACAGTAATCAATCATTAATGTGATGGGAGAAGCAAACCTCAAATCGTGAGGTATCTCTGTTGTGGTAATCATTCGAGGCACTTTACGAAAGAAGGTACGCCTTTCAATGGAAGAATAATAAATGAAGCTGTACAACGTACCAGGGAGGAGCAAGACTGTGTGCAGTTGTGTCCAAAGGGTTTGCCAACAACGGCAAAACGCACCGTCAGTTACGGTGTTTCAAACGAAGACAGCCGCGGCTGTGTCAAGGAGCATGCAAGACGGCACTCGTCTGTGTCCGAAATGCCGGTGATCCTGATCATCCGTAGTCAGACGAAATGTGTTCAAGATTAACACGTGATACACGTGAATAGGGCAGAGATTAAGGTGACATGTCGCTCAAAACGGGAACCAATAAATAAGGGAAATCGGGTGCAAGCAAATGAATTGGCGCAGGGAGAAGAGGGTCCGTTGATCGTCAAGTCACTTGTGTGTGTGTGTGTGTATGCGTTCATTTAACTTCGTCAAAGCAAACTTCCTCCTCTTTCCGAAAGGGGAAAATATTCCCTTCATTTATGGGCTTCAAAATCTGCTTAGGTGTAGGTGTCTTGGTTCAGCCCATTATCAAAAAGAGTCAGTGTTTTACAGAAGCACTGTAAGTGAAGTTTACGAATAGTGAAACGCCGATCACGTTGTTGGTATATACATCATAGATGGGTTACATTCATGGGGTAAAATAAGAATATTAATATTATACCCACCCATAGGGTCCACTGGTTCTAGTTTAAGAATCACGTATACCACCTCTATGCAATGAAACACAAGGCTTATGCTGTTTTAAATTTGTCAATCTCACTGTGTTCTCGCTTGTGCATGACTTAATATGTCCATCGTAGATTCCTAATAGTTGAGCTGAGTGTATTGAAAAAACAAGTTTCATCCATAGATCAGCTTAGGAAGTTCTTGTATTGCTTGCTTCCGGTGACTCACGCTCTTAGAATGGTTATCAGTTTGCACACACTCATTCTCCGTCCATTCATTAAAGCAAGCTGG
This sequence comes from Fasciola hepatica, assembly GCA_948099385.1. Lineage (NCBI taxonomy): Eukaryota > Metazoa > Platyhelminthes > Trematoda > Plagiorchiida > Fasciolidae > Fasciola > Fasciola hepatica. Next base: position 11,443,541 of record CANUEZ040000111.1, on the reverse strand, counting down.
TATGTACTGTTGTTGGTTCGTGTAGCCGAACTTGTCTGACTTTGCGTTTAATGGCCACGTATAAGCCACTTCACCATAGGATCTCTAACTTTTCCGTATCTGTGCTTGCATCCAGACGCGTTTGGATCACTTGGATGATAAAAAGTATCGGTGGGAACCATAGAATCTGTCAATAGATCTTTTGGTCACTGCCCCCGGAAACTTTCTAAAGTTTATTTGCCAGTGAGCTTACTGCCCAAAGTCGTTTTCTGTGAAGACTCATCTTAGATTTTCCACAGCATTTAGCCATACTCCAAATTAACCAACGAAGCTTAACTCAAACTTATATTTCACCGAATTGAACAAGGGAGCCAGTGAAGCTTCGCCTACCCGCAGTCTACAGACAATCAGACAAGGGATCCGTTTTTTATTATTTCTGGGTAAATCGTTGTTAGTTTAGTTTATATCCAGTTGAGTATGAGTTCAGCATGTTAGCGCAATCCTAAAAATACGTGCCAGACATTTCATCTCGTTGGTTTGTAAACTGTCCACGAACAGATTCATTTAGAATGTTCAATAGACGGAAAGCTAGTAACAATGACAATCATGTGCTTCTCTAGTGACACAAAAGACCGGAGTTCAAAATTTTCCGCTCTATTCAGATCAACATCATATGTAACTATTTGGTAAAAGTAAATAATCCACCATTCAAAAACCAATCATCCTAAGAAAATCCTAACTCGACCCTGTATGTTTACATGCTATACATGCATTTTCACAACCCGACAATAGAAATCAAACAGCAGCGTGACTTGCTGGGAAGTGATCTTCCGATTCTGGCTACCCTCGTCCAATATGCAAAAGTACAAAAAGACATAAAATACTGTAAACCAAGGTTCACCAAGTAGCAGTAATTGTACCACCGAAAAATTAATATCAGCTTCTATAAACTGCCGTTAAAATGTTACTGTAGAATTATATGCTACCTTCGCTTGAAATCTAAAAAGAGAAAATAGGAGGAAATTGCAACAAAAGTCACTGGTTCAATGCAATAAAGTAGTACCGACGCTCTTCGTTTGACTGATAATAGTTGCCAGGTTTTCGTCACAAATGGTCAGCTCCGGGATATCAAGTTTCGAAACCCACTTTCGCAACAGGTCGACTTTGGAAGCACGTGAAGCTATCACATTTCCATTTGGCTCATTATCAAGCCTGACCCATTGGAATCTCATTTGATTTTCCACCGCTAATTTGGCGGTCGTGAGTTCCGGTTTATCCTAATAGTGTAATGGTTCCTAGTCGATCTTGGGAATGCTCTCTGTCCACCGTACTCGTGCACGTATGGATTAGATGCTTCATAATATCCTTATAATATTTTGAAAGATGCATATACGAACAGTGACCGCGTAATTGCGTATGTGAAGAGAGCTACAAGAATAATGCTTGGACAAAGGAACATAGAGTCAGCCAACCACTCTTGAAATTCTGACAGAGGACCAGTTGCTGACTGATCAGGGTATACCGTCAGATACATTACGAGTAATCGGTTTTTCCCGATGTGGTTCATTCACATCTTGTGAACGAACATATGTTCAAGGACAAAACTCAAATAACCAGGCTTCAGCTGAACAACTCATTTACATTAAAGATATGCAATACACGATATCTCAGTACTTCTTTGGTTGGAGGATACACGCACATGCCTCAAGTACGTTGTTTCAGCGCATGATGTTCCGTCAGTGCGATGTTATTACGTCGTTGTAAATACATGACCAGTAGTTTATTTAGATCAAGGTGATTGTCTTTCCGTTAGTGTATGCTGTACTGCATCACCGTAGTAGTGGCAGTGTTATAGTCCACAAGACGCGCCTGTTAAATGGGTTACTTGTCGGACACCAGAAAAATCTGTCAAATGCAACAACAATGGTTTTTTACATAGCATCTCTCTAGTCCACCTCAAGATAGTCATTATGAAGTGGAAGGATGTAATGAAGTGGTTCCCACGCCTTCTTTTTCCTCAATGCTTGTGGTCTTTCTGACGTAGTCACGTTCGTTGTCTTTCCATGTTTGCATTTTGATTCCTTAAGTGGTATCCACACTTCATCACGGTAGTAGCAGCAGTGGTGTAGTGGAGTGCGCATACCACTTACTGAATAAATAAGCAGTTGACTGCTCAAGACAGTTATGAACAGTAATGGGGCACTAACGAGTGTGACTGTCATACAGACTAAAGACACTAAGGTGAAGTAAGGCATGGGAACCACGTGATTGTATCCCTGGAGCAGATAACGGCTGTCTTCAAGTGAATTAGAAGACTGTTATGCGAATAAGCATAGTTGTTACACTTGACTGTTATTAAAGACGTTCGAAAGACTGACGCTGATCCGGAATTCACTCACCGGGCAGCAGCAGTACATTTATTATGTGGTTGATCGTCATACAGTGTCATCACAAAATTCCAATTGGAAATATTATCATTGTTAGTACTCATCGGCTGAAGTGAAAATCCATCGAGTCTCGATCTGGACGTAGTAAAACTTAACCGTAAAGCATTCTGTCACGTAAAATTACCAAATCCCAAATTCGTTTGATTAACCAAACTATGTAGATCGCCTGTAACATCGTTCATTTTCGATTCATTTGCATCATTTGTTCCAATATTTTTTTGGTACCTAGTTGTTCACTTTAAATTCCACGTTGAATGGGTGCAGCAGTGAGTCCAACCACTAAAGGTCACTCCAGCTGCGGGAATTCTGAAATCTGGCATTCTAATTCCCAGTCCAAGTCGTCACTCAATGGATGTACATTGCTGATGATTCTTAACAATGCTAAAGCAGACGTAGAAAGCTTCAACGATGTCACTGTCCGGCTGAGTCTTGGTACTGCGGGCTGAATCATTATAAATACAGTTGTGTCTCGAAAAGATTCGGGGCCATTGAAAACTATCCTGCTGCGCCGTATCCGAAACAGCGTCAAGTACCAAGCTAGAAAACGTAACGAGCTGAGATGTTCGAACGAATGGTAAGCTGAGTTTTGCGAATGATAGGATATTTATTTCAATAAATTAATCTCAGTCGTCATTTGAGCCGAGGGATGAGTCTTTATTGGTTTAATGGACAGCATTTCTATCGATTATGCCCTAATAATCGAGTCCTCTAGAGGATAATTTAAAATAAGTACGGGTTAATAGATTTCGGCAAATGATGAACTGATCCCACGGAAGCGGATAATTTTCAAACCAAGCCACTATTTCCCAAATCGTTCCAGTGAATGAGGAAAAATAAAACCGTGCCAACTTCAAATGGTTGCGTGGTCGAGTGGGTGTGTACCGCACGCGCTTATCTGGTGATCAAGCCCATTAACGCTATTCACATTAGGAGTAACCAAGTTCTCAACACAAAACTTAGTCAAACATACCCTTCCTGTGTAAACATCTGGTCGGGCCCGTTGTTTACAGGCTGGAATCAGACTGGGCATTCGAATTGCAATCGGATAGTCATATATCATACATGTTTGGACGGGTATGTACTAAACCTCCGACGTGATATCGCAGCTCAGCTGGCAGCACGGAAGCCGTGCTACGGTGTGCATGGTATCTGTAGAATGATGTAAAACTGACATGAACACACACGGTAGGAAAGACCGTTTTTTAAACGGCTTTATAGTCGACATGAATTGAGCTATCATTCGTCTGAGTAAATCTCAGAAACGAAAGAAAAGTTTTAAGTTTTAAGTCTTTTCTAGTCTGATTGTTTTGCGTTCCGTTTGCCGTTTGATATGAAAGCAACTTTTGGGACAGTTTCACCAAAGTGTACAAGGGGATTCTTGATTTCATGTCCTAAATCTAAAATCCCGATCCTGAGACTGTCGGCATTTAACTTTTAGTACTACTCTACACGGAGAAGACTAATTCGGCGACTGTTATTCGACTGAGAGTAAAAAAAGTTGCAGATCATTCTAACAATACAATGTAGTGATCGAGAAAAGGATTGGTGTTATTATCTGCTGCTAGCGGGCAACTCTAGTTTCACTTCAATCAGTGTAACTTTTGACCCACGGGTAGGACATCCGACTCAATGTACTTAGCTTTAGAGTTAAGATTATTCTTCAGTATCACAAAAGGACATCATTTTCATGAAATTCAATCCGTCTGTCACATGCGGAAGTAGAATTAAAAGCATGTAGCTCTATTTGTGGTTGACGGATAAAATGAATCAACAAGTTCGGCCACCATCGGACAGGATAAGTCCTGAATAGTTTGGTAATCAGTTACTATTGCAGACTTTCTCGGTCACATAAGCGGATTGGCATATTTACCCCTGCTTCCATCCAAATAGCCTAATTAATTTCCATGGCACTATGTTCATTCGGTATTTTGTTAGTTTCGTCTCAAAATGTGAAATTTCTTGTGCCTAGCTTTATTTCTGTGACTTTCTTTAAGTCAAGGCTTGAAGCTGTTAGAAATTCATGACATAATGGTAAGGCAAGAACTAAAAGCTGTCGGAACCCTGTTTTTTCCATAGTTTTGATCAGACTTGTGGAATTGTTCTACTCTACAATAATGGGTTAACTAACAGAATAACATCTATTACAAAAAGGTCAACATTTTATATCTACACCATTTCTTTTATTATGCGTAGATCATCGGACCATAGTCTTTTAATATATTCTTGTAATATAATGGTAAGGGCTTCGGAGATTCCCACTTAGGACATAGCTGTCTCGAAAGTTTAGTGACATTCTGCATATTTCTTCTTGAATCTTTTATTGTATAGTTTTTTCATAGGTCATTACTCGGCTCCATCCGAAATCAACTGGGAAATTCACCTTGAATCCAGGAATAAGTGGACGCTTTTGTATCGTGGAAAACAATGGGCACTTTATTCTTATCTGCTGTGAATAGGATTCCATACGGATAACATTCAAGCTAGTTACTTATGGAATCCGAGGTGCATGAAGGGTAGGCAGTTATTTCATTGGTCCGATATTGACCGCGGCTGACTTCGTATCCATATCTTTGTAGCCAAACTTTGTGCAGTCGAAAGTACTTAATATAGTGACGCATTTACTATCTAATTTGACGATCCTGTGGTCTCCGGATCGGGGTGTTTTACTTCCAGGTATAATCTATCGGTCAGGCTCTCTTATATTTAGAGGGCTTATTTTAGATAAGGTAACCAGTGTAGTAGAATAAATCACAGAATACTGTATTGAGCAAGCTGTGAGTAGCCATATTGTAGGCCCCCTGTGGTGCACTTACTGAGCCTTTGTGCTCATAAAGATTTCCGTATTTTCGTATTTTGCAGATCGAACACAAGCAACACCCCTCTGTAGGAACACTGATCCTTGCATACTACAATACTGTCACTGTACTTTCTCATTACTCTTTTTAGGACCTGCCAAATTCCAAAGGTTAGACAATGATGCCAATTTGTTGGTTTGTGTGTGTGTGTGTGTGTGTGTGTGTGTGTGCTTGTGTGTGTTATGCTCGGTGAGAATCACTTCCTCTTAGCTTCCTGCTATGTGGTATTTGCTTTCAGCGATTTTTCTGCCAATCATAGGCCTCATTTATATAGTACTCTTTATTTTGATGTGCTATTGATGACATCGAAGAAAAAGAATGTGTATTGTCGGATGATGAGGCAGATGCTATTAAGACCCTTTTTTGCCCATCACATAGAATAGTTCGATTTGAATCTGACGTGCTTTCCGACAGTGAATTGAGATATGTCAGAATTTATTTCAGTGGGACTACGATGCACGGTAGCTATTGCTAAGACTACGGGTATTTTCTTGACCCTGTGTTAACTGTACAGCAGTAGTTCATCCGTAAGTTGCACATCAAATGGAGCCGAAAATTTGCATCAGAAGTAATGCGATCAGATGTTGGCTACTGAGTACACGCGACACGTTACAAGATCAAACACTAAAGCTCAAAAGCCGCATTATTTTGTATATTGGCTGAGCAGTATCCATTTAGACTTCGTTTGCTTGTTTACGGTTTGGTTAGAACGTAAATGAGTGTGACCGATTCGAGACTTGAGAGAAAAGTGTGAAAATCCTAACCAGTGCCAGCACTAGGTTTCCCCTTTGGGATCCACGAGAACCAATCACGCAGTTGCGTTTTACCCCTCTTGCGTGCGTAGAATTTCTTCACCGAACAGATGTTGTCATTTGTAAGTCCCTCTTTACTATATTCAAACTCATCCCCTCCATTTCGGATGGAGATACATCAGCCGGAACCGCCTCAAAAACTGAGTGTCTGAGGATCGCTCTGGTGCAGTTCAAATACTAAGAAGCAATCCATTTCCGTTTCTGAAATTCATTGGACCTGTTTTAGTCCATCTATCTAGAGAATACTTCTGAGTTAATGTAAAATTGAAGCCGCACCGGATGTGTTGTACACTGAGGTAAAGAGTAATTTTATCTGATAGTGATGGTAAAATAGAAAATATAACATTAATGTAAAAGGTATACGAAATTGTTCATTGTTTTATTTGTGGTAATCTTAGTGCTAAGCAGCTGGAATAATACTGGTTCGTGTACTTCACAAGTCTAACTTCATTTATCTTGATGTACCGGGGCACAACTCAGTTAGGAGTTTATCGAAAAAAGCGACGTGCCATGCTATATGTTTTGCGTAAGTGTTTATTGTTCGGTAACACAGCGTTATCGGAAAAGGCGGTAGTCAGTCGACTTTCCAAATGATCTTGGTATAATAAGACTAAAGCCGTTGGTTGTCCTCATAAAAAGCAATATAAAAAGGACAAAAGACAATTAATTGTAAGATAAATGGGTGGATTTGAGTTTCGGAAATTGTCCGGATTGGACAAACGAAGCGGAGGCTGAGACAGAGCAATAAAAGCGAATCCCATTGCATTATAGAGGAAAGGCATGACAAGGAACAAGCTCGTTTACGGCAACTTCATCCTCTGGCTAATACCGTTAAATACATATGGTAGGAATGCGTATTTTCGGAAAAAAATGTTTACAGTATCAAATAAGATTGGTTAATCACTGCTGTAGGTGTTGTGCGGTTCGGAACAGGGTGGGAAGTTGATTGTTCGTGGTTTGGAAAATCCGGTGTGGAAAGTACTTTTAGAATGGGTTGGCTGCTTTCTGTCACAATTAAAAGGTCACGGTCGAGGTCATCTTGACTTCGTCTCCCATTTTCCAGTCGCGACCAGGGTAGCTAAAGAGATTTGACAAATTGCTTACGTGAACAAAGCGATGGATTTAACAGCCTAATCGCTTCTACCTTTGCTATTCCCAAATGGATTTGACGAAAGGCCTTCGATGATCTCTTTGTGAATCATCTTGAAGGCTTTGTTGTCCACTTAGTGCCCTGTGCCGGCCAGGTGCACTACGATTACGCTAGTCACAGTTCTTCTAGTTCCTGTCCTCAGCCAAGCCGGTTTGTGTTCCTTAATTATTTGAAACAGTTGCTGTGTCGTTTTGTCTAAATAGCTTGCCGAACATGAGCAAAACAAACGAATGGGTGAACATGGAGACGGAAAGGAGAGGCGTTTTGTCTTCGAGATTCATAGAAAACATTGACCGGCTAGTGAGGTGGGCGCGTAGAGGGGCCGCGGGAAAAGTTAAGGTGGTTGAACTGCTCAGGCTTCGAAATAGTAGTTTGCATTTAACATTTCTTTTGAACGCAAGTTGCATGTGCAATTCTTTCCTCTTGACGGTCTTTATCATTGGTCTCTTAGGTACTTCCAAAATGTTCCGAATGAAAAGTTCCAGGTACCCGTTGTTTAGTAGAGTAGTCTAATTCCTCACTTACTGATTCCTCGGAACAGATTTTTAGCATGCCAGACGCTATAGATCGGACCAAATTCTCCTCGCGTTTTAGAGGTTCGAAACTGGAAAAATCTGTGTGTTGTCCTGTCCATATTGGCTTGCCATATATGCGGCTAACATGCTTCCCCATACATATGTAACTGTAGTAACTAGAGGATGAAGTTGTTGAAAATGAGCTTGTTCGCGGTCGTGCCTTTTTTCTACAAATAGAAACAAAATAAACCAAAGCATTTTGTAGGAGGAAATTTACTTACAATAATTTCCCAAGATCAGTTTATTAACAGATTCATGGACCCAGAAGGGTGAAATGTGGTTTTTTGTCATGTTTTAACGGTCCACGAAAAAGCACATTACTGGTAGTAAAACTCAAGGGGACGCCTATCTAGATAAACGTTAAGGAATACACTTGGTGAGAAGGAGGTAGGGTACTGTAGTAATCACAATAAACTGAACTGACCGTCTGTATTGAAATTGCCCCCACGCAGAACTACGCGAACGAAAGAAGCAAGAAGACCAAGGCTGCGAAATAGCACTTTAGTTGTATTGCAGAACTGATTTGTGCAAATATGTTAAATCAGAGATGATTGCTAGACTCGAAGATGGCCAATCACAGGAAGCTTTTGCCGGACTTGTCCACGGCTATCGTGATTGGTTGAGGCTCATCTGTGTACGTGACTACGAAGCTGTACCTGGCCGTATCACGCGTGACAGCTGCTGAGTCACCACAGATACTCAGAAATTAGAGAAAACAAAAGTTCAACATTTGCGACCTTGCTCACAGGATGGAGACAACGTTTGGAAGTCCATCAGGTAGAGAACGAGAAGTGTCTTGTGATAAATTGGACGAAAAGTGACCAACAATAACAAACAATGGCATTTATTGAAGAACCAGACTTTTTAAATTCAATAAATAGTTTTTTCAAGAGATCAGCGAGAACAACAGGTAAAGAATGAACCTAGTGAGAGAGAGAACGTATCCAGTCACTTTTATAGAAGGCAAAGATATGGTGTACTGGTAGATTTCTTAATCTGAGCGAAAAAGTGAAAACTTTATAACTTGATAAAATATCGATTTTATGTATGTAGATCGCAGAAGGTTGTGGTGTAGCACGACACCAATGTACCTAACTCTGGTATGGTTTCTTCGCTTGTGGATACGAGAAGCCTGTTTCTGTGAAGCCTTGCATTGATTTGATAGGAAGTCATGAAAACTAGCCTTCCACGTGGTTCTGAATTCTCGAGTGTTTTTTAGTTGCTCAGTTTATTCGTATTCATAGGCTACTGACAGTGCAGCTTGACTTTTACGTTGCGAATGTGCCATCACCAGGCGTGATGAAATCACGAGCTCGTATGTGAAGGTCCTTGCATCCTTCGCTACCTATGAGAACTTGCCTCATGATTCGACCATGACCTCTCGGATAGCCTTGACATTTTATTGGCCTGCTGGTGAAACGTTTGCTACCTAAACTCAAAAACCAGTGACCACTGCCTTATGATGGCTATCCTTCCACTTAGAACCATTCAATAAGGGTAATTGAGATGACGACCAGTTCAAACATTCATTGGGGCCGTTTTGGATTATTGGGAGTTTTATATCTGAAGTCTGCGTCGTATATTTGATTTTTGGAATATGGACTGGAAGAAGTTATATAACGTATAATGAAGAAAGATATGGGGAAAATTTGTCACACTGTGAATTACTAATGTATTACTGGCATAGCGGAAGCTTTATTTAATTGGGGCACTTAAAAGCCTGTCCGACCAGTGAAACGATTGGGAACAAGCCTACCCGCTTTATGATTCACTTATTTTTGGTATTAATATTGGACAAACACCAAAGCCAATGCCGAAAAGTCGACAATGCACGCGTTTGTGTCTAGCTTGTAGGGGAATGGTTGACGTGTAAACTGATACATAAATTTGTTGGCGATAGAAGTAACAATATGGGGTAATAGTACCCTTTTCAAGTGCATCAATTTTCCGGGGGTTCAAGTGATATCCGGCATCGTGGAGCCTCCTTTTTGAAGTGTTGTGATATCTGCGCTTGTTTTCAGATATTGACTATCTACCTAGGGGTTAGACAATCATCGGAAAAGTCAGCTAAGGGAACCGAACGAACTCCAGCACGCTGGATCAGTGTGGTGAAAAATAATCCACCTGAGAGGAAAGCTTTATTTGTCTTCGTTTTGAGTAACTTCTTGGAGACCGAACTGGTTTCAGCTTTTCACGGTATGACACAATGGTTGGAGACAAACAAGCACACAAAATGAGACAATGAGCTAAAATAGCCATTGATATATTCAACTAGGTGCTCTACTGTACTGAAGCCGCTAGCGTTGGTCTACTCGACATCTCACCGTATGCCACACTAACCAGTGTTTCCTAAGACAGCGTCCACGTACGATCTGCTTGGGCCTTATCAGTCCAGTTAACCACTTCACTTAGTTCGTCTATTCATGGTTGTGTCTTTTTTTCTGCATAGTTGTATAATTCCATATTTGCACGTGGCCAGTTTCAAATGGTTGACAAAAAAACTAATGTAAAGTTGAAGTAATTGTTGAAAAGTTCAACAAATGAACCGAGAAGTCTACTTTGATAAACACAGAAATCAGTTGAGGTGACCAGGTCAGCTAGATTTTTGAATGGCAGCTTCTCCTGCTTTGTTTTCTGGATGCATCCGCAACCAATTGCTTTTGTCCAACACATCTTGCAAGTGCGGGTGAACAGAAGTGATGGGCAATGAATGTTTTGAACCGGAAGAATTACATTCCAAGTGTAAAAAAACAAGCACTTAAGCTGACCCGTGAGTAGACAAGCAAGCTGGTTTTTAGTACACGCCTGCTCACTTGTCAAATGAATAGAGGGCAGCTTTGCTTTATTAGGTATAACGATAAACTTGACCCGGGGACCAGGAGAGATGCACCATACCATGGAAAGGCTGTATCATGCCTTTTGATTCCGTCAGAAAATATGCACTAACAGCCATTCACGTTGGAAGTGGACGGAATATAAAAAAAGTCTGCCAACTCAGAAGATGAATAACCAAAATGTTATTTCGATGTTTTTAATGAGGTCTGAGCAAATGATGCTCAGAAGGTTCAGTTACCCTTATTTTTGGGTGTTCAGAACACTTTTTCAGAGACTAACTATTGATCCCAGTGATTCATTCTCTAGTCTTTACTAACCACATGGGAGACCGAGGTGTGGATTATTCTTAAGTGTAGTTAGTTGTCTCACTGAAATTAGGGAAGGCTCATGGAATGATAGACTCCATTTGACAGAAAGTTGTTCAAGTGAATGAATCCGCTCAAGGTACCCTGGGTTAAACGAGATTCCAATTTTACGATGAAATTTGTTTGATCATTGCTGGCCACGTGGCCCAATCTCTGTCCTAAAAACCAAGAGACGTGCATTATACTTTTAAACACGAAATATGCTAAGTTATCGGTCTGTTTAACGGCCAAGATAAACTTTAAAGTAGTTTGAACTCGAGTAACGATGCGTAGGCCAGGGAACCTTGAGCACAATGCTATTCAAGGAAGGTCATGGTGAGATTCAAACTCACGGCTTTTTGGTCAAGTGAAATACATAAACTGATGGTAAATATAAATTTGATAAAATGAGTGATAAGTTGGCCCCAGTTATACAGGCTTTGGCTACTTGTTGACTCAGCTATCGAAGTAAATGCTTCATTTCAGGTGCCATTGTAGTCCACCGTGGAGAAACAAGACGGCATTTCCTTTAGTGTTGCACATAGAGTCTATGAGACAACTCATTGACGAACTTCATCTTTGAGTAGTAATAAAGTAATGTTTTTATGGAATGAACCATAGTGTGGTAGCGATATCTAACTCTTCATTGACAAAACCTGGTCAGTTTATACAGCGGTTTCATTTAACTGACCGTTAGATGCCATCAAATAGGACGCAAACTCCACGTGAATAACTATGAGTATTACGCGCTAACCGTTCTCACTACTCGAGCCGGATAAGTAGACTAACCTTGAATACTGTTTATCGTGCCCACTTCCTATTAGTCCTCGGCGTAGACATGCACCAACGATCAGCTGTGCTTGTGAAACGTGATTCACGTCCAAAGTGAACCTTATTTTATACAGAGTTGGTATGAAACCAGCCCTAGACACCCACGACAGATATTCAAACAACTGCTGTGTCAGAATCACAATCCTGCCTTTCGATCACATTAAAGTTCCAGTTGGGATTTCGGTGGGGACACGCACTGATTGATGACACCGAAACAGATGAAGCACAGGTACTGTCGAAATTCCAATGAAACTGTAATTTTTGGGAACAGTGTCTTTGATATAAAACGTTAAAAGTTGATACTGACTTCCTATGTCAGTTTGAAGAAAGTGCGTCAGCATGTTTTGCCAACATCAGAAATACCTCCGTCATAACCAAATCAGGGCATCTATAGAGCAATGGCTATAAATAAACCTTTAAAACTTCCACGGTTTTCACTGTTACAAAGGCATGCAAAAAGAGAATGACATTTTCACGGCAGTAAGGTTAACATTTCCGTGTGAGGCGTAACCTGATGCGTTACCTAGCAGGAAAGTAGTCCTCCCAGATAAACTTCAAATCTGATCTACTGAGAGAATGTATTAATTCAGCCAGTTGAGCTTCGCATTCTTCATTGTCATAGATAAAATTCTACAAAGTTGGGTGGTCATGACATATTCCACTTCATTTTAACAGGCTCAATACTTTTCAGAAATTTAAAGTTCATGGACTGAGTTTCTTTCCAAATTTCGTGTTATGGATTACGTTTTTGTGAGGCACAAGTCTCACTGCAGAGCACAGAAAGTAAATCAAAGCCAAAACAGATCACGGCGAAATTTGAATTTCTCTGGAACTGCGAAATTGACGCCACTTACTGGTCGTGTCAAGCTGCTTTTTGATCGTCCAAATGAATGAGCAGCTCACTTAGCTTCATCATTATTCGTAATAGCATATGAGAATTCACACAGTACTCTCTCTGGACAGCGTTCTTCAACTGTTAGGTTTTTCGAAAACCAATGAAGTAAAACTGTCCAAGTCTATTATGCCGGCTTTTCGCCTACCGTATATTGCTCAACATCACGTTTTACATGAAAAAGGAGAAAAAAATGCTTTTTATTTTCCTAGAAAGTGTAGTAAACGAGGAGCAGTGCTTTCCCGAACGAGGTAGATCGTGTCCAGTCTACGGAAATAACGAGAAAAACTCTATGATCCTAAGCTAAATAAGTGCGTCAGCGGGATTTCAAACTTAATTCATTCGGACACCGACAAGGCTTCCCCCAGGATGACCACTACAAAGGTTCTAGACAAATTCTTTTGCAAAAACCTCAAAAATGAGTGATCATAACCTTACCTAATGGCCTGGTGAAAAGTTCCTGTCATGGGTGTACATTTAATTATGATCGAGAAAACAAACTGGATGTTTCACAGACAAAGCTCATATGACCTCGATTTGAAGATCACGCGTTCCAAAGCAATCAACATCTTTCTCCTCATGAGTATGCCACCAGCCGTGAAATTGCTAATAAACCAACAGTTGATACGGTTCTCTCTAAATGTGTTTTGTTTGCTTTCGCTTGTTTCTGCTAAGCGAAGATATAATCAACACTTACACAATTAAATTGTTCCTGGCACGATCAGTATTCGTGGCTGCGTGGTGAATACCACATGAGACTAATTCTAATTTCGTGACCTTGGGAATTATTCATATTCGACCCTTCATTGAATTTCGTCGATGAAGCATCAGTTAAATTAATCCTGTTGATCACACTCACGCCACTTAAACTTAGCACAATGTATTATAGAGCTAATATGAACAGTAGTCAGTTATAGACAACGTTATATTCCCAATCTTTGTCTGGTATTATTTGAAAAAATTACGAACGTGAAGCTCATAACGAAAAAATATTTTTTTACCCGAACTTCGACATGACTGTAGCTGCACGTGGTATGCACCAGTTTTGAATGGCGAGCGGAACTTTTAGATTGCCCAATCAATCAGTTATAAGCTGTCGACGCGATGAAACTTTATCTCCCGTGGACATAGCTATCTGCTCAGTTAAGGCTGTCCCAAGCAATTCAAATTCCCTGTCTGATGAACCACTGAACACTCAGTGGTAGTGGGACCTAAGCGTTAGCAATCTGAGCTTTTAGTGACTAGCTCAAATTATTTCATCCTCCTATCCTCTTCATTCCTTAGGTCTTTCCTGCCAATAAATTGTTTTGAATGTGTGGATTTGACAAGAAGATTCTTAGGAAGCGTATACTTCACTATACCCTTTATTCAGTCAGTACTATAGCCATGTTGGTGGAAAGTGAAATGAAATGATTTGCTGTAAATGAGTCATTTATGACTGAAACAAAATTTAGTTTCCAAGCTGTGCTCACAAACAAAAAGCTTTGGGCTGTTTGTTATGCGTTATCAGCCGTAATACTTACACAGGGTCTGCCCTGAAGCCTCAGTCTGTTTTAAGGGTTATAGATCTAACGTAGTAAAATACTAGACCACTTTGATTGTGTGCAACGGATTAGCTTTATCTCTTTCTGATGTTCCAGCTTTGAGTCTCAGTTGAAACTGAGCGAACGGACCTTGCTGATGACTGCTGACAGCACTGCAACATGGCTATCAAATTTTGCCTTCATGAATTTTGACAGCATATGATGTTTTGTTTCGGTTTTTTTCTGGATTGCAGTTTATCAGTACATTGAATAATTATAAACTTGTAGTGGGAAGTGGCATCTACCACAGACTCTCATTGCGTGATGTTCAAGAGGCATTCTATTCCGCACACAAATGTTATCAACAATTTTGCTGCAGTCAGCCCTCGTAAGGGAAAGTATCTTCAAAATTAGCAACTATTTATGGTCTATTCAAGCGCCGGTCACAGGTGAGCTACGGAAATAACGGATTTTGCCTTGAAGTTGTACTAAATTACCACAAAAATGAATAATAGTTCTCATAACAAATCAAATTTTCCACTGTATCGTGGACATCGTTATTTACGTTTTGGGATGCACGCGATTCCAGTGATTTTCTTTCGACTGAGTTTATTTTAACCAGAATGGTTAAGTCACTAACCACTTGTTAGATCACCATACATGACCATACTTCGTGCTCTCGGTGACAAACAGCTGAAACGTATGAACTCAATAAAAGTCATCCACATTCACGTGAAAGTTTGTAATAGTTTTGCTGAAAACAGTACCTAGACCGCTAGATCTGCTCGAAAAATTACTTGCCTAGAAGCTGACATTTTTTCGGCTGATTCTCACGGATTTTTAACCTAATGGTAAATATAAACGCTTAGGTACACAGATCAGTGAGTACTAGAAGCAGGAAATTCGGATGTGACAAATGTTGGATTGATCAGAATGTCACAGTTATTTGTCCCCGGGTAGAAATTGCACCCACGAATGACCAGTCACGCTTCGTACCACCAGAGTTCGACCAACGGAGCTGCAAGGCCAGGCAGGGAACTTCAAACAGGACGGTACACTTGCAAGAAACTCGGTTCCCCTTGGAGGGCTTCTTAGCCCGGCTGGTGCAGCTTATGCGGTAATAAAGTGTGACTGTTATCCTCGTTTGTGTTCGTACATCAACGAGGCCAATGGCTGTTAACATTTGGACCAAGCAGTATTGACAAAAATATAGCTTGCTGCTAGCATCATCAGCATGAGGTCCCGAAAATATGCTTCCCGGAAATATATCCTGGGATTTTGAACAAGTTGGTATTTTTTCTTGCTTACAGCTTAGTTACAGGGATGCGTCCTTGTAAAGACTTAGTTCGCACAATGTAGTTTTGTTTGAATATGACTGTAAACATATTTATTAAGAGGTTATGCGCTTTTGCGCAGGCATTGACGCAACTGTGTACTGCTTGTGAAATTATTTATGAAGAAAGACATGGATTATTACTCGTCAAACTGACGCAAAAGACAAAAATGCTAAGGACTTGTCCAAAGTGAATGATGTTTTTCAAGTCCGCAAAGTGCCACAGATATTCCCATATAAATAACACGTATATTGCTTTATTAATCCCTCGGGACTATTGATTTTTGCACAAATGCCTAAATGTACGCAAACTGAAGTTTCCCAGTTATTCCGCGCTAGGCTGGCTTTTCTAAAAGAGTACAGACCGGAATGCATAACCAGAAGGGTCCACGGTGACAGCAGGGAGTTGTTTAACACCGAAGTTATCTACTCGGACAGAGGGGTTTCGAACTTTCGCCTCAGACTTGATACTTTAAAAACAACCAGCCATGGATTGGAGACGATATCTGTCTTAACACAGAGTACAATGCACATGTGGATATTGAATAAATAGTTGGGAAAGTCCCATGGCAACATTAGAACATTGGAGAGCAAACAGTTGTTTTTAACGATTCCTAATCTTGCTCTCACATGTCACATAGGTGACAATAATGTTTTTGATGGGCCTTCCGCCTGGTCATTGTTTTACAGTAGATGGGTAGAGTGGGAAAGTGGTACGGTGTTTGTTCGTTATAGTATGGTGAAGCTGAATCGACCACTGATTTTCACCGGTCATTTGTCACTTCAGATGATCCGTCTTTGGCCAGGGCAACTAAGGTATCGCTTTTGTGAGCACAGACTGCTAAATACCACACCACTTCTCCCAACCCTACCCACCAACTGTAAAAAATACCTTCAACCCAGCAAACGACCACTCAAATACATTATTTACACCTACGGGATACGTGAGAAGATAAGGAAACACTGGAATTACTTGTTCACTCTCTAAAGTTATTACTAAATTACTATTTGATATTTTTTATAATTTAATTTTTTAAAATATCTGATAGTTCTACCACTTGTAACTTATCAACAAACAAAAAATTCTGATAGCAAATCTCTTGGTAGTCTGATCGTCAAATCAACTTTGTCTTGTTTTCCAACTGCGAAGAAATCCATGTTAATGGTCAAAATAAATCAATGATTCATGCTAGACAGTCTAGAAATGACCAACAACCGATAGTTGAAAACAAACGAACAAATATATTCTACATTGTCACCTCCTTTCAGTTTGCTGTTGAATTTCCCAAATCTGATGAAAATGTACAAAACTATTCAATCCATGACTCTGCCACAAGCACTCAACTCGCAGTATCTCTGTCAACTGGGAGTCAAATACACGGACAGTATCGTCGAGTTGGCGCGAAACTTTAACGACAATGAGAAACTAACAGAGACTATCATTTATCTGGCCAACGCGCACAGACATCGGGGAATCACAGTGGCACACCTGATGGTGAGTTATTGATTTGGCCAAACCTCAGCGGATTGGAATTCCCGGTTTTATTTAGCTCGTGATCGCTGAGCTTAGCGTATAGATTTCGCCATTCGAGATGGCGTCAACCGAGAGTCAGGCTAACTGATCACGAGGGAATTCTTTGTATCATGCTTCAATCTGTCTCTAGCATACATCTGCACATCAGAGTAAAGTCGTTGCTAAGCTTCTTTACTAACCAGACAGCGAAGGTTCCTCTTAATTGAACGTATTCAAACTTACCATATATATATATATATATATATATATATATATATATATATATATATATATATATATATATATATATATATATATATATATAAGAAGTCAAGGCGTAATCGAATATATGTTTTCGGCGATTTCATTCTCAAACCAATTACAATCACATTTATATGAAACAAAATAAGGGAAGAAGAGAACACACGTAGTCAATTAGTCAATCAGTCAGTCAGTCAATCAATCGATTGGTTAGCTGGCCAGTTAGCA
Source organism: Fasciola hepatica (assembly GCA_948099385.1). Lineage (NCBI taxonomy): Eukaryota > Metazoa > Platyhelminthes > Trematoda > Plagiorchiida > Fasciolidae > Fasciola > Fasciola hepatica. Next base: position 11,425,963 of record CANUEZ040000111.1, on the reverse strand, counting down.
GATAAGCAGGGGACATGGTACAGTTACGTGTCACAGTCACAGACCTGGATCGGCATCGCATTCGGGAATGACGTCATCGACTTTCGTCCATGGAAGTTCAAGTGTTTGGATCAACTATTTCGTGAACAAAGAGTTGGCCCTAGTAGCGGGATACTGATTACCTTCGGCCGTCGGTAATGTTCTATATTTGGCTGATTTCGACTAGTCAAAATGGGCCATGTACAGGATGCTGTGTGTCGTAACCGGATCAACCGTGTGATGTGTTTACCAAATGAGCGAGGATAGTGCCTGATACAGCTCTCCTTCCTCCATGTAGAAGCCAACGTGGGTGATCTTTGATGCCCTTTGATGAATGGCTTTCCGGTCGACACACAGAGGTGGGATCACAGGTGCATTTGGTTTGATAAATAATGATTGACGAAATTAGAAAAGGTAATTTATCTTTGTTCTCGCATTTTATGGTAGCCGATGTCGAAAATAAGCATCTGAGCTTGCCAGAATGGAAAGTGGCTTTACTTGTGGGTGATGAAACCCCGTTAACTCTCTTGACAGTCGCATCCTCTCTGCAAAGAAGTCTGACGAATAGGGTTTCCTGTTCCACTTCCGATATCTTTTCCGGCTCTGTCTGTTAATTAGTATCGCGCTCAATGAATAAGCATCCGGCTACTAAGTCTAGCGCTTTATTCACGAAATAGTTGGTCCAAACACTTGAACTTCCTTGGCTGAATGTCGATGACGTCATTCCCGAATGCGATGCCGATCCAGGTCTGTGACTGTGACACGTAACTTTACCATGTCCCCTGCTTATCTGCTAACTGGCCAGCTAACCAATCGATTGATTGACTGACTGACTGATTGACTAATTGACTACGTGTGTTCTCTTCTTCCCTTATTTTGTTTCATATAAATGTGATTGTAATTGGTTTGAGAATGAAATCGCCGAAAACATATATTCAACTACGCCTTCAATTGTGATGGATGGCTAGATAGATGCATATTTAACTTCTAAATGAATACAGATGAATCGATGGTTTCCTTTGATGTGACATCACTGTATACGAACATCCCAAGGCAGATGGCCTTAGAATCTGAATCCTGATAGAAAACGGCTTCAGTCTACAAGACAGAACGCTGTTGTCAACACTGGATCTAATTAGCCTGGTGGATCTCTGTATGGAAACCTATTCCCAGTTCAATGGAAAAACATACAAACAAATACGAGGCACACCGATGGAGTCGCCGCTTCCAGGCAAGGTAGCACACGCAGTCATGAAGCAACTTGAAGGTAAGGCATTCGAAAACATCAGACCTCGTTTGTGGATCAGATACGTGGATGACACATTTGTGATTCTAGAAAAGTCTCAACTAGGTCCATTTCATCAACTTCTGGACACGCTCGTACCCGGAATATAATTCACAACGGAAGAAGAGTGCGAAACAGAACTGCTTTTTCTCGACATTCTGATCATGAGGCAAACAAACGAAGGCCTAGAAACAAAGGTCTATCAGAAACCAAAGACAACCGACCGCACACTGAATTTTCAAAGCAATCACCCAAGATGTCACTTGAAGAGCTGTGTGCTTATCCCATTCCACCGGGCCGACACACACTGCAGCACAACCGAACTCCAAAAAAACTGGTCAGGCTTTTCAAGTTGTTCGTAGCAAAAGTCTACCCAAAAATCTTTGTAAACATCTTTATTCGAAGTAAAAAAAAGCCAAAAGAAAAGCAGTCCAGAAAGCATAGTCATGCTACCATACATGCCAGGAGCATCAGAGGCCATAGGTCGCATGCTAAGACCATTAGGTATCAAAGTTGCCCACAAACCCGTCAGCAACCCGCGGTCCGCCCTATTCTACGGAAAAAATCTCGTGGACCAGCCCGGTCAATCAGGAGTGGTCTACGCTATCCCATGCCTAGGATGTGATAAGCAATACATAGGTGAGACAGGCAAACAACTACGTACTCGACTACACGAACACAAACCAGCACTGCGACGCGCAGACCCACACTCACATATTTTTAACCATTGCCCAGAGACAGATCACGAGGTCAAAATCGATATCACAAGGGTGGTCGCCCGAGCAAAGAAGAAGGGGGAGAGCCTGAACTCCGAAGCCCTCCAGTGGATCATCTAGCTTAGTCGACACGTAGAGGTTGAAAAGTATTACGTCACCCTGGGGAAACCGGTGCCGAAAGATCGAGAAACGGGCAGACGAGCAACACACCAAAAATGTGAGGAAACAGGAGTCCAATTCACACTCTCATTCACCCATGTTTGGCCTCACAATAAACGTTTTGCAATCCAGTGTACTTATATATATATATATATATATATATATATATATATATATATATATATATATATATTCCACCGGAAGCACACTACCTGTTTCGCGGTTGTTGCCGCTAATCAGGTATGCGTACCCGGTACTCCTCTGCCAACTCATCTTCATACTTGTACACTCCGATCTTATATGTTCACTAGAGTCTAATTTGAATCGTCTGGAGCGTGAATGGATACTCTTCATTGAAGAGCCCACAAATGAATCACAACTGTGATTTCTCATAGTTATTCGTGTCTGGGTCACTCTTACTATTAGTTTATACATAAACGCAATCGCTTTCGAGTATTGTGTGGGACTGATGATATTTTTTTCTTTGCTGAATGTCTTTTGGACTCCACCTTTCACGCATAAACCTCAGATCATCCGACCATCTCTGTCCTCGGAAGCATTTGACTCGAGTCCCGCTCTTGTGAGAGCCCATCAGTGGTGCATATCCTTCGCCGCACCCAGGGTTTGAATCCGGGTTCTTCACCTCAAAGGCGTGTGCGTTACCACTGCCCTAGTCCGCTCCCTATCGGGATGAAGCCAAAAGTAATTAAAAATGTAGACCTCCACAGTGTACACTTTGACTGTTTAGCTGCTCGATCTGATTCACATCGGCCTGGCTCACGTCATAGCTGCAAAATTTAACTCCCTACTGATGGGAGTGAATGACTTTGTACTTGACAGGTTACATCTCATGCGTGTTATTTTAAAAGTGATTTTTCCGAGTATGAAGCACACTAGAGTGGCACATACTTATCAGACATGTGATACTGATCTTGTTGAGGTTTTTATATCATAAATGCGATATATTTATGTGAAAAAGAGATACCCAAAGAGGTTCAGTGGACCTCGAAAACTTTATACAAGGACTTGTTTTTAAACTGTTCACTCTAGTCTATTCACATTTGCTTTCGCGTCTCTCCTTCGCAAATAACTTTAACAAGCACTCTACAGAGCGTATATTTGTAAAAGGAGGACATTTTGCGCCCACAAAATTCGATTGCTTGAATTTATTCCCCCATGTTATCTACTGAGATAATGGTGGTTATGGAGGCCTGAGGTGCAAGTTTTGGAACCAGCCAACGCGTTTCACCTTGACTGTAGACAGGGCTCCGTTCTCACTCGGTCTGCCACTTCTCCTGGTTTACTGGGGCCTAGGGAGATTTTCTACTCAAAGAATCTGAGTGATGGTGGATGATTAATCCGAATAGTTCAGCGGGTATGTGGCCGCTATGGAGAGAGCCCCACACTAGTGCGAAAGTGTGAGGAGAGAAAACGTGAGTGGAACGGAGGTATTAAATTTACAGATATGATTCAAATGATGTAAATCGGCATTTTAATACTTTGAAACCAAAATTGATTGTGATACTACACCTACACTGGCGAGAAATTAAAGTTCATATCAAAAGCAGCCAATAGTGTTATTGAAGACCTCATCGTTTGTTCGGTGATATACACTTTTACCTGCCTGAATGAACAAAAGTTTTTTGAATTTCCTTTTCCAGGCTGTGCTACCTGTTCTCACAGATACCGTTGTGAGCTATTTGAAGAGTGAAGAGAACAAGGAGAGCATGCAAGAAATTTTATCCACAGTCCTACCGTTAATTGGAAAACGTCTTTGATCCCCTGTAGTTCTATCTGATTTCCACTTTTATGGGGTGCTTGCATCCGTTATTTCTCCCACAAAATTCCTTTTCCCTCTGTACAGAGTATGCTTGAGCGAAATGGAAGTTTTACCGTGCATCGTTCTTCATATATTTTTCAAACAGCCCCGGTTCGGTGGACTGTGCAGAGGGCTTGTGTTCGTTACTCAGTAATTTTTGTATCCGGTTTATGGAGATATGTGTCACTAATTATAATTCTAAGCCACACAACAACGCGACATGATTTAGTAAACGTCATCAGGCTCATATCTAACGCATAGAGGAGGAAGAGTGTTTCAGCCAGAAGTTGTGACCTCAAGCAGAGATAAAGAACAAAAGAAAAACCGCCCTGGTGACCCGACCGAATGCGATGTTACTTTTCAGCTTTACCAAATATTCAAGAACATCAAAAAAGGGCACGGTGTTTATGACTCCATGCATTAGTACCTGCCACTAAATGACCGGCGGCGGGGTCAATGGAAACTGACCAGGAAACCAAAAACCTCATCCTTTGGCCTCATTGTACATTTTCCATACGTTACCTTCACTTCGTCTGCTGATCCACGTGTGGATTTATGCAAGCATATCAGAGCAGGAAGTTTGTTTTCATATAGAATATGCTTCTTAGCTGGCGAGATGTAAACTATCAAATAAGAAATGATATATATGCAGTATGTAAAGGCGTGGACAAAATTTCCCTTTGAAGCGTACGACCGGTTTCACGGTTATTGCCGCTCATCAGGTATGCGTACCCGGTACTCCTCTGCCAACCCATCTTCACACTTGTACACTCCGATGTTATGTCTTCACTAGGATTTATTTTGAATCGTATGGGGTGTCAATGGATAATTTTCATTGAAGGTTTTGTCCACCCCTTCACATATTGTTTACTATCGATACGAGGGCAGCCACCCAGACACGAATAACTAACAGAAATCGCGGTTATGGTTCATTTACGGATTCTTCAATGAAGAGTATCTATTCCCACTTCAGACAGTTTAAATTAAATCCTAGCAAACATATATATATATATATATATATATATATATATATAACATTCTGCTGTTAAAGTTTTTATCTCAGGAATCACAAATAAGCAAAGGCAAGGCACTTGGTCGTTGGACATCTTCCGTAGGTGCATCGCAGAATGCCAGCAGGGCACTATCTTCAGGGCTACAAAGTTAGAAGGTCTGAATGACGAGAATGAACTGAATTGCTGCAGTACCGACTAGGACCATAAAAAAAGAGCTGACAATTTTTTTTTTATCAGATAGTCTCGAAATGATCTGACTGATGATTCTTTTCAACCGAAGCTTCGGTGGTACTGATCTGGTCAAACCAATGATGACTTACCATTTCAATTCTGCAGTATCCAATTGAAAGGATCCACGGTCTTTGTTCAGCTGGCGGTGTACAAACGTCAATATCTTACAGGAATAACGAGTTTAAGGTCCTGGGTTCAAATCCTGCCACTGTTGGTAATTCTCATTTCCAGCGGCCTCTTATCAGTTGCAATTGCAACCCCCGAAAATTTTTCATGATTGCCATAAACTCAAATAATTTTATTAACTGATTTCTCCCCAGAAAATGCGGGCGGGGACCCTCCCAATTTCTCCAAAGATAGACTGTGAAGCTAAATAGCTACTGAGCTATCCTTATGGCAACATATGCTTCTGGTCTGTTGTTGAGAAACCAATAGACAATTCATCCGTCTACTTCGGAACCATCAAGACTATCCACACTAATGGAGTGTAACTCCAACTTAAAAGCAGCACCACACATGTTCCCTCCGGGTTATCCGAATTGGTCATTCATTCTACGGGACACTAGTGAAATATGAATATGATATATGTAGTAGTATTGACGTATGAAAAAGTATGACTGTTCTCGGGGCTTAACCGGGCTTACGCAGAATGCAAACGGGAATTCTAAAAAAACAACAATCCGTTTGAGTATCGGGAGAGTTCATTCAGTGCCTATCCAGTTAATCTCAAATGGAGCTCAAACCCAATATGCGGTGATAGAGTGCCAAGTGAGAATACCCTAAGTATGCCCTCACGTTAGGTTAAGGATTCTGTTCTCATGCGCACAATATACGGTTGTTTAATGTTATTGCTAACAGTCGCAGCACAGAGGAAAGATGAGACTTAGATTGGGCACAGAGGACGGAATAGAGCAGTTGGTTAGCAGTGTCGAATAGAGGAACTGGAATAAATATCGAAACCGATCTTATCTACGCTAGATTGGGTGGATGCTAAGTTGATCGCTTTATATGTGTCTCACGTACAATGATCATATAGTACGAGGGAGTAGTGAAATGTGGTGCGACAAAGATGGAGATTACAGTCAATCAAAAACTCGACGCGAGTACTGACTTGTTCTCAAAATTTCATCAATATCACCTTATCAGTTCTCAAAATTCACAATCACTTTGCAGTTCTAGGTTATTCAACCCTTGATAAATAAAACTGAAGCATATCGTCAGCGACGAAAGTCTGGGTATTCCTTCCCGTATGAAGCTTTTCCTCGGGGCTTACGTTAACGGATCTGATTTGATATTTTCTGCAAGGAAAAGATCTGGCTGCAAAGAATAGGAGTTACTTTGTTTGAGAGAGTAATATTTTCTAGGAAAAGAAACAGTAAATTCGTCATATACCTTCTAACAAGCTAGATAACTCACCAGCCACGGACGTCGATTTCCTGACCAACGATATATTTTTGCGCACAAACTATGACAAGTCAAATCTGCTGGTTGTATATCACCATCGATTGATGACCACTAACACATGCTCCAAGCCAGTGCTCTCATTTTACTCGAACCTAAGTGACCTTCTTGCACGTATTTTAGGATAGTCTTCCTCAAAGATGGTGGTGTTTTAAAATGCCATCTCGATTGATTGGCAATTCATCCTTCTATCTGGTTAGTGCCGGAAACGGTCTTCCTGTTGCGTTATCACACCTATACCTAAAAGCAGGGAATGTCCTATAGTTACAATTTCTGGTCTCTGCCAAAGCCACGTCTAACATTCGGGATTGGTGTGCAAATCAAACACTCATCTGGTTCTACTTACAGAATAGAAAAACGGGATGAGAAATCAGCCTGTGGAATTCCTAAACCCTAATATTTTCCACTGCGATAGAGTGCTCATCGTTGAGCCATGGTCGCGGTGGTTGAAATAGAGATGACTTAGGATTGAAAAGGATGGCTCAACAGGCATAATCGTAAAATAGGTGAAAATAATGATCTACAAATGTTCGACAGACCAAAAATGAGCCATAGCCTCCAGTTTGGTTTGTGAATGTCAGCTTTCATCGTCGATGAGCAGCCGAGAAGTGTATAAATCCAAATGTAAGTCTTCTCCCAGTAGGGTACCAATCCCAGTGGATGAAGAGCCAGTAATCACAGACACAAGAATCTCAGTAAAATAGCTTCAAAAATATTCATCCTGAGCTCACACCATGTTAGCCATCTTCATGGTCTAATTGTTTAGAGCTTTCGCTTACCACGTCTGAGATCCGATGTTCTAGTCCCAGCCATCACTGGTTATTTTTATGAAAGTCATCCGATGTCGTCCTGTTCGTTACCACACCTCACCTATAGGGAACTGATGTGGTTATCCACTCCAAGTCTCATGGTCCGGTTGCCTGTTATCCCTAATGATGCAGTAGGACTTCGAGGCTGTGGGATAAATACTCTCTTCGATGCACACATGCGAAACCATGTAATAAAAAAAGTACTAAAATTGATCACTTTTACCGAGTTTTATTTATCGAGCGTTGGTTAATTTACAACTGCAAACTGACTGTGCATTGTGGGTACTGGCTGTGGTGTATTAATGGAATTTTAAAAACAAATCGATACTTGCATTGAGATTCCGACTGACTGTCATCTCCATCTTTGTCACACCACATGTTAATGTGAGTACGTGCTATATAACCCTCATATATGAGTGATTTATAAAAGTGTTATGCAGCATAGGCCCGACTCAGCTGTGGTTTACCATAGAAAGGTAGCAAGTCTCTGAACGACCTTAGTGAAGTCTACAAAAGATAAATCTCGATGTTTCCATCGGTAAACTTGTTGCCCGTACGAACAGGAACATCTGACCATGCATTTTATCATCTGATCTGTAAAGTTGTGTGATTACAAAATAATGCGTGAATATAAAGTCATTTGACCAGCTCATTAGAGCTATCGCCATCACTAGACAAATGGGATCTGTTCACTTACACTATCATTATAGTTAGCTTAGTGTTCTACGTTTCACTACTGGTACCCAGTAGTAGACTATGTGAAAAACTGTAATTTTCCTGATCCAAAGTAATTCCGTTCCTTTGATAATACTCAGTTTTGGACATGTGGGTATTTCTCTTTAGCACCACGTGAAATTATCGAGGACTGATTCCATACATCTGTTGAATTTGAAGTGGCTTCATAATAATCTGTACTGCATATTTTTCCTTTGTCGGGTTTGCGAGAGAGTAAACTAAATTGAATTTTTTGCACTCTCCTGGTTTGTGAAGCATTATCGAACTTTGCTTTCTCTACTCCGTCTGATGGTTTCTCAGTTCATTAAATTTTCTCGGCAAACCATTTTTAGGGTTCAGATTACTGAGTTGAAATGGAACTCACTACGAAGTTGGAAACCCTTGGTTAAGTTGAGAATTTCACTTTTTTCAAAGTACGTATCAACTTGTAGCTTTCACAAAACGAGTTGCAAGACTGTGGTCGGAAACTTTATGAGAGGAAAAATAACTGATTTTTTCAACTACCCAGAATAAGAGGATGGGATTATTTACAACTTCCTGAAAATGAGAAGTTGGTTGAAACTATTTCCACAATTTGACCAACGAGATACTCCAACTGTTGTGAGATAATCCCTGAAACTATACTGTTGTCTGAGTTCATAATAGTTAGAATTAATGTGAGCTTTTTGCAGAAATTTATTTAGACACATCTCACATGCAATGAGTCTCAAGTGTTGATGGGAACCTGGACTATGGAATCTAGAGTCTCAAGTAATAATTGTTGGGATATTTTGATTAACGTATATACTATGAAATATGGCTCCCATGAGCTACCTGATGAGAAGGCGGAAACCTTATCGCCCCCAATACACACACTCGAACTTTACGATGGAAGTTGTATCATCCGGAACTTAAGTGCTCGACGTATATCTAGTCAAACTTACTTTAAATTTCCCCAGTAGTAATGATACTTTTGTGTGAAATAAAACCACTCATTCCACAAATTAACCCTCATTGTCAAATAATTGATTAGCTTGCCGTAGTCATCAAGCGCTGACATCTAAACTATTCGGTTGTACATGAAGTTAAAAGTCCTCATTCCGGTAAAAATCTTCAAACTACCTTTGCAATATTTATTGTTACACCAATGAGACTGTGAATGATGCACCGGAATGCCCATTCAGATGAAGCAAACTTACGGATAACGCATCTCGCTCCAGTGCTTGGAAGAGACTATGCAATGTGGTAACTCCTCCCGAGAACAAATCACTCGTAACAAGGGATGGAGAGAACAGCTGTATGTATGTTCGTTTGAGCCTCAGCAATGAAAGAGTTATGGTATTTGACTGCGTAGCCTGTAAGTTTCCAGTCTTCAGCACACACTGCGATTCTTGCTTGATGGAAAAATATATCGAGTAGTTTTGTCTTTTGTTTCGGGTCTCATCTTGATATTTTCTCTGTTCACGATCGGATCAGAGAGTAAGAGAATCGGATACATCTTGAAAAATAATAGTGATTATACATATACCATATTGTGCCATGGACATAAGTCAAATTAAAGGTTATTGCAAAATTATTCAATACAATGTATACTTCAGGCATCATCATCCTAGTCATTTGGTAGCTGCTATCGATTATTTACTAACCACTGTTCAAAAATGAACATGCAGACCAATTGGTCACACCTGATCAAGACAGGTGGTAACAAAATGATAGGGTGACGTATTCTCATCAGTTTCTCACAAGAGGAAGAGGAATTAACCTAACAACTAGAAAGTAACGCTTTTAGTTAAATACGACTTGGTTTATTCAGTATGCCCGAGACTAACTGCTCCAATGAGAACATCGGGTACAAACACTAAAGGTCATTCACCTCTTTCGGGGGTTCGAACACAGAACTCTACCAAATGAGATACTGATCCACAGAGTACGCATCGAGCGCTTCGCAAATGGATCACACTGGATAGCGGTCCAGTATACGCTGGAGTACTTTAATTTCCAATGAGTTTGGCATAACTGTACTTGCTAATATTTATAAAGGATTCGTTTAGATAATACAGACTTAGTTCTCAGCCGTATTTAAATGACGGGGATTGTTCTGATTGAAAAATATTTAGAGTCTTGAGAAAAGCCTCGAAAATCAGCAAGATGAACATTTGTAGGACTTGAAAATATGATGTCATATACCATCGAAGATATTACTTCTAAGATTAACTGGCATTGTGTGAAACTGATTTCCACATGGTTTAGAACTGCTTCAGTCGCAAAATATGTATAAAATGTACTAGACATTGTTCTAATTCACACTTTAACTGGAATGGTAGATCAACGAAAAGAGTTGAAGGACACACCTATCGGGTCAAACTATCGAGAACCACTGACCAAAGAAGGGTATATATATATATATATATATATATATATATATATATATATATATATATATATATTCTCAACAGCTCATAAGTGACAAAAAAGAGCTGAGAACTTGTAAGTGAAAATCAGAGGGATCTCAGGCAATCAGTAGAATGGCCCATGCGCGGAGCTACCGATCGAGCTCTCCGTAGGAGCAATCAGGTCAACGAAATAGGGAACGGTTGGCAAAGTAACCAACCCAACGACAGTGGTCACCTGACTAGGATGGAGCTGGAACGCTCGGGTAGCCGGAGGATTGATATTGCTACCTCAGGGTTTGGGAAAGAGCTATTCAGACTGCTGAACATGCTCTACGAAGTTCAAATGTCTGATTGGATAAACACGGGTGAATCTCAGCCGTCTCGCTTTCTTTGTTATGACGCGCCGGAAGTACTCAAAAACACAGTAACTAACATCACATCTTACCAAAAGTAAATACTTTTCGGTGAAAGTTGGTCAATATTTTGCCATACCCGCTCAGGGGAGCAGTGGAAGAGTCAACTGTGAAAGCAAAAGATCGTTTTAAGCTGTACGGGGTCAGCCGATAAATATGAGCTTGAGACATTAAGTAGAGATTCACAGAAAACCTCCGGGTTGGGTACGGTAAATTTCTGATAGACGGCGGGCTGCTATTAGCCTCCAGATTTGACAGACTGTGATTGGGTTTCGAACCTGTTTCTCCATATTTGATAAACTGTCACATATTTCGCTCAACCATCGCCCACTGCGCTTGACCTCGTCTCTTGAAATCGTTTCTTATAATAAACTGAGAGGATTGCTGTCAGTGGCAATATTCCCCAAAACCTTTACATAATCATTCACATTTCGTCCTAGAGAATCGAGTTTTACTTCTCCGATACTCTCAGGGCATCAGTCACTGTAATCACTTAAAGGGAGATAATAGAACAAGATACCTACAGTTCTAAACAGGTTCATTCTTATTCAGCTAAAAAAGTTTGCTCTTCTGATCCCACACACTGAAAGGCTAATTTGGTTTGCACGTAAAATGATATTCACACCACTGTGGCTGAAAAAGCGACCATATTCCGCTCCGTGAGTTAGTGTTACAGTCAAATTACTGGGAGTGGTATCAGAATAATTCCGCTAGCCTTCTAATTCGTCTTCATCAGTCCTTGCTGTTCATCTGTCTCTGTTCGTCTTCACTGAGGTTAGGAGGTGGTGCTTTCAAATAGGTGAACTCTCCATCTTCTCCAAGTGCCGTCGACTGCGGTGACTGGACTATATCCTACGCTGACTCAGGAAGAAACTAAGCAAACAAACACTCCGTCCTAAACCCTGTCCTGGACGGGGCTGTCGCCCTGGTGACCAGCCCAACACTTGGTTAAACACTGCCTAGGCTTACCCTTGGCTTATGGTGTCCTCGAAAGGAAAAACTGGATCTCGATCCACACCGAACTCACATTCATCTGCCGCGCTTGGTCAGCTGAGATACGCGATATTCATAGATCCGACTTATCTCGTTGCGGAAGATAGTCCGGCGATAGTAAAAGTAATTAATGGCCATCGGACGGCCTATCCGAAATTAATCATGAAATGAACAGTGCATTGCAACCCCTTTGTCCCCTTTGGCACGAAGTTTGACCAACATCCCCCTGACCTCTGTCGGATTAGTTCTGTATAATTCGGTTTGTTTAAATCAATGTTAGAAACGTAGTTTACTACAATCAGAGTCATACTGTGTCTACTCTTGTTTGGATGATAAAATTATTTATTCAACGCTCCAGACTTGGTGACGCATAGGGCATTACGTACTGGTCGTTGATTCCACTGATACTCTAGAATTCCAAACAGTTTTACGGTGCGCTCCGGCGCAGGTGCCAAAACACGGTTGGTTTAAGTCATCCGATTGTGCGATATTTATTGTCTTTCCGTATATCTAATGGGTGATTTTTTATTTTACGCCCATTCAGTAATACAGTGAAAACGGTTAGAACAGGGCCAGCACATTTTGCACTGACCAGTTAAGCTGTTTTAGGGCCACTAAATAATTTCCGCAGTGGCTATAAGTTTGAAACTGTCTATCAAGATGGCAGGCTACTGGAATTTGTCCGACATGCATCGAAATAAAAGAGAGATGACTGGGCTGCTATCTAAGTTATAAAAACCTTCAGCAGACTACTTCTCGCATTTCTGATACACAGCGAACCGGAGGATAGTGAGTACGAGGAGCTGACATCTATCCAATTTCCCGTATTCTATTCCACACTGAAGTGATTTATTCAGAATTAATTTTGAAGTAACTCTAGGTTTTCTCTCTTGATTTCCTGGATTAGTAGGGCCACCAAACCTGCAATCACTTTCTTTGGAAGCTTTTACCTAGATGTTGCATTCAATCATACTGGCTGTCACAAGGAGGACAGCGCTTGTTTTTCTGAATATCGGATGTTTATAACGACAAAATTCTGACAGTGATAACCTGTCTATTTTCATCGATAAGCCATACTATATCATCCCTGTTCTGATCATCAGCTTTTATGAGGTCCCCGCCCAAAACAAAACCGTCTCCTGAAGTACTTGTGTGCCAATAAACTGTCATATCGTAAAATACGTCCATCATTTTAATGATAACACTTCGTAGGCGAATATGCATTTTTTATTTCATTCTCAATCCAATACAACTACATTTGTATGTAGAGAAATAAATGATGGTTAGCTCCTAGGTATACTGACTGAGGATGATTATAACTTAATCGGCATTTTTGTTATTGAAAACTGTCCGTTTGTAACCGTGCGCTAGGTTCGAAACCACCTATTAGGTCTTGAATGCTGCAAAGTTTGATCTACAAGCTTGTGCCAAACTCTAATTTGAAATAATCAATACCATATGTGGAAGACGTACTTCATGTGAACATAACCCCTAAACTCTACTAGTGATTAGATGCCACTGAACACCCAGGACATTGATCATGCAATTTTACAGTAGTTTTGCAACTACAAAAGTTTATAACTAATGAATAGATTTGTCCATGCCTATGAGATGTACAACTTCGAGTGAGACATGATCTGGAGCATTGTTTTACAACCGAACAGTTTCCGCAGAACAACTTTTAAACTAGTAGTCAGAGAACTTTCATCTTTTGAACTCGATGAATTCTACGTTGTTCAGAATGTCTTTAATAACGCGCCATCGATGAGATTGGTCGTGATATTTCGAAGCCCTTGTCAATCAGCATGGTGAGATTTGCAACCTCGAAGTTACCAAAATCAGATTCTTTAGAAATTCCTTTTTACAACGGAGGCATTTTTGACCACTCAGATTCTCACTGAGCTCCATACAAAGTAAATCAGTGCTGTAAAACGACTTCAGAAGGGATTCGGATATTCTCGTAAGCGGAACTTTTAGTCTCCTTTTCTGTTCGTGTATCATTGGACTTTGACCTGCTGGTGACTAAGAAAACCAACTTTTCTACACATTAGTTTGCGAAATAAATTTGTTACCAAATCCCCTGGATTAAAAAATTATTGGTTCTTGGGTGTTATTCCTACATAACTGCAACTTGCATCAATATGTACTTGGATATACTTATTCTTTACAGAACACATCTTGTTATGACATTACTTTTTACATGAATAATGTGAAAAAGTGCTGTCATTCGGAAGAATAATAGGAAGTAAGTCCATCATAAGAACAAGTGTTCGATGTGCTCAAGCAATGTTATCCAGCACCACAATAAAGTGGCAGAATTTTCCGGCCTTCAGTAAGTATTTGTTCAAAGTAGCGAAAAAATAGATATTTAAAGATGCGCGCTCATGTGACCTTGGATCCAGGTCGGGCATTCGAAATAAACCAAAAGTGTTCCTCTAGTGAGGCTACCCTTCATCGTGATTTAGCTTTGAAACTATTAGACAACATGGTATTCCCCACAGATATCTGCTTTGCTTTTGCTTCTCTCGGAAACACGGCTAACAATTCAGGAGGGGGAGACGTTCCTAGTAGGATCCACGTTTATTTATCAATGACAAAAATCACCAGTGGTGGTTTTGCCATCGTCGGTGTAACAATAAGCAATATTTACCGTTTGCCAAATTTCGGACATCTGGACTTCGGAATAATTCACCGTGCTAACCAGGGTAGCACAATTTAAATGGTCAACGAATAGCAGTAGAACTAACGTAAATAACACCAGGTTCTACAGAACTCTGTATTTCAGTCTGGTGTTATGATATACCGAGAAAATTTCGAGGAAGAGGAACTGCTTACGAAGAAAACATTTTGTCTGTTGATTTTCGACGTCACTTGTAGTCTTGCCTCGGTTGTATGATTGAACTAACTATCGTAGTGATATACCTTCAAATTATGTCAGACCAATGACGAGGAGAAATTTGATAATCAACAGAGATGAGATTTTGAGCTGATAGTGACAGTATGCGATTTGAGTAATGTAGTTTCGTGCTGAAATAAGATACGTCAGCACAAACTCCTCATGACTGTGCTTGATACATTTGCGAGAAACATTCCACCACCAGTCGGGAGGAACTCAAAACCGGCTCACCCATAACGATATCACCCTGAATGACTGTGAAATTTTTGTGACCTGATTGTCAAGCTAAATAATCATGAGCTCTCAAATTAATATAAACCATGAATAAGACCGACATTCAGAGTCAAACGTTCACTGTTTAGAGTCGATCTTAGGAGCAACGGTTAGGTGACAATCGGTAATAATGGTAATTCACTCTAATTTATTTATTGCTACGGAAAATTATGCTATGATTTCATCGTAACATCTTGGAATCTCCGAAATGTAATTCAGTTATCACGGACTACTTCGTAACAGGCTAAATAAAGCAAACACCCGTGGGAAAGACTCAAATAAGAATAACATAGTTCCGTGAACCTTGTCTGATAGAACCGGAGCAAAAAGATCGTGACTTTTCCCTTTATTTGAACACCAAAAGGTTAAGACATTTCATGAAAAGATTCATCAACCTCCGTCCTGAAAATGAAACCACTGAAGCGCTGTACAACTGTTTCTAACCTGACAAGAATTATCCCTGGTGTATGCCCACCTAGTCATAACTAGAAATCTAAGTGGTTGTGCTTGACCGAGGTTGGTGTGCTCCAGGAATAGTCCATCGGAACTGACTCTGATGGTGCTTTTTGTCAGCAAGGTCGATGAAAAAGCACTATGGATCCTTCGTTGTCTGCAGAGTCAACTGAGAAGTTTTACGGTTAGATGAATCTTTTCATAAACCTGATGTGTCTACTTTCAAAGTCAGCTCTAGTCCATATACCAATTACGCTGATTCGGATGATAATATGAATGTTGATGATAATGATGGTAATTCAGTTGATGATGGCGGCAATGATGGTATATATATATATGTATATATATATATATATATATGTATATATATATATATATGTATATATATATATATATATATATGAATGGATGATTAAAATGTACTTGTCACTATTTATGGTCGTGGAACCAAATGAAATATCAGAACCCTGGGAATGAAGCCCAGGTATAGAATCCAGCTACTATTTCGTTCCGTGTTTGCATTACCAATTCAGTCACGAGGCTACACCGTTGTATTTCGGCATTTGACGAATGGATCATTCTGTAAGCCTGTCTGAACTTACGTAGCTTTAGAGTGCGTCTAACTTCCGGTAGATATTCCGTCCTTGTCAACAGGTGTCCGGCAGCCACATCTACAGATAATGCTTGCTTATGTATATTCTAGTTTGACAGACTTGGGCAACTTCCTAGTTGATTCAAGTGTTAACAGTTCTTGGCCTTAATGGATCTTCTGCATACACGAGTAGGTTACCCATAAATAGAGTTAAGTGCTTCAACTTCACTTAAATGCACTTACAATTTATGGTACATGTGTACAGCTCATTTAGTGCACATGAAGCTTGATTGATTTGGAAATTCAATGTCGAAACCTAGCTGTATTCTCCTAAGTATATCATTTTCCAAGCAGAAAAGTTTTTCAGACGTACCAGCCGTTTATTGACTGTATGACCACAGACAAGATGTTCTCACTCCAAGCCACTCTATTTGTATGGGCACCAGTAGACCCAATGTATACTCTTCGCATTTCGGCTTCTCTAAACTTAACGTTTCTGCACACCTTTGGCTCCTAAATTTGAGTGTATCTCTACATTTATATCACTGACTCCCTTGAATCGACCATAGATTCATTCTCTTGCGTTCACTGGTTGAAAAGTAACTAACTACCTATTTGGAATTGTCTCGGTTAGCTTCGTTCTTGCTGCAACAAATTTTGCGCCCGCTGTCCTGCTTGAATTTCTTCCGGTAGACGTTCATCTAGCAGAGCTGCCTCGGTTTGCCTACCGGTACAATGGTGGCTCCACTGACTGTGTTCTACTATTACGACTATAAAGGTGTTTAGGAACCACGAAATTTCGTTAAATACTGTAATTTCGTCGAATCCGTTCTGCCTTGTGCTGACTTGATTCTCAATATTTCGATATATTTTGTTTCCGAAACAGCATAAAGCTTCTCATTCCAACCAGAATTAGTCATTTACTGAGGCCTTTTAGCAGAGTGAATTGAGCATCGGACGACCAGTAAGTAGTTCAGTCTGTGGTGTTTATTCGTGCCGGAACGCTTCGTGTCCGCCATTATTGCATGTGCAACTACGCTAAGACTACATCGGACAGTGTTTGCACTTTGTATTTCCAACTAAATCCGTACATACTGGTGAAAAAAATACTGCACAGGTGTGTTTACTTCTCTATGATTTTGTTCATACTTGATTATTCACATTTGGAATTGTTTATTCGAACTGGTCCGGTAACATTCAAACACGTTCACTAAAGTTGTTCCCCCCGGTTCTGGTTCCATTTAGTTTAATACAGTTGAAACCCGAGATTTTGTTTTTGGACTGGAAGCCAATTCGGTACGGGCTTGTGTCGTACGATACCATACTGTGTTTATTTTTTTCTTCCAATTTGTTCCGGTAATAAAATTCTGGGGATGACAAAAACGCCCCCTTACCTATTAGTGACAAGAGGCAGACCAAGATGGTCCGCGTGGCCGAAAGTCCCTGATGATGAGAGAGAGAGATGGAGGGGAAATCATGTTCAAGAATACCCACGCCTAAATGGTACGGGTAAATCGTGAACAAATGAAGGTATAAATCACCTATTAGGTACGAAAGATGCGATAAGTTGTTCCAAACCAGCGAAATGATGAAACAATTCCAAGGTTGCGGTTTTCCATTGTACTTCTTTTTCCATGAAAAGTAGGCTGACTACGTACAATCCATCGAATCACTTTTCAAAAAGTGTACTGCTCTACCAACTGGTTTCGTGCGGGTTTTTCCAAAATGTTCGAGGACTTTATTTGACGTAGTTGTCAAATACACCCGTTCATTTGTTTATTTTCTATGCGACTTCCCGTTGACGTATCAGACCGAGTGAATGTAATGGACGAGATCCATTCCAGTGACGCGTGACGACACATTTTGAGACCAGATTTTTCCCGAATAAGTCCCACTGCCTGTAGGGCGATAAAACTGAGGTGTTTTGATTAGTTCAAAAGTGTTTTAGGCCTAATTTGCGGATCTGGTATTTCAGAGTTGTATTTGGTAGATTTTCGTGGAACTGAACCACTTACTGGTTCCGGCTGTTATATTTTATGGCCTTAATCCACAGCTATTGGTCAACTTGTAACGCTCTGGCATAGACCTACATTTCCATACTCTTCTGTTAGAGTTGGTGCCGGTTTATGCCTTCACTGAGCCCCGGCTCATTTGGTTTTCTCTCTTTTTATGCCTTTGAAGTTTGTGTACATGCAACTTCCACGGAAAAGAGCTTCATTCAGCTCACATCCGACGACCCCGCTTGTCTCTGTGTCTGTGTCGAACCGATGTTGTTGTCGTTGTCATCGTTTCTGTCGTGTCACGGTCACGTTTGTTATCGTGCCACTAACTTGGCCTAATAATGCGTTTAAATTTGAGGGCATGTGTTGTCAACTAAATATAAGTAAAGTTCATTATTAACACAAACCTTACTGACCCTCTTGTTACTGATCGAGATAGAGGCATTCAAGATGATACATAGGGCTAAATTTTACATGCGGCCGATATTCCTAAAATTTTCCTATGCGAAGATCTTAATTTTGCTCATTTTATAAATCAACGGTGATCTACCTTGCAAAGGTTCGTCCAATGAAACTAACGCAACACACATAGTCCAAATTCTAAGCTTAGAAAGTAAAGAATACAAATACCACAACATGACCTTTATTACTTTAACTAAAACAGTACAACATTTGTTTTTCACCCGGGGAGGAAGATGGGAGACCGGCAGCGGTCAGAAAGTCATCGAGTTGGAATCTGAACTCTACCGGGTTTGATTCCTGTTTCAGCCACATTTCAGTCCTCATTTGGCAACCTGCGATTGGTTGCGACCACCTTCCCGGAAATTTGATCAGGGAGTTAAATAAGAAAGATAACTCGTTTTAGCCGCCTATTCATTAAGTATCAAAATTACGCTTGACCTATCCACGGAAGTCGTAATCTTAGTCGTATTCTCGAGCTGTGTCTATAAACTGGTAGGTCATCCGTAAGTGATCAATCGTGTCAAAATATATTAGTTCTACCGACGCACGTTGAAATTCATAGACGGTCAAGCTCGTGCAGGATCGTGTGAAATTGACCACGACCAGGCAGTCGCGAGTGCCTTATTTTCAACTCAACAATGCCAACTTCAGTTGACGACATTTAGCCAAGACGTCTTTTGGATAGTAACATTGAGAACAAATATCATGAAAGTGGTTCGTTTATAATGCCCATCAGTTGAATGCCGAGGAAAAGTCTCGACTTGGAACCAAAAAATCAAAATTCGAAATGAAGTGAAGAAAATTACACGGATTTTTTATTCAACTCTTCTTAAATAGGTTAGCATGCTGCAGGGATAGACAACATGAGGACGCATCACTACACCTTCAAAAAGTACGCGACATAGTCATGGCAACGGTTTATATAGTCGAAAAGAATACAATTTTCTCGGGGGAAAAGGAGTTTCATATGACACTTTTGAATTCATCTACTCCAACAATGTTTATCAAAACCATAAAAATTACTGAGAACGGGTGAATTACGCAGAAGCATTGACCGTCTCCAATCAAAAATCCTGATGGCTGTAAGCAACAGAAATCTTTTATCCCCCTATCTCAACCCGGGTATATAACACATCAGTCATTCCCGCCTCGTCTTCCTTTACTTTTTAGGATTTCTGAAACTACTTCTTTTGATGTTCGTTTTTCTTCACTGTACAAACAACCACCATAGGTTGAGTGTCTGAAGACGTAACGAAATAATGACGGATAAATCTTACTAACCAAAGCTTTTGACCTTCCCATTCAAAGAGTTGCGGTGAAAGAGATTCTTTCAAGTTCATAATATCTGGCATTATATGAATGAGTCTCCCCTTCATTTATTGGCTCAAAACACATCTTACACTAGTCAACCACAAGACCTCTGCGTCCCAGATTCAAGTATTTCCATTGTTTAAAGCAGTCTACGATTTACAGTGCTGAAAACCACAGTGGGATTCATCTTCTCCATGCTTCTTTTTATTAGGAAGAAAAACGTGAAAAGTATTCGTGCTTTTTTGCCACTGTTCACCGATACATATTCAGTGTATGTATTACAAAATATCTCAACAGAAATGCCAACCACAGTGAATGAAATTCGCATACGTTTGTGAAGTGTTCCACTGAATGGCCCTGACTATGAAATAGTCTGAAAGCGAATATTAGTGTCTATTATGCTCACCTATTTTTGTCTTGAACGGAAACCTCTGTTAGTAGCTAGTCTAATAGGGGCAGATTTCCGACCTCCTTTCAAAGCACTGGTTTGTCACTAGACATTCGCGTTCGATTCCAGAAAGATACACATTATAGTAGGCCGCACATTTGACCAGCTTTGGTGCTTAGAAAAGTACTATGCTGCTAAGTAACATCTGTGTGGAATGAGCTTGTAAATGTCTGACCACAAACAGCGCACTTGGTTCGCTCCATCCTGGTTCCATGTTTACCGTGTGATTGTCTATCACAGAGAAACAAAAGATCACATGGTTCCCTCAATCGCAATCACATTTGACTTTTTTTTAACTCACCAGGGTTTTTATTTACATTACTCTGCCTTTCGAAACTGTTAACTATCTGATCACGTGACATTTCACTGCAGCGTCTTTTTTCATTCCGTCCCTCCTCCCACCTCTGATAATCCTCTTATCCACAGTACTTTCGGTTTTCTTTAGTTGCGATAATTTTCCACTGTTCGTTACACGTAAACAGTAATAGGGAATATGATGTATCTTCTAATTTCATGCAGAACCAGGTAGGGCATTTAGAGATTGCATTTTGTTAGGTTTGCCTGTTAGTCAGAAACACTCAGCGTCAATCAAAATATTCATTCTCGTCCTCGATCAGACTTTGTTCGTTAGGTGGGTAGTGAAGTTTCACTGGATGTGGATTAGTCTGCTTTGTTCGCATAAACAATCGAAATGGAATTCAGCTTGTTCGCTAGCTAAACGGATTAGCTTGTGTGTCGTATCTATTCCACTGTGGCTTCACTGAAGTTTTCCTCTGGCACTGTGTGCTTTTAACAGTTAGCATACGAATAACTTAGTCACTGGGTGGGACAAACTGCACCCGGAGCGGTGAGATGGGTGGTACGATTCCGGTGTCAAAATGTCTCTTCTGCTTTTCTTCAGAAATAACAAAACTCTGCTAAAAGAGATTGCCCACATCTTTAGGATTGATTGCATACTACGTGAAGCTTACAACTTAACTTACGAGAAAAAGAGTCAACGGCGGAAATTTTCCCATAATTTGTTTCAAAGAGAATATTTCGTTATATTCTTCACTTTGAATTGATGCTTATATGTTGGTTATACGAATTATTTAGAGAACACTTGGCAGTGGACCAAGGTGGCCTGCAACCGATTCATTAAATGAGGAAAAAACATCATATATTTACACCAGCGGCATCTGTCGGGCACATTTGAAACATTAGGATCCTTATTTCGAGTTTTTCAAAAATATTAGCAACAAGATGTTTTACATTTATTACCGAGAATGAAACAGAACGGACAGCAGGAGAAAAATGCGACTGAGGGCTACTGAATAGTCAAAAAATAACCGAACAATATTCCAACTTAAAAATTTGAATGAGGGAGTCAAAATCACAATATTCCATGGTCTATGTCCAGGACCATTCTGCAGTATCTCTACGTGATGCGTACTACTACTACTACTACTACTACTGCTACTTATACTAATACTAATACTACCACTGCTACTACTGTTACTGCTATATAAGAGCGAAAGTACGACAACAAAGTCACAATTATGTGTCTGACCATGGTAAACATAATATCACATAGAATTCTTTCTTTTTGCACAGCGATAGTTTTCATCATTTCATTGATAAACCTTCGGCCATTCTATGCAGTCTCACGTT
Source organism: Fasciola hepatica (assembly GCA_948099385.1). NCBI lineage: Eukaryota > Metazoa > Platyhelminthes > Trematoda > Plagiorchiida > Fasciolidae > Fasciola > Fasciola hepatica. The sequence goes on along the minus strand of CANUEZ040000111.1, from coordinate 11,403,854 downwards.
TTCTGTTACTTGAGCCACCCGAAAAGCTTTTTTCTTGTCATATTTGTGTTTTGCCACGAGTAAGTGTTCCATTATTGAAGATGACTTTGTCTCATCAGTTTGTTGATCGTTGTTATTTGGCATCTTATGGTCAGTCGCGAGCTGCACCCTATCAGTGAGGTCCAACATTAGATGACGTAGCTGCCGGGCACAGATGCGGAAGTCTACCACAAGTACTTTATCGGTTCGAATTTCATGAAGATCCTGATTAATAATCATTTTACTCAAAAGATGATTTAACAGAATGGTATGTTCCATTTAAGATCAGTTTAACGTTTATAATAAAATATATGGTCGCGAGGCATCGAATCATACAATTGGACTTGATCTAGGCCGTGCAGTTATAACATAACTGAGCGAACGGACAGCAGTTGTATCTTTTTACTCCACCTACAGTGTCAATCATCAGCCATCTCATGAGACATATTTGAACTGGATAAACAGATGGCATTCCGATGCGTGGTCAAGTTGAGCTTTTCGCAAATACCAATAAACATGAACGATATACAGATGGGTAAATCAGTTGTCAATCATTCGTTTTCAAATCAGCCTTACTGCGTTAGTCAACATAAAAATCCCAAAGTATTTTTTTTTCGGTTTCATTAGGGAAAGAGATCCGAGTGGCTCGAGCATTCTTCCGGCTCCTCTTTGGTATTAGTTTTGTTTGTCGGTTATATCGCCGAACAGAAAAGTAGACAGGTACCTTCCGTAATTTGCAGCACTCAGAAATGACGTAAAACCATCAAGGCGATCGATCGACACTCCTTGGAATGCAGGTCAGAGCCATGTACAAAGCTAAGATATGCAAAGTCTTCTCGGTTGATGTCTTACGCAGGAGCTATCTGATCTGGTAAAACAGGTGCAGTTCAACCTGTGTGCACTAACATTCACCAAGACAGTTTCACTATTCTTCTTGTGTGGGAAACGTCTTCTAACCATTCGACGTGATTTTCATTCACACCAAACTGAAAATATAGAACATAGAGAATCGTGGTACACGAAATACCATTCTATCCCTAAATGCGGCACGATATCCCTAACTGATCATGAGTTACCACTATTTCACAGAGAGATGAAGTCGAGAAACCAATTCCACGGAAATGATAATGGGAAGGAAACTGTTCAGATATATCTAGCCAACTTAGCCAACCGAATTCATAGTCAGGTCAATCACTGTTGATTTTGGACAGTGCTTCAAAGGTTGCTAACCCTGTGCTCTCGAGAAGAGACAGTTAGTCAGTTAAAGAACTCGGTAAAAGTGAGGACAGAAATGAAGAAACTGGTCACTGATCGTTAGATGGCGGCCGTGAAACGGTGCATGTGTCTGTTTGGAGATCCACCCTAGACTTCGAGAAATTCAGTCGTGTGCATTGCGCTGGCTTGGAGGGCGATGCTTATATTGTCCGATCTGATTTTTTAGCCGTTTCGGTCTCTGCAAACCTATCCCGCCTTAGTAAGTTTTCAGAGGGGTATCTGGTATGTGTAGCTGAAGAACGGATAGAACCGTGAAATCGATCGTGCGCCTGCGTGAGTCTTTGCCCAAATCTATGTCTACAGCGTTGTTGTCTGGCGGAGGCCAAACAATCAGCATCAAGAATTTAGACCCTTGTCTCCCCGGTATGAATCCCTGTACCACTGCCAGACACTTCTCCAACTGACAGCTTTAAATTGGCCGTAACCCTCTTATGGAAAAATTGTACTCTTGTTATAAAGTAAAGATGTGAATGAAATGAAGTTAGCTGAGAACTACTAGCAAATCAGAGTTATGATTCCCTCGGGGACTATGAAACTGGTCCACATTGAAGCACAAATTATACCAATTTGAAGAAAGTCTTTTTCCACTTTGTCTGCTGTGACGCCCATTCTCGATGGCAATAAGTGTTGGTATGGCTCACAAATCACGTTCACGGGTTTTTTGATATCCTGATCATTGAGGTATGCTTTGAGATCAAAACGCGTCATCATCAACTCTCGAGGCAATATATTATCAGCGCGCAAGTACTGTCACCTAGGTTCGGCATTCATCAAACCAACGGTTACTTTCACGACTTAAATACAACGTAGTTCGTTTTCTCATGAAAGATGTGCGAGACAAAACAAACTGCAACAACCGAGATTCACAAACAAAGAAGCTCTTAATTAGTATTGTCTGAAGTGTTGTTTTCCTCTAACTGTTCACGTTTTGAGAACAGGTAAATAATAGAACCATAGTAAATCCCATTGGATACTTCATTCGACTACAATAGATTTACTTTTGATGGCCAGTTTGAGCCATTCTGACTAGAAATGCCTGACTCTAAATTCCTCGGTTCCATTTTTAATCATAAACGCAACAAAATTATTGCTTCCGTCACTTCATTACGTCATCCTAGCGAATTAAGGTGTAATCACACCTTACTGATCATAAATGAAGCTAACAATTTTAAAGTGCCCATAAAAATGGCCTCGAGTACTGAAAACTGAATCAAAGCCTTCATTTTTGTTCTCACTGGATCGGAATTGTTTTGGTCCATCTCATTAACTTTAGTAAGAAAACTCTCCTGCTTCTAAACTATAGCCGGATCCTCTGCCTGATTAATCGGTTACCAACCAGATTGGTTGAACTGGTTCCGGCAAGTTCGGAAAACTGCAGGCTACTAATCTGTTTATCGATTCGTCATGCTGGCTCCAATCTTGTCTTCGATTTTCGGCAACCGATGACCTGCTGATCATTAACAAGGATCGGCTTTCTGGATAATCGTTTTCCGGAAAGTGAGGCCACGAAAGCTCTATCACAAAACATATAGCCTCTAGCTAACTGTGGATAAGAAATTCCTTCTCGTATCAGTGACGATATTTATTGTTTGACCAAGTGAGAAATTGGTTACAAGCATTTGGAAATTTGAACTGTACCGTGTAACTCACATGCTCGTACATACACGTGCTTTGAGTCAGCTAATCTAAGCTACGGTTCCAAGTTTCTTGGAGTTATTCTCCTTCACCTCGACCTTCCACTATCACATCTTCAACTTTTTAGCACTTTAACTGATTTGTGTTAACAATAAAGCATCCGATCAAATGATCCAGCATGTTGATTAGCACGTAGCATCTATGAGAACTGGAACCAACAAGCGGCTGAAAACGGAATGGGAGAAATGGACCTATTTGGTTCCACAAAGTCCAGTGACATAAATTTACTCAGCGTAAGGTGTAGAAAATGCACAATCTGTTGAGAAAGCTGATTGACGCAGCATATGTGGGCAATTCATATTTTGGGAGAGACGCATTCTTCAACTACCTCCCCAAATACCTAAGTACAAGATAACAGGGAATACATAGTAAAAATAAAGGACTTTCTGCGCAATCTACGGAAGACGATAAATATTCTGTGGGCAAATGGCTTATTTACCCCGAAAATTACTCTGTTTTCCGGCAAGCCTTATATAAACAAGTACCAGTCTTTAAATAAACCAATGAACTAGCCAATCCATGCCATATGGATTTCCGAACGTTTTACAATTTAACCGTCACCAGGGCTTGTTTCACCCAGACTAGTTGCGGTCATGACATGCAGCATTTCTGTTTTGGATCACACGGACCAGGTGTGAGTCGTTTTTGAATTCCTGGATAGACACAACATCTGATTGCAGGGTGGCGTACGCTTCGTCTGATTTTCTTCTACTTGTTCAGGGTGTATTTTGCATGAGGAATTAGATGTTCTGTCATTGGAACTGTTCCTTCGAATGTGCCACCATATGTACATCACGACAATGTATGGGGTTCTTTCCTTTGTGAATTTCGAAGCTAAAAGGTACTTCGGACACCCAAAGCAAGAAATCCACAAACGGATCTAATCCAAATTTTATTCGTCATCAGCTTCAGCGATATTAAAATCTACGAGCTAACGAATTCCGCGTACTTCTCAGTATATGTATACTACAAGATCACTTCGTCAAACTTGGAAAATCTACAGATGGGGTACATTTGTCCGTGATTGGTTTCTGACCGTAAAAGTTACACGATTTGTTAGTTTCCAATCTGATTCGCTTCAGCGGGACCTATTAATTCACAAATCAGTTAACTGGATTATCGAGACTCATTACTCGAATGTGATTTGTTGAGGAAGTCAGATGAGGAATAACTGGAATCTGGTTCAAAATGTAAGAAGAGGTTATCCATTGGAAATACGTACAAAAGTTCCGTTTATCTCAATCTTCACAGAGCTTTTTCCTGGGGTCCTTCAGCTTACTTCTAGTAAGCTACTCCAATTTGAATTGTGGTAACAGAAGGCTCACCACTAAAATTCACAAATCTGTAAACCCCACTGAAATGCTCATCATCAGAATGGAATCGTGGTCTCTGGAATTATTCTATCCCCCGTGGTAAAAGTTACACACTGATACAAAAGCTTACCTTTACCTGCGTGCAGCACTTTAAAAATGGTAAGTGCAAGGGCGTATCGGGTCATTTCACCCCCCCTCCCCGGTGGAACACAGAACAATACTTTCATCGATTTAGTCATCTCGTAAACAGCATCGATCCACAGGTAAGTAAAAATTTGAGTCACATTTGAAACAATAATAAATATTCGTCTCATATACAAGTTTCTACTATGATGTTCTATTCGTTTAATATTATTCTGTTCATGAACCACCTATCTACCTCACTTATCAATGACTTATTTTGTCTGCTTAGGACTAGATTTCACCGGCCCAGCTGTTATGCACTTATACGCATTGTCGAATCTCACGCATAGGGGTGTCTGTTATGCAGGATTTTCTTCTCGTACACGAAAGAAATAACGCAACACTACATAGGTTTACATCAGTAACCAAAAGCTAATTATCAAGCACCCTTTTTACTGACTTTTGCCTCGTTATCACGATAACACTATGAGCTTTTACTGAGACTCACCCAAACGACCTAGAAGTCAGCATTCGCCGTGATGGAGACTGAAATCTCACTTCTTTTGATAAGTTCCACAGTCACTCATACGGAAGCATTTTTAAAATACATATCCCATTGAATTTCCCAGATGAGAAGTAATTCATTTTGGTTCTATCTCATGAGCTGTATTATGAAAATTAAACTGACTGAAATACGGCTTTCTCCGGACAATTTTCACAGTGAATTTTTCCAAATATAACCCAGGATAATTTTTTTCAGTCCATTTTATCCCCTTAGTTGTATTTTCATACGCTGATAATTCTTACCTTATATTGCTCAGAACATTCTATCATAGCGCACATCCAGCTATGTCGTATTATGTAAAGCCAGTAGAAAACAAAGTTCAGAAATTAAGCACTTTAACAGGTAATAATAATACAGAAAAACACTGGCTTGAGAACGTAAATTAGCAATGCATCACTTTAGCGTTCAATATTCCTGCCTTCGATCTTCCGGTGCTGACCTATCCGTTTCCGGAGTCAATAAGTTGATTCGGTTAGCTGTACCACGGATTAGAACGGCCAGCACTAATCGTCTCGCTCTGTCTCAACACAGGATCAGGCCACTCAGCTCCCCCTTCTATGTTCACATCGTCCCCCGTGCTTTACCGGTCCCACCATCGGCCGGGACTTCTTACTCAAGCCCCGTATCTAGTGTTGCCCCATCCCTATTCGATATGTCGTTGCTGTTTGAGATATGTGGTTTAAGGGGATTGGATTGTCCCACCACTGGTCTACAGCTCTCCTGCATCGGGTCCTTAGTCAGACGTTTGACTTCCGAAAGTCACCGTTGAACGAAGTATGGCTCACACCATTATTTATGCAATTCTGCTGGAACTCCGGGGTTGGGTGTAGGGGTTTGTAGCCAGACCATCTGTTTTACTTGAAGCAGTGACCTGAAGGCTTTGTTTTCGTAGTATTCTTTATGGCTTTTGTGAGCAGCTGTCGAACGTAATCGGGCTAGCTGGCGGACTTGTTGGAAAGATTCCAGGAATTGGCACAGATATTTGCTGAATAATAATCGGGTTTGTTGAACTGGTAGCAAGCATGCATTAGACGGTAGTTGAACCTCTTCTAGTCGAAAAACTATGAGATACATCCGCTGGATAAATAAAGTGCACGTTGATAAACTAATACGAATCGGGTTGGTGGAAAGTCACAGTTGAAGGTATTGCTGTCTCGATGAGTGTTTAGAATCGGGACTTTAGTGATCTGCTTGTTTGTTTGACTAACCCGTTTTATTTTGAGTGAAGACGGTAGTCCACTTTTTGACTAAACCCAGGGATCTGCAGTGCTTGTGAATCAGTGCACCTTCAAATTTAGTACCCCGGCCCGAGTGCAGTTGGGACGGGTTACCCCGGGGCCTAATCGAATGGTTAGCCTCTACAACCGCTGTCGTCGAAGCACTGATCTGCTCGAGAGAAACGGCCTCGCACCTTTTTGAGGAATAATCTACCAACAACAGTATACACTTAATGTCCCTCGTAGTCGTGTGAAGCAGACCCATAATGTCCACTCGAACTACCCCTTTGGGAAATATCACCGACTTGGTTTTTAGGGTTGAAGTTTTAAACTCCCCTAGTTTCCGTACGAATAGCAGATAATTCAGACATCTCTTCTTGGATGAGTACACCAGAATCGCTGCTGTGCGTAATATTCAAGTTTGTTGATGACAGCATGTCCTTGTTTTTGGTAAAGACATCTTAGTACAGAGGAAAGAACTTTTTTTGAGAGTAGTGTTTGCCGAAGTGGAAGAACAGGACGTTCTGGAACATGGTAGGATCATTCCACAATGCCCACAAACATGAACTTTCATAGCCGGATCCATCTGTTAATTTACATTTTGGTCGACCCGCGTCAGTTTGGATTCTTTTGAAAATAAGGGCTGTCTTCGTAATTGTAACCTCGAGAGGTTTCCATCGATTATACTCAATACTTTCTAGGCTCAATATCGTTACGTACAGCATGCTACGGTCCGAGCAGTCACCGTGGTTCCGGGCTGGTCTTCGTCATATAACATTAGCGTTAGCACGTTATTTAACGAGTCAATGTTGACAGACGAACTTGTGCTCACGTAAAGATTCCTGCCATCTGGCTGATAGTCACTCTGGGGCGGGACACAATTTCGTCCGCAAGGACCAGAACTCATGGTCACACCGATCAGTTCACTTAAATCTTCATTGTTTTTCCAATAACCGGAGTAGCGGAGTGGCAATCTCAGCGAACCTAGTGGTTAAAACTTCTCCGCCCTCTATACAAACACGGCAGATGAATACCACATTGACTGTGAAGGCTGGATGCTGTTGTTTTCCAACATCTTCTGGTTCACGATGTTCACTTCTTTTTACATCACCGAGAGAATCCGGTGGTATTATGATGGGATTGGAGTCACCAGTGACTGTGCAATGTTTTTAATTGAATCAGTGAAGACCAGATCTGGATCGCTCCAAACGAACACCTCGGCATGAGTCACGATTAGTGCTTCTAGTTGCTCTTTCATACCTTGATCCCACATACCATCCAACCTTGTCAGGATGTTCTCAATGTATCTCCCTATTCGCTTTTTCTTGAGTTCCGCGTAGAGTGTGGGTTCAAATTATCCCATTATATTCTCTGATGTCATCAGTGGGGCCAAGTGCATTGCTGTTACTGGGCGATTATTGCTCAAATCCGATTTGCTGTCTGGCTGAGTCAACGAACAAATCCTAATAAGTAGATTACATGGGACTGCGTCAGCAATTACGAAAAGGAATTTGAAGACTTCGCTCGGCCATTTCTGTCTCAAACATCATCAGCCCTGACAGTACCATGCCAGCAATAATAAATTCCCCCGAAAGAGCCATAGTTTTCTTGGTGTGTCAACATTCCTCGGGCATACATAATTTAACATCAGTACAGTTATCTTGAGTGAACTTACCATCGTGTTTTCCACAAAAATTGGGTGGTCAACCGCACCACTGATTAACCTATAAACATGTGTCCCAGCGTCCTGAGTGACCTCTAATAAACTCAAATGTGAATATTCTGGTTCCACTTCACCTATTAGGTTGACCGTAGACTCACCACGAGCTCCTTGTCATGAAGCCCTGATGGATTACTACTGTAGCTAAATTCTCTATTTTTTCCAAAGTTTTGACCGCTTTTGGTGCTTTGTTGAGTTCGGTAAGTGGTCCTGACAATAATTCCTTATTCTTTGCACTCAGGACTCTGGCGCCTCCGATAATCTGTTCAAGGATGCAAGGATGCTATCCCGGGGTTAATTCGGTCACCCTTGGGTGGCCAGTTACTTCATGACCCGGTGAACTGTCTGATTTCTTCGTCATCTTGTTGTTAGTGGTTGTTGAACTTCTGACGACACATTGTAGGAGACGAGGAAAATCCCGGAGAGGGAGAGAAGTCGTTCCAACTTCTCGTGGTCAACGATGTCCTTTATTATATTAGCCTCGATTACAAGATCAAAAGCCTCGACGCTTATTAGAGGCAGTAATATCGATGCTTGGCGCTCAGAAGAAAGTTTTCAGGCAATACTGCGTTTGCTTCTCCCACCTAGATACAGTGTTATTTATCACAAACTTCTCTGATGCTGGGGTAGGGTCTTGGGAAACATCCTGCGGCAGCTTTCCGAGACATAATGCCGGTTAGTTCGTTACCTGTGCAAACTGATGTTTTGTCCACGCCGGCTTTTCCTCTGAATCTCTCTCGTTTTTATGAACCTTCGGCAAAATCTTGGAATCTTTCTTTAATATCTGCAGGGTCGTCATTTGCATGCCACAACCCAAGTGCAGCGTAGAATCAGGGGTAATGAGTGGAAACATTGAGTAAACTATTGCCATTCCCCGTTGCTATGACACAGACTAATTGAGTCATCAAGCTCAAAATATACTGATAAACTTTAATCTCATTTTAATTGAATAGAGCATGTATGGACAAGGGGTCAATTTTTAAAGTCACACCGTGATTCTTCAGAGGTTTATCCGTCGGTTAACACAACTAGCATTCAGGATGAGGACACATGGTCCCAAGAATGGACTTTTGATATGAGTAGTATGGGATTCTATCTGGATGACAAGACAAAATTTCCCCGGAAGTAAACATACTGTTTCGCGGTTACTGCTGCTCATCAAGTATGCGTACCCGGTACTCTTCCACCCATCATCCTTATACTTGAGCACTCCACAGTTGATTTACAGCTGTTATCTCATTTGAATCAGTTGGAGCATGCATGGACGGGGAGTCCATTTTTAGAATCATTTAGGAAGAAACACGGTGTGATTCTAAAAATGGACTCCCCGTCCATGCATGCTCCATTCGAATCAACTGAGATTACAGCTGTAAACCAACTATGGAGTGCTCAAGTATGAGGATGATTAGGCGGAAGAGTACCGGGTACGCATACTTGATGAGCGGCAGTAACCGCGAAACAGTACGTGTACTTCCGAGGAAATTTCGTCCTGTCATCCAGATAGAATCCCATACTACTCATGTCGATAAACCTTTGTTTCGTGTCACAACCGACGTTATCTGTAGTTATCCTACTTTCCATTACATGCACCAATTTCGTCTCCGAAATTCAATGTGGAAGAAGTACAATTATCTAAAATATAATTTATAAACGAATAGTGGATCGTATTTAAATCGTAGGAGATGAGGGAATAATTGCCACTCGAACCTCTACAGTGCCCACGGTTTCACTGATGTAAAAACTTACATCATATAAACGGTGATGTCCACCGCTATAAGATGAAAATTCTCACGAGCCATAACCAGGTTCATCAACAAGAAATGGAGTTGTTTCCCAGAAAAAAGACCCACATGACAGACTTATAACATTTTTTCTTATAACTCAATCAATTCGTCAATGTTCAAAAAGTAGTAGATGATGCTTAACCGACAAAGGTGATCGAAATTTATTGCAATTCAAATGAACCTGCTTGTTGTCATTAAAAACCTGGAAGTCATTTGAATGAACTTCTGTGTGAATTTCTTATCCTGAGTAACGTATTCATGAGACCCTCAGTTCTTAATATGGAGCATCCAAAGCCAATCTTTAACCAAGACTATTATCAGAGTTGTCTGATTGTCCTGGAGAAGGAAACACGTGACAGTCTTTACTGGGTGCATAATGCCCACTTGTGATCGACCGAAAGACGAGGTGGATTACTTGGTTTTATGCTTCCTCCCAATGAAATATTTGAATTTTCTGGCAAATCTCTACGGATACACTTATTACTCCTTGTGTGTATCTTTTCATCAAAATACAAAAACCATCCATATCCAAACGGCATGCGCCGGATTTTTGTCTATCGACTCAGCGTTTACTCACGGCTGATCAAATCCGTTTGTGCTGATCTTCCTATTCACAGTTTTAGAAGTTGTTAATATTTGACCATTTTCAATATCTGAACTTTTAAGCTTTGATCAAGTACATCAGGGCTTCCATATTCATAAAATTTTTATTAGCCAGGGGAGAATACAACCGATACAGATTTTTACATTTCGAGGAAATATTCGATATAATCTAAACGATAGGAAATAAATATTCACTAAGAAAACATTTTTTTACATTGGGACTTCCATAACACCTGTATTTCGTAAATTGGAGCCTATCAGTTTAGCCGTTCGCAAACTTTCTTGCAAACCGCATGCCATCGTGCAATATAGTATGTAACATAATCACCGAAAAGACATCTTAGCACCAGTTAGGACGGGATGAATAAAATATCACCATATTGCTACTAACCACTTAAGTGTGGACGATGTTTTCTCCCGGGCACTTCACGTGGTCCTAAGTCCAGCAGATGAAGAGGGCAACGAATAAGGCGTATGAAGCCACCAGATTTAATCGACTCTGTGTTAGTAAGTTGTGGGCTAAACGCATGCAAATTACCCATCATGTTGTACATTCGGATGTGAAATCCCTTTTTAAATGGTGCAACTTATTTTTACTGCTGATCCAGGCCTATTCGGAAGTACCCGGAAAACATTTTATCTTCAGGTATTTGCTTTTTGGAGGAAACCAAGTGGATTATTTTGTCGCGACCAAACGGTTTTTTTAACGATCTGAATAACGTGAAGTGGATCGAATGCGGCCGTGAATAGACAAAGTAAAATCTGCAGTAAGCCTTGTTTTGTTCAATTCTTGGTAAGCTTATAAAATCGAAACAAATATCATTTGCAAATTTAATTTGGATCCAAGCATCGACAAAGTCCAAAGAGCTAAATCCCCATCTGCACATGTTCATTGAATAATTACATGTAGGATCTATTGAGGACTTCACAAAAAGAAATATGATAACCAGGTGAATATGATTTACCTTAGTGTTTATTTTTAGCAGCTGTGTGAAAGTTGTTGTATTGGTCGATATGGAAATTTCTGCGAAGTAAAATTTGTTGTCTAATTCGACTGATAAAAGAAGGCCAGGCAATTAGTGAAACACAGCGCAAAACGGAAGCAGTTGTGAACCACTCCATTCTATCTGCTTGGGATTTTGCTTTTAATTGTTTTAAAGCTACACTCACAAGTGTGTCGCCACATTATCTACCGCTGACTCGTAGCGAGCCTTTAAGGACCAGGTCTGGTAATCTCTTGGTTTCCGCTTAGAAGCTGCAATCGTATACAACACCTGGGTTTTGAGCCCACTTGCGTCCCTGTGGATACGCAATACAGTTGACAATTCGTAAAAAGTCACGGGAAAACTTTGTATACTGAATAATTAGCGGTTAACGAAAAGCTGAACACTTTTGCGGATCACTCGGGATGCCTATCACTACTAGGACCAACACTACTACTACTGATTCTACTGCTACTACTACTACTACTACTACTACCAAAACTACAAGCTAGCAAAATATTTGATGATCACCCATCTCTGGCAGTTGACCTTCAAATGTATATGAACGCAAACATACATAAACTGGATTTCAGAATTAGTGATTTTCATGAATTCCGACAAGATATTAGCAAAACTGTTAAACAACCAGTTTATGGATGTGAGCTTGATATCATCACAAGCTAGGGTTCTGACAGTTCATCAGAGAAGATATCAGATCTACTTTTTGCGAATTGTTTGAACAGCCGTAATATGACACCTTTATTTATGCTCAACTAGGGGATATGGTTTAAGTGATGAAGAGTAGGCTTGAATTTATTCGTCTTTTGGAATCACTCTAAACTGAGTCGCGTTCATTGGACTTTGAAAATCTTGTTGGCAACCCTGTCGTACAATTGTGCCTTTGTTTAGCATACTTTTTGACTATTAGTTCTTTCACACAGGTATATGACGGTGGAAAGTAGCTTACTGGCATCATAAACGAATGACTCGTCGATGAACAAGTTGTCTTTCAGATGAGAGTCCTTCGTATTTTCCTCAATCCCCGGATTCACTTTGACTGACTTAGAGTAGCCAGTTCAGGTTGAACTGGAAGTAGTCAAAATTCCGCAGCGATCAGAATGTGCTTTTGTATCGATTGCTGTTCCATACTTGCACCCTTGGTAAATGTGAGAAGAAATAAGCTGGTATTTTGAATAACGTGGTCTCGATTTGATGTACTTTCGCTCCGTTAAATTAGTAACCTTAAAAAGATATTTTCAACTCATCACGGATTATATTATTTACCCTTGGATCGAAGTTCCATCAGAAATATGTAACTTTGACTGCCAGCGTTAAATTATCCAGTAATAACCACGGGCAATTCGGATACTATTCATCTGGTAAGCTTTCTCTTGAATAATGTGCACACTTTGTCCCAGTGTTCAAAAAAATTTCTAGATTCCGGTGTGATAAACTTGGGGAAGTCAGTTCTCTAAGTACTAGATCAAAATTACTACCGGGATTTAACTTCATCCAATTTACATCCCTCTAGAACAGGATAAGAATAAAATCATGTCCAACCTACAACGGACCTAAGAGCACAGGAACACTTTACGTACGTAAACAATTTACTATCTTATTACCTGAAATCGGCCCTTGACGTAATGGACCACGTGGTCCTTTGGCGCCGGTTATTTTCTAAGGGCGTGCTAGATAATTTCATCTCTAATGCAATCAGTGATTGTGCGCAGTCGATGTCAATTTGGTGTTTTGATGACGTTCAACCGATTTTCACCAAGAAATGTGGTAATGGTCAAGGTTGCTCCCTATCTCCGTCTATCTCCAATTTAGTAATCAAACTAGCTCTACAATTAGCCTAAACTCCACCTGGAAAAATCCGCATCAACTTCTTCTCTGATACTAATATTTCCGACAACCTGCGAACTACGATTTGCTTACAAGTGAAGATCCAAGTGACTTGCAATTCTACCAAGATAAATAACGGAAAATTCAGTTGGTTTTTTCATATCCCGATAATCTAACCCCAAGAGCCGGTATCGTACCAGTGACATTGCGCAGAGTGAGCAGATGCTGTACCTGCTGAGCGCATCTTTGTATATTCACGTGTATTATTCACACCCGAAGGGCCGTACCATGTTAGCTGCGTTGAACTTCTGGATGCGATTAATTCAAGTGGATTTTTCACTGCTTAAGATTCCGCCTCCTTGTACCAATATAAATTCATGCAGATAGTCTTAGAAATGGTGGGATCTTTTCTACACCGTCAAGGAGTGGAATGTTGCCACCGCTCTGGGATGACTGCGCCCCTATCCAAAGTGCTACCATCGGCCAAAACAGTGGTAATTACGGTTCACAATCCACCTTTCTGTTAGTTTAAACTGTTCGCGAAGTCCCTCCAATTACCTTGGCTAGGTACCTTCACTTTCTCACAAAATAAGGTGTCTCGGCCCCCGTGACCGGGTAACTTAACTGTAAGTGGTCAAATTTGATTGCGGTAGTTGATTTGACCCCAATCCCCAATGATTTCTATGCTCCGTTTTTGTTCCCAACTGCAGCTTGACATTTTTAACATTTACGGTCCACTCATAGTTAAGAATTTTCCTCCCATCTATCACGTTTCGATATAGATATTCACTATGCACTTTTACCGTGTATACATAACTGCATTAGCCAGGAGTTGAAGTTCGCCACAGTCTTGTACAAATGATGTTATGTTGTATGAACTGTGAAATTCCACTTCGTGGGCAGAAGTCGGATGAAGTTTTGTCAAATATACAGATAACCCGACTGGCTCCACCACTATGAGGTATATGCTGAGTTAACCTTAAAACGATTTGTTTATCAAGGGTCGGTTGTATAACTAAGCAGTCAGTCAGCTCAAAAAGTGAAGAAAATTCCTGCTACTAAACTGAGGATTACATTTCATTCACGTTAAAGTCTGGGCTGTCGCGGGCTATTGTATAAACTGAACTTTCGAGAAGTCTAGAGTTTTGCTACTGCGAGCATACATAAACATGCTTAGATATTCACGGACTTTTTTGTCCAACATTTTGTGGCCTATGACATGAATTATCTCTCAGAAATAAAAAAGCCTTCCTAGTATTTTTCCTTGTCTGACAGCTGGAAAACGTTTGGTTTCTGATTGTAATTAATTGTGCCTCTTTCGGAGTATCGATGTGGTCGAATCCGGTTTAGGGCAGTCATATCAACCGGCGCATTGAGTGGTACCATCTCAAGGTAAATGGGATGAATTTCCCTGGTAATTTACAATAGTAAGTCACATCTTTTTAGTCTCACCGTAGATGACATCAAGTAAACCATGAGCCAAAACTATTTGCAATGAGACTTGAATTTCTTCGGGATGACAGCAAGTGACCACTTTGTCCGACACGTTGTTTCGGCTTCAGGTCGATCGGGATCTTAGGCAGCTTATTTTTGCTCATCCTTGTTTACTGCGGGGTGTAGGAAGTAACTTTGAAACCTCGTCGGATATAATTATTGATCTTTAGATTTTCTTCTACTCTGCCATTGTAGTTAACTTTATTATCCGATTTTGATGTGCTGAATTTTGTCCATCACACCTCGTTGTGAAACGAAGTTGCGCATGAATTACACCACTGAATGTGCTTTCACCTACGGAAAGGTTCCGAGAGATTTCTTTCACAGAAACACCAGCTGTATGGGTCCTAAGAATTTTAGCCCTCTCCTATTTACTAAAGAAGTGGAACTTTCTGGTCTGGAAAGCACTCTTCTCCATCGTCGTGGAAATAGCAGGAATAGTGATCACGCTTATGTGACTTCAAAGTTAAGGTCATGCATGTTCCTCCTGTGAAAGAACAGTCAATCTCGTGTTGAAATTCGAGTCACGAGATGATACATTATTATACAAGCGCGTTCGAACTGCGCCCGTCTCTTTCTGCAAGCCAGGCATATTTTGGAAACTTTGACACAAAGAACGTTTTGTAGCAGAATAAGAATTTATTCATCGGTTGTGAAAATTAATTATGGTGAATTTCGTCTCCACTCTCTAAAAAACTAGTTCAAATCGCTGTAATCTCACTTGTATCCTAAGGAGCTTGCATGAACAAAGAGTCCATTTTTAGAATCACAAGTCACTTCGTCAACTGAGCTCGATCCTGGGGATGATTGTGCAGAAGCTTACCGAATACTCATACTTGATAGGCGACAACAACTGCGAAACCCGTGGTGTTCTTCCGGGGGAAATTTTGTCCTGCCATTCAGATACCACAACACACTACTTGTACCGATAACGGTAATCGATATTTTACCAATTTTCGACTTTCAAAATTCAGGCACATTTATCACGGTAACCAAACAGGCTCAAATTTGACTGCATATAACTAAATCCCCACCCATTTTTACTAGATGTGTAGAACTTATTGGTAACAGAACGGACTTGAAAGACGCAGGTGATGAAAAATCCACCTGCGCTTTTCATGTCCCAAGATCCAGTATGAGATATTAGTGAAAAAAGAAACTTATTGAGAAAGAAATTGCTGATCATTGAAGTTCAACAACATCTGTGGTCATTTTATTGGCACAATGTTATGATCTCCAACAAAGAAACTGTCTTTGTATTTCGTCAAAAGTGCTATTCCTATTATTGAAGTACTACAAATCACAAAACAAATCACTTTACGTATTTCGGGTCATACTTCTTTATTAGTCCTATTTTACCGATGCAATTTATTATTTATAAACTACGAAAAAGCATAACAAGTATAGATCTACGAATAAATATAACCTTCCGATTTTCCTCAATTTCGTGTGTATCCTGTATATACGTGAATTCAAAGGTACTCAAATGACTAAGCTCTTTCAAGAAATATCTAGTCTGCTATTTGTTTGTTAATGCCTTTCCTCACGGGCCACCGATTACACGTTACACATGTTACTCCAGTGTTAACACAAACATGTAGCGTCCGTCAGACGCGCGAAGGAGGATCTGGTTCTCTCCGCTGTTGTTGTTTCCGCTATTTTTATTCTACCATAAGTGTTTCTTTGCTCAACTCAATCCGATTCCATATTTTCCCCTGTCGTACTCACGGCTGTGATAGTCTACTTAGTTGTATCGGTGTGACCCATTCCGGAAGCTGTGTTCTTCCACCGGGGGTTGCACGAGCACGAACAGCAAAGACAGGAAGAAAGCTAGACGAGCCGGAACTCAGTGTGTGCATCAGAAGGCATTAACGCATACACGAATAACGATGTGCATGGCCATCTCTGTCTGAATGCATTACAACTAATTCATCATGGGAAGCTCCCGTTGAACCTGATCCACTATCAGACGATTGACCTAGTTCCGTCGATTGACCTCAGAGAGAGATAACTGTTGAGGTTTGCGCTTTTATTTATGTCGCGTACCCCATACTTGCGCCTAATTTGTTTGTTTCTGACTGAGTTCTCTTTGGTTCAGCGAGTAACTCAACTAGTAGGATACGGAAACTACAACTAATAGCAAAGAGTAAGTGGCAGAGTGGAACAGGTTATAGTTAGAGAGTGTATCAAATCATATCACTCTTAAATAAAATTACGTCGGTCTCAGAAAAAACAGTTGCTGCCGGCTGGGCTAACTATTGCCTCCGTTTCTCAGCGAATTCAACGGGAAAGTAAACGGATACCTATTGTAAGCACTATAGTATTGTATCTGGATGTCAGGACAAAATTCCCAGGAACACACAACGGGTTTCGCGACCGTTGCTGCTCATCTGATATGCTTGATTGGCGCTCTCCTGCTCATTCATCTCTATACTTGAGCACTCCACATTAGAATGATCATCCTAACCTTACTTGAATCGTGAGGAGCATTTAAAGACCCAGCCCATTTTTAGAATCACAGGACGATTCTCCCAAAGTTATTTCACAGGTTAGTCGAGGATCACCTGAACAACGAAACTGGTCCCGTATTTTGATTTGTGATGCAAGTATTATGTTATTGTAAGCAGTTATCTAGATACAGTCACATATAACTTAAATCAAAAACCGACACTTAGGACTATGCATCCTCGTTCATAAGGTTTTCCTGGAGTAAATGGTGAAATAACTTTAGAAGAATCACCTTGTGATTCTAAAAATTTGACTCGGTAAACTCGAGCTTTTCAAGATTCAAAAGCAAAAAGGGATAGGGTTACGATAATGAAGGGGATGTAGAAACAATCTTGATGAATTTATTGATCAACGTAATCCTAACATATCAGACCATAAAGCAGCCATAATTTTTGCTCTCGCAGTCGAGAAAGGAAAACAAACAGGCTTTTTTCGACGACACAACTTGCTTGATGGCACAACCGAAACAAACTGCCTATAGCACGAAGTGAACATTGCACCAAAACAACGGTGTTCTTTTCTTATTCCATACTCATTTGAGAGTGCAGTTGAAAAGCCATAGCCAAAGCCACAGGGGTGCGTTGCATTGTGGAAGAGAGAACCAGAAACTAAGACGTTGGGACTCGGAGCGGGGAATCCAATGAAGCCACAACAAATTAGGCGTGGCAACAAACGGTTCGATAGGAGATTATTTCCAAAAGCCAAAGTGCACCGGTCATAGAGTTATTCGGACCTCTATATATTGTTACCACGCATCGACCACTTTTCAAGTCGGCAATCTAGACTAGGTGTGACAATTACCGACGAGACATTTGACAGGTAAAAAATATCATTAAGTGACAGAGGTTGGATATTAGCACCTCACGATGAATACTACGTAAATTCCAATCTCTTGCTGATCACAATCACAGGTCAGCTTTACAATTGCTCTAGGTTTTCTAGGTAATGTCCTCTTTGTGCTGTGGCTACTACGGAGAACTTTTCTACCAAAGGACTCGCCCGCTGAGTGGCAAATGCTCAGCTGACCTTCAAAGCCAGTGACTTAGGAGAGCTGTACTGTGCGGTACGTAAAGTCAATAAACCGTTTATTGCCAGGCCGGACGGCTGGTATGTGAGATGCTCGACTCACAGTCTTTGACCCCGGATTCGAGTCCCCGTGGGGGCTCGGTGGATGTGTATTGCTGGTGATTCCTAACAAGAATGAGTCAGCTGTTCAGTTTCTACGTGGTTTTGAAAAAATGAGCCGAACTTTCGCATTGCATGACGCATCATTTTCTAAAACATCTAATCATCGGTTACTCACTATCATAGAGACGAATCAATTTGGCGTTTATTATTTGACTACCAAGTGGTGTGTATCTTCCCTATTCGCAATTTCTGCTTACGTTGTGCAGTTTCTTGTGATAGGCTAAGAACAGCTTTGAATCAAAGAAGTCGTGTAAAGGCTTTTCCTCATTCCTAGATTGAGAGTTGCTTGCTTGACACATAAATGATAATATTTGAAAAGATTAGTAATGTGACTGTCCAAATTTTCCACGTAAAGTCTTATTAGAAGTTCCTAGTTCAGACTAATTACCTCCTGAAGGTAGAGCTAGGATCATCTAAGAAGAATGCAAAATGTGGTCCAAAGGCACATCATTTCAGAAATAGAATAGAATTAGCCAAAGAAGTTCTTAAGGGAAGGAACGTCAATAGCAGGTCGTCACGTAATATAATAGACCTGTTCTGCTTAGGTCTGTTGAGCAAAGCAGAACTTGTCATTACCGAACAATCACACGTAGTATTTAAGTGCGATTCAGCGTCAGACCCAGAAAAAAGCTACTGTCTTTAGTTACCACTTAGGCATTTTCCAAGCACAGTGAGCGTATAAACTGATCTATGGCCATATTTCTCTCTGTGCAAAAATGAACAGACGAACTGGTTACCTGAATGAGATTCAGTGCTGACATGATCTTTGCTCTACTGAGCATTCCGGTCAAGCCTAAACTAATATTATGCAAAGAAAACATTTCATCTAAAGTATAAATCCGGAGCTATTCGGAAATATCAAGTTACTTTTGTTTAGTGTCACACTGTTGCAGCAAGAATGAAAAACACATATCCTTGTTGCACTGAATCACATGGGCTTTGTTGAAGTTAGATTACCGCTGATAAAACAGAATCGGGAAAGCTTTATATATATGGAGTACTGAAATACTAACTGAATGAGTGAGTTCCAAAAATAGAAAGAAGGCGTTTTTTCCTGCGTATGCTATCCGACATTCTGCTATGCCAACAGTGTATTGCATCAGAGTCTAGATGCGTATTTGTGCTGTAGGCGAACCAAACATAGCACCGAGTAACCGTCAGCCTAGTGGGTTGGCCGAGAGGAGTAAAGTGATGAGATCTGTTTCCTTCACTTGTTATACCGCATTTACACAGCAACACTTTATGAGAAATGTGGCTACTAATTTCGTGTTAATTGTTTCATGGACACGCGGAAAAAACCTGCCAGTAGTACTAACAAGCAACCCAGAATTACGAGAAAAGTATCGAAACACAGAGTATAACCTATGCCTAGCCGGGTAGAGTAGGTACGGAGGTCTGAGATTGTAGCAAACTTTATTTTTATTCGCAGAGCTCACTTTTGACAAAAAAATGATCCACAATTTATCAACAAAATCCGAAGCGCAGATCTCATGATAACTAAGTCCAACCAAAAGAGCCACAACGATTGGGGATCAGAAACACAGACCTGCGATCTTTTGGAATTAGATGAATGCGATCGACAAAAAGCAGCCAAACAAAAATCAATTATTCAGCCACGAGCGATTAAAAACCGGTCATCACAAGCAACAAAATGTACAATACATCAAATTACCTCATAGAAGTTCAAAAGTGTAATCAATATTGAATAAAATTCAGTTTAGGAACACCGGCAGTGGTAAATCCATTTACATCTTCGCCGCAATTGCTTGCATCACGTGCAGGAGAAATTTCTCAATCGCGTCCTTGTCCTCCTGTTTCTTGAGTTGTCCTTGGAAATATTTAATGAAAATCGGAGCAGCACCCTGATTACCAATTGGCATTCACGAGCACACCAAAACAACACGAACCAGTTGATGAAGATCACACGTCAAAATGGGTCAGTGGATGCCATAGAGATTCCAACACAGCAGTACCAAGTCACAGATGATGTGGTGGGAATAAGAAAAAGGAAGTAGGCGAGAAAATTAATCAAACCCATAAGTTTTGCTTCTATATTCCAAATGTGTGCACACACAAATACACTAATGACGAATTCGATGTGATTGACTCACCGTGAATTGATCCTTTGTCACTGGACGCGCCTTGTGATCCTTCGCTCCTTGCACTATTCGTTCCTCAAGAACCGACGGATTCGAGGCAGCTTTGAGTAGACGAATCAATTCCTCACCCAATGTTCGACCGTAGTATCTGATTCCCTCTGACTGACCCACATTATCCTTGGTCAGACCTTGTAGTTTACTGAAGTAACTGATGTATTCGGGATGTGCTGCAAATAGCCTGTCGCAAAACATGGGACAATATGGATATGAAAATTGAATTGAATTGGATACGAAGTCACCACGGATAATGCGAATGAAAAACTGGCTGTTTGTTTCGTGTGACTCACGTCTTGAAAATGGAAACACCCATCTCGGTTATGTGCTCGGTCGTGTCAGTATGGTGCGCCAGATCGGCCAGGATTGAGTCGATTTGAGTTTGAGTAAGTACAGCCATTAGACACTTCTGCGTGGAAACGCAAGCAGATGTATGAAACAAAGAGAGAATTGAACTGAACGAACAAGCGAGCAGGTGGTCGAGTAGAAGAACCGATTCGGAATGCGGCTTATTTGACTTGGTACACTCGATCTGTTTGTATTTATACTGCCTCGACGCATTAGAAAAAACGGTTACCACATTCAATTAAGATCAAACAAACCGTTCTTGTGTACGTATTAGGCTGTCCAGGGTTGTCGAGCAATACGTGCAGGAGTTCTGATCAGTCGGGCGTGCTTCGATAATGCTAGTCTACTGTGACTGTACTGAATCGAGTACGCATATCACTGCACAGCGCTGCACGGCACAGCACGGCACAACACGTGTACGTGCACTCTTGCTGTGTAATACTAGTCAAAACTCACTGCTATTCACAAGTTTTGACTAAGTGAATCAAGTATCCGTTAACATACACAAAGACCAATGCGCTCCCACAAACATGAATTTAAAAGCTGTACACGAGAAAGATAAGCGAACTTTATTTGGACACAGGCAGTACAGCACAGATCGGTCGTGTAATCCGTCTTCCATCGTGGCTAGATCTTAGATGCGAAAATAGCTTAGTTCACGAAATTCAACAGTGCCATGATTGTCCATGAGGAATCTCACAAATCAATTCTGCCTTTTTCATGCGATATTAGATATTACAAATTGTATATATTGGAAGTAGATTTTGAGGGAGAATACGATAGCTGTTGTTTCTGAATGGATGTTTTTTCTGTTTGTGGTAAACTGTTTAAACTCACACACCTGTAATAGTCCCTATATGCTAACTGTTACATTTAGGCTTGGATTAAAGATGAAGTGATACACTCGACATATTATTTTGAGTTTTCTATAACGTGGATGGATACGTTGCGAACAAATTAGTACCGAACAAAACATATGCGGTTGTTATATATATGTGAGAATACGTACAATATACACGTATATCTTATTTATGTCTTCGTTTTACTGCCCGTCTCATCTAGTAGGTCACATTCTACAAGATAACAACAGACGAGCTTCACTCGATGGAACAAATTAGTACTTTTTGCTTGACTTATACTCGTCGCAGTGTTGTGATCCGTAAAACTCATCATATGCTTTATTTTTTGCATGGATGTTTGTGTGTTTCCTTGTTCGACTGGTACTGACATTGCTTGGTTTCGGATTGGCATTGTATTTCTGTTGCGTGTGTAGGACACCTCCGTGTCTGTAGATAGAGCGATAGGTCTTGCCACTTCGTATGTGCGCAGTTGACTGCGCAAACGTTTTGACATCTATGAAGATCAAGTTTATGTCACTGGATAACGATCTGGCAAACGGACGCAGTAAACATTTGACTGCATGTTTACCGACGTCTGTGCTCATCGAGGCAAATTCACGGACGCGACACGAGTTGGCTTCGATTCACCGTGGGAATCGAGACACAATGGAATCATCCGGTGCTTTGTTTGATCAGTCCTCAGTATTTGTGTGAATAAGATTGCGGCATATCATTACAACTGTGATTCTCCACCCACCCACCCACCCCGTTATCTGATCCGCTGTTTGCACAGAATTGAAAACGTAAACGATTATCGCACCACCGTAGACATACCGACACCAGTGATGATTTAAATCCGAATACTGAAAAAGCTGTCAAGCTGATGACATGTTTTACGTGATAAATTCATGTTTTGTTTTCCTAGAATTCCCTTCAGGGACTCAGGCTATCTCTAGTGTTGTTGATTGTCCGACTAATTTCGGGGGTTGCATTGAACACGATTATAGATATACAATACGTTGTGAACGCATTTTCTGATTATTCGTATCCTGTTCGTAATTCGTAGTAGATCGCAAATTATTCGTAATCCGTTTGTTATTAATAAGATGGTCACAAATTCGACCGTAGCCGGTCAGCAAAACAAGGTTGCAAGCAAGAAGTATGTGGTGTTACATGCATATGCTGGCGAAGATTCACTTCAAGCCAAACGAGGTCGGTCGGAATGTGGTGAGATGGATTAGTCAATATAGCCCCGGGCTGAAACATGCCCAAAGTGAGCACTGTGCCTGTATGCGTGTCTGTTTAGTGGCAGGCGTGCTTCTATGTGCAATGACTAGTTAAACCGGACACAGAAGTTACATTATCATAGCAGGAAATCAGAGGTGCGTAGATTTTGTTATAAGCTATCTCAACTGTCCCAGTACGCAGAGTTTCTGCAATCAATTCGTGGTCCTTCTGTATCACATGACTAAAGAGAAAGAGGAGCAACTTGCTAGGATCAAGTGCGAACGCTGCTGGATGTCAAATTTTTACTTCTTCAGCCAAAATCATAAAAGACTAATGAAGCAGTTGTACTATATGGATCATCAGAAATTTGATGAGAAAGCTCCGGGGTTGCACACGTAAAACCTATCTGTTTTCATATCGTTCGCGTTTCTCCTCCAAATGAAACAATTTCTCCGCTTTCAACCCAAACTAAAACAGCAGAGAAACGATTTCGCTGACAACCAGAAACAAGTGGTAATACACGATTGTTGAAGTGACCCAAATGTTGAGAGTTGTTGGCCTCGCTTGAAATAGAACCACCACAAGGCCAAGTCAACTTTGATTTTTTGGTCGCTCCAAGTTTATGACTAGTCTGACTAACTGAATTTCATGAAAAGTTTCGTACTCGTACATACTTCTGATTCTGCACACACCATACGGGAGGAAATCCCGCAGGAGACGGTAGCCCTGTCTAGCGACGGTTGGCAGTTGCGATCTAATTGGTTTCACTGTTAATTTTACTAGTGTCCAATTTGAAATAATATACTTGCGAATGTTATTGGAAGATGCTAAGTCTCCCCAGAATGGATACTTACATTTGTTTCCGGAACAGTTGCTGCAGATGCATTTGTGTTAACTGAGTAGTTTCATTGTGATTAGGATAACCGGGCGGTCTTGAAGTTCAAAGTATCTGTCAAGTTCTATTTTTCTTCTTCGTGTCTATCGGCATTTGTCAAGTTCTAACCTACGTAGATCAAGCAAAATGTCTCTAGTTTCTTTCCTAAAAATAACTTAGTCGTGCTCAGTATTTTGATTGAAACTTTCCGATATATTCACTTTTTTCTAAGGTTCACTTAGCTGACCGTCATCAAAGCCACTCAGTGAGCGGATTAGGGGACACTTAGAAGACAACGAGGTGGCTTTCAGAGAGACGCTCGTACAGCTTGGAATGTTGCACCTTGGTATAAACGGTTTGCTTCACCTAAGACGACCACGTCATGACCAGCAAGTATGAAGGCTCTTCCGGTTGCCGCCCCCACCCCCTAGTGGCAAGCAGGACACGATAAATTCAACAAATTCGTCATTTTTTATTACGTCCTCAACCAACAAACTAGAGATAATATGAAATACAAAAACTGGCATTTTTTCGATTAATAAATTGATGAATTTAAGTTCAGAGATTGATTTCGCCTTTGAGACATATTTTGAGCCAATCAAGAACAAAGATTAAAATTCAACCCGTATCCGATTAGCCACACCATTTTCGCCTCCGAAGTTCTGTATGAAGAAAATGCCTGATACGGTTCACTGTGCAGTGTCAACCTCCAAAGCACCATGGAAGACCAAAGAAGAAATGTACAGCTCTTTCATTCATTTTAGGAATCATCAGCAGTTAGCATTGGCCGATCAGCCACTAGGACTCAATCTCGAGGTGAAGCAACTCGAGTCAAACACTCAACCAGCAAGGCATCCGGGCTGGTTCTCAAAGATATATTAAAAATATGCAGAACATGATACAGCATCATTCCCTCCCTGGATTTAAACGGTGGTGAATGATCTCTGTTTAGAAGCCTAACTACAAAGAAGGCGTTCATTTATAAACAACCCGTAAAACTCGGGTATTAAGGACGTATGAATAACAAGAGATTAAATTTTCGAATAGGATGCTTCCTCAGGTACTGCCGATACAGCTTCGTTCGCCAACACTGAAATAAAGTCCAGCAAAACGGACACGTCGGGACTGCTACGGGTCAGCTGTAAAAATGGATCTTTTAAAATGTCCAACGTAGCCGCGACGTAAAAGCACATACCAAATGAATAAGCCCGTCTACGGATATCAAGCATCCACGGTCTTGCTGCAAGATGTGTCACTTTTCCCGGCTGTAGGTAAGTCTTCCCGAAAAATAATTTGTCTCTCGTGCTGCAAACACTCATCTTGACAGCCTGATGATTGTGGCTTGTTTTAGCCCATATTGTTCGCGGTGAATAGTTTTGTGAACGTCAAGACGCTGCCGTAAGTTTCTCCGTGGTTTTTGCAACACGACTCACTTTTGCTCTAACCCTAGAAGTTTGAGAATTTCATTCCCCTCAATCACAACAGAGGTGCTACTTTTGGTCTCAAACACAACCTTGTCCCTCATTGGGAAAATAAATGTTTATTTAACGGATCGCCTTCATACGACCATGATGTGAGCGTTAGGCTTTTGAAATAGGAAAAATTTATTGCTTCAGTGATTCTACCATTTCCGACGAATTCGCTGTGAAACCTATGGATAGCTCCGTAGCTCGCACATGTGTTTACATTGCATCCCCTTCTTTCTGAAATTAGGGACATGAAGATGACACTTCAGCAAAAAGAGAGGCTCCTAGAAGGATCACTACTTATTGATTAGTGGTGAAAACTACCTGCGGTAAATTCTGTTGTAATAGGTTGAAAAATCATTCATATTGGACATTATACTATCTTAGAAAGCTTAAAATTCAGGTAGACAATGAAGCACAATTTTAACTACCTGCGGATTTCCCTTTGTCATGGCAAGGTATAGCAAGTCTAGGCAGGTGAAAGTCCCTACGGGGAAAATAGTTGATCCTGCAAATTTCGACCGTACCGGTAACGGCCGAAATGATTGGAAGAATTCATCAGGAATAATAATAATAATATTAACTCAAGTTATAATAGTGTTCTTCACTGAATTCCGTGTTCTGTAGAGTTTCACAAATTTTTCACTCCGGAAAATTTTCATCTGCACCAAAGGTTTTCAGTATGGTCTCAGTGAGGTTTACTGAAGCATCGAGCGAAGGACAGACATAAACGGCTCAGTGAAACCCAAATAAAATTTGTCAAAAGGGACGTGGAAGTTATCCACTGACATAGACCTGGATTTCTTTGGCGACCTGGAAGAAGCAACTTGCTGAAACTGAAATGTGCAGATAAGCGATGTATCCATGGAACAAAGGAGAAATAGTCTCGAGGTTATAGGAGGCCAACAGTCTGGCATGGATAAGCGACACGTATTCGTTTCTAATTTAGACGTGGAGCTTCCCACCACGAATCCAATCTAGTTCCATTGCTTCTGCTTCTACACAGCATTTTTTCCATGGACTCCAGTTCGACCACCACCAAAAAATTGCTCTTTGCGCTTGACACAGGTGATGGATGGATTGTTTCCTACGCACAGATTTTCCCTTTCTGAAAGTTGCTTTAACTTATCTTAACGAGTAGTCAGAATATTATATTCGGTATTGTGTGTCCACCCACCTCCGTTCTCTTAGTTATGCTCTACTTTGCTAGTCTACTTCAGTTGCTTTGTTCAGTTACAGACCTGATTTCGTGGCAGGTGAATCGATTTATTCATCGATGCAACTCTTACTGATATCAGTGCTCGGTTCATTTGTTGACTTTATCCTGTTGCTTATTGCTGACGCCCTGATTTCCGACTGATATCATCCCTTATGCAATCACCATTGCCGTCACTTTCTTCCGTTTAGCTATCGGCTAGTTTCCACGCAGACTCTATTGATGGCATTGCTTTTGCATTTGTCATTATACTTCATTACTTTCTTGTCTGTCCGTTTAATGGCCCTTGGTTTTGTCCGATGGTCTATGACACCAGCTCGGGTTTGTTACTGCTTTTGATAGGCTGTCAGGAGCCCGGATAAACCACAAACTGAGGTGCACACTAGTCTGTGCTTGGCTTTGGTCCTCTTGTGCTACTTGTAGATTACTGAGAATTCGAATGTTGTCTTCTACAAATCACCCAACCAGCAGTCCGGTACATCAGGCGTTTGTATCTTGACGCCGTTAGTTTATTTTCTCCTTCTACAAGTAATAAAAAGCAACATCCGTTGTAGAGCAAAATAGTTTCCCTACTGAATTAGTAAGCAAAAGATAACAAATTAATTACGCTATAAAGTCATAGTACGAAAAGAGAGACTTATAATTTTCCCGGGTGTTGGCAAGCTGGTCTGAAAACAAGTGTGATTTTGATCAAATCAGCCAGACTAGCCATGTGATTGCATGTTTTCATGCCTATCTGGTGTCCACCTGCATGAGCGTGACTGTCTGCATGAAAAAAGACCACCATATCGATCGCCTCAATCGGCTCACATGGCTAAGCGAGCGGACAGGTAAAATTTCAGAAGGGCTGAATGCAGCTGCAAGTGTGTTTTATTTCTTTTCTTTCCATCAAATGGTTCGGTTGAGAAGATAAGCCTATTTTTCGCAAAGGTTCTTAACCATAAAAATGAGGAAAAACACGAGGCTTCACTAAAACAGACTGTGGTGAACAGTCTGCTCCAAAAACTTGACCCACTTACACAGGACGCGAAGGCTGCTCTACGAGAAAATGTCACCGCCTAATCAATACCATATAGTTTTGTCAATGACGCATGGTTGGCAGATTAATTTTTTCGGGAACTGTGTGAACGTCCTCTGGGTTCTCCACCCCTGTTTTGCTTTACAAAAGTTCTGTACCACCTTCTTCACTGACTGAATCACACGGAGGAAACGGACCGCGGTAAACTATTTGACTGATGCTTTTATCTCTTGTGACATTTGACCCCTTTGACATAGGGGCTTGCGTCAGTTTTGTTCGCTTGGTTTGCAAAGCAGTTGCAGATATCGTTTCGCTTCGGTGGACACTAACCTGCGGAACGGTCATCGCCGAGGTTTATCTTGTATTTCTGTTATATCTATGAATATTCACACAAAGAACCGCACTCGAGTGCCGTCTGGCGTTTGTGGTCTTCGGGATTGTCGCACGCATGACTCAGCGTTGGTTACACCAATTTTCATCAAAAAATCGCTTCAGCTCTAAAGCTCCTGTATCCCTTTCAAACTAAAATGAGGACAAAACATTTCAAATACCTCATAGTTAATGCTGGTCATTGTCACAAATTATTCGAAGAAAGAAACGAATTGGTCATTCATGCTGTTCAACAGTTCGCTTCATGATAACGGGTTTGGCCGAACAATCATTTTTGAGAAACTCTTAGTCATATTGCCCGGTCTACTTGGCGAGCCAGTAACAACTTGCAGCCTGTACTGAAATGTGTGCTTGTGTTATAGTCGTGTGTCTGCCTGCCTAGTATGATCGAAGCGAGTCAATTAAAAGCAAGCTTGACAATATGATCCATATAAGACTAACAGTATTTGTAGGGCTTTTGTAACCACTTGTGCTTTAATTTCAGTGATACAAATTGCACACTGATCCACATTAATAGAATTATATCAAAACCTACTAAGATAGAAAGAAAACCAATAAAATGTTTGCTTCGATTAGGAAATACAAGCGAAAATTTGTGTTGCAAAACCAGAGCCTAAAATGACCTCCGTTTTTTTCTTGTTTATGAAAGCGTAAGCCAGAAATGGAAACAAGTAGATTTCGGTACTTTAAGAATGAGTATTGCTACCAAGTTGAAGATACTATATCAGTTGCCATGTTTACTAATGAAGTAAGAATTAGGGGAAAAAGATTAGTTAGCATCAGGCTGAGCCGCGTAATATGAAAACTTCGTTTAAAAAAACAATGAGGCATGACTGAACAGTGTTAACGTTGGACTCTATAGCACTTTGTTAGATTTAGGTAGGGATGACCATTTAGTGGTAAGGTATTAACTAAGCATAGGAATCTGAAATGACAGATAAATTTGTTTCTGACACATTCAAAAATGTGTGACTACCATCTTGGGGGATGACCGACAAACACTTTTCAGGGATTTCATAGGTGTCCACTAATAAATGTGGTTTAACCATGGCCGGCCTCGACAGCCGTTGGCAAAACGTGAACTGCAGAAACGATAAGCAGATCAATAGAGAAAATGGCCATTGATATCGAGAAGAAATATCATCCACTAAGTTTCTGAGGTGATTTTCTCAAACTCGGGGCTCTGTACTGTTTCTGAACACAAGCTTGACAGCCGCGCAAGAGTGTAATTCTTGATCTCCAAAGAGATTCTATTTGGAAGAACGCTGTGACCCAGTAGCCAAAACGAAAAGTCCATCAGAGGTACAAAAAAAGTGACTTAAACTGTGCCATTTTCAAAGACTGGTTGCAGAAATGAATGGTGAAAGAGTTAAAAGTGCCTTTATTTGACTAAAAGGTGAGAATAAGCTGGCTGAGATGAACATTCATGGGTGATTATCAGCCCAGATGAGCTGTATCCTTAGTTAGATTTTAGTACTGACATCAGGACTGACGGACAAAAATGATGTGTAGAGTTTCGTAGATTCGTTGCTAGTGAAATCATCTTGATTGATCTTCAAAAGTAGTCAGCTGTATTTCAACTATTGCACTGAGCAACAAGCGCAGACATGATTCCAAATAGGGACAAGCTCCATAGATTATTAATTTAGAAGGGAAAATCCATCCGGACAAGAAATGGTGGATGACATTTCGTTTCATTAGACTCCGAATATTTCACATTTTGGAAGCGAATCTACTGCTATATTGCAAAAAACATGGGCGGATAGGCTACCGGTTGATCAATAAATAAGTGCGGATTTGACCTCGTTTTCAGCGACCGCAAGACTGGAAGGTTCCATTTTTTATTCCAAAACGAGCTTTTTGTATTTTCACATACAGTAACTAACACAAGTTTTCCGAAATTTGTTAGTGAGTGACACTCTGAGGTGTTAGGTATTCGCCTTTATCTGTTCCTGAGTCCAGACATGAAAATACGTTCTTTCATACTTTCAAGCACTTTCAAGGATTGGTAAATTTATCTTTCATTGCAGCTCATTATTGCTTTTCCAAGTGAACATAAGTCAAACATCGCCTTCAGTGAATCAGTGATAAGTACACAAATAAAATTGGTGAAAAGGGATTCATGGAAAAAATTATCAGAGCAATTGCTTTAGCAGAAAACTATTGATAAATGGAATTCGTGTGGGGGAAACTTTATTTAAAAACTGTACTCGGTCGTGAAGATATATATATATATATATATATATATATATATATATATATATATATATATATATATATATATATGGTCTCAGTAACAAGAGAGAGGCCTATGACGTGAGTATCTTCTAGTTGTGAGTTGCAAATATTAGTCAGACAAAAAGGTGGCAATGAATTCATACCATCATCAATAAAAATCCCTGAGATAGATTGTATATTCTCATTGGTTACGGGAATAAAACAGCACGTACTATTGGGGAAGAGAGTCATACATCACTGTCAATGAGTAGAAGTTAGGCTCAAATATGAGTTTGTGAGAGTAAATCACGGGGAATACGGAACACTCGAACAGTCACTATTGTATTGGATGTACTGTTAAGTTATCACAGCAGTGGCATTTCCTCGTTGATCAGAAAGATACTTCTGGTTCGCACATTATAAATCGAACAATCTGATTGGTGTAGGAGCCCTTCCAGACCACCGAAGAATTACCAATGTTTGAGATTTCCTTGTTGCATTCTATAACAATATACTGATGGGTTTTCACGAAGAACTGATTTATGACGTGGTGGCAGCGGAACCTGATGTAAAAATGTCGATATCGGATACACTGCCGCACAAACGCCTGCAGACCCACCAACTGGTGCACTTGGTGATGGAAAACAGTGGTCAGTTGGCCGACAGCTGGAGACTGTGGAGAAAGCAGTATGAAAGTCTTCTGACATTGTCGTCAATGGAGCACGATGCAAAGGCTATCCCAATTCCGCTATTTTATCACACCATCTGATCGGCGGCGCTTCGGATCATCACTGGTTTTTCATATGATTTCGATGAGGACAGTGGTGGCTGGATGATGGTTATGCTTAAACTCGAACAATATTGTCTTGGTGAGTACAACCAAACATAAGAACATTTTGTTTTTAACTAAGGAACACAAAAACCTAGGGACTCAACTGACTCTTTTATGTTGTCTTTACGAACGCTGGCAAGACCAAGTGATTTTTCAACCTGCTTTGAAGTGAGTCTGGAGCGGTACCGGATGGTGATTGAATAACTCGACTCCAAGGTGATTAAAAGGTTGTTGGAGATTCCAAAATTATCACTCCAACAATGCGTCGACATCTGCCGACGTGAGGAAGAGGCCGAACAACTCATGGGGACTTTGAATGCCTCAGAATCGCATGGTCTCTACAAAATAATATCACTGACTTGCACTACGCCAAAAGATGAAGTGTCAGTTTTCTGTCAGACTACATCATGCGGGAACGGACAACTGTTCGGCCCCGAAAAAAATTGCAATAGATGACGCCGAGTCAAAATGTTTTCTTCAAGAAAACAGCGGACAGAGGATAAAATCGTGATACCACAAATCAAGGGAATGGTGTGCAAACCCCGGCGAATCAAAATTAGTTTTTGCCTAAATTTTGGTGGACTGAGAAGGGTTGGGTTTCCAGTCAGATACAAGGACGTCTATGAACGTCAAGCCTATGAACACCCTGCCCAGTACTGCATCGACACCAACACGGAAGAGACTTATCATGTGGAATGGTGACAAGATTCATCCAAGGGGTGAGGTGATTGTAAGAATTGTATCTAACCGGCCAGTCGTTCGTAATGAAATATCCTAGACTGGGACTAAGCGCACTGGAAGAACAACAAGTCCAGACAAGAACAGCGAGAAGGTATTCTGTTACCTTCAGCTGGAGCTCACTCGCTTACATACAGAAACAGGCATGTATTCATTGGCAGATAAAGTCCTGACCAATCATAAGGCGACTTCACTGTATCTATACAATCTAAAATTTACGGTCCGGCTTTACCCGATTGGATGAATACTTCAAATGAAGCTATAGCGCACTGAACCGCGTGAGGAGACACTCGAATTACTACAGTGATGCTGCAAGTTGTTGGTCCCAGGCATGAGAGTTCATCACTTAAAATTTGTATTGTGGTCGACCGGGGCTGTGCTCCCATCTTCGGAAGTGAGTTTAACAAAAATCAGCTGTTTGATATTATCCTACTAAGATTTTTTTACTCACCATGTATCTGGTAATGTCTAACACTACTTGGAAAAATAAGCCTCTGTTTTCGACGAGACATTGAGAAAGCTTCCGGGAATTGCGACATTTGATGTACACGAATCCACGGAACCTGTGGCACTACGAACAAGTAGTATTGCACACACAATTCGAGAAAGATTACAACGCGAATTGGACATTCTCGTCTCAAAAACCGCTCTGGTTAGTGCTGATGAACCGACACAGTGGGTGAGTCAAATTGTGACCGTGACAAAAGCATCTGGAAAAATTATCAGTTTCATTGATTCCAAACCTCTAAGCAAAACGCTTAGGCGAGAGCACTTCTCACTACCCGTTTTTGAAGATATTTATCCTGATTTATCAGACGCGTTGCTTAACGAAAGATGATCCGCATTCATTAATTTAGTAATGAGAGTTGAATGAAGCACTGAGTTATTTGACCACATTTGGCACACCGTATGGCAGTTACCGTTGGAAGCTACTACTTTCCGGCCTAAAGGTGTCGAGTTAAATATTCCAAAAGAGGATTCTCCAAACAGTGGATAGCTTATCTGGAATGCTGTGCTTAGCAGATGGTATTCTTATTTTTGGCCAAAGTATCGAGGAACACTATAGGATGTTCTATTCTTTTCTTCAACAATGTATCCGTGATGGAATTGAACTGAAATGGGATAAGCAGATATTTTGTTGAACAGCTGTCAAGTTTCCTGGCCACCTTCTCGGAAGCGAAGTTTTCAAACCGAATCCGGAAATGGTAAGTGCGATTGTAGATATGCCTGCTCCAACCTACACCGGTGGGTCTTACGGGATGACGGGGTGACCAACTACCTAAGCAGATTCTTACCAGAGTTAGCGGACTTGATAAGACCGGTCGGCCGAATACGTTGATACGGGCAAATGAGCAGCAACTAGCATTTGATCGCATAGAACAGTTTATTGTGAAGGCCCCAGTCCTAGCATATTACGACAACACTCTACCTATATGCTTACAGCATGATGGTAGTCAAAATGGCTCGGAATCCGTTATTTTACAAAACGAGACCCCTTTCGATTGTCGCACTAGGTAACAAGTTGAGAACAGAAGTATGCGCTATTCAGAAATAAACTATTGGCAGTTGTGCGCTCACTGGATATGTCCAACGACCTGACAGAATTAAGCACATATATTCGAATCATGAACCATTGATAACGATCTTGAATGAGCCACTATCTCGAGCACCAAGAAGACTCCAATCGAGGCTATTACGTCACGAGGAAGAAACACGTTTGTAGCTGACACATCCCCACGAGTCACACCACCGAACACGGAAGACGAACCGAGAAATGAAACAGCAAAAATTGCCTTGGAGGTTACGAAGTCTGAATTATTCCGGGAGCAGAACACCACGATAACAAATTTCGCGTCTACATTCTCTGAAGGAAGGTATCAGCAAAGATTGGTCGGAAGATAAGAGAATTTCATTAGCAGAAGTATTACCTCATTTCAAATCTCACGATGAACTAACAACCGAGGACGAGCTGATTTTCCGAAGTGAGCATTTGATGGTCCCGTGGGCTTTTAGAAAAGATGATCTGAGCCAGCTATGCCGTTCACACACAGGTATCAATGGAGGTATGAGTTGAGCAAGTGAAACATACTACTGACCAGGTATGGAAGAACAGGTTGAAAAGACGGTAGCGAATTGCAAACCATGCGGAAAATCTGATCAAACATAAACAAGAGAACCGATGGTGATGCACCCAGTACTTGACCGGCCTTGCCAAATTGTGGCTTTGAATATATTTTACCAAGGGAGGGACAGTTATCTGATAATCGCCGATTACTTCGGTGATTTCTTCGAAGTCGACCTTCTCAGAACAGAAGCGAATTCAGAAAATAAACAAACTGTCAGCCAACTCTGCTCGACATGGAATCCCAATTCGAGTGAATCCCTATGCTGGTCCCCATTTTTACAACAAGGAATTTCAGCTATTCTCCGAGATATGGCTTTTCAGCTATCACATGACCAGTCCTTACTACAAACAGTCAAATGATAAAGCAAACAGCGTTGTTGAACAGGCGAAAATGGTACTCAAGAAGTGCAAGGCTGAGGGCAGCGATCCATTTACCACTCTGCTTGAGCTGTGAAATATTCCTTCGGCAACGGTGAAAACCATCCCGAAGAAAAGCCTATTTGGAAGACGGACAATCACGATCCTACCCGTTTGTGTTGGTTTACTTGATCCAGATGTTGTGACGCGTACAGTAACCAAATAGCAACTGAAAAAGAGAATGGCAGTGCAAAAACATTCTGCGATCAGGGCAGAAAACCACTACATCTGTAACATGAGTACAGTATTAGACGGATTACCGTTACTGAAATATATGCAGACGTGATGGTTCCAAGCAACACACATTGTGAATTCACTGTTCAACCCCAGACACACGGCAATTACGAATGTATAACAACCTGCCAAAGGAAGAACACAGAGCGATCCTACAACGGCAACTGTATTGTAAAATCTTAGGTACATATAAACCTAACACTCGACCTCCGATCCCTTTCTTCAGCATCATGTGCGTACGACACCGCCCACGTATCTTCTGTCTGTTCCACATCCAATCCATTGGGCCATTTTATTCTTGGAACGAATTGAGGAAACTGACTTTATTAGTAACCTGTTTAGTCTGTTCGATCAATAACAATTCAAAACAGTAACAAATCCACTTAAGCCAGGTAACACAGTCCACATTTAGCCTATAGGACCGACAGAACAGTCCTGGACGAAAAGAGAGTTGCTATTGCTCGTGACAAAGAAATTATACCTAAAAAGCTCTGGACGCCATCACGTAGCAGAGAATACAGTGAATATGAAAAAATCAGAGGAAGAAAATGATGAAAAGTAGACATGCGGTTAGAGCTGACGCGAAATTGAGAAAGTGGAAACCGAAAAGGATGAGAAATTGATTGAAGCAGATAGTATCGTGCAATCATCGGTCGAACAGAAGCATTCACCTTCCAGAACTCGAGGTAGGAGAAGTTGCAAGCCAGTATCCAATTAGAAACTCCTCGAAACAGGGGGAATGTGTTAGATATGGTTTGTTTTGCTAAATCAGTGGCGTTTCCTTATTGAACAGAAAGATACTTCAGTTTCGTACATTACAAATCAAGCAATACGATTGGTGTGGGAGCCTTTCTAAACCCCTGAAGAATTAGCAATGAGTGAGATTTCCTTGTTGCACGCTGTAATTATATACTGATTGCTTTTTCGACCAGCTGACTTTTGGTAGGTATCCCTTGAAAAACGAGGGATGGGGGGAGGGTGGGGACTGAAACTACCATTAGCTCATCAGAAACCATGAATATTTGTGGTATATTATTTTTTGTCTTCATTCTGGCTATTTTTAACTCTGTCGATAGCATTCAGATCCATCTAACGGCAGAAATAAGCCCGTAGAACTCCTATTCACCAAAATTCTGGTACATAAAATGCCCAACCTTTAAACAGAATGCTGAGTACAGGCTCTTGCGTCAGCAGTTTAGCAAAGAGAGAAAAAACGTCTGTGCTCGGCAGACAAGCTACAGTCTTTTGAGAATTATGGTGTAACGGTCAGCAGCTGTCAACCAACTCCCTTTCGCCTCTTGGTCTGAAGAGCACTGAATGAATTTGGAGATACAAGTTGCTGCTGACACGCTAAATATCCTAAGGGTTTCATTTTAAACAATAAACTTTCGTGAATAGGACCAACAATCAGAAAAATGAGAGCATTCTGAAACGCTAATAGCAAAGGAAGTTGTCGTTCAGGAAGAAAAATGTACCACATTGGGCTCACTTTAAAATGTGCCATCCCAGGTGCGCGTAGAATTGTGAAACTTATGAAAACATATATATATATATATATATATATATATATATATGCATCCATCGATGTTTCGTAGTGTTGGATTTCTGAGCCTTGGCCTTTGGATCATCGATCAGTGAGTAAGACCACATGACCACTCGTGGCTTGGCATTTGATAAATGAGTACGCACTGAAACCGTGATTCGAGTTTAACTTTCGGAGACCTTATATGCTTGACGTAGCCTTTTACGAGAAATCTTCCAAATATCCAGTTCGAAGACAGTCTACACTTAATAATTTGACACCGAAAATAATGTTGAAATACCCCACCCTCCCTTTTGATTTGCCCTTATTCAAAGGGGCCTTATGATTATTCTTAACGAAAAGATATAAAACCAATAAACAATACCAATATAGAAAATAGGAAGTAGTAGTTCTGATGTTAATAAAACCTTTGAGATTCAGCTCGGATGGCCTTGTGCTTAGTTGTTTGATTCACGATCGTTCACCGAGGATGCGAAGCCCATTCGGGGATTGGTGTACCTGTACTACTGACAATACCTAACAGAGAAGAATCAGCCGACAATGGCTTTCAGGGTTTCCAATAGTAAATTCGGAGTTCGTAGTACGTAGTACGTAATTCGCTTCTTACTTTTGGCAGTTCCCCTAGTCGGGTAGCGACCTACGCATTCAGCTCAGCTTGGTCGAAGTTGAATTCACTTCAAGTGCAATAACTGATAAGTTGCTTATTACATGAAATCACACCGAAATAATTTGTATCTCATAGTGGGGAGTATTTTCCGATAATTTTCAGCTTCTCTCATTGTGTTTGTTAGTTGCCATGCGCTTCATGTGTTTGCAAGTAAGCCACGAAGACTGTTTGGAATACACTGATTTACTTCGAGAGGTTTCTGGTTTTATTTGTGTGAGTGTAGTGAATTTGTCTCTTGCAAGAGGAGGAGTGAGCTACAGGATGAGCTTCCCCACGAAGAACACAACTTCGAATGAGTTCGTCCGCTGACCTGTCTCAAGCTATATTAGTGTTCACCGTTTCGGGTTTATCAGCTATCCAGAAAGGGGCGGTGATCTTTCCTCCACGGTTTAAAGCTCCGTCGTATATTTGGCCAACATGGTACCGAAATTCTTATAGCCGGTACATTTGTGCTACCCATAAAGTTAGGAACTGATTCAAAACGAATTTTGAATTAGAATTAAGGCAAAGACGTATTTGTTCAACGACAACGGACCAAAGTGCGTGCAAACTAAGGAAACGCATAAGATATGCGAACAATAAGATCTGCGTACGAGGTTATGTCAGGTGCACAAATGTCATTCACTTTTGGTAACGATTTCGCCGTCGTGATTGGTTGAGATTATAAATAAAAGTTGTAAAAAGAAACTGGCGGCATTGAACGGATGTTTCAAAGGGTCAGTAATGAAGGAAAGTATATGAGATATATGCATACCACATTCAAAAGAATGGTATTTCTTTTTGCACAGTTTTCAACCGTGATACAGACAAAGCTGCAGTGGTTCTAGTCATTCCTACTTTGACATTTTGAGTCACCGCAGACCGGAGAATATTGTTGTGACACGAAAAAAGTGCGCAAGATTCGTGTCACCAAAAAGACGTCAAATTGCAAGAAAATAGGTTTTATAGGGGTTCAAGTCATTATAAAAGCAACTTTCAAAAATCATCGGACTGAAATACCTTCTTGTCGGCAGAATTTATTTCGGTGACTTACAATCCTGATGATGACAGCGTGAAAAAAACGTGTTAGAATTGCAAGAAAACCCTAGTGAAAACTATTAGCCAGGACTGTCCATGATAAACAGGTACGGTAAGATAGATTTTGGAAAACTGCCAGGGTTGATATGCAATTTTACGTCATACTAGCATCGAAGAACAGTTCCGGATGCGACATCCTAGCGCAGAAGGTTGCTATTAAAATCCAGTAATTTGTAGTCGTGGCAGTCACCACGTTTACGAAATCTGTTTCTGAAACCGGGAATCAAGAACGTTGTTTAACATGCGGCCTCGTGATAAAATTCTGTCTTTAGTCGTTAAATGACCCCATAGAGATCCAAAAAGGATTATCCAACGCCTCTTATGAACTGTTCTTTATTATGGTTTATTTACTTTGTTTTATTTTAGAATAATGGTATAATATTTCGGGAAAGTGGTCGAGCCCATTACAAGCTGTCAATTGGGTAAAGTGACCAATGCTGACGGCGAGATTCGACCCCGGATTTGGAGGGCATTAAGTTCGCCGAGACGATTGTTTGACCACCGCCCATTCAGACGAAATTTGAACAAAAACGGCGGGTTTCGAACGTGTCCCCCGATGCGACGTTCATCCGTCAGAGTGCATATAAACAACCAATGTTTACTGTGTGTTTTACCTAAACCACGGTACCACACTGTAAACTTGATCATTAGATGTTAGAACCTGTGCGAGGCCAACTGCGCAGGTTCTGAGTGACACAGATATGGACGTACCTTTCTCAAGCACGCACCCTCTCGTATATAAAAACCGTCGGAAAAAATCGTGAAAATCTCTCTCACGCACACGTAACCAAACACACATACGCGCACGCACTTAGTGAGTGCCAACCCATCATAACCATTCGATTGTCATGTGTCATTCGAAATACACGTTCGGGATTCAACAAGTGACCGTACAATGGTGTTTTGTAAAATCTGGGCTGTTTCCTCCCTTACAATCAGCGCGAATTGTTCATAATTGTGCACTGACAATCTAGTTCACTCACACAGAATGAACGACGAGAAAAGAAAAAAACCCTGGTCTAGCAGAGCGGTTTTGGAGTACATTTGATCTGCTTTGAATGGTTCTATATATCACCTCAGGCGTTTACTTCACAGTACGTGTAGCTATAAATAGCATTGTGTGAGTAAAATTTCAACAAATCCCGTGGCTTGACAACATGCTACGAATACGCTATAGTCTACCAAGTGTCATATGAGCAAATGTCTGAGGCAAAATATATCAAGAAGAAATCTTCTCGACTTACGAACTTTATCGTGATAGATGATTGATATGATTTTGGATGAAATACAGAGTATGGAAACCGTGGAAGAAGCTTGTTTGTAGTGATTCCTAATCACTTCAACATATTGGAATATGTATGAAAAGATGCTGGAGGGACACATACAATCAAAAAGGGAATGTTAGGGATACCTGTTCACACCTATTGTGGCACATTATTATCTGGAGACCGTATGTGAACGAATTATTGCATACTCCAAGTCTAAGGCATCGGACGGTTTAGCGCTCACCATTGAGAGGTAACTGCCTCGGAGTAGGTTGAGAGCGTACACAGATTGATTTTGGGCGCTCAAAGTGGAGCTGTGTGGAGAGAATTGCACGTGCTCCCTCAGCGGCTGGGATGAGACTTCTCACCGATCGGGGGCAGAATACTTGATCCACGTTCACCGTGTGGTTAGACTCAGCTAGGCTTGAGGAGACTTAACTGTTCCAGTACTCGTACAAGCTGACTGATGCACTTTGCTGATTTCAGAAAAGCATCTGGGTGAGCGATGGATTTACTTTGGTCAGCAGGAATAAGTGAAAAAGGCACACAAAAAGGGGATGCTGAATTAGGCACATGGGCTTTTAGTGACAAAAGCATGGCTGGCCTTGACGTGAACAAAATACGCAGTCTAGCAGCATAAAATGTCTTGATGAAGCCTGCCTATGGTCTGAGCACGATATCCACAAAAGCCGGAAAGATGTACACTGGCGTCCTCCTTGGAATTTTTATACCTTACGTATTTTGTCATATATGTTTTGTTAAGTTAGAATGGTTAAGAATCGCTGAAAACGAGGTTGTTCATCAAATGTGTTTTCATATTGTCCTCTGCGAGATATTTCGGATAATTATAAAATAATCTATCATGATGAGACTGCCTCTTGGCCTGGTGTGATGACTTTCGTCCCTTCTTGACCCAAACAGCTACACTAGATGGATTTCTTAAGCCTGACAGCCTGACCGGCCGGAGAGAGAGGCCAAATAAAGTCCAAACCCCCTGAACCAGGTTTTGGGCAATACCTGGTTTTAACCACGGTGCCCCTAGAAAGAATGTCCCAGAAACTACACACAGAGAGAAGCAGTTTATCGTCCACTGGATGGATGTAGCAGTAGAGTACTTCTCATTTCTCTGGACAGTAGGAGAAGTCGTCGCGCTTCATTGGACAGCTATCGCCAGCCCAGGCTGAGCAGCCACATTCTGCTAGCTACTTTTGGTGCATGAGGCTGAGGACTTAGTCCGAAAAGAGGATAGGTTACAAAGCACCGGCAAAGACAAGACGAAACTCGTGTAACAATCAAGCCTCACATGACAGACCAGAAGTTCCTACACCGGCCTTTCGGTCGACTTCCTGCGCTGGGTTGAAGCCCCACTGCCTCGTGGGTCAAACTTTTGGGTCAAAGGATCTGGTTTAGGTTCTCAAAGAAAAATCCCTTCTGCGGTGTGAGAAGCCTTGAAGTATGGTATTCCCGGAATTCTCCATTATCTTCTCTGTAAAGAGCCTTAATTATTTCTCCTCTCTCCTTTCGCTTATTATCAATTCCACACACCACCTTCTATTGCCGCACTGACGATAGAAACTGTTCAGGAGTAGGACGTAAATCAAACGCACTTCCTAAGTCAGTAAGTTCAACTCACTTTCTGCCTTCAAAGTGTGCACGATAAATCAGACGGGATAACAGGCTTCCATTGCTAGAACCCTTGACAATTTTGTAACAGATTTATGCAGTAACTCCGAAACACCTATACAAGCCCCACTTCAGTGATAGATCTGTGCACCGCAGATACAATCTCAGTCCCTCGCTTTCTTTCTCGCTTGTCGAGTTATCCGATATCTATTGCTCTTGGTCAAGCTGGTTTGGGAATCACTCTGAACATGGGAGCTGAGCGTGTACAACTAGACTAGATTCTAATCAGTAATCCTTTATTCACAGTTCTGTTGGACGGTTCTGTGTGTGTTAATAGCAGCAGGCTGAAACTCCAATGCTCTTTCATAGTGCCTGTGCACGCAACCACTGACTGTTTATCCTCTAAGCCCAAGGTAGAATTCTATTGGGATTTGTCTCAGCTGCTTTGAATCATGCACTTCACGAACGTGGCTGGGACTGCTGGAGGTTTCAATACCCAAGTTGGATATTTGGGATATTCCTGAGGGCATAATGGAGGCCCGTTTATTATCCCAGGCAGTCGCAGTGTAAACGGCGATCATCTGATCCAGGTGCACTCCAGCCACAAATTATTTTTGGCGAGTACGAAGTTCTGCCATGAGAAACGTTGTAGTCACTCAGGGGGTCCTCCTACGTCTTCACAAAGTTGGGCTCGGACTGGCTGTATTGTCACTGTTTACTGCTGGATTGGATCAACGGAAGATTGTCATTTATTTTGGTCTTAGATTTTGAACTTAGATCACGCCTTGGTACGTGCTCGCTTCTGTTTACCTCTAGTCCATGGTCGTGCCAAAGCGGCTCCTCCTTAACAGTTGGCTCTAGACGGAGACCAAGTATCTGCTTTCGAGGCAGAGCTGTCTACACGGTTATGGATATATCAGGTGTCCAAGACTCGAATGAACGCTGGCAACAACTCAAGGAAGCCATTCAAGCCACTTCCAATGCCACAACAAACTCTGGTTTAGGTAGACCTCTTAAACGATATATATACTAGTTATCAGTTGCTTTGTTAGATGCTGGCTTATCCGTCCCTCCGGATGCCACATTCAGTCCATTCAGTCCCTGAAACGCCAAATGACTAAGAGCCTGAGGAATGACCGTGAGCAGCCGTGGATTACTAAATATAGGGAAATTAAGACTGTCTATTGACATCAGCCACAATCTTTGAAGTTAAGTTGTAAGTACCGCTTCACCGGAGGCTGGTGTAAGTGAGCAGATCAAGGAACCTTGTGTCTTACAGATCCACTTTCAGGGATGTTACCTGGACAGCTATGGGGAGCACTGCAAAGAAGAGTTCACTTGGCTCACTTCTTCAGTGAACTCACAAGAGGAACTTTGACCGTAGATATCTCTTCTCAATCAGAAACGATGGTTATGCGG
The DNA here is from genome assembly GCA_948099385.1 of Fasciola hepatica. NCBI lineage: Eukaryota > Metazoa > Platyhelminthes > Trematoda > Plagiorchiida > Fasciolidae > Fasciola > Fasciola hepatica. The sequence continues at coordinate 11,361,835 of CANUEZ040000111.1, read as the reverse complement.
TGGACAGGTTATCTGAAGAGGTAGAAAGCTGCTGGACCGGAAGGTTTGTCTCAAAACGTTTTAAAAGAAGGAAGCAAAGCTCTGGTTTATAAGTTAACGAAACTCCTTGGGATAACTTGGGATAGAGAGCAGATTCACAGGAAGTGGGGCGAATCTGGGACTGCACTGATTTACGAGAAAGGTAACAGGTCCTACCGTGAAAAGCACAGAGGAATTAGTTGGGTAATTACCACATCCAAATATTTCGCCTGACTTATTAGCCACCCGTTATCCGTACCCCTTGAAAGCAGCATGCTTGAGAGTCAAACCAGTTCAAGGCCCAGTAGGGGTTTGCCGACCAGACCTCTCATCTTCATCATCTTTTAGAGCAGAGGCACATATTCCGTAAGCCGAAAGTCTCTACCTTTCTTGATCAGAAAGTGACGATAAACTCAGTCTACCTCATAGTCCTCCGGTGTCTTCTGTCACTGAAAGGTGTGCGGGAAAATAGCTTTCCTATTTGCAATGCTGGTGTGCGAACATCCAAGGACGAGTTGGTGATCACCGTGGTGTTTCACCCAAGTTCATCATGGAAAGAGTTGTTCTTCAGGGTTAATCACTTTTACCCTTCTTTTTCGATTTTGTAATTGAACTTGTTCTGTAAATAGCCCCATACTCATGGGAGAATGACGACCTCGATCTATACTCAGGTGGTGAACTGTTTGACGTGGAGTACGTGGAAGGTATTGTTCTTATGAGTGTAAGTCAAGCTTCTATGGACATCATATACTGCAGTGTAGAGAAATTTTGGATGCATTTTGCACCTATAAATTATTAATTGCTGATACTGGATTGGATTGGCTCTACACTAAACCTTGTCTTGAGAGGGGGGAGTTCTACCTGAAGTAGGCTAGCTTTGTTACCTTGTCAGTAGCATCTTGCCAAAAACGAATGGGCTGTTATTGCGTATATTTATAAGGCTGTTTCCAACTTTGCCAAACTCAGTCGTGTGTAGCGCCCGCGTGACATCCGACTGTCTGTCAAGTGCCCAGTGTATAGTACGGCAGTTATTTTACACTACTCAGAAATACGGCTGTAGTAGAATGTACGCAAAGTCTCTCTGTGTTTTAGTATCGGTACCTTCGTAACTTAGTTCGAATACGATGGGAGCCCTGTATAACCAAATTATGGTAAATGTGACCAGTGAACTATGTCAAGTGGGGTGCTAGACTCCCTGGTTGGGACCAGAGAGATCCGCAAACCAAATGGTTAGATACATCAGGTGTTATGGCTATCAGTCACCGCCAGTAGCGTGATTGCTTTCGATATCTTCCTTTGTATTCACGATTTCCCTTTATTACTTTGTTTTCCAACCTTTATTACTTTACGCTTCTATTCTTTCACCCTTGTGTCAATGATTCTGAGGGGTAGTAAACAAAATCAGTGAAGAAAACCGCGAAATTAATGATCGAGTGGTCTGAGCTGAACTGAATTCACAATAACTTAGGTAGAGCCACTTTTTCCTGTGATTATGCATAAGAATAAGCTTACCGATTAATTTGGAGAAAATAAGAGGGAAATAACTAGTCTGCTACCCCGAATTATTTCAGTAATGGTATCTCAATAAAATCTACCGCACTACCAATAATAATGTAACACGAAGGATTCTGATCTTTGAGAAACACCCGCCTACTAAATGGTCTGCGCGACCTCCGTTCTCCTTGTGGAATACTACTCTATTACTGAATAGTTATTAAAAGAAAGTAAGGTTTAGGAAAGTACTACAAACTGCTTACAACATTTCTTTAATGCTGCCTCAATTACTACAGTCACAACTACAAGCAAAACCAATTATATTTACATTATTACCATAATTAGTAAAAAAAGCTTTGATCTGACCTTCATCTACGTTTTACTCCTGGACACGTTTTCTTCAATCTTAATTTGTTCGCAACATGTCCATCCACGTTATAGAAAACTCAAAATAATATGTCGAGTGTATCACGTCATCTTTAATCCAAGCCTAAATGTAACAGTTAGCATATAGGGACTATTACAGGTGTGTGAGTTCAAACAGTTTACCACAAACAGAAAAAAACATCCATTCAGAAACAACAGCTATCTTATTCTCCTTCAAAATCTACTTCCAATATATACAATTTGTAATATCTAGTATTGCATGAAAAAGGCAGAATTGATCTGTGAGATTCCTCATGGACAATCATGGCACTGTTGAATTTCGTGAACTAAGCTATGTTCACATCCAAGATCTAGCCACGATGGAAGACGGATTACACGACCGATCTGTGCTGTACTGCCTGTGTCCAAATAAAGTTTGCTTATCTTTCTCGTGTACAGCTTTTAAATTCATGTTTGCGGGAGCGCATTGGTCTTTGTGTATGTTAACGGATACTTGATTCACTTAGTCAAAACTTGTGAATAGCAGTGAGTTTTGACCAGTATTGCACAGCAAGAGTGCACGTACACGTGTTGTGCCGTGCTGTGCCGTGCAGCGCTGTGCAGTGATATGCGTACTCGATTCAGTACAGTCACAGTAGACTAGCATTATCGAAGCACGCCCGACTGATCAGAACTCCTGCACGTATTGCTCGACAACCCTGGACAGCCTAATACGTACACAAGAACGGTTCGTTTGATCTTAATTGAATGTGGTAACCGTTTTTTCTAATGCTTCGAGACAGTATAAATACAAACAGATCGAGTGTACCAAGTCAAATAAGCCGCATTCCAAATCGGTTCTTTTACTCGACCACCTGCTCGCTTGTTCGTTCAGTTCAATTCTCTCTTTGTTTCATACATCTGCTTGCATTTCCACGCAGAAGAAGTATCTAATGGCTGTACTTACTCAAACTCAAATCGACTCAATCCTGGCCGATCTGGCGCACCATACTGACACGACCGAGCACATAACCGAGATGGGTGTTTCCATTTACAAGACGTGAGTCACACGAAACAAACAGCCAGTTTTTCATTCGCAATATCCGTGGTGACTTCGTATCCAATTCAATTCAATTTTCATATCCATATTGTCTCATGTTTTGCGACAGGCTATTTGCAGCACATCCCGAATACATCAGTTACTTCAGTAAACTACAAGGTCTGACCAAGGATAATGTGGGTCAGTCAGAGGGAATCAGATACTACGGTCGAACATTGGGTGAGGAATTGATTCGTCTACTCAAAGCTGCCTCGAATCCGTCGGTTCTTGAGGAACGAATAGTGCAAGGAGCGAAGGATCACAAGGCGCGTCCAGTGACAAAGGATCAATTCACGGTGAGTCAATCACATCGAATTCATCATTAGTGTATTTGTGTGTGCACACATTTGGAATATAGAAGCAAAACTTATGTGTTTGATTAATTTTCTCGCCTACTTCCTTTTTCTTATTCCCACTACATGATCTGTGACTTGGTACTGCTGTGTTGGAATCTCTATGACATCCACTGACCCATTTTGACGTGTGATCTTCATCAACTGGTTCGTATTGTTTTGGTGTGCTCGTGAATGCCAACTGGTAATCAGGGTGCTGCTCCGATTTTCATCAAATTTTTCCAAGGACTACTCAAGAAACAGGAGGACAAGGACGCGATTGAGAAATTTCTCCTGCACGTGATGCAAGCAATTGCGGCGAAGATGTAAATGGATTTACTACCGCACATAAGCCAAGATTATCATTTTATCATTTTTTTAACGGTCGAACACGTTGAAAAACCTGTATTGTCCCTTAGACTTTTGAGTTCAACATCACCTTTATTAGTTTGATTTCTTCCTGTTCGTAATTGCGTGAAATAAATTCCATTCTTGTGTATGGTTTGCTGCCATTCATTACTGAACCTTCCCGGAAAATTAGTGGTCTGCTCGAACTGCCGGAATTCGGGTTGCAATTTTTGAATCTTCGGAGGACAACAAAAGTACGCTGGATGAATGAAAGTCATATTGAAGATCAAATCGAACGGTGTTACCAACGAGTTTCCGAAGCATAATCTCTACACTGGAGGTTTACTAGACTATCTATTCATCTATACAACCATAATTCGTTTGAGAGAGAAATCCTAAAGAGAATCTCTACCTAAGCTGCTTAATCCTTGTCCTCGTTCGAAAGGTACCATTTGTTCCCCTTACTACATCAACAGTAGATGAGGACCAACTTAGCTGGCTTCCGTTATTCGATGAACCTTCTTCCTGATAGTAATTCTACCTTGCTCGTTAGACTGGATTGGTATCCTTGATCTAACGATATAGGCAGTGATGTGCAATCTTTTGCATTATTGCAACGTACTATTTCTCGCCGACTTTACTTAGGCTCGCTATTAGTGGGCGTCTGATTTATCTTCTTTCATTATTACCGCACCTTGCATTAAAGGGAATGACTGGGCTTGGAACCATCAGGGTATCCGAGAGCTCAGATACTGATTGTGCCTGGGGATTTTTGGTTATGATAACTGCATATAGCACTGGAAGTTGTATATAAGGTTTCTCCGAGTTTCAGTCAATGTTTATTTTGGGCCCTATTATCGGAATGTCTCGACAAAACACAAAAGTGCTGGGTAAGTTCATCAAATATCACAGCGCTCTCGTTTTTGTGCGAGACTGTTCAGTTTAATTCAGCTTTGGCCCTCATTGAGAAAGAGACAACATTGCCTGCAAACTGGAGTGAATTAGAGGTCAGTAGACAAGGATGAATGACTGTTTGGAATTGATCATCTTAGTGGCAAATAAGAGCCACGTGGTTGGTCTGATTCCAGCTCCGCAACAGCTTAAGGGGACAACAGTTGAAAGAGGGTATTCCTACACCTGAAGACAATTATGGGGTTGTGACACAGTTAACTTTAACTCCGTCGCCGGCTTAACTCGATGACACAGCAAAAGCTGTTGAAAGCTCCGGCGTGCTGTTTGTGAACGTGTATCTGAGGCATATCCGGGTACAGCACGTAAATGGTCTCGTGAAAACTGCAGTATTTTAACGAATAAATGGAAGCGATAACAGCAGATAACAAAAAGCTGGACTGTCACTGGCACATCCTCTTAGAAACTGGTCTATATGCTAAGCGGTACTGACTACAGTCTGTACAAAGAGGGCCCGATGAGAAGGGACGAGCAATGAAATCTTGAAATCAAACTGACTGTGTGTGTGTGTGTGTGTGCTGAAAATAAGACATCCAGCAAATAAAGAGTGGAAAGCAAGACGAATCCGAGGAGGTAGAAGCTTTTTATTAAGCATCTTGCACTTGTACTTTCTGGTTGTGGAATTTGCCTCCTCTGTTACACTCATGCGAAAGCTTGTGTAAAACTAGTGTTCAGTTTGTGAAAGAAGAATACAATATAAAAATAAATAAAATTAATCGTACTGTATCTATCTATATTCGTCAATAAAAACTTCGGGTCAGCTGATTTTTACAGACGTGTTGCCCTACTGTTATGGGCTCATGTTTCAATTTACGTGTACGGCTGAAGTGGAGAACGGGAAGATTTCAACGTTACACAGTTATCGCTAGCTCGTTCTCTTCTTCAATATATACTATATTAAATCAAGAAGGAAGCTTACGCTAAATATGGATTTCGACAAAATTACTGACCATAATTGCAACAAATATTTATCATTCTTGTAATATGAACCTGTGAGGCCAGCTGGATTAGGCCATGTTCTGATTACCTTTCATACTCTGAAGACCTAGTAAGACGAATATACTTCAGACCAGAACAGGAAAGGAATTTCCATTGAAATAAAATCAAAGCCAATGTCCAGGGAGGGCCGAAATAGCTCGTCTGGATCGTTGTAATGCTGGCTGTAATATTTGATCTTATCAGTTGTTGTTTGGGGTTCATGAGATGACTAGCACTTTTTTAGTGCACCACAATTTCGGAAGCGATTTTTATTGTGGTTTTGTGACTTCGAGCGTTCAAAATTACGAAAGTTGAAAATTTTATATAATTTTATCATAATCTCGAGGATCAAAACACTGAATCAGTGCTTTCTGTAAACGGGGCTATTCAGTTACACAAAAAATAGATCAGAACCGATAAAACACCATTAAAAATAGTCTCATGCAAGTGATCGCTTCTGGCTAACCGCAATCGTCTACACAATCAACAACAAGGAAGATTTCCGAAGTAAAGATGAACGAAGAACATGAAAAACGGCAATTTACATGATGCCTTTTGGGGCATTTTTCCAAATCCTTTTGCAAACTTCAGAAAGGCCGATCCTCTGTAAATCAATAAATTAAAATATTGTCAGGTATCTCGAAATTCGGGGTTGAACTAGAAAAGCGTTTCAATTTCCAGCAGATTCATATTCGAAGGAGAGACCCAGATGAAGGGGAGGGCAAAGGCGGTTGCAAAAGGTGCTTTCATATTTCAATCTTAGATGGGAAACTTCTGAAGGAAACCGTTTTATCGATTCACTCTGTCACTATTCGCAGACGGGTTACTAAAGTTCAGTGTTCCTTAACTGTCTAGTTTGTAGACATCCGTTTTTTTACACGTTGCAAGATGGCCTTTAAAGAATAGGGTAAAAAAATTTATGGCAAAGCAAGAGCTCAAGTGGTCGGTTTTCGACAATGATAATTCATCAACTACCTTGAATTGTGAGCAGTAAATACACTGCATTAACCTTGTAACTGGCCTCTTGTCCAAAATTGTTTCTTACGTGGGAAGAGTTGAAAGTTGATTTATGAAAACCGTTTCTCAATTGGCAATATACTTTTCTTGCTAGCCGACATGTGTATGGGAGTTTTAAGAAACATGGTCTCCTCGGTAAATTCAATCAACGGGTGCAATAAACTGGGTCAATTTTAGAATCTAGTGAAGTACAAGGAAAGCAAGTAACTCAGGTAAAGGTCCAAAACCCGAGAAACTAGAATGACTCGTAGCCAACAGCCATATATTTTCACGTGATTGCTTTCTTAGATTAAGATTAGTGACCTGTTTTAGAGCCAAAAGTTTAGAAAGTAAGATCAACAGCACAAATGTTTCTTCATAAGGAAATAATTGCAAAGAGTTAAAAGGTCAACTTGGTAAATTTAGAAGTAATCACAAAAGTTTCATAGGCCAGTTTTCTACATATAGCAAACCAGGTGTTCAAGGACATCATTGAGTTCAACGTCAGATCTGCAAGCAAGATTGCCGTAAAAGTCGACAAGTGTAACGACCGCTACCTGTGCACAGATAAATGCAATTCAACTAATGATATAAAGTTTACCAAAGAAAAACCAAGTTCAGCGATTAGATATTCTTACAAATACTCGAAATCCTCTACGAACGGTACCATTTTTAAAAACAACTGACGGGACTATTCAGACTGGCTTAACGTGTATCTGACAATGAAAGCCTTTTCACGTCTGTTGGTTAGATGTTCTGCAGCTTATGTTAACCCTCATTCAATCTGCAAAACTCAAAACACCACTGGATGTACGTGGATATACGTCGTCAGCTCCGTAGTCTTCATCGACATCTGTGTCAGAACATTGCTGCAGGGAAGGTCATGATGACGAACAATTTCACTCAGTAAGCTCCTGTGTAGTTTCGAACCAAAACTGATCTCCCTTCAGAAGTTTCTTTCATTCAGTGACCGGAGTTATTTTCCGATCCATATTCGTCCGACTTCAGGCTGCTAATCAATACAAATTCGAACAATTTGAGCAAATATGAATACTTTTTCAATAAACGCCCAATGACTTTTGTTCCTTTAGGTCACTGCTTATTAATTCCAATCAAATAAGGAGCAATGTTTGAGATAAACAAACGTCAAGGATTCAATAAACCGTTCAAGTTGGCTTTGACTGGCGCTGTACGGCAGTACACTTGGATTTATCCCACTAAATTATGTTCGATGTGAATACATCAGGGCTCTGTTTATTTTCTATTTTAGCATATATGCCTTATTACTATGAAGATATACGAATTCTGAAACAATAATCTTTCATTCAAATTATAACAACATTTGTATGTTCCAAAAAGGGCGGCATACATTTAGCATGTTATACTTTCAATCACGTTGTATCAATGATAAATGCTATGGAACTCAGAAAACGGTTCTTCAGTTATGTGAACCAGTGGCAGCCTTCCAAGGACCTAGTCGGTATCTCGCTATGCCATAGAACTGTTTCGCAGAGTTCACCCTCTAACAGAGTACTGTGCTTGGAATGTCCTATCCCAGAGTTTATTTAGAACCATAGTCTCACTGCTCGCGAACAGCAATCTACCACTGATCATCATAAAAGATAGTTTCGGTTTTCGGGACGAATGCATAGGACGCCCTCATTTTCCGCATATATAATGTTCTGCGAATTCTAACGAAAACATATCCGGTCAGAACTATCGAACGCACAATATTATACGGCAAACGATATTTCAGGACGAAACTGTGCACGATGAGTTGATCAGAGCAAAAAACGTCAAAATGGTGGTAAAACAATACAGGCCTCCTCAGTCCTTCGAGCCGTCTGATGGAATATTTCTCAGAACAAGATGGACCACTGAGCCTGGCAAAAGCTGGTTAGTTTGGTTCATTGATTTGGCCACTGACAAGATCATAAGAACTGTAATCACGTGACTCATAAGCACCCTAATAGTCAATAACTGTGTGTAGTCATTCATTTACTTAGGTTGCACTTATACACCTTACACAACTCATATCGAAACTTCATGTGGGAAGAAAAAGATGGATTTCGCGAAAAGTGGAATATCTGCGTGGTATAACTGCATCAAATCCCAGTCAAGGCAGGAGATCGACAAATAGGGTGCAACTACAGTATCTGGAATTTAATGGGCAATGTGAGCCTAAAAGCCAAGGGTCCGTCCATAAAACCAACAAAATGGGACGAATGCACAATAATTAGTCCAGCTTATATTAACATATGCTCCATATCGACTTATTTTGCTTTGATTCGAATTAATTTTTCGAAAAAAACGTTACAAATAAGCTCAGAGCCTTGCAGTGGATGAAGAGTACAAACTGAGAACATATAGTGTTCTCATAATGCTGCTTAAAGAACAACTCTTATCATGGGCTGATACAAGAAGTATGGACAAGCAGGTGAGGAAACGTGTACTTCAGTGATAAATAAGAATTTATTTTTGTAAAACCCTCATGTTTGAAATCACTGCTGTAAGGATATGCGAGAAGAAAGAATTTAGTCAAGGCAAAAGCGACAAGACTTCACCGATGGTTTGAGGAGCCTTCTCAGCCGACGGCCAAAGTGAGCTAGTTACACTTGAGGGCGTACAAGATTCCGTTGCGTATATTCGTACGTTGAGACCGTTTTTCTCCTGCTACTGACCAGATTGCAAGATGACGTAATATTCCAACAGGATAATGCTTCTGTCCATTGCCCATACACTACAGAATGTTGGCTGCTGTTCCGTGGGTTTAAGGTCATGCTGTGTTCAGCCTGCAGCCCAGGTCTGAATCCGATTGAGAACCTACGGGGCATACTTGCTCGTCATGGTGTACAAGGATTCCATGGTTTACCAGTCAAAGAGTGAACTGATAACCCCTCTTAGGCGAGAATGAGTGAATATTGACCATAGAGCAATCACTTGTATTGTAAGTAATATGCCAAGTTGTATCTAGATCCTCAAACAGAACGGCTATTTCACATGGTTTTAAGTAGTAACTACAGGGCTGAGAGGGTCAATACTTCCGTCAAGATATTTTTCTTATATTCTGATTTAGTTAGTCATAATAACTTATTTTGTGACGAAGTTCTGCGTTGCTATAAATACTGGGTAGTTCTGACCAAATGTGGTTTCTGTAGGGAATACAGATGCGGAATTATGTGGAGAAATGAAGGTGGCCCTTCACTTTTGTCGTGCAGTGTATTGCTGTTTGACATGTTTTCAGTGCAGTCGGTACACTTTAGTGGGATGTTGCTCGTTAAAAATATTTCAAGTAGCTATAAAATGGAGTACGTGAGAAAGAATCCAGGAAAGTCTTCCAGACTTTGTCCAGTGGTTTGCAAGTTGACTAATCTTAAAGTGTCAGAAATATTTTCGACATAGCTATACTTGACTTTGGTCACTTTTCGTAACGCATCTGCTGGTAAACAGATGTTCTGCAGATTTTCCTATTGTTTAGTAACCAGTGGCCATCGTTTGGTAGACGCTTTCCCTAATTCAGTCACCATAACCCAGTGTACTGCAATTGAAATTTTCTGAAACACCTATTCCACAAAAGGTCACACCACGAGTGAGTTTGCCCGGCCGTAGCCGATGAGCAACCAGCTGTCAAGCAAGTAAGTAACGCCAATGAGCTGAGTGACATTCACGCACTGAAGTGCATTTGCCTCAAACCAGCAAGGTTAGTCGATATGTAAGGGGTCGATCAGTCAAAAGACAGTGCAGGGACTGAAGCATGACCGAATATCACGAGGCGTATTTCCATGCATGAGAGTGATATTAATCAATAGTCAGTGTAACTGGAGTGCATGTTCAATGCGTTTACAACACGTGTGAAACCTCTTGAGATTCTCAAGTACCCACGCACATCCAGAGTAGAATTTCGATCGTTAGAACTGCTATCCAACATCCACTTTTTGGACTGTCATATTGTTTTGCATCAGCATGATATCAAATGAATAAAAGCGAGATTGTTCACCACATTGTGTTGTTCTTACCCTTTTCGAATCGAGGGTAGTGTAGATGAAGTCGCGGGATACTTACTGAAAACCTCCTTCTTCGTAGTACGTTTTTCAGGAAGCCTTTATACAGCCCATTTTATTTTCTAGGCACATTTCTATAAATCTGAATAATAATTACCTCTAACAAAAGCAGGTGTTATAATTCGCGTACTCAGACACCGTTGCAGCAAAGAAATAACACAGTTTGTTAAATATCTTTTTATCTGGGACCTGTTAAGTAGTTCTTCCTTGAACTTTGACATTCTACCATGTCTTCCTAGAAATGAGACTGGGACTTTAGACTCACAGTGTCTGCTCCAGAATCACACCTAATTTTCAGGCTTAAGTCAAGAGCAATAGCCGTTACTCACCTCAGCAAAGTCATGTGTAGCATTTCCAATTATTCACAGCCTGCTGCTGCAATATTCTTGAAAATAAGACGACTCACCTCTCACTTGTTACAACTAAGCCTTTACCCAGCTTCATTTATTTAAAGTTCTCTATAGATTTCTGAATCACAGTGCCTGGCCCATATCTCCAGTTTTTTCCAGTCTGATTTACTGGGTGCTGTGCTTCCATCCTCAGATCTTTGAAACACTGTTCTAAATAAATGGGAATATCATTCCGCCATCACCTAATTAGATGGGCACTAAAGTGAGGATACTCACCATTCACGTTGGTATACGCACGCGGGGAAAGGAGTTGTACTGCGTCCTATTGTTGCGTAGTTAGCAGAAAACGATTACCAGAGCAATAATAGATTACCTTGAAAGTTATCCCCAAAATCCCACAAAAAGCGATAAAAGAAATCAGACTTTGAATACTAGCAAGTATTAAGGTGATCAGCATTCTTTGCTTCGGGTGGTATTTATTCATATATCGATAATATGTTCCAGTAGTCAAACTCCCACGGGTTAAAACCTAGCACGTCACACGTGGAGTTGGCTTCAGCTAATTACAACCAGTCATGCAATCCGTCCATCCATCCATTTATGTGCAACTTGGCTCAAGTTGACTCATCCACTTTCTTCCAACCCGTATATAATCATACCAACTGTTGCACGTTATAATTTGCAGTGCTTTATCAAAACTCCAAATCATTATTGAAAACTATGTACGGCTGCTTCGTCCCAGTTAACCGTTATCAGCAGAGCTCATTCACCGAGCTCTAACTGGGACTCGGACACGAATAATGATAAAGTAGCCAATCTCTGTAGGTCCTCTGAAAAGTAATCACTTGTTTGAACTCAGACCTCTATGTGGAAATTGTTAAAAATGGGAATGGATTATCGCGCAAGTGACCGACTGTTATTGTCCAAGATTCAACAGCAGTAGGGCCCTATATCTCGTAGTTCCGACGCGAAGCAAGCTGTTGTGAGAGATCCAGATGGCCTAGTGTACAGGAATTTGACCTATGATCACTTACACTGGCTTTGAAGAATTGAGGATAAAATAACCGAAAGCAAATATTCCCCGAGACAGTTGCCCTGGTTACATTAATTGGTTTATTTCGTGACCTAGAACATAAGTCTGAATTTTTCTCGTTAGACAGATACCACTGAAATTCATAGTGTAGGAGTAGCATGGGGATGTTTTGCATAATACTGTTCATTGTGTAATGTCAAAGTTCAACTTACCATTGAAAACTGCACAGATGTTTCATTCTTGTTGGGAATCGTCGGCAGTAAACGTCATCATTTAGTCGGAATTCGTACGTCTCTATGTGTGCAAGTCCACCACGGTAAATCGTCTTCGTTTTTTCTTCATATAGTTCCCAAATTTCCAATGCTGGCTGACAAGATGTGCTCCCATGTCACACCGTTTTCCTCTGTTTTCATAATCATTTTTATTGTGATTCATTGGCTTACTAATCAATCTGGGGCACTGTGGGCAATTATGTAACTTGTTTTGTTTGGAAATGAATATACCGTTCGCGACGGCTGGCATTCGCATTGGTATGCAATCATAACCTCGTCATTTTTTGTATATTTTTTCCCTTCTATTGATTATCCAACAATTGTATATTTTTTCTTGAAGGGGTGGTGGCCAAGTAATGGGAGAATATAATCAGTGACGACAAAATGGAATTCAGGGCCTCGAGAATGCACGAACGCCATGGCGATTGCATGATTACCGTAAATAGTAGCTGGTAGACACTACTGGTTATAACGCAAACATCTCATGTCAATCACCTCTGAATCACTGCGGTGTTTCATTAGGATCACAATGGGACCGTTACAGACTGAAACTAACAATTCCCAAGGCCATATGTTTCGGCCTCCCTACCGTCGATCTACCTTACCCTTTAGCACATTCTACAACCTTCAAGTGACATTATCTTTTTGTGAGAAATGAAAGAATCTGAATGCTGTCTATAATCCAGATTTTGCAACGATACACTACCGACAGTCCGCCGAGCTAGACCGCATGGGTTATCAGATTCTACCTCCGAGTTTCATTTGTACCCTCACAAGAACTAACTTACTGGGCTTTGGGATAAACAGTGAACATGGAATACATTAGAAAAAAAGGCGTGGAAGTAAATAAATTATTTTTTGTTCCCAATTTAAACCCTGTTGTTTTTTTTGCCGTTCGAACCCCCGTGCATAATAAAAAGGTGTAGAACTGAGTTACGATGTGCTGCTTGATGCACAATAATAAAACGCACATTTTCCTCGGTCAAAAATATATCCTCACTAATCTTCCCCCGTAAGCTCATCATACCAACTGACAAGAATAAAATATTATTTCTAGTTTCGTTCCCTATTTTTGTTTCAGTCTGATTTCGGTCACTTATCCCGAAGCGGTAATAGTTATCCTGATGCAGTTATTTGAGCATCATGATTACCAGGGACACATTATCATCCTCGTATGTCCCCACAGATAACACACACACATACAAGGAAGAAAAAAGTGGTCGTTTTACCTCATTTACTTACTTCTACGCAGTTGATTTCTGCTTAGAGAAGGGTCAACTTCGTGGATGTCTATTACGGTAGCTTTCCATGCATCGTGGTGGGCGGTAAGGTGGATGTATGGCAAACCCCAGTTCATGAGCTAAAAGAGAAATTCAAAGATCGACTCAATGCCGTTATATGCTAAGTCCATTCTGCTGTGTTTACCTACGTCTTTGACGGATTGCCAGAGCAACATTTCCCGCTTGGACAGGGCTGCAGTAGAAGGCTTCTATCTTTGCTTCGGGTCAACGGAAGACATGGCCGAAGCACTTAAGACGACCATAATGATCAAACAAGGACATCAATTCCATATTCGAAAAGGCTGATCAAACGTCAAAATTTTGGATACGATCATGCCATATGATTCTGATTCTGTTGGAGGTACCAGTGGTCAAAGTTCTCCTATTACCTACATTTACGACGCGGAAAAGTATTCGACAACCGGATCAGCATTATCTCAATAAAGGCACAGCTTCTTGCGGAAACTCATTTTACTGTGAGACCAAAGTGGATTAGGAGGTGCAAAAAGGCCTTCGTTGTGCAATAAACATGAGGATTATTTTGTCTTCAGCCAGTCCCTTTGGTTGTGTGGTAGACTTGAATCACGGAATAGTTCCGAAATTTGGCCCAGTCTGAAGAAATGGTGAAAATCTTGGTTTTGTGTTTTTTGTCTCTAAACCTGTTGCCCACGCCTCACATTCGATGTGGATGAGGGCCAATCACAGGCTGGTAAATTCTTCCCCTAGAACGACAATACCGTCGGAAAATCCAAAGATAGAGACTCAAGTCATGGTAACTAGAGATAACTTGACTCATCACACAGTCCACGTCGTAACGGAACAGCACTGGTGACAAGGGCCAATTTTGATGGGCCATGAAATCCTGCGGGAAGTCTAGCGTATCTTCGCAACAGGCGCGGGCCCGCACTCACGTAGCAGTAAAATACGACGTCACAGTATTTCTTTTCTAACTTTTCATCGTTGCGTTTTGAACAACCGTCTAATAGAAGATGCTTCTCCGAGAGGATTGTTTGAGTTACCTCAGAGCGGAGAACTCATTCTAACATATTGGTTTTATAAAAGACAGACTTACAGCAGGAGGAAATGATATTTTTTATGATCATATTCTTCAGAAATGCCCACTATGGATTCAAAGTACACACTAAAATATCGTTTATCTTTCCACATCAGACTGTCCTATAAAAGCAAATGTTTCAAACGATTACGCTCTGCCACATTCGTCTGGTAGGTCGAAATATCTCACTCGTTACTTGTTGTGCTAATATGATTCTTCCGCTTTAGCATACGAAATCACGCGAGATTGTCACGTCAGTCAGAAGTATCAAAGAAATTTCACCTTTTATTGTCACTGTGTTTCACAGTCAACGCTAACTATTCGTAATCGATACTTCACGTATCCCTTTCTCTGTCGTACAGACCTCGGCTGCTGGGTGTTTTATCGCGTCAGCTCAACCAACCAACCTCGATATCATATTGATTTTTCAGGTCACGCCCACTGAACTTGAACGGCTGTTGACAGATTGGCCCGGTCCTTTTGTTTGACCACCTAATCGCTAACCGTCGAAGTTAGCATTTTCTCTTCTTCAAGATATTTGTCCCTAATCCATCCTTTTTTAATTGGATTCGCTTTGATTCTGCCCCGATAAGGCACCCATAGGCATCATTAAGCATCACCGAAGAAGAAATTAATGGCCACTTTGTTTTTATCCACTGTGTTGTGTTTCTTCAAGTATCTGTGATTGCAAACGGAAGCCGTGTAAACTTCACCATCTACACTAACCGGGTAAAGCGATAAGAGGTCGCAGATTAAAATAAGGTTTAGCTTTTTGGTTAAGTAACATAGTTACATGATAATCCGCTATGTTCTGAGCTACAGTTCCATGCGTCAGTCAAGGTTCAAGACTAATTATCTGACGGAATTATATTTTCTAAGATAAAATTCGAGCAATCAATGCACATCCATAGATATCCTGTATAATATTACGTTAACAGCCGTAGCATAGATCTCATAAAACTGTTCCGGGTCTTTTTAATGATCTGGATCTGAACAGACTAGAGTACCAATGTTCGAAATTGCATATATCAATAGAAGATAAATCAACCTAATAAATTCAATACACTTAGGCTTGGACCTCATTCATGTTACTTCTGTTTATACATGGAGTAGTGGAAGCCGTGAGCACAAAAATAACCACGGGGACGAGCCCTACTACCATGAACCGAAGGCTTGAACTAACGGCTTGATCCCATTAATTAACTATGCTTCATTTTTACTCCCCCACCAGGACTTTGGGTTTTTCGGTATTTCATTGAACTACTGTGCACATTTATCGAACATATTCGCCAGAGTACATTATCCACCTGAAAGAGCCCAGGACACTATATGTGCTGATGAGTCTCCTAAATCATGCAAGATTGGCTGGACAAAGAAGTTCGATTGTCCGATAGTTTTTAGCTGCTCCCAATCATCAAATAGAATTGTGCCGTCGTTGATCAGCAGTAACATTTAATCGCTCCTCACAAGGCTATCACATCTAATTCACATTCACAACTTAAGCGTTTATCAGAGCAACCGTGTGATTTACGTGCAGTAATCCGGGCTAAACCAAGATGTGGATGACTCTCGTGTGCCTTCCGAATGGTAACCGCGAAATAACTAACCTGGTCTAGCGTGTCTGATACCATTTTCAACGATTTTGACTACTAAAGTGGCCAATTTTTTCCGTGATTTCATTACCGCGGAAGAACCTTAATTAGGAACCAATGAGTAATATACTTTCAATCGAAATTCACTGTTTTTCCACTACCATGTAACATTTCTGGTTTTTGTATTATCAGAAAACCACCAATTCATTATAAGTAATTTCAGTCAAATTGGCAAATATCCAACAGATTCTTTTGGGTTGATTGGTCTTTTACACTCCACCGACAGAGTAAGCTTTGTTCTGGAAGGATTGGCCACTAACCTGCTCAACCTTTCTTCCTTATCACATAAACCCCCGGTGTCTATCAGTGATCATTGTTAACTGCTAGTTAGACCAAAGACGCATTCACAACCCAACCATAGAGCATACGAACAGTGAGAACAGATTAATTTCTCCAACTTTGTTTTCCATCCAATTTTATTTCTCCACTTATCTGTCATTCACTGGTTCGTTAATTTCTTCACCGGCATCTTGAAAATAAACTTCGGTCTCATTTGTTTTGTAAAAACTGTGTTTGTGAGTATCGAAAGATTCGGATAGCTCTATCTGAGGAACCCAACGTCATAAAAGTTTGTGAAAAGGACCCGAACTTCTATGTGGACAAATATGAGATTATTCTAACCCTCATAATGTTGTTTTAAGAAATGAGACCACCTTTACTCGCGTATAAGTCAATACCACACGGTTCTATTCGTTCTGTACAAGATAACTTTTGAGCCACCTTCCAACGAGAGTGTATTTAATCTCCAGCGCACAACCAAAGTGTACTCCATGTCAAGTCCAAGTGGTATACTTCCTCTATCCCTTAAATAAGGAATCGGGACTTCGGACGGACAGATGACGTGTTTTGTATCTATCTAACTTGGTGTACGATTTCGGATTCATTGATCCCGGTTTCTATTGCCCCCTTTTCAAAGACCCTTAAGTCACCAATCATCACAAAATATTTTTGCCAAAGAGCCGTAAAATCAGTGGCATTGGAAATGACCAAGAATAATATCCCCTCCCGCTCACTATCACATGTGAATATCCCCTAATGCAGTTTAAAATTAGCTTGTATATCAAATGAGTACATTTTAGATTCTACAGTACCTTTCATTCATCTTGCCAGTAAATATTTGACGGGCAAGGCAAAAGCATTCCAAAGTGCTATCCTAAACTACTTGCTTTTAATGGAATTCCTTGGTCATGGCTCACCTCAAAATTACTATCTTTTGGATGCCTGTATATCTGATTATTTCAGTGATGGTGTAAAGTGCGCCGAGTTATGCGGAAATTCCTTAAAATCATAAGTAAAATATTCTGGAGTACTAACAAGGACCATTCCTTCCCGGTACTCATATTCTACCTATTAGTCCGTGCCTTTTCACCTACATGTTTCTTTTAAGCTGAACATGTAGTTTCTTATCAAACCGTCCGCACTCAGTCTGATTTTTCTTGATTCTGGGGAAGTTTTGGAAATATTGAGCTTTATTCCCACCGAGAATGATCTCGCAGTGGACCCATCTAATTTTTCAAAAGGCGTCTCGTTTATTTCCAACTTCCTTGGTAGACTATGTGACTATTACCAACGGTTTTCTATCTACATTCGACTCCTTTAAATGCCACGAAATCACAGTATATAACAACCTCCGGTAGTCTTTGCAGGTTCAGTTTTGTTATGGAAAACTATGACTTTTGTATTTTCACGTTATTGGACTCAGACAAATCCAAACCACATCATCAATCTTGTCTACCTCTGTCTAGCATGACGTTCTTTTTACCTTACTAGATTGTTCCCCAGTAATATGTTCTGGCCTCAAGGAATCGGGCTTTTCAATTCTATTGCCCGTTTGGGTGATAACCAACAACATTTATTGACCCCCCCCATTTAGGGCATTGACCCCCAACCGTATCGGCGGACAGTAAATCGTGCACAGAATTATCCCACCGTGTACTCTGAGACAATAAGCAAAGGTTGCACACGGATATGTTGTCACGCTGACCCCACCGGAAAACACGTTCTATCTTTCCACGCACCATTTCTCGTGCCGTCATTTATAAGAATTATTCTACCTTGCACTCAACTTGCATCTTAACGAACAAAAAGAGACAGAGAATTAACGGAATTGTTCGCCAATATCGGTTCATAAACCTCATTTTCAGTAATTTTATTTTATATTTCACGTGCAACCCAAAAGTGACGACAAATGAGTGCATGCTTTGTAATCTGAATGTATGCACTCAAGCTTGCAAAATTCATACAAACACTCCTTTACTGAAATTTTGTATCACTGTTACATCATACGGAGGAATTTGAGTAAAGGATAAGACTGAATAATCAAACGTACTACAGCTTACTTGGTATTCATAGGATTGATCCAAATCCCGTCAATTCTTAGTTTAACGACTGGATGGTTTTCGAATTATCTCGAGCTCCGGAACTCCAAGGTATGAATAACATCGTGGCGGAAAAGCCAAAAATTAGTCAGCATATCTACGTGAAATTATGACATTCATCATTCTCATAAGTGCATAGACGGTAGAAGATTAACCGAAATTCTCAAGAAAAAGAAACATTGAGTTTAGTATCTCCCTTGATGGACATATGGGAGAAATACCGGTAGTATTATCGGAATTCTTTTTCTTGAGTTGTATGAGATGTGGAAAACAGTTCTACAGAATATATCGTACCAGTGGTAAAATGGATGGGAATGGTCTCAGAAAACTGCTTCGGCGGCAAGAATCAGCTAGAAGAACTTCAATATTTCATTGTGACGAAGTGTTTTACTACAAGCAACCTAATTTTCGTCTTAGAGGTAGGAGGAGACTATTCAGGGATTTGTTTTATGGGAAACTGTGTCCGACAAATTAATTCACTTGCAACCGCAACGCTCCTTCCACTTCACCTTACAGCCTCTGTATTTTGTCTGTTAGAGTTGATACTGTGTGATCAAGCATCTCGAGAACAAGGTGAATCTCCCACTGTGTATGCAGATGTAGTCTGAATTAAGTTCGATTTTTGGTTGATCGAAGGCAAACGATAAGGGTAAATGTGACAGTATTTGCAAACAACAGACACACTTTGCCAGGTTTGAAACCGCTCCCGCTGTCACAAAAGACGACAGGTGAAATGGGACGTCTAAGGGAAGTGCTGTTCTGTTTCTATATCATACGAGTTTTCCAAAGAGCAATCTCTTTAACGTAACCACGGACATTGATTCTTCGGACACGTACGGATAGACGTTTGCTTACATTAGTGAAGACAAGAATAGCATTCGGTATAGCTGTTGCTTTCCAGGACCTTTTGACAAGAGAGGATTCAGAATGATTCCAGCAACACCTGCTAGTAGTACCAACAAGTCGAGCACTTTGGAGTGCATAGAAGAATACGGGAGTTTGTAAGTTCTCCTATTTTTCTCTTTCTTCTATGTGATAATAAAAATGGTGAATACCGGACAACACGACCCTCTGGTGGCCGAATATTTGCACAACTAGCTGAACAGGCAGATTGATTTATGCCATTTACCTGGTGGGAGAAGTTATTACCAGTAACCTTAAGATAACAGATATCAGAATTCCATAGCTCAGCGTTTATAAATAATTCAGTCACTTGGATACAATATGTATCCTTAGGCCTCGTAAAGCCAAATTGCACTTCCGCTTAACCTCTGTGTCGATTGTGATCCAGTGAATGTTTTTTCACTTCAAGTCACACAAGGGTCCTCTTTTCACTGGGTCTGACAACAACTTACTTGTTAGTCATTAGTTTTGGTCTGTGAATTACCGTCTTCGTATTGTTTGGTAACAGATTTTCCAGTTATTTTATCTAGAGTCGTTTTATTGTAAAATTGTTTTCCGAGTGTTGTTTGTCCTCGGGCTGATAAATTAGGTCATTTGACACCAACCATTACGGTTTCCGTTGTTGTTTTCATTTGGTCTTTCGCTTTTATTATTTTCCGTTATTTGGGGTTCACGGCCACCCCGTTCGACTTCACATAAGCTGTCTTTAAATCTCTCCAGAAATGCTGAGTACAATCCAAGCACTCCCTCGCAATAAACTCTGTAACTGCGGATAGCACATTTGCAGTTGTGGTCGTGGGGAACTAGACTATTCGATTCAAGCTGCCCGCCAAAAAATCGCCCCCCTCCCTCCCCCCCCTTTAAAGGATGGCACATTATAGTATTTCTCCACTGAAAACAAAATTTTTCGTTATGAATAGAATAGTACGACGGTTCTCTACCAATCTCCCATTAATATATGTTTGAGCTACCTTTGATTATGTGACAGCTTTTACCCATTGATAGTATAATGCATGATGCAATCCCATGACTCCTTCGAAACAGTCTTTAACTCTAGTACAGTTTTGTATTGTCAACTTTGATCCGTTTTATACCCACTCATTTGAATGAATACCAGGAGAATAAGTTGGCCTCGGGAGTGTCTTTGCCTCTTGATGCGCATGAAACGTGCGTACATCTAGGGAATTATACGCACGCCAGAAGACCCTCATCTTTAGGGAATCACGTGAACTCAAAAGTGCAAACAGATGCTTGGGCTGTGTGACTGTAAAGTACATACTGGTGTGTGTCTGAAAAACAACAAATCTCAGGCAACGGTTGACTGTCTGAAGGAAAAGTACAAATGGGTCACGCTTGTACAAAATATTCTGAAGAGACGGTATGAAGTCTTAGGTCCATTAGGTGGGACGGGGGTGCAGCTTGGCGAACAGTATATCGTATCAAATCTTACCCAGGTTTGACACTCCACATTAGCGGCGAGAAAGAACTGAAAATGCGTCTGAGCTATGCACGTTTTTCTTTTTCAAACACTCTTCTAACTCAAACTCGCTATAAAGTAACAGCAGTCTTCCAGCACGCATCGAAAAGTATGAGAATTTTGTCAGAACTATCAAATTTGTATTGATTTCAGGACAAAGAGATCAAGATATAGAGTAGGACACAGAGTGAATCAGTTTAGATTCGGAATCACATCATGGTATTGAATGAAACTGAGAGGAAGAAGAAGTCCTTTCCAAACCAAGTCAGTGTGTGATCCTTTGAATCGGTCGCAGTATCGGTGGTAACACATCAAACATGCGAATCGAGTTTGTTCCGCTGATCTCCATCATTCGTATACAGCAAGGAGCAACTGTCGTAAACAAACTCCCACCTAGAATCGAAAGTATACTTTTTGAAACAAAGGTCAGGTCCGGAGGTATTTTGCGGAGGACCTCCCGCTTGGCCTTATCATAGAGAACTTGATGGCAGTACTTTTGATGACGAACGTTTTGACCGTCTTTTTT
This sequence comes from Fasciola hepatica, assembly GCA_948099385.1. Lineage (NCBI taxonomy): Eukaryota > Metazoa > Platyhelminthes > Trematoda > Plagiorchiida > Fasciolidae > Fasciola > Fasciola hepatica. Next base: position 11,340,249 of record CANUEZ040000111.1, on the reverse strand, counting down.
GTAGCTCATGAAGTGCGGATTACTCTCAACTGCTACCGTGTATCCCGTATAATGAATGACCTCAGGTCCATGGCTGTCTAGCACGGTCGGATATATCGTGAAAACAAAGAAGAATGAATATTTCATTAAACGATTAAATTGAGTCTGTTATCGAGTAGTAATTACAAACCATCAATAATAAAATAAACGTAAGCCAAAACTGAACTGTTACTCATTGATCTGAGAGTTAACCAGAGTCCACCAATCCAGCTTTAACTTATGTCAGCTGCTGAATTACAAAAACGCCCCACGCATGACTTGCAACATACCCTAGTGAGTGCACTTCTAACCAGAAGTTTGCTTGATGTCTCTTGCATTAGTGTGTTGCTAGTACTTGATGGAACCGATAAATGTGATCTACGTCGCGAATCACCAGAGTGTACCATCAGACATAGCTGAACAGAGGACCAGCCGAGAACAACCTTAAGCTAATCACACACTGAGTAGTTCCTTCAGGGTACGTTTGCCCCGCTTGAAGATGTTCCAATAATAAACTTGATACTGACACTGCATCACTTTTTTCATATTTCCTGAATGTAAACTGAGTTATTACTGCGGCACATTGGCACAAGCCAGTATCAGGATAATTAGAAATATATTGGTTCCCAAACAGTGTCAACAATAAACTTGTCATTGACAACCGAGGAAGCATTGTGCAGAAGTTCGTTAGGATTCTTTAACAGCTGCACTGAATATCCAACTAATCCGGGAAATGACCGTTAGGTTATTCAGATCCCGAAGGGTTGCTTTCAGCCCAAGCCATGAAGAATTCACTTACATTCAGGTGGACTGTGAACTTTGTGTCTGGTTCTCAGTTTGGTCACCTGGTGAACCCCCCTTGTTTTATTTTGGTGACCTTGAAAAAGAAGGAGTGGAAAAGTTTTGCTTTAATCCGTATTCAATCTGCCAGTAAGCTTGGTTTTGATGGAATAGCATTCACCTGTTCACGAACAACTGGCCTTCTTGACTTGAATAGTAGGGCACCAGGAAACCGATGTTAGCAACAGAGTTCTCAATCGGAGATATTTGTACGAATTTTTGTGCCCACACATGAGCTGAAAGATGCAAAGACAGTTCTTATCACACTACATCGACAAAGAAAGCTTGTTGTTGTTGGCCTATCACTTGACTTATTATACTGACTTGAATATGAAATTCATTATGTAACAATAAGGGTTTGGGTTCTGCTGTAACACGGGGGAATTTTAAATGCCTTCACCGTGACTGCCTTGACGGAAAAGCCTGCGAATAAATGATCATAATTAGCAAAAAGTCGAATGTGACTTATTTTTAAAGCTTGCTGGTGAAATTCACTGGTGATATGTGCCTCGCTCAAAAGGGGGAAAACAATGCAAATTATTTCTGTTAATACAACCAGAAAGCATGCAGGTAGTGGTAGGCTCGATCGATAAATATCTCCATTGATTTCCAAAGCATGACCCTGAACTCAAGGTCATGTGAGTGACAATCGTGATGCATCATTTTTGCGATGACTTAGGTTTTACTCTGAACACGATGTACATTGTTGCTTTAAAAGGAAGGCCGGTGTTTCCGTGACAGATACTGCTCGGAAGTCTTCCGTCAACAAGAACCCCATTTCCACTCATAATTCATGTTAAAACTCTGTTTCCAAACTAAACACGGTGAGATTAAACTCACTCATCTGGCGGCGATATTGTTTTTATTCTCTAGATCATAATAGAAAAACGTGAAATAGTAATAAGCTAACCCAGTGAGAATATTTTCCAGTGGGTTACTTTAGGTGATCCAAAAAAATGATAACGCAAATTAAGCTGTTTCTGATTTCGGTCGATCTCCACTCTGATATGGACGTCCAACAAAGGTGGTTATATAATGATGATTACGTCTTCAGAAGGCAAAGGTATTGTTTTGGCCACAGATTTACTCCGCATGGTCCATGATGTGTCCTGAGGATTTCACGCGGACGTTATTTGTGCTAAGAAATTCCCCAGTAAAATCGACTTCACTACGTACGCCGTCGCAAAACGTACTACACCCGACGACAAGAGCAACCATAAAAAGTGGTCAAGCCCTTTTGTTGAATGCTATCAACGGCACACGAAACAGAGTAGGATTTTGTGGGATTCATAAAACCGGTGCCCTTGGCTTTTCCCACAAAAAGATCTGGGAAAACGATGGCACTTTTGAACGAATAATTTTTTCATTTCTTTTGCCTTACGATTTTGAGGGGGCAAATGATACGGGTGATGAGAAACGGAATCAATGATGATCTCGTAAGTAGTGTTGTGAAAGCACTGCCTAATTACGGGAAAAACTCACTGAGAAGTGGACGGGCAATATATTGACAACCGGGAGTAAAATATACTTCAATTATTATGGTGTAGTTTTTTAAATGTGAACAAGTATATCGCATTTTTCCACTTACAGCTTGTATTCCCACATGCCTATTACGGTATACTGCATACAGAGCTCTTCCCCAGGGTTTTGCATGTGTACAATCTGAAGAGACAAGAAAAACTCACTGATTCGGAACTCGTTAAGTGCATAAGCAAACAACGAAACTTCCATCAAGGAAGTTGGGAAAGCTGACCTAAGTCTAACCATTATATTACGGGCATATGTGAAATGGCGAATCACTTGACTATATTGTGCTACATTATTTAGTAAGTTGCAATGCAGCCTAGATTAACTTTTCCATTGCTGACCAGACAGTACTAAGTGTAGGCAATACAACATGATCTTGTTAGGATCAAATATTGTGAGCAAAATAAATACTCAAATGTACTCCGGTTGACCTCCACTCCGGAAAATTTAGTTGGGTGCTTGAACAGAGCACAGGCAATCGAAAAGAACCATTCGCTACGCGAGCAATACTTGGCTGGACACTTCTCGGACCCCTGACGAACGAAGTTCAACAATCGGCTTCAGTAAATTGCTTAGCTGTTGCTGAGAGAAGTGCCTTCGTAGAACACAACCAACGTTATGATACTGAATCCAACGGTTTATTTGAGGAAAGTGAAGTTCACTCAAAAGAAGATCGGTCGGTGCTTTCAATAGTGAATTCAAAGACAAAACTTCAAGATTGGCAACACGAAGTTGCCCTACCCAAGCGACCCCTGTCAATCAATCTATCAAGAAATGGAGAAATGGCCCGAAGGCGTTTGACACATCTCAAGAAAGGACCTTTTCGGGAAACTCAGTTGAAAGTAGAACACCAACAGGTCAAGCAAAGCAGCTTGGAATTGGCCGACCTTGTGACAGTGTACGGTACCTGGGTGGGACTGCATGGCCGGGAACAGCAATGAAAGTGCTGATGATTCGAGCTCCAAACTACATACAAAGGACAAAATAGTTTGCAGACCTTCTCGAGCCAAGTTATTCAGCGTTTTATTCCACTTCATGCCCTACAACTATTCATCTCGAAACTTTTTTCTGAACGATTCCAAAATGTACTGAATTCCAGCTTTTTATACAACGTGCACAGAGGAGAGAAGAAAAAATTCACCAAGATTTCACTTGGACTGTTCAAGTGAGGCTTATTAGCTGAAATCACATTGTGAAACTATTCCGGTTTTTGTAGAAGAGCATTTATTCACATTTTACAGAATATTGTTTGTCATATATTTTGTACACAGAAGAAATTTGAAATACTCTGATAGCGGTCAGTATTCGATTAACTTCCGTGTTCATGTGTGTTTTATTACTGTCGGTTGTACATTTGTTTCCGAAGACAATTTATAGTCAGAAGCCGATTTTCAGTTCTTTCAGAAAATTTGGTGTGTTAATTTTATGCCATTCCTCTGTTCCTTAACCTCTCAATTTAAAGCGATATTTCATCGTCACTTGAACTTCATATCTACGTTCAACTTCTGCGCGCAAGTTTGTAAACAAACTTAGTCTAACCTGTTGCTGCACTAGTTTTCTGCCTGAGACACGTAGACTAAGCTCATGCAGCAAAACGTTTTACTCTGAAATGTCTTCCTTTTGGTCATGCGTCTAACTGTGCGCGTCAGTCTTCTGATGGATATGATCATTTCAAGTTGTGCGGCGGGATTTGGAATTTATTCCTTATGGATTGTGCAAATGATGACTACGACAAAAACCTGTTTTACTCGCAGCCAACACAAGAAGTTAGTAACCGCAGGCACTGATAATAAGTTATAGGTAGGTAGGGTGAGGATCATGACCCCATCCTGAACCTCAGACAACTATTTTCGCGGAAGGATTTTGGCCGGTGGTTTAAAGAACACATACTGAGATTCTTTCCAAACTTTCTACGTGCTTTGTGAATTTGATTATATTTGACATTACTTTGAAAGGCTTGTCCATACACCACACTTTTGTACGTCTGTTTATTCATGTGGGACATTTGAATTTGGCCTGGAGCTGTTTCTGTCTGTCTTGCTTGAGCCACGGGGCTTTGAACCTTTGGGTTTCACTGTGGAGTCTATTTGGCCACTTACTTGAGGTCTGTATATATTTGTAACTTTTGTGAATTTCAATTTAGTAAAGTAGTTCATCCACTCGGCTTATTCGATTTGGGTTTCGGGTTCTTGTTCTACGGGTCACTCTTTTACTGGACAGAGGTTCTGTTACCACTTTCCGTCATACCGACGTCTACTCTCTGGTCTTAAATTCAGTGGTTGACCTAGGACAATTCCACCCCAAATGAAACAGACAGTGCAAGCCGTTCTAACTGCACAGGACTATCGATCGAAACCATCATCTGTCGTCTCGCGGATGATCCTTCCTGTCCATTCGTTGATGACTTCTAACTGTCATCTAGCTCCCGCGTCACTTTCTTAGGTATCAACTCTATAGAAGTTGGGTTCCGTGAGCACTCCCAGTTACAACAAAATACTAGTTTGATCAGCTTTTGGTGTCTTGGTGAAACCCATGCCAGAAGCCTGCGTAATTCTGGAATCTCAGCCTCTACGGGATCTGGTTCATGGTTGAGAACCAATGATTTCTTAGAGCTACTGCATTTTTCAACCAGGAACAGATTTAATTAACGCAGAGTCGCTTACTGCGGTTCAACTGGAATCAGATGACTCGGTAGCTTATGAGAACCTTTTCCCTCCAAGAAAGTTCACTTCATATTTAAGCTGCTTGTTAAATAGTTCGACATCACTTAATAATTCGATTGGTCAGACCAACGTACTAAGTCGACAGTTAAATGAAGCAGTTAAGATTCACATCCGTGAGAACAAAAAACAAGATGTACACAAATATGTTCCTTTGGGAAAACTGCTTCCGGCAGTTTTCAAAGTTGGAGTGGTTTGATCGATGTATTACTCACTAAAACTCACGAATTCGTCGTGTGGTTTGGATCTATGGTTCACCACCAAAATTCATCAAAATTATGGTTCTATCTTTTTCAAAGACCTCTGCCGTGGTATACAATTAACGAACCTACCGAGCAGCAAAATACACGAGTCCGTAAACAAAACGACGTACAGATGTTTTGGTAGTTCGAATGGAATCTTGATTTTTGGAAATAATCTCTTGGGTACAAAAAACTTGGCGACCAAGCTCGTTTTCAGCTATTCGTACTCATACAACAACTTTATATATGACTGACGATATGAGAGGTAAATGATGATCCAAATCTGTCTCTGCACGTGAGTGTGCGCATAAGAAGTAGATCACGGCGTGGAATATTCGAGTGCTTGCACATGTGTTCGGGAAGAAGAAGTAAGCCAAAAAAGCTTAAGCGCTTGCACAATTTGCTTTTGAGCACAAGATAGGATTTCATAGACGAATAATCACAGCTTCCACTGTGGCTAAGATGCAACACTTGGCAAGTCTTGATTGCCTGCACCGAATCACTATCCCCCTTTCGTATTTTAGGTCATATATAAATTTATGTATTGGCAACGCTGCCTTCTACCTCAAAATGTTGTACGGTGCCTGCAATTATCACTTTCTAGTCGTAAATATGAAAACAATTTGGCTTACTGTTTCAATAAGTGAAGAATATGGAATGATAAACTTAGTAAGTTCATCCGTTTGCAGTAGGCATCTATCCACAGATATGTGAGTATGTGAACCACATGTGTCAAAGCACATGGTATTGGTTCCCATGCAAGCTTTACCCTGATATTCGTTGTACAAAATATCTTCAAATAATATGTTGACTTGTCTCAGTTTTCAGCAGTGATGTCCAGCTTACGCAGTTACGTAGACCATCGATCAATAAGTTATTCAAATTCCCCGCTGGCTTTCACCTGTACAACTGCTGTTTGCGGTCTACATTACAGTGCTGTCCTACCGTTATTCTGCTTAGTTCTGAAGACAACGAGTTTTCCTATGCTCCATCAAGTGCAACAGTCTTGCTACGGAAGTTCTATGTAGAGAATACATATCAACCAAATTATCTAATAATGAAAATGAATTCTACATCATCGTCAAATCACCGCAGTTATAGGACAGTTGTGATAAGTGAATCGTTAAGGTGTCCACGGTCTTGACACTGCACTGTTAAGGAACAAATCAATAGATTTTCACCGGGTATGAGGTGAACATCCGCATGTGAAAAATGACATATTAATAAAGTAGACTGAGTAAAAATTCCGAGCTGACAGATTAGAAACAATCCGTTTTTGAGCTCGTTGAATTCTGAGTTGTTCAGAATGTTGTGAAAAACACTTTTCCGTCAAGTGTGATCGTAAACTGTGACAATCCACATTGACCGTCGCAGTGAGTTTCGTGACCTCAGAGGAACTTCTCGCCATTGGTCACGTTATTCAGGGCCCTCGAATTCTCGTCACAGAGCAGACAACATAAATCGGTAACCAAAATACTTTGCGATTTAATTTACGATTGGTATAGGTGACCGAATTTCGATCATTCTGGACCAAACGAAAACACATCAAAAAGAACAACATCTGCCCGGCTAAGCATTTATTCAACAGTGACGAGAACTATCTGTGATGAAATTAAATTTCATAAGATTATTAACGCCATATCTGGCATTTTATAAAGTTCGAACTGCTGTTTTAGGCAGCTGTTTTGTGGCACGCAACTTCAGCTCCCCGAAGAATATTATAGAGATAACGTAAATCACATTAGATAATGGTGAATTTTATATTAACAAAGTTTGTTAAAATACAAAAAATCAATAGAGAAAAACTGATTGCAAAAAAGTATTTTTCGTTGCAATTTCGACAGCACAGGTGCATACAATGATTTGATGCTGAATATCAAGACATTTTGTGTTTATTTTTAACGAAAATCTCCACGATTCGAAATTCGGTTCACTCGTTATTTTTACTCCAGCTTCAAGTTGCAAATAAACGACTGCCCGCAGGCATTTCTTAACGATTTTTACCTGAGCAGCTTCCCCCTGTAAATGGGTGTTCGGATTTTGCCTATCACCTTTCAGAACTCTCTAGTCGAGAACAAAACTAATAGTATCATAAGAAGCAAACACACATAAAATAGGTGGGGACAAAGAAGACGAAGAAAGATCTTAATTCGCCCCGGGGCCTAGCCAAGTCCACAAATATCCCTGATCATCCAAGTAGAGGATCTCATGAACCTCGGCCCAGAATGTCAACATGCTTGTTCTGTTCTCCAACCATAACCTGCCTCGAAGAACAATTTACATTGAGGAAGGCCATCGGGAGCATGCGCAACACGTTCCAGCCAACGCAACCTGTATTGGTTCTAAGCATGATTCGCTGGCTGATTTTTTGTTCCCAGCACCATGAGCCTAGATTCAGCGTTGCAGATACTCATTGTAATCGACTGTCCAAAGTCGACAACCTTCGAGTATTTCACATCTGTGGCCGTGCATTTCTGATTCGCAATGGAGAATTAACCTAACTTTCTCAGTGTACATCTAAACATTGATAAAAAAAGACGGAAGTCACACGGACGCTACAGGTGGCCCATTATGGTAACAGTTACACGGGCTTTCTGTATTTACGATGACCTTTCATCGGATATCTGAGTACACGGAGAAGTATATTTGCTTAGCTACGGCTTTCATACAGCGATACGTTTTGGTGTGAAAGGGGGGACAAACCCAGCCCTTCAGCAGCACTTTGAAGGTGCCAGTTGCTTTCCCCAGATTGCAACACATTACCTTCCGCTACGTGGCTAAAACTCTCCTCAGAAGCAATGTATCATTCGTGTGTTCCAAGTCATACGGCTTGTAGTCTGAACAAATATCGATACCGCAATTCTCACGCATTGATGTGGCCATCTCCAGAAAGCTCTCAGTTCCTAAGTTGAAGAGGGAGGGGGAAGACTGGCCACACTGATCAACATTACTTCTCTTGGTGAGCCCAGATGAAAGGTCGAGTTATGAACTGACGCGACTTCCGCTATCCTCACAAAATGATTTAAAAACGACACATTGTTCAGTCAGCGAAGGAGCATAAAATTTGTGTTAAACTGAGCCGAAGACTAGCTTTGGATCAAAGAAGACGGAAACTGTTGGCCTACATGTACTCCGAGCAACAGTTTTTTATAAGTTGAAGGTATGGTCGACAAAGCTCACATTGAGACTGAGGGTGCCTCTGTTCTCAACCTTCCTAGTTTTCCGAATTCTGTGTGTTCGGTGGAGGATAGTGCTGGCGAGCAATTTTTGTTGCGATACTTACCGAGCTGATAGCTTGGTGATGGTCACGAGATCTTCAGACTGGAAACAAAATTAGAGAGACAGACCGATATGCAAAAAGCTCCGAGTGTCTGGGTACACTCCTGACTGATTGACTGAATGATCGACTTCACGAATGTGCGATCCAGTGAGTTGGGAAGCGACCATCCCGTTGTATCTCAACTAAAAGTCTATAAAAATAACGAATCAAATAGATGTGATCTTGAGAAATTACTTTCATTTTCTACTCCATTTATTGTACGTGGTTTTCCAACCTGCTTTGCTCACCTTCCGAACTTGTTTAACAATCTTCACCCCACCAACATTCAGTTTACCACTACCTGTGTCATAGTGACCCATCGAGTAGAAAACCGATCTCTTTCCTTACAGATACACAAACACAAATACACATATACACGTACTAAAATGATCCACGATCAGACCCTTCTGTACACTCGTGACCTTATCGTGTCCTCTGGGTGAGACTCGACCTCATTTCGGTTTTTGTGATAGATCCTAGATGACTCTGTTCTTTCAATATGATACCCAACCTGTTCTCGAGGCCACAACATTCTGAACTTCAGATTTTTCCATTTACGCTCATTACTTTCACGTTATAGTACCGCAATTAAAACTTCGATTGGTTCGTAATCCCATCCCAGGGTTTGTGTTTCATTCTGTGCTGACCTAGAATCAGTACAAAACGGACAAAGATCCCATACTCAATTCCAGTCATATCTGAGATAGATAGAAAATTATAAACATTCATAAGGTATAAAAGTCACACCTGCACCACCCTTTCAAAATCAACTGGTTAGTCAAAAAGCCAGTCTCAAAAGCTGTTAAGTGTAATTTTCAAGAGACGGCGCTTCTCAAGCGATAAAAAGTTCCACTAGCAATTCGGCAATTATGAATAGACGTAGACCTGCGGTAAAATTCGAAAATCTCTCACAGGATAGTTAAAATACGATAGTAGGTAGGTTGTCGACTTTTCGGTCACCACCAGTAACCTTTCCAGACTTGTAAAACCAGTCTTCAAAAGGTTACCCGTGGTGACTGAATCGTCAACAACCTACCAAAGATAACGACTATCCTGTGTTATTAAACAATAAAATTTAACCATAACGTTTCACAAGGCACGTCGATTTTTCGATGCACTCCGAACCGACCTCGGCTCTGATACATAAAAATATGATAGTGCTCGTACTACAAAGGTTTCCTGAATAATTTTTGATGTGCACTGTTATTTATTTTCTCAGTTTTTAGACAACCATGCAACCATTTTCCACTCTGTCTGACGTCGCTCCCGGCTAGTTCGATGCCGTCTTCAAGATAAAGGAGTTTTTTTAAATCAGATATCGTTATTCACCAAAAACACCCAGCGTGCTGCCATACCTAAGTTCGGATTCAGAACATTCAGTCGGGTAGACCAAAATTCTTATATTCCTCTCTATGAAGTAAACTAATGACGGCCTAAATTGGAGTAGATTTACCAAGAGGAAGTCGAGCACCAGACCTAAAAGAATATGGATACTGGTGTGTAACCCTGTGGTCAGATGATTTGCTGAAGTACCAGCTAACAAAATCACTTGAAAGCATGTTGACATCCCCATTAAAATAGCGAATTCCCGTGTTGTTCTAATGCCACAAAATAACCGTACTGTTATTCAAATCAGCAATTGCTAAGAGCAAAAGAATATGGACATTTCTCATGAATTCGTGCTAGGGTTAAATCACGGTGTCCTTGAATCACTTGACCTTCTCTAATGGGACAAGTTCCACTGACTATCCAGCTAAATCCCGATGGTCCGTGCTAAAATTTTCATCATCCGAGCATTGCAACTCCCTCATACCTGTCCAGGAATACACACACACACACACACACACACACAGGTTGAACACATTCGTCAACGTACACATGCAATGAAGATTCGGGCGAGCATAGCAACAACCAAACACTTTCCATTACTTTCCCCTCCACCGTTCATTCAGACTGCAGTCCCATTGGTTCATAGTGCCAGTCTACCACACAAATCGGTTAACTACCACGACTATAAAAGTACACGATAAAGCAGCACTACCACGCAGTTCAACTGGGTTGACTGAAACAAATAATTTGTCTTTGCAATGGCTCCATTGACTCAACAAGAAGTTGATGCTCTCATGGATGAATTGAAACCGCTCACCACAAGTGAGGAATTGCGGATAAAATTGGGCATGAAGGTGTACGATGCGTGAGTTCACATAACATGTTTGATCATCTATAAACGTTATTGTCAGGAGAAGGGAATGCGTAGATAAATGAATCCAGTCGTCCTATATTGTATCACGTCACATAATAAGACATAGTACATATTTAGTTTTTGTAAATATGTATTTGTCAGGTGCTTGCATTCACACCTCCGTTTCTTCATCTCTCGCACACACACACACACACACTCGTTGACCACAATCGATTCTCATTCGAAAAACAGTCTGTTCAATGCAAAGCCAGATTACATTCAACTGTTCAGCAAATTACAAGGTCTCGACAACCCCAATGTCAGACAATCTGAGGGATTCAAGTATTACGGAAGAACATATGTGGAAGATCTGTTGAAATTTATTCACGCAGCTGCAAACGAGGCGGAATACCAAAAACTGATTGGTACAAGTGCTGAACAGCACAAGACAAGGAAAGTGAACAAAGAGCAATTTCTGGTGAGTTCAAGTGCATGAACCCAATTATTACTTAGTAAAAGTTATTCCCGATCAAAATTATCTCAAATCAGACATGACTATTGGACTATAAAAAACATTATTTGAATAGTTATTACCAGATGGTAGTCACTACCAACACTGATCTGATTTGGTGCATTCTCTTGATCAAAATTCTGAATTCCCCGTAGTCGCATCAACATTTTTCTTGGTGTTCGACTATTCCCACTGAGTACATTCGGAGAACTCACATTGGCGAACTAGCTCGTTTTCAGTGCTTCATCCATACGGCCAATAATCTTTGCCATTTCCTATTTGTCTAGTTTGTGTTGCTCTTTGTCCTGTGGATTGCCATCCGACAATAAGTGATCACGATATTCATTTACATTGTTCGTTCAAATGTATATTATCACTTAGTGTTTCCTTCTAATCTAATATTTGTTTTGTAATTTGTCTTCTACAGTCGTAGTTCGAGGACTGATCTAGGCAACCACTATATGTTTATCCGTGGTATTAAAAGTACATTGGAAATTGAATCACTTAGACTATAAACTGTGAGGTATCCTCACAAGAACTCCATTTCTTTTCCCATTCACAGAACGGTGAGCCTGTATTCATCCAGGTTTTCAACGAAGTACTCAAACAAAGTAATAATGCTCAGTCGATGGAGAAATTGTTCAAGGACATGATTCCGGCAATCGCGAACAAAATATAATTGGAACACACGCACCACAACTCCCTGTTTTTATCCTCATCCCTAAAACTTAATCATGAACAATGACCATTACTTGTTAGTGATAGGTATTCATCAGTCTTCCTTTAAAACTTTTTCTATGTATTTCTTTGGAAAGAAATGAATAAATTTCAAGAAAACAGGTGCTTGGATGTTGATTATACAATTAATTTTTCCATTTAACTGAGTATTTTTCATACACAATTTGCACAGAGGGTATGAATAGTTCAGGAGTTTAAATCCGGCGGATAATTTTTAGAGGAATAAAGAAATTTTGAGTAGTGTAGTTCTTTGAGTGTAAATTGCTAGGTGTTCGTTTAATATTATTAATATCAAAGGACTGGTTTAGAAACCGTTGGAGTAGGTTCCACACGGCCCATTCATTAAGCTTGTGGCTTACGATTATCCACTTCAGTTGCCTGTCCGCATTCGGCTTCGTTAATTTGGTGAAAGTGATTTGACGAAAAAGCTGCACAACGCATCTGTGATCTTCAGTGTTGATTTGAAAGGGGATTTTATCTTCCGTTTAACTTTCAAATCAGTCAACGGTCTGAGCTGTATCAGATGATGTGAATATTTCGGGTAACCATCCATTAAATTATTCACGTAATAAATGTGAAGATACAGCTTGCTTATGCGGGTCTATCTGATATTTTGTGACCACTATTTCATAGTTCCGCGAAACTCCTATTCGTCATCGATGTCCATAATCACGGCTGATGGTATAAATACGAAAGAAATCTGACCCTTTTCCAATGTTCGCACTCAGAACTTTATATTTACAGTGAGTTTTTTAAGCCATCGCATCTCCAGATTACCTCATAGTCCTTGGTCAATTTTTTCAATTCACTCCCTTATCGTCAACCATGGGGTGGACAAGTATGTCCTAATTCATCAACCGGATCACAAATATTGCACTGCGTGAGAACTTCGGTTTTACCAAAGAAAGGACCATGAATCTGATGGAACTGTAAATTACCAAAGATAGTTTTACCAGTTACGCATAGCTGGATGAAACTTGACCAAAAAGAGCACGTCCCGAGCTTTTTTGGCTGGTTCAAAATGGGGTTGGTCGTACTGTAGCGGAAAATGCGTGGAACCTTTGTCAACAACTTTACTGAAAAAGTGGAACCAAATATTTGCAGAATATTTGAAGATGCGCATCACGTGAAGCAAAAGCTACGTGGGCTATTAGGTAAAAATATATAAAGCCACTCGGTTTCTCGTTTCACTCTTCGCGTGTCAGGCTATACAAGGTATAATGCTCATGGACAGGCCGACTTTGACATTGCTCTGAGCATGAAGGCTGAGTGCCCTATGCTCGACAGGATCACAGTCAGAAGTTGTTTGTGTGCGGTTTGGTAGAATGGTCCTGTGCATGTTAACAGCAGCAGATTGAAGCCTCGCTATATGTTTGTTGTTTTTCGCGCGATCAACTGATTTGTGCCGTGATTTTTCTAAACTATTCCGCAGAGTGTACTCTATGTTTATAACAGATGTTGCTAGGGTTTTCAGCCCTCAAGTTGGAGGCATAAACGAGACAAAGAGGCAGGCAGGAGGCCGATCTGGCTTTCCAGCAGATGGAATGGGTTACGGTGACTGACTCATCAAACTGTGTTCTCATCTGGCTGAATGACTTATCATGGACTATTCGTAGAGGTACCCTGTAGACTGGCTTTATTCTGCTTTTTCACAGTATTGGAGTAAGAACCCCTATATAGCTGTCAGTTATGGCTCTCGCGGATCAGTTTAGACTGCCAGTTTTATTAGTCCACTTCTGTGGATGCTGATTGCGCTTGGTGGACACCAAAGCCCACCGTCTCTACAGCTGTTGCTTGGTGGTAATCATCGATTTTTCCCCAGATAGAATCACTCTTCAAGTTATCGCTGCACTCTACTACCCACCATATGGATGGGCAATGGACGGAGATTAGGAAGACCTTGTTTGAAGCTGCTCTTAATGCCCTGGGCCCAAGAACCAGACACTCAGATATGATGGATATCTGTGTCTTTAGGGGAATCGTTAGATACGCGCAGATTGATTCCATCCAGATTGCAAACATGATGAAGGGCTGAGATTACCTCCAAACGAAAACTGATTCAGAGCCTGAGAAACGACCGTGATCAGTGGTCGACTGCGTGTTGTAGGCAGACAGAGATGCAACGGCGATCAGCAACAGTCGCAGCCTTTTCCGTCTAATAAGAAATATCGGTCGATGAAGGAAAAATGTTAGCAAATTGATCCAAGTGGCCAACTGATAACCAATACACATTCAGCAGTGTATTTAACATAGTTGGGTGCAGCTTTTTGGGAAACGGGTTACCTGGCCTTTATCTACCAGTGGTATTATAACTAGCACAATTTTTAGAGTTCTGGATATAGGCACCAATCGTCTCTCAGAATAGGGGGGTTATCCATGAGATAGCTTTCTCAACATAAAGCTGCTGGACAGGATGAGTAACCTTGGTCTAGTCTCGAAGACGGTGGCTCAATACCATCATCGAAGTTTACAAAACTCTTTGGTCTGGGTGCAGGAACAAATTCCAAAGAATTGGTATGAATCGGTGGTCGTATTGATTTATAAGAAAGGCAACAGATCCACCTGTGTTAACCATGGTGGAATAAGTCTGGTCTGCGTAGCTTGTGAAGTGCTTGCTGATAATACTCTCCACTGGCTATCTTACACTCAAAAAGAGCGAACGCGTAAGAACCAAGATTGGTTTAGATCTGGACGAGTTGTGTTCATCACATCAATCTTCGGAATTTTTTTGGAACATAGGCACACCATCCAAAGGCCCATCTACTCTCTTTTTCTTGATCTCAAAGCGGCTCTTGACTTAGTACACCTCAAAGTTCTCTGACGCCACCTCTAGTTGAATAATGTGTTAGAAAGACTTATTTCTATCATAAAGTCCCTTTACTGGAAAAGCTGAAGACTAATTCGGGTTTACGATGTCCTTTCACCTGAGTAAACCTCTTCGGGTTTAATCCCTTTTTCCTTATGTCTTAGACTTTATGGCGCATATGGTTTTAGTGACCGCCGTTCTCTTGCATGAAAATAGTGGTGTTAAACATATTTTTAGTGGAAGAGTGTCGGACCACGAATATCCCGACGAATTCGTTCATCTGAGTGATGATTTAGGCAAACTGCAAGATCTTCTAGACAGCTTGAAAATTTGTGTAGAAATAATCGGTGTGTATTTCGTACCCTCAAGGTTTAAGGCGCTGTGGCAGGACAGGGTTGGTTCAACACCAAAACTGTTGATGTCTGGGTAGTGTTGTATTTGTGATCACTAGTAGCAAAACACGTATCAGTTGCACTCTAGTTATGTGTATTCAAGTAAAAGCAACCAAACTGCATCGGGCGCGTAAGCCGGGAGCAAGCAATCAAACAAGTAAGAGAGTGAATGAGCAAACAAGAAAAAGAAGTGTGCTACGCGTCCCCTCACGCGTGATTAAGTGATTTGAATTGAGGCATGGTTAGATCGATCAATCAATGATGTCTACGTCGAAGCACGTCTAGATGTGAATACCAAGCAAGTGTACATCTTTGCACGAGAGGAATATCGACTGGTTGACTGCGTTGTATGTGTGACTTAACCAGACAATAAGGAGGATATAAAAATAATAGACATGTTATAGCATCTAAGTTGTTCTATTTCACTCGGAGGTTGAATATGGGATGAGGTGTCATCGGGAGCATAGCAGACGTGTTTGGCTTTTGACAAACTCAGCCATTTGTGTCGTCAACGCGACAAGTTTATCCACTTGGAGCTGAGAGTACGGTGCAACAGTCGGATCTATTCATCAGTATGGTTCCGAAAATTGGCTACTGAGGGCGAAGAATACCAGAATGTTTGCAATATGCGAATACCGATTTCCTCGCAGCGTAGCCAGGATTTGTTGAGAACGCCCTTCATGCCACGACGATGTTCCGCCTAGATTCTGAAATACTCGAACCAAATCATGAGATGAAACGTCTAAGCTCACCAAGATAAGGTTGTTGAGGTGTGTTTCGTACTCGTCTCTGAGTATGATTCCTCCAAGCTCATTGTTCACTGAAGCTGGAAATAGCTCTAAGATCAGTAAGAGTGGCCGGTCCTGGAGGTGGAAGAAAAGTATGCAAACCTAACGAACGGAATTTGCTATGTTAGTCATGGGTGGGGTCTGATAAACAACCCACTCAGCAGTTAAATTCGTTAGTAGATAATTCTAGGAGTAGCTTTCCGTAGATATTCGAAAGGTTTCTTTTTCGGCTAGATGCTATCACTTTTAGGTCTCTTTTTATTAGTTTGATATTTCTTTCTTAATATTTTTGTTTGAGGCTCTAGCCGAGAGACAAACTCCAAAACCGCCACTTCCAGTACGTGGTTAGTGACTGTTTGAACTGAACTGAACAAAAACGGTAAAAATCTTTTTGGGCGCGATCGTCGTCAATTATTGACCGCAGATGGGAAGTGACCGGAAGCATGAGGACTTCCAATCGGATATCCAGTTTTGAGGTTCGACTTGAGAACTCTTTCGTTGAAGCCCTATGTATAGAGGAACCAATAATTCAAAGCGGAACACCAAAGGTATTTCTCTGAAATTTCAACTGTAGCAGCAAATCCTTCTTCCGATTTGTTCTGCTTACTTTCCCCGTTGGTTGGTCAAATTCGCAACTTCCATCTCATACTTCTTGGGAAACTCAGAGTATTGAAACAATACCGGTACGCAGATGATTCTGTATTCAAGGGTTGAATAAGAGCTGCCAGAATACTCCAATTAGAAGAAGAAGCTGTTTCAGGATCCATCATATTATCAGGACACCATTTCAAGGGGTTGGCTGAATTCCACACAGTCAAGGCAGAGTGGATTTCGCCACTCCTTACCATACATCATACTGGTTAGACCTAGGATGGGCCCACAGAGATGAGGCCATGTCCATAGCAGATACCGTTGGATGGGAGCCGTACATAAAGTGGCAACCTCAGCAACGGTACTTTTCGATACTCCATAGAAATTCTTATCGATAAATCTTCACATTCATTGAACGCGCAACCGGAGTTCGCTTCACTTCTACGGGAGGTACTTTGGTTAACAGAGATTTGAGGCCTAGTGAAAAACATCTGCTTTTGTTGAAAGCTCACTTCCCTTAATACCTCTGCGAAGTGGAAGCCTTAACAAAGCTTATGCCTCGTAAGGGATCCGGCATGCAAATCCACCACCGTACTGTTTCGTCGCAACCGAAATGTTCTTTGACAAAACTGGACCAACGGATGGCCCCGTTCACGCTCAGTGTGAGACTGGCCCTTGCACGGGTTTAGCGGAAACCTAGTCTAACAAGCTCTACACACGATATGGGTAGAACATGACTTCGGTCCGTAGAACAAATTCCATCAAATAACCGTGTTTATCCATGATTTGTGGTTCTGAAACAATAAAATGAGCATAATTATACAGAAGCAAAAGGGCTGAGAGCCAGGTGAGAAACCGAGAATAAAGAGCAGAAATTTTCCCACAACCAGCTCAGCGCAGAAAGTAAAACTGTCCACTTGGCAAGCAGCTGAAAGAAATTCTAGCACTTCTCGGTTGCGGTACAATCAGCAGATCAGGGAACTTTTACCGTCACTAATCACTGAATCAGTTACAAGACCGTGAACGTGAAAAGACGAGTCCGGTACCAGATCTGTTGAAGCCTTTCATGTGTGGCGGTCGATGATGGAGTGTAGTGACAGGAACGTTACGGTTGGGAGTTGGAGCCTCCGCATGGCTGTACACATGCAACACCTGAAATGTAACTTTTTGAGGGAATAAAAGAGTGACAAAAAACTTGGACTGTTCGCGTAAGAGGCACCGTGAAATGCGAGTATAAACCTTTACGATAGCTTAAAAACAGAGGAACACATCATCAACTTTCGAGGTTCACGGAGTGCATACTCACTAATCGTGAGTAACTAAGTACAAAAAGAGAAGGAAGAACCCAAATTGCGATCAGTATGTCAACAATCGCCGTCATTCACTTCAGAAAGTTGCGTGTTCGAATCACGTCGCGCTCACCAACTTTTAAGGGTACTAATCAGTCTATTTGATACACTAAGGCAATCTTAGCACTATCTAGGACGACATCAACAAACTAGAATAGGACGAGGAGCGTGTGTGTGTTCAGATGAAAGGGGTAAAGGATAAGGACAATGGAAATTGAAAAAGGAACAAAAAGGTACGACACAAATCCACAATTGTCAACTGATTTTCTAACCGAGAATTGAGCGCCAAAGAACCAAATGCCACTAGAACGTTCAGTTCAGTTCAGTCTGACAACCGTTCGTTGAAGCTATCAGGATGGCGTCAAGAAGAGTGTCAAGCTAAGCCAATGAAGCTGCTTAAATTCTTTGTTTCCCACAGCTAGGTCTGTCTGATGTAATTCCAAGACACTTCACATCCGAAAGCTAGGCTATACCAGAATGGAAGACTTATTTGCGAACTTTTGTGTTGCGCGGTGGTGAAGCTTGAAAGAGGTGTTGATCAACCTAATAATAAACTCAGTGCTATTGGACAGCTTGGGAATATTTGACGCGTTTGTCGATAAAATATCAGATGGCAAAAACATTTTCTGACCGACATTCGAGGATTGGAAGAAGTAAAAACGGGCAACTTGAAGGAAACCGACTGAATATCCATGTATTCGTTGTCAGACTTCAAGAGGCATGTGAAATTTAGATCAAAATAAGAGGATCGGTACGAATGGTTGTCAGAATGAACTGAACTGAACGTTCTAGTGGCATTTGATTCTTTGGCGCTCACTTCTCGGTTAGAAAATCAGTGGACAATTGTGGATTTGTGTCTTACATTGTTGTTCCTTTTTTTATTTTTATTATCCTTACACTTTACCGCTTTCATCTGAACACACACACGCTCCTCGTCCTATTCTAGTTTGTTGATGTCATCCAAGACAGTGTTTAGATTACCTTAGTGTATCAAATAGACTGATTAGTACCTTACGCACTATATTTCCTGGATAAATCAAATGGTTTCTCTGTCCGAACCAAGATCTTTTCGGAGTGTATCAATGTGAAATACTATGGTTGAATTTTATTGTTCAATAACACGGCGTCGTTGAAGTCGTTGGTAGGTTGTCGACATTTCGGTCACCACGGATAACTATTCTCGTGATCGGATTTACAAGGTGGTAACTACGCTGTGTTATTGAATAATAAAATGTTACCAAATGGTTTTTGTTCAACTGGAAGTTATAAGTTGCTTCCACGAATCAGCACTCATTCAATTGTTACGAAAACAGTGTTAGTCACAAGATATTCGACTGGACTAACAGGGTTTGACCTGTCGAACAAAAACAAGCTCACTTGCCCGCAGAAAGGTAGCACACCACCTGGATAATCAGGGCTGCGAAAAGGTAGACTAAATTTGAGTCGAAATGAGAGAATTACTACTGTGATAATAGCAGTAGCCAAATGAGCAGTAAATATAGGGTTTACCTTGCGAACGTTTGTTTCAGTTCCAGTTGAAAAACCACGGATTGCACCAGGCAGTAGGTTATATCAGTGGCGTGCACACATAATCACGTTTGCTTTTCGTTCAGACAGGCGCAGTCCGATTCAGCCACAGTAATGACATGAATGTTAAACCGTTTCACCAGTGCAGAAAGCGAAAACCCAAAATGTATATCCAGAAACCGGCTATATTTCGTTGAACTTTTAATGGCAGATTTTAGTAGCTCCCCTGTTGTATTCGTTGTTTCCAATGAGTGAAGTTATGTACTTCTAGTTCTCTCGTCATCTGGAGCAAACCACAGTGCATCATCAAACAGCTTGAGAAATGTGTCAACTACGGGTGGGATAACAAGGTATTGAAGTGGTAAATACGAACACCTGCTCGTAGAGTAAACTGAGCTACTACTTTCCGGGATCAACTTCCTTCTTAAAGAGCCAGCTCACGTAGGTGGTGTATTTTCCAGCAATTTTGTTCAACAGTGATTCATGCCAGATTCCGCGTTGGACTCTGTTCAGGAGACCGATTTGACTGGAGGACCGTCGTGATGAATTCACACTGAATTGGTATGTCAGCCCCAGAGAGATTCTCCTCACTCCTCATCGGCTTGGTGCGTAGTATATACAATAGCCAACATAATTCTAACTCGTTTTTTAGGTATCTGAAGACACGCGAAAATGGTTTTTGATGCAGTGATGGCAGAAAATAAATCTTAATCTTCTACTGAATTCAATTGAAATGTCATGAATACAAGCTCAAACAGCAGGAGATCCGTCCTATTGCAATACAAACAACAAAGAGCATGTTGCTGGTTTGCGGTGCCTTCGGTTCCAGCTGGGAAACGTTTTTTACACCCAACCGCTGTAATTCTCTCGCTCTGAGTTTGTGAGTGGCTTGGTTAACTTTGAATCCAGACCAACAGTAGACTGAAGGTCAACAGATGTTGCTGGTCGCAATCTTTCAGGTCTATACCCTACCATGGTTAGAGTGTACTCCAAGCATATCAACGGGAATGATGAGGGTGATCCCAGGGCCATGGCAGCCAGCCAATTAGGACAATTCAAATGTGGAACTTATTCAAATAGCTGCAAGCTACACCTGAAATTTCTCATCAATCTAGTGTGTTTTGTCAGCCGGGACATTCCGACAGATAATAATTCCGGGTAGTACACACGTTTATCACTGTGCTATCTAGTGGGATTGACGATGCTTGAGTTGAAGGGTATTCGGAATAACGTTGTAATCTCAACTACGTTTTACGATGAATTGGCCTCCGACCGGTTATCTTGTCTCACTCAGTCGACAAAGAATCATCACAACCCTGGTCATCGAAGAATTTCTCAGTGAATTCATTCTCGAAGCTAGCAATGAATCGAAATTAACTCCACGGATCACCAACAGAATGTGTTATTTGAAGCTGATTGTCACGGATTAGAGGTTCCAAATGTATATGAATGTGAACTTGAATTAACTAGATACGATTCTTTAGATATTTTCCAGAGAATTTCGAAATTTCTAGTCATTGGGGAATTAGCAATTTTTTCCTAATTGATTTGTGATGTATTTGTCAAATCCCTTCAATTTGATGTTTTGTCAATTCAATGTGGGTGATAGTTTCGCACCCACCGATATATAGCCATGAGTCAGACACGCATAATTTGGCGTAATGAATCTATCAAAATGTAAATTCCAATGTAGTACCCATTTCTATCCTGCCGACAGCTGATTAACTAGTGATAGTTTTTATTACAATAATATCAAATCACTTACCTATTACTGAGCGTCCTTTACGTCACAACACACAGTGCTCCCAATTGCCAGTATCGTCTTTTCTTTTCCCTATCAAACCTGAGATCTTTCCAGTGAGGTAGGAACTTATGTTTCAAATTTTGTCTCCAAAAATCAAAGAAAAACTAACTATTTCATTCTAACTAGCAGAAAATCACTATCTTAGGATTTTTAGTGACCTTTTGCAGTGTTACAATTAAGATGTCTGATAAACAAATCTGCGTAAACACAGAGTGATAAGGACTGGAGGAAGTTAGCCACACAAACCTAGCACGTGATAATGAAAGTTTGATTGTTCTTCCATTGAAAGGTAATGAGTTGCACCGGACTTCTGAACCGAGCAGTCCAGTAGATATTTATCTTAAGAAATCATCCCATTTGAAGTATTTGGTTGTGGATCTAAATTCTTTTAGATTTACTAATCACTCGTGGTATTACCACCGCTTTTCCTTTTGGAGCCTTATATGGTTCGTCATATCAAGCCTCAAGATGAGGTTCCCTGTTTCGCCAAAATACTCACGAAACTAAATATTTCACAGAAAATCTCCGCTCATGTCCATTCAGCATTCATAGAATAAAAAAATCCTAGGTCTCACTAATATTCGCGGCTTGAACCACAATATCTATTCTGCGCATCGTTTTCTCCAATCTTCTTAACCTTTTGTCTAATTCCTGACTGAGACGCAAATCTTTCTCTTGTTGGATGTTGTTCATTTCTTTTTTCGGAACTACTTTTTCCACTTCCAATTTTTATCTGAAGCTGACATTTGCACGTACATCTACCAGTCGGTCGCTACCTAATGTATCCTACATTTGGACTTTGCAAACCGTGAGCCCCAACTGGTGTGGCTGAAGCTCCGGTTTCCTTTTTTCAGCCATTACTTTTGTACAGTTTATCGTTTTCCCAACAGTAGTGATCCCTCAGTTTTTGATTTATCGTCCTCTCCCACAGGACCCTGTTGTCAAGTTTTCATTCTTGATGACTTTGTTGTCCAATTTAAAACTGACTGTCACACTCTCCTGGAGTTACTGCTGCGGGGTGTGAAAACGAAGTTTTGCTTAGGTCAACAATCCAAGTCAACTCAAGAATTTCCCCACACACATTCCCGATCGGGCTTGCCATCGTGGGCATTGTCGAGAAGTCAGGAATCTTCCTGAAAGCACTTTATCAGCGAGGCTGCAGTCAACATTCTTCCAACCCGTGAACAGTGTGCTTCGTGAACTGATTAGTATCAGTGATAAAACCAGCGTATCCCACTAAAAGGGACGTTCGTGACGCGAGTCCTATGAATTATTAAGTTCATCATACGTAACTGTTCACATCGGCCTCAGACACACAACCTACTGCCTACCCCTTACACCAAGGCGCCGTCCAATCAGACTTATGACGTACTGTGATCCGACTTAGCCAATCACATCTGAGCACCACGCTGGGCAATCAGTAACAATGTCATGTGTCCACGCGTTTCTTGCCTCATGTTATACAAAGTGTGGATTTTCGGTTACAACTGAATGCAGTTTTGTGCATTTATTCGCGGTTACTTTTTCATCCGGATTTGAAGATCGAGGGGTGACTGACTGGAGACAATCCAGAGGTTTGCGCACTGATACAACACGAACACCCTCGATCTTCCCACTTCTTTTTCCTTCTTATTCTCTGATATAGCCTTTTTCCAGCAAAATTTCACTGTTAAGTAACACAGCGTAGTCGAAATGGTTGGCAGAACATCGACATTTCGGTCACCAAGGGTAACCATTTTGAAATCTTCAAAAAGGTTACCATTCTTGGCCGAAACGATGACAACTTACCAACGACTTCGACTAGGTTGTGCTATTTGACAGTAAAATGTTATCATAATATTTCACTTGATGCATCGATTTTTCGATACACTCCGGACTGATCTCGGTTTTGACTTTGATTACCTTCGTTCCTCTACTTGGCTCATCGGACCACCGTCTCATCATCTTCTCTACCACTTTTTCTTGACATGTTCCAAAGTGGGATTCCAGATGCATCTTTTGGCATTTCGATTCAGCCAACTAGGAAGAATTCCGTAGTTTTCTGGCCTCCCGTCCCCGGGGTGACTATTGCTTCACTTCTGATGTTTCTTCCTCCGATTCAAACTTTACTGAGACTGTTCTCCAAGACATGCTTTATTTTATTCCACCCTATTCCAAACCCGGCAAGGTGCATTTTTCTGAGTGGTTTATCCAGCCTGCAGTAGTGCTGTGTCCTCAATGAGCTTCAAATTCAGACGGTGACGCACCTTTGATACTCCCCAATTACGTAGTCTCTTCGTGCACGTCAGAAACAAATGCTCGCTTTCTATTCAGAAAGCCAAGGATCATTTCTTCCGCCACAACGCCGAACGTCTTGCTTCTTCCGCTACTGGTAGCCGATCATTTTGGTCTCGTTAAATCTGCTTTCCGTAATTTTTTCCCTTCAAGTTTTCCCCCTTCTCTAACGCTTTTGGCTTTCTAGTCTGTGAACCCCATTGTTGTGTTCGATATTAACGAAAAATACAGTACGCAGCAGATCCGTTCATTAGCGTATCAGGAAACGTTTACGTAAACGGGCAAGCAAGCAAGTGAATCATCTAATGGCAAGCACAAGCAGCATGTGCGAACGAGTGCAGTCGAGCAGGGCCGTTCAGCAGTAACGAATCAACAAGCACGTATGGCTCAGTGCCAGAGTCTGATTGGTTAGAGCAAGCTGCCCGTGGCATGGGTAGAGTTAAAGTGATGTACTTATGTGTGTACATACACGTGTGACTAGTTGTGGCAGCAAACAGGCATCAACCAATAGGCAGTTAATAACGGTGCGTGCGTGTGAGACTGTTTCATTGCGTACGTGACTACTTGAACCGACACAACACCCGAGGTTTTGCCTACCGGTTTGCCTCTAATTCTACCTTATCCAACTCTTCTATTCTTCCACCTCAAACCACTCTTACTGGCAGCCCTTTTGTTCCCCTTATCACAACCATAAAGGTCCGCCAGACATTACAATCACTCGACCAAAATAAACCACCTGGTCCGGTCGGTATTCCATCCATCGTCTTGAAAATGTGTGCCTCAGAGTTAGCAGCAATTTTATGTCATCCTTTTGCTTTTCTCCATTCTGGCACGTTTTCCACCGCATGGAAAGAAGCTGTAATTTTTCCTATTCCCAGACACGGCGACTTCTCCAACCCAAACAACTACCGTTCTATTTCCCCAACTTCTGTAATTTGGAAGGTCATGGAAGCCATTATTTCCGACCAGTTACGAAAGTTCCGCGAACGTGAAGGACTGTTAAGCGATCGTCAACACGGATTTCGATCTCGCCGTTCTACTGGTGCTCTATTATCTATGGTGTCGCATTTCTGGTCAGCAGCACTCGAAAACCACAGAAGAACACACCTAGTCTCATTAGACATATCGAAGTCTTTTGACCGTGTCTAGCACAAGGGTATACTGTCTAAATTGCCCACTTTTGGGTTTCTTCCAGCCCTTGTCTTGTGGAAATCGAGTTTTCTCAGTAACCGGATCGCCTTCGTTCAGGTCGATGGGATTTTCAAGCACATCCTTTTCCCGTGAATTGTGGTGTTCCCCGAGGTTCTGTACTTTCTCCAACTCTTTCTGTTTTTCAACCATGATCTCTTATCCACGGCTTCTAACTTATCCACACTTATTCCGACGATGCCACCGTTCACTACTGTCTTTCTTATCCTAGCTGCTATCATGTCACCGCCGACATCGACCGCAATCATTGTGCTCTTGTAACTTCGCTCAGTTCGAACCTACGGGTCTAATTCTAAGGCTCTCAAAATCGCGTTCGTTTGAATGCTTCTGAAACATCTCTTCCTTCAACATCTCTCAGATACCATTCTTTCCCTACCACTTAAATTTTGATTCGGTTCCCCTTCGTTCCTATAACTTGATATTTTTCCAGGATTGTTCGACTGTCTCCTTTCCGTTCTGGTCTTCGTACATATTTTCTCTTGCTTTCAGTGCTGCGCACAAGATTGGTTTTCTATTCCACACCAGAAGTTCCTTAGAGCCATCCTACACCTTACTGTACAAAGCTCTGTTGTGTCCCACACTTGAATATTGCTATCACACGTAGGGTGGAGCCTCGTTTTCTTCATCTCTTCTTGACCGGATCCAAGGACATTCGTTTGGTAGATGACCCAGTTTTGACACAGAATTCGCAATCGTTTGTTCATCGTCGGGCAATTGCTACGTTGTCCCTGTTCTATAACTATTATTTTGGGTTTCGTTCCTCCAAGCTTGCCTCGGCTGTTCCAATCCTCTTTACATTTTATCGTCATTCTCGAGCACAAGCAGCTATTCGCACTTATTAGATTTCTGTCCTTTGATCTTCGACCTCGACCTTCCAGTCGTTTTCTTGCTCCCGGAAGGTCAAGTTATTGAACACCCTTCCTCCCTCTGTCTTTCCACTTACCTACAACCTTGCTCTTTTGAAAAGTGGAATGAACAAACTGGTCTTGACGTGAATGTTCCCTAAACACTCCCCTTACAGTATGTTTTCAAACTATGGGGTTTAGCCCTTTTAATGTGATTCACCCCATATGTAATAAAAAAGAAATTTGGTTGCAGGCGTTATCAACTGTTTGTTTGTTTAACTTGGACCAGTGGTTCTGAGATGCAGAGTTCATGTAGCAGTTCATTCTCGGCATGTATGTTAAAACTAAATTTTCGTCTTGCCATTCCTCATTTCCAATAGAATTAAGCTAAAACACCTTCGTCATTATTTGCGACGATTGTCTCACGAACATCCCAAACTGTACTATTGTCTTCCGGCTACTCTCCCCTATGCAAAATGTAAAAGTGGCTGGAATTATATATATTCCAACCCCCGTTCGATGTTTCAAACAAGCTATATATGATAGCTCTTTGTGGTTGTTATTAATAAAATCCCTGATCTTTATTTCACTGAAACTTCTGCTTGAATTGATATTTGGTTCATTCGTTGCTTTTCGTCAAATCCTGATAGTCGTTATAAGACAACTGAAGAGCCCTAATGTTCCACACTTAACCAGGTCACTCTGTACTAGAGTACTTTTTCGGTACCAGTTGCATAACTTTATCAATCCGCTGGTTGCTATCGGCAGCACTCGACGGCATTCGACAACACAACCATACGTTTTTGACCCTTGCCACCTTCTGGGGCTGAGAAAGTCGGCAGAACATGCGCAGTTCGCATGCTGTTCCCTAGGAAATCAACAGTTTTCGAGTATGATCGAATAAAATCGAACAAAACCTACCACAGTGTTCGTGGCATCTCCCCTTCACTCAGTAGTTTTAGCTAAAAAATCAGTGTCGGTGAGATGACATGCTGTTTGTGCCTCACCAAGTGTGTACAAATGTTCATAAATTGAGCTCACCAGTATTTTGTGTGGTCATTAATCACGAATTTAGTGTAAAACAAATGGATGTCAAGACTAAGGATAAAAAACTTTGGTTTATGCTGAGATTTAGAAAATCCGATGAAATACGTTACCAGTTGCATGCTCGTGTCCTTAACAACTCTGTATCAAATGAGCAAGTTATACAAAGGGAATGAACGATTGAATGGAACAAACCATAGGTGAACGGATGGTTACATCGATGGACGAATGACTGAATGAACGAGTGAGTGAGCAAGTGAATGAATGACTGAACGAATAAGTAAAGGATAGGATGAATGAAGGAATGAGTCAATCAATAGGTGAAGGGTTGGATGCGTGGAAGAATGAATCAATGAAAACGAAACAGTTTGACGAATAACATATCACATTAATAACCTAACTATGAGAGAATTGTTGTTTCACGGTGTTTTAACTTCTCTTGCTTGAATTAAAATTCACCATCAAATATAAAATCTGCAACTGAGTAGTAGGAGATTAGATTTGTATATAATATGATTCATCATGCAGCTTGAAAGCTCAACTCACCATTGAAAACCATGGAAGCACTGTACAGCTGTTTCATCCTTGTTGGGAATCATCAGCAGTGCACATCCACTGAGCCCCCACGGGGACTCGAACCCGGGGTGAACGATCGTGAATCGAACACCCTAACCGCAAGGCTATCCGGGTTGGCTCTCAACGGTTTTTGAACATCTACACTACATGATATAGCACCATTTGTGAGCCTTTTCTTTTATCTGAACGAACAATCTGAATTACAGTGCTCGGTTCAGTGGTAAAATTTCATTTCAGTGGACCGCGTTTTTACTTGTAACCATTTCAGGTCACCTGACCGTTGAAAAATTAGGAAACGCTATCCATCATTCATTTTCAAGGAGCAGATGAAGAATTTTCAAGGACGTAATAATTATTCGTCGATTTGTGAGAAAATAGTACGAAAGATCAAATTATGAATACTCCCAGGGTGATATACATCAAAGCCATCAAAACGGGGAAATCCTGGTAGCTACACTGAAACTAATTAAACATCATTTAACTCGGCGCAGAGCCGTGAGATGCTAACCACAGAAATAAAGTAGCTTATAATTGACTCCTTTACATCTCTCATTATTATAACTGTTTGTGCTCATTTACATAGAAGTCATGACCTATTTAAATTAATGGTAGTGTAAAGTATTGACGTGTACCGTTGTTCCTATACTCTGTGCTGTAATTGTCGAAGTCTATCCATGCACTGAGAGGCTTTCACTTATTGAGTTTTTGTTCTGTCTACGCCTTTACAGATCGTACACGTGCAACCCCCATGGAAGAGTGCAGCTTCCAGCATACATCCAAAGACCCCGTCATTCTCAGCTTCCATGTGTTGAATCGTTGTCTTTTTCATCGTCGTCGGTATCGGTGTCGTCTCAGTCACGTCTTTATCACGTTCGTTGTCGTCTTACAATAGTATTGATACCAACAAACACTGCCCAGTAAGAACGTTAAAACCAGGATGACCGCTCAAAACGAGTACGTCATGGTGCTACACGTGGTTGTTTAAAAGACGCACCACAGAATGAGAACACAGTCAACGTATTTTCGGTGAAAAAGTTAAACTGGTGGCATTAGAAATTCAGGCTGCTATTTAGCAATTCAGCTATAAAAAAAAGAAGTAGAGCTACCCCCCCCCCTCCCCCCATCCTCCCTTTTCTGCAACTGAGGTAATCATCTAGCGTGTGTAGAACCGAGTTGATGATAACTACGAAAGCTATTTTCTGTTCAAAACAAAGGGCAAGATTACGAACACCTATTTGCTGGTATTGTACTGAAATAGACGATAATATGCTAAGGAAGGGGATGTTTAACCACCATTATTTCTCAAACAATTTCCCGCGGCGAAATTCCATTTTCCTTAGAAGATAGAACTAAATTATCCCTATTCGTAAATGCTTCACTGAATGAGGAGGTTAACTTCACATAAGTAGCGTGTTACAGCTGTCTGTCTGGCTGTTTGACTAAATAACCTCCGGGGAAAAACTGAATAGGAGATCCAGTGATCAAGTGAGCTCCTTTTGACTATTTGAGCAGACTGAGTGACCGAATGACCCGGTGACTGATTGACTAACAGACTGATTACCCTAAGTAATGTTCTGACCGTCAGACTTATAATCTTATCATAGTTCGACTGAACTTAGGTAAAAATTTGCCAATATGATGTTACTTTAAATAAGTGATTTCTGTTCACACTATTACTGTCACGTGAACCGGTTGCTTCAAAACAGAGAACTTATTGGAGAGCCTTAGATCACATTCGCTATGTGAATCATGTGTTATCACTTTGTTTCGTCGGAAAATAACAGACTATCATTCGTATTAGTTTTCATATTGCCGTTGGTACCTAAACGATGAAATTTGAACCCGAACTGTCTTAAATATGTTCAAGGTAAAAGAAATCCTATTTTTAAGCTACGCGATGTACGCAGCAGAATGACACTCCAAAGCTTCTGCTGAACACATTCAACGTGCTGCTGAAATGTTGACTGAGAAAATGAAAGTCGCATTTTTCACTTCATTCCCTATTGGTAGACCCTACCAGTGGTTAACTAACGGCGGTAATCTGAAAATTTCTACCCAGGTGAGTTAGATTGCCGACTGACAACTCGCTAAGGCAAATATTTCGACTGGAATCCAGATATGGTAAATATGAACATACAAGCCGTCTTCTATTTTGGAATAGTGCATCCTTGTGGTTGATATTTTAATGAGGTGGAGGGACCGTGATAGGATTCAAAACTGCACTTGCCAAAGGCAATCGAATGTGGATATTTCTCGCGAACACGTGCGAAGGTTCAGTCACCGTGTTCGTGTTTCAGTAGACATTTGGTACCAGTAAGCGTTCCCCAAACAAACCAGCCACTTTCCAAAGGTCTGTGAAAAACTATATGCCAGCTGTGCGTTCGTAAATAGATGCGAAAATGCAGCTTTACGCTCAGGGGAACATGTTCGCAAGCATACACGTGCGCTAGAGATCAAGTCGCGTTAAACATCACCCAGATTATTCAGCTAAATTCCGATGGTCCGTGCTAAAATTTTCATCAACGAGCATTGCAACTCCCTCATACCTGTACAGGAACACACACACACACACACACACACACACACACACACACGTGAACACATTCGTCAACGTACACATGCAATGAAGATTCGGGCGAGCATAGCAACAACCAAACACTTTCCATTACTTTCCCCTCCACCGTTCATTCAGACTGCAGTCCCATTGGTTCATAGTGCCAGTCTACCACACATGTCCGGTAACTACCACGAATATAAAAGTACACGATAAAGCGGCACTATCATGCAGACTTACTGGGTCATTACAATGGCTCCATTGACTCAACAAGACGTTGATGCTCTCATGGATGAATTGAAACCGCTCACCACAAGTGAGGAATTGCGGACACAATTGGGCATGAAGGTGTATGATGCGTGAGTTCACAATGACATGTTTGATCATCCATAAATATTATTATCAGAAGAAGGGAAAGCGAAGATAAATGAATCCAGTTGTCCTATATTGTATCATGTCACATAGTTTCGCAAATCAAATGATCGAGGTTTTTTGAGTATGTATTCCTCAGGAGCTTGCATTCATTCCTCCTTTTCCTCATCTCTACCTCTCTCGCTCACACACACACACACACACACACACACACACACACACACTCGTTAACCACAACTGGTTCTCACTCGACAAACAGCCTGTTCAATGCAAAGCCAGATTACATTCAACTGTTCAGCAAGTTGCACGGTCTCGACAACTCCAATGTCAGACAATCTGAGGGATTCAAGTATTACGGAAGAACATATGTGGAAGATCTGTTGAAATTTATTCACGCAGCTGCAAACGAGGCGGAATACCGCAAACTGATTGATGAAAGTGGTGCACAACACAAGACAAGGAAAGTGAACAAGGAGCAATTTCTGGTGAGTTCTTGTACATGCACGTGCTCACAACGATGCCTTCGTAACCGATATTCCCGAGCACAAAGATAACAGGTCTAACGTGGTATTTGATCGACAAAAGAAACCACAATGTGTGTAACTATATTTATCACCGTTGATAATGTTGTTCAGTTTCATAGTCATCTCAAATGTGCTGTCACGATCATGTTCGTTTTGTTCACAGGCTAAAAATTCACTTTCATTTGAGTGCATAAAAACACACTTTGATCTACTTCACTAGACACGAAATTGTTCGATTTGACTTCCTGTACAACTTGTGCAATAGGTTTAATTTCCCTTCTGATTTCTAGAGCGGTGAGCCTGTATTCACCCAAGTTTTCAAGGAAGTTCTCAAACAAGGTCATAATGCTCAGTCGATGGAGAAACTGTTCAAGGACATGATTCCGGCGATTGCCAACAAAATATGATCTGAACACACACCGCCATGCTCTATCTCTCTTCCTCTCCTGCACTCGAACAGCAACACCCAGTCATGAACTGCGAACATCACTTGGTAGTGTCAGATATTTAGCAGTCATCATGTGAAATGCTCTTCGACTTGCTTCCTCGAAGTAAGAGACTCATAAAACCAATGAATCTCCCGAAAATAGACCGCTGATTGACAACCATAATAATCATCTTTTCCATATTTCTGCCTGAATTTCCACAAATATTTTGAATTCAGTACATCGACGGTTGGGTATTTAAAATCGATAACGGACTATTAGGAGTCAAAACCTGGACACGGAAGGGAGTATGCGTTTACCAAACTGTAAGCAGACAGCTCGGACAGCCTGGTGGTTATGCTTTCAACTCTCATTCGTTCACCCCCGGGTGTAAATCCCAGACGGGAATTGATGGGTGTGCACCGGTAATGATTCCTAACAAGGAAGAGAAAGGTGTTCAGTAATTCCAAGGTTTCAGTGGTAAGTGGAGCCTTGATACTGCATGTTGAAGATCATATTTATCTTCTGTATATAGATATTAATTTCATAATCCGAAAAAACCCGTAAGATAAATGTATCAATCAATTAGTACTAAGCAAGTCGATGAAACAAGTAAGCTGTGCAATTATCTTAAAGATTTTTATCAGAGTTGATGCAACACTGAAAAAACCAACCATCAGTTGATTCAGTTTCTCTGTGCTCGTGAGGAGTGACTGACGTATAAAGTCACTGAATCGCGGTGACCATATTAGTTATTTGAAGAGTGATCAAGTTGTGTGAATTTAGAATGAGAGCTGTCAAACAGGGATCTCTACTTAGAACTATCACTCAGGTCTGTACAGTACACCTGTAAAGTTTTACCGTTGCGCAAAAAAGTCATTTGAAATTCCAATATTAAAATGTTCTAAAGAACGTCGGATATTTTGAAGCAGCAGTACTGTGAACAGATTATCCACCAGACTAACAAGTCCTATGTATTTGACTCTAACCCAGTCAAGATGGTCTTGCTGTAAGGTGGACGTAACTCCTTGGAGATTCGGTATTCAGAGCTTTGGTCAGAATCCACCATTCTTTACCCACGACCCACAGTTCTTTAGCCTTGACGCACAACATTTTCGCATGCCACTCCATGCCAGTCAGGTCAAAAATATCACAGTATTATGACATCAAGAGATGTTGGGACAATTCATTTCCTACAAAGATTGGTGTTGCAAAGCTGATTGAACAGATGAGAAAGTGTGATGATCGTATGTTGCGCAGTTGACCGTGGTAATCTTATCAATTGCAGCACCGAAAATTGATTGGGGAAGGTGTAAAGGATGCTCCGGTATCGTCGAATCACGTGGCGCAGCCAGTAAGACTGCTGCATTTTCAGTGAACCAGTTTCTAATGTGCTAAAAAATGCAAAGGATTTGAAGTAGAAAAATGTTTTCCTTTTGAATTGACTGAAAGCCTCTTACGTTGGGTAGAAAAACGGACCATTCCGCGGGGGGGGGGGGGGGGGAAGCACTCGATGATTAGTATGTAAATATGAGTCCATAGCCCTCTGGAAAACGAGCGCACTGACAAAGACAAATTCTACGGAACCACCAGGTAGCAACGGACTCTGAGTGGCATGGCAGAGACTCTTTAAAAAGTGCAGTGTTATATTCGTATGACATCCATACTTCGGAATACTGGCGGCAGACGAACATACTAATGTGTCCAAGTTAGTTCCTTTACTTGACGATAAACTTCGGATTGTTTTACTACCCACTTGTGAGCCCCCATAGCTACAACGACGTATACCGTAGCTAGTTTCATTAGTATACAACCTCATAGTTGCGGTACCTGATCGTTGTAACCAATCGGCGTAAAGGGCTTGTTTAGTTTTGGCTGTATCTGAGCTTCATTGAAGCGGCTCAAAGATTAGCTTCTTAAGCGAACAGTGATACCTAGCCAGCGATCGGTCAGCGGATCACTTGCTGACTTTTTTGCTTTAGAAATCTTCCGCTATCCACTCCTTCAACGGTCCCGATGAGCTAGTTGGGCTTTCGTCCACCACTTCACACAAATGTGTGACACTCTTAGTTGAACTTCGTCTAGTAGAGTTCATATGTGAGTGCTGTTTTCCGATCAGTAGCAGAAATAACATGCATGTTTTGGTCTTAGTGCCGTTACGTTTGACAACTTCCTTCAAATCATCTTTCAAAGTACATTCGACTATCCTCCTTCAGTCTTCCGCGCTGCAGAAATGATTGGGTAGTCTCTTCTCAAACATATTAGCTCTCTCCATATTGTCAAGAGTTGATGCGCACGGTGCCAGGTAAAGCATGATGAATAGCATCATAAACTGTCGCGGTTTGGTTATATTGCCTGACTGCCTCCGAAAGAAATGTCAACCAATGAGCAATGTCAACCCACGCAAAGTTAAAGTTTCGCCAACTTGCAGCCCTGTAAGTAAAAGTCCGTACAATTTCGCATTTAAGGTCCCTGACAAAGACCAAGACGTTATATGATAAAACGAAAGGAATGATTCCTTTAGTGTTCAGATAAGTGAGTGAGTTGACATTCCGAGGATAATACACACAGTTATCGCAATTACAACCCCATCACTGTAATCCGCTTATTTATGTTGCAACATTTGACAGCGTCACTATCACTGAAAATACAGCAGTCTTACTGGTTGTGCCACGTGATTCGACGATACCGGAGCATCCTTTACACCTTCCCCAATCAATTTTCGGTGCTGCAATTGATAAGATTACCACGGTCAACTGCGCAACATACGATCATCACACTTTCTCATCTGTTCAATCAGCTTTGCAACACCAATCTTTGTAGGAAATGAATTGTCCCAACATCTCTTGATGTCATAATACTGTGATATTTTTGACCTGACTGGCATGGAGTGGCATGCGAAAATGTTGTGCGTCAAGGCTAAAGAACTGTGGGTCGTGGGTAAAGAATGGTGGATTCTGACCAAAGCTCTGAATACCGAATCTTCAAGGAGTTACGTCCACCTTACAGCAAGACCATCTTGACTGGGTTGGAGGCAAATACATAGGACTTGTTAGTCTGGTGGATAATCTGTTCACAGTACTGCTGCTTCAAAATATTTGACATCCAGTCAGAAATTTTTACTAACACTTTGGATCATGGATTTGGGCAACGTACAACTTCTCAATCCTCGTAGAAGAAGTACTAAGAAGACAAATCAGTATTCGTCGCGTTCATTCATTTAAATATCACGTGTTCATTTCGAAAGTCGTCGTCGAAGTACAACTCGCATTCTGCAGTAGCCTTCGCTTTCCACTAGTAATCGCATAGGGATATCACTGACTTGGTTAATCTTCAATCAGGGGATTTAGTCAACTACGATAAAACATTTTTATCAGGATATCTCGGAAACCTCCGTGAGTTAAACACTGCAGTGGAACACGAGTAGGTCATCGAAAGGCCAACAGACGGGTCTGCTCAGTTGTAACTCATGGTCATCGGTCAGGCTAAGGTTGTCCGCAAAATTTGGTGAATTCCAACTAATCACATTAGTGAGTGAGTTCGCAGTACAATCAGCCCAGTGGAGAGAAAATCCAAATATATTTACCACTTTAACACCGTGGTAATTATGCTTTTTCCTACTCAGCGACCTGTCTTCTGGCTCCTCACTAGAAAGTTCATGGGGCAGAAACGTCGAAGACAAAATATAAGACCACCAAAGTAAAACCACTTTGATTTGAAATGAAATGGATACCTTTTGTGATATAAACTTGTTCCTATTAAAAACAATTAAGCAACTAATGAACCTCATCTTATCAAATAAAATCAGTAAATGAGTGAGGTAACCAGAAACAGAGTTGGTTACTGATTATCATGATCGATTATGACCAGAATCTTAGCCACTGGGTTTTCCCACTCTCTTTGAATGTATTTCAACTTAAATAAGGTCAGTCCATCCAGTTTGTTAATTTACAATAAATTATCCTTCTGACAGTAGATAGGAGACACAGACAACTCTCGTTAACTTTGGTTTTTTCAATCTCTCTATTAAATGCTTGCGTATGAGTAAACAAGTGCCTCAAAGGCTCATTGCACTATTAGGTACAGTCAGCAACCCGAATCTGACATTTGGAGTAGAGATCTATATCAGGTCTCAATAAATCAGGTGTGATAAAAAGCCGGAAGACAACGGGTCACTGTCCATTACCAAACTAACCCGCGACTGCTGGATTCGAACCTCTGATCTGCAAAGGGGAAAACAAAGCTTTAAACCACCCAACCATCGCCGGCTGCTGATGATGTTTGTAATCTAGATTAATGGTTTTTGATTAAATCTAAATCGCTTTGGTTGGAGTTAAACTTACAAGCTTTTCATAGCACGAGGTTATGTAATCTCTAATGGTTGTGAACCCTTCTTGACCTAAAGCCAAGTACAACGACAGGGTGCATCTAAATTCGCGGACAATCGTCGATCACAAAAAGTCGGCTACGGTCACTCATTGTTCAGTGTGTTGTTTGTAGTTAGTTATTAGCTTACGATTATTTTCTCAGTAAAACATGAACACCTTTGTTCTTTCATCGACGAAGGTAAGAATCTCTTGCTCAGCTTAGCGATTGACTAAGTGTGACAGAAATATTTTATCCCTTGTGCATTAAGTTGGCCTAAAAAGAAGTGCACAAACACCATTTAGCATACAAGGAGTGCTGCACAAATACAAATATGAAAGTGCATTTATTAGCATCGGGAGGGCAGTCAGTGCTTCTAGAATCGATATCAGGTCACAAGCCGTTTACCGATTCGATTGGAGAAGCTCCACGTCCAGACGAGGATCGAGTTCACAGGCGGAAAGCAAACAAAACAGAGTAAACTCTCAGAAGAACTACGTCTCTGCGGGTTCCTTATTCGTCTGGTAATAATTCCTGGTCAGCGTCTGACTTTCCTTCAAGTGTGGTCATCGTTTGTTGAAAGGGGTTGCCATATTTGGATTTGCGCAACGGACCACTCCGCTTTTTGAAGAATTTTATAAGATCCTTTCCGGAGACTCAGCACAAAATGGAATCAACCAAAAAAGGTCTTTTTGACCGATATAGATAGGCACCAGTTGTTAATTCACAATTTGATTTAGGGAAATAAACTTGAATTTTACTGAATGGTATGTTTATCTGTAGTTCCGTGTGATTCAGCGTTTTCAATGAGTGAGAGAAACTAGCCATGAGTAATGGTCTGTTCATTTTAGAAGCAAAGCTTCAGGTGATTCAGAAAACCTATTGCTTAAGACTAACATCTGCTACCTTACCCTGAGTTATCTGTGAGGGAATGGGTAAAAAAAAGGATTTGATGATTCTTTCGAAGATGACAAAAGACTGAAATCTGCACTACCCTCTCATGGAACACGTTGACTTCCCGGTTGAAGCCAAGAGATGGCCGGTGGTAAGAGGCACTAAGTCATTTAGCACTAGATTGAAGTCAGTCGCATCAATACTTTGCGAAGTTCCACATAAATCCGAGCATTCACCTCCTGATAATTAAAAAATACATTGCATCTATTAAAATAGATGAGGAAGAAAAATGTTCTAGTATTTTACGTGCATCCTCACTCTGTGAAGCTTATTATTTGCATTTCATTTTTTTATTCTGGTTTTGTTATCACGAATGTCATCTGGTGGCTCTAACATAAATTAACAGTATTGGACTGTGCAAATCACTGAGTGTAAAAACAGAGAAATGGTTCCATTATGTAGTGCAAGAGATCATTCTGGAACAGCAAGAACACAGAATAGTGATCCACAGGTAATGGCTGTTTGTACCGAAGGATACCTAATTCGCTTTCCAGTCACGAGTGAGAGTAGACAAAGTTGTCACGCATGCTATGTACATGACAGTGTGAATAATCGCAGCTGCTCGGAAAAGCAACTGACGGTAGATTCCATGGTGAGGTGACAAGTCATAACAGCAAAAGAGTAATTGTAGGTCACTACCCAGTCTCAACACAAAGGGGTCACATCCGAAAAGAATCCGATTGCCAGGTTTTGTACATCTATAACAAAACAAGCTTTGCCGGTTAGTTTCCCTAGTAAAAAGAGAGACACAATATACAAAAGAATTGTTAATAAAAGCGGAAAATTTTTGTACTCCCTTTTAAGCTGGCGATCAAATATCTAAACGTGTTAAAACACAGCTTAAAGTTATATTGTAACCATAACCTTTCACAGAGAGTCGGATGACATTGCGGAGCCACGAGGTAGGTGGGTTGATAAATCCCCAAACAAATCTATTTCTTGTAATTTTACTTCTCCAACATGGTCGTCATATTTAAAGCGGTCCCCCAAAACCGTAAAGACCTCAAAATTAGCTGACCACCATCAAATATGACTGCAGTCATTCGCAGACAATTTACAGTTGAGTGAAATGAATCACGCACCACTCGTAGACTCTATGTTGTTTATACCATTTAGATGTGCTGCTTTTTCAGTTCAAGTTAGACAGATGTAATCTGTATCCAGGGAAATGAAATTCATTTACTACATAACCGTTTTTGCACACAGTAACTGAAACAGTAAAAAGTAATCGAACTGTGCAATACAAATACGCTCTTTGTCCGTATCCAACGCGATGCGCTGTGGTAAGTAATCAAGTGAAAAAGAACACTGAATGACTTTAATAATTTGAAGGGTACACGAAAAAAATGCGTATATATATATATATATATATATATATATATATATATATATATATATATATATATATATATACGAGCTACGATCAGTAGCTCAATGCAGCTGGGCTGATTTTCGATCGTGATGGGGTTGTTGGCTTTAGAAACGTCAGTGGGTCAACAGAAATCAATTCTTCTCGATCGCAGCCGTGTTAAACTAGAATGAGAGAATTCGGTTAGTTTGTGTGTGGATCGATTTTAATGGGCAATAAGTTAAAACTTCGCTTACAACGAATAAACGTAGAGCAGTAAATCTACTCCAAACGAGTCAGCATTCAATCCGTCAAGCTCTTTGGAATTCGTTATTATACTGGGAAACATTGTTTTGCATTGCTCGAATTTTGTAAGCTCAAGTGCTTACGTTTCATTCAAAAATATCCGTTCAAAAATCCATACCAGTCATATTTAATTTTATGTATAAAATAGAATCAGAAGAACTGAAGTGTATACGTGTAGATTAGTGCCCTTAAGCGGGTTTTTCTTCTTGTTTGAACCATATACAAGAAGGTGATACGGACGTCATTTGTTCCATGATAGGACCTGGGAAGTTCTAAAGCAGGTCCATATCCCACCTTCCTATTGAACATCGGTAATATAAATTCTATTTATATCTGTGACGTTTACATCGGTTTTTGTTGTATTTTGTTGATGATTGTGTACGGTACTAGAGGATTAACTCGCCTGTTCATTTCAGTAGCACAGAACACATAAAACTGTCTTCTGTTTAACGTGTAGTCCGTGCTTTACTGACGAAGAAACCGATATTTTTTCAGGATATTAGATGCGCTGAGCACCGTTTATCCAGCGTGTAGCAACTACCCCGATTAACTGGGCTGCCAGTCTAGCGGAAATTTAGTCGCTCTAGTTTGACGCACGATATGGGCTGTACACGGCTAGGGCAGCAGAACAAATTCCAATCGTATAACCGTGTTTATCGTACTTTCGTGGTTCTATATAATGCTATACATAAAAATACATACATCAAGGTAAGTGACTGACAGCCAGTTGAGTAATCAAGAACAACAGTACCAAAAGTTATCCGGCAAATCGGGACAATGCAGTCATAAACTGCCCACTCAGCAAAGAGTCAAATAAAACTGTAGCGCAACATGGTCACGGTGGAGATTATAAATCAAGAAGCTTTCTAGCTAACATGAAATTATAACTTCAGTGACGGAATAACAGAGTAGCCTACAGTTAGGATATACGTAGGAGTTACCATTGTCAAAGTACAAATAGTAGCAGTTGGAAAACGACAGAAGGGACGTGCACACGTGAACATACGAACTTGGCAATAGGCTTTTTGTGTTGCAACCCTGCTATGGTATGGTACTGGGGCACCGGGTCCGCCGTCGGGAGATCCAGTCTCCGATGGGCAGTCTTCCTGCATGGGTGAAAGGTTCAGCACATCTTTCTTGCATTTGAAATCCAGTCGTAGGACACGAGATTCAGAAAAATAAACGAAGAATATTCATCCAGTATACCTCAAAAAATGTAAAATGAACAGTATCAGTGCATTAGAAACGGAGAAATTAGGTCATGAGTGCTCGAGGTCCTTGATACGTGTGCTTGCTACTCATGAATAGAACAAGTGAGAATGGGTAGCGCGTAATTAACCTGCTAGTGGCTTAAAGTGCCTCCGTTTCTAAGGCAGTTGCTGAGGTCTGCCCTCCGCGGACTTTTCAACTGTTTGAATCAGTCTGCTTCCATCCAGCTAATCTTGTGCTATTAAATCTGAGACTGACGTAGATGAACATCAGTCGGCAGCCTTCGGTAATGAAAGGACGATATTTTTAGCTGTAAATTATTGATTAATTAGTATTTTCGATGAATCTTAGTACTTTCGAGAGGTGGGGTCTATAAGTAAATTAATTAGTTCTGATATTTTGATATATCCAAGGAAAACGTTATGTATATTCATAGCATGATGGTTTTGCGGCATTATCTAGGATTCAAAATAAATTATAATGTGGATGGTTATCGTATTATCGTGGAACCATTTTTATATATTTGCACCACGAAGGATGTTTCACACTGGAGAATATTCCACCTACGTGTAATTTGTATATAGTTCCTTTGTCTTTTTCCGATTTGTAGATGAGAATACGTTATCTGAATCCACTTTACGTGACTTTTTAAGCCAATCCATGTGCAATGAATCCCGGGTCACAATATAGTAGAAAATTGTTCAATTTCTTTTTGGTTGGTTGCACATGCAATGAAGTAAAACTTGACTCACAGTGACTCCTTGGTGAAATCGTTTCGGTGATTCCCCTTCCACCCAGTGAAGCTACTGAAAGTCATCCGGACAGTCCGATGATTTTTTTGAGTTATCTTATTGTACTTTCACATGTACTACAGACTTTCCCGGTGATTGTTGTGGAAACCCAGTGAGTTAGTTATGAATACATTCATTAACTACGAAGCAGTTTTGTAACGGGAATCAACCTCGTTTATTTGCTTAACATATTCTCTGTCAGCTTAATGGTCTCAACTTTAATAACAGTGGCAACTTTTATAGCCTGTCGGTTGTCGTCTAGAAAAGGAAACCAAACAATAATCATGTTTTCCGACCAACTGCATCACTCACCTTTACCCAGAAGTCGTGCAACTTTACCAGTGCCACAAATTGATCAAGTGGCTTACCCATTTTGACTGCTACCAAAGTATAAACTTGAATAATTCCACTAATCGTGTATAGTGGCTGTCCTAATTGCAAACGCTTCACTCTATGCTAAAGAGCTACGGCAAGCGCATTGTTGTTTTAATTAACATTGAAGACCGCGTTCAAGGAACATTTGACTCAAACCAGGCGATGTACCACTCGCACATGGATCGATATAACTATTACGTGGTAGCCCGGCCGTAGTCCTAATGTCCCATTCCACAGTTGCGCACATGAATGAAGACTCACGTACTAAAAGTGTCTCTTAACAAGTGAAAAAGGCAAAACCGGAGATAATAAACGAAAAGGCGTGGTCCTAAAAAGAGCCGTGGAGTCATTCACGTGCTCCAGCTTTGGTGCTAATAGGCCCCATAGTGTACATAACGATAATTCTCTTCGTTATATAATGCTGCGCACAGGAAACGCGTCCTTCGCCCACAGGTCCCGCATTGAACCCACTGAACATCTTCATCCAAGTCCACCATTAGCTCCTCCTTCTTGCAGACCCTGCAAACCTCCTTTGTAATCAAGGAAGACGAGACATATAGCTTCCTCCGTTTTACCATTGTGTGGAGAGCTGCGGAATTTGTCGCCGGAATCTTCTGAACGTAACTGCAGCCAGTCCGGATAATTAAACATTATCTTCGCCTATATTCCTCGTATTTAATGTTGACATACACCTTGAAGAATGTACTATCTGCTGAGAGATGAATTGGGTGATGGCCTCTATGCTGGTGTTGAGAACCGGTTGATTGCTTGACTGTAGATGCTGTTCTTTACGAGCGGCCATTTTAGGTACATCCACGTATGACTGAACTAAAGTTGGTGATGAACTCTTAGGTAGTGTGAACAGCATCTATTCATCCGGATGAACACCCAGAAGAGTGGTAACTAAACTTAATTTATTCAGGAAGTTACTGAAATTTTTTCAACCCAGCTTACTCAATGCTACTGTTATATTCTTCAAGACATTGTGAGCCCGGGATAACTAGTCGCTCTTAGAAAGAACCTCAGACAGTGATGCAGGGTTTGTATCTGCACGGGATCTGCCTCTAGAGCGATCGGTTGTAGTGTTCCCCTAAAAGGCCGCATACCCAGTGACATTTGATGCATTGGGTAATTTGTCTCCTTCATGACCGTCCGCAGGCGTCGACACGGAGGAGACCATTGGTGACTGAATGAACAGTCCAATTTTGCGTTTCTCGTTAGGGCAACGCGAAATGTTCTAGTCCTATGGTTTCGAACGAACCACACTGTTTACTAGCTGGACAGACATGACTACTTCGCCGCACAGGTGATCCAAAAGAACAGTGCAAGCATGCTTAGTCAAGATGACCAGCACGGGTTGCACCCGAAACGGTGTATCGAGTGGATTGAATCCTACCATTTGATCCTTAGCCACCCTGTGCCTGCTGGTTTTAGTCAACGACCGGAAGCGCCTAATCGTGTTCCTAAATACGCCCAGCAAGGTGGAACGGTTGGACAGACCATTTTTCAGATGTCTGTTTTCCGTTTCCACTCTGTTACTTGTGTAATTACCCCAAAACAAAACCATATTCAACGAGTGCCTGACTCAGAATTCCTCATATAGCATCCATACAGTGTTCAGGTATGCCACGGCTTCAGAATTCCTAGACTCAAATGCAGCCAGATATCTTTCGAAGTGCAGCTGAGACAACGTGAAAACTGTGTTACGCATCCATTGAAAAATGCGTAACCTATCAGACTGCTGCACAGCCTGCAGCTTATCACACCTACTTTCCAAGTCCTGAGTTATATAAAACCCGCAGAAAACCATTCTAGATTGTGAGTAACCGTCTGTCTATGCACTGTATTCAGCTAAATTTCTATCTACCACAACAGTCTTCCAGCGTAGACTTCGTGGAAGAATCAGGGGCATGAATGTCAGCGCCTTATGATAACTACAGCCACTATTTTTGGGGAAAATGGCGTAAAAAATACTACGACCTAATCCCGTCCCTTCCAATACCACAGTGTGCCAAACCCTACGCCTACCACGTTCGAGCAGATTGGTCGCATCCGCTGAAATTACGTCACCAAACTTCGAGCATAAATCCAAACTGATAAAAGGAAAGACAAACACAAATCAGATCTCATTATCCTCCGCCATTATGTCGTCATGCCCGAGGGAAACTAATAGCTGTTCCATCTGCTGCGGTTCATTTAAAGACTGCTGTTTACTAAGCAGCCATTTTATATTGTGATATCCATAATGATTTAAACGCCTATCAGAATTCTCTTGCATATAATTCCCAAGTTCAGCAGTACTGTAAAAGCTATGCGTCAGTTAAAAAACATGACTATCTTGATCAAGTGTCAGCCTACAATTACAGGCGTATATTTCTTCATCCCCTCTTTGGAAACTGCGAGGAATCTCCATAAACCAGCTAAAAACACAAAAGCACGAACCCAAGAAACGAACCGTTACTAACCCACCACAGTCCAGATCGGGATACCTACAAGTAATAAACAAACACAAAAATTATAACTTATCTCGACGAATTTCCACATTTTATTCTTCGGTGCAAGCAGCAATAGTTTACTTACTGATAGGGCCCACCTTCAGGCAAAACTTAACGCAGTTTGGTTGCCATTTGCGAGGTAAGAGAGTTATACACAAAGAATGACTAGCAACTTTCACTTTTAGGCCGTCGAAATTCAGCTTGGAAAGTCTTGAAATCCGGACAAATCTTTCACCCCAAATGTCGGAACAAAGCAGAATCATCCAGAGGCTCGTGTTCCATTTGATCAACCGAACAACTTTTGGGGCAGCAGCAGATTTACGAACTTTAAGTGCCCCCTCGTTTATATATGAAATGTCCACCAATCACATCGAAACAACTAACGAAAGTGAGGGTTTAAACAAATTATCATCAAGCCTTTTACTAACCCCACAGATATGACTGTGAAAAACCAAGCTAGTTCACACAGTTGCATCCGTCCACATTTGTGACAACACCATTTGGGTCCCATCGGCAGTGATCTGCAGTACACCAGTCGCAGCAGATTATTTACACTATTTGGTGAGAATGTCATCAGAACACAAATTACAAAAGGTAATTTACATAGCTCGTCAGTGAAGTACAAATAACGCGGAATTTTAACATTTCCCGCATATTGATGAACAATGTGACAATTGATAACGGGTTACTTTCTAGGGTTGACTTCTTGAATGGCTTTGGGAAGATAACAGACTGGCAAACATAGAGTAATAACTGAAAGATGCACTGATCTCGATATACAAATTTCAATTCTTTTGATATATTTTGAATGTAAGATGAAACCTGAATGAGGGCTTTTTGAGTGAATGTTTTGGAGTAAAATGTAAGCACATAACCTTAAAAAATTCATTCAGTAGAATATAGTACTTTCCGAATCAATCAGCACTCCCGCTGGCTGCTGGCTGCCACCCAAGAAGTGTAAAGATTTTGAGATTACTCATCAGGATGTCAGTTCGAATTCTCAGTGTGAGGGCATAAGTAGAAAACTGCCAATAAATGTGAAAGCCAAGATTCTGTAGATAGTTTCTGAACCAAGGATAACGCGAAATGTACTGGCGTCTTGCGAGAGACCGCGCAGAATGTGACCACAAACAAGACTGCGGTGCATGATTGCGTCTGTATAGATCACAGAAGAAAAATATTTTTTGAGATTGCAGTAAAAATTTGATGAAGCAAATGATACTACCTTCCAGTGGTTCAAGTTAGGTCAAATAAATGTTTCCTTCACTCCGAGTGGTGGATATTCTTGAGGACGAGCGAAAGGCACTTATTAACACAGCCTTGCAAAAGGTTAAGACCCTTGGGCTCCGGTCTTGTGCAATCAGTCGAACCGCCTGACCAAGATCAATCTGATAGCGAAAGGTACCACTGTGTTCCGTAACCGATGAGGCCGAGTTTATGTCCTGTTCAAAATGAATCATCCACTGCACCATCTATTTCGGTACGTGTTCTCATTCTCCGGCTGGGATACCGATCTGTTTGGTTCATGTAGTTATCACCGCAACAGCAGATGAACTGGCAGATGATGAGAAAAATGGGTGATGGGTTTTGGAGCGGACTCCCAAGGCCGCGTTCTGCTAAGGGCTAGGGTGAGAGAATGAATCGGATCAGATGCG
Source organism: Fasciola hepatica (assembly GCA_948099385.1). Classification (NCBI taxonomy): domain Eukaryota; kingdom Metazoa; phylum Platyhelminthes; class Trematoda; order Plagiorchiida; family Fasciolidae; genus Fasciola; species Fasciola hepatica. The sequence goes on along the minus strand of CANUEZ040000111.1, from coordinate 11,295,574 downwards.
CTCTTTCTCTACTTGACTTTCAATCGGTGGACACTGAGTTTTAACTAAAATCCACTTCATCTGAAGTGTAAGCAGACTGCTTAGGATATTCGAGGAAACCTATTCCGTTGGCATGGCAATATACCAAAACGCGAGCACAAGGCACATAGATAGCGGAAAATCCAAAGTGCGCAAAGGCGGAGTCAGCGAAAACTTTGTAATGCATGAATTCGTCAAAACACAAATAACCCTTTAAATGTGGCATTACTAGAGTAATGCTTCAGAGCAAGTCGTGGAGGAAATAAATTCCAAATAGTGTCTAGGAAATGTTCATTTTCTGCAACGACCGAGGTCACTACAAATGTTTGAGGAATGTAGAGAGAGGTTCTGCGTACGTTTGCTGCAACAGCATTACCATTCAAAGCTGATTGATACTGTGGAACTGGCTTCTAAAAGTGTGCGTCAAAGACACCTCTCCATCTGTTGGCTTTTCCCGCAATTAGCTTATCGGTCGGCTTAGATTTCTTTCCGGTAAATTGGCTGAGCATATGCTGCACGGTAAAAAAAAATAAGAGGAAAGAAACAAATATGGAGATGATATTTTCATATAAACTTTCACAACCATGAATAATCTGAAGCAACTTGAAAATAGTCAAAAAAAATACAAAAGCACATTCAAAAGTATAAACATTTGTGATTTTTCGACTCCCTTATTAAAAGAATCCGGAGCCTGGTACTTGTGCTACGTCAGTGATGATAAAGTACCCTAAATTTGAAATGTAGCAGTTTTTTGAAAAGTAGCATTTCTCCGCTTTGCTTGAGGGGTATGATATTTCACCGACTTAAGCTTGGTTTGTATCTGGGGCCATTGGAGGATGGGAAACCGCATTTTCTTATGACCGCATGTTAAGGGTGTAAACATAGATTCAAGTAAAGAACCTGTTGCACGCTTACACTCTGGCTTTTGTGCAAACTGGAAGATGAATTTAAGGTCTTTGCTAACCAAGCTGACGAAAATGACGGAAGATATATTCCACCATGGGACAGAATGCAAACAGAGACAAATAGCCAAGATAAATGACTTAGTGCGAGAAACGCGTGAATACAATTGGTTGGACTTATATGTTTGGCGAAAGAAACGGAAGTGCAACCCAAACATGTCAATTGCCTCTGAAATAACTTATGGACTCTGACAGGCCATTAGGCTGTCGTTTTGTGTATAAACGTTGAATGGTTTCGAATCGTAGTTTGTGTCAACAAACTTGACGATGAGAAAACGAAATATCCACACATTTAGACGGATTACTTTTCAGTTAACGAGCAATGGAGCAATCGGACATTTCAAGGACACAATTACGGGAATTAGATAAAACAGAGCCGTTGGTACGTTGGATCAAAAATACGATCACTGGCGTACTAGATAAACAAACACTCACGGTGCTCGTGGACAGAAGTCTTTGCGAAAAAGAAACCCGGTCTTAGAATGGAAACCTGCAGAGAGTTCACTTTAGATTGAAAAATGAGTTTTTACCACCGTATTGTATGAGCTCCTAGCTGCGGGTAAGACCGTTGGCAAGCACAACTACAAATGAGTCTGGATTGCACTTGTACAGGGCGATTACGCAATAACTTCTTTAGTACCAGCACATTTGAATGCATCACCATAGTATAGAAAACCAATCATAATATCTGAAACTTTTTCACAGATTGCAAACAACATATAACCCGAAAAAGTCACAGCAGCATCTACGTACTGGCTGTCGCTATTCGACTGTTTCAGAATAATAATTTATTGAACATATTCAGCAACCTCAATGGTCTTGAAAGCCAACCGTTTCAATCATGTGTCGATCATCACACTAAATTCTGACATGTTCCTTCAGGAAAGCAGTCGCAAATGGAAAAGTTCCTTGTAAGTACCGGGTGGACTTTATTATTGAGCCCAAATCAGTTAGTTTTATAGTACATTGTCACTCACCAAATCAGTCCTGTTTGTTATTCAAAATGAACAGAATGTTCTATGTTGTATATGTTATGACAAAGTTCAGGAAACCTGAATGAAAAACTTTTCCGTTGATATCTTCCTGAGGATCCGCAAGATATGCTATGCAGCATTCAAATTATCCCAGCAAGTTTTTTGTTGAACTCACTGTACCAGGTCGATGAGAATTCTGCTAGTGGCATTGCATCTCTGATGAAGGCTAACACTGATCGTATTTTGGTTCCAGGCGGTGGATTCACAAGTGTTTACCGTGGCTGCGACTACTCATCTTATTGGAAGACAGTAATTCCGTGTCGTTTGACTTGTTACCACACCTAACCTATTTAGGCATTATGCGGTTCGCCATCAATTCAAATCTAAGGATTCGGTTGCCGGCTACCCTTACTGATGCAGTGGCCTTTGAGGCTATGGTGCATACTCATCTCACTGCGTGCGTGCACAAGCATGTAGTAAAATAAAAAACTGTACCTTTGCATCTTGCTGTATGATTATCTGGCTACTAGGATTCGGTCTGGCAGAACAGTGTAGGTCGGCTTCCTGGGTAGTGCCCCAGAAGCCACGGCAAACTCACAAACCCAAATCAGTTGCGGATAATTAGTTTCTACCAGACTTGAATGAGGAAGAATTCATCATGAGAACGGAGACTTGATTTCAACTCCTTGTTCCTTGGGAAAGATATCAGGCATATGAAGCAAGCTTGTCTAATACAGTGGGTGCACCAGTGCTGTGAGCATTCGACTCAGCTTTCCTGAATTAGTTTAGGGGATAAACTTCGTGAGTTTGAGCTTGCTTGAATCCTCTATATTACATTTCCCCTTAACGAGGGTTTAGACTCTCTCATGACTTCAGTTAGGGTCGGATGATAATACCAGCAGCCATGATACCTACAAAATGGAACAAAGGAGAAAAAAATGAAAATAAGTCGCTGATTGGGGAGAAACTGTGCTCGAACAGGTTTCAACAGAGTATATGGGTGGTTTTATTAGGAAATAATGCTCCACCACCCGGTTTTGCGGCATGATTTGGACCCAGGCAACTTATATATTACCAGGAAGACATCCGCATTCGATTTTGATTCTGAGTGCGATTCTTGGCTGTTGCTTCGTGTTCAGGCGCGTGCGTACACCTGCAGTGTGGGAAAGGATCCTTTCCTCAAGCATTCATAGGTATTTGTGTGTAAACGGGTACCCGTGCAGGGCTTTCCAAGTGGCAACTGCATACCTTAGCTATTCTGGCCAGTCAGCGTGTTGCTTATAGTTGGATTTTTTGCTTACTTGTGAACAGCCGGATAGGCTTTACTACATGAAGGCTGTCACATGGAGTGACATACCCTACCCTTTGCTTTGCTAACACCAGAAGATGCAATTTATCCAATAGGATTTTTGTTCTCCACTAATGGAATACAAAACTAGCATCGCGGACTAGCACAAAAATACAAAAACTCATGCTCAAAACCCATGATCTTCAACCAAAAAAAACTGATGCCCAGATTACTTTGATTTCCTTATCAACTTCGACTCGATATCCAGTTGACGTAATCAAGGAAATCAAGGCCACTGTTGAGTGGTTAGGGAAAGGAAGGAGGTGACATTTTTGACGCGCTGGAACTCTGCGAAAACCGATTCAAGTAAGATATAGATAATAGAAAAACCACTCGATTTTCTTCTTTTTCTTGCGTCACCAATGATTTGCACACATTTAACAAAATGTGTTTTGATCTCTTTTAGCCGTTTTACTTTTGAGTCTCAGTGGGAAATGACCTATCAGGCTAGTTTAGGGAATGAAACCGGTACAGTTGTTGCTTTTCATTGGAATCGGGGATGCAAATCATTCTCTGTTTACTTTCGTTATTCACCTCAGATGGAGCGTACAGCCATGGCTCAGCCTGTAGTCCAAGTGCCCAGTATGCGGAAGGCTACAGGTTCGATCCTGGTTAGCAGAGTGCAAGTAAAAATGCAGATGGGTTTTCCCTTAGCTACATCGTTCTGATTCCTCTTTCCATGGAAATATTCTACGTTATCTAGGGGATTTCAGGTTTGCTGAAGGACGTGGATTAACTCCGCCATCGCTTGATGTCGTTTTTCCTAGAGGAAACACCAAGTTGAAGAAAAACTTCGTTCTACCAATGAGTCTGGTTACCGCACCGACTGAAAGATCGGAGGATATTTCCCGAAATCAGTGGGTAATCTTCGGCTTTAAGGAGGATGGTGTTCATGCGCACATCCTGACAAAGTGTGCCAGTTAACGTATCCCGAGTACAGATCGGAAATGAAAGACCTCAAGGCAGGCAGTAGCATGCAATGCTTTGGGTAAATCAGGATTTAACTCGTTACTACTTTTTTGTACACCAGAGGCTGTTACGGTCGAGTGTCATCTGAGTGCAAGAGCCGTCTATTCATAAATACTGTCATTCATCTGGTAAGTCCGGGCATTTCGCGCATGACTGGCGGTCTCAAGCTCAACTCTCTTCAAATATATTTTGATAAAGTATCCAGAATCATATCAGTGGGCACTATTTCAGTTTCTGCTACGAATACTTTTCACGCTGTTTGTGTCACCGTGGCCAATGAGACAGAATTACTCGCACCAGATGATCGCGTCGAGTTTTTCCGTTAAAAAACGTTTTTTGTATTTACATGGAACTAGATTCCGATTCATTCCTCTCCATTATTCTGTAAGCATTCTACAATAGTTTCATACGTATACCATTCAAGCACAGGAGTGTCATCATGGTGGCTATTCGAATGCGTATGTATGCTTTGTTAGATTCTCATTGCTCTACCTTCTGCGAAGATTTTATTGAACACTTATTTGCCCTGTTCACTCACTCTACTGACAGGAATACTTCTCCAGTTTTTACCATGTTTTCCTGGAAATCCATCTTGCTTCAGGCTTTTGTTTGATAACCACTTCGAAATCCAATCAATATCAACACGACCCGAATCTTTTTCTTTCTACATTTTGAGTTTATTTCTTCATTTATTAGTTTCATTTACTAAACCCCTGATTTCGAACCTCTTACGAAGGGCCCTTCTGAGCTTGAGACTGATTTTATGTTGAAGTATGACCTATGAGTACAGTGTGTTCCTCGGGAACGTTTACAACAATGGACCCTCGGATTTCTAATATTACTACTGAAAAAATGGCAGTAGTTAGATTTAGACTTTTTCTGAATTCTCGCAAGATAAAATTGCGTGGCACAGTCAGCTTAAGAAATCGGTGAACGACACCGGAATTTGCAAATTATACATTCGCAGGTGCTTTTTTAGCCCCTAAGTGATCGGATATAGTTGTCTACGCAGATCGAGTGTCAGAAACCTGACGATTGTTGATAAGAAGCGAACATTAGTTTCATCACGTTTTGCACTTATCAAAAGCTACATGAATCTTGTTAGAGTAAGAACCATTAAGTGGGCTGACTATTTGCCATACTACTGATAACTTTCACCTCTTAGTTAGGCTGGTGTTGAGAAGTAGCCACCAGAGCAGACACAATCCAATAACCGTTATTGGTGAATCCAATTTGACTAGACTCATTGATGGCAAATTAGTAGGAGAATTGGAAACTGTGATGATAATATGACGATTAGATGCTGTGAAAAGAAATACCTCACTTGTCATGATATGTAGTCGTATCTTCCTTCCTGCCTATGATCACTGTTTGTAAGGATGTCGTGGAAGTCCGACACATAAAAAATAGTCGAAAGCAAAGGTCCACCTCAATTTATAACATTCATCCTAGGATCAATCGACTAAAATAATTTGTGACTGAATGAAATTCTGAGTGGCTTACTGTCTGATTGTCTGACCACGAAAATGAGCCTGCACCTTGGCGTGGTGTAATGGCTTGCTTGCCATCTACATCCGAAAAGCGATGCTGAATGGCTTCCTTAAGACCGTGATGCAGTAATGATCGACGGGCCAACGAGTAGAGACCAAACGAAGTCCAGCCTTTCTGAACCAGTTTTTGGACAACATCTGATTCTAATCTCTGTGACCCTGGAAACAGCACTCGAGTGGAAAAACACGGAGAGAATCATTTTACCGGTCAAAAATCCCTACTAGATCGAAGTAGGAGTGAAACCCCGGAGATTTATCTTGACGGTGGGTGAAGTCATCGCACTTCATTAGGCAGTTATCGACCGCCAAAGCAGGACAGCCCCTATTGCGAAGGATGCTGCCCAGTCCACGTTCTTACCTGCTCCATTGGATGCATGAAGCTAGGGAGTGAATCAGTAAGGAGGATCCACAACACACCTACAGCGAAAATGAGACAAAAAGCTTGCAACTGTCAGATCTCACGTGACAGACCGGAAGAATTTCCTTCACTGGTCCTTCGGTTTGGTTTTCCATACTGAGTTGAAGCCCTACTGCCTTGTGAGTTAGAATTTCGAGTCAAAGACTCTGGTAGGGGTTCTCAAAGAAGAATCCTTCCTGAAGTGTGGGCAGTTGCGAAGTGTGGTTTGTCCAAACACCTCCAGCATCCTTCCTGTAAGGAGCCTTACTACTTTTCCATCCTTTAAATTAAGACCGATACAAAATGTTGCAGATTACGGCAGCTCTGGAGAAAAAGGTAGTTCAGAAGAGAGATGTAAATTGAACTCCCTTTTTAGGCATACACGTTTTTTCACTTGGCCGCCTTAAATGTTCTTACATTGTCAGATAGGGCAGTAGGCTGCCCTCGCTGGAACTCTGTAAACTTTTGGAATAGACATATGCTGTACAGCTGTAATCTCACTTGAATCGAATGGAGCGTGCATGGACTGGGAGTTCAATTTAGAATCACACAGTGATTCTAAAGATGGACTCCCCGTCCATGCATGCTCCGTTTGATACAAATGAGATTACAGCTGTAGATCAACTGTGGAGTGCTCAAGTATAAGGATGATTGGGCGCAAGAGTACCGGGTACGCATACCTGATGAGCGGCAATAACTGCGAAACCGGTACTGTGTTTCTGGGGAAATTTTGTCCTGTCATCCAAATACAGTGCCATACTACTCGTAACGAAAAGACATAAGCTGTGTCTGTGAAACTCGCACACAAGACCCCACTTCTGTAAAAATCTTCGCACTCCTGATACAACCTTAATCTCTCGTTTTTCTCCTCGCGTGTCCGGTGGTGCGGTGTCTATTGTTCGTGGTAAGGTTGGCTTTAGGATCGCTTTGAGAACGAGAGCTGAGCGCGTTGCTAGGATGGATCCCAGTAAGAATTCCTTTGTGTGCACTTCGGTTGGACGGTTCTGAGCATATCAACAGCAACATACTGAAGCCTCAATGCTTATTCGTCGCGTCTGTGTAGGCATCTATTGACTGCAGTTCCTCTGTGACCAAAGACTAATTCTCCCAGGATTTGTCTGAGCTGCTTCGAAGCGCACTTCCAACGGGCATCGTGGTCATCGCTGGGGATTTCAACCCCAAAGATGATCGTTTGTGATATTTCAGAAGGCGTTTTGTAGGCCTATTTTCTACTCCGGCCAATCTCACTGACAAGGGCCATCGTCTTCTGTAGATGTGCTCTAACCACAGACTATTTCCGGGGAGTGCGAACTTTTGCCATAAGAAGAGGCATAGACTTACATGGCGGCCTTCTACAATGTCACATCTCTGGCCCCAAATTGACCATACTGCCACTGGTCTCTGCTGTCATGGATTAATCGAGAATTGTAGTTAATTTTTGCCCACGCCTAAAGACTCAGGTCACGCCTTGGTACGTGCTCGCTTCTGTTTGATTCTCGCCGTGGTAACACCAACGCCAAAACTACCCGTTTCGCACAGTTATTTCCAAACGTTATTCAATGATCTGCTTTGGAGACTATCTTTTATATGGATGCCCAGCACCCGAACGAGAGCTGGAAATAGATCAAGAACTCCTCGAGGATTTCTTCGAATGCCACTTGAGATTACAGTTTAAGTAAGCCTTACCGAATTTGGACATCTTACATACCACTTTCGGTACTAGACGTCCGCAGGTCCGTCCCTCCGTAGGCCACATTCAACAAGGTGCGGAAATCTCTGAGGCACCAAATGACTAGGAGTTTGGGAGAGGACCGTGAGCTGTGATGGATTGCAAAATATAGTGGCGCTAGTCACAACCTTTGCCGTCGGATTGGAAATGCCGGCCCACAGAAGCCAGTCTTCATGAGGTAATCAAGGAGACCGACTACTCATTGTTTCTCTCGCAGGGACTCTGTCCGGACAGGCAAGGGATGCATTTTGGGGAGCAGTGCAGTTGGTCCATTTTGTCATTAGACCTTCTGAATATACCTGCAGGAGAAATGATGCAGAAAAACGTCACTCTTCCGTCACAAATGCAGGCTACGTGAGAGGTAGTTTATTTAAAATGGTACACAGCAGCTGGATCGGAAGGGTTAGCTTTGTCCTGTATCAGTCTTTGGGGCAAACCTTCGCATTTGAAGTGGAAAAGCTTTTCCGAGTAATTAAGAGTAGCAGGCAGATTCCTTGTGAATAGTGTGGATTCATGACTGTGGTGATACAAATAGTGGTAGCAGACCCTCATATGAAAACCACAGAGCATTAGCTTGGAGAGTACCTGTATGGAGCGCAATAATTCTACTTAGTATCGAACTTGCTCCAACCCAGAACTATACCAATCTAAATAGCAAGATTTCAAAGGCTCAGAAGCTCTAAGTCAATTAGCTTGCAGAATTAATTTGTATGAATGTTTGATATAAAGGAAAATAATTAGTACACAAAAAGTTAACCAATGACAGTAAGATTTTCTTGCAGTTGTTGACGGCGATTGTGATAATCCGAAATTTCTCAGTGTATATAATTACGAAGCTGTACCGGATCATGTCCTGTGTGATGCCCGCCGTGTCATCACAGCATCATATCGGATCTTTTCACTGGCATTATTCTTTGCCAATTACTTAACAATCGTGTTACATTTGTGCGTGAGACATAAGCCGGTTCCAGACTCGCTTTATTTTACATCGATCATTTGTTCACCTTTCGACAAATTTTAGAGAGCAGGCACACCTTCCGTAGGCCCACAGTCGCTGTCCCCCTTGAAGAGAAAGCGGCACTCGACCCCGTCGATCACACTGTTCTCTGGCACTGCCCCCCACTGAAAGGTGCCCAGGGAACTTTATTTCGCATCTCCAGTCGTTGTACCCAGTTAGCCAAGACCGAGTTCGTGTTCATGGCAGTCTTTCCCCCACTTTGTCAGGGTAACCTTCCATCGCTCTTCATTTTCATCTTTGTAACTGGAGTGGTTCTTGAGATAGCCCTATCCTGATCTAATAACAGTGGCATCAATCATTGTTCAGGCAATAAGCTGAGTGACTCAGAATAAGCGGACGATATTGTTCTTCTGGGTGAACACTCAGATAAGTTGCAAAGCCTTCCTAACTAAACTAACCGACAGTGTATTAATATTCGGGATGCTTTTTGCACCTACGAAGTTTAAAACGCAGTTGCTTAACTTGGCTGGCCTTACACCAAACTTCGTCTTGGCAGGGTGAGCCCCAGATGAATTAGATAATTTTCGTTGCCTTGGATGCTACATTTCACCAGGTAGCCAGGTGATGGATGAGGTGCGGTCTCATTTACAGGAGGTACTTTTGGCTTCTGCTAGAATCAGTCACCTGTGGCACAGGCATCGCATCAGGTTGTCCGCAAAGGATCAAGTGTACGCTGTGGCCGTTAGTTCCTTTCTTTCATATGGCACAGCAACATCGCTAGTAATGCTAGAATGTAGACGAAAACTGTCCGTGTTCTGGCTGCAAAGCCTTGGTAGAATTTCTTCAGTATACTGGGAACATTGTTTCAGCAATTCTGGGGTTAGGTGTAGAGAGTTGGGAACCAGAGATCGGATACCAGAACAAGTTCTGAATCTCAACGGTTCAAGTTGGCTGGGACTTGTGTTGTTCATGTCCACCAATGGACTTCCTTGGCGTACACTAATCTCTGAGGCAGATAGTGGCTGGAAGATAGGTCTAGGTAGTCAGTGTATAACACAGTCGATAGGTATGGAAACGTTGACCACTGGAAATCGTCAAGTAGGACGTGTTAAACTTTCGGGTTTGGGTTCAATAGACCCACCCACCAGATGGCTGGAGGTATTGCAACAGGGCCGGTAGCGTAGTTCTCATTAGTATGTTTTATTTCTCGTGGCTTTTGCCTAATACTTGATGTTTTGGTTGTTTTTCACTTTGCGCTCTTATTTGTTATGCTCTCAGCTGGACTATGCTGTAAGGTAGCAAACAGAAAGGGGCATAGAAATGCAAGGTGGTTGGTAGTTGAATGAAATGGACTAAAATGAACTTCTTCGAATCAATTACGAAAGGACTGGTAGATGATTTGGTAGTTATCAGATTTACCACCCCGTCGTATTTCCACTGAATTTCTTTGGTCATGTGCTTGACAAACTGGAGAATTGTTTTCAGGTGACCCCCGTTTCCTTTATATGACCATAAATTCAATTCCAGTGTTTCTTCAAACAGACGGTCCACGTTGAAATTATGGGCTGGGTGTAATAGTTATTCAAACAATTTTCATTTCAGCGAGTAGTCATAATTTACGTATAACGTAGGTACTACTGTATTGTTCTTTACAAGTACGCATCACTATTGTAATTCCTGCAAATGAACCCAACTTATGTCTAATCATTTTCAGGAACAGTGAGATCCCACTCTTAAACCATAATACGAGTGCTGTCGAAATTCCCTGGAAGTACTTTCTTGTTAGTATTTAACTTTTCGTTCATGGACTTTTCGTGTTAAATGAAAATACAAGTTTTAAGTGAAAAAAATTCCATAGAACTTCAAATCATTTACCTCGGTTCTGCTATGATCAGTTGACCTTTGAAATGGCGTGACCTTAATCACGGTGACAAATTAGTCTGAAGTTCAGAAGTGCGAAATTAACTAAATAATAAATATGATTTATTGCCCAACCGACGGGGGTGAGATTGTCTGTGGAATGTTTTTTTCACTGAGAAATTAAAGTTGCTCCTACTGGAGATGTTTCTTCTTTCTGAATTGTCTACTATGTTTCTGTTTAAAAGAAAGAAGCAAGTACAAGACGAACATACTTGGAGAATACTATGTTGTCGAACAGGTCAACAATCTGCACACATGGACGGGTAGCCTCATAGGAGAAAAAGTTTTGGTTCATTTCGAGCTTATAATCTAGATTTGAAAGTAGCATGACCACGGCTAGCTATATTGTGGTGAGCAGGCTGCTGAGAGCCATACCGGTGTCTGACAGTTGTAAGTGTAGGACCTCATCGATTCACTTATCGAGCCTTTGTGCTCACGGGGTTCTCTGTATTTGTGTATCTTGCAGATCGAACACAAGTAGCCCAAAGGGCTGGAGAACATGGATCCTCGTATACTACAGCATATCCATTTTGCTGAATAAAACGTTTTTGGAAACCAGAAAATTTCGCTAATTTATTAGAAGGGAGAGGGATAAAATTGTGCGAGCCCATCATGCACTTGTTCCTGTGATAAATTTGCTTCTTATTCTTCTTCCGATTGACAGCGTCAGTTTTCTCAATATTCATTTAAAAATGGGTGCCGAAATAAGATGTGGTGTGGAAAAAACAAACATATACCACTTGGATAGGACTTGGATAAAAATAACTGCCAGAAAACAAAGAGTATTCATTCTGAGAGAAGACCTGACTAGAAAATTCCGGTGTGTCTTTCCAAACAAGGGTAGAGAATAGTTAGTAGCTTAAGTCTTTAACGGATCGAAAGCCAGTCTTATACAAACCACAAAGCTGGATGGATGTTGCAATCATATTTTTGGGCGGATTGCAGTTAATTCGTTTTTACCACCGATCTACTTTGAATGGCGGTGAGAATTTTGGGGTTATAAATACGTCGGTTGTAAAATTAAATTTCCAAAGAAACTCATTTTTGTGACTTTCAGTTCAAATAATTCAACACCCCAGTTGACATGGGCTGCAAACTTCCCGATCAACCTTGTTGATGAGGAGTCATAAAAGATATCCTGAACATCATCAAAGTGACTGTGTTCTACATTTGATTATTTCCTGTCTGTTAGACTCGAAGTTATTCTAAGGAAACTGTCTTATTAGAGAATGATGCACCAAGTCATGTCCCACATGAGACCACATGTTTCCTATAAGCAGACTAATTTATCAATTTGTTACAAACATTTACACCTGCGAAATCACTGGAAAATTCGTTCATTAAATTCTGACAATTTCCTGATGAAATTCACTATTTGATTGAGGCCAGTGATTTACTGTTTGTGTGTAAGGAAGAAGTTACGGCAAGTTTTCCAAGTAAAGGAGAAAATTTTGCTGGGATCCTAGCATGTATGCTGGAGAAAAGTTATTCCGGAAAACCGTGGCTTCTAGGGAATTTCGACAATACCTCTAAGCTTCCAATGAGATAACCGTAATAATACATCTGCTGAATATACCCCACGAGCTGCTCGGATTTGCACCTGAAATAAAAATGGCATGCTCCTCTTTAAGTTACCCAAGCAAGACAACACTAATCAACAGAAAACGGATGCTGCCCCATTATCCAGCGGGTCCGGTATTTCGCTTGACAACCAGACATTACAACTATGTAAAAATAAGCAAACTACCGTATGGGAACAACACATGCTTCTGTATCTCGCCTGATGGCGACGCAGATATAGTATTTGATTCAAAATGGCCCTTTATGAGAGTGGCATTAAAAGGTTATTCTCCGCTAAATCTTGTCTAATCAACGGTGTGATTTTCTCGAGTCTCTTGACCTTCAGCATTGGAAAGAAAATACCAAAACATCCAACCAATTCCCGATGAAGACTGGTAAAATTTCCATCAAATGAGCATACGCGTACACCTGCACCAATCACACAGAAACAGGCTCAAATAGAGACATTCATGGGAGTACAAGTGTGCTGGAGATCCACTCGGGTTAAACATCACCCAAACACTTTCCATCACTTTCCCCTCCACCGTTCATTCACACTGCAGTCCCATTGGTTCATAGAACCAGTCTACCACACAAATCGGTTAACTACCACGACTATAAAAGTACACGATAAAGCAGCACTACCACGCAGTTCAACTGGGTTGACTGAAACAAATAATTTGTCTTTGCAATGGCTCCATTGACTCAACAAGAAGTTGATGCTCTCATGGATGAATTGAAACCGCTCACCACAAATGAGGAAATGCGGACAAAATTGGGCATGAAGGTGTACGATGCGTGAGTTCACATAACATGTTTGATCATCTATAAACGTTATTGTCAGGAGAACGGAATACGTAGATAAATGAATCCAGTCGTCCTATATTGTATCATGTCACATAATAAGACATAGTACATATTTAGTTTTTGTAAATATGTATTTGTCAGATGCTTGCATTCACACCTCCATTTCTTCATCTCTCTCTCTCTCTCACACACACACACACACACTCGTTAACCACAATGGATTCCCACTCGACAAACAGTCTGTTCAATGCAAAGCCAGATTACATTCAACTGTTCAGCAAGCTGCAAGGTCTCAACAACTCCAATGTCAGACAGTCTGAGGGAATTAAGTATTACGGAAGAACATACGTGGAAGATCTGTTGAAATTTATTCACGCAGCTGCAAACGAGGCGGAATACCGCAAACTGATTGATGGTAGTGCTACGCAGCATAAGACGAGAAAAGTGAACAAGGAGCAATTTCTGGTGAGTTCATGCACATGCTGATTTAGTATATGCACACTGCGTCTAAATAGATCCAATGTTGACAAATGAAGTCACTTTACGATAGATTATTTTTATTAGCAGTATGGATACTGTTCGTCCCCAACATCCTTTTAGATATAATTCTATATCCTGCTTCTTCCGAATCTGGAAAGTTACTCTCATTTGTGTGCGTAAAATCGCATGTCATCTCGACTTCATTGTATTGGATACGAGTTCTCTTAGATCCACCTGGTGTGCAGTGCTTGAGACAATCTTCATTTCTCTTCCCATTCATAGAGCGGTCAGCCTGTATTCATTCAGGTTTTCAAAGAGGTTCTCAAGCAAGGCCATAATGCTCAGTCGATGGAAAAGCTGTTCAAGGACATGATTCCGGCGATTGCGAACAAAATATGATCTGAACACGCACCGACACGTTCTCCCTACTCTCCCCTAGCCCTCTCAAACAGCAGCACTCAGCCACGAAAACAGAACTTTACTTGTTTTGTGTTAGATATTTATCCTTGTTCATGTAAAACTTTCCGTTTTGTATTTTCAGTGTACTGGTTTCGTATATATTAAAAAGGTTTTCGGAAGCAGATGGTTGAATGTTGACTATCCTAACTGACCTTGTCATTGTCCTGAGTACATTTTCCTATTCATTTTGGGTGGGGTTGCTGAATGGATGGTCACTGAGGATCAGCGAATAAATTATCAGTGAATCGATGAAAATTAAGATTTGCTGGTATTTGGATAAGAAATGAAGGTTAGATGAATAAAGGTGTAGATTCATCTTCTGAATAAAGTTGTTCCCAAAGCCCTGAAGGTGACAAATAAATAAAATGTATAACTTGTCAACCCGATCACAGATGTAAGCTCTGTAAGATATTTGAACCATCTTCGTCACTATTGGTGAGGTATCGAGAAGACAACAATCAAAATTAGTCGATTTCTCTTCATTCGGCATGAGTTGTTAACGTATAATGTCAGTGACTTTTTGTCGCTATATCACGTAGTATTTATGTTAATAACGCCGATGACACACAGTCTGAGTAGTATAACGATTGTTGTGCATCACTCGCGGGCCTCTACCTCGGTAACTGTATCAACAAGAGGATAGTTGATGATGGATTTCTGATGAATGTCGAAACGTTTCTAGGGTCTTGATGGTGAATCATCCAGTAGCAATCAAACTACATCCATTGGTTTGATATACTGAGTTCGCTCAGTCGACCAAATGGAAATGATTATCGATCTCCGTACTTCCAATACTCAGTATTTTTCACATGGCTGTTCTGGTTCTTTCATGTAACTCGAAAACCATCATCAAAAGTGACTTCAAAAATCTGTCGGCATTGGATGTGACACACATCAAGGCTGCTGTTTAGCGATTCATGGTACTAAACCCCTAGAATATCCATGATTTGGCCACTGTGATTATATATATATATATATATATATATATATATATATATATATATATATATATATATATATATATATATTCATCCTTTGGATTGTTGTGGATAACACTTCCCAAACAGGGTCGAGTATGACTTAGGGCAGCCCATATAAAGTGTCGTAATAAGTTTTAGAATATTCAAGTCTTTGAGATGAGTATCCACGGGGATTTCTTATCATCCGTACCAATTTTCTGAGCCTTCTGAGCCCTACCACATAAAGTACAAAGTAAATAGATAGACAGAACGATTTGTGATCCAATTCGAATCTCTTCGTAGTTGCAACAAATGGTCACTTTTGTTGGCCTTTTAATGCTTTCTATCGAACAGTCAAACTATGAGACAATCTGTTTTGCTAAAAAGTGGTGTAAGAAGTTGTTGTGAAATGTTATCTCCGCAAACATTTATTACTCTTTGGGAGTTTTTTACTTAAGAAAACTGCAGAAAACACTGATATTTAATTTGAATCTGTTTATTTGCTTGCCCACCTCCCAGTGCTATGATACCATACTTTGTATAAATAATGCGAATAAAAGTGTATTCATTTGCGGATAGATTCCGAGCAACATCTATCACGTCGACACTTGCATGATATGTTGTCAGAATTTCCTCCGTCCCTCTCTTATTTATCAAAGTAGTGATATTATCTCATTCCGAAAGCACTTATAACTTCACCACTGGGAAATGAACTATGTTCAGAAGACCCTCTTGCTAAGGTCATGTTTTAAAACAATTTATTTCCCATGAGTCTACTATCAACGGTTTAGCTGGAGCTGAACCCTTAGATAATATGGTATTATCTAAATAGTCTTTCAAAAAAGCCCTACTCTCCAAGACGCGAATGTGATCTGCGTGGCACTTATGTATCAGTGACGAAAACCACCTATGGCCAATATTATCTTGATAAGTATAAATCTACTCAAAGTCGAATTTTCAAGCCTCAGGCAAATTTATCGTGATAAACCAGGTCACCCTGTTTCAACTGTCGAGAGAACATTACACTGCTGAATTAAGCCTTTTTGAGTAACGTAGATTTGTACGTTTACAAGCATTTTTGGCTAGATAAAATGGCTGCGAAAGAAAAACTAATTACGATTTGACAACTCACGTATTCCCTTTTCGATAGTGTTCTGTGAATCAGCTGAGAATTTGTATGTGGGGAAGTTGGTAAAGGAATCTTACACTGCCTAAGACTATCACACTCGAATATGGGTACCTGAACTCAGCAAAGCGTGATGAACTATGGATATGTTAAGACTGTACGGTGAAGACACCCGGCAGCGTGTCTCCAAAACAGCAATGAAGAAACACCCTGGAAAAACAGGAGCAAGCCCACTAAGGAATACCGAGACGATCTACTCTGAAGAATTGCAAGATCATAAAATTGGATGACTCTCAAACAATCCCATTAGGTAGTAACCTCTTGAGACTAGAACCCTTCTGGCCAAATGGATCTACGGGAACAAACTGCACATGGAACTACATGCACCGAAAACTGATGAGAGAAGAACAGCAAGTTTCCCACAAATTTATTTAGTACTCAGTTGCTTGTGAGAAGTAAGGCTTGACCCCATTGGTAGTCAAGGTACTGGCCAATCATAAGGTGATCTGACAGTATGTGGACAATCTTACCGTCAGTGTCTGATTTCATCTGGTTGGCTGTATTCTGGAGGAGCTTTAAGGCACCGGGTCGCTTGTGAAAATATTCAGATTACCACAAAAATACTTACTTGTTATTCTTGTCTTGCCAGTTCTTGGAGTACTTTGACCGGGTACGAGTTATTCTGCTATCGTCGTGGACGGGCAAACTGAAGTCCCCACTGAGCTTCGTGGCTTGGAGTCATTGACTGCTGAATATTTGAACTTACTCAGCAGTCCACCTCAGATTTAAGAGTGGGTTGAGAGTTTTGAACTTTGCTGCAGTATTTGTATAGGAGCTTGCAAAATCAGTTAGGCATTGCTTTGGAGGGCGGAAGGAGGCCTTATGTACTCGTTCATGAGGAATTTGACTTTCACCGATCCATCTCCAAAACAACCACACGAAAATCTGAATGAAATTCAGCTAAACCGTGACCTATCAGTCAATTTTTAAGTAACCAAACTCGCGATATCCAATATTCTGGTGTTAAGAGAGAATGTGTTCCGTCGCTAGTTTATCATACAACCCTATCAACAAGCCACCCTTTACCGCTATGGTGATAAGTATGAGTAACAGGAGATTAGAGTTTTACAAAATATCATTCGTCATACAGTATGAACACTTTAGTCATTGAAAACCGTGGAGGCACAGTAAGTCCTCGATGGGAGTCATCAGCAGTGTATATCCAAAGAGCTCCAACTGAGGTTCAAACCCGTAAGCAACGACTGGGAGTCAAACACCTTAACCACAAGGCTATCCGGGCTGGCTCTTAACGGTTATTAAACTTAGAAACCACAAGAAAAAAGTACCCTCGGACACTGGCTTTGAATGTTAGCAGAGCATTTTCATCATAGAAGTGGCTTGCTCTGCGGAAAAAGCTCTGTTAACATTCGAAGTCAACTTCGGAAAGGCGCCATATTATGTGGTGTATAAGTTCAGTTAACCATTGAGACTCGGCCCGGATAACCTTGTGGTCAGCCGTATACAAAGAATATGACAAACATCCGAGTGCAGCATACTGGAAGTGACTGGATGAATGAAAGTGAAGTAGTCAACTTGACATACATGCTGAAAGCTGCAAGTCTTTAAGATCAAGTTGCCTACAAACTGGTGTCAGTTCAACATGAATTTCAACACGAATTCATTTTGGACACTGGGGGTTGTCAGTCCCTTGTTACAGAACATGTGTTCAGTATGATTTCCCCATGCGACTATAAAACCGACAACCAAATGGGGGTTCATAGGACAACCGATCTTTGTCTTGCATTTCTGAGGGGAACAACTTAATTGTACAGTTCAAGCAACTAACATACGTCCTACTTCGCCTCCTTGTTTCGGTTGACAGCCACATCCCTTCTGGAGCTGAAAGGTTGGTGGGTTATGAATTATTCATTTCCATTTCACACAACATCGGCTCTTCCTGTGCATCACGTGACTCTACGGAAACTGATGATGCAATGCCTTAGCGGTAGTTGCCGAATGGTGGTGGAGCGGGTGAAAGTAGAAGCCGAGGGTGACTCCGTGTTTCTCGAGCGAAGGCTGCCGAATAATGGTCGACGATAGGGGTTCTAAAAGCATTGAGTAAAACGTAGCAATATGACCTGGTTACTCATGCCAGTTCATCTTTATGGGTAGTTCTGATTGTAGGTGAGGTACGAAGCTATGGGAGAACTCCATCTATATGTGGTGACAACAGACCAGCGTTGAATCCACAACTACGGCGATGAGCGGCCACCAATATGGAATCGGAAGATTTCATGAAATTGTGATGATTTATCGGGAATCACACGTGATTCCGCCTGGTACAGCTTCATGTCTATTTACCTTGAGCAACTTCTATCTCTCAGGAGAACAGGTACAACAAAAGCCTGTTTGAGTTGGTTAACCAGTAACCAACCAGCTACCTTCCTTGGTATGACATTTATACAAACCATTTCTGAGGTACAGTTAACGTGATATTCCGCCTCCTTGGCCTTCTAGCTACTTTGATTTGCGTAGCTGTGTGCTGGAGTGATTTTATTACACCCTATCTGTCCGGGTACTGCGAATATTGCATGGATCCAGGCTCGGTAGTGCCAATTTTTCGGAGATTGGCCTACTTGACGCATACCAGCGAATTCTGCTGCTTCCGAAATTAAGACCACTTACTTTCATCAACACGGAATGTTTCAGCATAGTTTTTAATTCTTTGATTTTGCACGATTCATCAGTCATTTTTTGAGCTACTATCGTCAAGGTGACAGGTGGTTAGGCAGAAGTAAAGGTGTACCAAGACGATATGATTGTCTTTAAAGCATCAAAGGAGCTGCATGATCATCGTCTGAAGTAAAGCCCGGACAGGCTGGTGGCAAAGAATGTACTGGCTGGGCTTTCGAAAAGCAGTTTCTTTATCGGGAAGTTGGAGTTCCTTGGCTGATTAGATTCAACTCTCACAACATGATGTGCTGTGTTGTCTCCAAAACAAGTTCTGCGCCTGATGTCATCTACAATCCAGTTCATTGAAAATATCTAAATAATCTAATCAAATCGGTCAAGTTGACCTTCCTCAATTACTGATCATTGTTTGATAGAGCGCCAAGCTCCTCACTAACTCGACTAAGTCGTTGAAAACTATTTCTGGAGAAAAAGCCAGTGACCTAAAGTTGGCAAAAATTTCTGTTCTTCAGATTGCCATCCTTACTCCGTATTTATTCTCAAACTATGTTAGCCACTAAACCGCGTTTCACTCAGCTCATTTTCTAGATACTCCTACGATATTCTTTGGATTGGTCTTGTTTGTACAAATTTACTGAACATCAGTCACACATGCAGAATTTTTCTGACCAAACTTACACTTTGTGAAAGGATGTCAAATTTCGTGAGTGTTTTTTCCACGTTTCAGTCTTGATTTATGGAACACTGTCATCATGAAATCTATCCCTTGTGAACGAGTAATCATGCTGGCCATGGTACATTCGTGTAGACGATTCTAACTCCGGTTTCGCTAACTGCATGTGTTTGTCTCACCATCTTGTCAAACTTAGGTCAGGTAAGAAGCGGAGCCTTGACGAACAGTACTTTGCCAGCTCAAGATTGATTGATGTAACCTGATCTCAATCGCCTCGGCTGTTGATAGGAGTCGTTGTCTGATACTTTTGGAACGGCTTTGTGACACTCGACAGATCATCCTAAATGAACCCTCTCGTGTTGACTTGTGGCCCGTATCGATCGCACTGGTTACCATTTTGTGGATTTCTCTCACTAGCCAGCTAGAGCAATGTTCTTGAATGTGCTCAGACAAACGCCTAGTAGTTCTTCATACTAACTGTGCTCCACAGCAGCGTGAATAAGATTACACATAAAATGAGATTGAATGGCTCCGTAGTCAGTACTTCAGTCTTAATCGGAAGTACCAACAAGTGTTGAACGAGATCCTAGGTTTCGCTGCTTCCAAAGTATTTGCTACCGCGTGTTATAGACTATGGCTAAGCTTTCCAAAGACCATATCTTCTGGAAATTCCATACTCACGTAGATGGAATTTTCGAGACTTTTGGATATTTAGGCCTAGAGACTATGTCCGTATATTGTCGCAGGAAATTCTCTGGATACCCTTTTACTCGCAACGCATAGCTTACAGATTCTTTCGCTTCTGAGAGCTTGTTTTTATAATATACCTAACTCTCCCTCAGCGGCTGATAGATCACAGAGGACCTCATAATCGCAAGAGTCATGATGGTCCAGTGCAATAGCCACTAACTACATTGTCTGTGGTTCTTTCAGGGCGTGGCTTTTTGAAGGTGTTATCCGTTGGTCGTATGTGAAGCAGCTGTGACGTAAAATTATTCACAGTCTTCGGATAACGGCATCCCAGCCCACAGTCTTTATTGAACCCCTGTTTGCATTTCGTCACTGTAAGCTTGGTACTAAGCTTAACAAACCTGTTAAGTTTCTTGAGCAAGCAGGGAGGTTTGAATGATTTTATATCGTAACGAAAAAGCAAATCTGTGTTTCCCACAAACGGTTTTCTAAAAACGTCTTAGTTTTCCGTGTTTTCTATTGTCTTTATTAGTCAGTGTGTTGAAATGAAAGATCCAAGCAGCAGCAGGAAACAGAACTCCAGTTGTCCTCTTGGTTCTTAGTTGTGCCCTCATACTCACTGAAGTTCGTAAAGAAGTTGAAGTCGATAAAGAGGACGTAGAATGTAAGGTTTATGCTGCAAATCCCATTTTTTCGTGGCAGGGAAAATCTTGTGGGGGGAATGGATTATTCTGAACTTGAAATTGGATTGATTTTCACTCAGGTAATCTTATTTAGAATCCTCTTCTGAAGGAGTTTTCCATAGGTACCTTTCTACTGTTGCTATATTTGTAAACAAATAGAAAATAAGTAATAAAATTCCGGACTCAAAATGGGACCACTCTACATTCGCTCCTTACGTAGGCGAACTAAACGAAATATTCCAAGCGGGTGAAATTTGGAGCTCTTTGCCGCGATTTACATTCATTGGTCTCAATTAATCGAGCGAAAATTTGTGTAACCTGTGTGTTAGTTTCACTTTGTATTTTTCGGGAATTTTGTGATTTGATATCACTTTGATTTACCTCGTAAGCCTACTGATCAGACTGAATGTACACTACTGGGATAAAACCACGGGCCAAACTGGTTTGCTGTTTACGCGTGAAAATATCAACAAAGACTTAATTGAAGTGGAGAGCTTTTTTCTGATGTATCAATAACCCGGGGGTAAAAGTTGCTTGATTTTCATCTACCGGACACGATAAAATCGGAGGCTTCAAAGCGATCACGAGTTGGTGCGTGAACGTATGTTCACGATGAAAGTGGAAATATCGTACCATTAGACACGTGACTTTGACGCATGCAAACAAAGATAGCGAGAAAAAATCGGTTCGCATACTAAAACGCGTTGGCGCGTGGTGTGCACGTTTCGTTTTGAAAGCAGCTTGCTGTGCAAGAGTTGAAAAATATAGTTGTTTTTCAATCACGTATCTCATCTTGTGTACACTAGAGGAGTAGGGTTCAGCTGCTGGCCTCGGTCATTGCCAATATTACTGCTATTACTAGTATCGTTACTAAAACTGTCTTTACTGATACTACTACCACTACTTCTACTACTACTACTACTACTACTACTACTACTACTACTACTGCTACTACAATACTTTTAGTGATACATATCACGTAGGGGTTCGGTAGGTCAGATGTGACAGCGAGGCCCAAGACAGCCCATTTTCAAAAGTGGGCTTTGAATCCACTTTCTTTAATTGTCCATTAAGCATCGTCTTAAGCCGAGTGACCGTAACCAACATCAACCCTCCTCCCACCCCCCACCCCCCCCCCTCCACCCCCACCCCTTGGGCTGCCATGAACAGCATCAATGACTGCTTCATAAGCAGCACAAACGAGAACACAAACGGACAAACTAATGACTTTGGTGTCTACCGGTTCATACATGAATCGCAGGAGTGAAACCGTTTGCTGAGGTTTTCGTACCACAATGAGATACAAAGAGCGGTTAATTTTTGCAAACATTTCCGTATCCCTTCTGTTCACTGTTCTTTTTTCGTTTTGTTCGGCTAAACCTTTAGACAGACACTTCCTGTGCGCACACACATGCGCACGTATGTGGTTGAAAATACGAATGGACTGCATCCAACGCTATTAATTTAAGTTAAAGGGATTCTCATTTTGTGTTTCACGCAGGTAACAAATGAGGATCCAAAAAACGCTTCTGAGAACAAACGGGTGGTTTGAATCGACAACAATTACATCATTAGTGCATATGTACTTAACCACGTCATCATAAAGAGACTTTGTCAAACTACCTAATAACTCTGGATGAAAATCGTGTAGTGTAAGGTGTAATGTTAAGGGAGAGCCAAAGGACCCAGCCTCGTCAAGTAAACGGCCAGCGCTGGATGAGTTCTCCATGAATGTCCAACGCATTTAGCAAACGTGCCTCAATGGTCTATTGAGCCAACAAAATAAAATTCATCCTCACACAAACAACTGAACTCAAAAAAAAGTTATTTTCCTAAGTTCTGCAATAGAAACAGGTGATTCGGTCCGATAATACTATACCTCAACAGAGTAGAACATCATCATGGATCGGCATATCATTCGCAATTATTTTTCGTTAACTTGAATGTGAGAATTAGTTCCTGAAGGCTACTCTGGACAATGGAACATTTCGTTGCAAAAAAGTAGTGATCGTATCAAAATCATATATATATATATATATATATATATATATATATATATATATATATATATATATATATAATACATTGGCTAGCGAATAACACAAAATGAGAAAATTTATTCTTTGCTCGGTTTGCAGACCAAGAAAAACCTGCTTCAAAGACAAAG
This sequence comes from Fasciola hepatica, assembly GCA_948099385.1. Taxonomy (NCBI): domain Eukaryota; kingdom Metazoa; phylum Platyhelminthes; class Trematoda; order Plagiorchiida; family Fasciolidae; genus Fasciola; species Fasciola hepatica. The sequence continues at coordinate 11,272,454 of CANUEZ040000111.1, read as the reverse complement.
TAAGAAATGATCTTCTTATGTGCAGGGCTTTCGTACAAAAGGGCTATCCTGAATGGTTTATTGACAGGACAAAGCAAGGAAATGAAGAGAGATCTAAGATGATAGTAACCGCAAAGAAGCCTTTATATGTGCGTTTGTCGTACAGAGGCAATGTGGAAGCCGAAACTACTCAATGAAGATTATCCGAAGTAATCAGTGAAACACTCAACGCTGTGCACTTACAAATTCTGTTCGTTTCCAAACCAATTATGGGTTTTCTATTGAAGGATATAGTCCTGAATTCTGCAATCTTTTTGTGTGTATTCATCTACTTGTTTCTATGGAACTAAGTCAGTTGGTTGCACCATTAGACACTCATCCGAGTACATTCGTGAGCACCACCCGGCTTGGCTTAGCACGCGAAATATTAAGACCATTAAGAGTACTGTGTGTGTACACCTTGTTGAGTCAGACCACTCATTGGAGGTGATGAACAATTTTCGCACCATTTACAAAGTCCGGGGCAATCAACCAAGACTTTTCAAGCGTCGCATCTTAGCCGCAGCCGAAGTCGTGAGCATTCAGCTTTACAATCCTTCCCTGTGTGCTCAAAACCAATTTAGGCAAACACTTAAACTCCCTTGGCTTAGGTCTTATTCCCGAACACGTGTACAAGCATTTGAATATTCAGCACTGTGATCTGTTTCACATACACACATGCGGAGACAGGCTTGGGTCATCGTTTCCCTTCCTTATTTTGTGAGTCATATATAACGTCATGTATTGGAATGAATACGAGTAACGGAAAACGAGCATGTTCGATCAATCGTTTTTTCTCAGTATGCCCCGTGGGAGTTTTCAGTTTTCAGTTGTTTATGATGGACCGGAGATCAACATACATTATTCGCGCCACTGGATTCGGTTCTGTCTCACGTCTCTCATCGTCTCTAATCAACGGCAAGGCTCATCTCTTTGGTATCAACTAGGAAGGCGGGAAACAACCTGAAATCAAAGCCGAAGTTAACTTGTTCGTGCCTGTGTGCCGTCATAGCAAGGCCAACCAGCCGATTCTTTCAGCCTTGCCTAGCACGTGAAAAAAGAGCACGAAAAGGCAAGCTATGGGAAGGCTTGCGGAAAACATGTCCGGGCAACCGGAAGAGGTGTAGAGATTTTCTTGGTCAGAGAGCAACTACCAGCACCGAACATACGATGAATCACCTAGTCATTACTCATCCGATGTTCCCACCAGACACGAGCAATGCCTTGGCGATATCTGTAGTCGAGTACAGAAAGCCGCCAAGCTTCCTCAAAGTGGAGGGACCAGTTACCACAACAGTAAAGAAGAACACTACGAACTGTGATATTACGCCCTTTCCTTGAGAGAAAGCCGAATGCCATGACGTCACCACAGATGGCGTTTGTTCTCGAAAGCTTCTATGGCCCTCACAGTCCATGAAGTGATTTCCCCAACACCACAACCAGCTGCAGTCAAGTTCCCGAGGTGCCTTAAGTTACTGACTTCCTCTAACTGATCAGTATAAAAGGTGAGTTCAGGCACAAGCTCCTACCAGTCTTGAAGAGGTCCCTAGCACTTTGAAGACGCAAAGCGCATACTATATCTAGACTCCTCAGTTGCAATACGATCCAGTGTTTGTTGAACTGTCTGTGCACTGTCGCACAGTAAAGCGATATCATCGGCATACCCTAAGTCAAGCAATCTGCTCCCTAAAAAGTGTTCAACCCCACCGTTTGGAATGCCAGACAAAGCAGTCTGTAGAAGATCCTCTGTAGCGAAGTGGAAAGGAAACGGGGATATAGGCCAGTCTTGTCCACTCCCGTGGAGACGGTGAAGTGTGATGAAAGCCGGTCATAAGCCCCAACTTGACCTGAGGTATGAGGGTACAACTCTATGAGGATCAGAACATACCTCTCGGGCGCACCTTTCCTCAACAAGCAGTGTCATAGTGCAGACCTATCAAGGGAGTCAAAGGAGGTGCGAATGTCCAGGAACACGATGAGTGTTGGTCTTTGTAAAGTGTGACGATGCTCCAACAGCTGTCGGATGGTAAGTATTTGATCGAAGCTTTTACGACTGGTGCGAAATCCAGCCTGTTTCTCGCGAGTTTACCTTTCACGCGAGGTATACAACCTGCGAAGAATGGCAGGCACTAGCAGCTTAGACAATATCGGGATTAGGTTTATACGCCATCAAAACTGAATGAACTTAAATTTAATGAAACAAGAAACAAACCATTCGGCTGCATAGAACAGTGTTTTTATTTTCAGAGTAAACCTATCAGTCACTATGACCTATCAGGTCTAACAAGACCACGTGCACATGTTTCATAGCCGGAGGATTGCTATGAATAGATATTAGGATGACGCAGAGGTAGATGAAAAGTGGTGAAGTGTCACTCTGTGTAACACCCAAAGCAAAAAATCGGAATTAGATAGTCATTCTGTGATATTTTGGGCACAGTCAGTATTTGAGATGAGTATCCGTGATGGCAATAACGAAACAGGACTTTCTGTGCCAACACTCTGATGGATATCACCATTGTCTAGAATGCGATATTCAAAGGAAAAAATAATCTGGTTCATTATGGATTCCGGATCAAGTAAATTGTAGCATAATCTCCTTCCTTAAGGGATAGTACGGAAACAGAAACGAAGGGAGACAAGTGGATTTTGAATTTACTGCCTTACTTTTGAAAGAGCGGCCAATTTCCATACAACGTCACAGCGGACTTTGTGCACGGGAAGAGGCAAAATTTCAAGTTTTCATGTTGTACACTAGTGATGTTTTCCTCAATCACCTTGAAAGACTTGGTCTTAGCGGAGAAGTAATCGAAGGAATAAAAGACAAGATGTTGGTATGTATCCCCTCCGAGGTTTGAGATTATTCATCAAGGGTGATTAGCTTTAGCAAAGTGGAATAGTAATAACTATTTCTTTTTATCGTGAGGTTAATTATAATAGCTCTTTCAACTTTACTTCTGAAGATTTCCTGATACCACCATTAAGTGCGAGAAATTAGTTGCATTTTCTTCTTTCAGACACCTTCAGAATAGTCTTCTATTTCCCGCAGCTACTAACAGTTTTTAGTTCATTAAATACACAATGGAAGGAGTCTTTTCAACAGATGCTATCTCATTTTATGGATCAACTTTTTCGAAAAGTATAACTTTATCTGAAGAAGCTTTAAAATTAAAGTAGTGTTTCGTCCCAAAATGAGAATTCAAGAAAATAACCAATGGGTTGTAGAAAATAACCAGGCCCCGGTGAAGAATACTCAGGAATCTTTCAGGGTCCTTTGCAGCTGGGTTTATTTCTCAAGTTGATACTTTTTTATTTAAAACCCTATATTACGACTTGTCGTGTAAATTTTGCGGCCGATTTTATGCTAGATCAAAGGATGGAGGACTGCTAACTTCCGATTTGGAAACCGTTCCAGAACCAGTTTCTTTCAGACAATTCACCAGGTAGAATTAAGGTTCCGGTCACCTACTGGAGTTGTACTTACCGTACTATGAAATATGGACAATGGTGGATATCAAAAGCTACCCAACTAGTTCTGGAACATGCATAACCTCAAGTACTTGCTACCGAAAGAATACTTCGACAGATCTCTTACATTTATCCACTAATGATTTATCTCAAGTATACCCACTATTGTCTGTTAGCAAGAAATTCACAGTTGGCCTAATGCAGTCAACACCCTAAAGGACCTCGCTGGATACTCTGTTTTGACCAACTGCCCCATTTCGAAGTCCGTTTTCCACTTATACTGAAAGAAACCTGGCACAAAGGCCTAAATGGTCGTGGAAAATCAACGAAAATATTATTTAGCTGTATCATTTTTGATGGTTAGATCTCACCGCCGATCCTAATGATGAGATCAAAAATGTTTTCTCTTCAGCTTACCGAAGATGATACCTAGGCCGGTGGTGCGTGACCCAAATGCTAAGCCAGGCAATCAGGAGTTCTTTTAATGCTCATTGTGAGTCTACATTTATCCCAATCCGCTAGGACTTGAACTTTGTCTGCCAGATTGTAATTCCTTTACGTTAGCAATTACACTTTCCGGGATTCTTTTACTCTACGTAATATGGTATCCACCGCCAATTCAACGGAAATTCACTCGCACGATGAACAGTTTAGTTACTTCGTATCCGTGCTTTCTAGTTAGGTGACCAGCCTGTAAACGTAAAAAAGTACACTAGTTTGGAAAATACGAATGCATAGAAAAATTGAATATGGTTCAAAAATGGAACTCAAACCCATTTTGAAGGATTTCGTGTCCCATACGAAACCACCAGAATGTTCAGGCTACATCTCTACGAAATGCCCCACGTGAAAACCATAAGATACGGTGATCGCTTTTCACTGACTACCGATGTATACCGTATGATCTTGCTCGCAGCAGGTATATTCCATGATGGATGTGTTTTCTGGTGGAGGTTAAATACGGTTGAGTAAGCTGTTGATTGCAGGTTGTGTCACTTTCTTGGCCTCCGAAGAATAAGTATTGGGATCGTTGTGTACTGGAGAACCGTCTTTTTATCTGATGCATTTTAGATTTTCAAGGATCTGGTTGAAATGCCTGAGTTAAGGTATCCTTTTAAGGTCGTGAACTATCGTTGCAAACTGTGGTAGTTCAGTGGGCACCACACGTGATACGATCAGGTACAGCTTCGTAGCTACGCACGCTGAGGAGCCTAAACCAACCAGGATAACTCAGGACAGGTGCAACAAACGCTGGCTATGGTTGATCAACTTCTAGTCTACCAACTGTTTTCTTTGGTTTACCATATTTATACAAGCCAGTTCTGCATTATACTGTTAATGTGCTATTCCACAGCCTTGGCATTCATGCTACTTTAGTTTGCGCAGCTCCGGGTGGGAGCAATCTCATCACGTCCCTTTGGTTTCCGTAGAACAAATAGCACATAAAACACAGTATCCGGCCTCCGTGATTTCGTCTTTGAGCTGCAAAGTTATATTGCTGTGCTCTGAAATCAATAGGAAGTATTTCTAGAATCACACGAAATCAGAAAGCTACTTGAATCACATTAAATCATTAAGATTTCCCATGAATATCATGCCAACTTTGGACAGTTTTCTAATTTTGTTCTCGGTACCTTTATCTTCTGACTACTACAGTTACATCTGTAGGGTTGGAGTGCAAGCTGGATAGGGAAGTCTAAACGAAATGGGTAGACGGTGGACAGTTAACAATGAGTGTTTAGAAAATAGTACCAAGACTTGAATCGGCTCTTCAATTTACAATCTTAACCGAAATATGTAACTGTATTAGCCAGCTAACGAAGTTACCGAAAACACCGTTATTTGCTGCGGTTTTGTTCTTCATGTTGCGATGAGTATTTTCAATGCATTTGGGCTCAGATGGTCAGTCACCGTGGACCACTATCGTGATGATTAGTTTCACTTATCCAAATAAGCGCAGTAGTACAGAACGCCAGATAGGTAATACGATATTATGTTCGTTATTGATTTTAGAATGTACAGCTAAGAAAGAAAACAGAAAACTGCACAGTGAAATTGTGTGAATTAAACTGAAGATTAATTTTTCTACTATTTGTTCACCAGGTTAATCAGTGAGTCGATCATCTATGTTGGTGCACTTTTTTCCAAACCGAACTTGGTTACGAGTGTAGGACACCGGAGGAGGACACCGGAGGAGGACACCATGGCGTTATCCATGGCCCCAAAGATAATACTTATGAACGGAACAAGCCCAAGGAAATCTAAAATGATTTTCCCCGATTTTGTTGTATCTGACTTAAACATTGCGGTGGATGCTTCAGGGTTTTACTCAAGGAGTTGATCCTCAAGACCTAATAAGGTTGGGGTACAAAGTTATTCCAAATGGCACATCATTAGGTCTTTGAAACCCAATTTTGTACGGTTTATTCAAATTTAAGTTGCAACATTAAAAATGAAGCGCTTTTTTGGCTGAGCTGATTTGTTCCTCGATAATCCGTTTGAAAGCTATGAAACTGAGTGTTAAAGATCCAAAAAACTGTCGTCGATAAATGATCAGATATGTACCAGCCTTGTGGACCAACCAGCATTTTTTTTTTTGATTTTTAATCTAGATATGTCCGGTATACCACCTCACAAATTCGAGAATACTTTTGTTTGGAAATACTGAGATTGCTTCTGTGGCAATGGGGTACTTTACCGTGATGGATGCGTCTGTTTTCTTCCCATAGTTCCATGTTTACTGGAAGCTGAAAAAAACCTGTTTTCGGCTCACTGAAATTCACTCAGCAAATGGCGTTTCCAAAGGAGTCTACTATTTCCTTATACCCATGTCTTCTATGTACTAAGAATTCTTAGACTTGATGCTCTGAATTCCAGTTATTGTGGAGAATATTTCTTGTATGTTGATTTCTTTTGTTTCCATCGATCAGAGGCTGCCAACCGGTGGCAGCAGGACTCAGTACCAAGGTCATCGTGTCTGAATTTCGTTACAATGGTCGTTTAACTATCGCCGGACAAATTGTAGTTTATGATTTTTGGGGTGGTTGCAGTCTGATTCCAAACTATTCAGAACGCAATGCATTAGTCAACATTATGTTGATCATTGAGTTTATGAATAAAAATGTTACTTTGGAAATGTGTTTTCCTTTTGAAGGACGTGTTACATGACAAACCGCAAGTCGGCCTCTAAGAGGATGGGAAATTCGTTCGCTTTGGTTTACTACTGACCGTGAATCGGGTCCAACTTTTATTTGCTACAACTTCACCGAGATAACAAGGCTATACAAAATGGGAACCATTACGTAATATTCAAAGCTGCAGGTGAACGAAATAAAACGAAGTTATACCAAGGGCATCACAGTGCACAAGGTACCATTATAGCTTCAGTTTAAATCTTTGATTTTGTAGGTCTCCTAAGAGACCCTAGAGATTAGGTGTACATTTACGGATCTTAGTAAATTTATCTCATGTTTACAACTGAAGCCCAGAAAAATACGGAGGCTGTGGTACACTCTATTATCCAATGAAGCATATCTCCATTTATTACTTCACTTCTGCAGATAAACCCTCTTCTGAATTCAATTTTGGATAAGTAAAACAGACGGTAAGGCGCGAACACTTAAGCAGGCGTTCGACTATAATTTTTAAAACTCTATAAGTCAAGTCTGTTGTTACAGCAACTCAGCTGACAGGTTGTAGCATTCAGCCAACAGGGTTTGTTGGCAAATTTTCGAAAGTTTCAGAAATTTGGTCTTGTTATGCATACTAGAAATTGCATTCGACAGAAGTCCCAATTTTCGTTATCCTTCAAGTACTTCGATATCATACAAATTAATTTGGGTTCATGATATATAAAAATAATTTAGCAACATTCGGAGCACTTAGTTGAAGACAGTGAGAAAAAACAACAATTACTCACATCAAACATTCACTTATGTTGTGATATTTACGTAATTTGCTGGCAGAATTCCTCTCATCTAGCTTACCTACGCATGAATTGTCACTCCTCACAAAATAACAGCTTAGATGGCGGCTATTTACAAAACCATATAGTGCCGGACGGGCCGTCATTTCCGTGAGTATGAGTTGCCATGGTAATTAATTGTTGACACTGCGATCCACCCTAATCGTATTTCTTAATATTCGGATGTCGTTTTGGTCATCCTCGCAAAATAGAACTCTGGCGAAGCGGGTACGAATCAACCCCCTGAAAGCGGGACCCCTGTGACCTTGACTGCACCCTGAGCTTAGTAGATATCCCCAGTGGAACTTGGTCCCAGGATTACTGGTTTAAACTTAACCTCACATTGTTCCGTTCTCTGTGCTTGTACAGTATCACTCGCTCACGAATCCAGTTTCCTGTAGTCACTGCCCTCGTGCTTATAGGAATCTGTTCAGCAGACCCACAGACCGCCTTGTGTGCTACTCTACTGTGAAAGCAAATGGTGATTTGGATAGAATGTGCTACTTGATCGTCAATGGAAGTGAGGGCGGACGGCCGATAGCAATGATCAAAAAGCAATTGGAACCCAGGTAAAAACTTATTGTTCAATAATGGAACGTAGTTGAAATCGTTGGCAGGTTGTCGAAGTTTTGGTCACCACAGGTGATCTTTTTCAAGACTGGTTTTACAAAGGATTGGAACTGGTTGTAAAACCAGTCTTGAAAAGGTGACCCATGGTGACCGAAACGTCGACGACCTACCAACGCCATGTTATTGAGCAATAAAGTTTTACCATAACGTTTCACATGACGCGTCGGTTTTTCGATACACTCCGAACCAATCTCGGTTCTGACACGTTAATGCTTATCACCAATTGGATCTCCACTCATCAACAGGTTCGAATAGATTTCCATTGTCAAAGAATTCAGTTTGTTAATGAAATTACGATTGATTTTTGTGGCAGTTTTATTCTGTGGACTGTTGTTTTTTGAGCTCACAGTAGAACAAGTTTGTGACAGTTTTTCTACCTCAGACGAACGAGTGCCTTTAAGTAACAAAACACTGGTCTTACATCACCGAGTTAGGCTGTAAATCATTTGCTCTGTTCCACGAAAAAAATATCTTAAGCTTTCTTCTGGATAATATCGATTTCATCAACCACTTCCCATGTCTTATCAGTCATGGAAAATGTCTTTGATTAGACTCACGTGATAAATTCACTCATGCAAGAACCGTTAGTCGGTGAAATACTGGTTGGTATACGAACAAATGCTGAGTAGACCCTGGAAATGAAAAATTCCATGCAAGTGTGCCATTTAATTGTTGTTTTCGAATGTGTGATACTTTTTCCCCTTTTCTTTTGTCTTTGATCTCTGGAACATTCTCATTATAACGAAATTCCTTGAGTGCAGATGAACATCATAACCTACCAGTTTATAAATTACTCATCAGTGTAAAGTGATCCCATTATCGCCACTGTGATGTTCAGAGACTCAGGTTAATTTATTTCGGTCTGTAGTCGATCCAGTTCGAAAAAACAATAAGTGGACCACTGAACTGGAGGAATGCAGTCGGCAAATGTCATCTTCATTTCTTTGATATTCAACATCAATATAAATGAATGACCCAACGTTAGAGATTTTTGCAGTTAAAACAAGCTTCAATAGGATACCTCGTTTATAGTAAGTAGTTTGTTTACCAACAAGCTGGTAGGGTGTTCTATTCGCAATGGTTCAACTGAGAACGCATCGGAATTGCTCCAATCTGGGACCACGCAAACAGCAATATCGAGAAAAGTCAAGGCTGTGGAAGTGCACGGTAATTCTATTGCAGGAATGACTTATATAAATATATAGTCACGCAATTACTTGAGAATAGTGTGTGTGCGATTCGGATCAGCCCGGACGGGAGCGGGGTGGCACAGTAGCAACACACACGCCTTCGAGGTGAAAGGGCCTGGGTTCAAACCCTGGGTGTGGCAGGGGATATGCACCACTGATGAGCTCTAACAAGAGCGAAACTCGAGTCTGGTGCTTCCGAGTGCAGGTTGGTCGGATGACCTGAGGTTTGTGCGTGAAAGGTGGAGTCTGAAAGACAGTCAGCAAAACAAATATTCGTCAGTCCCACACACTATTCTCAAGTAATTGCGTGACTATATATTTATATAAGTCATTCCTGCAATAGAATTACCGTGCACTTCCACAGCCTTGACTTTCTCGATATTGCTGTTTGCGTGGTCCCAGATTGGAGCAATTCCGATGCGTTCTCAGTTGAACCATTGCGAATAGAACACCCTACCAGCTTGTTGGTAAACAAACTACTTACTATAAACGAGGTATCCTATTGAAGCTTGTTTTAACTGCAAAAATCTCTAACGTTGGGTCATTCATTTATATTGATGTTGAATATCAAAGAAATGAAGATGACATTTGCCGACTGCATTCCTCCAGTTCAGTGGTCCACTTATTGTTTTTTCGAACTGGATCGACTACAGACCGAAATAAATTAACCTGAGTCTCTGAACATCACAGTGGCGATAATGGGATCACTTTACACTGATGAGTAATTTATAAACTGGTAGGTTATGATGTTCATCTGCACTCAAGGAATTTCGTTATAATGAGAATGTTCCAGAGATCAAAGACAAAAGAAAAGGGGAAAAAGTATCACACATTCGAAAACAACAATTAAATGGCACACTTGCATGGAATTTTTCATTTCCAGGGTCTACTCAGCATTTGTTCGTATACCAACCAGTATTTCACCGACTAACGGTTCTTGCATGAGTGAATTTATCACGTGAGTCTAATCAAAGACATTTTCCATGACTGATAAGACATGGGAAGTGGTTGATGAAATCGATATTATCCAGAAGAAAGCTTAAGATATTTTTTTCGTGGAACAGAGCAAATGATTTACAGCCTAACTCGGTGATGTAAGACCAGTGTTTTGTTACTTAAAGGCACTCGTTCGTCTGAGGTAGAAAAACTGTCACAAACTTGTTCTACTGTGAGCTCAAAAAACAACAGTCCACAGAATAAAACTGCCACAAAAATCAATCGTAATTTCATTAACAAACTGAATTCTTTGACAATGGAAATCTATTCGAACCTGTTGATGAGTGGAGATCCAATTGGTGATAAGCATTAACGTGTCAGAACCGAGATTGGTTCGGAGTGTATCGAAAAACCGACGCGTCATGTGAAACGTTATGGTAAAACTTTATTGCTCAATAACATGGCGTTGGTAGGTCGTCGACGTTTCGGTCACCATGGGTCACCTTTTCAAGACTGGTTTTACAACCAGTTCCAATCCTTTGTAAAACCAGTCTTGAAAAAGATCACCTGTGGTGACCAAAACTTCGACAACCTGCCAACGATTTCGACAGACATACCGCACGGCATTCACACCACTGACTTCTATTTCCAACGTCTTTAAGCAACGACAATCCTCATCTCCTGGGCCCCAACCACGGAGACGGGAAGTAACGGCCGAAGCTTATTTTGCTGCTAGCTTCTTCATTCCTCTATGCCAAGTCCTGGATTGATCGCCGCTTTCTTTCTCCCAGCCCTGCCCAGCACGTGCAGATAGAGCACGGAAAACTGGAACGTGGGCAGGCATTCGCAAAACGTGTCGAGCCATCGGAGATGGTGTAGAGCGATTGTCTTGGTCAAGGGACGGTTACCTTGTCTAACACAACACGGCGCAACTCGTCATTACGCATTTGATGTTCTCATCAGACGCGAGCAATGCTTCGGAGACATCGGTTGTCGAACACAGAAAGACGCCAAGCATCTTCAGCTTGAAGTGGTCAGGTCTCCCAACCGTAACGAAGAACACTACGAGCCGCGGTGATGTACACCTATCCCTTAAGAAAGAGTCGGATGTCACGACGACGCCACAGATTTCTCAGGTATGCAGAAGTTGCTCCAGCTCTCGCTATTCGTGAACTCATTTCCATCTCAACACCCTCTGCAGTTTTTATCGAGCTCCCAGGTTGTCTAAAGTTGTCGACTAGCTCAAGCTGATCACCAAAAAGGGTGGGTGCAGGCACAAGCTCCTTCCAATCTTGCAAAAACAATTTGCACTGGGAAGGCGAAAACTGCATTCCATATCCGATTATCTCAGTCGCCAAGCAGTCCAAAGCATGTTGCATTGCTTGTGCATATCACTCAACAAGGCGGTTATCAGTTCACTCTTTGACTGGTAAACCATGGAATCCTTGTACACCATGACGAGCAAGTATGCCCCGTAGGTTCTCAATCGGATTCAGATCTGGGCTGCAGGCTGAACACAGCATGACCTTAAACCCACGGAACAGCAGCCAACATTCTGTAGTGTATGGGCAATGAACACAAGCATTATCCTGTTGGAATATTACGTCATCTTGCAATCTGGTCAGTAGCAGGAGAAAAACGGTCTCAACGTACGAATATACGCAACGGAATCTTGTACGCCCTCAAGTATAACTAGCTCACTTTGGCCGTCGGCTGAGAAGGCTTCTCAAACCATCGGTGAAGTCTTGTCGCTTTTGCCTTGACTTAATTCTTTCTTCTCGCATATCCTAACAGCAGTGATTCCAAACATGCGGGTTTTACAAAAATAAATTCTTATTTATCACTGAAGTACACGTTTCCTCACCTGCTTGTCCATACTTCTTGTATCAGCCCATGATAAGAGTTGTTCTTTAAGCAGCATTATGAGAACACTATATGTTCTCAGTTTGTACTCTTCATCCACTGCAAGGCTCTGAGCCTATTTGTAACGTTTTTTTCGAAAAACTAATTCGAATCAAAGCAAAATAAGTCGATATGGAGCATATGTTAATATAAGCTGGACTAATTATTGTGCATTCGTCCCATTTTGTTGGTTTTATGGACGGACCCTTGGCTTTTAGGCTCACATTGCCCATTAAATTCCAGATACTGTAGTTGCACCCTATTTGTCGATCTCCTGCCTTGACTGGGATTTGATGCAGTTATACCACGCAGATATTCCACTTTTCGCGAAATCCATCTTTTTCTTCCCACGTGGAGTTTCGATATGAGTTGTGTAAGGTGTATAAGTGCAACCAAAGTAAATGAATGACTACACACAGTTATTAACTATTAGGGTGTTTATGAGTCACGTGATTACAGTTCTTATGATCTTGTCAGTGGCCAAATCAATGAACCAAACTAACCAGCTTTTGCCAGGCTCAGTGGTCCATCTTGTTCTGAGAAATATTCCATCAGACGGCTCGAAGGACTGAGGAGGCCTGTATTGTTTTACCACCATTTTGACGTTTTTTTGCTCTGATCAACTCATCGTGCACAGTTTCGTCCTGAAATATCGTTTGCCGTATAATATTGTGCGTTCGATAGTTCTGACCGGATATGTTTTCGTTAGAATTCGCAGAACATTATATATGCGGAAAATGAGGGCGTCCTATGCATTCGTCCCGAAAACCGAAACTATCTTTTATGATGATCAGTGGTAGATTGCTGTTCGCGAGCAGTGAGACTATGGTTCTAAATAAACTCTGGGATAGGACATTCCAAGCACAGTACTCTGTTAAAGGGTGAACTCTGCGAAACAGTTCTATGGCATAGTGAGATACCGACTAGGTCCTTGGAAGGCTGCCACTGGTTCACATAACTGAAGAACAGTTTTCTGAGTTCCATAGCATTTATCATTGATACAACGTGATTGAAAGTATAACATGCTAAATGTATGCCGCCCTTTTTGGAACATACAAATGTTGTTATAATTTGAATGAAAGATTATTGTTTCAGAATTCGTATATCTTCATAGTAGTAAGGCATATATGCTAAAATAGAAAATAAACAGAGCCCTGATGTATTCACATCGAACATAATTTAGTGGGATAAATCCAAGTGTACTACCGTACAGCGCCAGTCAAGGCCAACTTGAACGGTTTATTGAATCCTCGACGTTTGTTTATCTCAAATATTGCTCCGTATTTGATTGGAATTAATAAGCAGTGACCTAAAGGAACAAAAGTCATTGGGCGTTTATTGAAAAAGTATTCATATTTGCTCAAATTGTTCGAATTTGTATTGATTAGCAGCCTGAAGTCGGACGAATATGGATCGGAAAATAACTCCGGTCACTGAATGAAAGAAACTTCTGAAGGGAGATCAGTTTTGGTTCGAAACTACACCGGAGCTTACTGAGTGAAATTGTTCGTCATCATGACCTTCCCTGCAGCAATGTTCTGACACAGATGTCGATGAAGACTACGGAGCTGACGACGTATATCCACGTACATCCAGTGGTGTTTTGAGTTTTGCAGATTGAATGAGGGTTAACATAAGCTGCAGAACATCTAACCAACAGACGTGAAAAGGCTTTCATTGTCAGATACACGTTAAGCCAGTCTGAATAGTCCCGTCAGTTGTTTTTAAAAATGGTACCGTTCGTAGAGGATTTCGAGTATTTGTAAGAATATCTAATCGCTGAACTTGGTTTTTCTTTGGTAAACTTTATATCATTAGTTGAATTGCATTTATCTGTGCACAGGTAGCGATCGTTACACTTGTCCAATTTCACGGCAATCTTGCTTGCAGATCTGACGTTGAACTCGATGATGTCCTTGAACACCTGGTTTGCTATATGTAGAAAACTGGCCTATGAAACTTTCGCGATTACTTCTAAATTTACCAAGATGACCTTTTAACCCTTTGCAATTATTTCCTTATGAAGAAACATTTGTGCTGTTGATCTTACTTTCTAAACTTTTGGCTCTAAAACAGGTCACTAATCTTAATCTAAGAAAGCAATCACATGAAAATATATGGCTGTTGGCTACGAGTCATTCTAGTTTCTTGGGTTTTGGTCCTTTACCTGAGTTGCTCGCTTTCCTTGTACTTCACTAGACTCTAAAATTGACCCAGTTTATTGCACCCGTTAATTGAATTTACCGATGAGATCATGTTTCTTAAAACTCCCATACACATGTCAGCTATCAAGAAAAGTATATTGCCAATTGAGAAACGGTTTTCATAAATCAACTTTTAACTTTTCCCACGTAAGAAACAATTTTGGACAAGAGGCCAGTTACAAGGTTAATGCAGTGTATTTACTGCTCACAATTCAAGGTAGTTGATGAATTATCATTGTCGAAAACCGACCACTTGAGCTCTTACTTTGCCATAAATTTATTTTCCCTATTCTATAAAGGCCATCTTGCAACGTATAAAAAAACGGATTTCCACAAACTAGACGGTTAAGGAACACTGAACTTTAGTAACCCGTCTGCGAATAGTGACAGAGTGAATCGATAAAACGGTTTCCTTCAGAAGTTTCCCATCTAAGATTGAAATATGAAAGCACCTTTTGCAACCGCCTTTGCCCTCCCCTTCATCTGGGTCTCTCCTTCGAATATGAATCTGCTGGAAATTGAAACGTTTTCTAGTTCAACCCCGAATTTCGAGATACCTGACAAGATTTTAATTTATTGATTTACAGAGGATCGGCCTTTCTGAAGTTTGCAAAAGGATGTGGAAAAATGCCCCAAAAGGCATCATGTAAATTGCCGTTTTTCATGTTCTTCGTTCATCTTTACTTCGGAGATCTTCCTTGTTGTTGTTGGTGTAGACGATTGCGGTTAGCCAGAAGCGATCACTTGCATGCGACTATTTTTAATGGTGTTTCATCGGTTCTGATCTTTTTTTTGTGTATCTGAATAGCCCCGTTTACAGAAAGCACTGATTCAACTTTCGTAATTTTGAATGCTCGAAGTCACAAAACCACAATAAAAATCGCTTCCGAAATTGTGGTGCACTAAAAAAGTGCTAGTCATCTCACGAACCCCAAACAACAACTGATAAGATCGAATATTACAGCCAGCATTACAACGATCCAGACGAGCTATTTTGGCCCTCCCCTGGACATTGGCTTTGATTTTATTTCAGTGGAAATTCCTTTCCTGTTCTGGTCTGGTGTATATTCGTCTTACTAGGTCTTCAGAGTATGAAAGGTAATCAGAACATGGCCTAATTCAGCTGGCCTCACAGGTTCATATTACAAGAATGATAAATATTTGTTGCAATTATGGTCAGTAATTTTGTCGAAATCCATATTTAGCGTAAGCTTCGTTCTTGATTTATTATAGTATATATTGAAGAAGAGAACGAGCTAGCGATAACTGTGTAACGTTGAAATCTTCCCGTTCTCCACTTCAGCCGTACACGTAAATTGAAACATGAGCCCATAACAGTAGGGCAACACGTCTGTAAAAATCAGCTGACCCGAAGTTTTTATTGACGAATATAGATAGATACAGTACGATTATTCTTATTTATTTTTATATTGTATTCTTCTTTCACAAACTGAACACTAGTTCTACACAAGCTTTCGCATGAGTGTAACAGAGGAGGCAAATTCCACAACCAGAAAGTACAAGTGCAAGATGCTTAATAAAAAGCTTCTACCTCCTCGGATTCGTCTTGCTTTCCACTCTTTATTTGCTGGATGTCTTATTTTCCGCACGCACGCACGCACGCACGCACGCACGCACACACACACACACACACACACACACACACACAGTTAGTTTGATTTCAAGATTTCATTGCGCGTCCCTTCTCATCGGGCCCTTTTTGTACAGACTGTAGTCAGTACCGCTTAGCATATAGACCAGTTTCTAAGAGGATGTGCCAGTGACAGTCCAGCTTTTTGTTGTCTGCTGTTATCGCTTCCATTTATTCGTTAAAATACTGCAGTTTTCACGAGAGCATTTACGTGCTGTACCCGGATATGCCTCAGATACACGTTCACAAACAGCACGCCGGAGCTTTCAACAGCTTTTGCTGTGTCATCGAGTTAAGCCGGCGACGGAGTTAAAGTTAACTGTGTCACAACCCCATAATTGTCTTCAGGTGTAGGAATACCCTCTTTCAACTGTTGTTCCCTTAAGCTGTTGCGTAGCTGGAATCAGACCAACCACGTGGCTCTTATTTGCCACTAAGATGATCAATTCCAAACAGTCATTCATCCTTGTCTACTGACCTCTAATTCACTCCAGTTTGCAGGCAATGTTGTCTCTTTCTCAATGAAGGCCAAAGCTGAGTTAAACTGAACAGTCTCGCACAAAAACGAGAGAGCTGTGATATTTGATGAACTTACCCAGCACTTTTGTGTTTTGTCGAGACATTCCGATAATAAGGCCCAAAATAAACATTGACTGAAACTCGGAGAAACCTTTATATACAACTTCCAGTGCCATATGCAGTTATCATCACCAAAAATCCCCAGGCACAATCAGTATCTGAGCTCTCGGATACCCTGATGGTTCCAATCCCAGTCATTTCCTTTAATGCAAGGTGCGGTATTAATGAAAGAAGATAAATCAGACGCCCACTAATAGCGAGCCTAAGTAAAGTCGGCGAGAAATAGTACGTTGCAACAATGCAAAAGATTGCACATCACTGCCTATATCGTTAGATCAAGGATACCAATCCAGTCTAACGAGCAAGGTAGAATTACTATCAGGAAGAAGGTTCATCGAATAACGGAAGCCAGCTAAGTTGGTCCTCATCTACTGTTGTGAGGGTGCAAATGAAACTCGGAGGTAGAATCTGATAACCCACGCGGTCTAGCTCGGCGGACTGTCGGTGGTGTATCGTTGCAAAATCTGGATTATAGACAGCATTCAGATTCTTTCATTTCTCACAAAAAGATAATGTCACTTGAAGGTTGTAGAATGTGCTAAAGGGTAAGGTAGATCGACGGTAGGGAGGCCGAAACATATGGCCTTGGGAATCGTTAGTTTCAGTCTGTAACGGTCCCATTGTGATCCTAATGAAACACCGCAGTGATCCAGAGGTGATTGACATGAGATGTTTGCGTTATAACCAGTAGTGTCTACCAGCTACTATTTAGGGTAATCATGCAATCGCCATGGCGTTCATGCATTCTCGAGGCCCTGAATTCCATTTTGTCTTCACTGATTATATTCTCCCATTACGTGGCCACCACCCCTTCAAGAAAAAATATACAATTGTTGGATAATCAATAGAAGAGAAAAAATATACAAAAAATGGTGAGGTTATGATTGCATACCAATGCGAATGCCAGCCGTCGCGAACGGTATACTCACTTCCAAACAAAACAAGTTACATAATTGCCCACAGTGCCCCAGATTGATTAGTAAGCTCAGAGAGACCAAAGCCAATGAACCACAATAAAAATGATTATGAAAACCGAGGAACACGGTGTGACATGGGAGCACATCTTGTCAGCCAGCATTGGAAATTTGGGAACTATATGAAGAAAAAACGAAGACGATTTACCGTGGAGGACTTGCACACATAGAGACGTACGAATTCCGACTAAATGATGACGTTTACTGCCGACGATTCCCAACAAGAATGAAACATCTGTGCAGTTTTCAATGGTAAGTTGAACTTTGACATTACACAATGAACAGTATTATGCAAAACATCCCCATGCTACTCCTACACTATGAATTTCAGTGGTATCTGTCTAACGAGAAAAATTCAGACTTATGTTCTAGGTCAGTAAATAAACCAATTAATGTAACCAGGGCAACTGTCTCAGGGAATATTTGCTTTCGGTTATTTTATCCTCAATTCTTCTAAGCCAGTGTAAGTGATCATAGGTCAAATTCCTGTACACTAGGCCATCTGGATCTCTCACCACAGCTTGCTTCGCGTCGGAATTACGAGATATAGGGCTCTACTGCTGTTGAATCTTGGACAATAACAGTCGGTCACTTGCGCGATAATCCATTCCCATTTTTAACAATTTCCACATAGAGGTCTGAGTTCGAACAAGCGATTACTTTTCAGAAGACCTACAGAGATTGGCTACTTTATCATTATTCGTGTCCGAGTCCCAGTTAGAGCTCGGTGAATGAGCTCTGCTGATAACGGTTAACTGGGACGAAGCAGCCGTACATAGTTTTCAATAATGATTTGGAGCGTTGATAAAGCACCGCAAATTAATGCATGCCACATTTGGTATGATTATATACTGGTTGGAAGAAAGTGGATGAGTCAACTTGAGCCAAGTTGCACATAGATGGGTGGATGGACGGATTGCATGACTGGTTGTAATTAGCTGAAGCCAACTCCACGTGTGACGTGATAGGTTTTAACCCGTGGGAGTTCGACTACTGGAACATATTATCGATATGTGAATAAATACCACCCAAAGCAAAGAATGCTGATCACCTTGATACTTGCTAGTATTCAAAGTCTGCTTTATTTTATCGCTTTTTGTGGGATTTTGGGGATAACTTTCAAGGTAATCTATTGTTGCTCTGGTAATCGTTTTCTGCTAACTACGCAACAATAGGACGCAGTACAACTCCTTTCCCCGCGTGCGTATACCAACGTGAATGGTGAGTATCCTCACTTTAGTGCCCATCTAATTAGGTAATGGCGGAATAATATTCCCATTTATTTAGAACAGTGTTTCAAAGATCTGAAGATGGAAACACAGCACCCAGTAAGTCAGACTGGAAAAAACTGGAGATATGGGCCAGGCACTGTGATTCAGAAATCTATAGAGAACTTTAAATAAATGAAGCTGGGTAAAGGATTAGTTGTAACAAGTGA
The DNA here is from genome assembly GCA_948099385.1 of Fasciola hepatica. Taxonomy (NCBI): domain Eukaryota; kingdom Metazoa; phylum Platyhelminthes; class Trematoda; order Plagiorchiida; family Fasciolidae; genus Fasciola; species Fasciola hepatica. Next base: position 11,253,440 of record CANUEZ040000111.1, on the reverse strand, counting down.
GAGGTGAGTCGTCTTATTTTCAAGAATATTGCAGCAGAAGGCTGTGAATAATTGGAAATGCTACACATGACTTTGCTGAGGTGAGTAACGGCTATTGCTCTTGACTTAAGCCTGAAAATTAGGTGTGATTCTGGAGCAGACATTGTGAGTCTAAAGTCCCAGTCTCATTTCTAGGAAGACATGGTAGAATGTCAAAGTTCAAGGAAGAACTACTTAACAGGTCCCAGATAAAAAGATATTTAACAAACTGTGTTATTTCTTTGCTGCAACGGTGTCTGAGTACGCGAATTATAACACCTGCTTTTGTTAGAGGTAATTATTATTCAGATTTATAGAAATGTGCCTAGAAAATAAAATGGGCTGTATAAAGGCTTCCTGAAAAACGTACTACGAAGAAGGAGGTTTTCAGTAAGTTTCCCGCGACTTCATCTACACTACCCTCGATTCGAAAAGGGTAAGAACAACACAATGTGGTGAACAATCTCGCTTTTATTCATTTGATATCATGCTGATGCAAAACAATATGACAGTCCAAAAAGTGGATGTTGGATAGCAGTTCTAACGATCGAAATTCTACTCTGGATGTGCGTGGGTACTTGAGAATCTCAAGAGGTTTCACACGTGTTGTAAACGCATTGAACATGCACTCCAGTTACACTGACTATTGATTAATATCACTCTCATGCATGGAAATACGCCTCGTGATATTCGATCATGCTTCAGTCCGTGCACTGTCTTTTGACTGGTCGACCCCTTACATATCGACTAACCTTGCTGGTTTGAGGCAAATGCACTTCAGTGCGTGAATGTCACTCAGCTCATTGGCGTTACTTACTTGCTTGACAGCTGGTTGCTCATCGGCTACGGCCGGGCAAACTCACTCGTGGTGTGACCTTTTGTGGAATAGGTGTTTCAGAAAATTTTAATTGCAGTACACTGGGTTATGGTGACTGAATTAGGGAAAGCGTCTACCAAACGATGGCCACTGGTTACTAAACAATAGGAAAATCTGCAGAACATCTGTTTACCAGCAGATGCGTTACGAAAAGTGACCAAAGTCAAGTATAGCTATGTCGAAAATATTTCTGACACTTTAAGATTAGTCAACTTGCAAACAACTGGACAAAGTCTGGAAGACTTTCCTGGATTCTTTCTCACGTACTCCATTTTATAGCTACTTGAAATATTTTTAACGAGCCACATCCCACTAAAGTGTACCGACTGCACTGAAAACATGTCAAACAGCAATACACTGCACGACAAAAGTGAAGGGCCACCTTCATTTCTCCACATAATTTCGCATCTGTATTCCCTACAGAAACCACATTTCGTCAGAACTACCCAGTATCCATTGCAACGCAGAACTTCGTCACAAAATAAGTTATTATGACTAACTAAATCAGAATATAAGAAAAATATCTTGACGGAAGTATTGACCCTCTCAGCACTGTAGTTACTACTTAAAACCATGTGAAATAGCCGTTCTGTTTGAGGATCTAGATACATCTTGGCATATTACTTACAATACAAGTGATCGCTCTATGGTCAATATTCACTCATTCTCGCCTAAGAGGGGTTATCAGTTCACTCTTTGACTGGTAAACCATGGAATCCTTGTACACCATGACGAGCAAGTATGCCCCGTAGGTTCTCAATCGGATTCAGATCTGGGCTGCAGGCTGAACACAGCATGACCTTAAACCCACGGAACAGCAGCCAACATTCTGTAGTGTATGGGCAATGAACACAAGCATTATCCTGTTGGAATATTACGTCATCTTGCAATCTGGTCAGTGGCAGGAGAAAAACGGTCTCAACGTACGAATATACGCAACGGAATCTTGTACGCCCTCAAGATTAACTAGCTCACTTTGGCCGTCGGCTGAGAAGGCTTCCCAAATCATCACTAAGCTCCTGTCCCTGTTTCGTTGAATGGAAATTCTTTTTTATTATCGTGTCAGTAATAGTTCCAATCATCCAATCCATTCAAAGTAAACTCTTTTTCTTCGCTAAAGCGGACTTATTCGTCCATGCTTTGAGTGTTTCAGCCCGTGAAAAGCGTTGTTGTTTATACAACGCGATTTATCTTTTGATCGTTTTGAGCTTTTTTGTAACTTTAGTTTCGTAACACTGACTCCGATCAAAGCTCTCAACATCGACATAAAGCATGTGTTATTGGACCTTATCTGCGCTCATATGATTTCGTCGGTATTTTTAGACGACCCAATCGCTTTGTAGGCGAACATTGCTCTCCCGACACACACACACTCCCGACACCGTCGTACGACATTTCCTAATCTCTTGCATTTCCTGGTGATTTCATGCAAACCGAGTCCCTTTCGGAACAATGCACATATTTCACTCTTCTCAAAATCTGTTCGTTTCTTTCTATGTGGTATTGTGCAGACAAAATTCCTTGTGAGCTCCTTAAGGTGCATAAGCACAACAAGCGCGAATAAAGGTTACCGGAAGTGACCAGGCCAATAGGGTGTATCACGTACTCTGTTGCATATGACTCACGTGATTCCGGTTCTGATGGATTTGCCAGCCACCAAATCCACGAAGCAAACAAATAATCACGTTGCCAGGCTCAATAGTCCGTCTGGTTCCGAGAAAATTTCCATGAAATAGTGCACCGGAATACGAGGTCCAATACTCTTGTCGCCCTCGTGTTTTACATTGTCTAGTCTAATTAGCACACCGTGCACAGTTTCGCTCTGAAATCTGGTATGCTATATCGTACCGCGGCTTCGGCCGTTCTGACCAGATACGCTTTCGTTAGAGAATACAGAAATCGAAATACGTATAAAAATGAGAGGGGTCCTACACTTATATACTAAATCTACATCTGAACGAATGACAAAAACCACCAGCTGGTTGCAAAACACGGTATTCATTATCAACGACTAGAGTACAACATTCGTACCTGCTTCCAAAATATGTTCTAGATAGTATCAACCTTTATGTTGTCCCATTTATTGCGAATGGCGGACGTCAACCAGTGCAAAGTGCCGATGATTCTCCAATTAGCACAGACTAGCTTGGCTAACAAACTTCGGACACATTCAATCGGGTTCAACTCTGAACTGGTCAGGTCCACTAGATGTGTGGCCACGTCTTCACATTTGAAGATCATGAGCTTCAAATAACTTTCCAGAATTATCGGCAGCAGGAATCCATTTAACGTTCTGACGCATGAGTCAGTCGACTGGATCCCTTCTGGAACTGCCGGCTGAAGTTCCTTCTTCAAAAATCGAGCCCCAAATTATCACAGAGTCACCATCACGTGATCGATGACTAAATCTCAGTCTGCTATTCCTGGAGCCGTGCCTACACTATATAATTCCACCAGGACTGTCGAAATGAATCATTTCCCACCACTTAGAAATATAACATCATTCCACTAAGCATTAAAAGTAGTGATTTCTGTCCCATCCCTCCCCATTCTGAGAGTGACGAAAATGCATCCAAAGCACTGATCTCATCCTTCTGTATTGCAGATGCGGTGCAGACAGTAGTTGTTGTACACTCCAAACGCTGGCATTCAGTTGCAGGGACCTCTGAAGGTTCGATGCACTTGTAAGTTGGTTCGAAGCCCCGCTAGGTCTTCTCAGGGCCTGCCCTGAGATTTTTCTCCGAATTTCAAATTTCCCCCAACGTAATATTGATTGAGATCCTCTTAGACACCATAAATGAGTATCGTTGATTCACGAATTTTCTTGGAAATCTGGCGTACGCTTATCTCCGATTTTCTGCATGCGAGTATTTCTCTTTGTTCCAGCTCAGACAGCTTTGGATCTCGTATCATCCCCCCTGCTTCGATGAATGAGGCCACCACGTCTGACCTGAGTGTAAAACTTGAGTAGACTTGGTTCACAAATCACCTGTAACGTGAACACTGGTCAACAACTCATCCCTAATGTGGTATGCAGGGCCAGTGATATTACGAGGTGGGAGGGAGTTGCTTGTGTTCGATCCGAAACCACAAAAACACGGAAACCTTGATGAGCCCAGCTTAGTATGTGCATCATCGGGTTTCCACACTAAAATAGCCTGACCCATACACTAAGTCTTGGAAATGAATCAATAACGATCGAGGTCGTTACGTTTACAAATCAGTCTGGTGCTTTCATCATTTTTTCTCTAGGATGGACTCAAAATCACTTCGCATACTGTCAAGCACATTTCTCGGGATAAATCTATTCATCTGTTTCATGCTTAATATCGATGTGCGTAATTGGTATGGCGGTGAGTAGATACAGTATGCCAAACTTGGCTACTAAGTGGTTTGATTCAAAAGTGATTGCAGAAAAACAGGTTGGGCTTGATAGCATTTCGTGCACGATAATTCATTAAATGTGACAATACAATATAATTCTAGTTTCTGCCTAATTTTATTACTTTTCGTAAAATTCACGTCGAAAAAGAGCCTCAGAAATACACTGCCCGGCACGTTTCTTTCCAATCGGTGACTTTGTTTTTCAACTGATGCATTTCTGCCCATCACGCTCGCTATTTGTTTTTCTCACTCATGTGGCCCGTTCAGCTGACCAGGTGACCCTTGTATTCTGACTGAGACTGATCGCTTTTGGTTTGTGTAGTAGACAAAGGATAGCGAAATCCAATCACATTATCCGATGTTGACTCACACACGTGCACACACACACACACACACACACACACACACACACACACACACACACACACACACACACACACACACACACACACACACACACACACACACACACACACACACACACACACACACACACACACACACACACACACACACACACACACACACACACACACACACACACACACACACACACACACACACACACACACACACACACACACACACACACACACACACACACACACACACACACACACACACACACACACACACACACACACACACACACACACACACACACACACACACACACACACACACACACACACACACACACACACACACACACACACACACACACACACACACACACACACACACACACACACACACACACACACACACACACACACACACACACACACACACACACACACACACACACACACACACACACACACACACACACACACACACACACACACACACACACACACACACACACACACACACACACACACACACACACACACACACACACACACACACACACACACACACACACACACACACACACACACACACACACACACACACACACACACACACACACACACACACACACACACACACACACACACACACACACACACACACACACACACACACACACACACACACACACACACACACACACACACACACACACACACACACACACACACACACACACACACACACACACACACACACACACACACACACACACACACACACACACACACACACACACACACACACACACACACACACACACACACACACACACACACACACACACACACACACACACACACACACACACACACACACACACACACACACACACACACACACACACACACACACACACACACACACACACACACACACACACACACACACACACACACACACACACACACACACACACACACACACACACACACACACACACACACACACACACACACACACACACACACACACACACACACACACACACACACACACACACACACACACACACACACACACACACACACACACACACACACACACACACACACACACACACACACACACACACACACACACACACACACACACACACACACACACACACACACACACACACACACACACACACACACACACACACACACACACACACACACACACACACACACACACACACACACACACACACACACACACACACACACACACACACACACACACACACACACACACACACACACACACACACACACACACACACACACACACACACACACACACACACACACACACACACACACACACACACACACACACACACACACACACACACACACACACACACACACACACACACACACACACACACACACACACACACACACACACACACACACACACACACACACACACACACACACACACACACACACACACACACACACACACACACACACACACACACACACACACACACACACACACACACACACACACACACACACACACACACACACACACACACACACACACACACACACACACACACACACACACACACACACACACACACACACACACACACACACACACACACACACACACACACACACACACACACACACACACACACACACACACACACACACACACACACACACACACACACATGTCTACGATATTCATATGTGCCACGGCCGCCATTATTACAACTTTCAAAAAAATATTGATCAACTTACCGATCCTGACCCACCCCATTTTCTATGTTTAAAGAGTAAGCGACTAATGATGTTTTCAGGACGCAGTCGAACCAGGCACGTGATTCACTTTCAGAAGAATCATGGAAATAACGATACACTAAGTACTATCGCGTACAGACCACACCCACGTGATCTGACAACTGAGACATTTTGATGTCGCTATAAAAATCAGACAACTGAGACATTTTGATGTCGCTATAAAAATCACAGATCTCCCGGGTTCACCAAGTTTATAGTGCGTTGATTGATTCTCTGATTTACGAAGTTTTTGATTAACTGTAGAAACCATCAGATGACACCTACCAGAAATACAAACTCATCTTGAGTCTTCAATGGTGAAACAACAATCGCCTGATTCCGTTCCTCCAGTCGCATTCACTTTTCTTTCCTTTTACTTCTGACAGCCTCAGTCCAAACTATCTCAGTTGTTTTAACCGTCTTTAAATTCAAGCTGAGTCCAATCAGTCTACCATAACTGATCCTCTTTAAGCATTACTGCCATCCAGAATCGCATTTTCCGTGTTAAACTGTCAATTGGTGGTCTTTTTCGTGCTTTTCACGATTAAAAACAGGACTAAGCTGATTCGTTGCTCTAGTGACATTCTATATTAGGTGATAAATTAGCCTTGATGCCAGAAGTGACACTGCAGTGGCCAAGGTTAATCGATACCAATGACCAAAGGTTCAAACCTGCACTCGTCGGCTAGCATACCTTGACCGTAAATCAATACGCTTACGCGGCCAGATACCACTATCCTCGAAGGGTTATCTGCTAATCTAAGCTGAAAACAACTCAGTCACGGAACATGTTTCAATTCATTCCCCAATTTGTTGATAAGGGCATAACTAACGGTATTCTGAACACCAGGAAGTAATAGTCAATCTTGTCTCGTTGATTCCACCCACACCCTACCAGAACCATCGAAATAATTCACGGTTTCCGTTCTATCGCCAAATCTGAGTGCAACAATTCTGTTCCACGACCGACTCAAATAACCCATCCATTTATATGCTGCGCATGATGTACCTTAGAACATCAGAAACTAGTGCGACCTCTGTAAAGACAAGCCTAGTAAGCGTCCGAGATAAAAATAAAATAGTTGGTAGCACGACCTTACAGACCGTAGGTTAAGGAAGCGTATCAACTGTTCCCCTAAGGAATCAGCTGATTTGCCTCTAAAAGTGCACTCTTACAGACAGAAGCGACGGTACTTGCCGCGAGCACATGGGATGATTCGATCTATCTGTAATTCAAATTCAACACTTGCTTTGATGAACTAAAGGGTTCTCCGAAAATTCACAAACCTGATGTTCCATTGAGACCTATTTTATGCAGAACTCAGCTTGTCACAAACTGGCACGTTGGTTGGTGGATATTCTATCTCCCATCCGAAAGCACATGACATCACACTGTCTGAAGTACTCATTTGAGTAGTAGCAACACTCAAACCCACGTTATCGATTCCCGTTACATACATCCGGGACCTCATTCTCTTATTTACCGAAAATATACGTTTTGATTTTGAAGGACAGTCGTACAGACAGATTGATGGTGTGGCAATGGGTAGCCCTCTTGGACCCACATTGGCAGATATCTTTTTGCGAATGACTGAAAAAAATGTACATCAGAATATCATCCAGTTTACCCTGTACAAGCGTTATGTCGATGATATTTTGATTTTTACTGAGGAAGAACGGTTTACTAAATTCTTCAACCTAATGAACACCATACATCCCAATCTATCAGTCACATGTGAAACAGAGAGTGGCAGCAGTCTCGCTCTTTTTGGATATCATGATAATAAAAAAACGTGCGGATGGGACAATTCAGAAGACTATCCATCGTAAAGCGACATGGAGTGGACAGTACATTCAGTTCTCCAGTTTCGCTCCAGTTGCCTACAAAAGGGGCTTGGTCAAAACCCTGTTTCACAGAGCTCGTAAAATCTGCAGTGTAGACCAACTGCAAAAGGAAGAAGAGTTATCCTAAACTCTTTGTGCCAATGGATACCCTGATAAGTTCATTGAGATCCACAAAAGGGGAAGGCCTTAGACCGTACAAGTCGACACGGTCGAGAAAAAACGAGTTACTCTAGTGTTACCATTTGAAGGGGATCATCTGTTCAATCGGATCAGCCGAAATCTAAAGTGTGCGCTGAAGCGCGCCTACTTGCAGATTTCACAAACCATCAAACGACTAAACCTCCAAGCACATTCAAACAGTGTCGTGAACCTGAATGCCTCTCACGTCATTTATCGGTTCACCTGCAGCTGCGGTGACACCTACATAGGCAGAACGGATCGTTGCCTCAGTCGAAGAATGGGGGGGAGGCATGTACCGAAGTGGTTAGTGCAGTGGATGAGTCATCCTCCACCCGGACAACATACGACGACTAGAAACTCGGCTTCATCGATCGCGAAACACCTTGTGACCTTTCGTCATCGGATTGACCCGGGTCAAGCGTTCCGAGTGATTGCATAGAACCGGAACCCAATGTTTCTAGCTTTTTGTGAGGCTGTGTTGATAAGTAGACTTAGGCCTCCACTGTGTGCACAGAAACTTTTGACCCACAATGTGTGCCTGCCGTGGCGGTAACCAATCAGGTTTACCGAATCGTTTCCTAATTTCGCTTGACACTATCTATTCCATTGTTTTGCTCTGTGCTCCATTTGAACACGAATTCACATGTCTTACGCACGCGATTGAGATTAGAAATGCTTGCATCTCGCAAGTTATGTCTTCTATCTGCTTTGATGAACTTGGCTACTGATAGTCATTTCAATAGACAGAGCTGAATTCGGAATTTACTTTCCGACCGCGCATGATACCTTCGCAGGCACGGTTATTACTTGAGCTAATTTGTATACAAATATGACCTTCCTTCCGGTAAGGCAGACTGTGACTTGGCGGATGAGGAAGCGTGAACTGAGACGGATAAGCAAATAACCTCATGACAGGAAAATCTTGAGGGACAATGTCAATAAAGTGCCGTAGCTTTTCTCGGCCAAGTTCGGAGTACCGTGGCGTAAAGTTCGTCGGTGGAAAGCTCTGGCAATAAGCCCCGAGTGGGCCTCAATCAACACTCAGTTCAAACAACCAGTAACCACGCACGGCTTTGGTTGCTACCTCTCAATGGGAGTCTCGATCAAAAATAAACAAGAATACGAAAACACTAAGAGGACTACAAATAGTATCAAGTCAGCACAGAAAGTTTGTCAATACAAGAGCGCCACTGATGGCGACACCGAACCACGTCCTCTAACGTACCTAACGTCTTGTCACGATGGCCATAATCAACATGCACAACTGCTGCTGTCTGAAATTTCCATTAAGGTACTCGAGCCTTTGTGTTGACCCAACGTAGTGCATTAGGTTGTGTTTAATACATAAGCGTTGAAGCTGCATGATGAATCATATTATACAAATCTAATCTCCTACTACTCAACTGCTAATACATAAATGTTGTACGCACTTCTAGGGGGGACGTTTATTGCGGAAGAGCCATTTGACAGACGAAACCGTATTACCCGCTTTAAAAATAAACCAAACACTGGACCCTCTGCGTGCCATGACTTGATAGATCGGATCAAAGTCACATCTCTGATAACCAATACATAATTAGTTCTTATGAATCCAAATTGAGTTTAGCCTCATTTTGACTGTGTCACACAGGTCAGTTTTATTTAGAGTACTCAGCAATAATCTGATTAGCTCTTAAAATACAAATGAAAACTGGCACGTGGTGGGGTCTGCATCTGTCTTGATTTTGCAGCCCCGACACTAATCTTACACTGTCAATGCCTGCCTTGTCACTGTGGACAAAATGATCTCCTGATATGCCCACATGGTGTGTCGCGTATGATGATATACACATTATATATATATATATATATATATATATATATATATATATATATATATATATATATATATCACGTTCGCCATTGATTCGTACTGTAGACCGACACAATTACACGCATGCTATCGTTCCTTTTGTTCTTAAATATAATCCCTACGGACATATTGTGTATCGCAGTAAGCGTGATCGTACACATACGTTGTTCTCTGTTGAGTCTCTATGGCCAAGTGGCTCAGATAGTTGTGACAATCGTTTAGGATCAATTCCTCTACATGCAAACTGAGATCTGTAGATGAAAATGAATTGATGAAATGCCATGACAATGTCGGATACTGATGTCCGACACAATTAATCCACGTGGATGAAAAACCAACAGGTTTGGGGAGAAGAATATACATTTGGTTTCTGTTTGACAGATACACAGGTGTATTCTGAGTAGCATCAGCTCACGTCGCAACCAACTTTCTCGTCTTCACTCCGAATGTTGTCCGCTGAAACAGAATGGCGTGAAAAGGTGGACGGGAGGGAAGTGAGAAGTGCTGAATTCCTGGGTAATCGGTAGTGATCCTAACCAAAATACGGAAACAAACTGAAGCTACGATTGACGAGATTTTGTTTCACAGATTGTTCTGAATAAATTCGAACGACAAAACTTACCGACGCCTATCATGTAATCTATTTTAATACCTAGGCGTTACGCAAGGCGGGATTTTCGTGTCTGAATCCCAAACTTGCTGGTCAGTCTTGTTGACTGTAGGGTTTAATTCTAATACTACACCTCTGTTTTGGCACGGAAATCCGTAGTAGGATATTGATTCCCGTGTACGACCGGGAGGTCTCACGAAAACAGACCAGGTTTCAAAGTCACGGTTTACTCTTCGGTGACTAAACACAATTTCGGAACAAAACTATACCTGTATGCCATTTCTCTGGAGGACTTACAGCCTGTATCCACCGTTCAACAACAGCACAATCATTCGGTAAATGAAACGGAAAGGTTTTTATTAAGTATATCACGTCCGAACCAGGTTCGTAGTGTATCAAGGAATCAATGAGCCGAGTGTTGTGGGTTTTAGAAACACATCGTTGTTGGTATGCATTTCAATTAGCCGATATTTCAGTTACCGCGGGCAGGTTTTTCAAAAAAGGGTTACACACGGTAACCGAAACTTTGGCTAATTGAAATCTCTACCGACAACACTGTGTTTCTGGCATTAAAACGTCCCTACAAAGATAGCTATTAACCTTGAAAAAAGTTAGGTTTTGTGAGACGGGTCTAATAAACGCTAAAACCCAAGTTTGGCGGTCAAAAGGATACAATGAGAGAATTCTGTACGATTCTTTATTTCATGTATGAGCGCAGTGGGAGGACATACTCGGTAGGTACAAAGGCTCTCTGCACTACCTAGAATAATCGACAGTACTAACCACAAGATATGAAGTAGGAAACCATATAAAGAAATAGGCGTGATAACGATCCGAGATTAAAGCATCAGTAGCAGATTAAATTAATTTTGTGAAATGATTCATCATGCACATGTAAGGGGTATTTGACAGGAATAGCACCTATGATTTGGTGGACTGTCGTACCTCCAAGGACATCTATCTCTATAGTCTGCATTATTTACCCAACTCTCACCTGTGGCTCCGCGAAGCTGAGGCATGCCTCAGCGACCACACCCCGAAAAACCACGTGACAAGCGGGCCAAACCTAGTAGAGGGCAACCAAGGCTTAAAAACTTCGAAGAGACGGCGCCCAGCATGCAAAGACGGATACTCCTGCATAGGCGAACGATATCTGTTGGATCCAGTGGCTACCAAGGAAATCGGTCAAATCAATAGGGTTGCATGGACCCCTGGGTTATGCCATAGAAGGGCACACTCCGTCAGCTTCTATGATTGCCTTCGTTGAGGAAGTCAACGAGAAAACATCGTGGAGTGCCAACCACGTGTACTCTCACGGGGTTTGAGTACAGAAACCGCACGCTGGTTTGTGTCAAGAAAGTGAGTCGGAAGTACGGCTAGCAGTTGCCGCATGCGCGGAGCGTACAGCTAAACAAGCAACAGATGGGGGTGGTCGGCTGATCACCATAATGGTCATCTCTACCGAATAGTGAGCTCCTAGAGAGCCACCGGCAACCATGTACCGACATTATTTAGACGCGTTGGGCATCCAGGATTGGTAGATCACCATCCAAAAGGCGTATGACCAGCTCGATCGGCCACCGGCTCCCAACAAAAAATTTCCTGTTGCCCGACAGGTAGCACTTGGCTGTGCACGGGCAAGAGGTGTCACCTCCAATGAAAAGCTGAGTGACGCTGAGGAGGCCACTTAGTGCCAAATTTCTAAATGTCTTCATCTATTTGGTCTCTACAATTCGCTCTGATCGTGCTACGATATCTCCGGTAAGCGACGCGGCCTGTGCTCTCAATGTGGCCGCGATGACCCAAACACGAGTTGGGAACTTAAACCTGGACATAAGGTCACAAGTCCAGGCCATAAGCCTGCTGGAACGAGAACTCTTATAGATGCAGGTAGTCAGTGCATTACCATGCGCATACTCTGCGACTACGGAATTGACGTAGCTTATCTATCCGAAGTACGCCTACCCAATTCTGGCAGCCGACACATGCAAGTCCCTCAAATGGACGCATTCTACTGGATTTACCACAGTAGGCCAGATCCTCACGCTACGGCGAATCCCACAGCATCGTTATACATTCCATTAACCCACCACAGCGTGCTTCACTGACTTTCGGGTAGCATTCGACTCCACTGACAGACAGACTCTGGAGCGTAATGCGAAGCGACGGAATGCCCGAAAAGTGCGTCAGACCGGTAAGATCGTACTATTTGGCAACACAGGCACGCGTCCGCGTCTACAGCGAAGAGTCTTCAGAGTTCCCAATCGACTCTAGTGTCCGTCAAGGATGCCTTCTATTACTAGTCCTATTTAGCTACGCTATAGGCTGGATAATGCATCGCGCCGTCAACAACTTTCGAGGAATACAACTTGGCCACGATTCTTGGATTACAGACCTCGAATTTGCCGACGACACTGTCATTCTAGGAGAGGATCCCGGGATTCTGCAGCCGGTTCTCGACCACATTGTATGTGAAGCCAAGGCTGTTGGCTTGTGGGTAAACACTACGAGAACGAAATTCTTCACGACTTCTCAAGGCTCAACACACCTTATACACATCAATGGTGAAACTCCGAACTAGGTGCACCACCTCAAGTACCCAGGTTCTACTATCCAGCCAAACGGCTAGGTTAAACTTCATGTAGACTGCGCAAGGGATGTGTTCCTACAACTTCGCAGCTCATTGTGGTCTCGCAGCAAAGTAAGCCTCCACACAAAGCTGCCGTCCGTCCAGTTCTTACGTGCGCGTGCGAAACTTGGCTGTTGAGAGCAGACGTCATTAAATAACTGGAAAGCTGTGACTACTGGCGCGCCCGCCACGTGGCCAAAATCAAGTAGTATGATCGCGTCACAAAGTCCACTGTGCGTCAACGCTGCGAATACAGGATGACTTTCTTCGTTCTTGCAACGACGTCACTTACCGTGATTTGGTTATGTCCAACGACGGAACGAAACGGAACCTACGAAGAGGAGCCTACCGCTACCACCCTGCTCAGACTGGAAATGTCGCCTTGGTGGCCAACTGAAAACATGGGTCAGCACTATTAGGGCAGAACATGGATCGCCTGGGCCTTCAGTCTGTCTTTAGGGTACACAACTGGCACAACAACTGGATTTCACGGTGTGCAGACCTTACCGCAGACCGGAACACGAGGACAGCTACCATCAGAGACACTTAGGAAGCCGACTTATCCTCTCACAGCAGACAGTCACATAAAAAAAAGTTTCTTCAAGACTGCAGATCACAGAAACACTTTACATGCGCATCACCAAGCTTGTTAGAAATCAGTAGCAGTGCACTGTGCCACAACTAGGACTCAAAGTCGAGGTGAATGACTGTGAGTAGAATACTTGACCATCGGACCATCATGATCGGCTCTCAGAATCGTTCACTTTGCAGGGTAAAGTCACACTTCGGGCTCCGTTGACCTGCACTGCCGGTGATACGTAACAAAGATGAAACAGCCTGTCCAAGAAATCCGGAATCACTTCAATTCGGTTGAACAAATGCAAACAATGCCGTCGCTGATCCCTTGATTGACAGCTGAGCAATGGTGCCCATAGTACATTTCTGGCTTGAAATCTGGTAGTTCAAGCTGGAATTCGATCATATGTCAGGATTTTGACTGAATTCAGGTGACTACGAATTTCTGAACAGACTGTACATTGCTCCCAAGGTTTTCAGTGATGGTCGGAGCGAAGTGCTGTTTACCACCAAAGACGACAGACGGTGGCAGGATCCGAAAATGTTATACTACAGGTAAAGTGAATTACAGCATAAGGAGTAAACCCCATAATCAAAAGGCACTGAAAAAGTGGGTTGTGAACGAACATTTACGTAAGAACTAATTCAGTGATCTGACCTTTGAAGAGAGATAAGTTGTAAGTGGATGGGAAGAGAGACAGAGAGAGTGTATTCTATAGTTTAATAGTCCGTGGAAAAAGGTTGACAGATAGAAGTATGACATCTGATGAAAAAACTTGAAATGATGACTACCTGCCTGGTACGTGATGATTAGGATAAAGTTATGGGGAAAGAAACTGCCGGAGAGAGCTCTGAAGAACGGAATTCCAAATAGTACCAGTAGAAGAGGGACAAAGAAGCAATCACCTGACTATGGGCTAGTGACTGCAGATTCGAGGTTAAATAAGGGTTTTTGATCAGCCGGATGGCCTTTCGTTGAACCCGATCAGGAGGAGAAAGAGAGATAGACGAAGCTCCACCCCACACGTAATTGCAGTATTCAAGTGCCGGGCGAATTTGAGCTTCGTACATCAGAAGGGGAGCTGGTGTGATGAAGCATCTGGCGCGAAGCAGACAAAAAAAGCGCGTACCACGAGAGGCGAATAAGGATATAAAATCGGATCAACACATAAGAATTTACAGACAAGCCAAGAAGAGAGGTAGAATCTGTGGCAGGCAACACAGTTGAACCAGAGGATAAACATGGGGAGAATGAATGATGTTTCAAAGAAATTGAGAGAAGAAAGGTTTTGGAAGCATTAAATACAGCATGGTTGTGGGAGCCCCAGAAGGAGATGTCTCCGAGGTCGAAGTCTAACGATACACTGGTTGCACTGCGGTCGCGATCGAGACTGGCATGGCGTGGAGTGAGATACAGAAGGGAAGAATGGAGAGTGGCGTCATCGGCAAAGGAATGGAATGAGTTAGAGGAAAGCAAAATCCTTAGCTTTCCCCTGTGGTTCAAGAACAAGATCACTACGGGAATTAGAGATGAAAGGGACATTAGAAGGGGGCAAATTGCGAAAGAATGCTTTGGAAAGAGGCCAAAATGTTCTTCTACAGGTGGCAAGTGAGGTTAGGCGTTCGGCTTTGCCGCAGACGAAGTGTTCTTTGGTTCCCTGTATGGTTGAAAAACAGCTGTTCTTTCTTTATTACACACGAAGTGAACTACAGTGAAAGGGGTGAACCCCATAGATCGAAAACATACTGTAAGAGGAGTTCTTAGGGAACATTCACATCAAAACCAGTTAGTTGATTCCCCTTTTGAGAAGAGGACGGTTGTAGGTGGGTGTAAAGACAGAGAGAAGAAGGGTATTTCGTAAATTAACCGTCCGGGGGGAAAGGAAACCGAAAGGTCGAGGTCCAAGATCGAACGACGGAGACCTGGTAAGGGTGACCAGCTGTCTATGTTCGAGATTGATATCAAAATGTAATTGGAATAGGAATAGCCGAGGGAAGCTCAGAGGAAGAAAACTCAAAATAATAGTAATACAACAGGGACAACGAAGCAAATGCCCGACGATGGACAAGTGACTGCAAATTCGATGTCAAAACTGGGTCATCTACCAGACGAATGGCCTCGCTTTGGACCCGGTCAAGAAGAGATGTCTTAGTAGCATTGAACAGAACACGATTTCAGAAGCTCCAAGAGGAGATCTGTCCGAGGTCCAAACTGAGCGATGTTACAAGGGCACAACGGTCGCGGTCGATGTCGGCGGTGACACGATGAGATTTGGGGTACAAATGCGAATAGTGAAGGGTGGCATCGTCGAGGAAGGCGTGGATGGCATTGGAAGTGGTGGATAAGAGATCATTAATGATGAGTAGAAAGAGAGTGTGCAGAACTACAGAACCTTGGGGAACACCACAATTCACGGGAAAAGGATGTGCTTGAAAATCCCACCGACCTGAACGGAGGCGATCCGGTTACTGAGAAAACTCGACGTTTACAAGACAAAGGCTGGAATAAACCCAAAAGTGGGCAATTTAGACACTATGCCTTTGTGCTAGACATGATCTAAAGACTTGGATATGTCTAGTGAAACTAGGTGGGTTCTTCTGTGGTTATCGAGTGCTGCTGAACAGGAGTGCGAGACCATAGATAATAGAACACCAGCAGAACGGCGAGATCGGAATCCGTATTGACGATCGCTTAACAGTCCTTCACGTTCGCGGAACTTTCGTAACTGGTCGAAAATAATGGCTTCCATGACCTTCCAAATTGCAGAAGTTAGGGAAATAGGACGGTAGTTGTTTGGGTTGGAGAAGTCGCCGTGTCTGGGAATAGGAAAAATCGCGGCTTCTTTCCATGCGGTGGAAAACGTACCAGAATGGAGAAAAGCAAAAGGATGACATAAAATTGCTGCTAACTCTGAAGCACACATTTTCAAGACGATGGATGGAATACCGACCGGACCAGGTGGTTTATTTTGGTCGAGTGATTGTAAGGTCTGGCGGACCTTTATGGTTGTGATAAGGGGAACAAAAGGGCTGCCAGTAAGAGTGGTTGGAGGTGGAAGAATTGAAGAGTTGGATAAGGTAGAATTAGAGGCAAACCGGTAGGCAAAACCTCGGGTGTTGTGTCGGTTCAAGTAGTCACGTACGCAATGAAACAGTCTCACACGCACGCACCGTTATTGACTGCCTATTGATTGATGCTTGTTTGCTGCCACAACTAGTCACACATGCATGTACACACATAAGCACATCCATTTAACTCTACCCATGCCACGGGCAGCTTGCTCTAACCAATCAGACTCTGGCACTGAGCCATACGTGCTTGTTGATTCGTTACTGCTGAACGGGCCTGCTCGACTGCACTCGTTCGCATATGCTGCTTGTGCTTGCCATTAGATGATTCACTTGCTTGCTTGCCCGTTTACGTAAACGTTTCCTGATACGCTAACGAACGGATCTGCTGAGTACTGTATTTTTCGTTAATATCGAACACAACAATGGGGTTTACAGACTAAAAAGCCAGAAGCGTAAGGGAAGGAAGAGAAACTTGAGGGGCAAAAATTAAGGAAAAGCGGCTTTGGAGAAAGATTAAAGTGATCGGCTATTAGTAGCGGAAGAAACAAGACGTTCGGCTTCGTGGTAGATGAAACGATGGGAAGCGAGCATTTACTTCTGGCCTGTACGAAGAGACTACAAGATTGAAGAGAATCGGAGCGGTAATACCATC
Organism: Fasciola hepatica; assembly: GCA_948099385.1. Lineage (NCBI taxonomy): Eukaryota > Metazoa > Platyhelminthes > Trematoda > Plagiorchiida > Fasciolidae > Fasciola > Fasciola hepatica. The sequence goes on along the minus strand of CANUEZ040000111.1, from coordinate 11,235,544 downwards.
TGAATGCTAAAACATTTTAAGCGCACAACGGGATTTCATGGGTGGATAAACCACTCAAGAGAATGTACTTTGTCGGATGTGGAAAAGTGTGGAATACAATGAAGCATACCTTGGAGAACAGTCTCAGTAAAGTTTGAAACGGAGGAAGAAACAACAGAAAGGAAGTAACAGTCGCTCTAGGGATATGAGGCCAGAAAATCACGAAAACCATCCCAGTTGGCTGAATCGAAATGTCAAAAGGTTCGTCTGAAGTTTTGCAAAAGAACTGGGCGGGAAAAAAGGTGGCGGAGAAGGAGATAAGACTGTGGTTCGATGAGCCAAGTGGAGAAAGGGAAGCAATATCAGAGAACAGGGAAGGAAAGGAAGTGGGAATAAGATCGAGAGTATGCGCACGACCCCCAGGCCGATCGGGAATGCGTGTGGGGAAGTCAGCGAGTTGACTTAGATTGTTCATTAAAGCGGAAACTTCGGCTTGGCGTCCCACAGCCGTAGTGTCAGAAGAGTGGAGAAGCCAGTTCTTATTGTGGACATTCAAGTCACCAAGAGTGGTAACTTAGTAATTGGGGCCTGACACGAACAACTTCTCAGTGCCACAAGACAGTAAATCAAAAATCGAGTGAACGCTACTGTTGGGAGGGCGATAAACGGTACAAAAGTGCTGGTTGAAAGAAAGGAACCGGAGCTTCAACCACATCAGCTGGAACTCGCGGTTGTCAAAGTTCAAATGTGGGATACGGGAGGTAGCAATATTGTGGTTCAAGCCGCAAATGCTGGTAAGAGCTAGAATTTTTTCTTGTTATGAACGTTGAATTGACATGAGCGGTGATTTTTTGTGAGTTGTAAATTACAGGCAATCTAATCCTTGAACTAGGAGAGGCGAACAACATGAGGCTCTAACAGGAAGGGCGGTGGTGCTATCCCGGGCGACGGCAAGACCGTCTACACGAAGCGCCGGTGGGAGTTGGGAGTGGGCAAGCGGCGCCAACGGTGAAACGTTGCACGCTTTAAGCGTTCAGCACCATCACATGCGGGGTTAAACCAGTTGGGAGATTCGGGTTTGCCGGGTTTGGAAAAGTGGGGAACAATAAGTTGCATACCTTGAAAAACAACGTCAGTGAAGTTAGGAACGGAAACGGAAGCGTCCAAAGTAAGGCAGCAATCGTTCCAAGGATAGGAAAATAGAAAATTGCGAAAGCCGTCCTAGTTGGCTGAACTGTGGCACCAAAACGTGCGTCTCGAGATGGGTGGAGGATGAGGGCGAGTAAAGTTGACGAAATACAAAACAAGACAGTGGTCAGATGAGCCAAGTGGAAGAACGGAGACACCTGAGAAGAAAGAAGGAACAGAAGTGAGAATAACAAAGGTATGGGCACGGTCGCCAGCTCGATCGGGGATGCGTGTGGAGAGGTCAGCAAGTGGGCACAGGCTGTTGACTACGGCGAAACGTTCGGCTTAGCGCCCCAGAGCCAAAATGCCCGGTGAGTAAATCAACCAATCTCAATTTTGTACATTAAAGTCTCCTAAGATGGTGATATGACACTTAGGATCTGACACAAACGGGTGCTCAATGTTTGAAGATAAGAAGTCGAAGATGGATGAGTCACTACTGTTGGGTGAACGGTAAACAACGCAAAATTCATGGTTAAAATTAGGAATTCAAAGCTACAGCTACACGAACTGAAATTCACGATTGGAAGAGTCAACACTGGGAGTCTTGATGTGGCGACTGACAGGTGGACAGATGCACGGACATCGTTTCCACGTGAAAAATAGGAGCGAAAAGTATAGGTGGGGAATAGGACGTGGATGGTGTCTGATGAGAGGGAGATTTGAGTTTGTCAAAAAAGGGGGCAGGAGGAGAGGAAGACCGGATAAATTGGTGCACAGAATCGTATGTTAGTGAGGGCGATGAGATCGTGGCTGTTTTCCGAGTGAGCAGGGCGAGCAATAGAGCGAGTGCTTGTGATTGTGTATTGTCATGATTCATGATGTGAAGAAAACCGGTAACCATGATCCAGAGACCCAAAGTGGCGAGTCACATAAGGTCTCAATAGATCAGGCCTGGTAGTGATCCGGGAGACAGCAGAGTCGGCTACCACCCGAACATGACACATCAGTCTTGATAATGAGCAACCTAGACCACTCAGCAACCACCAGTTATTACAACAACCTGAAGCTTGAAATTAATTTGCGCACTGGCACTACTTAGTGTCTGCTTGACGGCTTATAATCAAGCACGGTGTCAACGCAACAACATGGAATAGATCGAGGGTAATAAAGTACAACAGCGACATGGGAAGGTTAATAAAAAAAAAGACAACTGACTTTCTCGTCTTTTCATCTAACAGTATTGATGTATCCTGTATTTGACACTTTTTGTAACTGGACACGGGAATCCAATAGACAAGCCGCAAAGCATTCGTGCCACTGATTTCCATTTACGGATAAATGCACCAGGAGGGAAAAACCCCACAGTCACGATGACTTATGGGGAGGAACTGTCGACCGCGACTTAAAACCGGAATATTATATATATATATATATATATATATATATATATATATATATATATATATATATATATGTTCATCTCTTGGGCCCTAACCACGAAGGCAGGAAGTACCAACCGAAGACAATGCTGCTGTTACATTTTTCAAACCTCCACACCAAGCCATGGCCTGACCACCGCGTAGCTTCTTCCAGCCTTGCCCAGCACATGCGAATAGAGCACTGAAAGGTAGACGATGGGTAGGCATTCGTCAAACACGTCCGAGCCACCGAAGACGGTATACAACGATCACTTAGTCAAGAGGGCGGCTATCCATGCCTAACACGCGACGGCGCGCCTTGTCATTACTCACTCGATGTTCCCACCAGACGCGACCAATGCTTCGGAGACATCGGTTGTCGAACACGGAAAGACGCCGAGCATTCTCAACGCGAAGTGGCCGGGTCTCGCAACCGTAAAGTAAGACACTGCGAACCGCGGCGACGTAAACCGTCCCTTATGAGAGAGTCCGATGTCACAGCGACGGCAGGTTTGCAAAGACTGCTCTGTTATGCGTAAACTGATCTCCTTCCCAACACCACCTGGAGCTGTTATCAAGCTCTCAGGGTACTAAAAGTTGTCGACTAACTCTAGCTGATCACCACAAAACGTAAGGGCAATCAAGGCTCCTGCCAATAATGCAAAAGCGCTTTCCACTTGGAAGGTGCAAAGTGTATTCTATATCTAGATACCTAAATCGCCAAGCGATCCAAAGCATGTTGCACTGCATGTGCATTATCACTCAGCAAGTCGAAGGCTCTGTTACCTGAGAGGAGTTCAACTCAACCGTTCACAATACCAGACATCCCTCATGGCAAAGTTAAAGAGAAACGGGTATATGGGACAACCTTGTCGAACTCTACTGAAAAGGACAAAAGGGGGCGATAGCTGGCTATAGGCCCTTACCCCACCTGAGGTGTGACGATGCAACCCTTTGAGGATGGATACATACTTATCAGGTATTCCATTTCTCGACAAGCCACTCCATAGTGCAGTCCTATCGATGGAGTCGAAGGCCGCACGAACATCCAGGAACGCGATGACTGTCGGTTTCTGGAAAGTGTGACAGTGCTCTGGCATTTGTCGGGAGGTGATGATTTGGTCAGTACATTCACGACCGGCGCGAAACCCAGCCTGCTCCTCACGAGTCTGCTCTTCACACGTTTGGTACAACCTGTAAAGTATGACAGAGGCAAGCAGCTTCGACGCTATTGGGATAAGGCTTACACCTCTATGGTTAGCGCAGTCAGTGCGCGAGGCTTTCTTAAAGATGGGAACAACAATCAACCCCCCCCCCCCCCCCATCCTCAAGGACGGGACCTGCTAGGAATTCCAAACTTTTGAGAACAAAACATGAAGTTCTCTAACAAGATGTACCTCGCCATCTTTAAATAGGGCTGGGGGAATGCCAGTGGAGCCTGGCGACTTGTGACGTTCTAAGGCCTGGATCTCCTCTCGAATCACCGCCTCGGTAGGCGGACCTGTCGAAACGCACCACTGGACGTGTGCCGGATGAGCTACAGGAGAAGCCGACACCGGGGGCCAGCTAAATTGTGTCTGAAAGTGCTCCACCCAGTGATCGAGACGCCGCTTCCGATTGTGAACTTGAGAACCGTCAGCCTTACAGATTGTTTCATTTACACCTAACAGCTTCCTACCGGTGACTCGAATGAGACAAAACAGCTTGTGAGAATTTCCCATAACGGCAGCACGTCCCATCTCTGATGCGCTTTGAGACCACCAGGTTCCGCGGTCCCTACAAAGACTCGCGTTAAGTGCATGTCTCGTTTCGAGACGTGCTGCGTTGTACTCGCTTCCAGCCGGGATCGACTAGCGTGCGTTGAGAAGGCGTAGAGATTCAACAGAAACTCAGGGTCTTGCGGCACGACGAGACAGACCAGCAGAACGCAAAGCGCTCCTAATAAGCGACCAGTGCTGGTTTATTTTATCAGGTGGGGATACATCTAGCTTTTCAGCCAGTGCGTTTTAGAAGACAGATAAGCGAGATGGGTCGGAGAGCTTATCACAATCGAACTGTCGTTGTTGCATGCGTTCTGGGCGCCCGCCGAAGCACATGGACAGCTCAGTGCAAACTAATGCGTGGTCGGAATCAACTGGGGTGCTCCAGTACGAGCGATAATCATGTATGCAACCCCATCATTTGTGGCTTATAACGATGTGGTCAATCTGGGTCCATTGTTGACTCGAAGAGAGTGGACGCCAGGTGGCGTACCGGCGAGTAGAACGTCTGAAGTTCGTACTGGCGAGGAACGAGCGATGGTCTGAACACAGGGCCAAAGGCCGTTCCCAGTTTTCCGAGCGACAGGAATCTAGTCCATAAGGGCCTCCTAATGCGCCTCGTTCAATGACAGCCGACTCACTCTAGCATTCAGATCCCCAGCCAAAATCACGATATCAGCCCGGTTTGCTTTACGTGAGAGGTCGTGGAGCTTTTAGCAGAAGTTATCTTTGACTGCATCTAGGTAACAATCGGTGGATGCATACGCCGAAACGAAAAACAAGTTGCGTCTACCAGAGAGGCGACTGCTCATTTTATACGAGCCCCTGAGTCTCACCGCGCATAAACGACTGTCGACTGGGACCCAGTCTAGCAGCACCGCTTCAGCTCTTTCATTGAGAACAATGCCAACGCCAGCAAGACCAGAAGCCGCAGCCTCAGCGTCCTCAGAAAGACGTAAGTGAAACTTCGCAGGATGATTAGATGGGTGCGTCAATCGAATCATGGAACTGGAGTCTTGTATACAAGTCTCTTGAATGCAATACACATCGATGGCAAGGGATTCAAGCATACGAGCTAAACCCGCCTGTTGCCCTATACGCATCATGATTCGCACGTTGAATGTAGCTAGTTGGAATGGGCATCTAGGACGAAGCAGGACATCAGCTGGTGACAGCCGGCTCGATGAGACTAATAAGCTAGTCAAAGAAGGACAAGAGAAAACGTAGTCTGGATTCCTATCAGTGGCACTACAGCAGGCACGGTCGATTGAAGAACCCGTGGGATGTGAAAATGGAAAAGAAAATGGGGGGGGGGGGAGTGGAAATGGGAGGACAAGTTATGTACGATGTAGGAGACTGTTTAGTTGTGTGCGCGAAAGAGCAGTCAATCATAGTGGTAGAGTCTATCATGGTTGTTTGCGTTGCGGGATATTGTACTACTCGGTCGCCTAGTCCAGAGTAGGCCTTTTTGTTGGAGGTTACACCTCTAGACTTTGCGCAACCAAGTACATCCTGCAAGGCAACAGGGTTGGTCCATATGAGTCGGTGGCCAACTGTGTGGTTCATTTGCCTCTTCTGAAAACCACTGGAAGCCGGTGACTGAATGCTCAGTTCATACACCCTTCGGATGAGCCTAAACATCCTGAGTGCCCAGTGCACCCCTACCCCACAGGTGCCGGTAAGCATAGTGTTGTACGCCTCATGCGTCATTCGTGGTTGGTTTGGAATCAGGGTTCAGCCATCTCCCCCGGGCTAGCTCTCAGTCGACCAACCCAGTGGGAAGCGCCAGGCATTCGCTTTCGTCCTCTCAATTTAGTGGGAACACCTCCGCCACGAGAGGGTAATGCGTAGGACTTCTTCAGCAGGGGCTGTGACAGACGCACGGTCATTTTGGAGCATTTCGAGAGGTGTTCAGGACGAGTAGCCAACTCGGATTCTGTGACACCCACCTCCGACCATACCGATGCATTTAGAGGCTTAACCGGAAAGTGGATTTGGTAGGCCAGAAGTAGTAGTATGACTGGCGACGGCAAAACCGTGCTTCCCCAAACTTGGCCGGAGGTGGTTATGCTCGAATTTCATTTCTCAGACGGAGTTCACAACTTATGCTACCATATCATTGTTGGCTGAAAGTAATTAATGTTCCTCATAAAATATTCGTAAAGGCCATCAATGAACATTTGTAATGATTCGATATGCAACAGACTAATGAGGTCTCGTCTACCTGTTAGATGTCACCATCTTTAGTTTCTGCAAACTGGAGCACCTTCACCGACCGAATTTTACCAAGGAGCCGTTATTAGTATATTTGGAAGTATTACAATCTGTTAAAATACATGCAAAATTCACGGCAGCCATAATGAAAACACCAAAACAGAACCTGCAAATTTGTATATAGCTCGTGACTAATCGTTAGTCAAAGAAGAGGTGCAATAGAGTAAGTAATAAGAAGTGATTCTTACCAGGCGTTTGACAGGAGGTTGAGCACCACCACCTTTCAGCACAGAGCTTTGACTTTCTTTGACTGACACTGGTTCGGACTTGGTTATGCTTGATTCCGGTTTTGCTTTCGGGAGTCCAGCAGAAAGACGATCGAGAAAGTCAGACGTTGTGATCTCAGTCAATATACGTTCTTTTTGAGTTTCGAGATCAGTTTTGTTTAAGTGTGCCTCCAATGTGGACTGATGCTGACGAACCGAATTAAATAATGCTATTGTACCCCTGGTAGCCTGTTTCCGCAACCGTTTCTCGCGAGCAAGTTCCCATTCGATCTCAGCGGCAGAAATGTGGACTTTGGTGCGATTTAAGTTTGGTAACGGTGGCGGATTTCGTACTCCGGCAGCGGCAATCGGCTTTTTATAGGCCTCAAATTATGGAGAAGGTCAGTTATTTGATCAACAGCCTACCTCTCTTATCCACCGTCGTCGTTCTGTGGTAGCGTACTTTTTGTTTTCGGTTTCATCCTCAAAGTAGTCCGGGTCTTTCTGTGCCTTTGACAGCTTGCGTTCCTTATCTGTTTTAGCCAGAGCCAATATTGGATGGACATCGGGTTCAACCGTCTCTCTGAGAATTTTACTAACAACATCCGCCAGTGCCTGCCAAGTCATTGTCAAATGAGTTGAGACGAGCAGTATTCACAGATCACAACGGAACTGGGAAGAAAGCGAAACAGTTTTGTGCGAAGACGTCAATGGTAAAAAGACCATAAACAGATCCAACCACTGACAGAATATACACACCAGCTTTCGGGCAAATATTGTACCGAAATTCCATAAGAAAAATAAGAGGGAAAAACTAAATCAGAGGGACTGAAGGTATGTAACTGGGAATGAATTTTTGTTTACCATTTTTTGTTTTCACTTATTAGGAGTCTCCGGAATATACTAATCAAATCCTACAATGATAACGACGCCGGTGTTGATTCTGGGTCATACGGAACAATGTCACTAATCACTCTTAGGAAGCCGATATGCATCAACTGAAGTTACAGCTGACTCCAGCCCCTTTGTACTTCTAGGTCGTCTTATTTCGACCGCCGTGTAACTTTTTTTGCCGCACACAGGTAGCGCGAACACTCCATGGATAATGGGAACGTACGAACGTACGAACGTACGAACGCACGATACGGTCACGCCTCGTAACCACACAGTAAAATACTACGTACTTCAAAGACAGCAGAACAACGTAGTGGTATCACAGGTGGAGTGAGCTGAAAAAAGCCTCTCCGGCTCCGGTCGTTTCGAATTAGTCCCCTTCTCACGCACATCTACCAGCTGCGATGCAGCTGGTGAGATAAAAGAAACATAAGGCTATTTCCAGCTGATTACTTTAAACGGCGATTGCAAGCATAAGCCCTTGATAGCCGTGAAAAAGCAATCAGCCCTCGGGTGGAGCAAAGTGCATAATGTACTTCAGTACTTCCATCGCCAAGCAGCCTGTGCATCACCACCCAGCAATATGCTGTCATCTGTGTATGGTAAATCAAAAACACTGTTTGGTAGGTTAGACAGCACTCCTTAATATACCCCTTAAAGCGAAGTTGAAGAGAATCGGGAATATAAGGAACTCAACGCACTTCACAGGAGACGACAGCGAAAGATGATTCTGCACCTATGTACAATCGGAAATAAAGCGAGAACAAAAAGTATATCACAGCTACCTGTTTCCGAAAAACATCCATGGGGTGGTCCTCTATCGACGGGATCGGGAAGACTCTCGGCCGATGCTAAGTGCGATGACGGTAAATATAGCGACCACGACCTGGGGTACAGTAACTCGGCACACCCATACCGTACAAGATCATCATGTAATTTTGGACCCAATTAAGGGGCCTGGTGGCCTTGTAAATGAATCTGTGCTTGACGCATAGTCAATCTCTACTTTTTTTATATTTTTTCAAAGTCATCGGTTGAATGAGCGCATCAACACTCGCGGAATTCCCAGTGAAGGAAATATAGATAATCGACCTCACCGGATAAGTGAACACAGATTCGCATCGCAAACGGAAGACAACTACTGATGAAGACCGAAGAATAACTGACTGTTCAGTGTCCAAGGGAAAGTCACAATTTAAACTCTTTCACCATCTTAGGAATAGCATAAAAACCTGTGAAGCCATCGCTAGTTACAACATATGACGTCTGCGGATACAACAGCGATCAATGAAAGGCAAGTAGGGCATGAGAATCTTGATATCAAAGGTGCAAACCTAAACGCCATCGCATGCTACTCTGTGACGGTTATGGCGCATTACGAGCAACACACCAAAATAAACAGACATTTTAACTGCTTCTTGCAAGTGTTCTACGAAAGTGAAAACGGGACAAACAGTACACCAACAGGCGGGTGAAGTAGTGATGGCAACCGCGGATTACATTCAATACCTTGCTCCCTATAGTACGTCTATCAATCTCACGGAGGTATTCCGTGTATTTACCGGGACTGTCAAATCAGTTTAGCAGCAAAACCGCGACCCGATTCACAGCTTTCCGGAAGACCAAACCATTAGTGAAGATGTGCAAACAAACAGTGGATTTCATTCACTTTATGTGCTGCGTTTGGCAGACATATTTCTACTTTCCAAAGTCTAAGATCTGTAAACCTGTTCTTTTGATGACCGATGCGATCATCTGTATTTAATCACCTGGAAATGTTTCTTTGTGTTCTCTACATACTCAACTTAGTGAATGCTCATGTAACCCGCACAAATCTGCCAATCCCCGTAACTGGGCCCGAAAATAGGCGTGATGTGACCCTGTGGGTGTGCCAGTAAGTTTTACTTACTGCGCCACTTCTAGTGGCCGTTAAATAAGCACCAGTAGCTACTGAACGACTGCTAATGGCTACCAAATAACAGGGAAATCTCCAGTTTTTCTCCGTAGTCATGACATATCGCGTTTGTACATCCCTAGTTCTTAGCCCTTTCCACGTCGATCTCATCCGCACCTACTAACATTTGCGATTTGAATCACCACGCTAATTTTGCACACTTGTTCTAGTTTTCTTGTCCTCTTGCTTTACTTTTAACTGAGACATAAACCTCATTCTCGTCAGACACCACACGTGTAGTTAGTCAACTAATTTTTACATTTCTTTCCACTCTAAATTAGTTTCCGATCCTTCATCCACGAGTCCGCTACTACTCCTTATATTATACATTCTTAGATCCGTGTAGCTACCGGTTCTAGTCAATGTGGCTGTTGAAACTGTTTTGTACATGTGCTCTGCCTGTTGGTTATTCCCATACGTATCGATCTTTGGCAACTCTTGCCTACTTACGCTTTAGCTATGACTTCGTTACAAGTTGGGTAAAGCATAACATCAAGATCTTCACTTCTTAAGATTTCTGTTATTAATCGTTTACTGGTCATTGTAGCTTAGTCGACTTGTAGAACACGGGGCGTAATCTACGGTTAGACCACTTAGACGCAGATCCGCTCCTGTCAGATGTTGCAGACAAACGGATCCGCTGGAGAAAAACGTTCAGCTATTTCGTGGCTTCCTTCGTATCTCTGGATGTCAATAAACTTGCAAACCACATCACTCGATTGGTCTACACACACAGTCTATTGTACAGACCACAAGATCACCATCACGACTCCTCAGAATCCATGTACACAACCAAAAAACGGAATCCCTGCATGTCACATGCTACTCACCAACAGACAGGCAGACAGACACTGAGCTAATTCTTACAGGAACTAAAACCCCTTCCCGTTGATTGTGATTTCAAAGCAGTATGAATGAAGAAGAATACCGCGAAGAATTCACCTGTGGCTGATTCATCCGTGGATTGATCTTCAATAAAATCAGGCAACGAATGTTGGAAGAGAAGAAACTTGACTTCATTTCCGCCTATAAACTAGTTAATTAGTGGTTCAATCCTCAGTCTTGACTTTTTTGAGCCAGCGTCAAAACGTGATCATCCCCCTCGACGGTAATTGATCACCTTTATCTGTTTATATGTTTACTGCTGCTACCGTTGACATTTCATTCCCATTCAACAACTTGGTTCCTAATTGAAAACCCATTGCGACAAAGTCTCGCCGTCAGTCCGCTGCAGACAAATTTTGTTCAAAGCAAAATCGATCGACTACTAGAGAATAATATCAATGAACCCTTATCGTCTCCCTGGCGAGCCCCAGCTTTGGTCACCACGAACGAAAAACACAAGAAATGCATGGTGGTGGAATACAGCCAAACCATTATTCGCCTTACGTCCCTTGGTACTTACCCTGTGCCTCGGATAGACGAACTTGTGGAAGTGGCTCAATAAACCGTTTTCAGTACACTGGGCCTACGGAGCATCTATCATCAAGTTACCATAGGCGAGGATGAAAACTGTACACTGCCTTCGAAGCAAGTGGGAAGTTATACAAGCTCTGTCGCATTCAGTTTGGAGTAACCAATGGAGTGACCTGCTTCCAGCGCGCTATTGACAACAACAAAAGTGATGAATCCTTACGAGACAAATACGCCTGTGTAGACGTTACTGTGTGTGGCCCCGACTTGGAAGAGCATAATCAAAGCCTGCGGAACATCCCTGATGTTGTAAAGAGGCGTGGTATTCTATACAACGAGAGAGAAAGGATGATCGCCGCAACAAAAGCTCGGCTGCTGGGCTACGACGTTTCTCAAGCCTTGATCAAACCAAACCCTGATGCTTCCGGGCTCTAAGAGAACTCTCTACTCCATGGGACATCTGATCAAAAAGGAGAATAGTGGGAATGCTAATGTACTACATCAATTGGATCCCATACTTCTCCGATAAGATTCATCCCCTAGTGTACAACTGTGTGTTTCTGGCTTCTGATAATGTGATGACTGTCTTTTGAAATCTTAAAGACGAATTAGAAAGAGCCGTTGTTTGTAATATCGACTTCAGTCGTCCCCGATCGTAGAAACGAACGCATCAGATATCGCCATGGCGGCTACATTGAACAAAGATGGTAGTCTGGTTGCTTTCTTTTCACGCACTTTGTCTCCAAGCGAACACAGGTATTCCGTGATTGAAAAAAGAGCCTGTCCCATGGTAGAATTCCTGGGAAAACGGAGGAATTATTTTCTGGGAAATCGCCTTACTCTCATTACGGACCAACGCCCGGTCGCCTTCATTTACGACAGGCTGCATGAGGGCAAAGTAAAGAATGATAAGATTCAGCGGTTTAAGTTAAAGCTCCCGTGATATCATTATGGTATTCGAAATCCTCTTAGAGTTCACAACAAACCGGCCTATACATTCCCTCGAGACAGTTATGTTCTCACCGTATCGCGCGTTGATCCGAAACATCTACACAACAAGCCGTTTTCTTGGTATCATGCGCAAGCTACACTTTGTCCACTCTGAAATTACCGTCCTCTGTTGACGAAAATCGAGCAATTATCAATCAGTGAAATTTGTACAGAACTTATGCTCCGTTTTGTCAAATAGCAGTTCGGAAAATTAGGAAAAGCTACTCGACCATTTGAAAGAATCAATATTGACTTTAAAGGCCCCCTACCACCTATCTCCCGTGTCAAGTACATTCTGACGATGATCGAAGGATATTCACAATTTCCTTTGCTTTTTGCCTGCTTAGGCTTATCTTCTTCCTCCGTACTTATCCCCTGCTTGGCCCAATTGTTTTCCCTATCTGGGATGCTCTCCTATATCCACCCCAACGGCGGCACTCCTTTCATGTCACCTGAAATCCGGACATTTTTCCACGACAGAGGAGTGGTAACCAGCTACACCAGTCCGTACGACTCACGCGGAAATAGTCAGGTGAAGCGGTTGAATGGGACCCCATGGAAAGCCATTACACTGGCATTAAAATCGCAATAATTGGACATTTATCACTGGGAATTCATACTCTTGGATGCCTTGCATTCAGTTCGTTCCTTGCTGTGCACCGCAACCAACAAGACACCCCAACAGTGTATTTTTATTTCCATCGCAAGTTCACTGGCGGAATCTCTCCCTACCTGATTGTTCCTGTGCTTCTTCTTCGCAATTCGGTCCTCGATTAATGGCATGCCATGTACCTCCAATTTGCAAATAACTGTCTCTGGCCAGTATAGTCTGCTGGTGAGCCAGAAACAAACGTTGGAAACCGTCTCTTGCAACAACAAAGTGAGATCCCATTGTGTTCGAAACCGTAAGGCGTAAAAACGACTTCCTCGTTAACCGGTGTCAACATTTTCTATTCTTTGCCTATAGACTGCACGAAACAATACGCCAGTCTTTGTTTTCTAAGTGACGGTCAATGTAATATATATATATATATATATATATATATATATATATATATATATATTTGTTACGGTGCTTTTGCTTCATAATTCATTCCCATTTCATTTGTATAGTCTGACATTTCGCCTGTCTCGTTTCAACTGGTATGCCTCGTCTTTGGTCGATTTAAGCCTGGAAATCAGGCGTTGTCTTCCGAGCTTTCATTCTGTAAATCGTCCATAAGTAACATCCTGGTTCTGTTCTATTAAAGGGAATTATTCGGTCTTCGAAATACGACCCTTTGGTGAGAGGTGGAGCTTCTTTGCTGTATTCCACAATACGACAGCATCCGTCTCTCAAATGGCGACGAAAACACTGTCACTGAGGTACCTTGTCCTCAAACCGGTCATCTCAGATGTATCACATCAAGGGTAGCCGGGTCAACATACCTTTTCAGCCACCAGATCAACTTCTGAACCCGTAGCCGACTCACCTCAGATTTCTGACCCGCCAAAAAATGTTCAGCAACTTATGGGAGCGTAACAACGAACAAGGCCATTTAATCAACGAAGCTGTGAAATTTGAGGGACCGTGAAGTTACCCCTTTACACTACACTAACGCTTAATCCAGCGAGGGAGAATGATATAAACTAGTTTGACGTTGGTCCGCCGTTCTGTCGTTTTTTATACAAACAGCTTTCGTTTTCCCCTTTAGCAGTTTATGTACTCGCGTTGTTAGAAGATTAAGGCCTTATTTCGGATCTGCTTTCTTCCTGCGTCTGTTGTTCAATCATTCCAGTTCATACCAAGTACACGGGCTCGAGGTTCTGCCTTCTTGTTCTCAATGACGAATAGCACGGTATATCCCGTAGGAAAATGTAACGGAAACTCACCCACACACCCAGAACCATGTAGACTACCAAAAGCAGAGGCTAGGACATGTTCTTTGACCAAGCTGCTTCTAAATCTGATTCAAAATTAGTTCGACGCAATAATGTGAAACAGAAGGCGGTAAAGTCACTTCAGAGACCAATCCATCTCAGTCTGTTGTTCAAGATAGCCTCAAATCACGTTGTTCTCTTTTGACTTCATAACAGTGGGCAGCCTCCAATAATGCAGTGGGTCTTTGAGACTTTTTTTATTACATGGTTGCGCATCGGCGCAATAGAAGCGGTATATACCCCATAGCCACGAAGGCTCTCTGCACTATTAGGGATAACCGGCAACCAGACCTTGAGACTTGGAATGGCGAAGAACCACATAAGGTCCCAATAGGTCAGGTGTGGTAACGATCCGGACGACAGTGGATTACTGTCATCATCATCATCATCATCGTACAGCGTTAAACAGTAGGGCAAGCCCCACTGACCACTGCCTTTCTCACCATGTTGCACGTTGAATTAAAAAGTATGAATATACAAGATGGACAGGGAGTGGACCTATATGGGTGGGAAAAGAAAAGAATGCCCCAGTAGCCAACACACGGAATACACAAACTATACAAACGTACACCGATCAAACATTCTGATTCGATAGAAAGTGACAACACGATCTCCACTGCTCGCGGTTCGCAGCCATATCCTTCAGTGTCTCCAGCCAACTGACTGACGGATCTTTTGGACCCCAACCACGAAGACGTGAAGCACCTACTTTTCCTAAGTCTGCTGTACATTTTCTCATTCCTCGCTGCCACGTCATCTGTTGACCTCCACGTGGTCTCTTCCACTCCCTGGGAGGGGCGGAGAATAGGACACGGTACGGTAGACGTGTGTTTGCCATACGTAACACGTGTCCCAACCAACGACGTCTACTAAGTTGGATACGCTGTGACAGAACGTTCTCTGAATTAGTACCCAATACTCGCTTTCTGACCTCATCGTTGCTTACTCGGCTATTCCACCCAATCCTAGCGATACTACGTAAACATCGATGGTCGAAAACCTCAAGACGACGAATATCTTCAGCACGCAGACTCCAAGTTTCGCAACCATACAACAAAACTGAACGCACAGTGGCACAGTATACACGACCTTTCAACTTCAGTGAAATATCGGATCGGCGCCACAAGTGCTTCAGTCCAGCGTACGCCGCTCGAGCTTTGGATATCCGCGTACTCACCTCTACTACTGTGCTCCCATCCGTCGTCACGCAGCTACCGAGGTAGGTGAAGTGATCGACAACTGCCAGCACCTCCCCATCGAGCATCAAGCTCGGAATCGTTGACGTCCAGTCTTGTAACATCACCTTGCACTTTGAAGGTGCAAAACGCATGCCGAATGGAGCTACAGCTCTTGCGAGATTATCTAGTGCACGCTGAGCATGTTCCGTGGATTCGAACAAGCAGACAACGTCGTCTGCGTAATCTAGGTCACATGGCTTTTCACTATCTCCTAGTTCGACGCCTACATCCTGAAGATTTTGCAAAGCACTCTCCATTATTTCGTCCACGACGAAGTTGTACAGGAATGGAGACAAAAGGCATCCCTGCCGAACACCACTGGTCGTTTCGAACCGACCGGATATTTCACCGTAAACCCTTACGCGGCCAGAAGTATGAGAATACAATGATCTCATTAGGTTCACGAACTTCTGGGGCATACCTTTTCGATGAAGAGTACTGAAAAGCGATGTTCGATCAACTGAATCGAAGGCGCCTTTCAGGTCTAAGAAAAGCATTATTGTTGGTCGGCGGTGCGTGTGACGCGTTTCAAGTAGTCGGCGAAGAGTAAAAATCTGGTCGATGCATCCTCGACCTGGGCGGAATCCTGCCTGCTGTTCGCGGACATTCCTCTCGTGAGCCGGTGTAAGACGGCGCAGCAAAATCGAAGCTAATACTTTGGCGACTATCGGGATTAAGCTAATCCCACGATGATTACTGCAGTCATTGCGAATTCCCTTCTTGAAGATGGGAACAACCAATGACTCGCTCCATATTAACGGAATACGCTCCGCGTTCCAAATGTCACGGAGCAAGGCGGTTAGTGATTTTAGCAATGCCTCACCACCCAGTTTGAAAAGAACTGGAGGAAGTTCGTCGGGACCTGCCGCTTTCCCCCGCCTTAGTAATCGAATACATGACTCTACTTCTACTTCTGATGGGGGCTCAAGTGATACCACCCAAGAAGTCACAGTTGTTGACACGGGAGTAACTACACTAGCGTGCGGCCAGCTAAACTGTTCCTTGAAGTACTCGGCCCATCGGTCAAGCCTTTGCTGTTTGTTATGGATGGGTTCTCCATTCCTATTGCAAATCGTTTCACTGACCTGAGTTCGCCGTCCACCGGTGTCACGAATAAGTTTGAACAGTCTTTGACTGTTACCTGAAGCAGCTGCCACTTCCATTTCTTCGGCTACATTGACCCACCAATTTTCGCGATCCTTCTTAAGGCTTCGCGTAACTTGTCTTTGCAGCTTTCTTCGCATCTTATTCATCTCCTTACGGTTCGAAAGCTGACGCTTTTGCTCCATTATACTCAGCGACTCTTGCGAGATCCAGTGTCTCTGATGGACAACGGATCGAGGACCACAGGCGAAACCTGCTGCAAAGTGCATCGCTTGTTTGATATGAGCCCAATGCTCATCTACATTACTGTTCTCCGTGGATCCTAGCTCATGTGCTAACTTCTGCTCATACCGGGTGCAAACGTCTGTATCACACAAACGTTGCACGGCTAATTCGGTTTGCGGTTTGCGACGATGGCCATGGAGCTGGAGAGATAATCGCATTAAAACTAAGGCATGATCCGACTCTACGTACGTGGACCAGTAAGATCTACAGTTCTGAACAGAACTGCGCCATCGGTAGCTTACGGCGATATGGTCAATTTGACTCAAAGTGCCTGTAGAGTTAGAGCGCCATGTCGCTGTGCGACGCGAGCTATGTCGGAAATTTGTGCTAGACAAGAACAATCGATTGTCTGCACAAAACTGGAGAAGCCTATCCCCGTTATCTGTGCGCTCAGCGGGTAAAGCACAACGCCCACCTAAACAGGCTTCTGACACACTGAGTTTGCCAACTTGTGCATTGATTACTGTCTACCACCAAAGTAACCGGTGATGGTTATGAAACTCGAGAACAGCACCCCCGCAATCTCAACGTCACAGGTTGTCGAAGTATAAAGAAGCCAATGCAACTCAATTTGTAATATATATGTACACTGTCCTAGTTCATCCCAACCATCCTGTTGTGAAAAACTATGGCTGACCAAGTTTTTCAGTTGTTTACAACTGACATCACTAATTACCTCTTCGATTTACTTTGTAAAACCATATAAACAGGCATCTGCTCTGCTTCCGTTTTCAGTCACCCGTAGCCCGTAGCCCAGTGGTCGGTTGCAGATAGGATAGCTGAATGCTATCGGGCGCATCCCCAGGTCGCGGATAAGAGGGCGACCGCTCCGATGATTAGCCGCGAATAAAGAAGTACCAGCTCTCCAAATAAACCGTCGCGGACGACCAGCGCTGATTGCTCGAGGACGTCGTAGGTTTTTATTTTACAACAAACACCGTCACCATCAAATAACCACGACGGTCTGTAGCTGGCATCGTGATGTATGTGAATGTGGTTTACCACTAAGGCCAATGCCTCTTGGTTCTGAATTGGTAACTAGAAAAAAATTCACGAAGGAGCGAATGAACCGAGAACCAGTAACCGATACTTTCAAATACCCACTCCCCAAAAATACGTTGGGCATCCTGGATCGTCATATGATCCGAAAGGTGTATGGACCACTAGTGGTCACCGACTCCCAACAAGAGATGCTTTCCTCGTAAAAAAGCCCGGCAGTATTGGGGATGCCATTTTGTACACTGTTGAATCTTCGCGAATTCAATCTCTACAATGTTACACTGTCCCCGATAATCAGCGCGCTTTTGCGCTACCGGTGGCCGAAGTGACCCAAACATACGTGGAGACCTTAACACCAAATCACGTACACATACAGCTTCCTGGGATGTAATAACCCTTTTAGACACAATCAATACATCACCATACGTCTCCTTCGCGACTAGAAAATCGATATAGCCTGTCTGTCTGAGGTACGCCTACCCAACTCCGGCACTCGACGAATAAAAGTACCTCATGCGGACGCATCCTACTGGGTGTATCAAAGTGGGCCATGAACCACTCCGAGGTTCATGGGGTTGCGATCGTAATGAACAGCTGAGCACACAACGCCCAGATAGCTTGGGACCCGGTTTCACCAAGGGCAGACAGCAGTCCAAGGGCACTATTTAACATAGCCGTGATCACAATCTACACTCGACTTTTTTTTTATACTTAACTGCGCACGATTATAGTGGAAAGGGTACACGCCGTAACCTCGAAGGCCCGTTGCACCATCATATATGGCCGGCAATCAAACCATGAAACTTGGAGTAGAGAATTACATCAGGTCCCAACAAGTCATGCGCGCTTACGAACCGGGCGATGGTGGATTACTGTTTACATGCTGAGCCAGGCACCAGAGACAAGTCCTAAAACGATCCCCAGAACCCAATACATCAAATCTTCGGGGGTGATATCCTACGGATTACAGGGGATTGGAGCGCTTGCACAGGCCCCGCCGAAGAGCATACACAATATATATTTGGAAAACTCAACTTCTCTGAACGATGCGGAAATGGCGACCGTCTCAATAGACTGGTTGTCATTATATATATATATATATATATATATATATATATATATATATATATATATATATATATATATCGGTAACCCAGTACAATGTACACAGGTGTGATGCCATGCAAAAACATGAATGTGGAGATTTCATGTGAGAAAGTGCGCTGAATACTACCCGGTTGCCCAGACCGAAGTAGAGGGTTGAGTTAGGGGGCCCTACCCCGGGCCTTTGACCAGAACGCCTAACCTACAAAGCAGTAGGACGATATGCAGGTATCGTAGCCCTCTGAGGGCCGGTGACTGAGTGCTCAGTTCATACGCCCTTCGGATGAGGCCAAACATTCTGAGTGCCCAGTAAATCCGTCTGCCACAGATGCCAGTGAGCATACGGTCCTACGCCTCATACGCAATCCATGGTTGGTTTGGAATCAGGGTTCAGCCATCTCCCCTAGACTGACTATCAGTCAGTCAACCCGGTGGAGAGTGCCACGCATTCGCCTTCGTCCTCCCACTTTAAAGGGGAACACCTCCACCACTGGAAGGCAGCGAGCAGGACTTCCTCAGCAGAGGCTGTGTTAAACGCTCGGTCACTTGGGAGCATTTTGAGTGTCGTTCAGGACGATTAGTCATCTCAGAGCCTGAGACACCCAGCTCCGACCATACCGAGGTATTTGGAGGCGGCTATTTCTTGATGAGATCTCGCTGAACCTCTTCGGCCGAGAATTGTCGAGTGTATCGCGGCAGCGAAGCTGGAAATATCAATGACACTGACCGTACACCTGTATACCCCCCTCCCCCCAAGGCCCATCTCTCAGCCCGAAGCCTCGCCCAGAAGGCAAAATTACCGTCACTTCGTTAGCAATCCCAGGTAAAGCTGAAGCCCTGTCAAGGGTTATCGCCTCCAGACCGGACAGGAATCCTATCGATGATAGTATAAATGCACGATAGACCACGCTAAACATATCCATAACAGGGGTCGCCCTTGAACTATTAAGCAAAATATTCTTGTATAAAAACAGATCTCTGAAGAAACCAGCACCCGCTGCTCAAAGACTAGGAAGACGAGACTCCGTAAGCCGCCTAATTTCTGCAGCTTTCGCCGGGAAGTTACGAACCTCGCAAAAAATGATCGTAAAACGTACTGGTCCCAAATAACAGACAATACAAGGACCGCATCCGCCGTCTTTCGACACACGCTTTGCTCCGGGGAAAAGGACACCCATATTTTCCTTTCTGCAGGGCAACAATGGCTATCTCGCAATCGAGACGGAACAAAAACTTCGAAGATTGGACGAGTATTTTAACGATCCACTAAACCGCTCTCTTACCCTCTCCAAAAAAACAAGCTTTTGCGTAGCCAGGCAATGCCGAGCGATACGAAACTGACCAAGACCCGATCGGTCAACCGAAAGTAGATTCTTTCATCGGTAAAATGAAAAACAGGAAATCCCCCGGTGAGGATGGCATCCCATTTTAGATATCTAAGATTTGCCTGCCAACTCTGCCAGGATGCTAACTTCGCTTTTTGCCAAATTCGAGAATTCGAAGTTCTCCCTGAAGGTTGGGCAACCTCCATCTTATTCTCCATACCGAGAAAAGGCGGCAAAACCATTTGCACGAAGTACAGGAGAATCAGCCTCACTGGCATAGCGGCTAAGCTTTTTCTCACTTCTTCTAAACCTCATTGTTGCCGCAAGGGATGTGCGAACGCGTCCAAACCGATGTGTCAAGAAAGACGTTGTGTTGATCAACCGTTCACGCTACGATGAGTTCTCGAGCACCGTTCCAACAATCAACCGCAGCCTGCTCCAATAACTTTCGAGCAGCCTCGATTTCGCCGAAAGTCACTCAGGAGCACTCTAGGGGCCGACAAGATACCTAACAAATACACAACACTGCTGAGGTCGTATTATTCGGCTACGCTAGCGCGCGTCCGCACCTATGTCTAAGACTTTCCACAGTTCCCGCCAGCCTCCAGCATCCGTCAGGGTTGCTCATTTGTACCGATCCTGCTTAACCAAGCCACAAACGGGGTGACGAGCCGTGGACCCACCAGCTGCCGATAAATTCAACTAAGCCAGGCGACTTGGATCACGGCGTCATATATTTGTTACTGTGCTTTTGTTTCAAAATTTACTCCTATTTTGTTTGTTTAGTCTAACATTTCGTTTGTATTGTATCAGCTGGTATGCCTCGTTTGTGGTTGATTTAAGCCTGGCAATCAGACGTTGTCTTTTGGGCTCTCATTCTGTTATTCGCTCATAAGTTACATGCGGATCTTGAATTTGCCAATGATATTGTCATTCTGGAGGACGATACAAACAGTTTGCAACCGGTTTTTAACCGTTCTGAGTGCAAGGTCAGAGCAGTCGGTCTCTGGGTAAACAAAAAAACCCAAGGTTTTCATGACTTTTCTAGATCCAACAGGCGCTACCCACATTTGCGGCGATATCTAGTGTGCGAGTTCAAACACCTTGGGTCTACCATGCAATCAAACGGACAGGCTTAATACGAAATCAAAACTTCGAGTTGATTGCGCAAGGATAGCGTTCCTCCAACGTAGTAAATCACTATGGTCCCGCAGCAAAATAAACCTGCGCATGAAAATACGCCGCCATCTGGCCCGTTCTTAGGTACATTTTGGGAAACCTTGCTATTAAGGATAAGGGATACAAAAAAGCTAGAAAGCTTCGACTACTGGTGCCTTCGATATATGGCCTAAATCATATGGCATGATTGTGTGCCAAACTCCTCCATAAGGCAACGCTGCTAGAATATTGAAGTGCTGTCCTGTTTTCTCCAACGGCGCCGTCTGTAGTGATTCAGTCATGTTTTCCGTCGGCTTGAAGTGGAACTCACAAACAGGAACCTTCTACCGTGACCTTGTCCACACTAGAAATGTCGCCTTGGCGGTCAGCTAAGGACGCAGGTCAACACAGTCAAAGTAGAAACAGAACATCTAGGTCTTCGGTCGGTCCTAGGAGTTTCTGTGGCGCAAGAACTGGATTTCGCTAGGCCGTCGATCGGAGTGCCGATTTATCCTCACGCAGGAGTCAGTCTCATAAAAATAAAAACTGTTCTACCACGGGTTGCTGCAGCTCCGAAGAAAACAGTGGTTTAATACTATGACAAACCAAACACTGAGTCAATAGCGCCGGCCAAGGAACCTGTCCTTGGTGTTAGACAGTGATCCGCTGTCGTTCGGCTCGTTACCACACCTAACCTATTGGTCTTAGTGCGATAGTCCATCACTCCAAGTCCCAGGGTCTGGTTGCCAGTTATCCCTATTAGTGCAGCAGGCCTTCGTGTCTATGGGATAAATACCCCTTCCACTACACTCATGCTCAAGCATGTAATAAAAAAGAAAGACAGGATTCATCCAACCACAACTCAGTCTCTGGCTGTGGTCTCAGAGGTTCCGGTGACGCAGCTGTATAAAACAACGCTTAAAGAGGGGAATGTGCCTGGGGACTGGAGTAAGACGACGATGACGGAAGCACACAAGACCGGACCCCGACACAAGGCAGCAAGGGTTTGTGGCAGATCGATCATGTCTAACGAATTTGCTGCTGTTTCCCGATAAGGTAACCAGGCAGCTCATTGATGTCTGTTACATGGATTTCAGTAAGGCGTTTGATTCCGTGAACCACAGGTTCCTAGACGTTGAACCATTGTCTATTGGAACTGTTTGGGGGAAAAGCAATGGGTAAGTGTTAGGATGTTAAAACGGAAGAAAAAAACTTTTTTGGCGAGTCGGATTTTTTTCCTTTTGATTTTCCGTAGTGGGCTGCAGCGACTGGGTTCGTAAGCTGAGATCGAGTGCGCAGGTTTCCCGAGGGTCGTAACGTATTACCTGGCGACGGATCTTGTGTATCAATGGCACCTATTGGTTATAGACTTGAAGAAGGTTCTACAGTCCCAACTCAAACCGATGGAGACTTTGAGTGCCCGACTTGCGAACATGAGCCCAAATCCAGCCACAACACATCTTGATCCGGACATGATTGTTAGGAACATGACATAGTTTAATCATGACCTCCAGTCTGGTGTCACTTTTGATTCCTGGTTCAAGCGCTACGAAGACATCTTCGCCGTGGAACTCTCCAACAACGATGACGAAACAAAAGCCCAACTCTTGATGTGGGAGTTGGGACATGTAGAACATGCCCGCTACACTAATTACATTCTACCTGGAGTCCCCCGTGACCATTCATTTGGTGACACAATTCGCATCCCCACAAAAGTTTTCGGGGAGACATCATCATTGTTCAACGCACGTTATCAATGCCCCAAATTGATGAAGCAAGACGCCGACAATCTCGTGTAATATGTTGCCATCGTGAACCGTGAGTGCAGCAGTTTCAAATTGGGATCATTGACTGAAGACCTGTTCCGGTATTTTATTTTCACTTGCGGGTTACAATCACCCACTTAATCAGATCTACGCATCAGGTTGCCGACGGAAATTGATCAGGAGCCCAACACAACTCTACAACAATTGGTTGCGAATCTGAACATTTAATCAGTCTGAAACATGACGCAGCTATGATTCAACAGTCCGATCGTCCATCTCAAGCCGTCAACAAACTCACGAAACAGAAACAAGTTCCAGTCAAAAGAAATCCTATCAATTTCCACAAACCGAGCCCGAACAAGCCGCCTTCGCCGAGCCGTCATTGGTGTGCATGACACTTTTATCTTTCCTGACCATTTAAATACCACCGTTGTACGCGTTGTCACGACTTCGGTCATGAAGATGAATACTGTCAACCAAGACGCCCGACCTGGAAGAAGCCGGTACCTATGCTCAAACCCAAAGTGAATAACGATCACTCATCCATCCACTCGTAAGGACTGACTGCAACCTTCCAAACAAACGTTGATGAACGACGGAAATTTGTGGACATCTGTATCAACCACCATCTAGTCCGTCTACAGTTAGACACAGCGTCAGACATTTCCATTATTTCATAACCGTGAACAGTGGCGATCGTGTTGTCACTTTCTATCGAATCAGAATGACTGATCGATGTGCGTTTGTACAGTTAGACTGTGTATTCCGTGTGTTGGCTACTAGGGTATTCTTTCCTTTTCCCACCCATATAGGTCCAGTACCTATCCATCTTGTATATTCATACTTTCTAAATCAGCGTGCAACATGGTGAGAAAGGCAGTGGTCAGTGGGGCTTACCCTAGTGTTTAACGCTGTGCGATGATGATGATGATTTCAGAAAAGACTTGGAACGCTACTGGACGCCCAGACATCCAGCCAACCTCATTGACTGCAACTAACCCTTGTGGTGGCACACAAACTCTCCGGTCAACTTCACTGTTCCGTCACCCTAATGGGAAAATCAATCAACACGACATGTTACATCACTCCAGCTAACACGAACCATTTTGGATCTGAGTGGTTTGAAGAATTGTCTCGTCGATGTACCCATCAGTGCATTCAGTCACCGTGTGCAAACAGTCTGAAGGTTCGTCACTTGCGGGCCCGCTCATCAAACGCTTTCCCTCAATTCTCGAGCAAAAGCTCGGCTGCTGCACCCAAACTCAAGTCACACTACAGCTTAAAAAAGACAACCGACCGGTATTCAGACTAAAGCACCCCGAACCGTATTCTGTTTTACCGCTCGTCAACCAATAGTTTAAACGGTTTGAAGACATGGGGATCTTAACTCCCGTGCCATTCTCCGAATGGGCTGTGCCCATTGTGAATTTGAAGAAATTCAATGATACAATCAGACTCTGTGCCGATTTTTCAACAGGCCCCAATGCGGTATTAGAACCCGATGGCTATCCACTACCGCTTCCGGAGGACATACTCACAACCTTTGACCGCTGTACTCGTTTCGAAAAACTCGACCTAGCCGAAGCATACTTCCAGATAGAAGTGGCACCGGAATCCTGACATCTGCTGACGATAAACACCCATCGGGGGTTATACCAATTTACACGTCTACCGTTCGGAATAAAAACTGTTCCCATGATTTTCCAACGGGTGATGGACACCATGGTTGCTGGCCTATCCGGAACCGCAGCCTACCTCGACGACATCATTGTGACAGGAAAGTCAACAGAGGAACTCCAATGTCGGCTGGACGAATTAATCAATCGAATCCAATCATTCGGGCTATGCCTAGAACACAAAAGTGCGAATTCCACCTCAACTCAATCAAACACCTAGGTTTCATATTTGACACAAACAGTTGCCATCCAGATCCAGAAAACGTCCCAGCAATACAGCAAATGCCACAACCGAAAGATGTCACGTCCCTTCGCTTATTTTTGGGACTAGTCAGTTACTGCAGTGCATTCCTACCAGCAATTCACGATATACGCGCGACACTCAACGGACTGCTTCAAAAAGACCAACCATTGGTCGGAAAATTATCAAGCGTTTGATCATTTGAAACGAACGCTAACGTCAAAACTACTACTCACACATTACAACCCGAAACTTCTGACCATTATTGCTGCGGATAAACCAAACTATGAAGTCGGAGCAGTGATTTTACACGCGTCTCAAGACGGATCAGAAAAAGCAATCGCCCATGCTTCTCGCACCCTAACGCCGGCAGAAAAAAATTTCTGCATAGCAGACATTTTACGCTACTCACAGGTCACAAGCCGCTCTTGTCAATCTTCGGTACAAAGAAAGGCATATCGGCATACTCAGCCAGCCGACTCCAATGATGGGCCACGATCTTCCTAGGATACGACTTCGAAATCGAGCATCGTAAAACAACTGAATTCGGACATGCCAACGGACTATCTCGCCTCATCGGAAATCAACCAGTGGAGGATGAAGAAACCGTCATTGCCATAATCTCAGTCGAACAAACCGCATTGTCCGAATTGACCGACTCTATCCGAACAACCCCGGTGACGGTCGACGATATTCGAGATGTGACCACGCACGACCCGAAGCTAAAACAAGCCAATAAATCTGCTCAAACGTCACGGCCTCACCCTAAGCTTTCCCGACAGTTTCAGATGGACCCATACGGACCACGTTACAGACAATCACCAAAAAGTGGTGTTAGGATGTAAAAACGAAAGGAAAAAAATTCGCGAATAGGGTTCTTTACCTTCTGATTTTAAGTAGTCGGCTGGAGCGATCGGAGTCGCAGGCTGAGACTAAGTGCTCAGGCTTTCCGAGGGTCGTAACGTATTAGTAAGTAGACTTCTAACAGGGGGACGTTTATTGGGTAGTTACATCTCGACTTCCGAAGTTATAACTAGCGGGGTGTCACAGGGCCCGGTGCTCGGCCTTCTACTCTCCTTCATTTTTATGATTGACCTAGTGCGTGGAACTATCACCTCTACTATTGTGTTTGCCGATGATATCAAAATAGCTGGAGTAGATGTAGACTTGATGTGCCAGCCATCCAAAGCTAGCCGAGTAAGTGAGACTTTCTACTTACCTCGCCAAATGCCACTGCCTTACCAAAAATGCAGTGTCCAGTGGGACTGGCATCTGGTCAGTAGAAATGGTCTCTCAGGCTAAAGATCTGAGCGTAATGCTAGACAACAGATTCGATACATCAAGGCAGTGCACCCAGCAGCAAATACGGCCAAGAGGGAACTCTTTCGAGCTAGATCCACCATGTCGTGTAGAGAGCCGGAGATTTTCCTGCTGATTCACAAATCCATAGTTGGGCCGCACATGGAGTCCTGCGCACAAGCCTCAGCACCGTACTACCAGAAGGACACACTATCTAGAAAAGTTGCAGAGGTTAGCTACTAGAATGGTGACTGGGCAAGGGGGGATAGCTACACAGAGCGTCCTCGAGCTCTGGATCCATCCTCGATGAGAAGGCGGCGCGTTTGCGGGGAGTTGATAGAAACTTTCAGGGCACTGAAGAGTTTGTCTGGTGCAAATCAAGAGCAGCCTTTCCTTTCGATCTCAGAGAGAGGCACAAGAGGGCACAATCTTAGACTGCAAAGAGAGCACTCGAGGCTCCAAATTGGGATAAACTACCCCTCATATAGTGGCACCCCTTATTTACCAGCTCCCGGAGGAGTTCGTAAACACCACGACAGCGAGGGCTTTTAAGAAGGCAGTAGACTAGCGCTGGAGGTAGTACAACCCGAAGTGTATTGGATGGTTTTAGGGCCAGAGACAACTCATTGATTGCTTTTGCTCTTTTTGCGAGCTAATATTGCACGAAACTGCTGTCTTTCAGAAAAAGAAAACAGCACGCAGTGTAGTAGCAAACATCTCCGGTCTTTTATTATTCCTGTACAAAACGCGAAGACAAGCAGGTTTGCTGTTTTTCCTTCTCCTCATTCTGATTTACGATTTTATCCAAGCTACTTGTTTATCTATGGACTTCTGATGAGGGGATCCATAAGGTTACACTCTCTTGAAACAGTACTTCAGTCCGTGCGTGTTCTTTGTTGCCAATATTCGGACATTTGCTCTCCGATTTCGCATATTTTTCTTGCAGACAACCGAGAACCCTGAGGGTGATGAAACCTCTGAAAGCACTGTAACCTTTGGGCTCAGGTCACAGACCCGTAATGTACCACAGGACAATCCAGAAACACCACGTAGCCCTAATCCCTTACCTGCACAACCGACCGTGCCGAAGGTCACTTCAGCGACAGTCTTCAGTCTTCAGGTAAAAGGCAGTGGGAAGTCATCCCGTATGAGCCCCATCTCATCGCACTCTATTGACTCGGCTGGGTGTCGGTGCTCCACCAATAATCCTTCGGGGTCTGATCAAACTTCCCCTTAAACAGTGTCTTAGTTTCCTCTTCCACCACTTCGGTCGGTAGAGTGTTCCACAGTTCAGTTCAGTTCAGTTTGCACAGGACTTGGTGTGGCTAGAGCCAATCTTGTGTCCAGATAGTTGTGTTGTCGGCGCGTTTCCGTAGCTCCCAACACTGCGTGATTTCCTTTTTCTGAAAGGCAGAAATTTTGTGCAGTATCAGCCCGGGCAGAGTAAGGTGGAAACAATAAGTTAATTGCATCTGACCCTAAAAGTTGCTTAGCATAACTCGGGGTATACTGCCACCCAACATAGGTCTACTGCTTTCTTAAAAGCCTTCACGGTTGTGTTATTTATGACCTCCTTCGGGAGCTTATTCCAATAGGGTACCACTCTATTTGAGAAGTACTTCGCCCTAATTTGGAGCCTCGAATGCTTCCTTTGTAATCTAAGGCTATGCCCCCTTGTACCTCTCTCGGGGATCAGAGAGAAAATGTCCTCTCGTCTTATTCCTGACAGTCTCCTCATTACCTTGAAGGTTTCTATCAAATCCCCGCGAATGGGCCGTCTTTCCATCGAGAACAGGTCTAGGGCACGGAGACGCTCTGTGTAGTTAAACCCCCTTTGCCCAGCCACCATTCTAGTGGCTAGCCCTTGCATCTTCTCCAGACGGTCGATATCTTTTTGGTAGTACGGTGCCCAGGCCTGCACGCAGTACTCCATATGCGGCCTAACTATGGCCTGATATATCGGAACGAAAATCTCCGGATCTCTACACGACATAATGGATCTAACTCGAAAGAGTTCTCTCCTGGCCGTATTGACTGTTGAGGTGCACTGCTTTGACGGCTTAAAGCTGTTGTCCATTATAACGTCCAAGTCTTTGACCTGCGAGACCACTTGCAATGAACCCACACCATTCTCACTAGCCCCTGTATTTGTGGTCAAGCATTGACACTTGGTGAGGTTTAGTGGAAGGTCCCATTTGCGTGCCCAGTTTTGTACTGCTAACACGTCAAGTTCTATATCTACTCCAGCTATCTTGACGTCATCGGCAAACATAAAGGTGGGGTTTGTAAGCCCACGTGCTAGGTCGTTGATGAAGATGAGGAAGAGCAGAGGGCCGAGCACCGAGCCCTGTGGCACCCCACTTGTTACACCTTCCGGTTTTGAAACATGACTCCCCACCTCAACACTAAAGGTTCGCCCTGCTAAGAAACTACTTATCCATTGTCTTGCCTTTCCAACAATTCCCATGGACTGCAGTTTGACGTCCAGAAATCTGTGGTTCACAGAATCAAACGCCTTGCTGAAGTCCAAGTAACAGACCGCAATCGATTGCCCTTCGTCCAGACGCTTGGTTGCCTCATCGAGGAACAGCAGGAGATTCGTCAGACAGGATCGCCCTGCCACAAACCCATGCTGAGCGTTTGATATGAGGTTGTGTTGAACTAAATGCCTAGAGATCTGTTTCCTGACTATTTGCTCCAGGCACTTACACAGTACTGAAGTCAAGCTAACCGGCCGGTAATTTTCGGCCTTTTGCCGGGGTCTACTCCTGTAAATGCCTACCACTGTCGCTCCCCTCCAGTCTCCCGGCACAATTCCTTCTCTAAGTGACGTTTCATACAGCTTCGTCACCGGAGCCTTCAGGACCTCGGCCAGAGGCTGAACGATTGCTGGATGAAACCCGTCTGGACGTGCTGCTTTATTTCTATTCAACGTTTGCAACTCCGCGTACACTTCTTCTTCTCCTACAGTACGTTCGAGTACTGGAGGCGCCTGTGGAGAGAAGGCTCGCTCTCCTTGAAGACCGACAGACGGCCGGTAAGCCAGTGGAATGAACCTTACGAAGCGTCACGGCGTGTCCTCTTGTACGATCATTATTCCTGAGCGGGAATTCCGACTGTAGTTCCCGGCCAAACTCACCACGGATTGTTCGCCTGGCATGGATGAGGTCGCCTCGCAGACGTCGATAAGCCGTGGGAAACAACTCGGTGGCCTCCAGGCTTTCATCATAGCTTAACCAAAGCAGTCCGCCATCAAGGCGTGCGGCAGCAAGTCGCACTGGTTCCGTTTTGGCTACACCCGCCGCCGTGCAGGGGTAGACGGCTGGACCGCCAAATTCAAAGTGATCACTTGCGCGCGAGACACACAGGAATCGGAAGGTGTCCAAGGGTAGAGGCCCAATTGAACGGCGAATGGGACCAAGTATCCTGAAAGCTGAGGCGAGCGCTCTCTCGGTGTGTGCTCTTGACCTCAAATTAGTGAAGGCAACAACTCCGAGGTCCTATTCCTCCTGCTTGTGACAGAGTACGATACTCCCGAGGCAGTAGCCGGAAGTATCTTTGGGGCCAAGAATCCTCATGCTCGCGCACTTATCCACGTTTATCGGTAGATCGCAGTTGGTTGAGAGATTGACGACAGCCTGGAGATTCTAATGTACATGCGTGGAAATCCTCCCCAGCCGTTGTCATATACGTGTATTGTTGAGACGATGCTCTTTATTTTATTGACCCTCGAACAAGTACAACATGCATCAATCACTACACTTCAAGATTTGCTTTTGTTTTGCTCACATGAAGTGGCATAATTTTGACTGGAACTTGGACCGACGTGACGGTGGTACCTGACATTGGCCTTTGTTGAACTCCGGTCCTCGTTGTTAGACGTTGTGGCCGTACAGTTGAGGTTTGTACATATTTATTTGCGCATAACTTGTTAGACCAGTACCGTGGAAACTGCGAATCAATCTTGTTCTGGTTTTGGGATTCGTTTAAATAGGCTTTGCGTTACTCACAGTCGGAATAACCGTTACAGTACTCAACTTCGAATCTCCAGGAGGAAAGCAATCAGAAATGCCAAGGAGAGGACAAAGACAAACCGAAGCTGGACAGGAAGTAACCCAGCAAGTCCCTGGGGTATTTATGAGTGATACTGATTCCTTAGATATTCCTAGGTCTACTAGTCCTGTCACTGTAACTTCACGCACTTCAGATAGTGATACAGAATTTGAAGGTGATGATATCTATCGATTGAGAATAATTCAATTTGAAACCCAGCTTAGGCAGGCTAGGGAAGAAGCTGAATCTGCCAGGAAAGATCAACTCCAAAAACGGGAGCGAGAGGTGACTTTGGAGACCATGGAGCATACGGCCATTCAGCCTAGCGGTTCTGTGGGCTGAATAAAGTCGACTTGCTCTGGTGTAACCCACGCTACTGACTTACCAAGAGTGGAATCGTCCCCATTCACTGGGAGAACAGAAGAGTACAGTAAGTTCATTAAACAGTACCAGAACTTTGTGGGAAGGAGAGTATTCGATGCAGGGCAGAGGTTTGTTTATTTACCGCTTTACTGTCGTGGAACAGTCAGGGAAGCAATCGACGAGTGCTCGATGCTGGAGCCCGAAGAAGGTTACGCCCAGGCACACGAAATTCTGAAAAACCTATTTGGGCCACCATTTAAAGTCGCCCGGAATTTGATCGATGGTGTACCATTAGAGGCGAAACGCTTCGAAGGCGAGTCGGGCTTTCTAGTCAGCCTGGTGATAAAAATGCAGAACTGCAGCTTTGCATTCAATCACCTAGATTACCTATCGGACCCGAACGCACTGCACACAGTGGAGACCAAAGTGCGCAGCTTACCCGCAGAACTACAGGGAAGATGGTCCGAGGAAGCCGAACGGATCAGTAGACTTGGGCGAGAAACCACTTTCGAAGACCTGGCGCAGTTTATTGACCGTCATACCCGAATACCAAACAGTCTTTTCTGTCAACTTGTGAGCGAGACGAGCAAGTTACCTAGGGTTACGGCGACGCGAAGCTGGACCAGGGAGCCAAGTAGAAGCCAACCATGGGAAAACACACACGCATTACCTCCCGAAGATGAAAACTTACCGGTGTGTAAAGTTTGTAAGGCCCCTCATCGCCTAGCTGAATGCCCCCGTTTCCGCAACGTAGACATCGACGAAAGATGGGAAATGGCTAAGAGACTGGGCGCGTGCTTCGTCAGTTTCGGCGATTCACACCGAGCAGCGGAGTGCGGAAGGAAACCCAGTTGTAGTCAGGATGGATGTCATGGGAAGCACCATTACCTAATGCACAAACCCAAGAAATCGAATGCACAAGCAACCACGAAACCTAGTGTGATCTGCTCAGGGTTTCGCTCCACTAGCAAGCCCTGTCGCCTGGGAGTAATAGCAGCCGGAGTAGAATTCCCAGTTGGGGTTTTTAGAGCGTTTGCCTTCGTAGATAGTGGCTCGGATACCACTCTAGTAAGGAAGGAGTTCGCATAGGGATATGGGATCAGAGGGAATCAATCTTCATTAGTGGTAAGCACAGTGAGTGGCACCCAGGTCGTCCAGTCGACCAGACTGCACCTACAACTCGTTTCCTTGGTCAGCAACTATAGAGCAGAAACTCTAGGAGCACTCACCATAAAGGATCTGCCGATGAGAGCACCTCAGTCAGTGCAATCGGTTCTGACTCAGTGGCCGCATCTCGACGGGGTTACAATCGAGGAGTGGCAGAATAACGAAATTGATCTTCTGATCGGTTGTGATGTGCCGGGAGCGCGTTGGGTCCTGGATCAAAGAATAGGAAGCCGCAAAGCACCCTAAGCAGTACGCACTATATTCGGCTGGACTTTATATGGCAGTACACACGGAAGATGCGGCAAACTAATCCAAATCAACTGCACTTCGGTGGAAACGGAAAACATTCAGCAGGCATTCCAACAGCTGTATGACGCCGGATTTGCCGACCTGGCCATTGATAGAGATGCCCCATCACGAGAAGATAGAGCAGCTTTGAGAATGATGGCCGAGAAGGCTATGTAATAGATCGTTTCGAGGTTCCTGTCCACTGGAGACCCAACATGAAGCCTATGCCAAACAGCCGAGAAATGGCTCTGAAAAGATTATGCTTCCTCAAAACCAGGCTAATTCGGGAACCACAATTGAGGATATAATACGCGAGCAATGCAACATAAAGTAGACTTCGGTTATATAAAAAGAGTGAGTACGGCGGTAGTCAGCGCAAATTTGAGGTGGTAACTACCTCATCACCCGGTCGTGAACCCAAAGAAACGGGGGAAGGTCAGGGTGGTTTTCGACTGTGCCGCGAAATGTCAGGGAGTGTCGCTCGAAGACCATATACCACAGGGCCCAGACTGGACATTACCACTAGTCGAGGTTTTAAGTCGTTTCCGGCTAGAAAAAGTAGCCGTCTCTGCGGACATACATGAAGTGTTTCTACAAGAGAAGATGCCCGTTGAAGGGAGGGTCGCCTTTCGTCTTCTCTGGTGGTCTGAAAGCGATTCAAACCCTGCACTGGACGAGTACGGGCTGACCGTGCATCCCTTTGGGACGGTATCATCCTCCTTCTTTGCTAATTTTGCCCTCCGGGAAACCCTCAAGAGTTTCGGCGGCACCAGCTATCTGTTAGGAAGAGCAATGGACCACTTTTACGTGGACGCTTTTCTGTGTTCCTTTGGCGACCCAAATACTGCTGTTCTATATATGACCGAACTGACGGCCACTCTAAAGGCCGGGGGATTCAACCTCACTAAATGGACTGTAAACAGCCAGGAGGTGCTCAGTGTTATCCCGAAAACCAAAAAATGGAGTGCGTGAGTGAGCTTTTGGGGTCCTCTGTACAAATGGAGCGCACGCTTGGACTTCAATGGAAACCCGGAGGTGACGAATTCATTTTCACTCTGGACCTGCCCAAACGACCAGCCACACGGACTGGAATCCTGTCATCGGTTTCAAGTCTCTATGATCCCCTAGGTTTCGTTTCGCCATGGTCGTTACCGGGAAAGTGCTTGCTGAAATTGCTGTGCCAGAGAGGGACGGGTTGGGACGAACCCCTCGAGAAAGACGACGATAAGCGATGGCGCGAATGGCTGCACAGCTTGAATCAACTTGGTGAGATCAAAATACAAGAATGCTTGACAGAAATCAAGTGCACAAACGACGCCCAACTCCACTTATTTTCTGATGCTTCAGAAATAGTCTACGGGGTAGTGGCTTACGGTCGCTGGTTGGACGAAAATGGTGGGCGGCGCAGTCAGACATCGTTCGCAAAGGTGAGGGTGGCTCCAATGTAGACGGCTTCCACTCCAAGGCTGGGTCTGGCGGCAGCAATACTGGCCGTGAAAACCGCGGCGCTGATCAGGAGACGCTTCGATCGGATAAACTGGGAACCAAACTTTTGGACGGATTCAGCCAGGGTACTACCTTACATAAACAACATGGCCACTCGCTTTAACACTTTCGTGACAAACAGACCCAATACGATCCACAAGTCGACTAAAACCGATCAATGGCACTATGTACAATCCGCCGGTAGCCCGGCCCACTTCTGCTCAATGCCCTGAAAACACTAGAGAGGTTGCGGCTATGGACAATGAGACCGGACTTCCTGACTCTGGCTAAAGGGATGTGGCCAAAGCTACTAATACCCAAGCCTGATGATGGCGATATCGAGACCAACAGACTGATACTGGCTACAAACCCCACGGGAAGAGTAAGCCTAACAGAAAAACTGTGCCACTCCCCTGACTGGATAGAAATGTATTCAGGTGGACACGATACGAAATACTCCTATTGATTTTGAAAGGCACACGAACACAGAACACAACAAATGTGGGGACGATACTACCGGGCTAGCTGAACCAAGCCGAGCTCGACGTTCTACGCCCACTACAACTAGACTCTTTCCCGTTCGAGGCCCGTGAGCTAGCCAGGATAGATGATAACACCAAGGAAAGCAGCCTGTTGTACAGCAGTATCCGAAGAGTATACCCTGTGCGGACAAACGGACTACTGAGAGTTGGAGGGCGGCTGACGAATTCAAATCTAGAATAGGAAACAAAATACCCCATAATAGTCCCTGGTGGCCACTACATAACGAGATGCCCGATAGACCATGTGCATCTAGAAGAGGGACATGCATGTTTGAATCACTTATGGGACAACATACGTCGACCACTTATGAATGACAAAGGTACCAGAGACGGCCAAGCTAGTCCTAGGCAACTGCACCACTTGTCGTCGCCGGAGGGCAGTAGCGGGCCAACAAATGATGGATCCCATTCCAGCCGTGACAGTTCAACCGGGATGGTGCCCGTTCGTGGAAATTGGCGTCCACGGCTTTGGCCCGTTACTTGTACGACGGAAAACGGGCAAGCAAAAGTGGCCTGATAACATGTTTACAATCTAGGGCAGTCCATATTGAAGTGGTGCATAATATGACCACCGATTCATTTTAATGGCTTTTTAAAGGTTCATTGCGAGGCGGGGCTTCCCCAAGAACTTATACTCAGACGATGGCTCGGACTTCGTTGGAGCTCATAGGGAGTTAGAGAAATGGTTGAACAGCCTGGATCACGCCAAAATACAAAACAAGATCGTAGCAAAGGGGATAGAATGTCGATTCAACCCACCCTATGGCAGTCATCGCCGTGGCGTTCGGGAAAAGTTGATACGATCCACTAGGAAAATACTCACGGCCCTGACCTCACAACAAAACCTCGATGACGAGACGCTGACTGCTTTACTAACAAAAGTAGAACGCGTACTGAACAACAAACCCCTGGTGCCGTACGTTATAGACCCGGAAGCGAACAGGCTCTCACCCCAAACGACCTGTTGATACTGCGGTCAAAAGTAGGGGCAATCACACCAAAACCCTACGTGGAACGTATGTCGTTGGATGGAAACAGGTGAAATACTTGGCACAGGCTTTCTGGGAACGTTGGACGAGGTAGTGCTTGCCGACACTGCAGCTTCGGCAAAAGTGGATCTCCAAAGAGAGGTCGTTCATAAGTGGCGACGTTGTCATCCTCGTGGAGAGTCACTTACATAGAGACGATTGGTTGGTTGGAGTGATCAAGGACTGTCGTACAGATGGCCTCGTGTGCACGGTGGTGGTAAGAACGAACGAGGGGGACGTATTGCTAGATACCCGTAAGATATGTTTGCTTAGGGGTGGCAATGGCGAGGACGAAGTCGACCCTACAGACCAAGCTGGAACCAAGTCTGCTGATACCAGCGGAAGCTGAGTTTGTTTATTTATCCCTCGTACATACTCCCGTAGGTCCCAACCCCTCACAGCGCCTTTGAAGCATGTTCGAGTCTAACTTCATACGATGTTCGCGATTTACCACGGAGTTAGTTGTCGAAACCCTAGTCTATCGCTCTACACGACATTGTTTGTGAAGTAGTGGAAACTCTTGAACGAGCACTCGTTGACTATTTGCAGAAATATCTCATTTTCCGTGACCTATTTGTTTTATTATTCAACCTGTGTCCAAGCGGATATAAGTTGTGAGTCAACCATACTTCTTACGTGACAACACCACACGTTGAGCTCCTGATGATCGAGCAGCCTGTAGCCATCTCGATTTTTCATCAGAAGTTCTCAGTCTTCATCTAGCCACGTACTTTATTCTTGTTCGGGCAGCCTTTACCTCCACATTCCGTAATCTGTCTACGCACACCGATCACATCGAAGTCCTTTTTCGCATATGGATACTTTTGTATCATTCTCAGAAGAAACTCTTAGCAATCGAAGGATGGAGCATAGCCTCAAGAAAACTGCAAGCGTATCTGCGACTGGTCAACGATAGATGAAGCCCATAGCGACCTACGTATGCACTGACTCAGGGTCTAGGTAGGTTGGGGCGAATCAGTGCCCCTATTTACTCCTTGGATGTTGGCCGTTTCATGGGAGGATTTGGTGGGCGGTGTAACAAACGTGCGTGGAAATCCTCCCCAGCCGTTGTCGTATACGTGTATTGTTGAGACTATGCTCTTTATTTTATTGACCCTCGAACAAGTACAACATGCATCAATCACTACACTTCAAGATTTGCTTTTGTTTTGCTCACATGAAGTGGCATAATTTTGACTGGAACTTGGACCGACGTGACGGTGGTACCTGACATTGGCCTTTGTTGAACTCCGGTCCTCGTTGTTAGACGTTGTGGCCGTACAGTTGAGGTTTGTACATATTTATTTGCGCATAACTTGTTAGACCAGTACCGTGGAAACTGCGAATCAATCTTGTTCTGGTTTTGGGATTCGTTTAAATAGGCTTTGCGTTACTCACAGTCGGAATAACCGTTACAGTACTCAACTTCGAATCTCCAGGAGGAAAGCAATCAGAAATGCCAAGGAGAGGACAAAGACAAACCGAAGCTGGACAGGAAGTAACCCAGCAAGTCCCTGGGGTATTTATGAGTGATACTGATTCCTTAGATATTCCTAGGTCTACTAGTCCTGTCACTGTAACTTCACGCACTTCAGATAGTGATACAGAATTTGAAGGTGATGATATCTATCGATTGAGAATAATTCAATTTGAAACCCAGCTTAGGCAGGCTAGGGAAGAAGCTGAATCTGCCAGGAAAGATCAACTCCAAAAACGGGAGCGAGAGGTGACTTTGGAGACCATGGAGCATACGGCCATTCAGCCTAGCGGTTCTGTGGGCTGAATAAAGTCGACTTGCTCTGGTGTAACCCACGCTACTGACTTACCAAGAGTGGAATCGTCCCCATTCACTGGGAGAACAGAAGAGTACAGTAAGTTCATTAAACAGTACCAGAACTTTGTGGGAAGGAGAGTATTCGATGCAGGGCAGAGGTTTGTTTATTTACCGCTTTACTGTCGTGGAACAGTCAGGGAAGCAATCGACGAGTGCTCGATGCTGGAGCCCGAAGAAGGTTACGCCCAGGCACACGAAATTCTGAAAAACCTATTTGGGCCACCATATAAAGTCGCCCGGAATTTGATCGATGGTGTACCATTAGAGGCGAAACGCTTCGAAGGCGAGTCGGGCTTTCTAGTCAGCCTGGTGATAAAAATGCAGAACTGCAGCTTTGCATTCAATCACCTAGATTACCTATCGGACCCGAACGCACTGCACACAGTGGAGACCAAAGTGCGCAGCTTACCCGCAGAACTACAGGGAAGATGGTCCGAGGAAGCCGAACGGATCAGTAGACTTGGGCGAGAAACCACTTTCGAAGACCTGGCGCAGTTTATTGACCGTCATACCCGAATACCAAACAGTCTTTTCTGTCAACTTGTGAGCGAGACGAGCAAGTTACCTAGGGTTACGGCGACGCGAAGCTGGACCAGGGAGCCAAGTAGAAGCCAACCATGGGAAAACACACACGCATTACCTCCCGAAGATGAAAACTTACCGGTGTGTAAAGTTTGTAAGGCCCCTCATCGCCTAGCTGAATGCCCCCGTTTCCGCAACGTAGACATCGACGAAAGATGGGAAATGGCTAAGAGACTGGGCGCGTGCTTCGTCAGTTTCGGCGATTCACACCGAGCAGCGGAGTGCGGAAGGAAACCCAGTTGTAGTCAGGATGGATGTCATGGGAAGCACCATTACCTAATGCACAAACCCAAGAAATCGAATGCACAAGCAACCACGAAACCTAGTGTGATCTGCTCAGGGTTTCGCTCCACTAGCAAGCCCTGTCGCCTGGGAGTAATAGCAGCCGGAGTAGAATTCCCAGTTGGGGTTTTTAGAGCGTTTGCCTTCGTAGATAGTGGCTCGGATACCACTCTAGTAAGGAAGGAGTTCGCATAGGGATATGGGATCAGAGGGAATCAATCTTCATTAGTGGTAAGCACAGTGAGTGGCACCCAGGTCGTCCAGTCGACCAGACTGCACCTACAACTCGTTTCCTTGGTCAGCAACTATAGAGCAGAAACTCTAGGAGCACTCACCATAAAGGATCTGCCGATGAGAGCACCTCAGTCAGTGCAATCGGTTCTGACTCAGTGGCCGCATCTCGACGGGGTTACAATCGAGGAGTGGCAGAATAACGAAATTGATCTTCTGATCGGTTGTGATGTGCCGGGAGCGCGTTGGGTCCTGGATCAAAGAATAGGAAGCCGCAAAGCACCCTAAGCAGTACGCACTATATTCGGCTGGACTTTATATGGCAGTACACACGGAAGATGCGGCAAACTAATCCAAATCAACTGCACTTCGGTGGAAACGGAAAACATTCAGCAGGCATTCCAACAGCTGTATGACGCCGGATTTGCCGACCTGGCCATTGATAGAGATGCCCCATCACGAGAAGATAGAGCAGCTTTGAGAATGATGGCCGAGAAGGCTATGTAATAGATCGTTTCGAGGTTCCTGTCCACTGGAGACCCAACATGAAGCCTATGCCAAACAGCCGAGAAATGGCTCTGAAAAGATTATGCTTCCTCAAAACCAGGCTAATTCGGGAACCACAATTGAGGATATAATACGCGAGCAATGCAACATAAAGTAGACTTCGGTTATATAAAAAGAGTGAGTACGGCGGTAGTCAGCGCAAATTTGAGGTGGTAACTACCTCATCACCCGGTCGTGAACCCAAAGAAACGGGGGAAGGTCAGGGTGGTTTTCGACTGTGCCGCGAAATGTCAGGGAGTGTCGCTCGAAGACCATATACCACAGGGCCCAGACTGGACATTACCACTAGTCGAGGTTTTAAGTCGTTTCCGGCTAGAAAAAGTAGCCGTCTCTGCGGACATACATGAAGTGTTTCTACAAGAGAAGATGCCCGTTGAAGGGAGGGTCGCCTTTCGTCTTCTCTGGTGGTCTGAAAGCGATTCAAACCCTGCACTGGACGAGTACGGGCTGACCGTGCATCCCTTTGGGACGGTATCATCCTCCTTCTTTGCTAATTTTGCCCTCCGGGAAACCCTCAAGAGTTTCGGCGGCACCAGCTATCTGTTAGGAAGAGCAATGGACCACTTTTACGTGGACGCTTTTCTGTGTTCCTTTGGCGACCCAAATACTGCTGTTCTATATATGACCGAACTGACGGCCACTCTAAAGGCCGGGGGATTCAACCTCACTAAATGGACTGTAAACAGCCAGGAGGTGCTCAGTGTTATCCCGAAAACCAAAAAATGGAGTGCGTGAGTGAGCTTTTGGGGTCCTCTGTACAAATGGAGCGCACGCTTGGACTTCAATGGAAACCCGGAGGTGACGAATTCATTTTCACTCTGGACCTGCCCAAACGACCAGCCACACGGACTGGAATCCTGTCATCGGTTTCAAGTCTCTATGATCCCCTAGGTTTCGTTTCGCCATGGTCGTTACCGGGAAAGTGCTTGCTGAAATTGCTGTGCCAGAGAGGGACGGGTTGGGACGAACCCCTCGAGAAAGACGACGATAAGCGATGGCGCGAATGGCTGCACAGCTTGAATCAACTTGGTGAGATCAAAATACAAGAATGCTTGACAGAAATCAAGTGCACAAACGACGCCCAACTCCACTTATTTTCTGATGCTTCAGAAATAGTCTACGGGGTAGTGGCTTACGGTCGCTGGTTGGACGAAAATGGTGGGCGGCGCAGTCAGACATCGTTCGCAAAGGTGAGGGTGGCTCCAATGTAGACGGCTTCCACTCCAAGGCTGGGTCTGGCGGCAGCAATACTGGCCGTGAAAACCGCGGCGCTGATCAGGAGACGCTTCGATCGGATAAACTGGGAACCAAACTTTTGGACGGATTCAGCCAGGGTACTACCTTACATAAACAACATGGCCACTCGCTTTAACACTTTCGTGACAAACAGACCCAATACGATCCACAAGTCGACTAAAACCGATCAATGGCACTATGTACAATCCGCCGGTAGCCCGGCCCACTTCTGCTCAATGCCCTGAAAACACTAGAGAGGTTGCGGCTATGGACAATGAGACCGGACTTCCTGACTCTGGCTAAAGGGATGTGGCCAAAGCTACTAATACCCAAGCCTGATGATGGCGATATCGAGACCAACAGACTGATACTGGCTACAAACCCCACGGGAAGAGTAAGCCTAACAGAAAAACTGTGCCACTCCCCTGACTGGATAGAAATGTATTCAGGTGGACACGATACGAAATACTCCTATTGATTTTGAAAGGCACACGAACACAGAACACAACAAATGTGGGGACGATACTACCGGGCTAGCTGAACCAAGCCGAGCTCGACGTTCTACGCCCACTACAACTAGACTCTTTCCCGTTCGAGGCCCGTGAGCTAGCCAGGATAGATGATAACACCAAGGAAAGCAGCCTGTTGTACAGCAGTATCCGAAGAGTATACCCTGTGCGGACAAACGGACTACTGAGAGTTGGAGGGCGGCTGACGAATTCAAATCTA
Source organism: Fasciola hepatica (assembly GCA_948099385.1). Taxonomy (NCBI): domain Eukaryota; kingdom Metazoa; phylum Platyhelminthes; class Trematoda; order Plagiorchiida; family Fasciolidae; genus Fasciola; species Fasciola hepatica. Next base: position 11,195,023 of record CANUEZ040000111.1, on the reverse strand, counting down.
GAATAGGAAACAAAATACCCCATAATAGTCCCTGGTGGCCACTACATAACGAGATGCCCGATAGACCATGTGCATCTAGAAGAGGGACATGCATGTTTGAATCACTTATGGGACAACATACGTCGACCACTTATGAATGACAAAGGTACCAGAGACGGCCAAGCTAGTCCTAGGCAACTGCACCACTTGTCGTCGCCGGAGGGCAGTAGCGGGCCAACAAATGATGGATCCCATTCCAGCCGTGACAGTTCAACCGGGATGGTGCCCGTTCGTGGAAATTGGCGTCCACGGCTTTGGCCCGTTACTTGTACGACGGAAAACGGGCAAGCAAAAGTGGCCTGATAACATGTTTACAATCTAGGGCAGTCCATATTGAAGTGGTGCATAATATGACCACCGATTCATTTTAATGGCTTTTTAAAGGTTCATTGCGAGGCGGGGCTTCCCCAAGAACTTATACTCAGACGATGGCTCGGACTTCGTTGGAGCTCATAGGGAGTTAGAGAAATGGTTGAACAGCCTGGATCACGCCAAAATACAAAACAAGATCGTAGCAAAGGGGATAGAATGTCGATTCAACCCACCCTATGGCAGTCATCGCCGTGGCGTTCGGGAAAAGTTGATACGATCCACTAGGAAAATACTCACGGCCCTGACCTCACAACAAAACCTCGATGACGAGACGCTGACTGCTTTACTAACAAAAGTAGAACGCGTACTGAACAACAAACCCCTGGTGCCGTACGTTATAGACCCGGAAGCGAACAGGCTCTCACCCCAAACGACCTGTTGATACTGCGGTCAAAAGTAGGGGCAATCACACCAAAACCCTACGTGGAACGTATGTCGTTGGATGGAAACAGGTGAAATACTTGGCACAGGCTTTCTGGGAACGTTGGACGAGGTAGTGCTTGCCGACACTGCAGCTTCGGCAAAAGTGGATCTCCAAAGAGAGGTCGTTCATAAGTGGCGACGTTGTCATCCTCGTGGAGAGTCACTTACATAGAGACGATTGGTTGGTTGGAGTGATCAAGGACTGTCGTACAGATGGCCTCGTGTGCACGGTGGTGGTAAGAACGAACGAGGGGGACGTATTGCTAGATACCCGTAAGATATGTTTGCTTAGGGGTGGCAATGGCGAGGACGAAGTCGACCCTACAGACCAAGCTGGAACCAAGTCTGCTGATACCAGCGGAAGCTGAGTTTGTTTATTTATCCCTCGTACATACTCCCGTAGGTCCCAACCCCTCACAGCGCCTTTGAAGCATGTTCGAGTCTAACTTCATACGATGTTCGCGATTTACCACGGAGTTAGTTGTCGAAACCCTAGTCTATCGCTCTACACGACATTGTTTGTGAAGTAGTGGAAACTCTTGAACGAGCACTCGTTGACTATTTGCAGAAATATCTCATTTTCCGTGACCTATTTGTTTTATTATTCAACCTGTGTCCAAGCGGATATAAGTTGTGAGTCAACCATACTTCTTACGTGACAACACCACACGTTGAGCTCCTGATGATCGAGCAGCCTGTAGCCATCTCGATTTTTCATCAGAAGTTCTCAGTCTTCATCTAGCCACGTACTTTATTCTTGTTCGGGCAGCCTTTACCTCCACATTCCGTAATCTGTCTACGCACACCGATCACATCGAAGTCCTTTTTCGCATATGGATACTTTTGTATCATTCTCAGAAGAAACTCTTAGCAATCGAAGGATGGAGCATAGCCTCAAGAAAACTGCAAGCGTATCTGCGACTGGTCAACGATAGATGAAGCCCATAGCGACCTACGTATGCACTGACTCAGGGTCTAGGTAGGTTGGGGCGAATCAGTGCCCCTATTTACTCCTTGGATGTTGGCCGTTTCATGGGAGGATTTGGTGGGCGGTGTAACAAACGTGCGTGGAAATCCTCCCCAGCCGTTGTCGTATACGTGTATTGTTGAGACTATGCTCTTTATTTTATTGACCCTCGAACAAGTACAACATGCATCAATCACTACACTTCAAGATTTGCTTTTGTTTTGCTCACATGAAGTGGCATAATTTTGACTGGAACTTAGACCGACGTGACGGTGGTACCTGACATTGGCCTTTGTTGAACTCCGGTCCTCGTTGTTAGACGTTGTGGCCGTACAGTTGAGGTTTGTACATATTTATTTGCGCATAACTTGTTAGACCAGTACCGTGGAAACTGCGAATCAATCTTGTTCTGGTTTTGGGATTCGTTTAAATAGGCTTTGCGTTACTCACAGTCGGAATGGCCGTTACATATATTCTCCTGTAGTGTCTTGCGATTCCCTGCCGATCAAACGGTGCTTCAGATCTTTATATCTTCTCCGTAGATAAGGCACTGGGATCGAATGGTCTGTGGTGAGTCGTTCACAAACACTAGAAACAACAGCAGTCCCAGCATGAGGCCTTGCGGTACGCCACTGCCACCTGGATACCACGCGGACCGGGGCTGTCCATCTCCCGTGGAAAAGGTTCTTTCGACCAAGAAATCCTCAATCCATTGAAGCATGAGCCCGGAGATGCTGATGGTCCGGAGTTTCAGCAGCAGCTTATTATGGGGAACTATCAAATGTCTTACTAAAGTTCGCAAAGATGACGTCCGTAACATATCCTTCGGCCTCGGCGTTCCACCAACTTTCGAGAACAGTGAACAAGTTTAACAGACATGATCCGTTTCTGCGAAAACCGTGCTGCTCTGCGTTTAGCATTTGATAGCGCTCCAGATGTTCGCGTATGCTAGCTGCCACCAACCTTTCTATGACCTTTTTTAGCCACGGAAGAATGACTGACTGGGCGGTAGCTGGCCGATGTGGATTTTGTCCCACCTTTGTACAGCGGAACAACCACTGCTTTCTTCCACTACCGAGGTAGACAGCCAGTGGCCAAAGATAAACTGAACAACCGAGTAAGTAGTGTGGTTAGTTGGTCCGCCAACTCCTTCAACATCAACGGATATACGTCGCCCGGTCCCACTGACTTATGGGTTTTGATGGATTTGAGCATGTTATTCGATTGTGGCTCCCGAAATCATGCGTAGTGAACAGCGATGAGCCATTCACCACCGGGTTTGGTGCATCTTCTTCCACAGAATATACCGACAGATAATGCTCGGCTGATGCCTCAGCATTTTCATCATCAGTTTCATCCATTTCGTCGTTGTCCATCAGCGCCGGGATACCTACCTTCGCTCTAGTGCGTCGCTTTAAGTATGCAGACAGGCGCTTGGGTGCCCGCACAGCACTAACAGCAAGGGCGCCCTCGAACGCCGTCCGCCCTGACCATTTTTGTTTGGCGCACTGGTTGCGAATCCTGAGATAGACCATAACCCTCACCTGTAGATCGGAACCTTTGCCAGGCCCGATTTGGTCTTTTGAGCAGGCTTTTTAGCCTCAGATCAAACCACGGCGGCCCTTCACTCGGGGTCTACGTCGATTGAAGAGGCAGTGGGTATTCATAATCTACAAGATACCGTCAAGAATAAACGCCAAAGCTTTGTTCACATCGAGGTGGACATCTGAATCCATGGGAAACCAGCTGACGTCTAAAGACGCCCTCCGGACATCCTCGAACGGAGTACGCCAAACGTTGTGTCCACCGTGTGGCCTGGGAGATGGACAAGAACCACTGCGCCAATGAATTTCCAGCACCAAGTGGTCAGTGCTTTTAACCGGAGGGAGATGTTTGACCTTATCGACGTCCGAGCTCCTGGGATAAGTCAACAGGTCTCGGGTGGGGCCATGACTGGATTGCCTCCGGGAGGACCCCTGAACATGTTAGTGTAATTTCAGTTCTTGGACCGTTGCCAGCAATTCCCGAGAGGAAGGATCCGCCCAGGCTGCTGTCCTGCCTGACGTCCAACCAATAGGCCGAGCATCGAGGTCTCCCAGGGTGACGCTTTGGCCACGGCACGCCCATCTCCTCAACAAATTCATCATATTTGGAGGGTTGACCGTGGGTGTGCGATAGATGTCTCCAAATTCCTTAAAGCCTCCGAGGGTAATTTTGACGTGGCACCAAATAGCTTCACAGAATCCTTGTTGATCAGCGAATGCCTCCAACTGCGCCGCTGGAATGTCTGATCGAACGAACAATGCTACGCCTCCTCTCGCTCTGATAGATTTCCTATCGAACCGGAGTAGGGCGTATCCAGGGAGGGACACCCCAGAGTCTAGGACATTATTACTCAGCCAAGTCTCCGTCAGTGCTATCATAGTAGGTGAACTGGATTGCAGCAAATGTTCCAGGTAGTCTCTCTTGCTCGGCTGACCACTAACGTTAAACAAGAGGATAACGGCGCAGTCTCGGCCTGCCACCACCTCCGTTTGTTCAAGGCCTCTTAGCCTGGGGGGAATGACGGGGACACTAGCGTCAGAGGTCTCCATCGGAAGTGATGGAGCCGTTGCTGCACCCGAAAATCCAGAATAATCAAGTCCGTTCCTCCTTGTTCTATAAGTTCACGCCTTTCAATTAACGCATTTCTATATTTCCCACGATCCGCAGGGTCCAGATCTCGGTGCAACCGCACTTGCTCGCCCTTTACCCCGTAGGACCTTCTTATCACAGAAGCCATGGCTTCCTCAGAGTCCAGCACTACTTGTAATGGACGGGGGCGTTCAGCATCACTGGCTTTGCCAGTTCGGAAGACTGATGTCTCCCACAACTTCTCCGCAGTTTCCTCCTTCCCGAGGTCAAAGAGTCTTGTTAGTATACTTCGGAGACTCGCAATATCATATTCCAGACGTGTCTGCGCAGTGGTCATCGTTGTCTTAGGAAAGTTTGCTCTTAGGAAACACTGTTTCCTCGGTGGAGGCTCTCTTCGTGCACGATTCGCCGTTGTTATCCAGGCCGGTCTGCTTTCATCTACGGCGGCCTTCCGTTGGCTGAGAATTGTACCTATGACACCTCCCTTTGCTTGAGGGGCCATATCAGCGCCAACTGGGTCCGCGTTGTGACGGGCAGGCTTAGGTAGCTTCTGGCGTTGGAGGCGTTTCGTTCCAGCCGGCTCAATGATAGATCTTGATGCCACCTCCGCATACGTAGCTCAGTCAGGAATAGATACCTCGGCGGAATTTTCCCCCTCTAACGACGATGGTGACAGTGAGAGTGATGACATTGGCGAAGAAAAAGACGATGATGATGTCGCTGATTCTGCTGCTATTGATGGTGATGAACTGATCGATGGTGCTGCCGCTGATGATGACGAAAATGATGACGCCACCAAGTCTGTGACAGGAACTGCCATCTTCGCTGACTGCTTTGCCGGCCACGCAGGGGTTGATAGCTGGGTGCATTTGATGCACAGCACTTTGAGCAAATTCGCACGGCATTTGTCCAGGACTTCATAAAGAACACCACTTATTTCGGAACATTCAAGATGGACCCAACCATCACAATCATCGCACTAAAGAGATCTGTCGCGTAAGCAAACAACGTTTGAACAAACTAAGCGCGTGGATGCAACATTTTCAACTGTTTTGCGAGGGGAGGGGGTTGTGGTCAAATTATTGTTCACAGAATTGCCCAACCACAAGAAACACAACTCCAAGTTTCATGCCGAAAGACTTGCCGGTGTAGCGCAACGATCGAGCCCAGCACAGTCGTTTGCGTTCGAGTGTCTTGATGTCTTGAAGTAAAACGTGTGTGCAAGGCTAAAGCCCACATTTTCCTGGATATTGCGATTATCTTGTTATCCGAATGTCACCACAGAACTGGAAGATAGGTCACCGGATAATGGGGCAATGGGAAAAGGAAAACAAGTGTTCCCGGAGACCTGTAAGATAGGCGACTGGACAGTGCGAAAGGTTTCAGGACATAGTCTTGACTGCACCTTGCGTCTTGAACTGCCGAGGATCTGGAAGATAGACCATTTGACCGAGGAAGAAATTCAGCCTCGCTGCAGCCCGTTCAGCTTGAGTGGCTCGAAAGATTCCATCATGAGAAATCTGTCAGACATCACACAAGGCGTGGCCTTGCCGCGGAGCATTTCAGATAAGTTGTTTTGAATTTTGAAGTAGTACACAGGTAGGAGGCTTTAGCCCAAGTGTTCTCGGATCTTTTGATTATCTCCTTGTTCGACGCAAAGGGTGAGCTGGAAGACCGTTCACAACTGAGCTTTTGAGCCGCCTAGAGGATTGAATTCTTGAAGTGCTCTGTTCTGTCCCATTCGTTTGCTCTCGTGGTGAAATAACAATAGTTATTTTACGAAATCTACTTAATGTAGCTTTTGCTGATGTACACATTTTATTCGGGGAATTTTTTACTCCGATTGGCTTATTTTTGGTTAAGGGTCGTCCTTTTGCCAAAAAGTGTTATTCCTTGTGAGCCTGGTTTTGTGTTTATTCGCACATTCAGCACAACCGCCAAGTGTCTTCGATATACGCAGTCAACGGTTTCCCCTGGTTTACACGTTTTTGTCCCTTTGATAGCGTGAAGAGCATTCGCAGTGAAAATTCATGTAAGGTTAGTAGTTGCCAAGAGCACGTTCGGACGGGTTTGCATCGTGACAGATGCAGTGAGTGGTACCACCAAAGCCGCTCTGCCCTGACCGAGAAAAGTTTGAGCCGCTCTGGGAAGACGAATCTTTGAAATGGATGGGTTCGCTGGGTAGCTCTGGCACAGGAATACTAGCGAGTACTACCGGGGTCTCTGGATAGGAAAAGCGGGGCCATGGCAGGAAGCTCAGGGGAAGGGATTAAACACGGCCCTTTTATAACAACGTGCGTGGTTGCTTGGAAGAACGAGGAGCAGGCGAAGGGAGGCAAGCCGGACAGTAACCGGGCCAAAAACAAAGCCAGGGAAGAGGTAGAGTTGGAGGTGCTGAAACAGAAGATAGAGAGAATTGAAGAGCCCGAAAAATGGAGGTCATCACCGAGAGAGTTGTTGGGAAGGGCACGTCTCTTCTCCTGCATAATTGTGCTGAACCGGTGATTAGAGAGGCTCGGAGCAGAAGGAAAGCAGAACACGGGCACGTTGTAAATATACTGAGAATCACGGGGCCACCCACTGACTTGACGTATGCAAAGTGCCATAGAGTGGGGCTTTGGAAGGCAAAAAAACGCTACGCCCCTGGGACCGAAGTGGAAGCGGGAGTGGTGGCGAAGCCAGCTCAGATCAAGCTGAATATCACTAATACGGATGAGAGCTGGGCAGCAGTCGTTGCTCCAACACCCACTCCGTTGATCTGGAGTAGGTCCCTAAAGCCCTCGATGGGTGACAGAGGGCTAAGTAATGAGACAAGAGAAGCCTCAGGAGTTTTCTTTTGACAGCCCTTTAATTACTTTGCATGGTTTGGTCTTGAAGGTTCACGAAAAAACGGGCCTAGTGACTATTGTTGCAAAAAAGAGGTGTCCCCTCGGGAGTAGCTCCCGAGGGTACAATGGCCGAGAAGAGAATAATCGAAGCAGATGGCCTAACAGAAGGCGCAGCCATATGGTACTCCAAAGCCTGTAGCTTAGGAGGCAAGTGGAGGGAACTGCTGACTAGAACGATCGGAACAGCGACTACAGTTATCAAGGTGAAGTGGCAGCAAAAGTACCAGAGTGTCATGCAACCTCGTGGCTACAAGGCTTACAGAGGAGACAGAATAGATGGTAAGCTAGGTGGATGGGTACTACTTCTCGTGAGGGATGATTGTAGTCAGTGTGGGGTCCCTATTACACTTGTCCCACCAAAAGTGCGTTCTCCTGGACCGATTGCCGGCAGGGATAGTCCGTGTCCATAGTGCCCCACGAGCAGATGGGGAAGAACACTCTGAACTATCCAGCTTCTACGGATGGTATTGGGTGGGTCACAGTGGTTTATCGTATTGGGAAACATGAACCACCCGGAAGTAAATTGGGACGATGAATGTGCCCCTAGGGGAACCACAGGAAATGCTCAGGTGGTGTGGCTTCACAACCAAGCTCTCACATAACGTGTAAGAGAAGCAACACGCTTCCGCGACGGACAACTTTTATCTGCGCTGGGCCTGCTTGTAACCAGGACTCACTTTGACGTGACCTCTTCGGTGATAGAGAGGCCATTGGGGGAGAGTGATCATGGAGTCCTGCGAGCGATGTTCACTGTAAGGCACAACAAACCAGGATCTGGGGTGGTCCGGAACCACGCCAGAGTGGATGAGGATCAAATGAGGGTGAGGACACGAAACATATGTTGGTGCCCGGAAATCCCGGAGCCATCTAATAAGGATAGATGAAAGGCAATAAGAGCGGGGCTGATAAGATGGATAGATGAGTTTGCCCCCTTGAAGCGGCAAACAACTAAGAGCTGGCCTCATGGGTGGAAGCCAAGGATTGTGACAGCATTACCTGTTAGTAGAAGGCCATGGGCTCATTATAGACTTCACACCAAGCACCAGGAATGGGCGGCTTGCAAGACATCCAGAAACAGGGTCAAAGCCCTGCAACGATAAACAAAGTACGAGTATGAGAAGAAACTAGCCAATAATGTGGAGGCAACCCCAAAGAAGTTCTTCTCTTTTGAGCAGTCCAAGAAAACGACGCGTGAGAGCGAGGGCACCTAGAAAATGTCCAACGGAAGCATTGCTCTCTACGATAAAGACGAGACAGAAAAATTACATGCTTTCCTTATGAGCGTTGTAACGAACGTTTGAGCAATGCGTAGCCAAATTCGCAACGGATCCCGAAATCAAAAGACGATTATCCGTGATATTCTACGATACTAGATTATTACATGAACAATGACATACAAAATATACAAACCTCAATAATACGATCACAAGGACTCAACAACGAGAAACCAAATAGCAGCGTGTGAGCAAACAGCACGTGTGTCACGCAGGTCCTGAACAAGGATGTGTCAAAGTAGCGCTCTGGGCGCGAACAAACAACAATTGGAGCAGAAAAACAACCAGTTCGTAAAGACAAGTCAATAGTGTAGGCAAATGAGTGATGTTAGGAAAAACACTGAATCGCGAGGGAAAAAGGGGGATTTTCCACGACCGGCTGTTACACCGCCCACCAAAATCCTCCTGGATCCTTAGCAGAGTCAAAGGTTCGGTATAAAGGTACTGATTCTTCCTACCTGCCTAGGCCCTGCTGTCAGTGCGCGCGTCTAATGCTCGTCGTCAACGTTCTACTACTGGTCGCACCTAACCCATTGGCTACATAGACGTGAGGCTAGTCTACATCTTCCACGAGACCAAATGACCGATGGCGGGCGTGAAGCGTCACATAAATGTTGTCCTCGCAAAGGGCCGTCCTGTCCTGGATGTATGTGCTTGAGTGTGCGTGTGAGCGTGTGTGTGTGCCGGGGTGTACAATGAACTCATAGGTATGACTGCACATCAAAGGAGGACTTTCTGCAATGCCAAAAAAGGACCCTGTGGCAGGAAAACGAGTCAAATGTAGCATGTGTGTGTGACCTAAGATCCGCTACTTCCACATATGCAAGGGGCATTCGGTAACGCCAACGGAAAGCAAAACGACGAACACTGTCACATGTTTGATGGGTTTACGAGATGTGAAGTGCGTCGGGCATGCGTGTATGTATCGGGATATACAATGGGATCGCATTCATCAACACATATATGAAAGAACCTTCTGTAATGTCAAAGAAAGACCGCGAGAACTGTAACGTGTTTGCCAGAGACCGTGTGGCAAGAAAACGAGTCAAATGTAGCATGTGTGTTTCTTTATCCGCCTCGATGACTGGTGTGAAAAGGTTTACTAGGCCTCAGGGTTATCAGCTCCTCCGTCCTCGCTCTCGAGTAGGTTAATACTGCGTATGTCACGAATGAGCACTCCGTTAGCTGTCTTCACCTTCACCGTTCTTATCATTCCGTCAGTGCTTTTGAAGGTTTCCGTAACTACTCCCAAAGACCAAGTGCTGAAATGTGCGCGTTCGTCGGCGATCATAACCCGTCCCCAACTTTGAATGGTCTTGTTTTGGCTAGCCACTTCTGTCGAGTCTGCAAAGCCGGTAGGTACTCCCGTAGCCATCGCCTCCAGAAGACCTTGGCCAGATAGTTCGCTTGCTTCCACCCGTGGAGGTAGCTCCCACGAAGGTTTACCAGCCCTTGGAAACCCTCGTTCGACCTTAACGTCAATAAGTCGTTTGGGGTGAGCTCCAGGTGGGTGGGGTCGCCGTTCAATACCGGAACCAGGGGGCGGTTGTTCAGGATTCGCTCCACCTCAGTCATGACGGTGTTCAGCGTCTCGTCGTCTGGCGGCTGCTGCTCCATGATTGACAGCAATATCCGTCTGGCGGACCGGATCATGCGTTTCCATACGCCGCCTCGGTGGCTGGCCTGTGGGGAGTTGAAATTCCATCGTATGCCGTAGGTCACGGTTCGATCCTGCAGCTCGTCCCTGTTTATGTTCTTGTGCCAACGCTGCAATTCACGGTGAGCGCCCCCAAAGTTCGACCCATTATCTGAGTATATATCGGCCGATACGCCTCTTCGGTTGATAAATCTTTGCAAGGCCCGTAGAAACGAATCGGTCGTCATCGAATGTGTGACTTCTAGGTGTACTGCACGTGACTTCATGCACGTCATGATACATCCGTATCGCTTTTCTAATCTTTTCCCGCACTTGATCCACAAGGGCCCGAAATAGTCAAACCCGGTGTCACTGAACGGCCACCAGCCCGTAGTCACCCTGCATTCTGGTAATGGGGCCATGAGTTGTTTGCCTGCTGTGGCATTGCGTCTCCTACATTGCACACACCGTCGGATTACGCGTTTTACAGTCTCTCGTCCTCTCAACAACCAAAGACGCTTTCGGACGACGCTCGTCACGTGACTTTCCCCGGCATGTCCCTCCATGGCGTGGACGTGTTGAATCATCAGCTCTACTACAGGTTGTCTCGCAGGCAGCAGTATAGGATACTTTGTGTCGAAGTTCAGGTGGGCGTTGGTCAGCCTACCATCCACCCGCAGCAGTCCGTCGATGAGTTTGGGGTTTAAACGCTTCAGCTTGCCTCTTGGAGATGGCATGTCTTCATTGGTTGGCCCCACGTCTTCCGCCCTCTTGAGTCCTCGGGCGAAAGCCTCGCGTTGTATCATTCTGAAAGTATCGTACTCTGCCGCTTGTTTCTCATCGAGACCTATCGGGCCGACCCGTATCCGACCTGAGGGCCGTAGCCCTTTCATGACTAGTAAATTTCTCTTGAACCTGGTTAACCAAACTAGCGAACGAAGCGTCTTCATCCAGGAAGAAAACCTGACCAGTCGCGATAGAATGGATGTCGCTTCGACGACGTTGGTTGCTATCACTACGCCTTTGATCTCCAGTTCCAATTCCGTAGTGGGTTTTAATTCGAACACGGGCCAGTTCTGTTAGGGCAATTGCAGGAAGTGTGGCCCTCTCGTCCACGTGTCCAGTTGCCTGAAGTTGTTCGCACCTCGGGAACACAGGTCGGCCGGATTATCGCCAGACCTGACATGACTCCACTGGTGCGTGGCTGATTCATGGTGGATAATCGTGAGCCGGTTAGCAACGAAAGTACTAAACCGGCTCCGGACGTTGTTAATGTAGTAAAGTACTATCGTTGAATCCGTCCAGAAGCTCACCGACCAAATGTAGAGATCGAAACATCTCTTCACAGCTTGCACCACCCTGACTGCCAACACGGCTGCGCTGAGTTCAAGGCGTGGGATTGAGACCGACTTCAGTGGAGCAACGCGGGCTTTGGCGAACAGGATCCTCGTAGTATATTGTCCACCTCCTGCGCACCATCGTCCGCACACCACAGCTCCATAACCGACTTCGGATGCATCGGAAAAGGCATGTAGTTCTCCAGTCCGTGTCGTATGGCCAGGAGTCAAACATCGTGGGATTCTTATGTCCCCTAATTTCTTCAAGGTGTTCAAAAATTCTTCCCAGTCCAGCCGGTCCCCTCGGTCCAGTGACTGGTCCCAATCAACTTTCTTGCGGCACAGCCGCTGCAGCAAGATCTTTCCGGGTAGCAGCCATGGTGAGACGAAACCGAGCGGGTCGAACAAATTTGAGACGGCAGATAGTATGCCACGACGGGTTATTGGCAGCTCGGGAACGTTTAGTTCGAAAACAAAATCATCCGTTTCCGTGTCTTACTGTATCCCTAAGGTGCGCTCGATAGGAAGTGGAGAGCCGTCCAAATCCCTTACCCTTTCGGCCTTTTCGTGATACGGGATGACCTTCAGCACTTCTGAAGCGTTCGACATCCATTTAGTTAGATGGAAGCCGCCCTCTTCCAGCAATCTCGTCAGACCCCTGAACTGCTCTAGAGCTGATTGCACATCATCGAATGACCCAAGGTAGTCGTCGACGTAGAAGTTCCTGCTGACGTTTTCTACCACCGTCCGATGGACTAGATCGCCACGTTTGTTCGCTGATTCTCGGAGGGCGTAGTTCGCATAAAATGGTGACGATATGGCTCCGAAGGGGTGGACGGTCATCCTATAATTCACCACTGCGTTGTCCCGGTCGCTCCCTTCCCACCACAGGAAACGCAACGCATCTCGTTCTCCTACCGGAATTTTCACCTGATGGAACATTTCCCTAATGTCGGCAGACAAAGCCACTTTACCCACTCTGAAACGGCACAAAACATCGATCAGTGGTGTGGTCCAGTCAGGCCCTTGTAGTAGGCGATCGCTTACCGACTTGCCCTGGAACTTGGCCGCACAGTCGAAAACCACCCGCAGTTTCTTGGGTTTCTTGGGGTTGATAACCGGATGGTGAGACAGATACCAGATACCCCTTTTGCTGTCGGTGTTAACGGGCACCTTTTCGACGTAACCGAGGGCCTCGTTTCGCTTCATCAAATCCGCGTATCGTTCTTACAGATTCTGGTCTCAAATGAAGCGTTCTTTTAGTCGTAGTAATCGTTGGAGAACATAATTTCTGTTGTCAGTCCACTGGTCGACCGGTGTGCGCCATGGGAGGGGAACCTCGAACTGTTTTTGAGGCCTCTAGTGCCTTGCCGCACCGTTTGTAGAGCGAAGTGATCCTCTTGAGACAACGTCGGTCTTTCGTCTCCAATGTCATGAAACTCCTTTTCATACAGCCGTTGCAGATGATACTCTGTGCGGTCCGTTTCGGCGGATAAGTAATTCACGGAACCGCGTACCCCTACTGGACCGTATAACATCCATCCCAGTGCCGTGCGTACGGCATAAGGTGCCTGGCGGTCGCCCACTCTCTGGTCAAGCACCCAATGCGCCTCTGGCACGTCGCTGCCGATGAGGAGATCCACTTCATCATCTTCCCAGTCTACAACGGTTACATCGTGCAGGTGGGGCCACCGAGTCAAGATTGCGTTCACCGACCTTGGTGCTCGCATGGGGAGATCCGCTAACGTGAATGCCTCCGTTGGTTCAATTTCCTCGTTAGTGTCTAGAGAGATGAGTTGCAGCCTTAATCTACTGGCAGTCATTACCTGTGTTCCGCCCACCGTGCTCACTGCTAACGACGTCGCACCTTTAGCCAGTTGGTGTTTGTCGGCAAACCGCTCTTTCACTAAAGTGGTGTCGGATCCACTATCAACGAAAGCCAACGCCTTGACTATCCCAGTCGGAGTCACTACTCCCACGACCACTACGCCTAAACGTACCGGTTTACTGGCAGATTGTGAAGTTGAACAAATCACGCTGGGCTTGGTACTCGCCTCGGATATGGTTACTCTCGCCTGATGCAGCAGCCGATGGTGTCTGCCCGTGCAGCCCTCGTAACCACATCGATTCCTTGTCCTACAGGCTGCTGCCCGGTGCGTGGTGTTGAGACAGATAAAACATGCTCCTGCCATCCTCGCCATTCCCCACCGTTCGTCTATTGTGGCGTTGCCAAACTTGGGGCATTCTGGTAGGCCGTGGCTAGCACCACAGGATCTGCAATTTGGTTGCGCCGTAGCATCTCGTGAAATGACGTGTGTAGTGGTCCAAGGCTGGTACTTTGGATGTTCCCGTACAGGGGTTTGAACTTGGCTAGTACTGGGCTTGTTTGCTCGGTTGCTGTCCCGGATGAGTCGGCCGAATCTGCTGTCAGCTATCTTCGTTTGCCTGTCCAAGTATTCGGTCAGGTCTTCAAAGTTGGCTTCTCTGTCGCTTCGGCTTATCCGTTCTGCTTCTTCCGCCCACCGACCCTGTAGTTCGGGAGAGAGGTGACGGACTATGCCTTCCAAAGTGTGCATGGCGTCTAGGTCAGCCCTGTAACCTAAATGGTCGAGGGCTATTGAGCAGTTCTGCATCTTAATCACCAGGTCGGCCATGGTGTAGACGCTGCCCTTGGTTCTCTTTGCCTCTGCCATCACGCCCTCTATTAGGTTACGGGCTACTTTGAAAGGTTGGCCAAACAAGTCCCTTAGAATCTTCCTTGCCCTTGTGTGGCTTTGTTCTGGGTCGAGCATGGTGCACCCGTCGATAGATTCTCTTGCTCGGCCTCGGCAGTAGTGAGTAAGGTAAAGAAGCCTTTGCCTAGGGTCAGTTACCTTATTTTCAACGAACGTTTCGAACTGCTTGACAAACTTGCAGTATCGCTCAGCCCGCCCGTCGAAAACCGTTAACTCCACTCTAGGCAGATCGATCGATGGTGGTTTGTAGTCGGCGACCGGCGTGGGGTTCTCTACCTTATTGCACCCTAACCTATCGGAAGTGTCGAAGTCTCTGGTCTCATGCTCTCGCTGTTTCTGTGTACACTTCTCTGCTTCCTGCGCCTGTAGTCTAGCCGATAGTAACTGTTGCTCTAGTTCTAGTATTCTCAGCTTATATAAATCGACATCCTTACGATCAATATTGTTCTCAATAACACATGAACTAGCACCGACAGGACTAGGCGATCTAGCATTAACTAAAGAATCATATGTACCCAGAACCTCCCCAGAGACTTGCCGCATTACTTCCTGTCCGGATTCGACTGCTTTTGATCCTTTTCTTGGCATTTTGCGTGATTTTTCCTCGTTCCAAGTTGATTTATTGAGTATTGTAACGAACGTTTGAGCAATGCGTAGCCAAATTTGCAACGGATCCCGAAATCAAAAGACGATTATCCGTGATATTCTACGATACTAGATTATTACATGAACAATGACATACAAAATATACAAACCTCAATAATACGATCACAAGGACTCAACAACGAGAAACCAAATAGCAGCGTGTGAGCAAACAGCACGTGTGTCACGCAGGTCCTGAACAAGGATGTGTCAAAGTAGCGCTCTGGGCGCGAACAAACAACAATTGGAGCAGAAAAACAACCAGTTCGTAAAGACAAGTCAATAGTGTAGGCAAATGAGTGATGTTAGGAAAAACACTGAATCGCGAGGGAAAAAAGGGGATTTTCCACGACCGGTTGTTACAAGCGTGTACAGCCAGAGCCATATGCTCCGTGCAGCAGGATCAGACTTAGGGAGTGGGCCGGTGCTTCAAGAGCTCACTGCAGGTGAGGACAAGGTGCTCCACGGACTCAGCTTTTTGTGCAAGCACGACGCAGCCGGACCGGATACTATCCAGCCGGCAACTGTTCTGCTTCTTTCCGATAACTTATCAGGGACTATCATCCAGCCACACGAAGCTTCTCTAAGGGAGGGTGACGTGCCAGGAAACAGGAACGGGGCCATTGTAGTAGCGATACATAAGACCGAATCCAGGCAGAGGGTGGAAAGTTATAGACCGGTCAGCCTAACATCAGTGTTTCTCAGGTTCTTGGAACGTATAACTAGAAATCAAATGGGCCTGCACCTAGTCAGTGACTACCAGTGACACCTGAACATGAGTTTCTTAAAACGTTCCTGCTTGAAAAATATACTGATGTTCTTAGACGAGACCACAAGACCAGTAGAAGAAGGTACAACAGGGGAAGTTTTTTGTTTGGGTTTCATTAGGGCTCTCGACTCTGTGAGTCATCGCCGGCTGGGAAATAAATTACAGAGCTTTGGGATCGGCGGGAAGGTGAGAGGTTAAGTAGCACACTTTTCAATAAATCATAGCCTCAGTGTCAAGGTGGGCAATCAACTTTCGAGGCCGCAGAGGGTCGCCAAGCGGTGCCACAGGGTTCAGTACTGGGGACTTTGCTCTTATTCCTGCATATGAATGACCTAGCGGAAGAAATGAGCAACCCGTGACTTATCTTTGCAGACTATGTGAAGACAGTGGAGAGCTCCTTAGCGCAGGATATAAATGTGGTGCTCAGATGGGCAGAAAGATAGGACTTACCACCGAATCTCGTCAGATGTCAAGTCATGTCCACTACCATAGACGAAACGAGCGATATTCCATGTAAATGTGTCGAAGGGCAAAGACCTAAATATGATAGTCACACAGGACCTTAAACCCTCAAGGCGGTGCCAGGGAGCTGCAATATTATCATATGCAAAATCCAGAAGTCTTATTCTAGCTGTACAAGATTTTGGTCGACCAGTTCTGGAGTACTGTGCGCAGGCATGTGCCCCCTATTATCCCAAGGTTAAGGGGTGCTTGGTTGGGGTGCAACAACTTGCAGCTAGAATGACCACCGGTAGGAGGAAGGAACCCTAAGCCCAGCGTCTAGAGGATCTTATTCTCTTCTCTTTAGGGCGGGGTGACCTGACAGAAAAGTTCAAAAACACGAAGGGTGTAAGACACCTTTGAGCAACGCTCAGCAAAATTAGCAAAGGATCCCAAAGTCAGAGAGCGATTATCCGTGAACTTCTACAATACCAGATTATTGAATGAGCAATGACACGAAACAGATATCAACCTCAGTTATGCGATCACGGGGACTCAAAAGCGAGAACCAAATTGCAGCATGCGAGAGAGGAGCACGTGTGTCACGCAGTTCCAGAACAGGGATATGACAAAGCAGCGGACTGGACGCGAACAGACAAACGTTGGTTCGCAAAAACATACAATGCGTAAAACAATTTAGTGGTGTGAATAAGTGATTGATGCCAAGGAAACATGAAACTGCTGTGTTTTTGGGGGATTTTCCAAGACCTTTCGTTACAAAGGGTCCGTCGGGTATAGACGTGCGTGGTTGTTCGTTTCCGCCCCAGGGTGCGGCACCAGGAGACACAGTCTAAAGCCACAGAGGACACACTCAAGAATGGACATGCGGGATGATTTTTGTGCAAATAGGTTTGTACTCGTGTGGAATAGACCGTCAGAGGATGCTGTATGATGCAGAAATATACCATTTTTCAAGAAGGCCGCAGATTCACGACGGAACTGCTTTACCAGAGCTAGCTGTGTGAAGGGTGGCAAGGTAATTAGCCCCCGGTTTTTGTTAGTGAACTTGTCTGTGGATCTTGATGCTGCCTCGCAAACTCTGCCCTTCAGACAAAACATTCAACGCGCAGTGTTGGGAGTCAAGGAAACGTGCCGAGAACACAACAATCAAGGCTCGATTGGTCTCGGCCAATTTCGCCCTGCAGAAACGGAAGTGAACTTAACTGGATAATGGGACACTGGAAAAAGGGAAGGAGTTCAGGATACAAACCTTGACAGTGTGTTGCATCTGTTATTTCCGGCGAGCTGGAAGATAGACCACGGGACAATGCTAAAGGTTTCAGGACACCATGTTTGGCTGCATCTTGCATCTTGTGTTGCCGGTGATAGATGGCTGGACGGTAGGGGGAAGCTAAGTTTTGCGGCCTTCCGTCCAGCTTGAGTGGCGCAAAAGGCTCCGTCATGGAATATCCTTCAAACGTCAGCCCGTGAGGTTCTTGAACCGCTCAGTAGAAGCTCAATTTCCATAGGAAATGTAGTGGCCACTGCCAATCAAGCGGCCAGAATTCTTTCAACGGCAGGCACGCACATTGAGCCCCCACCACTGTACAGTGTATTTCGTCGAACCCCCGCTAAAAATAAGATGGAAACGTGGAACCTCATTGCTCATCAGCAGCGAGGAACATTAAGCATCGTGAGCGTTCACCGAGATGCTATAGAATTGGAGAAAACGTCAAACACAACACACATCAGACGGACCATATTTCTACCCGTCATACGTCTAGTGGGCATACTACGTAAAGATCTATAATGAAACTCCTTCCAGTTGTCCAACATTTCTTGTGAATCTGACTGTATATGAAATTACCTTGCTAAGCTGGTCCACATACACCACTTTCACACGGTTGCTTGTTTGTGTGCATAATATGCAATGACCAGAGCCTTCCCAGAGGGTTGCTCGTGTTCGACCCGAAAGATAATAAACGGAAAACTCTAAGGCACAACGGCCGAATAAGAGCATCAACAAGATCCTACAACTACCATAATCGAACACAATTTGGCTACCAACAGCCTACTAATTACGTGTGAGCTTTTTGAATTTGGCCTTGAACCTTTCTAGCCGTCGTGCTAGATCCACGGGGCTTTGAACCTTTGCTTTTTGATGTCCAGTCTATTTGGACGCATGCTTGAGCTTCGAATATATTTTTGTTTTGTCGTTTTTGGTTCAGTATAGTCCAAACCACGAATCAATTTTTTTCTAGTTTTTGGATTAGTGTGAACTGGCTACGCGTTGCTCGATTTGCAATGGTAATGATTTCCGGTACTTAAATGGGACCTTGAAAAGAGAACCCATTGGAAGTCGCCAGACAAGGAGACAAGGACCCTATGAGACAACAAGAACTAACTCAGCGAGTCTCTAGGGATGGTTTAGGAGTTTTTGATTCTCTGGACAACTATAAGTCCACTAGTTCTGTGAGTCCTAGGACATATAGTTCTAACCGCGATGAGTTTGAAGATGCTAGTATTCATAGGATGAGAGTGACAAAGTTAGAGAACCAACCGCAGTTAGCTGGAAAGAAAACAGAGCCCCCTAAATAAGGAACTGATCTCAGCGAGCCGGCAGGAAAACCGTGTAGTTTACGATATCAACATACAAATGACTGCTCAATCGACGAACCTAAACCCTTGAGACGGCCTCAAACCACTGAGGTTTTAGCATTCCACCTGCTGGGAGTGGAGCTGGCACCTCTCGACGGGCTCCCAGAGGAATGCTGTATTTTTATGGAGCAGCTCGAAAATGTTCCTCAGTGCAAAGATGCAGATTCTGAGCAAAGGTTTTTGTACATGAAGCATTATTGTGGTGCGAAGGCCAAAAGTGCTGCCAAAGGCTGCTCTGTGTTTGATCCACCAAAGCAGTACGCAAGAGCACGCAGAATCCTCGAAGGTTTGTTTGGACAACCTGTTCGAGGTCACTGGAGGCTTGATTGATGGTGTTTCATCCGAGGCTAAAAGGAATAAAGGCAACGCTGAATTATTGTCAGATTTGATGATAAAGTGCAGAACTGTAGTATAGCACCAGGACGTTTAGAAAAGCAGCCCGATCTGAAAACGTTGCACACACTGGAAGGCGTTGTCCGATATCTACCTATTGATGTACGAAGGTGATGGGCTGAGGAAGCTGAAAAAATAAATAAGCCGTGGCGGGAATATACTTTCGACGACTTGATGGAGTTTACAGGACGCTAATCCCACAGTGCCAATGGCCGACTTGGACAGATCGTACTTGACAGCTGCAAGGTGGAGCGAATGACACCAACATCGGCTAAATCTTAAGGAACGGCTGTAACCGAATCCAGCCTTTCGCCAACATGCACACGATGAGCCAAGAACCCCAGAGACCAAATGAATACAGGCCGTACAAATCACTGCATTGGTTAACAGATTGTCTGACCTTTCATGGGACTAGTGTACTCGATTGACAGTCCACAGTAAACAAATCGGCTCATGCTTTGTGTTTGAACTACTCTCATCGAGCCTCTGGAAGCCGCTTTAGAGTGAAATTGAGCCAGGAGGGATGAACGGGGTTTTCATCGCCCCTTACTAAACGGCCCTCGGGACAATAGGCCTACTTCTGAGAATGAACCCAGGATTGTCTGTTCAACAGGATACGATGACTTCAAGCCGGCTAGATTAGGCGTCGTACCTGTCTGCATCGCGACACCTAATAAATTGAGGAGGGCCACGGCATTTTTCGATGCCTGGTCGGATACTTCGCTGATTACGCACGAGTTTACAGAACACTGTGAAAAAGTCGGCGAGACTGTCTCCCTCATGGTCAGCACGGTTGCAGTGTATCATGTTATCAATAGAATGAGGCTGATCCAGTAGTTATCATGTTTAAATAATGATGGGATCGTAGACATTCGGGAGGCCTTTGCAGTAGACGCTCACCAGCGAGGCTAGTAAACTCTATTAGATCAATCGCCAAGAGATGGTCTCATCTCAACGACTTGGTGTTTGAAGGAGCGCCTAGCACCATGTAGATACACTAACTTGGCGCAGCTTACGAGAGGCTCATTAGGTGCTTTGACAGAGCAAACGCGATCTAAAGAACCGTTCCCTACACAAATGATATATGACTTGACACTGCTGGGACCACTGTTGACGGAAATCCAACGATCGGCGTCAGTAAATTGCTTAGCTGTTGCTGAGATAAGTGCCTGCGTGGAACACAACCAACTTTTTAATAATAAGTACAACTGTTCATCCCAAAAAATTGAAGTCCACGCAAAGGATCAATCGGTGCTCCTAATGGTGAGTCCAAAGGCGGCACAGCACGATGGGCAAAACGTAGTTTTCCTGTTTAAGCAACCGCCGTCAAACCGCCTATCAGGAAATGGAGAAGTGGCCCGGAATCGTTTGACGTGTCTCAAAAAGAGACCTTTTCGGGAAGCTCAGTTAAAACTTGACCATAAGCAGGCCGTCCAAGGCAACTTGCAACTGACGCGCCAGATGAGCGTTCACGGTACCTGGATGGAACTGCTTGGCCGCCGGGGAAACAGGGCACCCTTTGCCGAAGCAGTAGCTATTAGGTTGAAGTCAATATCCACAAATGAACTCAAAATGGCTGCATTTTTATTGGGTTAAAGATTAGCGACAATGCCAAAAGGGAACTTTACCACTATAGAACGGAGCTTCGAAAATGGGACAGATCCTACAATTGTGGTACACTATAGTAAATGGAGGAAACGAAAAGCGTGTTTGAAATATCAGAAACTCTGATTTACTTGTAGCGGGAAACAGCAGGGAAAATGTTGGTGATCCAAACTCGAAGCTGCATACAAGGGACGAAACAGTTTGCAGCAGCCTCGCGCCGAGTTGTTCGGCGTGGTATTCCTTTTCCTGCCCTCAAACTATTCAGCTGGACCCATTCTTCTTAAACAACTGGAAATTATGCCAGGTTCCAGCTTTCTATACAACGTACACTAAGGTGAAAGGGAAAAATTCATCATGGTTTCATCTGGATAGTCCAAGTGAGGGTTATTAGCTGAAATCACACGGTGAAACTATTCCGGCCTTCGGAGAGGAACATTTATTCACATTTCATGGAGTATTGTTTGTCACAGATTTTGTACGAAAAAACTGAACTACCCCGATAAGTGTCAGTGTTAGCCCAACTTCCTTGCCCATGTGAGTTTTAGTACTGTTTGTCGTACACCTTTTCCGAAGGCAACTTACGATCGAAAATCGATTTTCTGTTCCATTAGAAAATATGGTACACTGATTTTATGTAATTATGCTGTTTTTTGACCCTTCGATTTCGCGCGATATCGCATTGCCACTGAACGTTGCATCCTTGTTCAGCTTCTGCGCAACATTTTGTAAACGAAATGAGTTAGACCAGGCACCGAAGTAGTTTCCCACTTGGAATACACAGCCGAAGCTCGTGTAGAAAACTTTTCCATGCCGGAATGTTTACGTTTTGATCGTCCGATGAATATGCAAATCCCAAATTGCGCTGCGGGATTCGGAATTGATTTCCTACGGATTGTGCAATTGAAGACTACGATTGAAACCTGTTTCACATGCAGCTAAAGCAGAAAGCCAGTAGCCGAAGTTACTGACAGTGAGCCATAGGTAGGTAGGGTGAGAATTGTGACCCCATTCTGAGCAATAGACGGCCGTTATCGTGGAAGGATTTCGGCCGGCGGTGTAATGCTCGATATCAAGAGGCCTTCCAAATGTTCCACATTCCTTGTGAATGTGACTGAATTTGACATTACTTTGCCAAGGTCATCCACACGCATGACTTTCACAAGTTGGTTTAATTTTGTGAGATATTTGAATTTGGTCTTGAACCGTTTCTGGACATAGTGCTTGGTCAACGGGACTACGAACTTTTGGGCTTTGCTGTTGAGTCTACTTGGCCGCATTCTTGAGCTTCGTATATACTTGTACCTTTTGTGATTTTCAATTCGGTACGGCGGAAACTACGAAGCAATATCTCCTTCTGGTTTTCAATAATAATAATAACGGTAGATTGCTCGGCTATGGTCGAGAAGCACGCGAAAGCGCATGATCATGGTGCAGAGCGTTACTCAGTAAGATGAAGTATTCAAAAACTTTATGTAAAAAAATCAAAGGTGACAGCGATAGAAAAACATACCCAGCGATAGTTTATATGGAACACTCTAATAATGCTTTGCGCGGTTCCGATTTCAGGCTGGGCGGAGGCGCATCGTGGGGATGCCGAGAAGGTCGTTTATGCATGATGCTAAAGATGCGTTATAGGCGAGAATGATGCAAGCCATGAAAAACGGAGGATTATTGGGGTTCTGCGAACAGCGTAAGTTCCTAATAGGAGTAAAAAGAAGTTGTATGGAAGTACACTCTGGAAAATCGATGCATGCGAAGAGATTAGCAAAACCATGAGGCTGATGCAAACCCTGAATGACGGGTCTACCGGAGTTCAATAAAAGGGATGAGTTATAAAGCAAAGAGACACGAAACCATTTTAATGAATGCGCATTTGGGAACTTTGGTGAGCATGAAAGGAAGAGCAGTCCATATGGAGCTGAGTTTAATTTCAGGATCAGTAACCTGTACCATTCAGAAATGAGGAAGCACAACTGGGGGGTCCTGCAAAAGTAGAGGGTCAACTTCCAGCGGACTCGGATCGAGGAAAAAATGGATTGTTGCAACGGACACTGAAGTGGAAAATCTCCCCATTGACTCGAGCTTTACTACGCGTTTCACTGACAAATATGCATATATACATTGATGATTTGAGCCTCAGCCTTATTCAGCATCATTACTGGTAATGAACAACACCCTATGGATATGGTTCTTCTGGCGGGGTAAAGGATGTGTGTCGGTCAGTCAGCCGGGTTTGGCGAGATATGGCGGATTTAACTGATGACTGATATATTAGCTGGTCGCGCTTGAACTGTTACTTGTGTTGGCTGCAACGGTGATATCGACAGGAGAGGCTTTGCCTTGGAAAACACTAATCGGTCTGCTAGACATTTGGGGGTGTTTTCCGCAGCGTGGCTTGAGTGCATTCTCAGATGCTATGAAAGGCTTTACCTGGGTTCCTGTTTGTATGAGTCAAAGTGGCATCCTTGGTCATCCAGTTTGGTGACTGAGGTAGTGGGAGGCAAGGAACCTGAGATAAATGGGGATTGCAGTCTGGACGTGGCTCCAGCTGTGGTTTATGGTAATATATGACGACAATAATAATGAAGTGGTTAGGTTTATGTAAATAGAGCAAGGATAAGGTTTCGTTCAAGCGGTCACTGGCACCTACTCCACGTCCTGGGTAAAGTAGGCTCGCAGGGGACTGGGTTCAGATGCAACAGGCTAGCAAGGTTGGGTACACCGGTTAGGCAACTGTGTATGAATCCTAAAAGATTAACGGTTTGCACTTTGGTGTGGCAGTGTTGAGATACTAAGGAAAACCTAAGTCTTAATGGTTAAGAGGACTTACAAATGGCGACATTCAATTCGGTTTGCTTACGCTGACTGCAGTTCAGCACCGAGGCAGTAAGGTAGATTTGAAAGAACAGTATCTGAGTTAATGGGACTGGCACCCTACTAGCACAGCACTATATTTATAACGGTCTCTTCCGGTACGGTGGTCATTCTATACTGAGTGGTTTCTGAGGAGCCCTAAAGTAGAAGAAACTATTATGGTGTTGGTGACGACGCAATGGAGAAAAATGGTCTCGAGCCGGGAAAAGTAGCTGTAATTTCGTCTATGCTCTTCCTCGATGGTGCTGGCGTGCTGAGGTTATACGTGGTTATGAGCAAAAACATCTGGTATAGTGGTGATTGCATGGTTGCCGTGATATCTTTGTCGTCGTTAGTTTATCGCAAAGCAGGACAGCACTCATGTAAGGACTGGTTCGGAAAAACGTGGGAGGTGGGAACGGGCTGGGGCCAAACCTTCGCCAGGGAAGCGAACTCCAAACGTCTACATCCAGTACTCACGGTAGGCGGCACTATGGCCTGCTTCACTTAGGGAGGTAGCAAGATACAAATCCATTGGCATCCAGCTCATGCCCCTCCAAGAGTGATCCACACATTTTGGAAGTTTTTTATTCTAGTTTTATCACAGTCAGATACCTGGCTGTTAGAGAAGGCGGAGCTGATTTTGGTGGGTGACCACGGCTCCCACTCCCCGACCGAAACATGGAACGCATGTACCAAGCCGCGTTAGGAATGGGTCAGCGACACCAGTCAATCCGTAGCAAAGCGGCAGCCCGGAGACTTGGGTCACATGTGACAAGTCCGGTGTGCCTGGAAGACAAAACAGTGGGGTATTTTTTCTCTTTTTTATGCCAATCTCTTACTTTTTGAGGTTTCTGTCGTCTCATTGGTGGTCGACTCTGTGCAGGGCGACAATCACAGCTAGGAATACTGACAGATGTGCCGCGGTAACACTCGCCATATCCGTGAAGCCAGATCCCTAAGGCGGTTTACACGGGACAGAAAATGCAGAGGGAGGTAGAGTTAACCACAGCCTGCGATTATTCGACAGGGTTCATGCTCACCGAAACACAAGTTTGCACAAGGGGGGGCCCTACTTGCAGCCTAAACGACATGATGCTCCTAACCTGAGTAAGCCATAGGCCACTTTGTTGGCTTGCCCTGAAAAAGAACTTTCGGTGGTAAAATATTGAGATCGTTTTGCCATCCCAGAGAGTGGGAATGAACCGCTGATTTCCCTAATTGCTGTCGAAAGGATGCCTACCCTATGAGGGTCCAGATGAGACTAGGTTGTTTAAAGCTGTTATTCGATTTACTAGTACCCTATTCCTACCTCGAAGACATGGGCCTTTGAGATATAAGGATTGTTCATCCTGGTTAGCGTGTTCGTCGTTAGGGCTATGACTATTTCTTGTTTGAAAGCCACCGATGCCGGTGATAATGCCCGAATTCGCTGTGGTAGCTTGTTCCACAATGAGGCGTACTTGTTGATTAAGTTTGACCTAAGCGCAAGCTTGGGCTAAGGGATGGAAACCAAGAACTCTTGTTACGTAAGGGATAAGTAGAAAGGGTTCTCACCTGCGGTGCTGAACTACATGATCTATTCTTTAAGATATTGTGAAAGAATAGAAGGTTATTTCTTAGTCGGCATAGCCATAAGGGATCAATTTTCAGCTGATCACAACGTTTCATGTAGTTTGAGGCCGAAGAAAAGCCCAAGAGCTGTTTTGTGAATGCCCGTTTTACATTCTCAAAAGCTGTTCGGTCTCCCTGTAGCATGTTGGAACAAATGATTGAGCCGCATTCCAGAAAAGGTCTGACAGGGGACCTAAAATTGTTTAGTTTACCTCCTGGCAAAATAAATGTTTGGTGCTTCAGCCCGATCGCACGGCATGCTTTAGCCACCTGGATGGCTGCCTGTTCGGAAAAGTCAAACGTACATGAATAGCTTAAACCCAAGTCAAGTATCTGAGAGTTATTGGGTATACATTTGCGGTTTATACCAGATGTTCCGATGGGGTGTTGACATTTATACGTAATAATATTACTCCTTTCGGCCGAAAACCTCATTTTCCAATCACCACCCCGGGAGCTAATATCGAGCAGTTCCCTTGTAATGTAATCTATGGTAGAGGCTAACTCCGCGGGCTCAGTAGTGTACACGATTTTGATATCATCTACGAGCAGGAAGGGAACCCCCCGCTGGAAAACTTCGAATATATCCTTTAGGTATATTGAGAGCAGTAGTGGGCCGAGTACACTACCTTGTATCACACCACCAGTTACGGGACGGGGTTTGGACGAATTTTCATCAGTACTTACAACCTCGTCACGGGCTGATAAACAGGATGAAAACCAAGCGTGCATCTGGTCCACGATTCCATATGTTTTGATTTTCTGCAGTAACCGCGCGTGGGATACTCGGTCGAACGCTTTGGTCATGTCCAAAATGATCACGATTTCCGATTTGCCATCAATGAGTGCTTCTGTGACGAGGTTGAGGAAATCTGGCATGCATGTCACACATGATCTGTTTTTCAGAAAACCGTGCTGACCAGTGTGGATTAGATCGTGGTTAAGAAGGTGACGTTTCAGCCTTTCCTCGTTCACTGTCCCCATGATCCTGGCCACGACCGGGACGTGGTCCACCGGCCTATAGTTAACTGGATGTAGAAGAGATCCCCTTTTGTGCATAGGCACGATAATGGAAGTTTTCCATTGAGAAAAGAAGACATCGCACTTTAGTGACAAATGGAATATACTTTTCAGAAACGCTGGAAAGTCTTCGCCACCTCAACTGAAAATGATCGGCAGTAATGATAATGATAATGGTTTATTTCGGATAACCCCGAGGCATGCTGTGAAGCAAGGTCAAACGGTACAAGTAGTCGTAGAGTCAGAATTCCAAGAGGATGATTCAGGTAAGCGCTCTCGATATTGTACAGGAGAAAGCATTTAAGGTACTCTTCAAGGCGGGGCCCGGCAAATTTGAACTGTAGGTCGGGTGGTCAAGCCGGCCAAGTCAGGGTGGAGCTGGTCGGAGGCAGTAGACTCCTACTGAAATATTACAAAAGGAGGGACTGTGCAAAGAAAGAACCAAACAGAATTGACGAAAGCTTTGTTTACCTCGAGGAAAAAGGTTCCAAGGGGGACATGAACCAGTTATAGCGCTCTGCGGAGTATGGCACGGCTTTGTATTGGAAATCTGACGATGAAAGGAATGAATTTGCAAACAAAGAACAAGCAAAATCTTTCAAAGATTACACTGGTAACTTTCAGCGACCAAATATCGGCTGAGTCAGTTAAATACCCAGGGCAGGACTCATCTGTAGAGAGAGATTGCCTAGGTGATGGTGAAAGAAGTGGCCGGATGTAAACATGTGATCGCTGCGCACATTGCTTACTTTCAGAAAGATGGAATGTGATGCACTAAAATGGAAATGGGAACTGGGCGACAAATCAGTTTGTGATGCGTAGCCTTGATAGTGGCAAATACATGGTTTTGCAAAGATGAGTATTTAAATGACAGGTAAGTATTTACTTACGATTATCGCTATCTAAGGGCTGAACATGGTGACCAGATAGATGCAGGGATCAAAATTGTCAGAGAGGATTCACCAGGATAGAATACGGAATGTGAAAAAGCACCAACAACTGATGAATACGGTCGCAAAGTTGGGCGGAT
Source organism: Fasciola hepatica (assembly GCA_948099385.1). Taxonomy (NCBI): domain Eukaryota; kingdom Metazoa; phylum Platyhelminthes; class Trematoda; order Plagiorchiida; family Fasciolidae; genus Fasciola; species Fasciola hepatica. The sequence continues at coordinate 11,167,693 of CANUEZ040000111.1, read as the reverse complement.
GGATGTGGGTGGAGTCCGTGATAAAGCAAACGAGTCCGGATCTGGTCTGTAGGACGTTCTTTTTTTAGCTACATGGGCTGAGGCCCCATCGGAGTAAAACCCTACCGTCGAGAAAGTTACTGATGTCACCAGATTTAGGAAAAGGATGGATGTGGCGTCATCCATCATCAAAGAGGAGGCAAAGTAGGCGCTGAAAGCCTCCGCAATCAATAGAGGGTCATCCAAGTAATCATTGTTATAGTTGGAATATGGGGTGGCTTGAATAGCTTGCTTGTTTCTGACCTTCACTAGCCTGGCCAATGCTTCCACCTTGTATGGGTGGCTTAAGGCATCTAGTCCCTGTTTTTTCCTAAAAGAATCCGAAGGCAATTTATTCTTATGCGATATAAGTATTATTTGGAAAAACAACGAGAAGTCTTTCGTTTTAGTGAAACTTCGTTGGGGTTTGGCTAGGTTACCTTTAAGACTACCTAGAGAGTTCAGCTGTTCGCGCATAATTGGCCCCGAGGCTGGAGTGGTTTTTTCGAGGCAGCGATGAGGAAAATAATACAGTTGGGCAACCGCTTTCACTAAGTTATTAGATAAAGAGGATTCGTCCCAGTTTAGGGAACGGATAAAAGAGGGTAGGCTATTTCAGCAAGCTCTGTTATTGCTTATTTGCGGTCGGGAGGTACGTTTCTGCTGACTTATCGGTGTAAGACCAGGGTGCAGTAAAAACATAGGATGCCATCTTATGGTCACTACCGGTGAGGTGACTTAAGATCTGGGTGGGCAAATTCTTGATATCGATAGGGAAGATAAGGTCTAATTTGCTTCTTCCTCGAGTGGGGGATACAACATGCTGCACCCAGTTACCAACATGGATACACGAAACGAAATCACGGATTGGTGTGAATGAGCTATGCATTGCCTGATTTGCGATGCTTGTGATTCGCACTCTCAAAGCTCACTACAGGGAAATATCCCGTGCGACTTCAAATCTACGGCACACTCCTCCAGCTCCTACGATCGCCTTCGTGGAGGAGGTCAAAGAGAAAAGACCATGGAGTGCCAATTGCATGTATCCCCAAAGTGTCTGATTACAGAGACCACACGCTGACGTGTGCCGAGGAGGTGAGTCTTAAGTATAGCTTGCGGTTTCCGCGTGCGCGAAACGTACAATCGAACAAGTGTTGGACAGGTGGTGATCGGGTGATCAGTATACAATGAGATACCGGATATTCTGCTGGTCTATCATTCCGCCAGGCAGACTAGAGGTGATAATGATAATGATGGTTTATTTCGGGACTGCCGAAACATGCTCGGCTGCATGATCACATGGTACGAGTTAGTTTACAAAAGGGGTTCTTGGATAGTCATCTGGATATATGTAGTACAAAAGAGTGTAGATGTTTAAGTTTTTGCAACAGCAAATGCCCGGCAAAATCGAATTTAGGATCAGGGGGACACATGGCTCAGTGACGAGCAAACTGGGCTTCGTGGTAGAAGAAGGTAACCAGGTAGAGGAAAAATGAAAGAAAAATGCCCAGGAATTCGGATAAGATCAGCATAAAATCACAAGGGAGGGTAAGCTTGGAAAAAAACTTTTGAAAAAGCACCTACGAAGAATTGGAAAAATCATTGGTGATGATGGATGTGCACGTGAACCGGTAGTTCTAACGGCCCATTGAAAAAGCGGAAAAGTTATTCTGGATGAGTCCCAAGGTGTGCTCCGGCGAAATGAAGTGCGCAGATGAGACGAATGTCCGGTTCACCGCAACCCGAAAGCTCGATATCCGGCTAGAAGTGGCGGAGACAGCCAGCATGGTGGAGTGTGGAGTAGGTGCCCACTCATGGAAATTTGATGGAGCGCTGTGATGAAAGTCGACAGGTGGGTCAAGCAGGTTTCATGTATGTGGGTTGTTTAGGTTACCAACAATAATAATAAAAGAGTTTTGGATGGGCCCGACACATGCTGCATTGCTTGTACGGGGGATAAAATTGGCGACACAGAGTTTACAACGGGATGGAATAGTTGCACACGGATTATTGTGGGAGAACGATGAAATGGACCAAAATGATGATAAAGTTAAGCAAATAGAAGACTCGTGTTTAGGCATTCGGTTCGGCTGTCTTTCAATAGGGTCGGCTGAAATTCTGGATTAAATACGCAAATGGTGTAGATGCTACTCAGAACTGGTGGAAATTGGAGCATATTCAAAGTTAACGCTATCGATTTTTGCAAAAAGAAGAATCCGTCGAGCGGAGTATAAACAGTTATTTCCAGGCTGCGGAATATGAGAGACGTAGGGAAAAAACTCACCAATACACTGGAGAAGCTTACGGCGAATTATCCACTTTATAACAGGCACGTCAAGAGGTTTTAAGATGGAAATAAACCAGTTTGCGGAGATGGTGGTATAAGATGGTGAATGGATACGGACGGGGTCAGAAATGTAGCCAACAACTGATGCATCCTGAGAGAGGGAGACCATCTGAGTGGTGGTGGAAGGAAGCGGATGAAGGAAAACAGGTAAGCGTACGGTGAATTGGCAACCTTACAGAGGGTGGGGCCAGAAATTTCAAAGCGTAATTGGAAGATAAATCAATACTGACTGCGTGTTTACACAGCTAATTAATTTCACAATAGGAGTGGTTGAGTAGTTACCAGGCAAGTGTATACCAATGGATGAACTCTGTATAATATTTACCATGCAAAAATGACAGGTGAATAAAGCCGCACTGCTCATATAGCGAAGAAGGCCGTGGGTCAACGGCCATAGAATAAAGTATATCAGCCAGCGAAGGCAGTGGTGGAATTCAGAGGCTGGATGTAGAGATGGTTTCGGTAGTATAGCATACGAATGCCACATCTGAAGGAAGAGAGAAGCTGTCAAACTGAGGATGTAAGAAAAACGATGGTATAGTAGGTGGACCGTATGTGTGCCATTTCTCACGACCACTTTAACAAGAGTGACAAATGATGGTGACAGAGTGACGAGGCTGCATGAGAAATATATCGAAGACTCTCAAACAAGGAGAAGAAGTAGTGATCTGCAATGTCAGAATTGTTCGGTGCTTTGTCACTTTGGAGGCGATAAGTCGGACTGTTGGAGATTGCAGGTAATCACTAATCGCTTTTATGACCAGTAGGGGGCTACGGAGAGAAAGTCAGGCTCAGGAAGTCTTTTGGTGACCGGTGAGGGAACTAACAGCGACCATAAACGTGCCAGCGATTAAACAGTATTAGCGAATTCTAACTTGGGGAAAGGTCATAATTACGAACCGAGCAGAAGAGTAGACAGACACACAACTCAGGGAACGTAGGCTATGAAGTAGTCGCCACGGTCAGCGAGTATTTGGGTAAGCAATCGCTGTGTTCAGAGGAGCAGATGGGCAGTAGATAAAGGCGAAAGCTATTTGTTGTTGCGCACATAGTGATAAATTGTGCCGGGTGTGAGAAGGCTAAGGCATGGAGCCAACATGGAGGGCAAGCTAAAGATGAAGATTGTGGCAAATGGAGAGGAAAGCATTGAATAACATGCTTTCAGCAGTGCAAGCATAGGAATAGAAATTTGTGATCCACAAACAGATCTAGTGGATAGTACTGACGATGCTCTGGAATCCCAACCTGATGACTGTTTCCGGGGACAGGATGTTCGATCCGGCAACCTAGTTGCGCCCGCAGGTTGTCGAAGACGTCTCGTAAACCCCATGTGCGCTGACCAAAGCGGTGGGTCTGACAGCATCCCGCACCGCCGGGATTAGGATAAGTGGTAAAAATGCGGTGATGTCGAATACCCCGGGTTCTGGTGACCGGATTGTGGGAAACCTGGAGAAGGCAGTCGCGTGACGGAAGGAACTCAAGTCGCGCCTAAACCTCAGTTATTCTATTCAGCGAAAGAAGTTTCAAGGTAATAATAGGATGAAGCTAGCGACAATCGTTCTTGTAAGAAGTGGGTGCTGGAGGCAAAACTGAAAGGGCTACGGCCTGGCAATCCTACCAGCTGTAGGCTTAAGGACAGGCACAGAAGAAAAACTTGATGCCAAGAAGTTAGCAATAACAAAATTGGACCATCCCTACGTTAAACCTTGAATGTGGGACTAAACGACGAATGGAGGGTAAAAAGGACAGTACAGGAGACACATTATAGTAAGGCTTAGCAAGAATTGTCAGTAGGACGTAGAGGCGAGAATAAGCGACATTTGAGGCGAATAATTATGCATATTTCGATGGACAGTGGATGGAAAGCCACATGAATTGTGGCGGCTTGTTCATCAGAACAAGACGTGAAATCTTAGGAATTGAAACTTGGCATCAACAAGTAAACACTTGGCCCCTGAATGGGGCTTGTGCCCTGAAGATACAATGTCATCCTTGTTACTAGGTATTTTACAGTGTAAGTGGTATTCTTATACTCGATAGCTAACTACGGTAAAAAAGGCAACATGCCTCTATAAATCAACAGGATAACAGTGGTCAGTGGGGAGTTGTGGTCAACAGAGTTGAAAATAAAGGGTGGATAAACGGGTTTATGGAAAGTATTGTTGACAGCCATAGGGCACGGGCTTGTCTGCTTCTATTTGTGTATCACAACACAGAATTAACTCACATGCTCCTGGTCTTCCATCGGTGATTACTGTCTACCGGACAAAAGTTGTCAAGCTTCTCATTAGTATCCCAGGCCCAGTTCCTAGACTTAAGTAATAGACTTGTAGGGATCATGCATTAGAATGAGCTTCGCATAGTCAGATGTTCGTTCCTTTCTTTCTTGAATGACAAAGAGGCTGAGGGTGCGACCTTATTTGTCTTTGGGGCTTGTCCCAAAGGTGAGATTACTTATTAACAAAGAAGCTGGACAGCATCGCAGTCTCAGGTACTAGAATGAAGGCCGCGAAGTCCCCACGTAATAAAGAACAATTGGAGAGATATTTGATTTGGAAGGGGGATGAATTTGCAAGACTCACTTTTCTCAGAGTTGCAAAAGAAAAATAGGCTGGTTCGCAGACGGCGTAGCCACAAATGCCCCGGGTGCAATATTCCACACCTTTCTATATGATTTAGGGGAAGGATTATCCTGGCTACTATTTGATAAGTCTGAGTCGCACATTCCTTATTGCTGATCCATCTGCCTGCAAAATGTTAGAACGACGACAGCGCAATATTCTCAACGTCTTCTGACGTGAGTTCTAAAAACGCTAAGCTTTCCCCCACTGAAGATCGAAGGTTCTAATAACCAGGCCAACCAGCTTTCTACCTTCTGATATTTGCACCGCCAAAAGCTCGGAGGAATTAAATGTACACGTACGTTGAAATCCCAGGTCCCTTACTTCCGGACCTTTGGGGATGAACTGACCATTAATTTTAAAAGTTCCCGCGGGAACCCGACACTTGTACGTGTGGACAAAACTTTTGGCAGCGGAGAATTCCGTCAACCATTGGTTGCCCTATGAATCCAGCGATAGTAAATCATTTGCTATATCAGCGTTGGTAGAATCTAAGGCGCCATATTCAAAGGAGTACATTATTTATTGTCGTCTGCAAAAGGAAGGCCGCGCCTTGCTGGATGACGTTAAGAAAGTTATATACATATGAAAAATTAAGGGAGCCGGTACACTACCCTGAATAACCCCGTCGAGGTGACGATAAACTGTCGTTGTCCACCACCAGTTTTCGGGATGTTTGATATGCCGAAAACCAACTCAGGACTCGGTCGAAAATTCCGTGTGTTTCCATCTTAATAATCAGCCTATCATGGGATACTCAATCAAAAACCCCGTTGATGTCAAGGAGGATTACAATCTTTGATTCGCCACTGCTGTTGGCCATAGTAATCAAATTAAGGAGTTTCCTCACACAACTGGCCCACGATCTTTTCTCGAAGAAAACTTCTGCTGTCCCGAGGTAAAGAGGTTATTAATCAGTTGATGGGTTGACAGCTTATTTTTTATTTTCCTCTCCATAATTCGGAAATATCTAGGGGTGTGTTACTCTGGTCGCTAGTTGGGCATGTTCTATTAAGAGCCCTCTCTAGGGAGAGGGATAATAATCGATGTCTTCCGGTGGAAGAGGGAGGTGCTTCTGCTCACAAATAACCAAAACCCTCTACAACAAGAATGGGATACCATTCCGGTCTAAGCTGAAAGTAGCCGGTGACAAGGCATCTGGCTGGGTGCTGCACCACCGTCTAATTTTTGTAGGCTGTGCAGTTAAGTCGTTTGGCTGAAATGAAATTGCTAAGAACTGTTAAAATGTCAGCTACCCAACGTGATGTAGGCATAAGGGAACGTCGGCCTTTGAAGCTGAAGCAAAATAGGTACTGAATACATCTGCGATCTCTTCAGAGTTCGGTATGTAATTGTTGTCATGTATAATAGATGAGAAAGGGGAATTGCACCCCCTATTTCTCAGTTTCATCAGCTTGGATAAAGCTTCGGTCCTTGTGGATTGATTGGGGGCTCTTAGTTTCCACTTTTATCGAGGAATATTTCCATCAATTGTATTGAATGAGATAAACAGTTCATTTTAAAGGACAACGAAAAATCTCCCAGCCTGAGGAATTCGTGCTGTAGTGTGGAAAGCTTCTTAATAATTCGCTTTCAGGTAGTCCTTCGGTTGGAGAGATTACGTCAAGTCATACACTTAGCGTGGAATAAAGCTGGTTCACCGCAGTATGCAAATCGTCGTATAAAAAGAAAGTATTCCAGTGGGGTGTGGGTTTGCTGGTTAGCGCAGAAGTTGGAAGGTCGCAGGTGCTGTTGTAAATGGCCCGCGGTAGGAAAGACTCAGGGTAGACGAGATATTTGAATGGTGAAAAGCTGGAGACTTATGAAGAAAGTAATACTTAAACTAAGACAGAGGTTGAGAAAAACACCAAGGTAATCGTTTGGTATGGAGAGTGGCATTATTGGAATGGCATTGGGGTTGGTTGTAGCAGCTGAATGAGAAGAGTAACTAGATGTGGAAGGCGCATGACTCGGTGGCAGTTATAGTGCAACTAATGTACCGTGGTTTTCAATGGGGAGATAGGTTCTGAATCACGTTTTTCGCCCAAAGCTGCACTTCGTATTGCTTCGCCTGGAGATACTCAGCAGCAGGACTAGTGGCTTGAGGAGTGTGTTAGATCTGGCCGTGGTGTCTTCGATGAGTGTCCCACCTGGTATTGACGTTTTTGCCGGTCCGTGAGATGGACTGCGCACAGCTAATTTGTGCACGGTAGACTGTCGAGTGGCTATTCGAGCCCAGTGAAGAGATAGACTAGAAGAATATAGGGCTCCTCTACAGTTGGACTGAGGGTTGTTGGGTGTGTTTGGTAACCTGGTCGGGCACGTCATACAGTCATCGATCGTGGTTGATGTTCAGGTGATAGGTAAAGGTGGATTCTAGTCTGCAAGCCCAAGGAGGGACAGCTTGCCAGAGGTAAGCTCCATGCTTCTTGGCTTCTTGGGCGTTGACTGGTCGGGCAAGTTTAAAAAGAATATATCTCAGTCGAAGCCAAACATATGGAATTGAAGTTCTGTTGAACTTGAAGTGGAATTGATGTTTCACGTACGTTGACCGTCGTCAGAAAGTAAGGAAGCAGATAGCAGAGGGCGGACAGATTTTAGTGTAGCTGGATACTTTCGGACGGACCTGGTGAACTACATTTGCGGTAGGATCTTGCCTACGGCAATCCCAAAATTCTTCTCACAGGGCCTGAGTACGGAGATCACAAGCTGGTGTGTGCCAGGGAAGTGTGTCGGAAGTAGCAATTGCCTTTGCCGTGTGTGCGAAAGATACAATCGGACAAGTGACAGAGGGGTGTGTTTGGCTGATCAGTTTGCTTTGAAGGACGAGACTTTCTGAAGGTCTATCATAACACCAGACCGGCTGTTCCAGTTGTTCAATACCCTGCCGCTGAAAAAGCTGGATCCGGTCATCAACCTAGCTCCAAATTTCGTCAGCTTATTTGCGTGTCCCCTTTTTCGGGAATCTGAAGCAACTTGGAATAGCCTATCCGGCCTAAGGCCGAAAGAGCCTTTCATTACCTTCAACGTGTGTACATTTCTTGTGCCTCCACTCTCCAATCACTCGCACGGCGAGACATTAACTTCCTCCGAGCAGGCAGCACCCTTTTTGTAGAAGACTGATCGAGCCTGCACGTTACCCTCAAAGGCCAAACCACAGATATGGTAATAGTAACGAATATTTCCGGCTGCTGGCGAGACTTTGCTGATCGCAGTTTAAAGGGCCATAGCCAATAATGTGTCAAAATAGCTGCTTCTTTGGTTCTTTTTCACAGCTCTCAATACCCCGCGATTTTTTTTATCTGAAAGAAGGAATTTTGCCCAATGTCAGCCCTTGCAGGGAAACTATCAGTAAATTGTATTTGACCCTAAAATCTGCCCCACATAATTTGGGATATTCCGCCACCCAAAGCTGATCTACCGCCTTTTTGAAAGCCCAAAAATTTGTGGTATTTGCGACCTTTTCCTGGAGCTTATTCCGGTGGGGGTACCACTCCATTCGGGAAAAACTTCGACCTTATTTGTACCGTTCACAGCTTTCTTTGTTATTCACCTCGATTAATTTAGGTTCCATGACTTGAGGACGGGATGTCTGAACATCCAGATTCTTGCACAGAAGAGTCTTCTGGATTCACCGGTGCTTCGACAATTGGAAAAGACTAATCTACAATGTTCGGATGTGATCAGGGAGGGTTCAGATTAGACCGCCCATCGCCCTTCTCTTAAACAACTCTCTGGATCGCAGCCGTTATTCGCACACGCTCCTCCCGGTCTATCTCCCTGGTTTTGGGGATATTATAGTAGAAGGTTCTGGATACAAGATGAGGGTTTTACCAGGACTGAAATGAAAGGAGCCAGTTAGTTTCCTAACAAGAAAACTGGGGTACAGGCAGCTGATCATATTTCTCCAAATACAGCCATCCACATATTGTATGATCCCATTTTGAACTCATCAACCGGGCTTGCCCTTGTCACACCGGCTGGTAGCTTATTCTGGTCGTTAGCTACGCTAACTGCAAAAGAATGACTTCTTATTCGGATCAAAGTTCTCTTTTTCTTGACTCTCAGTGGATGCTTTGTTAGGCAGCCACTCACTCGCAGCTCAACTGGGACCCGTTTGTGACCCAGTGCTTTTGCAAATATTTTAGTGCTTTCAAAGCCACTCGAAAAGACCACTCCTTATTTTTCCAATGAAAATAAACCTAGTTGATCCAGCAACTCTTCGTAGCACAGATATCCGCCTTTTGTGAATCATCGCGAGATACGCTGTTGTTTCTGCTCTAGGGCCTTGAAGTCTTTTACCAATTACGGCCCCCGAGCTTGAACACAGTTTTTCAGATGAGATCTCACAAAAAGCTGCGCCCGTTGTATCTTTCTGAGACGGGAGAAGAAAGATCTTCTCCACTTGCACTGACAGTTCACCAATTACTTTTTGACTATACGATGAGAAAACGGACGTATTCTGGTCAATATTTCTTGGGTTATTTCCGCACAGTTCTCTCCAAAGCCTACTTTTGACCTCGTTTTCTTCGGTTGAGTACGTTTAACAGAACTGACTTTTCTGAGGTTTCCTCTAACTTTGTTTATGAATCACTTTCACCTCCGGTCCTTTGCCAACTGTAGGCTTTTGCCGTTCGCTTTCTGTTTTGCCGATGCTATCGTTTCCTTTCAGTGTACTCCTCGCACCAGCACCGTTTGGATACCGGAGTGTAAAGAACACACTCCCTCATCTGTCCACCCACTCGCTTCTCTGATATTCTTTCCACGGGGAGGATTTCGCTGGTGTTTTACAACGAGATCAACTAGAAGGCACGTTCATTAGCCACCATCTAGGCCGCATCAACTTCACAGACATTCTTGAAGTCTAAATGTTTTGAAGCCCCGAAGTAACACAAGGGTTTAGTGCTCTGCGGAACCTGCCCCGGTCCTTGGCGAATTTTTTGATAGTCTGCAGGACTCAGGGCTAAAACGAGAGTAAATTGAAGCGGGTGGAGGGGTGGGGTGGCGGAGTCCTAAACAAAGTATAAGTGACATCAGGGAGTGCCCCACTATGGACAAAGCCCCAATAGGAATGACGGCGCGACATTCATAGACTGATAGCTGAGTAGGAAAGCAACAAAGGACGCCGACTCATTTTTGTTCCCTTGATTTCTAACAAGGAATTGCTAAGAGAGACCTGGGTAGACGTCTAACTGTTTTTTGAGGGAGGCTTTGTTCTACGATAGAACAATACTTTCCTGAAAAGCTTTCTACGGAGTATTAACCCCGTAGCTAAAAACTTTTGTTCTTGGAGAGGAAAAGGGTCTCGGTTCAAAACCCTTCTTTTGTGACCACGGTGATAAGAGGCTTTACAGACCAAAAAAAGCCATCGTTTTTACCTGACTCATGGGAGTGAAACGTCAAATGCAAATCGCTTCTTTAGCTCCTTAGATCTATGGTATAAGGACTGAGGATTGAGTTCATCGGCCTAATTTTGGTGGAGCAGACCCCATACTGCCTAGATGCAAGCTATTTGAATCTTTCTAGGATCTCATGATTTCGGACAAGGCTAGAGTGCACTATCCGACCATCCTACTCCAACAGAGAACTGATGTGCTTACCGGAATATGCGGGGAAATCATCCCTGGACATGTGCGCTGAGTTCCTTTAAATCATCTTTGGGACCCGAAAGACACATTTGCTCGCAAGTTGGTGATGATGGGGGAAGGAAGAGGTACACTCTAGCCAGGAGATTGGTATCTTCAGTCGATCAGCCTCTGGAAGTGTGGCTGCCCTGCCAATGGGCAACGTGTGACCAGTCGCTTTACCGAATGACATGCTTACTCCTTTTTACCGAAAACCGGTAGGTTCCCGTACTCGTACCAGCTTTTGGTTTCATCGACTGCAGTTTGTAGGTGGTAAGCGCTTGAACTCCAGAGGGTTGCTCGACCCGCAAGCATGGCAATATTTACTGGAAGGGTGGACAGAAGGACATTTATATAGATCAAGAACGGAGTAGTACTCGGGACCGATCCTTGGGGGACACCTGTAGTTACCTGAGAGTTTGGAGGCGAATTGCTCCTCACCTTGACTGCAAACGCGTAGTTGGTAAGGGGGCTGAATGAGATGCAAAACATGCAGCCTGTGGCCTGGCTTTTGCAGGTTATACTGGGAAGAGACATGTGGGATCTTGATGGAGACCCTGGCAAAAGAGATCAATAAAGCATGCGAGGGCTGGCCAACGTCCTGGGCATGTATTAGGCAGTCAAATACAGTAAGAACGGTGCTGACGCATGTTCTGCTGGGAGAAAATCCATGTTACGCCTTGCATTGCCGGGGCTCTGAAAGATGAACCACTGGAGGGTGGAAGGGAGTTCAACTTTGCGACCGTCAGCTTAACATGAGTAGCCAAAGCAAGGAGAGAAATAATCCTTTTTGTATGAACGTAGGGAAGATTTGCCCTCTTGAGAGTGGGATCAAACATTTTGCTTGTGCTGGTCAGACTTACCGGTCTCCAAATAGAAACAAGACAACTTCTACCCTTTTTGCAAGGACGTGAGATGACTGCTTTCTTCCCAAAGGTGAGAAAAACCCCATTGTCAATACATCGCCGAAGAAGATGCAAAGGGAGCTGCTTGTGTGTCCACCATCTTCTTGAGGATGCTGATGGAGGGTTAAGTAAGGAACTTTTCAGCGACATTGGTTGGGCGGAGGGAAGCCTTGTTTAACATCAAAATTTTAATAGTTGTACAACTAAGGGTGTTGGTCGGAGACATTGAGTGCAAAGCGGCCTGGAAGGATATCTGTAGGGAGCTGGGGGCTGCGCGAAAAAAGGGGTTGAAGGCTTCGACTATATGGCTAAATAAGTGGCTAAGGGCACTGCATGGTCTTAGAGACCAATTGGCACCGGAGCTCTGCCCCATAGATGACGCTTGTACTGAAGGAAAAAGCCCTAATGGTCCGCGCTTCAGCTAGTACTGACAGTTAGACTGCTTTCTGATAGAATTCTGTCTTTATTTTGCGTCTGTTACTGATAACTCTGAAGCTTTCTGCGTTGTGAGCAAGACCTGGGGCATTGTATCTAGCAAAAAGGCGTTAGCTTTCGTCTAGAGTGCTTCTGATGGGACGTGGAGGAGCCACCTACCGGTCTGCGGGACACGGGCGCTAGGAACAAACAGCCCGCAAGCAAGAAAGGTCAACTCTCACAGTTTTCTGTCCCTTGGTCATCAGAGATGCCTACTTCAGCTGAGCTCATCGGGGCGTGAAGAAGTGCACTGACGAAGTCAAAATTGGTTCTATTGAAGGAAGCCAAGCCTTCATTTTCCGAGAGGAGGAGAGGCCGTCGCACAATACAATCGAACCCGATGACAATGTCATAGCTTATACCGAGAAGTGGCCAGTGAATCTCCATATATGTTTGGAACTATTTATTAGTTTTTACGGGGTCTGTTGGGGGTAAGTGTGTCTAATGATATGCGTAGTCGAACATTTTTCATTCTGAACCAGTGAGGCTTTTGAGAACCAGATCCTGAGAGGGTCTACCAAAGGTGACATCAAAGGCATCAGCTGCTTCCGAGTTCATACCGCACAGGTTGAAGTAATCATACGTCGCGTGCAAGACTCAGTAAACAGAATGAAGCCATGAGTGTACAGCACAGCTTGTATTCCGGATCAGGTGAGGATTTGAATTGGAAGAAAGCAGCTGATTGATATTGGCCGCACACGGAGCTAACCACAAGTATTTTGTGGAGATGAACAAGGCAGAGGGTGACATAGGAGGGTATAACAAGTACGGGTACGGGGTGAATGTGTTTGGAATGACTCACGAGCTAAAGCCAATGCCACATTAATTGGAGTCACAATGCCATTCGTTACTTTAAGGGGACAAAAATTCACAATATGTACGCAGTGTGCAGAGCAAGAAAAAATGGGAACTTGAGTACAGACAGGAATGAAAGACGGTTGTACTTGTGGCACTAGTGGTTTCGGGTTTGAAACAAGGCCTCCGTCACCTAATATATGCGAGACCAATGAAAACTACCGACTGGTCATACTATTTGTGTCGAATTCTGAATTTGAGTTTTATCAGGAAATGTGGTGTCCAATATACTTGAAGTGCAGCACGGTATTGGTCAGTGCGCAGTGATAATGGATAGGAAAGTATACTGTCTTGGAGTGTTCTTTCTCGAGTCTTTTTGCAAACAGCTGGTTTCAGAAGCCTCACCCGTTCTCGCGGTCGTATGAAGCATAGTTCCGTAAGTCGACGAAATCACCATATGTGTATTTTTCAAACTATTTCTTTGATAGGTGCAGCGGTAAAAACACTTGAGCACGTACTCATGAGTTGTTGCGGAGTTCCTTGTGGCAGTGGATCTTGGGCTTGAGGGAAAGGGAGGTAAGGGGGTTAAGAGTGCTGTAAAGGCCCCCGAAGAGTGAGGAGCTCGGGAAATTAGGGGCTGGGGGTGAGAAGACTGTTGGAATGGTTGGCAGTTTTGATTTCGAGTAGCCAGGTAAGCTGCATGCCAGGCGGAAGATGGGCTTCCCTAAACTTCTGAAAAGACTGAGGTGGTTTTATCGACCTACCTTTGTGTTCACTGCGGGATGCACTGCTGTGAGTCTTGTTCACAGCCCTATTTGGCATGACGGCGTTAGCTTGAATTTCCGGTCCTTTTATGCATTTACCGAGATATTCAACAGAGGAAGGTTTGGGGTTGGCAGTTAGGCTTTAAGGTAATGGAATCGCATGGGGTAACACGAGATGATTATCAACTGGGGGTCTTGGATACCTTTTCTAGACGGCATGTGTTTTGCGGCATCAGGCCTGCCCCTCGGGTTGCTTTCAGCAAAGGAAACAAGATGACTACGGAGATGTCGGCGGGTAGACACTGAGCTGGATCCTCGAGCGAGTTACCCAGAATGCAGGCTGTGTGCTGGGCCTTGGATGGTCCCTTGATGGGGTTGCTGGCTAAGCTTTCTCAACAGAGAGCCCTAGGTCAAGAGACTAGCCCAAGGATACTCCCCTGGGCTCTTATATTGCCCGCTGAGCTTTTCTGCCGGAAATACAATTCGTCTGGTTGCCTCTGGGGAGTCCACTCCAATGAGGATGTTGTGTACCCGGTTGGCACTCTTGGTTACCAGCAAGGTGGGCCGGCCTTTAAGTGAAACGGAGAGCTAGAGGAAGTTGAACACCCCGGTGTAAATGCCACTGGGATGATCCGAATTAAGAGAGTGACCCCTAGGTTTGGCTCAATTTCAGCTCCTCTCAGCCTTTCACAAAATCTCGGTGACCTCAAGAATTTGTTGTTACGACGCTCCACCTGCCCGATCGGCCGCCCGGGACGGTGAGCGGAGTTGATGACCCAGCCCCTCAGGGGGGTCGTCTCATCCTTAAGAGAGCAGACTGTGGCCCCAAGTTCGCACAAATCTGCAGCCTTTCTTTGGACTTTGGTCCTCATTGCAATTGGTGGCAGTGCACTATGAGAGACCGCCACTTCCTGACTGACGAATGAGGCACCTGTCACAGGGTCTGAATTACCTTGCCTCGTGGGAAAGAAAGATTCCGCTGACTTCCGCGATGTAATGGGTATATCCATGATGGGGAAGCTGACGGTAATCGGGATGGAGTAAATAGGGATACAAGTTCGCATAAAATGTATGGGCGGATAGGAGCAGTGCTTTGGAAGTCCAAAAATTCTGAAACTACGGGATCGACCGAAAGAAATACAACAGCACTGCTGGTGTAAAGCAGGTCACTTATGTAGCATAAAGAAGAGAGACTTTGAGAAGGAAGCTGGCCAGCCGAACTTGCCCGGCTTGGAGCATCCAAGCCACCTGGCTCCCTAACATGAATAACACCGATTAATCACCTCACCCCTGGTTCGTACAGCTAGTTTTGGGAGCTCCACCTTTCAGTGTGAAACTTGGTACAATGCTACATCAAACAGCTTCCTCTGACGGTCTGTTTCGCATGGGTAAAACCCAGGTTGTAAGCACAGTTGATATGTCCAGGCTTTAGTGGGTCCCTTGTACCCTAAGACTTTGTACCTTGGTCCGCACTCTGAAGAAGTGAAAGAATCCACGGTGTCTATACCCGAAAGATCCTCAGTAATCTTGAAGGTTTCCATTAGTTCACCCTGGTTTCTAAGAAGCGCCAAAGACAACAGATTGAGGTCTAGAATTTAGGAGTAGGATTTCCTCCCCCCCTGACCGATGATCACTCTAGATGCAATTCGTCGCCTCCATTTGAAGCTTCATTTATCCTTACGATAATAAGGAGCCCATACCTGAAAACAAAACTCAAGAAGAGGGCTTACCAGAACCCTAGTAAAATGGGGTGGAGACTCCCGGTCTCTTGCGGCTGACAGTATTACGCAACTTAGTTACTACACTTCTCGTCATGGTTGCGGATCTGGCGTTGTCTTGAAGGAATAACCCCCTGGTGACTGTCAAGCCCGTTTTTCTTCTAAGACACCCTTTGAAACAGAATGCCGTCTGTTCTGTCTACCTTGGTAGTCAGGAATTGGCATTCGGCAAGGCTCAGGGGTAAATCCCATCGTGCACTCAATTGCCCCTGCTATCTTCAAATCATGTGCACAGATGAAACACTGGTTGCCAAGTGTGCCTTCCAGCACACTTATGTAGAGCAGGAGGAGCAGAAGCCCAAACAAGGAGCCTTACGACACACCATCGGTAACCCGCTACGAAACTTACGGGCAACCACCCACCCTGGCGGAGAAGCTAAGCCTCCCAAGGAAATGTGCTACCTTACCACCTGTCTCCCTGATTGTCCCTAAGGGCTTCGATCTACAGCCCAACAGGTGACGATCTACAGAGTCGAAAGCCTTGCCAAAATCCAAATGACAAACCTCCACTGTATTGCGTTGGTCCGTCCGTCGTGTGGTCTCCTCCAAGAATATCTTGCCTAGACCAGATTAAATCAAGCCACTGGAAATACAGGCTTCAGCATAACATGTATCCCGTTTCTTGCACCCGAGGCTCCAGAGACCCCCAAGTGCTGCAGCAGAAACGCGAAAATTCATGCTCGCTCCTGAGGTCAGAGCAGTGCCATAGACCTTCAGCTGTATGATCCCCCATTTGCTGTTCTCCCAAAAGGAGACCCCCGATTTTATTGCGGCTCGGGCCTCTGATCCCACTGAAAGACGTGAAATCGTGGCACGAAAAGAGGCTTTCTCCGAAGATGGGAACTTGATTCTGGTGTTCTTTGTTTTCCTCTCTAGAGTGCTGCCGCGGCCCTTGGTAAGGTGCTGCTGAAGGCTTCCTTTCTTTCCACTGCTTCCGCCGACACGACTAGGGCATACGGTAGCGTAAGCGAAAGACGAGGGAGAGTTGGTGGAAAAAAGGGAAAGAACACCCTTGAGTCAGACCAGGTTGCACAGGACTGAGAATGGCCGGGGTCGATCGAGCGCCAAGGATTGATTTAGTAGTATGCATAGAGGTCGGCACCCAATACCACCATGTTTTAATTTCCCTCCCTCCTGTTGTACAAAGTGGCGAGCTTCTCCTAGTCGGCTGAAAAAGAAGAGATTAAAAACTCTTCCCACCATCCGAGCTAGAGGCAACCATGACATGAGCATTCTGTCACGCCTATAGACCCGCTTTGTAGGCACGGACAGTTGTTCCTCATGTCGTTTCCTTTTACCAACTTTCAAATCTTTTTTAAACATTCTGGTCCTGCTCTTTATCATTTTCTAGTCCATTCGTCCTCCATTTCCACTCCTGACGGTTCGTTATTCCCCTTATTCCACCTCCCAATCCTTTGTTTTCTCTTTTTTCTTGTGGGCCTATAGCCGACCAACGCGTACAATACTGTACTTCTTTGTGTCGTTTTCGATCTGACCTGGTCAGCTGAAAGGCACCAAAAGAAAGGAAGACGGCATTTAGTTGTCTTGCTCAAAGGGGTTTGAAACTCAACGGATGGTGTGCGCCTATCATGTGCTCTGGAGTACTTCTCGTCTGGTTTTCCGCCTAGCGTGCAATATATAACTGTGAGTTAACTGCTGGGAGTGGGATGGATGGGAAATGTAGAGGGCTTGGAGACTCCGCTCCACTATCACACCGTTCTTGAACAAAACCTAATCCCGAAACAAACACCAAACGTGGCACATTTTCGGCGCCCGACAAATCATCGTAGCGTTGTTTTATTTTCGAGCTACGCCCACTGAAATTGACAAATCCTAGATTACTAACAAGATTTACCCGTAAACTAAACGGCAATGGATTATCAAAGTGTAGTAATACAGGTTATATGCAAGCTTTAACTGCATGGCGGCAACAGTTGAAAACGAGAATCAAGGTTCGGCAAAATATGCTACCAAAGGCGATTTTCTCAGCGGTCAGAAGCCAAGTCAAAAAGGCGCCATGGCACATATGTGGCAGATGTGAACTAGCTTTCAAATGAAGTCGTTGGTATGTGCTGCGGAATATGCGAGGATCAATAAAAATTCCTTTGGTCTAAACAGTGCAAGTGTGACGATGTCTCTGGATAATTTCTGCAAAAGCACTGAGCAACCGCAACACTGTACGCTTGGAGACATTCCAAGTGCAGTACCCGGAGTTTTGAGTGGGCACTCGGAAACAGCTCGGCTAGGTGCTCTTCCAGTTACCCTTCAAACGACTGCTTACCATTCACTTCAGTTACGGCCGCTGGTTGCTAGTTCCCGGAGGGGAGGCACACACCCATAAACAGCGTTCTTTAATTCTTGGTAGTATATGTTTCCTCACTATCTCCAGCCGGCGAACAAGTACCAACAAAGTGGAAACTGGTGTGAACAGATGCCGTTTGTGGTGTACCTCTGGCTATAGGATGTCACTCTGGGGAATTGGGTCACTTCTCGTTCTCCTGCACCCCAAAATGCATAGATCTAGGAAGGGAAGTCCGTCGAGGAATAAGGTGCCAGATGGCCCTCAGATTACCCTAGTGGCATTTCAACGAATCTCCTCGATGATGCTAATGTTTTACCCGGGAACCAATGAACATTCCTAGATGCTTACCTTTTAGCACGGCCTGACCAACGTGGGATAGGTAATCGGGAATGTTTCGAAAGTGAGATTCCCGTGGAGTCTGCAGAGCTTTCTGGTGTTCTGAACTCGAATGATTAGGCGACAAGCTTGGAGTAAAGACAGCTCCGGGTGGGCGTTTTGATCTTCCAACAGTGCGGGTGCTTTTGCTGAAACCAGAAGAACCGAAGCCGTTAGAATTGAAAGAGGAGAGATATGTACTGACTTTGTATAATTTCTCCGCTTTTCAACTTTTTCGTTTTGCGCCATATCTCACGGTTATATGTAAGGTGCATATAAAATTCATTTATTTTGGTAACTATTATTCAAATTACGCCGACCCCTCGTTAGAATGATGCGAAGTCTACTTTGGATATGTCCTTTGACCTGTTGCAGCAAAATGTCCGATTCCAGAACACCTACCCTCTGGCCGTTTGTATGGCTATTACCGCGGTGAGGTGCAAAGTGGTAGTGCATCACCGGCCCCAACTTGATGTTGCACAGAATATGCGCTGCCGGTTTAGCCTTTACGGAAAGTCATCTAAAATTTTGGTGAGCAGGTTATCCGTGTTTCCCGGCTCTGATTGGTGTACAAACTTAGGTGTCTGCAATATTACCGATGGCCGACAGCCAACATTATCCAGGACTCCAAAAGCCACCCTTTGCTTGTCTGAACGGGTTGAGAGATATCCTGTCCTCTTTTAACTTACTTGGAACAACATCAATTTGAGCCTCGTGGATGGTGAGAAAGTCGATGCCCATGTAAGCTGATCGGCAATGATCGCGGTGTGATTAGTGTGGACAGAACGAAGTGGTTTCGTGTCTTGCAAGCAGCATCGGGGTACGATAGTACCGCCGCTTGCCAACACTGAATGGTCAGGGTTTTATCCTCGGGCGCTTGAAGTACCTAGCACCTGGCCACCACGAGCCTAAAAGGCATGTAGTCTAGGTACAGACGAGTGTTTTGGCCAGCAGGTATGGTAGATTCACTCGGTTGATCTTGGCCGCAAGCCGGTTCCCGGTTGCAAAATCGACAACGCGAGTAAAGGTCCCTCTAGGGGCCGGGCTTCCAAGATTGCGGTTTTTGAATTGGTGGAGCGGGCTCCCACGAGTTTGCAGTGAGTTGGCCGTCTCTCAGTAGATGAGGTGTTTTTAAGAACGCTCTTGCGCCTATGGATGGGAGTTGATGTGCATTGCCGCTGTCCGATCGCCTTGCGTCGCCACTTGGGTCCGTTCTGTACCGTGGGTTTTCAGGAGCCTGGGTTACGGATGCAGGGGTTAAATCAGGAGTCCCTTCCCCAGAAGATGTTATGTACACCAAAGCTTGCTTGCTACGGTGATTTGGCCTCCTTTGCCGGATCGACTTGAGCTGGAAAAGCGCTTTCTGAAATGCGTCACAGACCTGGTACGGTCGTTGGCATTCCTCCATCGAGAGGTCGAGAGCGTTGTTGGAACTGTACTACCTTCTCGCAGATAAAGATTCTCCGTTATATACCACCGCAGTCGAGTTTGCTTTTCTTTCCTTATAGGCTCGTTAGGGCTTCCGTCGTCTTTGGCTCATCCTGGGCCTTGACTTTCGGTGGCGAAAGAGTGGCCGCTCAGTTTTCACTTCCTGGAAGAAGCCTGTGGTGGCCTTGGTTGTTTGCCATCCGTGGTCGAGTTTCGTGGCTGAAACAAAATTTTCCAGCGGTGAGATAAATGACGCCATTTGCACGTAGGCAGCACCCCTATGTATGGCTCATGTAAAACCTGAGACCAGTGTTGACAGGCGAATTCGTAACGAAGACATAACTGTAGTTTAATGATCGTTCTCAGGCTGTATCGCTCGCGTTTTCGGAGTTGCGGTAAGTTCGGAGATGTTTTCGGCGTCACAGGAGATCTTGGCAGGGTGGCCAAGCGCGTAGTACTCTCTTCAGAAGATCGCTCGCACAGGGTATAGTTTGAAGTGGGCAACACATAAGATTACAAAATGGAACAAGTACAACGTGCTGCCACAAGCCTTCTGGCCGGAGTACGTGGGATCAGCTACCAACAACTGTAAACCACCTCCCTGTTCACCCTTGCTCGTATGTGTCTTCAAGTTGACATCGTCCATGCCAAGCAAATCACCTGTTGGGGTTCGCGTCGGCGCCCATAGGAGAAGCCCCGGTTCAGGAGAATGCTAGCGCCGTGAGGTGAATTCCAAAAGTTAGCCAACCATCTACTGATTACCGCGGACAGCGACCAACCTGTGGGGCATTCTACCGACCGAGACGGTGGGTGAGGACCAGACTTTGTTCAAGAAGTTCGGCGGAACCCTGAAGGATTATTGGCAGAGCACTGACTTCTAGCCCAGTCAGTAAAGGAAAACTTGCGGGGGCTCGCATACGATAACTTAAGCTGACGTTCACCCTAAGACCGAAGAGTGAAAGCGCCAATTGCTACCAATGCCGAAATGTGGCTCCCTAAAGACGGCCATGTACCGGGAATTGAAGAAAATGGATTTTCTATTTTTAGGCGGGACAGGGAACAAGACTGCATGGGAGGAGTGGAAGCCACTCCTATCAGGTCAGGAGCAGGCCACCCTAAATAGCAGACCGAGGCTTGCCTCCGAAATATACAACCAAGCACTGCTAATCTCATGTCTAGCAGAACGGTGGAAGCTGTTTGCGTGTACTGGGCTTCGGGTGTGAGTCCCTAGGGGGATATTCGCTCATTTCAAGTGCTTTAAGCACCCACCGAGGTCAAGAACAAGCCCCTTATAATTGAAGATCACAACCTACCACGTGGAGGCTGGATGGATGGGTAACGTCCGATGAGAACCGAACTGGAGTGCTGTTCACCGCGGTCACGTTTGAATGCCCTGTTTCGAAGCACGGGAGAAGAAACCGAATAAGGAGCTGGCGGTATTCCGCCCGTGTTTGACCTGGTAACAGCACACAGCAGGAACAGTGCAGTGAACCTCCATGTTTACTCTCCTTCGGGCAAGAGCTATCACCTGAGTGTAGAAATCGCCCTTTTATGCGGCCGCCGGAGGTAGCCCCCGGGTTCGTCAGAATCTTGGCGAAAACTGGCACTGTAAAGCAGTGTAATAGAGTAGAGGATGACCTGTGACATGGCGGAGGAGATAAGCGTGTAAGAAAGCTGGTGGGTAAATGAAAGTTCGCTAAAAGTCTTTGGAAATAAACTTGCTCTACTGAAGTGGCGGTAGTGTGAGGGCAAACCGGTTTGGTGGATTGTAACGTTATTCCGATTGCCAGAAGCTCTCAGCCAAAATGTTGAATCCGGATGTGGAAACCAGATGGACTATCAAAACCAACGCAGCAGGTTACCAAACTGTGTCTGTAAATTAAGCACAAACCGCAACTGTATGGCCAACATGGTCACCAAACAACAATTTAAGTTCAGTGAAATTGACGGCCAGGTTCGACCGTCATGGTAGCCAGGGGGCTACATAAAATAATGCCACACCAGGCATCAGCGAGAGAAAGTGAACCTGCTGGGCCAAGCTGAGTGCAACCATGGAATGAAGTTAGTCCAGAGTGTCAGAGATAATTCAAAGCATAGTGCGCCTGAGTTTAGTCTAAGGGCCGATTGTGGAATGCAATGGGAACGCTAACAATCAATGATAGCGGAGTTATGGCAGGTACCCAATGCGAAACAGATGATTGGACCGGTTTTTAAGCAGCGCGCCCACAAAAGATAGGGTGTAAACATGTTTTGAGGTGGGGACTCCTCAAACGATCATGAACGGTTTCAACCTAACAAGGGAGGTTTTACGTAAGCCTCCGGAAGTACTGGATATTCAAGAGCAAACTGGGCAGGAAAATATACACTGTAGTATCAGGAAACCACCGGCGGATGTCATATCTACGCCAGTATTTAAGTCACTTAAGGCTATGTTGGATCAAGGAAGGTAGCCGAGAGGCCATATGAACCTGTAGTGTTGTCTATTTATAAAGAGCTCCACCTTAGAATGTGAAACTACAGGACGGTTAGCCTGACAAGAATCTCATACAGGTTGCTGAAGGGGATTATCGATGAGCACCTCTGAGAGTATCTATGAAACACTCGTAATATCCGAACTGATAGAACTTACTGAAGTCCGCCCTACCCGGAGCCACACAAACCAAAGTAACAAGAAGTCCAAAGCTGTGAGGCAGCGAGCCAACTGTATGGCAGAACTTGTGTTTTTATGTGGCGAATAAAATAATATATTTGGCGGACTGGTAGTTGGCGAACCACAGAGAGCCTTTGCCGCGCCTGTCCTCGGAGATCATGAACGGTTTGGGATCCACAGCGAGCTTAGCTGCGGGGCTGCACCTGGCAGTATCACATGTGGTTGTCACTGACTTCCTACAATCTGTCACAGAATTCTGTAATTTGCCCAGTTCACCATGGGGGTCTAAACAATAGTTCTTGCCCACCCAATACATGGGCCTCATGGGGGAAATTCCTCGCATATGGAATGAAGGTAAGCAAGTAGATGCACGTTATCTTGAGTTTGGAAAAGCTTTTGACTAGGTGGACCACCGGTTTCTGATACTCATTTCGGGAATATTTGTCGCAAGCAGAAGGATTAAGGAATGGATGGTGGACCTCTACACCGGTAGGACTCTACGATGAAGCAGGTAGTAGGAGCTCTTGCCTGTGAAAGTCATCGGTGGAATACTTCGGGGATCCGCTGTAGACCCGCCACTTGTTCCTCTATTTAAAGGCGACCTGACCTCAGCATTTTAGAGCCCGCTTTATTTATTGCAGATGGTGTGAGGTTACTGGGAGCCAAGGGGTAAGAAGATCTGAGCAGAGACAGCTGAGGAGCTGAAGTGGGAAATCAGGTGGGGACTACCCCTCTATGCAGAGAAAAGCCGCTTATTTTTACGGGAAGCGACAAGTTCGGCAGTCGCGCAAGGTCGAGGCCTATTCATTGCAGGCATAGTAAAGGAGGTTAAAGATACTGGAGCCTTGGTAGTATCCGACCGTACGTGGTCTGATTACCGTACAGATGCTGCTCGAAAGGCAACAGTGAACTTTTAAGGGAGAGATCGGTGTGGTCGTCCCGAAACAAGAGACCTTCATAGCCATGTACACCACTATAGTGGGGCCTCTTTTAGAAAGCCATGTAGGCACGACCAGCTTAAAAGAACTCCGCTCGTTTGGAGAGGGTACAAAGCTTCTCAGCGAGTGTGACTTGAGGTCAGATGAGTAAGACAGAAGCAGAGAGCGAGAAACTAGGAATTTTCTC
Organism: Fasciola hepatica; assembly: GCA_948099385.1. Lineage (NCBI taxonomy): Eukaryota > Metazoa > Platyhelminthes > Trematoda > Plagiorchiida > Fasciolidae > Fasciola > Fasciola hepatica. Next base: position 11,144,487 of record CANUEZ040000111.1, on the reverse strand, counting down.
TAAGGAAATGAGGACACTACAAGGGGACCTGATGAAGACGCTTGCTATTTCGAAAGGATTCTCCGGGCTAAACCCCCAGAGTCCTTCCCAGATGGTCTCAGGCTATAGAACAAGAGGTGATGCGGGGAAGCTGGGTAAAGTTCGATCTGGACCGAGGAGGCAAGCTACCGAAATAGATTGCCGGAAGAGATGACAAAACTAGGGGCAATCCAAGCTTTCAGGGGGCCTCACATCGTAAGTGAAACAGCACCACCTCTAACAGTGACCCCTCAGCATGTCCACTGGACGAACAGGTGTGACCACGGAGTCCATCCGAAGTGCTTTATTAGCTTACATTTCCCACTCATTGCATGACTACCCGGTGAAAGCTCACAATGCATGACGTCCCTCGCGGTTATTGTGTGACGCGGTTCTAAGTATCCTGTGAAAATTTGTCAAAGGCGCGCGGATCACTCGGCCCAAACTTCCGACGGTGTGGTCTCCGCTGGATGAAGTGTCACAAAACCGATCCTTTTATTTCGATCATCGTTCCACCTTTCAGCCCACCGTCAGCAGAAAATGCGGGATATAGTCGAGGTGGATAACACGAACCCTCTCTTGTTGTCCCATTGTCCGATCATCTGTGAACAACGTTTCACTTCTGGAGATATCCGGGTAACAGGATTAATATGGCAGCCGAGGAAATTTGAGCCTGAGCCTAGCTCCCGTGTATTCCTTCAAAAGTTCGAGGCAGCTGCGCTACACCTTGAAGTGCAGTTACTCGGACATCCATTTAGGGTGTTTCGGACAGATACTCCAAGTGCCTGCATGGAAAAATTGAAAAAACGTCAAAGGAATCCCGGCATTTGAAACTTTACTCGGTAGGTTTCATAAAGTGTCAGGTTGCCGCCAACAAAAACCGAGATACCAATTGTCACCCCTAACCCCATTAGGCCCGGGTAGGGGAAAATTGGAACCAAGACATCATGGCTGGATCCACTGAGATTTGTAAAAGAGGGAAAGCTGGAGGTAACTACGCTAGACCGTAGCGAATATCCAAGTGAGCTCTGTTGCGGTGCGTACATCACCGGGGTTTCTGCTGATAGTTTGTCCGCTCCCACCATACCTCAAGTATTCCTTGGTTAATGCCTTAATGGGCTGCACCTGGCTAGGTCTCTGATTCTAGGACTTGCCTTATTCAGTCCTTCTCCAATTTAAACTTCATAACAATTTGCCTGAGCCACTCAAGTCCTCGCTGGACCGGATTGCAAAGGAAAACGTGGGATCACATCCACGGTCAACGTTTTCCTTCCGCAAAGACAGTTGTAATCTTGAAGTTCCCGTCGGCACAAAGTGCGCCATCATCAAAATATGGCTTCATGAAGAGAGCAGCAAACCATTAGCGGGATTTTGGGCCTGTGTAGGAAGCATCTGTGGCTAGATATGCAGCTTCGTGTAATCAATCGCCTGCAGGACTCCGGTCCATTGGCGCCTCTACCATATTTAAATCCGGACAACGCAGTTTTGTAGGCTCAAGAACAGCCTCCCTTGAATTCACGTGCGACTGTTGATGCAGCCTACGCAGAAAGTGTTGGATAGTAACCCGAAGCTCCAGCACCTGTTAGGTTGTGCCCCTACATCCATTTTCATCGTCCCTGCCTGGGCATAGGCTGGCCAGTTTGCATGGCACTAATTCGGACTGTTGCTTTCCCGACTGAGGCAAGTACCTCAAAATTATTTTTGATTATAAGGGATAGCACCGTTGGCACGAGTGCTGATCCCATAAACTTCTCAACACCACCTGTGCTCCAGTCTCAGCCAATCCGCTGTCACTGACAAAGCTCCACCTACTCACTCCCTAGCCTACATCCAATCGTCCCACTTAATCGGAGCATTAGATACACATTGCTCAGCGCTTTTCTCCCTATCATGGGACTCATGTGTTCCCCTACAGAAAACAGATCATCCTATCATTCAGCACCACAGATTTTTATCCGATGGTAAGCCACTATAAGGCACCTGGGACCCAGCCACCAAGACCAGTAACCATCTTTCCTTTGTCTTCATGTGTCACTAAAGGTTGTGCTGACAACGGCCGGCCAACAAGCAAACTAAAAATCGTCCATCTCGATAGCTGCGAGAAGCCGGTGCTCAAGTGCGCAACCCCCGATTGTAAGGAACCTTCTGCGCACTTTCTTCCCACACCTAATCCATTCCGTGACTCAGGGCTGCGGCACCACCGAGGGAAAAATGGCCTTCAGTCCGTTGTTAAGTCATAGCAAGGGGAAAAGATCCAACCCGGCAAAGTCAAGCCCCATGGGTCAAGGGTGAAGACTGGCGGGAAGGGAAGAAATGGACAGTACTGGAAACGGGGTAAGCATGCTCTCTCGCTCCTCTGAAGTAAAGAACAAATACCAAAGTACCAAAAACATTTCTAGCTGCAAAGGTATTCGGTTCAAAACCTAGACCTCTTTCAATGACAGGTGGATTCCAAGTTACAGCCAAGACCTGACCCAAATTACTTGAAGCCCAAGAAGGGAGCGTATTTCTGCCTGGCAACTCACGGGGGACAGCATGTCGACTGAAATATAAACAGGTAAATCGACCTTACCTCCTTCGGTACAATTCAAGCCAGGTCCCTCACGGCATATTCGACTAGCTTGTTGACTCCCAATCTGGTTGCCCACACACGCTTTCCAAATTTCAGCATGTGAAGTCGGCCGTGTTCAAAAGATTTTGATAAACGGGCCAATCATCAGCAGCACTTGATTACGATCGGGAAAAATCTGAAAAAGATTGAACCCCTTATAATCGAAGCTTTTCCGAGCTAACTCCGGTCTTAGTGCCTTTTACCATGAGTACTGAATGTACACCTTTAGATTGCGGTTCTCCGACGAAAATTCAGCTTTGCCCTGTTCCCGCCCTCACCGTACGTTGACGACGACAAAAGATCTTACCAACTACGCAATCTATACGCCACGACAGTACGCCTGAAATGTCCAAATTTAACCTCAACATAGCAGCGCAGTTTGCAGCTACAAGTGGTCGGTCATACTTTTATTTCTCGCCATGAGTCTCGGCTTCTTTAATAAATCACCATCAACGCCCTAACATCCACACTGGTGACTTATTCTTCTAACCCACCGTCCCGGCCAAGCTTACCGTGCTTCATTGCTCTCACCAACTGTCCGAAAGCACCATCCTCATTCCCGTTCACTCCCTAAGTTCCTGATCCCCGTAATGTCCAAGGCGGCTTAACACCTTCTATGAAATCTCGTCCATTGTTGTCTCTAGCTCTCATCTATTGCTCACCCAGCTTCAAATCTCACGACCCTTTTCTTCGGGTACCATCTTGCTGCCTAAATTCCACCATTTCCACGAATACCCACGGTTATCTCCGGCGGTCTACTTCGCCTCATGTCAGGTATACCTTGAATCCACCTCCTCGCATTCCTCCCTATTTGCAAGTTCCCTGTTTTTATGCATGTTAACCATAAAAAATCCAGCAAGTCACAGTTCATGAACGACATATCACGCGCTGGTGCTGAACTAACGACTTATTTATATCACATTCCACAGCCCGTGTTTCATAAAGTTGTATCCTCTTTTTAGCCATCACTCACAGCTGGTACAATAGCCCGACTGCCGCTTCTCATCCATTTTTGCGCGCACACGGTTTGACTGATACCCGCGCCGCTAGTAGCCTAATAAATAAACACTTCTCAGGGAAGTTGCAAGGTAACAAAGTGAAATGTCTTGATTATAAAGGGACATTACGCAGCGTAAATTGATGGCCTCTGGTTGCACTTAATAAGATGACTGTTAACATACAGCACGGGGGCTTGAGGGAGTTCAAAGACTAAGTGTCAGTCCGAGAACTGGCTGGCGATGTCATTGTGGGTGTAGATCTCCCAGAAAACTTCCATTGCTTGATCGATCTATATACCAGAGTCTTGCATACGACGCAGTGTTCTCTTTTATTCACAATGGGCCGCAACCATAGAAATCAATTCGTGGCAACCACCGTATCTGAAAAAAGAGGTGAATAAACTATCACTACCTTGCTGAAATCGTCGGGCGCCCCTGAACAGATGGGTAATAAATTAGCCTCCGTGATACTTGGGTACTGGGATGTCTTTGTGTGGGATGATACTCAGACAGGTCTCATCGGAGTAGTCCAGCATACCACTGACACTGGTAAAGCGCCTCCCATTTAGTGTGTGCACGGAGGGTTCCACCCAGTTTAGAGGTTGCGGCGAATAAATTGATTCAGGGGAAGCTGGAAAGTAATCTGACTCAATCCTCATCCTGCCATGGGCCGCGCTGTTAGTACTTGTAAAGAAAAAGGACGGGTCTTTGAGGTTGTGTGCGGATCATCGAAAGGTAAACCAAGTGACGAGAAAGGACCCGTTTCCGCTGCCAAACATCGATGAGACGTTAGAGTCCGTAGGGGGCTTGGTATGGTTCAGCACAATAGGTCTCGTGTCCGGCTATTGGCCGGTGAAAGTTGAAGAGCGGGAACGACAGAAGACAGCATATGGGCTACCAGACGGGCTCTACGAGTTTCAGACAGTGCCCTTCGTATTAAAAAAATGCCCCGGCAACTTTAGAATGCCTGATGCACACCGTATTTGGTGACCTGAGTCCTCAGTGCTGTTTCACGTATTTGGGCGACGTAACTGTCAAGGGAAGGAAACCAGAAGAGCAAACCCAAAACTTGGCCCGGTTGTCGAAAAGTTGCGGCTGGTAGGCTTAAAACTCAAACCTCCTAAATGTCATCTGTTACTGCGCAAGGTGACGTATCTAGGACACCTATTGTCGGCTTCAGGAATCCAAACTGATCCGTCGAAGAAGGAAAAGATTAAAACGTAGTCCATTCTTTCAGATGCTGAAGAAGAGCGCAGTTTCCTCGGGTTGGCTTCTTACTATCGCAGGTTCATTCCGAAGCTCACATCAATAGCAGCCCCACTTAACTGTCTCCTGCAGCACAGCCTAACATTCGAATGGACCTAGAAGCGGCAAGCATCTTTCGAAGAACAGCTCAGTTGGCTATCCAAGACACTTATTCTAGCCTTCTCTGATACATCGGAGTCCTACCGCGGATTCATCTTGGAAACTAACGCTTCGGACAAGGGAATTGTTGTGGTTTCGTCACAAAAGGACAGTCAAGGCATCGAACGCATAGTTCTTTTTGGCAGCCGAACTTTGGGTGAACGAGAACAGAATTATCGCACGACCCTGAAGGAGATATGGGCATTAGTCTGAGTTGTGCGCCCCTATCGACATTTTCCTTTGGGGCGTCACTTCCGCACCCAAACAAACCACCGTTCATAGTTGCGGTTGAAAAATTTCAAGGGCCGCGAATGGCAAATTGCGAAGTGGCAAAAGTACCTATAGGGATACTCATTCACCTGTCTTCATCGTCCTGGTAAACCCCAGTGAATTGCAGGCGGCATGTCCAACCGGCCGCACAGGGGCCACGGAGAAGGTCCTTCCTGCACTTCGCAAGTGGTCCGGGTTAACCTCGGTGAAAGGCATGGAAGGGAAAAAATTCAAGCAGAAAACCGGGAACTAACCATAGTATAACAATGTCTAAAGGATAATGGCGAGCCCAAACGGAGAAGAAATGTCAGGGACCAGTTACGAGGCAAGGTGCTTATGGTCACAGTGGAATAGCCTAAGATTGGTCGATGGCCTTTAGTTCATACAGTATGGGCCGGAATACATGCGACCACTAGTAGTACCGTAGGCACAGTAAGAAAGGTGCAAACAAACCTCCACCACGATCTCGGACACCCAGGACAAAACAAAATGTATAACGCGGCACGCGTAACATGTTGATGGCCACACCGACGAAGGGAAACCAAGGACTTCCGTAGAAATTGCCAAGTGTGCTCCGAGATGAAAGACCACACTCCGAATAGGCCAGCGCCCTTGATCCCCGTCAAAGCTAGTTACCCTAACGAAAAGGTGGGCATCGACATAGTGGGACCATTGCCGGAAACCCAGCACGGGAAAAATACTTCATCGTCATGATAGACTATTTTAAGTAGTGAGCAGAATTTGCCGCTGTTACGGCCATAGAGGCAGCAGGGGTAGCATGGCCAATTTTCGACCACTGAATCTGCAAATGGGGCGCTCCCGGTCAACGGCACTGGAATAGGGGGACGGTTTCAAAAGTTCTTCAGAGTTTGAACTTCGCAAACTGTTAAAAATCGATAAAACTAGCTTGACATCCTACCATCCTGAAGGTAATGGATTAGTCGAGCGGACTAACCGGACAGTCAAGACACCGATGAAAGCCTTTGTGGAGGAGACGAGACACTGGGATCAGGCACCAGAACAGGGTTTAATGGCTTATCGATGCACGGTTCTTTCATCCACTGGACATAAGCCCGACTTCCTGTGGACTGAGAGCGAAAGGCGAATACCTTGTGATCTGCCAACACCGGTTACCACGATCGAATTCTGGGTACATGATCCGTCTGAAAGAAACCTTGGTGAGGACAAGTACGTTGGCCAAACAACATCTACAACGAAGTCACTGGAGACAAAGAATATTATGACGGCGGAGTACGCTGCGCTCCCCTAGAGGTAGAGGAAATGTGTTCTTACAATCCCAGACACTGCCAACGAAAAACTGCTTCAAGTTCAGAACAGTGTGGAAAGGTCCTTACGTAGTAGGGAGAATAATCTCTGAAATCTTTTGTGTTAGTCGCGGTGAGTTCAACAAAAAAGCTGTCTTTGCGGTACATTTTAACCGACTAAAACCGGTATTCAGCCCCAATGTCCATGCTCGGTCCCAGGCTAGCTAAAGTGTGCCAGGGGTCGGAGTGGAAGTAGGGGGACCCAATCTCGGTAGTTTGGCCAGGCACCGGGGCGGTGCTAAAATAAGGGGGAAGCTTTGTGGCGCGAAAAGCTGGAGCAACCATAGTAGTGACCATATAATTTTATTACTGATTCTTTTAAGACACATAAATGTGCGCCTGACTTCTGTTCCGTCAGCCCATTTGCTGAATTATCATCCACTCCAGTGGATGAACATTCCGAACAACAGTCGAGCTTCTAACCAGTAAAGTCTGTTATTTCTTTCTAACTGAATATTAACTCGGGTGCCACTTAATGTAGATTTTTATTCCCATACGGACTTCCGTTTCGTTCCACAGAACCTATATAAGCTGCCGAGTTCTGCACTCCCCGAAACGCGCAATCCGGGTACCCAGTTGGGAAGTTAACCCCGTCGGTCAACACTTTAACCCGTGTTCTTATCCAAGCTGATGGATAGTCTAGCTTCGACTATTGCTCTTCTATTGCCGAAGAGAAACATTGCGAGGAGGGTAGACTAATATTGGTCTGGAGAGTCTTGTGATGAGGTCCCCAACTGCAATTCAGACGGGGAGCCAGGGGAACAGAGATTACGAGATTGGGGACATGGTTAGCCCAACTGAACTATGCAACTAGTGATCGTACTTATAAGGAGAACCTTGAGTAGCTTGTCTTTTGCCTTTGTCGCTGGGGCACATCCAAAGTCTGATTGTTTTTCCCCTTCTCCGGAACAGTAGTAGGTATTTATATTAGAAATTCGACTTCAATAACTCCGAGAGTGGAAAGCCATACTTCAGAGGGAAAGCCAGTGTCTAAGTGTGGCATCATGAAGTGCCGTAAGGAGGTAAAAAAGAGCTGAGTATGTTGTGACATCTGCGAGCAGTAGTGCCACCGAAAGTGTAGTGAGCTTTCTGCCAGTGACCTGAAACTGTAAGTGGAGCATTCCATTTAAGGCGGAACTGTGTTGTCTGTGCAAGCGCGTGTAAATCGCCGCTGGGAGGGGGCTCAAGTGAACTAGAACTGACCATAGTCTGTGAACCTACAGCGGTCTAGAATCGATCACAGTACGCAGATACTGACAGACAGCTGACGAAAATGGAAGAGAGGCTTGGAACCTTGGAGCAGTCATTTGTGGGAAATATACGGATTCCACAATAAAATAAAAAATAGAGACAGTGAATCAAAATATTTGAGGGACCAAACTGCTACTGTGGCGCAAAAACTAACGAAGTTCGAGCACACGGCAGAAATCGCCACCGGTAGGCAGAGAAACGTCGTCGCTAAGGGGATACCTGAGCCGTTCTGCTCGTCAACTAGGCAGCGATTCAGAGAGCTAAGGCACCAGGTCACAAACTTGCTGAGACGGGTTGGTGGGCATGTGCACGCTCTTTTGAAGAGATTTTTTAGGCTGGGCCGCTGGTCAGCCAACCCAAGAGAAAACCAGGCCCCCAAACCTGTGTTATCCGAGTTTGGAAATCCACTTTTCCGAGACAGGTTCTTAGCATCGGCGGACCAAATTGTTAAGCACACAGGTGGAGTAATGCGTGTGGAACCCGACCACTCGGAGAAAGGCTCTAGAATCGCTTCCAGTGGGGACCTCACCTAAAAAGGAACCACGTTTACCCCTTTGATAAGATCCAGTCTAATGGTAGTGGCCAACCATCTGCTCTCAATAGCGTCCCAGTGACCGGCCCTTCAATGAGGGGCCATGTATACAGCAGCAAGGACAGCTGAACAAGCATCACTCCGGCCTCCTTCCTAAAGCACCCTAATCCAGTAATAAAAAATGGGGAAGGCTATCGGGCGATGAGTATGAGGGCCTGCAAGAGAGAGAGATTAGTAGTGGTCGGCGGGTGGGGGAAACAGTACCTCATACGGGGGAACTAAGAGTAGTGTACCTCAACGCTTGCAGCATAGTAAACAGAAGAAAGGAACTCGAGGTTGAAACTATTGGGGACGACTGCTTCGCCAAAATGGAGATTTGGTTACACCGAAGAGCATCCCCGGAGCTGCTACCCACCGAGTAATACTGTTCGCACCGCGATCGGGTAAGTGGCAGGTAGAGTTGACTGGAACGCTCACTATCAGACGGCTGCAGAGAGGTGGTCCGCCATCAGGGACCACCTCCTCAGGTTGACCGACGGATTCACCCCACTGAGATGCCACAAAAGACTGGGCAAACCACCTTGGTGGACGAACCCATCCGCCTGGGTGCAACTGGCGAAGCGCAAAAAGTGGCATTGTCATCGACCAACAGGTAGACACCGGAGACCGTTGCAAAATACGCGAGCCCGTGAGCATGCCATCAGGGTCCAGCGAGATATCCAGGCAAGATTTGAGGTGGCCCTAGCGCGTACAGTAAAGGCATATCCTAAGGCTCGCCTTATCTACCTCCAGTACGAGGCTACAGCAACAGTGGCCGTGGGGTGCATAGTCAATGAAAACGGTATGCAGTCAACCAGAGCTTACGAGAAAGAGCAGCCTCTAAAGAACTTCTTTAACGTGTGCATAGACGAGACAATGGGAGACAGCATGGGGCAGCCCTAGCCCAACAGACGGTCATCATGAATGAAGTCGTCATTAGTAATAGTGAGGTTAAACTGGCTCTGGGCAGTCAGAATAGCAATAAGGCTGCAGGGCCGAATGGTGTGCATCCTGCCATTCTGAAAGCCCTAGCCAGTGTGCCGGCTGAACGGCTAGCACAGCTGTTCAACGTACCTCTACACACCGGGGAGCCACCGGACGACTGGAGACCGAAGCAATTTGTCCCCATTCACAAAGGGGGCAAACGGGAGGTGGCCTCCGACTACCGTCCAGTAAGCTTACTAATAATAGCCCTCAAAGTACTAGAGGGACGGGTCAGGGAGCAAATAACAGGGCACCTGCAGACTCACCAGCTCATTGCTAATCACCAACACGGTTTTGGTAAACGACAGTTCTGCCTCACTAACCTCCAATCGTTCTTCGACGAGGTAAATTGTAGATTAGACTAAAGAGAACGAGTAGAAGTATGCTACTTAGACTTCCAAAAGGTCTTCGATTCGGTAAACCACCGCTTCTTCCTGGGCAAACTGAAAGCACTTGAAGTGGCCCCACAGATTGCTAGTGGTTCGAGGGTTACCTAAGTAACGGGGCCTCCTTCGTACAGTTCGAGGACACCAGGTTTACACTGGTCCAGGCATACAGCAATATGCCTCAAGGTTCCTCGAAGGTACAACTGTTGTTCCTGATATACGTGGACGATCTGGTAACTACACTAGACATCCCGGGGTTCCTATTCGCAGACGACGCAAAAATAGTGGGAGAAACAACTTCGAGGCGACAGCAAACCGACCTAAAATGGATGATTGCTTGGGCTGGAAAACGAGAGCTGCCACTGAATGCAGCCAAGCGAAACACTTGCTGGCAGGCAGGGGAGGCAGCGAAGACAGGTACGTAGGGCTGCCCGTCCCGGTCAGGATTGAGTCCGCTCTTGTGGCAAGAGACCTAGGTGTGTTTGTGCACGATAGCTTCAAACCCACCGAGCAGTGCACGTCAGCGGCCGCCAGGGCAAACAGGGCGTTTTTCAACTTAGAACAAACGTTGGTGTCCAGAGAGGCCGGAGTTATACTACCTATATACAAGGTGACCGTAAGGCCTCACTTGTAGACTTTAGTTCAAGCATGAGCACCGAGCCTGGTGAAGGACAGAAGGTGCTAGAGGACATTCAAAGGAGGTTTACTAGAATGATGAATGGGATGCAAGGGAAGTCGTATCAGGAAAGACTGAAAGTCCTAAATCTATTTTCCCTGGATCGTCGTAGGCAAAGGGGGATCTGATAGTGTTATAAGTTATGTAAGGGAATCTCTACGACCGACGGAAAACTACTGACTCGTTTTCACAATGTTGCACTCGGGGGACGCGAGCATAAACTGGACAAACTAAGGACAAGCAAGAGCATAAGGACATGTTTCTTTTCCCACCGTGTCATAAACAATTGGGGTAAGTTGACTTCACACGAATGACGGCAAACTCAGTCGTTGCTTTTAAGCACAAACTGGATGCCTGCTGGGCGAATGTATATCCAGATTGTTACTAACCACCCTAGAAAGCTTTTCCTTTCGTTCTTATCATCCGTCCTTTCTCCCCTCTCTACTAACTATCTTATACCGCATCTCACCACTCTAGAGTTTCCTAACTGCACCAATCTCCATCAAAGCCGTCATATCACCCTTTTCGTCACTGTTCCATATTAATGACTCTATATTATTCGGGGACTCGAAGTATATCTCACCTGGGGAAAGCAGTGAGTTGTGGCTCCGAACCTATATTAGTGTGCGGTTGCTGCTCCCGAGGGTGAGCCTGTACTTTTTAATTCCGCTCAGCTACTACAAATACCAAATAGTATCGGATCCCTGGAAGATGCAGCACGACGGGAACTCCTTGGGCTCGCAGTGCACGAAACTGGACGTTTATTGGCCCAAGCCGCAAGTCCGGTGATCTGCGCTTCTGGTGTTGGGAAACAAGATGAAGGATCTGCAAAGGCAAATCTTGTCGATGGGCAGGGTCTCAAGCAGCAGGCTTCTGATCCTAATCCAGGAAGAACCTTTGATAAGGGAATCGAAAGCCAGGCGGGACATAGATAGGAGGAGGGTCTACGATATACTGTGAATCGCAGGTGCTCCGTACCCCACCACTCTGCGAAGGGTGCGCAAAGCGGGGACGTGGAAGTCACCACTTGGGAACAAAGGCGAACATTGTGCGAGGCGAATACTAGTGGAGCTCGCTGATGAGGCCACCCGGAATAAACTGCTGGCGAGGGCAGCAGTAGTGGCTCACACCACCAAGGGTAGATAGCAAATAGCGCCAGAGGAGCCTGGGGTAAGGCCTGGTGGCCTAGCTCCGGGGGTAACCTGGCTCGACCAGCCGGGACGCCCGTGAGAAACCCACAAGTTCAGCAGAATGCCGTGCTCGGCTCTCAGGCCCCGACCCCGACTGTAGTAAAGAAGCCGCGTGCGGGGTCGGGAATAGTTTTAATTGAAGACTTGCAAGAAGATGAAAATTGGCAGCACTGTCCTAAGGTGGAAAATAGCGCGGCCCTTGCCAGTCTGGACGTTATGTCAACTCCTATAGAGATGGATAGGGAGTCTTCGGAAGTTCTGGATCGTCAGCCGGCACCATGCACGCCAACGGGGACAACCGAGACAAAAACCTTGTCATCATCTCAGGCGTTGCGCCTGATAAACTGACAGGAGTGAATAATAAGAGATACCTAAGTGACGGAGCAAACTCGGTGGTGTTGTATAATAACGCTTATAGTATAAGGAACAAATGGGTGGAACTCGTCAAAACGGCTGGGGAGCACAAAGAGTCAATAGTTGCCGTTACGGAAAAGTGGCTTTGTGAAGAAAACCATGTGCCAGGCCTAATAAGTAACAGTTTTGCGGTCCATAGGCAGGATAGGGATCACGATCGCCTTGGTGGAGGAGTAGCCACCTTCATTGGGTCAGATAAAACCACCTTGAGTCTCAGACCAAGATGTGCACTCCCAATGTCCAGTTGTGCGCAGTTACGACCACCCTTCCAGGAAGAAGAATTAACGTTGTCTGTTTCTACAGGGCATCAAGCACAAACCGCGAAGAGGATGTTTGTTTACTGCGGACTTCGATTGTACTAGTTAAGAACGCAAAAAAGACCCTCATACTGGGTGACTTCAGTCTTCCACACCGACTGGACGGCTGATGTCTGCGTGCCTGGATCGGAGGAGCAAACCTACTTACAATGGCTGCATGCCAATAATTTGAACTAGCATGCTGGGAAAAATACCAGATATAGGACTGGATGAGTTCAATCCTTGCTGGACCTGGCAATAACGAATCTCCTTAAAGATGTGTCTGGACTGCAATACTGTGCACCGCTGGGCAAGAGTGACCACGTGTGTGTCAAAATAGACCTATGCACGCGGCGACCCAAGGTACCCTCAAGGCTGGTGAGACATTTCGGTAGTATGGAAATGGAAGGGCTTCGTAATAGGGCGATGGGTTTGACCTGGGGTACGACGGAGGGGGCTACTGTCGGGGAGGACTGGCAGACCATAAAGGGATCCCTGATTGCCCTGCAGGAAGAGTTAGCACCCTTAAAACGAAGGAGTGGGGAGGGCAAACCTATGTGGTGGAAGGCTGCAATAGCCAAGGCCATCAAAAGTAGAAACCGCAGCTAGAACCAGTACGAAGCTTCTGGCGGTCAGCTAGCCTGGAACCGCTATACGTGGCTGGGAAACGAGACCGTGAGCCTTCTGAAAATATCAAAGCGGGAATTTGAGCTCAAAGTGGCCCAGTGTGTAAGACATCAGCCAAAAAAATCCGACTGCTATGTGCAGTCGAAAGGCTCAACAAAGAATGCATTTGGTCCACTATCCACTAGTGAACGCGGTAATGTCACGGATGACCAGGGCAAAGCAGACCCCCTGGGAGAATACTTTGGTAGCGTGCGTAGGATAGATATTACGGTACGACCATATCTGGCTCTGGTGCGTCCTGCTCCCCAGTTAAACGAGCTGAACCTCTCGGTGAAAAGCTTGCGTAAGTACCTACAGGAATTAAACAGCCACATGTCAGCGGGCCCAGATGGCATTCGTTCAGTCATCATCAAGCCGTTGGCGGATATCATGGCGCCATAGGTGTGCAGGCTGTACAGGTCCACGTTGGACCAGAGTAAGCCGCCCCAGGACTGGAAAGTCGCGGCAGTCGTGGCAATACACAAGAGTGGACCTAAGTGGAAAAAGATCATTCGTTTTCACATCCGCCAGCACCTACTGGAGTACTCCATGATAATTCCGGCCCAGCATGGATTCCCGAAAAATAGACCTTGTCTGACCAATCTCTTGTGCTTCTTAGATGAAGTAACCCGACGACCGGACGAAGGCAAGGAAGCTGAGGTATGCTACCTCGACTTGAGCAAGGCGTTCGACTCCCTTAATCATCGTCTTTTGCCATGCAAGATGGAGAGGTTCGGTATAGGTGGGTCAGCATACAGGTGGCTCGCGGACTTCCTCTCCCACAGGACGTTTTACGTCAAAGTGGGGGACAGGTGCTCCAGTTCGGTGAACGTAACCAGCGGTCTACCTCAGGGATCCGTCCTAGGCCCGGCCCTGTTCTTGTTGTTTATTAACGACTAGGCATCCGCTCTTAAATCGCCTAGCCTTCTTTTTGCGGATAATATGAAGACTGTTGGATGTGAGGGTGGGGTGGACTTAGGCAGGGATATAGGTATCGTCCTGGACTGGGCATACAAATGGGACTTACCCCTGAACGCTGAAAGAGGCCATTTGTTGTCAGAGTCAACGGAGAGCCTAACTGTCTCTCACGACCGAGGGCAGTTCAACATAGAAGCAGTCAGGAGGGTTAAAGACCTTGGAGTCATCATGAACGGTGACCTCAAATGGTCACAGCAGTGCAACACTGCTGCATAAAAGACTCGTGGGGAGCTCTTTAGACTGCGACCAGCTTTGTCTCGCTGGCAGCCGAAGGTGTTCGTACCTAATTACATGGAAATTGTACGACCTCACTTGGAAGGTAGCGTGCACGTTTGGTCCAGCGTCTCTCCACGCGAATGGTTAAAGTGCAGAGGGGTGAGAAGTACGAGCAGAAACTCTGTGATCTGAATCTATTCTCGTTTGAAAGAAAAAGTCGAGGGGATCTCATAGAATCGTTTAAGGTAATGAAGGGCTTTTTGGCCTTAGGCCGGATAGTCTATCCCAACTGGCTTTAGATTCCATAACAAGGGGCCATGAAACGAAGCTGATAAAAGCCCGATCTAGGCTGATGGCTAGATCGTGCTACTTTGGCAACAGGGTAGTGAACAGTTGGAACGGTTTGCCTGGTGGAATTATAAATCTGAAGACCGCCTAATTCTTCAAAGATGCCCTGGATCGCAAGTGGTACGAGACATCTCCTCGTAGTGAACCTTTAGTATTTCAGCTAGACGGATGACGGGTAACACTATCGTACTTCTGAAGCATGTTGTAATCGACTTTTTCGCTCATTGTATACTGTCTCAGTGAATACTCGCGATGCATAATGTACCTAGCAGTTGATGTGCGATGAGGTTTTCCGTTTCCCTCTCATTTTTGGAGGGGATTCAAAGAAATACACTCGGTAGTGGTAGGTACTTAACTGGTGTGCATACCGTCGCAGGAATTCTGGACGCTCGACTGGCCGTGGTCATTACCTGTCCTGTGCAAACTGAACTGAACTGACTGTGAGTTGCCGCGTGGTTTGAATCTTCGAATTTCTCTCGGGGTAGCGTTCGGTGGTCCAACTGCGCGCTATTTGAAGATTTGGCGTCGATTTGATTGGGTGCGCGATAACTCAGTTGCTTCTTTGGTCAAAGTACAGCAATTTGTGCTAAGATACAGTTCACGGTAACCGATACCCAAATGTGGGAATTGTACAGCAAAACGAGGAACTATACAGCTAAATCGATAATAAGAATAAGCCGATCAACTCCTGCCTGAACGATTTTGCTTCCCTGACCGCAACTAAGCCAACCTTTAATTACGCGAGCTGAAGCACGACGCCCATTAGGCGCACCTACCTACACATAAACCACCCACATCGTAATACGTTGCAACTAACGGACAGACCCATTCCGTAACGAATGCAAAATGGAGGACAGAATGAAGAATAAGAGTTGTATTGAAAGATGGTTGTTCAGTAGTAAAAAATGATCCTTTCATGCACACTTCCGTGCCGAAGTTCTACGGTCATAACGGTGGATCGAACAGCGTCCAGCACCTTCGACGTTGTAATGTTTTGCCGTGTTCTGTCTGTAAAGTAGAAATGGAAACAATTATTATCTGTTTTTACTTTGTACAAGGCAAAATGAAAATCGTAATTGTAACTCACTTACTTTTCATCAGCCAGAAGGTGGACGCAAACGTAGTGGCTGTCCTATTTCGGCATCGATTGTGCACGCAGCAAAATTTAACCCGATAGTACGGTAAATTTTTCGGCAGTGCACCCGGATGCGTACGAAGCTAGTTCTCAGCACCAACACTCTCATACACGTAAAACGAGGTGAAAGTCTGCTGCTGAAATAACCGAAAGTCTTCCTCGAACCTTGAGAACAATTTATAGGCATCTTTTACATGTCTGGAGAAACTCTCAGTCATCAACGAGAGCACGTGCAACGGCCATGACAGTCAACAGGTCTGAGCGGTAACAGCCTTGCGCAACCCTTATATACTACGAACTGGCTAACTTAAACAAAAGTCGCCGCAAAAGTAGGAACACCATTCTTATTTTCCCCAAAAATGACTTCCTCAGTTGTAACCATCTTCTTCAGTATTCCCGAATAACGCCAATTTGGCCATCATTAAGGTTGGACCACAAGGCACTATCTTGCTCTCGGCCATAAGCATTTTTGTATTGTTTGGTGGAATAACACACGTTATTTCGCCAAACAAACGTATCGTAATCAGTATTTCGGTACACGTACTTTTTGAAGAGTTCACTCTCTTCAGAAGAGTTTATTCTCTTCAAAAACTGAGTACACCTTTTGGTGTCCTTTTTGGTGTTTTTTGTTGGTGTCAGTGCAACTGACACCGGCTAACATCTTTTTGTGGCGCTTTTTCTAGCGTGCCGTTTTTGTGGAACTTTTTAGTGTGCGGGTTTGCTGCACTTGCCTTAGTGTACCGTTTGTGTCTGTTCATAAGTTTGTGTTATTGTCCCACAGGCGTTCGAGACGGTATTTTAAAACAAACTCGACCATCACTGCCGAAATGAATGGGACAGAGGTTGATCCCATTGGTCAGGCAGTAAGCTGTTGGAACAAGGAATGCACGGACCTGGTGCAAGATGAGGGAATTCAATTCGACCAGAGTTGCATTTGGTATCATCAAAAGTGCTCCAAGCTGGAAGAGAAAGACTTCGAGCTGCACATCAAGTACCCATCGCTCAAGTGGATATGCGCCCACTGCTTTACGTTTGCAAGAGAGTGCTCGCGTATAATTCGAGGCGAACTTGGGAAAGGGGACACGAACGTGAAGCTGGAACCAAGACTAGAGAGAGCCAGTTCGATCCATAGCCCAGAGGGAAAGGAAAACCGGGTGCCAGAGCAAAAAATAAAAAGGACAACCCAAGCCAAAGGGCAAAGAAGGCAACGAGGTAGCAGGATTCACTAATGTGGGGAAAAGCCTCCTGACGGTAGTGGAATCCCTCAAGGAGCAGGTCAAACGCCTAGATGCTGAGGTGCAATGCATGAAGCGTGACACTGAGGTCATGGCAGACAGAAGTAGAAGACTGCTACTTCATAACCTTAGGGAGAACATTGTAAAAGACGGTAGAATCAGGAAGGGGGAAAGCCGCCGGCATGTGACTGAGGTTCTTAGGATGGCTGGCCTACATCCTACGACACCAATAGTCAAGTGCCATCGAATAGGACTATGGCGTGGAGCACAACCAGCGCCGCCACGACCCATGGTAGTTGTATTCCAGTGACTGGAGGGATATGCTGCTGTCCAGGGCGGGAGCAGATGAGGGCAACACGCAGGGGATGTTTAGGGTTACACCTGACAGCCCAGAATTTGTCAAGCCGGCTAATGCCATAGTCTCGCTGAGAACGGGCACACCTGATCTTAAGAGGCAGAAGCTACATTTAGCGAAACTGGAGATGACTCCCCTTGGGAAGTCATCACCTAAGGCCCAAGGAGTAATCCAAGTATCAAAGGTGGCTTTAGGCGCCTGTGTAAAAAAAGCCAAAGATCAGGAAGTTCGAAAGACCAAAGGGGAGGGGACTCACAGGGCATTCAGTCCGGTTGGTGTTGAGAACGTGCAGCCAGCCAGCCCGATTCTAAAGGAGACTCCCAAAAAGTCCTCTCTGGTGCAACCAGCGAAGTTGGAGGTATCAGAGGGAAAAGCCGAGGAAACCAGTTGGGCTGAGATGGTCGCAAGACCATCCCGGGCCATCGGTACGGCGACTCAAAAGGGGGTAATATCCTTCGTGCATGTCGAGCCTGACCCCGGGTCGACGGGCTGAAAAGAAAAAGCCACGAAACTCAGAATGTCACTTGATATGCAAGATGCTGCATCGTCGACACCTTTAGAGGCAAAAAACGGGGCATCACCTCGGAGATTGCTCCCGAGGATACCCTAGCCCTAGAATTAGCAATGAAGTCAGTAACGAGGACGGGGGAACCGTCAATATGGTACACCAACACCTGCAGTCTCCCGGGAAAAAGAGGGGAGTTGACGGCTAGGATGGCAGAGTCTGATGTCGTTGCGTTGACGGAAACTTGCATAAAGCCATATACTTATATGCGCTTCCAGGGATACGCTGCCTACAGACAGGATAGAACAGATGGAAGGCAGGGGGGCGGAGTGGCACTTCTAATACGGACCGACATAGGCTATTGGGAGGCTCCGTTCAACTTAGTCTCCGGTAATGTGCAGGCCAGATCCTACTTTATCCGGGTCGAGGGGTGAACAGTATGCATTATCGGTATCTACAGGGCACCGCTAGCGACAGACGAGGAAGACGTTGAGCTCTTGCAAATGCTGGATGCGGTGCTGGCACAGACAAAGTTCATCTTATTAGGGGATCTCAACCTACCCGAAACTAAATGGGAAAGCGGGATCGCACCAAGGAGATCAACGGGCGACAAGTTTCTGCAGTGAGTCCAGCCACATGCGCTTACATAGATGTAACACAGGCCACTAGACACAGAGGGGGACAGCACCCGTCTCTCCTTGACTCCATCATAACGCGGCACCATCAGGACGTTAAGGAAATTAATTGGGAAGAGCCACTTGGAAAAAGTGATTACGTAGTCCTAAGGGTCACACTAAGACTAAGCAGGGCGCTGAAGGAAATCGTGTTACGTCGGCGCTATGGGAGAATCAACATAGGTGAACTAAAGAGGGCGGCGGAGGAAGTTCAGTTGACACCGAGACACAAACGCATCCGTAGAGGAACCTTGGGAGACCATCAAGATGGGGCTACTCGAACTTACAGATGAGTTCGTACCCCTGACGGTGGCAAGCAGTAGAAATCTACCCCTATGGTGGAAGTCAAAAGTCCGGAAGGCCATAGTTATTCGTAGGCAACGATAGGCGGTGTACAAGCTGTACAGAACTCAGGGGGCATGGAATAACTATAAGATGGCTGGGAACGGAGCTCAAGAGATCCAAAGAGTGGAGAAATATGCCTTCGAGCGTTGGTTAGCTGCGTCGGTCCGCACAAACCCAAAGCGATTCTACGCCCATGTGCAATCTCACAAATGTATGAGAGAGAGAGTAGCAACTTTGGAAGGAGCACAGGGACGACTAGCTCTAAACGACGAAGACAAGGCTGACATGCTCTTGGAATTCTTCAAGGGCATATATCGACCAGAAAATAGTTTGGAGGAAAGAATGGAGGGCCCCCAGGCACCTCCAATACCCGAACTTACTGTAGGAGAAGAAGAAGTGTACGCGGAGTTGCAAACGTTGAATAGAAATAAAGCAGCAGGTCCAGACGGGTTTCATCCAGCAATCGTTCAGCCTCTGGCCGAGGTCCTGAAGGCTCCGGTGACGAAGCTGTATGAAACGTCACTTAGAGAAGGAATTGTGCCGGGAGACTGGAGGGGAGCGACAGTGGTAGGCATTTACAGGAGTAGACCCCGGCAAAAGGCCGAAAATTACCGGCCGGTTAGCTTGACTTCAGTACTGTGTAAGTGCCTGGAGCGAATAGTCAGGAAACAGATCTCTAGGCATTTAGTTCAACACAACCTCATATCAAACGCTCAGCATGGGTTTGTGGCAGGGCGATCCTGTCTGACGAATCTCCTGCTGTTCCTCGATGAGGCAACCAAGCGTCTGGACGAAGGGCAATCGATTGCGGTCTGTTACTTGGACTTCAGCAAGGCGTTTGATTCTGTGAACCACAGATTTCTGGACGTCAAACTGCAGTCCATGGGAATTGTTGGAAAGGCAAGACAATGGATAAGTAGTTTCTTAGCAGGGCGAACCTTTAGTGTTGAGGTGGGGAGTCATGTTTCAAAACCGGAAGGTGTAACAAGTGGGGTGCCACAGGGCTCAGTGCTCGGCCCTCTGCTCTTCCTCATCTTCATCAACGACCTAGCACGTGGGCTTACAAACCCCACCTTTATGTTTGCCGATGACGTCAAGATAGCTGGAGTAGATATAGAACTTGACGTGTTAGCAGTACAAAACTGGGCACGCAAATGGGACCTTCCACCAAACCTCACCAAGTGTCAATGCTTGACCACAAATACAGGGGCTAGTGAGAATGGTGTGGGTTCGTTGCAAGTGGTCTCGTAGGTCAAATACTTGGACGTTATAATGGACAACAGCTTTAAGCCGTCAAAGCAGTGCACCTCAGCAGCCAATACGGCCAGGAGAGAACTCTTTCGAGTTAGATCCATTATGTCGTGTAGAGATCCGGAGATTTTCGTTCCGATATATCAGGCCAGACGAGAAGACCTTTTCTCTCTGATCCCCGGGAGAGGTACAAGGGGGCATAGCCTTAGATTACAAAGGAAGCATTCGAGGCTCCAAATTAGGGCGAAGTGCTTCTCAAATAGAGTGGTACCCTATTGGAATAAGCTCCCGAAGGAGGTCATAAATACCACAACCGTGAAGGCTTTTAAGAAAGCAGTAGACCTATGTTGGGTGGCAGTATACCCCGAGTTATGTTAAGCAGCTTTTAGGGTCAGATGCAATTAACTTATTGTTTCCACCTTACTCTGCCCGGGCTGATACTGCACAAAATTTCTGCCTTTCAGAAAAAGGAAATCACGCAATGTTGGGAGCTACGGAAATGCGCCGACAACACAACTATCTGGACACAAGATTGGCTCTAGCCACACCAAGTCCTGTGCAAAGTGAACTGAGCTAAACTGAATATTTGCGACGCAGCGAACGTCGTTGTGCCGGTACGTGCCCCAGTAATTCCTGAGCACCTATTATCCGGCTTATTTATTTGAAGGTTGCAACCTTCGGAAAATAACAGTTGCGTCAGGGAGTATTAACTTCCGCTTATTTCTACGTAAACGGTCTGTGTGAGGCTGCATCATTTCGGCTCATCGGGGTTAAACCGGCGGTAGAAGTTAACGAAGTCAGAAAGTTGGCGCAAATTCCGGTAAGAGTGAGGTTCAGGGTAGTCGCGAATTGCTTTCACCTTTTCTGACAGGGAGTATATGCCCGAGGCTGAGATGTTGTGACTTAGGAGTGTGACGGTGTTCCTACCTGGTTCGCATTTGGCAGGACTAGTGTTTTCACCGTGTTAGCTAAGGCTCTCGAAAAGAGTATGCAAGTTTGTCATATGCTCTTTCTCTGACGAACCTGCAACCAAAATATCGTAGGCATTTTTCAAACGACGTGTTACTCCATGCCTTGACGTTTGAAAGGTTTGGGCTGCATTGCTGAGCCCAAACAGCATGCGCAAAAACTCGAATAGTCCGAATGAAGTCATGACAGCGGCTTTGGGGATGTCAACCTCAGCTACCGGGATTTAGTGGTATGCTATAACAAGGTCGATGCGGCTAAAAACGGAGCAACCAGATAGGGAAGAAGTTAGATCCTAAATATGTGGGACGGGGTACCTATCTGGGATAGTAACTTGACTGAGGGCCCTATAGTCGCCGCAGGGACCCTAGTCGCCGTCAGGTTAAGGAACCATCTGAAGGAACGAGGTCCAAGGGCCACTGGACGGGCGTATTGTGCCCCATTTCAGCATGTGTTCGAACTCAGCCTGTGGTATGTGAAGCTTGTTTGATGCCGAGCGACGGGGTCGGCTAAATGCTGGGGTAATTAATGCCAGTTTAGTGGGCGACGTAAGTGGTCGTTGCGGGAAGGGGTCCAGATTGCCTTAGCTATGCCGGGCAAGCTGAAAGGAGTTCTATGTAGGGACGTTCGACCCGAGGTTCGGTACATAGTGCCCTTGTAGCAAAACCGATAGGTTTTCGATCGGTTTGTTTAGTAGCGATTTTTCACGGGTCGACATTGAATTGATACGACGGAAATCGACGACCGGAGAAATTTGCGATGCTTAGTTGGCGTTGTATTCGAACATGTTGGTTTAATTCATCGGAATGTCCTGAAAACCTCGGTATAGATCGCTCTATTTTATTTCCTCGAAATGGGTAAAATAAGGACAATTAATCGGAAAATCATGAATTAGAAGATAGGAATGGGCATCGTAAAACGTAACTTGGGGAAAGTGACAAAAACTAACGAGGCACCACGTATTTCAAGCAATTGGCACAAACCGCTCGGAAGCCGTTCAGAAACCGTCCAGGAAACCTGTCAGAAAACGCCCGAAAACGCCCGAAAACCGATCGGCGTAAAAGTAAGAGCCGATCAAAAACTGATCGGCGTAACAGTAGAAGCCGATTGAAAACCGGCCGGTTTCTGAGCGGTTTGTGCCAATCGTTTGAAGTACGTGATATGGTTCGTTAATTTCTTTCACTAACCCAAATTACGTATTACGATGCTCATTTTTATCTCCTATGTTGTGATTATCCGATAGTTGTCCTTATTTTACCCACTTCGAGGAAATAAAATAGAGCGGTCTGTACCGAGGTTTTCAGGACATTTCGATGAATCAAAGCAATACATTTAAATAAAGCGCCAACCAAGAATTGCACATTGCTTCGGTCGTCAGTTTATTTTGTATAAGTTCAATGTTGGTCCGTGTAAAATGGATACTAAACAAACCGACCGAAAACCGATGTCACGAACGGGCTGGGTGCTACAAGGGTGGTATGATATGATTTACGGAGGGATACGAACCGGTTACGCAAAGAGAAGTCTGTCGGCCGACAACTCCCCGGCATCGTGCATCAATCAGTGGGTCGAAATGGTCAAGAAAGTCGATACCTAGTGTGGGATAGGGGACATTTTCTACTATAAACACCCAGCGGAAGGTGCGACGTATGCCCACGTTGGGCATAAGAATCTCACGGCCGTAAGTATGAACAGGCTTGCCGTTGGCGGCGCGAAGTTGTTGGGTTGATGGGATGGTTGCATCACCTGCTTCTTTTGAAATGACACTTACTGCTGCACCGGCGTCAATTAGGAGCAGATTATTGGAAACTAAATTTAGAACATGCGACAGACGACTATTATTATGGCTAACGACCGCGTTGGTCGCCGGAGCGCGTCGGGATATTAGTTTGGTTCGGCACCTGGGAACGTGCAACCGGCTTCGCAATGCCGGGCTTCTTCCTCGAACCGTTTGCGATATCCACAGTACCCTGATCCAGATGGACTAAAGGGGCGATCAAGGAAAGGGATTTTGAGGCGTTCACGTCGGTCCGAATTGTGATAAGGTTTCTGGTCTCTGCAGTGAGAACAGCGGGGAGTGGAAAAACGTTTAAAAGCCCGCTAAAAAGCAGCTATCAGAATATCCCAGGAGTGTGTTCCTACAATGGGAGCGGCGATCTAGGGGCTACTCGAGTTTGTCACGGCAGTAATTTGTGAATTATACCGTTCCATAATACCATTCGCCAATTTTTCCCCTTCTGTGAGGTTAGGAGGACTGGAAACCTCGAGTAGTGCTTGAATGTTAGTTGATGATCGCTGTACCCATACTTGTTCGAGGACTTTTTCCTCAAAAGTCGCCCTGCCAGTTGCCGCATTCCTGTCGGTAATGAAGAGAGCTTTTCACTGCCTAACTCAGTCCTTTTGGATAATCCGTTTTAGTCTTGACGATTCAGGCGGCAAGGGACCAGAGACTACTGCTTCTTTCATGTCTGTGTAAAAATTTGTTATTGAAATTACATCGCGTATCTGAGCAGCAAAGTCACGGGGAAGGTGGCCGGTAGTCCACAAGTAACAAGTACGCTCGCTCGTGATCCTACTTGTCTCAAACTCTGCTTCTAGCATACGAAACCGGATTTGAGGGTCATCGATTAAAAATTCAGGGACAACTGGGGAGACCGTCAAAACCGAAGGTTCCGGATCAGGCCTACAGTCATTGCTAGCCATAAGCATACTGATATATCTAATGTAAAATGATAAATAAAGGTGAATCAGGTAGTCGTAAAACGACACGTAATAACGATTTATAAAGCAGAAAACGAGAGTATTCTAAAAGTATTGGGGATTAAACGTCCATAGGGCGATTATATATATATATATATATATATATATATATATATATATATATATATATATATATATATATATATATATATATATATATATAAGTTGAATGAGGACCTGCTCCCTTATAGTCAGTAACCATTAGCCCTCGGTTCGTAATAGGATAAAGATTCTACCCGGCAGCGCGCAAATTAGAACTGGAAACGCTGGAGCAGGATAACGTGTGTATTAGAGGAACGCAAGTGTGTGCAGACAGTGTACAGAGGCGGGGCAAGGGGCGCCATCAGTTTCGGTAACCGTTCAGATAAATAGATTTTTTATTGTGCATGAAAGTCTGTCACACCGGTACCACCACAGCAGCATGCCCATGTGGGATCCGTATGAGCCAACTACCGCAGCAACATAATACCCACAACTACCATAGAAAATTGTGGGAAAGCGTGGGATTGCCCACCATGTTGAATTCATAGACTTTGAGTTTACTTATTGTTCATTGTTGCTTTCAATTTTCACTCATAACGCAAATAGTAGAATTTAATATGCATTCGATCTTCGCTACATAATATCCGTTTAAAGATGAAAGACTCGACAGTTGCCTAGTTCCGTTTAACTGTCTACAATTCCCTTAGCGTTGGCTTTCTTCAAGTTGAATTTGTCCGTATGGGGCGCGTAAAGATTATGCAAACATCACGCCCATATGGGCCGTGTAAGGGCACACTGTTGGAAAGCTGTGGGCACTAACATTACGACGTTTAGGTAATGCTAACGGGGCCCACGTGGGCACGTCCACACTTCGGAAGAAAGACGAGCTTAAAATCAGTGCACCGTTGATGGCTTTCAAATGAAACTTTCCGGTTACTGGAACAAATCTGAACGCCCATGAAACGAGGACGGAAGAAACCCGAAATTGGCAGGTTAGACAATTGATTATCACGCCAGATACGGTCTGACGCCTTTTGATATACCTGGTGAAACCAAACGCTGCTAACTAGCATTGCGAAGCTAGAATTAGTGGATCTTCGGTGGATTGAAGAAGCCGTGGTCCGTATTGACGGTCGCGCAGTAATCCTTCATGTTGAAGGAACGACCGCAATCGGTCATAAATTTAAGCCACTATAAATTTAGCAATGACAGAAGTTAGAGAAATGAGACGATAGTTATTGAATTCGGGAAATTCGGTGTGTTTGGCAATAGAGAAAATTATGACTTTTCTCCATGGGAAGTACCAAATCAGAGAAAAGGGATAAAGGCGACGTAAAATGAGAAGTAACTGTGGTTTCTTTTGGTTGAGTGACTGTAAGCTCTGGCGGTCCTTTCTGGTTGTGATATGATAAATAAAAAAGACGAATCGGAAAAGACAATGATGGCGAACGAGCAGAACAGTCATCTAGGGTGAAGTTTAGGTTTAATCGATAAGCTAAAACCTCGACTTTCTCGGTTGGTTACGGACAACATTTCGAGTAATAACGTAGGCGAGACACCAAAACGTTCTACTGCCAGTACCAGAAGAGGCTGAACGTTCGGCCTCAGGGCGGATAAAACCGTCTTTAAATTTCTAAATTGAAAGTGCACATTTTTTCCCCACCGTGCGCAAACCAACTACGATATTGAGGAGTAGCAAGGCTGCACTAGCATCCGAATTCAGAATTCTTCAAGCGCACTGCACAATTTCACGCGTACTTGAACCACCCCAGGGATCATATTTTTCCCGGGTTTCGATAAGTTTGTAATCAGAAGAAACATGCCTTAGAAAACAGTCTTGATAAAGTTTGGAACTGAGGTAGAAACATCACAACCAAAGCCACAGCCAATTCCGAGGTAAGAAGGCAAGTTCATAAAGCCCATTACAGTCGGTCGAATCGTAAAGCCAATAAAAATAGGTGTGTCTGGAATTGAACGTAGGAACTGGGCGAGAAACGGTAGTGAAGAGAACAAGACAGTGATCCAATAAGTTAGGTGGAGGACGAGAGATAATATCAGTTAGCAAAGAGGAGGCGGGAGTGAAGAGACAATGGAACTTATGGACTTATCCGCCAGCCCATCTGGGATTGTGTGGAGAAGTTTACTCGTTGGCTTAAAAGCTTCTGCCTCGCATCTCAGGGTTGGAGTGTCTGTGGAGTGTATAAGCCAGTGGTGGTCGACTGGTTCAGAGCGTTTGCTTACCACCTCGGAGATCCGAGGTTCGAATCCCCGCCATCACCGGTTACCTTGGTGGTAGACAGTAATCCACTGTCGTCCGGATCGTTACCACACGTGATCTGTTGGGACCTTATGTGATTCTTCGCCACTGCAAGTCTCACGGTTCGGTTACCGGTTATCTCTAATAATGCAGTAAGCCTTTGTGGCTATGTGGTATATACCCCTTCCACTGTACTCATGCGCAAACATGTAATAAAAAAAGATAATTCATATTTTGAACCACAAAGTCCCAAAGAATGGCAACTTGGTAATTGAGGCCTAACGCAAACGAATTCTAAATCCTCAGGGCAAAAAACCGAACATTGGGGAGTTACCACTGTTAGGTAACGATAAACGGTACAAAATTAAGGGTTTCGTGAGGCATACCGTAGTTTTAGCCTCATCAACTCGGACGGGCGGTTGGAAAATTCCAAGTGTGGTTTAGAGGAGTTAGCAAATGACTAATGAGTGTAGATGCAGATACCAGATTTGTATGGAAGTGAGGAATAAAGAAAGTAGCTGGAAAACCGGAGATCGGTAATGTTCGACGGGAGAACTATTTTTATCTCAGTTATAAATGAGGTAAGGGGAGGAGAATGGGGGTTCGAGGGGGGTGGGTGGGTGGGTGGGTGGTATACAAAGTCATTATTGTGACTGCAACCGAGAATGTTAGTGAGTGCGATGTTTATCCTATGTATTGTGTGTTGCTAGGTTATTGGTGATGATCCTTCGTGATTTCTACATTTCAAGAGTTTTTTAAGTGAAACAAGAAACCCAACCCTGGGGCTTGGAGTAGTGAACTAAATAAGGCTCTAATAGTAAAAGTGGTGATTCTAACCCGAGCGACGGTAGAACCGTATACTGCCGAAGGAACGCTTCACCTTTCCCGAATAAAATTCACAAGGTAGCCACGAGAACCGATCTAATGTTCCATTATGTTGTGGGTCTTCCGTAGGATATGTAAGATAGTGAACGTTATGAAACAGTTCTCCCGGACCGTATACCGTTGTACAAACACGGAGCAGCTTGTGGGGAAAACGTGCCTTTTATAAATGTATAAAAGAGTTGTCTGCAGCACTCTATTTCAACTCCCCAAGGAGCAACTACTCACATGGTACTCTGATGACGGTCACACTGCGCACCAGCTCGACCACATCCTGGTGAGATCCCGCTGGGCTTCGTCTGTGAGGATTGCCGAGCGTACCGAGGTGCAAAAACGAGCAATACAAACATCACCGACCATGTCCTCCGACGCTCATTTTTCAAAATTTATCTGTCTACACGTGCTAGAGTGTCTGCACCCTCCCGGATAAACGTTGCTGCCCTAGAAAATTCAGGGGAGCGAGAAACGTTGTCACGAGCAATCACAACTCGACTTACCGACGCAACCAACGCACAAGCAGACGAAATTTCCGTGGAAGGGCAGTGGGCTCAAGTAAAGACGACAATCAAGGAAGCTACTTGGACGGTACTCGGGAGAACAAAAGGGTGGACAAAAGATTGGATCTCTGAGAGCACGCTGCAGCTGTCAACCAGAGCACATGAAGCTCGACTGGCGGGTAGTAACGAACGCCGCAGACTGCAACGTGAGGCCACACGCTCCGCCAAGGCTGATCGCAAAAGATACTGGATAGAAATAGCTGAAAAGATGGAGACCGCTTCAGGAACTGGTGACTTTAGTAAACTGTTCCGCCTTATTCGCAACGCCTGTAATCGGTTCTGCTAACAAGATTCCCTTCTTTGTGGCGCGGCAGGAAACCTAATACCCGAAAAGAGTAGGAAAATAGACCGATGGGTCAAACACTTTGGTCAGCTGCCTACAAACCACCGGACGGACCAACCAATATCAGCCCCTCCAGTCCAGTAC
Organism: Fasciola hepatica; assembly: GCA_948099385.1. Classification (NCBI taxonomy): domain Eukaryota; kingdom Metazoa; phylum Platyhelminthes; class Trematoda; order Plagiorchiida; family Fasciolidae; genus Fasciola; species Fasciola hepatica. The sequence continues at coordinate 11,116,554 of CANUEZ040000111.1, read as the reverse complement.
GAAAGCAACTGTAACCCGCCCAGTACCGCAGAAATCATGGAAATAATCAACAAACTGAAGGACAGAAAGTCTGCTGGGGAAGATAGCATCCCTCCAGAAGTGTATAAAGCATGTTCATCGTCATTAACTGACAGGCTGTGAACACTTTTTGGCTCCATTTGGCTAGAGGAAGCATTTCCACTTAACTGGGGAATGTACATTCTGCTGCCTATTTCGAAGGAAGATGATAAATCGTTATGTAAGAACTACCGAGGGATTAGCTTGATCGATGTGGCCGCAAAGATGTTTGATGCGTTGTTACTAGCCTTTTCTCCGAGGCAAAAGACTGGGGCACTCGCCCGAACCAAGGGGGTTTCCGCCGTAGCAGAGGCCGTGTGGATCATATCTCCACACCGCGCTGAATACTGAAGCACCGCTTTAAGTTCCAGCAGCCGACGGTAGCTTGTTTCATCGACTTCCGGTCCGCCTTTGATTTGATTAACCGCGAGTCTCTTTGGATCATAATCCAATTCAATGTGATGCCCGATAAGCTTTTAGGGCTATGGAGAGGGTGCTACTAGACAACTGGTGCTAGGGTTCATATGTGCAGTGAAGGGCCCCTCGAGTTCGCACTCCCTACCGGAGTTAGACGGGGCTGTCCTCTCTCACCGGTGCTGTTCAACTACGCCATTGACTGGACAATGCGACAGGCATTACACGATTACCCTGGCGTTCAGCTTAGTCAGGGAATCTGCATCTCGGACCTGGAGTTCGCGGATGATATTGTCGTGCTAGGAGACTCCCCCGCTGCGCTACAATCAATCTTCGACCGAATCAATTCCTTCGCGAGGTTCATCGGACTTGAATTAAATTCAACCCAAACAAAGGCTTTCACAACCCATCTGGACCCAACAATTCAGCAAGTGTCGATCAATGACAAGCCAATCGAATACATCCCTTCATTCAGATACCTAAGCTTAACTCTGCTTCCGAACGGCCAGGAGTGCCTTCCTTCAGCTAAGATGAACGTTGTGGACTCGCAGTGAAATCAGCTTAAGAACCAAAGTTTGTGTTTAGCGTGTCGCCATCCGCCCCGTACTTATCTATGGCTGCGAAACCTGGCCACTACGAGCTGAGGATGGCAGAAGTCTCAAGGTTTTCGACCACTGGTGCATGCGGCAAGTTCTCAGAGTCAAGTGGCACGACAAGGTGTTTAACGAGTAGGTAAGAAGACGATGCTTTGATATCGATGCGCTCTCAGTCCTCCAACGTCGACGACTGCAGTGGTTCGGCCATTCCCTTCGGCGACCCGAGTCAGAGGTAACCAGACAAGCACCCTGCCCCACTCCCTGCCCGGTTGGCTTTGTCGCTTTGGTGGGCAGCTCAAAACGTGGACCAGCACAATAGAGAAAGACGTAGAGCTTTTAGACCTTCGGTCGGTCTATGGATCTTGGCGATGGGAAAAGCACTGGGTCAAGATGTGTACCGAGCTCGCCTCCAACCGCCGCGCGTGGCCAACAATGGTCCGTGATATCCATGGAGCAGACATCCTCTCACAGGAGATGGTAGCGTAAAAGTAAAAGTAAAGTAAGTATAAAAGAGTGCAAAAAAATATAAAACAATAAATAACAACAAAAATGTTTGCACATGTTGCTTTTTATTACATACTTGCGCACGAATGCAGTGAAAGGGGTATATCCCTTAGCCTCAGGGGCTCCAGAACGTCAGCTATGCAAGCATGCTGGTTCGATGTCTAGTTTGTTCGTCGATAGATGGCGAACCCCTGTGTTGTGAATATGACAGTGGCAGATTGGGAGTTTCGAATAGCAGAATCAAAGAGTAGTAATGAGCGCTTTACTTGACTAATAACAGGCATATAGTGACTGAAATGTAAACAGAGAAACTTAATGATGGGTTACACAAATACACCAGATGATAATATCATGACATTCACTCCGGCCGTAATCGAAGGTGATTCGTTCGGAGTTTTAACAACAGTAGGAATTGTGTTCAGTGGGACAGCGTCTGTGTATAACTACGCCTCTCTGTTTCGTAGGTTGTAGGGATGTACTCGTTGTTGTTGTGCTAGTAGGCTCGAATGATCGGAAGCGGGTGAAGTTGGTTCCTCGACAGTAGTATCGCATCCATTCATGAATTCGTTCGTTTTGCCATCGGTCTCTGGGCCCTCCAGAATAGCGTGGCGATCCGGGGAGGACCGCAGATCTTGTGGTTTTTCCGGTCTGGCTTCCGTCGGTGACTCGGTCTCTTTGGGTGATAGCTGGCGAAGGGACACTGCTTCCTCTTTGCCATCTGCATGTGCGATGTGGGCGTACTGCTTATTGCACATGACCAGCTCCACTTCTACCAGGGGATCGTATTTTGAAGATCTATCGTGTCGTTTCTAAAAGACAGGGCCCGGGACAGTCAACCGGGATGTTAGCGACGTTCCGGTTGTTGATAGGCGAGCGTATCAAAACAGTCGTTCGTGTGGGATGCTTTTGGTCACGGTGCACAGGAGTGATCGTAGCGAACGGAGGGAGTCCAACAGTATCGATTCCCAATGTGTAGGTGGAAAACCTCTGGTTTTTAGGGCGAGGCATATGGTTTTCCATAAGGTGTTGTTGAAGCGTTCAACTTAGATTGCGGGTTATAAGCTGTTGTGTGGCTTACCGTTATTCCTTTGTCGTGTAAGAAAATCGTGAATTCTGTGGACATGAATGTTGCGCCGCGATCGGAATGGATGAATGCGGGAGTAACAGAAGTGGAAAGCAGGTAAAAGAGACATTTTATAACGGTAGATGTGGACATTCTTGCGCATGGAAATGCAAAAGGAAAACGGGAATATTCGTCCACAATTGTTAACAAATATCGATTGTGGGCGTGTGAGGGTAAGGGGCCCTTAAAATCGGTACACAACCTCTCAAACGGTTGTGTGGCTTTTATTAGTCGTCCTGGAGGGTTGTTACAAAATTTTGGTTTAAGCTCAGAACAGACGTGGCAGAAAAAGGTGACGCGTCGGACATCCTCGACTGAAAATAGTAGATTTTTTCGGTCGATCGAAACAGACCATCTTCGTGATACCTGGATGACACAACGAACTATGAATTTATCGCAGCTTCCCAACGTCCGCGATTGTTGCACAGACGTTGCGTGAAAGGGTGTCGGCCACTGTGTCATTTTTAACGGGTCTGTAGATTACGTCGTAGCTGAATTCAGACGGCTCAGTTCTCCATCTCTGGATTTTTTCGTTCTTGATCTTATCTTTTTTTTGTCCCGTCGTACGTAAAAGCGACTGATCTTTGGTCTGTAATTAGTTCAAAATGTCGGCCAAATAGATAGTGCCGCCATTTTCGCACCTCTTCCACGATAGCGTTTGCCTCCTTTTGGACTGCCGAATGATGCATCTCGCTAGGCTTCAATGTGCGGGAGAAAAGGAAAGCAACTGGTGGCTTGTTTTGGCTTAGTGATGTGGCATTGGTTTGTCAGAGACATTGGTTTCAACTACTGGTGGTGTGTCATAGTCCACTGTGACAGCTGTAGCGTTCTGGACGTCGTTCTTAAGGATTTCGAAAGCATTCGAACATGTTCTTGGATCGGAAATGTACTGTTTTTCACCAGTGAATTATTCTTGTCGGAAAAGGATGGGATCCACTGTGAATAGTAAGCAAACATTCCCGCCACTCGTTATGCTATTACATCCCGTGGGGGTGGCAGTTCCTGTATGGGCCATGTTCTTTCGAGGCCCGGTTTAATCACCCCTTTACGGACTTGGAAGCCTAGAAGACGGATCTCTGTGGATGAAGTAGTGGTTTTGGCTTTGCTAAGCGTAATTCCGTACCGCTTGACCGCTTGGAGAAAAGCACCAAGATTATGGTTGTGTTCCTCTTGGGTTTGTTCGCAGATAGTAACGTTATCAATGTACGCAAAATTGTCACGGATGCCTTCGTTTTTGATTATTTCGTCGACTGTACGTTGAAAACAAGCGACGCCGTTCGTCGCACCGAAGGGGATGCGTCGGAATTGAAACAGATTCCTGCAAGCTTCAAACCCGTGTGTATGGTTTCTCTGCCTCAGCTATTGGGGTTTGGTGATACGGGCTCTTGAGGTCGAGAGTACTGTATAGTTCGTAACGTAAGCTATTCTCGACCATTTTATCCAGTCGTGGTAAAGGGTTCACATCCAAGTAGGTAAAGCGGTTAGTGGTTTGACTGTAATCAATCACCATTCGTTGTTTGTGGTTAGTGTTCCTTGTTACGAGCACTTGAGCTCTCCATGGGGAAATCGAGGGTTCGATGATACCGTTTCTCAGTAGGCGATCGACCTCGAGGGCGACTCCATGATTTTGTTGCGATTGGTCTGCAATCCGAGGATAAGTTGGAGAATAAAAGTAGTGATTCTGTTTTGACGGCGGGTAATCCGTAGAAAGAGAGAAGGTGCCTCCCTGGCCACCGAAAGGTATCTCGACCTTATCGTGGAGACTAAGGAAATCATGCCCAAGTAGTACATTATGGCACAGGTTTGGTAGTACCAGGAGTTTAAAGTGCTTGTACATATGTTTATGTTGGATAGATACATAGCAGTAACCCGTGGTAGAGCAGGACAGTGAGATCGACGCCATAGTAATCTTTGAGTCCGTAGGCTGAAGTTCCCAATTGTGAGTGTGTACAACTGTAGGGGAAATGCAGCTTCCAGAACTACCAGTATCGACCAGTGCTTAGAGAGGTGTCCCATTAACAAGAATACTGGTGACTGTGCGTGATACACAGTTTGGGGCTGTGGCAACAAGCATACTAAATGGTAAGGGGTCGAGGGCAGAATTCACGTGTTTTTTGTGGGTTTGGATTTACAAACACGTTGGAAATGGCCCAATTTGCCACACGTTTTACATGTTGCTTCCCGGGCTCGACATTTAGACCGACGGTGTCTGTTGTATCCAAAAAAGTAACATATTTGGTCAGCTGCTGCTAAAACAGATATGCTGGAAGAAGTAGGGGATGTGACAGGTACGCATGAAATGGAGAGGGTTTAACAGCAAGAGACTGATTGATTATTTGTGTATAATTGTGACTGTTTATGAGCCAGTTCGATAGATCTGGCAAGTTTGTACTCCTCGTCAAGGCCTAATTCGTGTTGTGGTAGAAGCTTTTCTCGGGCTATCGAGGACTGCAGACCGGAGGTTAGTGTCCCGTATAGATTGGTTTGTATGTTCCAATGAGGTAACTGCTTAGAAATCACAATCCTTTGCTAAAGATTTGAGTTTCTGCAAGAACCGATCAACATCCTGCCCGTTTTCTTGCCTACAGGTTGCCAGAAGATATCGAACGTATACCACGTTTTTAGGTCTGAGGTAGATTTTCTTGAGTATCTCGATGGCAGCAAACAGTTGTTTGACCAACCGGGGCGAAGTCAGCCAACTGGTGATGTTACCAAAAGAGCCAGTCAGGAGATCCGGTTATGGGAGGCATTCTGGACCAATGCATTTCGTACCATGGTTTTGACTGCGGTCACTTACTATCTTAAATAGGCTGCTTGCTTTTGTAAAATAAAATGAGATGGTTCGAAGACAGAAATCTATTTTGACTGGAACTACCGGGACGGACCATAACAAGATCAGTATACGTAGGAACCTGGGATTGAAATGATATGCATAGCTTTTCTAGTATATTCAGTGATCACTTGAGATGCAGAATGAACTGCAGAATGTTGAAAATATTTCATTCCCGTCAGAAATTCGAATGGGGAAGTCATAAACATTGGTTTGCACAACGCGTCCAGTATTATGTAAAACAATGTAGGGAATCCTGTGGAGGTTGATACAATAGACTAGGAGCTAGGGGATTAACAGGGTCAACCAATTCATGACGTAATCGAAAGATATAAAGAGCCTGACTAGTGGGCTTGATCAAATACGGCATGCTCGACTTCCAGGGTAGAGCTCAAGATATCTACCCACTCTTTAGTTGGAGACATTGAAGGATATGGCTGGATGTGGTTATTGTATTCACACAGTTTCGTCATTTACTCGGTTTTATTATTTACACTTTTTGTAAACTTTCCATACCCTTGGTTATTTCAATTTCTTGCTGATAGGTTGCAAGGAGAACGGCCGTAACCATTGCATGGTTAATCATTTTTCACACTGATGTCTCCAGAGCTGTGGAAATACCAGAGAGAGAGTATTGTTCAAACTTCCCCTTCTTATGAGAAACTGACTTCTGGGTGACAATTACTGAAGACAAGGCTGATACAGTCAATATCCTTTTTACCTCTTGAGATATGTTCGGAGTCATCCGTCGATCTTTCAACAAACGCTGTCAGAACTGTACGCCCCCTCTCCCCGTATACGCTTGTGGTTATGAGGTAGGCGGTCTTACTGCAGTGATGAATTAACTATGGTGTTCAGTGTGTCGCAACCTCCCTTTCTTACTACGTACTTGAGCATGAATACAATGGAAGGAGCATACCCCATAGCCACAGAGGTTCACTGCACTATTATGGATAGCCGACAACCAGACCACGAGACTTGGAGTGAAGGACCACATAAGGTCCCCTTGTAGGTCAGGTGTGATAACGATCCGGACAACAGTGGATTACTGTCGGAAACTGTTCCGACCCGGGAAAGTACACAAACGGAGAGCACATTTACATTACCATGACAGAAAGTGAGAAAGTTGCACGGAGTCAGGTTGTTTTACCTTATGAAGCAGCCATTGTGAACACGAACACAAGAACGGATCCTTGTTGCTTGAATACATGGGAGGCCGTCTACAAGTCACTGGATTGTCTGTAAATTCCGTGATTATGTGGGAGAAGAAGTCGGCAATCCAACCCGGGGCCTAAAGTGGCTCTATTGGGAATTGTGGTTTTACTGTCTCAAGTGACGGTAGAACCACCCACCACCTGTTAATAGCACGAAGTCCTCAACTGTAATTCTGCTGTAGTAAGACTCAAATTTGTTCATCTTTTCAGTGTGGGTTCTTCTTAAGGTGAATGCTGATTGCCAAGCGCGGTTGCAACTTGAACCTTGCATTTGTACGCTCTGGTTAATGCACACTAAACAATGTTGCTCACGATCGCCTATCCCTTTCTGACGATTCGTGGGGAACTATTTTAGTTATCGTATTCTCATAGTACTGGACATTTGAGTGACGCACACGTGGTAGTTCACGCATGATACTAAGGAAACGACGTGGTAGGGTAACCCTCCTTACCCCGTTGTTTTTAATTCACCATCTCCATTCACTTTCCTCGCTATTTCATGATCTGTCCGTTTCCCCGAGTCCCGCATGTAATTACTGTTACCAACACAATTGGTTCTGTTCTTAATGCAAGGTGTTTGTACGGCTTCTGAATTTTTCCACCTTTAGCAAAGCTGAAATACGTTCCATTCCCAAATGCACCGGAGACCCTAGACCCACCCAATTTGTTCAGTCTTTAGTCCATTGCGGGACAGTTATCTCACTTTTATTTTTCCGCCGTAGTCATGGATTTCGTTCTCTGTGGTTCCAGTCCCTCCTGTTTTCAGTCATCTGCTCCGTGCACAGATGCAAGTCATCCAATTTGGTTCTACATGCTTTCCAAACACTTAAAAATTGTGAAGATATGTTCTCTGTTTTGTGCCTTCTCCTTCACATTTCCATCACATATCAACAAATTGGCTTTTACGCATTGTTTTATATCAAGCATTTTATTACACGATAAGAATTATCTCTCCCACAATAATTCGCATTTATCAAATGAAAGTTGCTTGGTTTGCCGTGACACCCGTTGGAACTCTGCTAGCACATGTATTGTAACACTAAGTATATTTCCGTGTGCGGTCATGCAAAGGCCAAATATGGGCGAACGTTGTTGACCACTCCCCAGTACTTAGACTTCGAGTAGATTAACAAAGATAAACAAATTTCCCAAACACCGACTCCATTCTCAGGCTTAGCAATTACTATCTCCAAAAGTTCTATTCAGTGTCTTGGATTTAAATGCGTCAAAATAATGTCACATGTGATTTCTGTAGCATGAACTCCGTTTGTTTTTAGCCTTCTCAGAGATGCAAAAAAAGCACTCTCCTGACATTCTGACTGGAAAAACAAGTTCCCGTTTTGTTGTAGTCGTGGATGATTGCAGTCCTGGTTGGATGGATTGCTTTTGGAATTGTCTCATCCAGCAGTCCTGCTCCCTTCGTCCCTGTCTCATAGTTTCTGCATCCGTTTGTTCTTATCCCGCTCCATTCTCCAGTCAGACAATGACGTTGTCAGCGGATAAATTTTCCGATGTACACAAGTTATTCGAACATATATGTCAGTATGCGCGAGATCGATATGCCGATTTTCCTCATACACCACCTTACATTTTCCTGGATTGTTTTTCCTGGATGTTGTTTCAGTGCCCCAAACAAACAGAGTTCGAGTTTTGGGCTCGCCGTTTACTCGGGATCCTTTCCGAAATTTCATCTTCTGAGTTTGTTGGCCGTGTGACGCTTACCTATCGTCCCGTTCGGAGTCATCATCGTTCTCTTATTGCCAGCTCGGATGCTGTGTTATCCTCATTCAATCAGTGTGTTACTACCCTGATCACACTACAACCGCCATTCGTACTTTCGGGTTTATCTTTGGCAGCAACCAACGACACCGATAATCGTACCTGCAAGATGTCGTTGTGGCATAGTCGTGCTAGACAGACTGATTTTAACACCACAGTCGCACAGAATAAGAATAAACCAGCCTTATATGAATGTTTTACAGTTCAGATGAATCTGACCGACTGGACCTTCCGTCAATTCATAACTGTGATGGAATCCGATTCGGCAACTGTTCCGACCCAGGAAAGTATACAACCGGAGAGCACATTTGCATTAACTATGACAGAAAGTGAGAAAATTGCACGGAGTCAGGTTGTTTTACCTTACGAAGCAGCCACTGTGAACACGAACACAGAAACGGAGCCACAATCTTCAGGGATGACAATTCACTATCAGCCAGATTGTTTTGATGATTTAGATGACGATGATCCCGATGATGACTTGGAAATTTAGTTTTTCTACTTCTGTTTTTCGCTTCTTTATCACACACGAAATGAATTACAGTAAAAGAAGTAAACGCCATAGTCCGAAACCATACTGTAAAAGAAGTTTTTAGGGAACACTTACATCAAAACCAGTTTGTTGATTCCGTTTTGGAAAAGAGAAAGGTTGTAAGTGGGTGAAAGGACAGAGGAAGAAAGAGTGTTTTATCACTTAGCCGTCATGGGGGAAAAGATTGACAGAAGCATAATAGGGGTGACCTGCTGCTTGTGCTCGGAATCGGCGTTGAAAAGTAATGGAAATAGAAACGGCCGAGGCAAGCTCGGAGGAACAAAAGTCAAAATAATGGTGGTAGAATAGGGATAACGAAGCAGCTGCCCGACGATAGGCAAGCGACTGCAAATTGGATGTTTAAACCGGGTCATCTACTAGATGAACGGCTTTACGTTAGACCCGGTCAAAAAGAAACAAAGAAGAAGACGAGGCTGCGCCCCACACGTGACAGCAGCATTCAAGTGTGAGATGAATCTGAGCTTTATGCAGTAATAGGAAGTGGGATGGTCTGAAGAAACGTCTGGCACGGAATAGAAAACCAATCTTGTGTACAGCACAAGAAGCAGGCGAACATATGTACGAAGACCCGAGTAGAGAAGAGACGACTGAAAAACCCAGGAAATGCATCCAGTTGGAGGAACGACAGGGAACCGGATCAAAGTCTTATTAGTGAGAAAAGAAATGGTGTTTGAGAGAAAGATGTTCTAGAAGCATTGAATAGAACAAGAGATCTGTTCAGGTTGCGAACCGAGCAATACTACAAGAGCACAACGGTCACGGTTGATGTTGGTGGTGGCATGGTAGGAGGTGAGATACGAAAGGGAGTAGTGTAGGATAGTATCGTCAGCTAAAGCGTAGATGGGGTTAGAGGTGGTGGACAAGAGGTCATTAATAAAGAGTGGAAAGAGAGTGGGTGAAAGTACAGAAAATTGGGCGACACCACCATTCACGGCAAAAGACTGATTGTATCCCCATCGTATGGAGTAGAGACAGTCCGGTTACGTCCACAAGACAACAGCTGGAGGAAACCCAAAAGTGGGCAATTTCGACGGCAAACCACTAAACCAGGCATGACCAAAAGCCCTCAATATGTTTAGTGAGACCAGGCGTGTTTCTCTGTGGTTATCGAGTGCTGCTGACCAGGAGTGCGAGACCATAGCCAGTAGATCACCCGTGAAACGACAAGGTCGGGACCCGTATTAACGATTGCTTAGCGATCCCACCTGGTCGAAAGTTTTTTATCTCCATGACTTTTGAAATGACAGAGAGTAGGGAAAGAGGACGGTAGTTGTTCGAGTCGGAGAAGTCGCCGTGTTTGGGAATTGGAAAAATTACGGCTTTTTTCATGTGGCGGGATATGTTTAAGATAGGAGAAAAAGCCGAAGAAGATGACTGTTAGTTCCGTTCACAGAATTAGGGTGGGACTGCCTTTCTGTGTGCAACCAAACGGTTGAGATACGCGTAAAGCCTCGGATCGAACGTAATGAACACCGAGATTGTTCTGAAATACGGTTCTCAAATCGTGAGGTATCTCAAATATAATAGTCGTTCAATGCACCTGACAGAATAAGGTACGTCAAGGGGAAATAAGACAACACACAACTGTGTTCAAAGAGCTTGCGTACAAAGGCAAAAGGCACCGTCAAACGCAGACAGCCGCGGCTGTGTCAAAGAGCGTACAAGACAGCGCCCGTCTGTATCCAGAATGCCAATGAACCGGGTCACCGGCTGCCAAACGAAATGTGTTCAGGGTTAACACGTGATGCGCGTGAATAGAGCAGAGATTACAGTGACACGTCGCTTAAAACGGGAACCAATCAACTGAGAGAAGTCAGGTGCACACAACTGAGCCGAGACGGCGAACAGAGGGTCCGTGGATCGTCTAGTAAGTTGTGTGTGTCAACGAGTGTGCGACAAGCCAGACAATTGAGCAAGATTTGAAACATTGGGTCCTTTTGATCCAGTTCATCAAAACAGATAGAAAACATAAATTGTGAGATGCAAGCATTCCTTTTAGTCTTCTAATTCGCATACGTAAAACATGCGAATTCGTGTTCGAATGGAGCACAGAGCAAAACAATGGAATAGATAGTGTCAAGCGAAATTAGGAAACGATTCGGTAAACCTGATTGGTTACCGCCACGGCAGGCACACATTGTGGGTCAGCAGTTTCTGTGCACACACTAGAGGCCTAAGTCTACTTATCAACACAACCTCACAAAAAGCTAGGAGCTTTGGGTGCCGATTCCATGCAATCACTCGGAACGCTTGACCCGGGTCAATCCGATGACGAAAGGTCACAAGGTGTTTCGCGATCGATGAAGCCGAGTTTCTAGTCGTCGTATGTTGTCCGGGTGGAGGATGACTCATCCACTGCACTAACCACTTCGGTACATGCTCTCCCATTCTTTGACTGGGGCAACGATCCGTTCTGCCTATGTAGGCGTCACCGCAGCTGCAGGTGAACCGATAAATGACGTGAGAGGCATTCAGGTTCGCGACACTGTTTGAATGTGCTTGGAGGTTTAGTCGTTTGGTGGTTTGTGAAATCTGCAATTCAGCCGCCAAGTAGGTGCGCTTTAGCGCACACTTTAGATTTTGGCTAATCCGATTGAACAGATGATCCCTTTCAAATGGTAACACTAGAGTAGCGTTTTTTCTCGACCGTGTCGACTTGTACGGTCTAAGGCCTTTCTCTTTTGCGGATCTCAATGAACTTATCAGGGTATCCATTGGCACAAAGAGTTTGGGATAAGAACTCTTCTTCCTTTTGCAGTTGGTCTACACTGCAGATTTTACGAGCTCTGTGAAACAGGGTTTTGACCAAGCCCCTTTTGTAGGCAACTGGAGAACTGAATATATTGTCCACTCCATGTTGCTTTACGATGGATAGTTTTCTGAATTGTCCCATCTGCATGTTTGGTCATCATGATATCCAAAAAAGTGAGACTGCTGCCACTCTCTGTTTCACATGTGACTGATAGATTGGGATGTATGGTGTTCATTAGGTTGAAGAACTTAGTAAACCGTTCTTCCTCAGTAAAAATCAAACATGGAGTGGACAATACATTCAGTTCTCCAGTTGCCTACAAAAGGGGCTTGGTCAAAACCCTGTTTCACAGAGCTCGTAAAATCTGCAGTGTAGACCAACTGCAAAAGGAAGAAGAGTTCTTATCCCAAACTCTTTGTGCCAATGGATACCCTGATAAGTTCATTGAGATCCGCAAAAGAGAAAGGCCTTAGACCGTACAAGTCGACACGGTCGAGAAAAAACGCTACTCTAGTGTTACCATTTGAAAGGGATCATCTGTTCAATCGGATTAGCCAAAATCTAAAGTGTGCGCTAAAGCGCACCTACTTGGCGGCTGAATTGCAGATTTCACAAACCACCAAACGACTAAACCTCCAAGCACATTCAAACAGTGTCGCGAACCTGAATGCCTCTCACGTCATTTATCGGTTCACCTGCAGCTGCGGTGACGCCTACATAGGCAGAACGGATCGTTGCCCCAGTCAAAGAATGGGAGAGCATGTACCGAAGTGGTTAGTGCAGTGGATGAGTCATCCTCCACCCGGACAACAGACGACAACTAGGAACCCGGCTTCATCGATCGCGAAACACCTTGTGATCTTTCGTCTTCGGATTGATCCGGGTCAAGCGTTCCGAGTGATTGCATGGAATCGGCACCCAAAGCTCCTAGCTTTTTGTGAGGTTGTGTTGATAAGTTGATAAGATTGGAAAAATGAAATCCAGTATTCTAATGGAAAATCCACTTGCGTTTTTCATACCGAAAAGCCGGATGCCGCGAGCCGGAATCGAACCGGTGACCTTCCACACGACCTGCAGGTGCTCAACCAGCTGAGCTATCGCGGTCCGGACATTCGGGTGTGAATGACGCAAGTGCATAATCGGTAATGCGCGAACCACTATTCCAATGATACACAGTAACTATCCTGGTTTTAATCATTGGGCTAGCGTCGTCGGTCGCTTCCCAACGGGACGAACAGCACACAGATGACCGTGATCCATTGGACATTGAACTATATTCACAGAATGTATTGTTGGCACGAGGAGCCTGGACCGACGAGGCTAGCCCAATGATTAAAACCAGGATAGTTACTGTGTGTCATTAGAATAGTGGTTCGTGCATCACCGATTATGCATTTGCGTCATTCAAACCCGAATGTCCGGACCGCCATAACTCAGCTGGTAGAGCACCTGCCCGCCGTGCGGAAGGTCACCGATTCGATTCCGGCTAGCGGCGTCCGGCTTTTCGGTATGAAAAATGCATGTGGATTTTCCATTACAATGAGATCCAGGCTCCTCGGGCCAACAATACATTCTGTTAAATCCAATTTGTTTTATGAAGTTTCTGGTTAGACACCTGATGGTCCGATGAGAATTGTTCTTCGGCGTGCGACCAGTTCACTTTTGATTTCATGGCCTACTGGCATTTTTTCCTTTCAGATGCGGTTTGGCTGGCTTGGATGAGTGTGCTTTCTTGTGTTGCTTTACACATCCCATGGGTGCGAGAACGAAGAACAAGGGTTAGATTCGACATTTTAGCGAATACAGAACCTACGTTGCTATTGAAAAGACACGAGTAGAACATCTTCGCTGGAGGGGTACAGCCAAGAGCAGCCTGACAGTCAGCACAGATGCGTTTATTGTGTCGAAAGTAATCCCTTGATATATATGATCGGTTAGATCAGATTGGGCGGGAAGTCCAATATTCTGTTTGAACAGAGGTATTTTTGACCGCATATAGCGACGTACAGTGATCATAGCGAGTAAATTCCTTTAATTCGGTGCGGTGGCGGTCAACACAGAAATGTAGCGTAGCCAGTCCAAGGGCTCGCCAAACAACAGTGTTTACTGTAAATGTATGACCACGGAGAGTAGTACGAGTAGTGTAACGGACTCCTAGCAGTCGTTGAGATACGCGTAACACAATCCAAAAACGCCAAGCGTCCAGTTGTGGTTTTCAATACGGTTCTTTGTAAAACAATCATGAATAAGACAAAAACTGTACAAACCTCAACGGTAACCGCTCCGTGAATCGGAGTCAGCCAAATGCGAACAAATTCAGGATCGCTTGAGTTTCAAGCGGTCAAATAAGCGAAACATCTGGGAAATGTAGGTCAAGGGCCACAGAAAAAAATCACATTCACCAGTCAGCGGTCACTTAAGGTCAATGTTCGGTGTGTGGTTCAGCGAATGAGCAAGTGTGGCGCAAAACGTTAATGAAAAACAAATTGGGAGTGACGGTAGGGGTGTCAGATCGATCCTGAGCTAGAGCCTCGAGTTTGGTTGTTCTGTCGATTACAAGTAAAATAAACAGGAATTCGACCGTACTTCAGGATTTCTACCGAACTGAGGTGACCCCGGATTTTTTGGACAGACTGTACTCTGATTCCGCTTTCCAGCGGTGAGTTCAGAATAAATCACTCATCAGGTAGAAGAGACCTGCTATCGAAGTTACCAAAGTTGTTTCGAAAAGGGCTAAATTGGTAAAAACGTTGGAGGTCATTGTCTTCGTTGAGATTTGTACCTTTGAATTTGTATTTACAAGGTAGATTTATGCGAGCAGTACGCCAACACTTCAAATATTAGACGCAAAAAATAAGCTAGGTGCTACAAGCGGAAAAATATTTTGATAAATGTGCACAGATAGGTTTCCGTTTCAATAACAGAGATTAAAGGAAAACTAGATTATTTATTAAGTTTTGTAAGCAACTCAACTTTTATCCTCTCCGCATTGGTCAAAACCCAAGCACAATAAGGCACGGGAGTGATTTGCACAGATTTGTTCTCAAGGAAAGATGAAGAAACGCTGAACGAGTAAATGAATGAAAACGACAAATGGACAAGTCTGCGTGTGACGGATGAGTAGGGTGCTGGAGTATCTTGTGGCTAGGTTCAAACAACACTCAATATGCCAATCAAAGAGTTCAGTCAAAAGAATGTCAGTGGGAGTGGCTGAAAAACGACTTAATATTACCAAGCCTCGATATACGGCTTTAAGGTCCTATTGAAGAAAGCCGGAGAAGAATGATAGGGGAAAGTTAAGCAGGATGAGGAGAACCCACTACATATGAACTTGGAAATAACTGACTGTGGTGTCCGAAAATACCTGAGCTTCTGTAGTTGAACAGAGACGTTGCAATTTTCCAGTAGTTGTGAATGTGAGTTGTACATGTCATATCACTATAAAGGATAATTTCAAAATGCTTAACGGAGCTCACTCAAGATTAGGACTTTGAACGAACTAAAAAGAAATCTGCGGTGAAGGAGCACGAGAACTGCTGGAATCAATTTCGAGGCAATCGGAAGGGCTAGATTTCAAATCAGATCGGCTGGAAAAATGTTCTTTTTGTGATAGGTTTTCACAGGAATTTCAACAGTCAGAGATAACCTGTCGAAGAACAACCTGGACAGTACTCGCGATTTAGTACTCGATGTGCACTGCTAGTTGAGTCACAAGGTCACGCGGGTAGGTGTGGAAATTCGGTAAGTGAAATGTACTGATTACCGGTCCAGAATACGCTGCCTATGGCGTACTCTAATCTTAAAATGTAGTGACTTCAGACTTGCTTCAAACTAATAATATTATCCAACTACTGATATACAGTACACAGAGGGAAGTGTACCGTTTTGCCTGTAGGGTTTTGTGATTAAAAATCGATCACTGATCGGACTGTCCTCGTGGTCGTGTAACCCACTGTGGAAGCCTGATACGCTCCAAATGGCCAGGTGCACAAGTCCTGCGCTAGCAATCAGCTTTCACTACCACCAATTGGGCAGACGGTTAATATGCTTAATGACGTTAGTAATTGTTTCTAATCGGTAACTGTTTCATTGCCTGTTATGTTGGTCTTATGAGAAGTTTCGAATTACCATTTAAAAGCAGTCACCTTGACTACAGCATGCAGGGATAGACGTAGAGCGAAAGGTCGAGGAACATCATGTAACTTAATGTTACTGACTTACATATCCATATACGATAATGATACGGTCGTAGGAGATTGATGTGGGAACACATTCAGTTAAATAACAGAAAAATACAAAGGCAACCCACTAAGGGTTCGCTGATTGTGGCGCTTCTGATTGCTACTGCTTAGTAGGAATATTCCTAGGAAATCAAACCAATTACCAGTATAATAGAGCTCGAAGTGAGCTACAAGTAACATTATCAGTTCGATGAGTAAGCTGTTCTAATACAAGATCTCCATTTGCCTTCACGCACAGTCATGTACCACTGCCTATAACCACTAGTCGGATGAATCTCGTGGACCCCAAGTGGAAGCCCGGCACGCCTAAATGGCCAAATGCACTGGTCCGGATTGTAATACCTTCCTTCTACGTGACGGACTGATCAGTTAATGGAGTTTGTCCCAAAGGTTCAGCCTGTATAGTGTGCTTAGTCTCTTGATTGAAACAATTTTATTCAAAGAGCTTTGTCAAATAGGGATTAATCTCCGTCGGTTTTGCGCGGGACCAAACACGGCGGTGAGCCACAGCTTCGCCGACGAAAAATATCGCTTCGTCTGTGAACAAAAACGACCGATATCTATGCATTTTAAAGACCAGAGACAGCATCCCATTCGCTTGGGTGGACCGTTGTTGTTCAACTTTTGCCTGTTTGTTATCTTGTAACAAGGAAACTCGCCAACCTTCACACTCTTCAACCATGATGTATGTGATACATGAAAATAGCTGGCCAATTTCCTCATACTTTTACGTCTACAGTTTGACACCTACCGGAGAAAGTCCTATGAGACAACACTGTTCAACTCTGGTCTCATTCCTCCTGGTTGCTTTCGACTTGAGAGAAGTTTCGCTTGACGGAACTTCTGTATGAGATTGAGAACGCACTTCCGAGAGAGGCAAACGGTCTGCTCGCCCAATAGTGAAAATTTGAGCCTTTTTTGTAATGTTTTATCTTGTTCCATAGACCAACTCCAAAACCCCTAAACTTTCATATTCCGTAAGCTGTAACAACACCATCTGCTCTTTGCCTGAATTATGATGAATGAATCACATCGGACTACTTGTGTTCTACCATTTCCAGCGGACCAGACTCAACTAGGTTCCTCGTAAGGGAACACGTGGGTCAATCAAGTTAGGCTTTAGCTTCGTCTACACACTATCAGATCACACCAATATCACCATATGGTAAGCAACCAAATTAACTGAAAAATAACTTGGAGTTGGATGTCTATGCTCCATCTCGAAGTCGAATCCACCTGGACGACATTCCAGTAAGGTAATTACGTCATTTTCGCCACTCTCTCTAAGGGTGAAATGACCTTTGTTTGACAGATTTGTCTCAATCAACCATTTGATCAGTGGGCCGAGATTTTCCTCACCCATGGGCTGACTTGTGAGTCGAACGCACAAGGGTTTGGGGACACAGTGGTATCATGAGGCGGTTCCACCCTGTACGGTGTTTCGCGTTCTGTTCAGCGGCGGAACGAAAACTGATTTCCATCTCCGGAGATCACCCATCTTTTATAGTTCGTTGTGGTATACGACTTGAAATCTGACGTAAAAATCGCGTTTTTTAGCAGTGATTGTCAAAAACTCGTCTGATATTTGTGGACTACATTCACAAAAATTGTCTGATGCACTACCCATTTACAAAAAGTATTCGTTTAAATAGCGTGGTCGAACAATGCAAAAATCACACAGGAAAACGGTGAAGGTTGGTTACTGACTAAGCATCATGAACACAAAGGTAACTGCTTAGACTTTCATATCCCCTTCGCCTCTGTTTCAGTGATCGCAAATGAACCTAGGTCTGTCATATAAAAACTCGATTTCTGTTACCACCGATACGACAGCATGATCTTGGGAACAAATTTAATGGAAACTTATTCGCCTAATTTGATCGACATAGTGAATGATCAGAACGGCAACATTCATAAGTGTTTTGTACCAATAATAGCTCCCCTCAATCCTCTATTTCAAGACATTAAAAAAAACTACATTGGAGAAAATAATGCTTTTTTATTTACTTCTCTCCCCGTCACTCGCACAAAACACATTAGGTTATGCATGATACAGCAACGGGGAGCAAATTTCATTCAAACTGCTAGTGTACAAATGAAAAGCAAGTGTGTTAGAACCTAGAGTAACCATGACGACTAGGTCGGGAAACCCCATTCTCGGCGCGTAGAACAGTTTATGCCAAGTCGAGCATCTTTCCTCTTTCTGCCTGTACAACTCGCATCAATCACCTCAAAGCTTCGGTCACTATTCCCACTTATCGAATCACAGAAACTGGCATGGTTTACGCTGACGACTGACGTTAGTAAATGAACTGCTTACATCTCAGACAGCTTCCGTTCAAATTCAAAGTGGGACCAGAAAACCCAGAAAGGTTTGCAAACTAATCCTGAAACAAATTAACGAAAATTCGAACTCTATAATGTAGTACGGAACAATTACTAGCTGAACCGCTCAGAAAAATAGAGAAGCAGAATAAAAAACAATAATGCGCAAGGTGGCAGCCAAAACCAGAGCACAGACGATGGAAGTTGTTGGCTCTTTGAACGAACTGGACTGATCCCGATGCATTTGGAATCATTTACTCGAGAACCACTGTCTCGTTAAAGTCTGAAGGTTTCTGCTTACTGGTACATGATGCGACTTGCTTGTGAAACGGATGACCCGGATATGACCGCTAATGGGGTAAGTAGACTTGTGAAGCCATAGATGAGAGGTGAATGAGTGCCAGATGGAATTCCAAAACCGGAAGGATACGCTATCTGTACAGGTCACATCCCCAGTCACAAGGGCAACCTCTACCTATCGTCTCGGAATTTTTGGGTAAGATCAGTACTGTCAATGAAGCGTCTGTTAAATTCCAACAAAAATCTAGGTTAATTTCCCCAATCTGGAGTACTGATATTTAGGATTGACAACTCACATTTCAGTCATTTCAGACAAGAATCGTCAAATTGGACACATCTCGAAAAAATGGACAAGCTCGAATCAGGTTAGACCGCCTATATCGATGCGAATTTCCTCCAAGACGTTCACTTTGCTAACAAGAAAACTTGCTATTTTGTTTGGCATCAAACTGCCATAGTCGCTGTCGGATGTAGTATTTCTTCTTCACTGCGACGGAGCCTAATGGGTTGCTTTTACTTACAATAATGACAGCAATAATACATTCTCATTTTTGGGAATAGATTCGTGATGTGTTTTCGGATGCAACTCTGAATCCTGTCCATGTGACGGATCAAGATTCTGGTAATAGGACGTGCACTGTGACTGAATAGTCAGCACGAACGACTTTACCTGGCCCCAAATTAAAAAAGAAAGTTATTGTTGCGACATTTCCCATTTTGTACACTCAGCGGCGTAGGATTCACAATATGATTGGTTGACCCAATAGATTTTTCTTACTGGTTGATCTTGCTGGTTGTTATGACTACCCCAGACGCTCTACCCTTCACTACTTATTCGGCGAATACATTCAAGTTTTGTAAACATTGGAACTACTTGGTCGATTCCACCTTTCTATCTCGAGCATTTGAGAGTGAGTTATAATTTCCCTTACATTGTTTGCACCAATACAGAACGATTGTGTTAGTTAACTGTTGAATTCTACGGTTCCTATGTGATTGATTTCGCACATTCGCCAAGCTTTCATTATGCATGTTTTGAGTCTATCATATAAACAGAGTTCATTTATCGTGCAGCAGTTTTAGAGTCCTGGAAAATGTCTTCGTTCGAAGTGGATGAACTAACAAGCAAGATCAGTGGAAAATACGAAATCAAAAGAAATGAGATGTTGAAAGAAATACGATCCATTAATGACTGCATTGAAGGCACAGAGAAGGTGAGAACCGAACCTGGTTTAATGTGCAAATAATTTTGTTTAGATGACGAGCTTGCACAGAATAACAGTGACTACAAACCACAAAACTATAAAAGCAAAACATTAACCTCTTAGTTTCGGCAGGGCATATTGAACCGATTTAGTAAGCAATTATTTATTTGAAAATTACTTAGGGTTGAAAGTGACACTTCAAATGCCAGTGCGGTCTTTCGTGGCTGCAGAGGTAGTGAATTTTTCCCATTTATCCATTCTCATTTTCGTTTGACCGTGAAGCACAAGGAGAACAAACAGATGGCGTGCAGAAAGTCTTTCACCTTCTATGCTAGTTCAGGTTTGGTCTGCGTACGCTTCAGATCTCGGTACTATTAACACCTTCTAACACTGTGAATCACGGGGTTTGATCATTATCTGTAGAAACATATATTTGTGAGTAGTGCGATGCCTTTGAATGACGGATCCACTGGAGAGGCTGAGTACCGTACTACTGCACCCACTTTCAATGTTAAGAATAATACTGCTAAGGTTGCTGCTCTTACTATTATTACTTCAATTTATGTGGAGGAGTATGCTTACTACTAACTGAAGAAAAAATTCATCGCCCGAAAATAATTGTGAATCATGTGGTGACAGTGAGCGTGATGATATCACACAGGCATAATGGGAAGAACCGGAGCCATGCAGAAAAACTACAGAATTGCGTACTCCAACAGAAAAATGACTGGTTCAAATGAACTGGATATCTTAGATGCCAATGAGAACTTGTTGTTATGGTTGACTGACATTTTTTGTTACCCAAAGGCATGCCTAAACGATTCGTTTACCAAGTCTTTTGCTTGTCTTTCCATTACAACAGTAGTACTATTCCCCTTATTACTGAATTTATTTTCACTCGATTTGCTCCTTCTAATGGCGGGCAGTGGGAAAGCATAGGCATAGCAAATCAATCTCGGCACGTAATAATTGCTAGGTATTTATTAAACAACAATTTGTTGGTTAGGAGCGTTAGATAACGACCAACGGTCCCGGTCGGCAACCCCGTGTCAATAAATGTGCGCTCGTTGGTAGGCTTTTGTTTGAATAAAGCCCAGACAGTAAAGATGCGACTTCGGAAAGAATAGGAAGTGTCACGAGCAATGGTAACGTGACTTAATTTGAGGAAATGGAGAGTGATTGTGGACCATTCGATTTCGATCGGTGGTTACTTGAATAAGCAGTCTTCTGCCTCAAATACTTTGTTGTTGAACCACCACCAAGAAGTGTTAAGCGCATTCTGTCGTCTGTAGCAGAAGTAACTGCGATTGCAAAGAATATCTGCCTCCGTTGGCACAGAACCAGGTTGTGAGGACGTGGAACTTAACTTGAAGAGTCAATACAGGGAACAGTGACTTATCTCTGCAGTCAATTTTCGAATCTCAATCCATGGAGAACAATCGGCTCCATTCAGCGTTTTGAACTAGCTGGAGGTGGTTGAACAGTTATCATCACGGGCTTGGGATAATAACGCCCTGGGTTCGATTCCGGCTACCGCGGTCACTTTCCCATTTGGCAGTTCTTCACTGGCCGCGATCTCTTTCCTGAATTGTTTTATAGTAAATAAAAAGGAATCAAAAAAGTACTATTATGCACATAAATTTCTTAGCCGCATATTAAAGATTCACGCAAGGTTATCTCCCATTATTCTCAAAGTGGAAAGCAATGAAACCGAATTTTCTAAGATTTTACCGGACTATTATTACCTCGTACGCTGTTCGTTTGTACGTCACTTGCTTGACACATTTGTTAACGTTCTTGTCATGATGCAAACAACAGGATTACGCCAATGGTAGCATTCGTTTGGAAGCTAGGGTGATATTTGCAGCAAACAAGTTCGCTTTAAAAAGATCTTTCCCAAGGGGTTGTCTTTGGTGCATCGATAATGAGAAGCAGGAAAGAGTTTCGGTGATACGATACTATGTAAAGACATAAGGTAAAACCGGTTCGACGCTAGAAAAGTGTTACTTTTGTCAGAATATCTTCGTAATAACCTGAAAACTGATTTTCGCTCCACAATCCAGTGATATCATGGACTTAAGTTAAAAAATCCAGTTTACTATTTTTTTTCCGGAAAATTTCTTCTATGTTTGCAAAGCTACACAAGATTTTGGTTTCTTTTCATCGATTTCCAATAACACACATGCAAGTTCAGCTGTTCTAGCCAGTCTGTATCGGAAGAAGTCAGTTAGCATCTTAATAATAGTAAAATTTCGCGCCTGAATTAATGCATTTAGTGATGGAATGTTCCAACTATGTTCAACTATCATAATTGAAATAATATTGAATTCTTATAATGACCATGAACTCGGATTGAATTTCGGAATGGAGTACATTTTTGAAGTTCTTAGTTTCACGTGGTGATTATTTCAGATAGAATTAGAACTACAATTTCGTGGAAAACATCACACAAATCCTTCTGTTCTTTGCAGGCAATTCAGAAAAATCGACAGAGCTACAAAAAACAAATGGAACGTACACAAAAGCTACGTCAAGTTCCTTTGAAGAAAATCAGAATAATTATACTTGTGAGTCATTTTTAAACACCGGGTTTGAATCCGGGACTTTTCACCTCAAAGGCGCGTATAACCACTGCGCCACCCAGCTCCCGTCATGGCTAATCCGAACCGCCGAGTTAAGCTTATTCAGATGCCGTCCTGGTCACTGGTCCCTTACTGATTACAACAGAAATCTTGGCCAAGTGAATGATGACGAATATGTATCTGAACCGTATCTGAAAAGTTTTCCAACCAACAATGCTGTAGATCTCGTGGTTCCTACCTATGCAGGAGCCAATGGAGACAACACTCGCCGTCAAAGTTATGGCTTTCCGACCAACTCTACACCTGAATAGCAGAACAGGACGCGGGATTCCATGGGGTCTCTTAATAAGTATGTTCTCCTGCAAACATTGCTTGATGGAATGCCCTTCGGACAGCGGTTTCAAGTGGAGTCTGACGTCGCGCAACACAGCGATCAACTCTATTATGGACATCTTTCCAGTCTCAGTCTAAAGTTGCCATGCGGGCAACTGGTAACAACTAAACTGAAAATGACCACTTGCTATATACTCCGATATTCGGCTCTCTCTTAAGGGATGGGAGTGCGTATTCGTGTTTTACTCTACGGTTGTGAGACCTGACCGCTTCACGCTGAGGATGCTTGGAGTCTTTCTGTGTTTGACAACCGATGTCTCTGAAGCATTGCTCACATCTGTTTGGAACATTGAGTGAGTAATGACGAGGTGCGCCGTGGTGTGTTTGGCACGGATAGCCTCCCTCCTTACGAAATGATCGCTCTACACCCCCTCCGGTGGCTTGGTCGTGTTTGACAAATGCCTGCCCATTGTCTACCTTTCCGTGCTCTATTTGCACGTTTTGGGCTAAGCCTGAAGAAGCGACGTGGCGGCCAGGCCATGACTTGACGTAGAGGCATGAAAGAGCTAGCATCAGCATTGACTTCGGTTAGCGCTTACGGCCTCCCTGGTTGGGGCCCAAGGTATTAGCATTGTTGTTGGTTAGAGGCGCTCAGGGACACATCTGAGAATAGAAGTCAGTGGCGCGAATGCTGTGCCATCTGTCTGTCGAACTCTTGTGCCCCGTAATCACAAAAACACCATTCCGACAAACAAAATGACAAAAAGCATCAAAAAGTGTAGGTTGAAAAGCAAAAAAATCGGCATTCTATTTTCCTTTCATTAATTATCTTTTTTACTGTATCGTATTCCCCTTCACTTATTTTATAACTGTCTTTGTTGCGTTGGCACTATATATATATATATATATATATATATATATATATATATATATATATATATATATATATATATATATATATATATATATATATATATATATATATATATATATATATATATAAACAGCCAGCCAGTCTACAAAGCGAAATCGAGGAGATATGAATCTTTGGACATTGTAGGATAGCAATGAAAGATTTCAAAGTGACTAAGAACTGCAATTGTTTTGGGCAACTCATAACTCGGTTTTATGATTTCCGTAAGTTCTTGATAGCTGAAGTTGACGTTCAGACTGCGAACGTTTTATTACAGGCTAAGATGAATTTGTCAGTGCCGATCGATGAAAGTTTTGTGATCTGAACGCTGAGGTTAACAGTGAAACAAGCATGAATGCTAATTATTGATAGCTTGTCAGTGATAGGGTTGTATTCGGTCACTGCCGAACACTGGATGTGCGTCAAGTTTACTGATTTACTCAAAACTGATAACTGCCATGTCAGAAAATATTTGAGTCAGCCATATTTTAGCAACAGGAGACCCTCTATGATACTGAATACTTTGAGTCGAGAGTAACTATATTTTGAATATCTGCTTTTCATTTCAGGATCTAAGTAGATCACTTCACCAGGTTCAAACAGAAATAAGGAAGCACGTGTGTTGGTTGCATGCCACTAGAGGTTGGATCCTACTCCATACAGAATTTCAGCGGCAGAAACAAGAGTGCTGGTTACGCCGTGTACACGCGATGCGTCAACGTGTAAGTTTCGCGGCAGCTCATGTCTGCTGAAATGATCCAAATTCTGAGTCACTGACCCCGGCGGGATTCGAACTCACACGCGGACGCAATCCACCGTTTAGTAACATCTGTTCAGTACCAGCTGAGCTACAAAACCATATCAAGGGGCTTCGAAATTTTGGCAAATGAATCATACGATTTACGCACATTACACCCGCTACAGTGAACTATTTTGTAATTTGACTGTAAACAGCGGAATTTTCCTGTGAATCAACCAGTTGAATACACGGGCGTGATTGCTTATAGAATATGACGAGTGCTATGTGCCAGCGTAATTTGTGTCAGTAGATTGTGCGATTCATTTGCAAAAATTCTGAAGCCCTAGGGTTTGACCTCGTAGGTCAGCCGGTAGGGCAAACGCAACCAGGTAGAGTGGGTAATGTCCGTGCCTAGGTTCGAATCCCATCAATGTCGACCAATCTTAACATTCGTGTCATTTCGAAAAATTGTCATATCTTCCAAACTACGCACTTAAATCATCCCGATGCAACGGGATTGTATCGTGGTTGAGCAAAATATTGCATCCCAATGGAGTGCCACATATAGCTACATGTAAACGAGTGAAGTATCAGTAAACTTAACCGTTATAAATACTTACAGTTCTGGGTGTGCGTATTTCCGAGCCCGTTATCTTAGTTCCTATGGTGAACCGATTAATCAGTGTACTACAGGGCCTTAATTTGATCTTGGTTTACCGTCCTTCGTCTACGGTAGTATATTTTCTGTTCAAAAGTTCACTACCACCTGGTTTGTTAAAAGCAAACAATAGAAAATAGCTTAGAAACGCCAGTCGAATGCTAAAGTCTTAGGCTCTGTCTTTCTGGGCAGTTGTATTCACCTTTGCCCAGGCGACAGACAGGAACACAAACACCAAGTAGATGAAAGATATAGTAAGACTGCGCCAGAAGTCATAAACTAACTCGTCCGCTCTCTTTCTCTATCACTACAGATCAACGGAATTGAAGCATCGAAAGAATTCACAAAGCTTGTTTTCGGCGGCGGTCCGTTTTCAGTCCTAAACAAAGCTGTAGCATGCTCCCCCAAGTACCTTCTTCACCGACGGGACCAGATGGAAAGTTTACTCAACCAGCGTTCAGTTGATCAGATACGACAAATTGAGATGAATCTACGAAACCGGACATCGGATAGAAAAGAGGATATTCCGATTCTGGAACCAAAACCTCCGTTAGATTCGCATCCCCTTAGAACACATGAATGCAGATTGTTGGAGGCTATTGGTCAACTGAACTCTCGTGAAAGAGAACTGCAAAAGCAAATTGAGGCCAGAATTGATGAAGATAAAATGTTACGGTAGGCTGATTGCTTCATTTTAAACGAAAAATAAACAGCCTTCGCAACACTGTCGGACAGTATTTAGATAGCACAATGACCTTATTTCCTGCCGCATGTTCTTGTCAATAACACCGAATTCATACAAACTCGTACACGTGTATAGTTAAGCTACATTCTTACGCTGCACTTTAGGTGCAGTAGCTAATTCAACCAAGTTCTTTTCGACATGTTGGAGAGAAATAACTCACAGGTAATAGATGATAATTAACTTGATTCATACGTGACTCATTTTAATGTTAATCAGGCCACCTTGAGATGTCATGGTCCATGACCTTGTCAAACAGTTTCACTAAAGCCAGATTCTTGTCGAATTCAGTCTGTGCTGTGCTACACAGGAAAGGGAGCACTCAAGACCCTGTGATGACTCCCTGTCTAGCGTGCAATACATATCTCCTGATAAGGATCAAACAGATGTACTGAGTTTTCCCCGATTGTGTATCCAAAACCTGAGGTTTGAACTTCTATATAGATTACTTCAAACGATAGTGGTAGCAGGATCTCGATTTTTTGCGATATTAGGTGAGAAAAAATACAGTGTACTGTCCGCTGAGATGACGATGACCAACACCGATTGTTTCAGACAGTCACTGCAATTCTGGTAAGAAGTCCATTCCGCCAACGAATCATCTCAGTTAATTAGCACAATTTACATTGCTTTTATTGGACGCATAAGTGAGTGATACAAACTGTTGCAACCCAAATCAACTGGTTCATACTGGCATCAAGTGGCCCGTCTTCTGAGTGGTTGATTATTCACGCGATCCGCTACCACTTGACGGGAATCTGTTCGAGTCTCATCGATCCCGCTGTCGTGTCACTTACTCATCCATTGGCACAATCACTGACTTGGATTCTGGACAGGATATGACATATTAATTGCTGACAGAACATGTGGTTGTCGACCGTAGATCAGCACATAATCTCGCACGGATATTTACGAGTTTTAGCATCACAGTGCTCCACTTTACCGCTGAATAATGGCAAAAATGTGCCGACGTAACCTGGTGGACATGTTGGTGATGTGTATACAAATATAAACTCGCTTATTGTGGATAAACCGATCATGTTGGTTAGTTTACAGCGCTCTGCAAGGAATACTAAAGTCAAATTACAGTTTATGTAGTATCTGTTCGGGGGTATCACCCATCAACAAAATATTTATCACTAACCTGCTCGCGGTCCAATCGTGTATATCCACTTTGGTCTCCTGAGTCTGAGGGACTTCAATGAATCCGATCCATTTGAAATAATTCAAAAGTTCACTGATCGCGGCGCTTCTGATTGCTGTGGCTCAGCAACAGTCTGACCCAAGAATGAAAACAACTACTTTTGTCACTAAGTGAGGAGAGAACTGCAGTTAACTGTATTGTTCTTAGCCGACCTACTAGTCTGAATGAGAAGACTTGTGTGCTTCCGAAGTATCTCGGTTTATCGGTTTACAACCAGTCTTGAAAAAGGTTACCCGTGATGCCCGAAACGTCGACGGCCTACCAATGATTTCGACTACGCTGTGTTGTTAAACAATAAAATTCTACCATAACGGCAACAAGTGTTACTTAAGCTCAACAATCATATTATCACATGAGCAGCAGGAGATACGATTTTACGTAATGTGAGATTCATCATGAAGTGAGGACGTTCAAACCGTGAAAGCACTGTACACTTGTTTCATTCCTGTTAGGCGTCTGATTAGCTGAAAACATCAATTACAGGAGATTAGGTAATGGCCACGTGTAAGTATGTACCGACGGGTAAGTGGTGAGCCGGTGCCACCAGACTATCAGTATTGAGTATTGACTCTGATCGAACACCAGGTATTTTGAACGAATAACTTTTATGGTTTTGCTGTTGAACTGCTTCTGTGCACCACTTGTTACTACGTTTTAGCGAGAAATGGCGTGCAGTGTTCAAGAGTATTCACGAAGGCTTCGAAGAGACAGAAAAGAAATACCAGAAAGTCCTCGATGAATGGAAGCGAAAATTGCATACTGTGAGTTTTGTAGAAAACGTCGGTATTATATCAGCCCCTTCAGCTCATGACGCAAGTGGATCAACTGAATCAGGAAGAGAAAAAGGAACTGGAAAGAGAAACTACGAAACTTCATGCAAACAAGGATAAATTTGCTCATCTAATTCTACAGTTGGACGAACTTACTTTGGGTCAATCTATTTCACCTATCAATCATGGCAGCTATTTTGATTATCGACCAAATTATCCTCTCATCATTGTATGTATTCTCTTTCTGGTCATCCGGACTGAACACACCAGATCATCACAATCAGTAACATTTATTGATCATTAGTTCAATAAATTCTACTGTGTGAATTTAGAGTTTTCAGAAAACGTCCAATTAATTGAGACCATAAGATTAATAGGATGCCTTAAATGTGTTGATTATAGACAGATATATCGAGTTTGGAAAAATGAATGCAGTTCAGCTCATCCAGCCATTGACGTCGCACTTCGGTTCTCTGATTTTGGTTGTCATCTCGCAGCATAATCGAGGGAGTGACTTACCAGTGAGTCTGTTTTAAGTAGATTGATTAGAATTCAAAACCGTAAACTTAACGAGTGATCAAATGACAAGTACCGACACGTAGACGGTCTTTAGGAAGAACAATAACATTTTCCTGGACACGGAAACCTAGAAGTGCAGCAGTTTATGCTCTCTTTCGAACAATGCAGTCCCTGGTGGATCGGTTGCTGCGCAGATGAAGGCCACTTTTAGTTCGGAACTGAGTTAGCATTGGAAGCATTAGAATAAGGATGCATTAATCGATGGACAAGCCCATTCTCACAAGATAAAACTTCAACTAAAATAGGAGCTGAGAAGAATGGTGAATGAGAGCTATAACAAGTTGGAATTATTTCACAATCAGTGGTGGTGGACTGGAATAGCTGGTGACTGCAATCTGAAAATAGCAGTTACAGTTCAGATACGTGATCGGATTGGCCCTTGGAATGAATGGGGTCTCAGATGTTCTTTTCCTCTTAGATCAAACAACCAAATTGTTTACGCAGTTCCTTATCATGAATCAGTTTAGTCTGTACAACACTCATTATCCAAGTGAGACTAATGATGTGTGGTTGTAGAGGACAGAACACATATGAGTTTCTCTTTGCCATGAGAAAAAAGGATTTTACGTCCAATTTATTGGATTTCTGGTGGACAAAGTCAGCTACTTTCTCAATAAGCTACAGTCTGTTTGTCTAACAATTACTCAAGAGTAATGTGTAGGATTGATGATACTTTGTTTGGCTGACTATCTTTTGACGGAGGATATGCACTACTAATGAGCTCTAACAAGAGCGAAACTCGCGTCTGGAGCTTCTGAGTGCAAGATTAATCGGGTAACCTGCAGTTTGTGTGTGAAAAGTGGAGTTCAAACGATAGTCAGCCAAAAAAGCTACAATCTGTTTTGAAACATAATGCACAGGAGGAATTATACGTAGTCATAGAACCAATTACTATCGTGTATACTTTGAACTGATTTAATTTGTCTAATGCTTTATCTGCGGTAATTTCCTCATGAAAACATTTTCAGAACAAAAGAAAACCAAACCGTTGAAACCGGCATGGGGCAAAAGAAGATGACTCGGCCTAGAACCCATTCAAATGCATAGAATGTCATCTGAAATGTGAAGAAGCGTGAGCAACATAAAGCCCGATGCTACTCTCAAAGACAGTGCCAAACATATTCACCCACTTGTAATGCACCTATGATAATATGGCCGACACAAACTGCTGTTTACGAGCAACTTGTTCTGTTTGATTAGCGGTGTGAAGATAAAAAAGTTATACTTTATTTCAAATGGCCCTTCTTGTCAGCGGAAATCGGTGTAATTCGGAGGGTTGAAATCTAGCCACCAATCCGTAGTTTAGTGAATCGATTCATCATGAGGTTTCGCTTCTAAGAACTGATGCAAACAGAAATATTGTAGACAACCCAGATAAGCTAACCTTGAACTTGTAAACTTCAAGGTTCCGTTTAGGACTTTGTGGGTATACCCTATTGATGACGATCAGGCCGCAAATAAACCATCTGCACTATGTTTCGGTATTTTTGTTGCCGCCAAAACTGAGCCCCCAACTCTCCTCCTTGTTGAACAGCGACGTATTTTTGGAAGTCGTCCAACTTAGAAGCCGAAAAGTCGAATGCCTCTGAAAACTCCCCAAAGCTTCTGCACCATGTTCGTGAGAAATATAAGAAACACCATCATGTCACATGAGACAACGTCTGCAGGTTTGGTCAGAAAAGGAGCGTACTAGTCGGTCTACTGAAAGGAAAGTTGTGAAAATGAATGTTCTAACTGTTCTGGTCCGGTCCACTAGCTCAAGTAAGAACATTCTTCTGCCTTCGAACCACCGGTGATGGTTGAGTGGTTTAGAGGGCTTGGTTACCACTCCGTAGGCCAGAGGCTCGAATCCCCGTCTTCGACTATTACTTTGGAGTTGAGCAGTAACACACTGTCGACCGGATCGGTACCACACCTGATCTATTTGGACCTTATGTGATTCTCCACTCCAAGTCTCAAGATCTGGTAACCGGTTATCCCTGATAGTGTGGTGGGCCTTCGTGGCGGTGGGTTATGTACCCCTTCCCGTGCACCCATGCAAAAAGCATGTAATAAAATCCTATTAGGTAAGAACATATTTTTTTGCATAGGATGAAGAGTCACTGCCAATAATCGTTGCACGAACGAATGGTAGTCCAAACTGGTATCGAGTACTGTCTCTTCTGATAGATTGGTTAAAAGGCCAACCACCATTTAATAGGATTCCTTCTTCGTCATATCAGTCCGCTGTCCTGTAGTTCGCAACAGTATTGGCTCAAACCTCGGCAAGGACCCTGGGCAGGAACTGACGTTCTGTCCGGTAATAAGATTAGGCCGTCTATCGAAAACGTGTCACCCCATACCCTCAAAACTACAACATACGTACAAAATTCATTGTTCAGGTACTAATCCCTAGGAAAGCCCTTCACATTCAACGAAAAAATGACGCACCATTGGCTGTGAAGCTCACTGCACTTCTTTGGAAAGAGGGAATGGAACCTGTGAATACAGATCAAAGTAATTTTGTTGGTTACCGCTCTCCCATTTATGTGACTTTTGATACACCTTCCAGCCACGAAAAGCACGCAGTATGTACCTTTACTCAGGAGCTCCTGTTATCAGTTCCAGTCGTATTTCTGACAGTGAACTGGGCTTTGATAATGATTCATCAATCATTTTATAACAATCCTATTGAATAAACTCGTTTTATTTTGAGCAGAAATTTAATTCTAGCACGACCCAAAGCCACAGTAAAACAGGCGAATAAAGTAGCAGATATGAGGACCCGTGATAATGAAGTAGACGAAATAGAATCACGCAACAGCTTCGTAAAGAACACAACCACTCCAAGAGGATTCTTTAACCAAATAAGCAGTGTGACGATAACAATATTGGGGATTGCAATAATTACTCATATTTAGGACAAAGTAATACTGTGAGTTGCAATGTGGAGAGATTTTTTGTGATTCACTTGAGCAGTAGCTTAGCAATGTTGCAAATCTTCAAACTCTCGGTTACCTTGGGAGTGGTTGCATACGGAAGTTCCATTTTATTGAGTCGCCCAGGTTCTACGTATCACGTGGTTTGACCAAGAACACACCCATTTCTTTTTGTGCTGGTGCCTTCCAACTTACTTGAACTTTTTAGAACCAGAGGCCACGCAAAGTGTTGTGACGTTGTAACAGCTGATAGGCCGAAAGCATCAATGAGGGATATAATAGAAAAATAACCTTCAATACATATTATCACTGGAGCAAAACTTTACGGTTTTCAATAAAAAAGATGAAGTGAAACCATCTCAGAAGTGTTCGAGAATTTCACTGTTCAACTCCTCCCCCTTCCAGTACTCTCTAGTGGGAGTGAAACGGTAACCAAGATTTCGGCAAGGTTATTACTGGTTATCGATTTGATGCGTACGACAAGAACAATAATTTTCAGTGCACTCCAATTCGGTCGAATTCAGGTTTTCACTACTGAAACAATAGTCAGCAGCCCAATTTCAGATGACAACCACGAATTCGAGGGGAAAAACCAGTAAAGCGTACTCATGGTCGCGAGATCAGCGACGCCATTGTTTATTAATTTTCGTTACCACGAATGTCATACGAATAGGGAAACAAGTATGGCGAGATGCCCGTACAGTTGTGGTGGATTATGGTCTTTGCTACTGAATATCATTTGATCTCGAACTTCATTGGACATGGAAACAAACTGACGCGTCAGATCAATTCACTTCGGTTTCAACAAACATAAACCATGCAATGGGTTCAGTGACTCTGGCTGCTATCCCTGGGCGGAAAGTTTTGTCAGAAATAAAGACTCAGAAAGACTAGAGTATGAAAATAGTAAGAATGGAACTGTGAATGGTATTAATTAGACAAATAAAGCTTGCAAGTACAAAAGCGCTGCTGATCGTGACACCCAGTCCTATTCTCCAATGTATCTGACCACCGAGTGTGCAGTTTTATTACTAAAAACTAGGATTCTACGGGATTGATGTGTTCCTGCAATTACTGGACAGACTGCAATGTTTCCCGGGAACGGATCCACTGCTACAGGTTTGAATTTCTGTTTTTGTTGCTAAAAACGGTAGCAGTAGTTAGATCGACCTTTTGTGATACCCGGAGATACAATTTACATTTATTTGTCGTTTGAAAAGAAGGCAATCGATACCCGGAATATGCTAATTGTACTTAAGCAGCTCGTTTCAGGCAACTTACGAGATTATGTTGCACGAAGAAAATGTCAACACATGCTTATGGCCACAAAGTAGTCAGATCACGATAAGGAACAATTATTAACACGGAATGGTTATAAAATCAAGATCCATTGGTTGGAAGTCAAAAAAAATAGTGATGTTGAGTACGCGAGGCGGAAAGAGTTGCGTGATGCAACGCGATCTACCAGGGTGAAATCAACTGCATCAGTTCTGAAGTTTTTCTCGGTCTAGACCACACTATTGGGTTGTGCGTGATCAGCTGACTAAGGTCACACAAACTAACGGCCTATAACAACTTCATTCAGGTCGACTTTGGCGGTGAAACGGCAGTCAGCTTCGCACACCACAAACCTGGAGGTCCGGAATTCAAATCCTGCCGTCGCTTTCGATCACTTGTTCATTCGGAAGTCTCTAATGGGCCATGACCTCATTCTTCATATTTGGTAACATTTAAGGAAATTAAACAAAATTTGTTTCACCTAGAACGGAAATTTTCGTCAATCACTGATTGATTTCTCAGTCTGAACCAAAGTAGTGCAATTCACTCGACCGGTGGTAGTGTAACGGAAGTAAAACACCCCGGGCTGAACGGACTGTGGCAATTACCATTAAAATCCGTTTTTCCGATCCATTTCAGGGAGAACTTCGAATAATCCTATGGAAGAAAGAGAAAAGACATACGCATGTAGTAACAACGAGGTCCATCAAAAGTTGAATACAGACTGCAAAGAATACTAACTTCTAGAGTAACTTGTACCTCGGATGACAGTAATATATCTGTCATTCTGGGAGCTTACTGTGTTCTTCCTTGCGAATGGGTCGTTGTGTAGCCGTGATTACTGCTGCTCTTGTAGCTGATCGGTCAATCCATTGTGTTTGTTGTGATTGGACGATTGCATTTCGAGTGAGCTGAGCACGTAAATTCGCCAATTTTTCGTAGTCACGTGACAGAAGTCGAATGATTCAGAAAATATACCTACTACCTCGAAGGTCAGAGGTTCGCATTTTCGTCATCATCAGTTCCTTTGGTGGTAGAAAGTAATACGCTGTGGCCCGGTTCGTTGCCACTTCTTACCTGACCAATTGTGACCTTGTGCGGTTTTCCTCACCTAGTCCCAGTGCCGGTTATTCCTAATAGTTCTGTGGGCTTTCTACCACTTTCATGCTGAAGCAAGTGATAAAAACCTCATTAGCGGGATCATGATGAGCTTAGAATAGAGCTTCCGCAGCTTGTCACTGACTTCCAAAAAGGACAATACAGCTGCACAGGGCATCGAGACAACAGAACTATGCGGCTCACACAATAAAGTGCAACAGACACTAGCACGAAGAAAAGCGAATATTTAAGATAGGTGAGGCTGTTACAGTGATGAATTGCTTATCTACATGTCAAATAAAACGTTTCAAGATGTCCCATACCAACGGTCGGTCACTGCAGCAAACCCCAAAAAAGTACGAAGAAATTGACTGTACAAATAAAATCAATTTAACGAAAACATTCAGCAGTGGAACAGCAAAGTACCCCATAAAACCAACCACGGTGAGTAAGTCAATCACAAGATATGATGCATAGAAAAGATTAATAAAACAGGTTTTCCTAAGAGAAATGACAAGTAAAAGGAAGCGACAAAGTGGGTAAATGAAGTCATCCGTCATACATGTAAAAGAGGAAGACTAGAGAACCCGATAAGCGCATATAGTATCGTCTTCTGTTGTTCACTAGAGCGTGCACTGGAGGTATAAAAAAATTGAGAGGGATGGGAAGTGGTCGACAAAAGGATAGGTCCCTGAAAACAAAAATAGTGGTTATCAGAGACAGTAGAAAAATCGACCGGAGGCGGTCTTACGATGACCATTTGCCCACTGAACTCAGAACCAGTGATGAAGAGGCTGTCTTTGAATGACGTTGAAAGGTCAACAACAAAATCCGACGCGCATGCACTACCCATTTTCCAACTTATTCAGGATCAAGACCCACTTGGACATACAGGTGAGATAAAATTCAATTATGACTACTGTTTTGAGTTAGTGTCATGTAGGCCACGAACAAGATTTAGGTTACCATTAGTAAACTATTCTTTAGTTACACGATTTTATGAGGCAGCCACCTGGCAGCGCATTTTAGAGCTGCCTAAGTAATTGTAATTATCAGTCAGATTATACTGATGTAATCAAAGAATGTTTGTGCTTTTCCTTTATTCAACGGCGTAATTCGGATCCATGAACCGATCAGACTGGGAGAATAGTGGCCTGAAGACTAGGTACAACAAAGACATACGTCTCTGTTGTATCTAATCATTGCACTGACTAATGTAAATGAAAAGTTGTCGCAATATCACTCGTTGAGGAGTCGATCGAAGAAAATGACAAATTCCTGTTTCTAGAATACGATCACACGATCACTAGCAGCTGTCATCAAAAGAAAACCTTATCACTGAAGCTTACTCTCAGCCAACTTACACCTAAGGCTCAGTTTCCGAGTCAACTAGAACGGTACGTATACAACGTTTCAAGTGTAGGACTTGATAGAGTCTTGCTCGAAGCGTTGTCTCCGGTTCAAAATCTTTCCGCCCAAATCCCAAAGAAAGTCAAATTGATTTCGAAGTACTTCTGAAAACCAGAACTATGCTCGCAATGTAAGTTGGTTCAAACAATCCAACTGCCCTGGCCAGCAGTCGATTACATCACACATAAGCTTGGCTGCGACGCAAGGTAATAATCACCTGTTATGCGACCTAGTCATTCATGCAAGTGCTACGTGGTCAAAGTTGACTCATTCGTGTGCTAATTATCCCAAGCCATTCCAAATACTGAATGAGACACTTATAACTCTTCCGATTAGCTTTCTACAATTTTCCTAACATATAAAAGTGACTGTAGTGGCTTGAGAATGTAATCACCGAAGACATACGTTCGCCTACATCCTTTCTTCTGATTATTTTCAGTTATTCAACTGCAACAGCAATTACATAAAGTCTTTTCGAACGCAGACCCGTAAGTTGGGTTTTCAAACGAAAAGGATAACTGGTTGAAATTAACTTCATAGCCTTATTAGTCATCAGTCACCCTCCTTGTTTTGGCCACATAAAGGATTAAGAAAGTGAAAGCATATAACAGACTGTGTGTGTGCGAAGTGAAGTGTTTATTCTATATCGATTTCATGAAATACAAGAATCGAGACTCGTGCAAACACAAAATCGCAGATGGAAAGCTATCAAGTAGGGAAAGATAATCGTTCGAACTGGGAAATCTTGTTTTCTTCCAACTCATAATACGGATTTTAAATGTCACATTCAGCTTAGTTTTTACTTTCTTATCCTGATTGGATGGAATCCATGGACCACGAACAGTATAAAAGCAGAACGGAAGATTACAAGCACTTGTGTGCTTCCACCGGAATATGTTCCATATTTTTCTTTCTATTTTCTACTAATTGATACTATCTTGTAGTAGATACAATTATGTGAATATGGGTGGCAGAAGATTAGAATTTAACGTGATAGGACTCATCATGCAGAGCGAAGGTTCAAATTACTGGAAACCGTGGAAGCATTGTACAGCTGACTCATCTTCGGTAGGAATCGTCAGTGGTGCGCATCTGTCCAGTCCCAACAGGAACTCGAACTCGGACTGAACGATTGTGAGTCGAAAAACTTGACTACCAGCCTATCAGTGTTGGCTCACAATGGCCTATTGAGCCTGCGCATCACATGATACAGCCCCCTTCCGACACAGGCTTCGAATGCTAGTAGAGCATTTCCCGCTCAGAGAGAAACTCTCAAGGTGGAAGAGTTCTCTGTAGGGACCTAATTATAACGAAAGCACTCCATTACCACAGCCTACAGAGCTTGGTTATTATCTAAAAATAGGTAGTAGGAGACTAGGGTTCAACGTGATATGATCCATCACGTAGTGTAAAGGTTCAAACCAATGAAAACTATGGAAGCACTGCACCGCTGCTTCTTCCTCATTAGGAGTCATAGCTCTTAACAAGAATAAAACAACAGTACTGGGCTTCCATAGTTCTCAGCGGTTCGAACGTGTACACTGCATGATGAATGATGCCTTGTTGATACAATTATATTTACCTATCAGCTAAAGGTGCTATACAAATACCTACCACAACAAAAGACTAGGAAGTATTACGAAGAAGGGCTATAGAAAAATGAGATCGCATACAGAATACTTTTTGTTTCCACCGAAAATTATTTGGCATTTTTGTTCGTTTCGTTGCTTTTCAGTAGTCAGTGTCTGTAGGATTTCAATTAGTGCGCCGCATTCCACTTGCTTTGCTTACCAGCCGTATTCAGTAGTATCTGTAAACGGTGGCAATCCTCATCGCAGCCAGTGAGGTTGAAAGATATTTTTGATCGTCGATGACGAAGCCGTTATCAGGACGAACGTCAAAATGGGAGGACCTACTTGTTAAAACCGTCTTGTCGCCGGCCATCTTTCTTATCGGTGATTTCTTATAAGCCGCGACCCTCATCTTGAAACATTGCTCCATTTTTCATAATATAACTTAAGCAATAAGTTGATAATGCCATATTACCGGAACACTGGGTCCCCTTCTATCCAGTTCACAAAGACAGAAACGGTTTTTTAATTTGATACACGACTATTTCAGTTACTCTTCGTTATCACCAGTGTGAGAGTTGTTAGGTTATACACTTAATCGTTGACAAAACGTAGCAGTAAATTAAGCGCCAACCTGACAGCTCTACTCCTTTTCTCAAGAAACGACAAGGATAAAAGTTCATTCCCGGCTATGATATTACTTTTCATTCATTGTATTACTTATAAACTGGTAGGATTCCCACTTGCAAAAATGAAGAATTTATGAAATGTTTTCATCTCACGATCCTTGCCACCTTAGTTGTACCCCTTACATTTGTTACGTAACCCAGTGTTTGAGATAGTACAAAAGGAGGAGGCTGGAATTGAGCACTGGCTGTTAGGTATGGAATGAACCGATCGAACACTGTACCTCAAGAATGGCAAAATACAGCGTCATTGGTTACTTCGTGCTGTGGTATTTTTCAGGAAGTAGCCAAAGGATACGGCTCTGAAAACAAAATTTCGACAGATGTCCAAATAGGGAGAAGCTTTGCAGTCATTTTGCAAGAGGTTATAATCCGCCAGGGTTAGTCTGACTTACTGGAGACCAAAACATAGTTCAGTTAGTAAGAAGGCTTCCGAGTACGATATTTATAATGAAGGGTTCGTTAGAGAACTTTGTTACGGTAAAGAGAATGAATTTCCTTACGGAGAAATAATTGTCCTCATTTTCTAGGGAACAGGAGGGTGCTATGCTGCCCATATATATTCATTAGAAAAACGACGTTATAGACTCGCAGAAAACAGTCCATTCCAGAACCATGGAGACATCTGGATATATCGTTCGACAGCAACAGATGAAAAGCCTGAGAACAGGGTTGTTGGCCCAATCTGGGGATGTTTAGATGTTGATCATCCGTCTAAATAAAAGATTGATTCTATCGGTGGATACTTTTATGAGAATGGTGTTCTTCAGAGTGCTATCCTATCTCCACCACCAAAAATATTAGCGACTTGTCTACCGCAACATCTGCATGAATGTTTTAGTATTTCTCCTCCGAGGACTTGTAATATATTGAGAACTTTTCATCCCCTTCTTGCTCACATCGCAACAATTCCAAATGTTCTGAGCGTACCTTCTGTCGTTCACCTTCAACTTTCCTCAATAGGTATTCTTTACTCGACTCCGTTCTTGTTTTCGGAGCTGACCCGGTCAAATATTCAAACGTTGCAATCAATGCAAATTCGTATCAGTCTACCCATATTCCGAATTTTGCAAGAAAACCACAGGCAATCTCTTTCATATTCTCTGGAAAAAGCAGTCTGTAGTCACACAAGTTATTCTTCATCGTTATTTTGTTTCTTTTTCCATAAATGTATCTTCCCATTCTTACTCTATTGCTCCCGCGTAATCCTTCCCGGTCTACTCAGGAAAAATTCTGTCCTATTTCACCGTAGTTTAGCAATTATCAGTCGTTTTGCTCTGGATCCTAGAGATTATCTTATCTCTTAAATGTGCGACTTGCACAATGTCGCTGAGGAAACATTTGCCATGAAATTTCTTGCTGACCGCACATACCCCTATTATCCCCTCTTATCTGCATGCCATTCACATTCCTCTCCACTCTCTTATTTAGACAATTCATGCTATATATATATATATATATATATATATATATATATATATATATATATATATATATATATATATATATATATAATGAACTCTGCAGGACCATTTTAACAAGTGTTCTGGTTGAATAGATGCAATTATGGAGGAACTTTGCATGAAACTAAAAGGCTGAGTAGGCATTTTTCTTCAGTATGTCTTTCCGTCAATTGCAAAGTAACAGTGTTAGGTTTATTTACTTTGTGTTTATCCCTTTGCGGGGAAAATCGAAACCTGGGACATATTTTGGTCGGATCACCTGAAATTTGTGCGGAAATGGTTGAGCCCACAGGGCAGTCAGCCAAAGATTCAATAATCTCGTACGCTACTTGCGAGTAGTTGCGTAAGGTATACATATTTTGAAGCCCATTTTGGGAATTGCAAACGAAACATCAAAGTTTATACACAAAAGAATAGCTGCTTAGTTGTTCATGCAGGGCTACTTCCCATCAAGCTGTAGAAACGTCTTCAACCGGGAATAAAATTTCCTGATCCAGCTTGATTACTTACATCAGCTTCCGTGAGCTCACTTGATATTCTGAATAAAAGTCAAAATCTGCTAGCATGATGAATTGCTTCGCTTCTAACATATGCGACATTGTCTGTCTGCTTTTGGCTTAGGATGTCAACAAAAGCGATTGATTCTTGTGATTGACATAGCCTGATTAAGGATATGGGAAGTTTCAATAATTTTCTCAGCATGACTTTCATTCTCAAAATGGTTTCAGCTTTCACAATCTGGATGTGAATTGTCTCCTTCGGACACTACGGAAATGATCCAAGTATATTTGTGTTTGGATAATTTTCTCAATTTCGAGGAACTGAGCGTAAGCAAAGTAGCGGAAGCTGATCACAGGGTGTAGAATGTACTCCTTCACGGGAGTACAGAAGAAAGTATTGACGCTCTGAATCCAGCTCTGAGCACCATCGATAAGGAAGTCGTACGTAATTTACTGAACAATGTCTAAGTCTATTCAGTAAACGTCATTTATACTCATCTCACTGAAGCCTACGGCCATCTGACTTTATTTCGTGCTTGCCATAGATCTCTGAAGCTCACTAAACTGAATTAGAGAACAACAGGTAAATACTGACAGATGATTTTCATATGTTAGCGATCAAACTAATCGTGTCTCTCAAGTTTTTGTATTCATTATTTGTTAAGAAAATTCATGATTTTTTGTTGACTACAATAGGCATGATAAAAATATGATTCCATTAGAATAGGATGGACAACGAGGTCATGAAACACTGGTAAGCGAAATGTTCTCAGCCGTCAGACACGCACTGGAAGGGAAAGTTGAGAGTCACATTTGTAAGCGCCTTGTTTGAAACAAGCACTAGAACTGGCAACGACCATCAAAACTATTTCTCCGTGTTCCCTTAAGTTTACTTGGGAAGCAAGTCTTTCCGAAAAAATTGCAAAAGCCTATCTACGAACAACGATAAAAAGATACATTTCATGTGTAAAAATATACAAGGTGATCCATTGTTTATATTGCACAAAGTACTACACATTTCGTTTCCGAATTTGAGAAAATACTTCTTTTTGGGCATCTTACGTGATATGACAGCCGCTCATTCCTTACCGGTAAATTTATGTGCTCATTTTGCTCACTGCAGGTTCCAAGTGCTATCAAAAGCTCAAACGGATTTGTTTTTTTTTCTACGTACAATCCAACGAATTATTCATGATATGATCAACTTACCGTCTTCTAAATATAATTGACTCTCTCATCAGGGACACAAAGTCTTGTGGTGCTTATTTCGTCTACTTCCTTCTCCTGCTAGGAATGTTACATGAAAAGTCTGATAGAGTTTCACCGATTTCACACTACAACTTTACTGTGGATGTATCAATACTAATGTGGTGAAGTGTACATAGTATTCACTGACTAAGTTAGTAGTTGATTGGTTAAAAAAGTATTCGCTGATAGTTGTGGATTAATAACGAACGCGGCTGTCAGAGGGACCAAAAGTAATAAAGTAAATGAAGCCATGTATAATATATGTTTGCATTCTCCGACCAGACAAAGACTGCTTCCAAGAGAACCTGACCTGACCTCTTGAATGCAGATAGGCATTTCTGTTCCTTTTGATGAATTTTAATGACCCCTCAATCACATTCCCAGTGGACAACCCATTTACTAGACATGTCATCTGAACCATAACTCTAGTGATCCTTTTAAGTCAGTCCTCAAAGACATATGGGCAGTAGGAAGCTCCAAGATGAGTAGGGGCTAAGCAAAGAGGAGTGACTAGTGGAGTGGTGAGATTCAAACTTGGGGATTTCAGCTTCGTGGTTCACCATTATGACCACCCCTTCGCCATTGTCGGGTACTTGTGAGCCGTGGTACGGTTAAGCCTCCTTTAAGCAGTATTATTCGGAACAGTAATGGATAAGGTGAATCCATTCTGGTTGCCGAAGTATAAAGCGGATACGTGGGAGGTAATTGCCTTCATGGAGAACGACCGATGGGTTTAAAAGGACCAATGGTACTCCATGAATCACCAGAAAAAATTCTTTTGTGTTTATTTGGTGTCTTATGCGAACCTTGTTCCCCAGCACTATGTCTACTGAGGTCTGCCTTCATCTGAGTTAGAACTAATGGGGGAAGTGCTGCCTAAAGCTGTGGGATAATTACTTTGTCTTTCGGCCAAAGTGGATGACGTCGAAAATGGTCCTAATACAGGACACATTTTTTCCACTACTAAGAGCTGTTTTACGTGTTAAGGTCGTTTCGTAATATAAATCTGAAAGCACAGCACTTTTGTTCTACACCGAGAAACTTAAAAGTCAGATTATTTACACCTAAATACTTAGTTTCAATAGGGC
This sequence comes from Fasciola hepatica, assembly GCA_948099385.1. Lineage (NCBI taxonomy): Eukaryota > Metazoa > Platyhelminthes > Trematoda > Plagiorchiida > Fasciolidae > Fasciola > Fasciola hepatica. The sequence continues at coordinate 11,074,881 of CANUEZ040000111.1, read as the reverse complement.
AAAATGACGTATGAGCAGGTGGTTAAAGCGATAACTAAGTTTAAGCTTTATTTGTGCTACCAAACCACAAAATACCTTCGTTTATTTCATCAAAAAGCTCCTTCTTATCAAAGCTTCCTTATTTTTAGATGGTAAGTTTGCCTTCCGTAATATTTTGCCTATCAGTATTCTGCGATTTCGTCGCCACAAGAAATAATATTTGAACTCAAAACAGTATTTTCAGCAAAAACACATTTTTCGGAAAAGATTAGCTAGTGTTTGTTTGTGTGATCTTTTGAGAAAAGGTTACTTGTCTAGTCAGTTCAGTTGTGACACTGAAAAAACAGCAGTTTTGTACATAGTTCAAAGACAGTCATTAGTTAACAACAATATTGTTCGTATACGGGGAAATACGAGACAAGATGAGTTAGTGTTGCAAACAGACGGGCATCTTATCGCAATTTGCCAGTCAAATGTGATTTTTCCACAACAAACAAATTAGGCATCAAAATGTTATTTGTTAATTCCCTGAAATTGCTTGATAATGTGCGGTGCATTTTGTCTCCGATGTTATATTCATCTTCCAAAGAAAACATAAATTATCTCCGGAGCAAGATAAGTCTCACATGAGAACAGTTAGCTTAGACAATGAATCTAGTTACTGGGTTTCATTTTCTCATCGGATGAATATAGCTTCTAGTTTTCACCCCGACAAGACCAGTGATGTGTGTCAGCAACTGCATAATATCTCGCTGTTTTTTGTGGTTATTGCAGCATACTTGATCCAGCCCTCTTCCGTGAGATTAACACGTGCCGGATCTGCAGGACAAAGGAAGAAGAAAAATTCGGTAAATAAGAGTACAGTAAGTATACAATCTGGTATCAAAGCTTAAATCAGAGAAGATGAGTATGTCAGAGCACTGCAGTTAGACAACAGCAGGATTCATTTCTTGCATAAAAAAAAGCTTCTGTTACTTGAACTAATAAAAAAGAGAACACAAATCCCAAAACCAACATAGTTTGCATTTGGAGTGTTACCATTTAAAAATACACAACCAACGACAACGTTTTGTGATTGGGGTAGCAGACAGATAATTGAAGCAGGCAACCGGTCGGTAAATCCGTTACCTTAGTCCGTGCATTTCACCTGACCAACGGTCTTCACCGCGCGATCTACACACTTTGCTTTTGGTAGCTATTTGTTTGTTTAACGTTGATTAGTTCTATTGGACCTTCAACTGTTTCGGATATACTTTTTCAGGCATGTCTGGTATTTGCCAAGAAATTAGCGATTCACACAGATTTAGCTCGAGCTGGTTTACCGGGGTCAGATTGCGAACGCAGTTATTGAGCACCGTAGCAGTTTTTCACTTTGATGAAGGAAAATGTAATAAAAGTTTTTTTTGGGGGCAATGCCCTACGCTTAGTCTTTTTTCATACTGTTGATGGCACAATGAGCGATTGTCCAAATGAGTGAAGAGAAGCAATTCTATGGGCGCGTGTCTTTACGAAAGATCAAAAATCTGGGGGAAAAAGTTGCCTATAGATAATCACTGTGATAGAGCAATATTTTAAAATCCACTGCTTATGCTCATGTGCCGATTTGGTCTGCTTTAACCTACTGCTTTCATGCGCTACGGCTATGAGTCAGCATTGCTCCACTGGATTGTCTGTTTTAATAGTATAAAACAGGAATGGGCTTGCTGTTATCTAACTTTATGGAATAGCATTCTTTATCGGTGAGTGAGGAAATGAGTAGCTAGACAATTGTTTCACATCAGTGCTCAATGAGGTGGCATTTTAATTGTATTTTAGTATAATTTGTGGTGCTCTGTATGTATGTTCAACGGACCACTGAGAATCTGTTGTGCAGCTCTCTTTTGCAAAATGGAGTAAGTCTGCAAGAATGAGTTAAGCGTAGGTAGGTCTGAAAACCCACATTGTTGAGTGCTTTGATAAAACTGGAGTGGATGGAACGTATGTTTTCACTGTGTCTATGTGAAGTATGCACAAGTAATAAGGACCCTTATAACCGGTGATCCGTAGACTGAAATTTATTGCGGAGCACACGAATCAAGCAACCTCGGCTATTTGATCCAATGTAGCCTCCAAAAGTCTTGGTTGGCGAGGGATTTATTTTGCTTTTTTCTAACTGACATTCGCTGGCAAACGTAGAAAACATAAGTAGTCGACAGTAGAAAAAAAAATCTTTCCGGAGACCTTGTACAGCGGATATCCGTGCTTGAAATCGATTTCGTGATTCTTTGCTGCCTGGCGGGAAATTATATTCAAAAACATGAAAACTGTGACCGCCGTATCTTTCCAGGAAAACTTACGGAAAAAACAATAAAAAGGGTCATCGCTTAGTGTACCAGTTTAGGCCAAGGTAGGACAAAACCAGCTTAGAATTCTCGACGGGGGATGTGAACAATGGAACCCATTCCTAATCACTTATAAAGACCAAAATTAAAGTTGCAGCTGATTATCTCCCTTTCTGATTTTGATTGATAATATAGAAGGAATTTAGTTATAAAACTCTTCAAGAAAATACCTGATGCAAAACACGTGATCTGAATTGTGCATGCTGTCCTCTAAATTATTTTGGAAGAGATTGGTAACGTTTCATCTTAGTGTAACAAATAACAACTGACGTCGGCAGTCCAGGTGTTGGCCGCTGTTTATCTCTGTTTCTCATATTATGCTACGGCATCCGTATCGTAGTTTTATCACTTCGGGCAAAACTGACTTTCAGAATATTTACAAAAATGCACACTTCTTCAAGGTCTTCATGTATTTTACCCAAAATAATTCAAGAATGTACAGCTTTGGCCTTCTTTTTTTGGTGAGATCAACTAAACAATCGGAATGTAATGGGTAGTGCATTTGTAGATTATACTGCAAAGTTGTTAGTGAATGGCGTGCCAGCTGATTCCTTCTCCGAGTTATTTGTGAATAAATTGAAAATTAAGTTTGGTATTGCCTGCAATTTACGCGTAATTCACGGAAAGTAAAGGGTTTGTCCACTGACAAGGAAATAATTTTTGAAGTTAGCTTTCACCCACGAACTTCGTCTTCAATGAAAAACCCGCTTCCTAATCGCTGGATAAAGACCACGGCAATTCGTCTTTTGCAAATGGATACGTGTAACCTCGGTAGGAAAATATGTAGCGTAATGAGTGTTGCAACACCGTCAAATGCACCTGACAATAAATCACATAGTTTCCATTTAGTTCAAAGCGGTTCTTAGAAATTTGAATCTTATCATCATCGCGAGGTAATTACCAGGTTTTTATCGCCATTGGTCCTGAAATATGTCAAAAAGCCTTTTCGATAAAAAACTGGATTCGTGACGCTTTTTCAAATTGGCTCTACAGAACTAAACCAAGCAGTTTCAATCATGGTTGTTGCATAAGCCGATAATTCAAGGATTCGCCAAAAATGATCTGTTTGCTAAATTCTTCAACTTGTTGGTAAGTGATACGAAGTTCAAAGGCTGAACTTAGAACAAAAATTTAGTAGAGAATCACCTATCACTATCTAGGTTTGACATTTATTTTCCTGAGCATGAATTGGGTTGCAGTGGCTATTTCCCTAAAATATAAATATAAGTCTGTTTGAAGCAACTGATCCCGGAACAAATTTGAACTCAAAAACCAACCACTCCAGGTAGCCTAATGCAATAGAAAGTATTCCCCTGCATCTTTACTTGAGCATAATGCGGCCAAGGTTACTGCTTTCATAAGGTCAGTTCGGCTTCCTCATAGGATCGAAGTCAAACACATACAGAAAAGATGATTCATTGAACGAGTCGCCCTTTTGAAATACATTACCAGAGCATGGTTGAAACAGTCCGTCGATCTCACCAAATAATGATCACTTGTACAGCAGCATGCACTATGGAAGATGAAGCCGTATACTCCGAAAACATTATGCTACCTAATGTTGGTGACGTTTTTAAATAAGTTGAACATAGAAGTCAATAGCATTAGATTGCACGATGTATTCCGGACCATTTCGCTGCATCTTCACTAGTGCATACTGCAGTCAAGGTTGCTAGGTCTAAATGTTAAATTGAACGTTTTTAAATAAGTATATTATTTTTGTCAATTCTACACGAGTCACACTGGGCGACGGATGGATAACTTTGCAGCAGATTTTAACAGTGATTGAGTGGAGACCTAATAATTACAATATTTTAACACTATACCGGAGTCTGCGGGTGATAGTCCAAGTGTGACTACGAATATTCGCAAGAGGTCCTGTTTTCACAAGTGAAAGTTGGGTTTTGAAATCACAAACGAGATAACGATAGCTGGTACACGGGTGCCATACAAGGCTGGTACACGGCGGTCACGGGATCAACAACTATGGCATGAAATTGCAAATCGCATGTTGATTCGATTTTTTACTAAAAGAACTGCAAACTTGGAAACAAAATACCTGATATATCTCACAGAACTGAGAAAAGCTGAACGCGTATGGTGGTTTGCTGCTGCATACCTTCAATTTTGAACGAGAAAGGACAAACGAACTTATCAGATAGTAACCTCGGTTTAGCCTGTGGTACTTCACGTCTTACACAAACGAAAGGTATTATACACTCTTCCAAACCGTTTGACCAATCACACAAAAAGAAGACTTCAATGTCAACAATAGTTTCAGCAATTCAAACGTAAGCCGTCATTTGTAGCCTATTGTTGAAATCGGGCGTTTTCAGTTCAGTGGTAACAAAGGTTCTTTAGCCTGATATGACTTAGGGCGGCAACTGAGAACAGTCTCGTAACGGGGTACTATGTAGTGGATAACTAGTGATTTAGAAATGTCTGAAAATTGATACTCTTTCGAGTTTATGATGTCTTACATACTCATTCTGTTATAGGCTCAATGGGAAGTGGTGTGTGATAGAATCCGCACTATTTTGCTGTCATGACTAAGACTGACAGAAGGTTTAAAGAAGTCTAAAGCATAGAATGAAACTATGCTCGCAAGGAATAAATAAAACCGCTGAAGAGTTCGCAAAAAACGAGTATTTGTTCTAATGTTAGCTTTGTACGTCAAGAGGAAAGAACAAGTATAGAGATGAAATTGGGAACTGACGAATTCAAGACTAGTAGTTCGGTTGCGAGTTTTTATTAATGAACTCCAAATTCTAGATCACTCGATGTTGTAAGATGTGCTGAGTATAATTTCTAAGATCATATCCATCAGATTCTCAAACTATGATTGCACGTAAGTTGGGTATCCGGTAAGATGACGTGTGGAAAATAATAAGACATCAAAAAAAAGATTCGAGCGAAAAGGCTTTCATTCACAAGGCTTCACATTTAATATCCGGTAAATGTATGTTGATCCCAAGATAAAATATGAATCCAATCTGTAAAAGGCTCTAGCAAGAAAAGTTGAAGCAATCGGCGCAAAACAACGTTTTTGGAATTACCACATTCAGCAAGAGACACAAATTGTTGAATCGGACCGCTCAGAAGCACAAATTTTTACTACTCTCATTTGCCATGTTATCTAGCTAAATTTATACTGAATTTAAATTAGTTTCATGCTTTTCTCGAATAATAAAAGCAGAGAGTTTGTGAGCAGACTCAGTTGGTACTTTCAGTATCTTTGGGCATTAAAAATATGCACCAAAACAGCTGTCTAATTGCAATACTTAGACGTTATTTAGTGTATGGAAAATTAATCTGCGAGACTAACTACCCTCACGATCACCCGATCCTTCGTCACAACAAGAACTGTTCATTCATTTTTATTCCCTATAACTGATTTTCCCCCATTCTTTTAATGGTATTGCTATTTCATCCGCCTGTTGAATAGTACCTGTGAGGTCAAGATTTGGCGTCATTCGACACTGGATATTTGGGTGCGGTTTTACGAAATCTCACTGGAATGGAAGTTATTTGAAAGACAAGCCTACAGTCCAAAGAAGATTAGTGAAACCGGTCGTGGGACAGAATTTGTGGCACTAAGTGCCTGGCTAGCCTGATAATTCATCTGATCCCCCGTCAAATATGTCCGAATAGTACACGTTTCACTTCGTTATTCCGCGAAAGTGTGAGTGAAACTCCGTTGACTTTCCTTTGACGAAAATGCTTACAATGTCTCATTGTCGGAAATTTAGACAACTGTCAATAGAGTACCTGTGACTATAGTGGTAAATTCTCGATCATCATCAAAATTCGTTAACTTTGTTTACTAGTGCACAAGATGAAGGCAAACTCTGCTACCTACACTAATATCAAACAAGATTATTGACTGCACAACCGAACTCAATCAGGCTTTACAGTCTACACGTGTTTAAAATACTTTTGAGATTCAAAGTTTCGAAACCCTTGTAGTACAACCTTCAGAGTTGAATACACACATCCATTAATTACTTCATCGTTCGCTTCTAAATTCCAGAAATAATTGGCTAATGGCATTATTTCTGTGTACTTTCTCTCATAGCTTGTCCCCGTGAAACATCCGGCTTGCTTTAATAATGAATTACAACATAATAATAGTATTATTATTTCATATTTTCTTCTATTTGTGATAGAAAAGTGACAAAAATAATACGGAAGGAGTTCGTGATCAAAATAGAGGCTTCCGAAAGTCAAAGGTGACCAAGAAAGAGGTGATTACATAAGATAGAAACATAAGTAAGAATGATACTCACGACCATGATGGAACCACATTTAAAGCTAAAGACTAATATTCAAGGCGAATGAACATTCAGATGATCATAGTTATTAATTAACTTTATTCTGTGCTTTAACAAACAAGAATCTACAGTATATATTTTCCCCTTCTGATTGTATCGTATTCATGTTCACGTGACTTGTCTTATCAGACATGTCCTGAGCATCATTCTGTCAGAGAACAGTCAGGTGATATTGGCTCGCAGTCACCGATTTTGTTCAATTAGGTAATGGCCAAGCTTAGTGGGAAACCCTCTTTGCACGTGATACTGATTATATTGCTAACAGAAAAAATTCTCTGAAAGAAAATAGTTCCCATTCTGTTTTTGCACTATACTTGTGAATTCATTAGATGGCGCATAAATTATAGCCACTATAGCCCTCTGAACTATTTGGAAGACTAAAACGCCTCATGACGAGATGTGGAGCCATTTAAGACCTGTGTAGATGAATTGGTAGCAGGACTTTGCAACAAACTGGGTTACTGATGTTGAGCTTTCAACCCTCGGAATCCGTGTCATTACTCAGTAAGATGATTGATGGAGAAAATGTCAATACAGATAACGGAAGACGGATATTTTAGACGTACAATCTCTCATTATCGGGAAAAGCCAACAGAGGAGTTTTCAATCTAAAAATCACATTATCAATTGGATTAAAACCTATTTGCATATTTTTTATCGTTTTTCTTTGAGTCATATTTTCTATGCTCGAAGGTTCGTCATGAAATTGCTCGAACTGTACAAGGTTTGCTGATCCATAACATAAAGAATATCGGATAAATACCGGAACAGTAGATTTGGCCTCGCCAGATTATTAGGTTTCCATTGTATGGTTGATAGAGTGTAAATACTCAGAGCTTTGGCTATTGTACAAATTTAGATTTTGTATTGTACTGGTTTTATTTATAACGGCGGTTCAGCTACTTGATGCCGACTGGTAAAACCAGTCTTCTGGAAGATTACCAGTGGTGACGGAAACGTCGACAACTTACCAAAGATTTCGAATACGCTGTGTTATTAAACAATAAAATTTTTCCATAACATGTTACATGATGCACTGATTTTCCGATACATTCCGAACCGATCCCGGTTCTGAGGCATTATTACTCCCAATTGTCGTTCTTTCTCGAACCGTTTCCGTTGATAAATAGGAAATGGCTCTGAGGTGAAACATCAGAGAAGTGCTTCCCAGTTTTACGAGCTCAGAGAAATAATCCGGGAGAATACAAACTGCTTCCATTTGCTATCCTCAGATTCAAAGAATAAGAAAGACACTGAGGATTGAGCAAACAGTGGAATATTTGACTTGGGTCTAGGAGCTGCAAATCACGGCAGCTTTCAGATCTTACTTGAAACGAGTAATTGCACAGGTTTTGACTTGAGTGTTCCGGAGGATTTTGGTAATGAGAGCAGTAGAATCTATCCCGATTTTGTGGACTATCAGCTTAGTAGAAACTTGGTCTCATTCGCTTTAGGCACGATATCGGCTGTACATGGCTACGGCTAGCAGAACAAATTCCAATGGAATAGCCGTGTTTATCATAATTCCAAGATTTTATATAATTTAATACGCATGAATATATAAAAGCAAATGACTTACAACCAGGTGAGCAACCAGGAACAATAGAACAGAAAGTGATCCGGTAAGTCGGCATAGTGCAGTTACAAAGGGTCCACTGAGCAAGGAGTTAAGCGATGCGGTAGTGCAGCTCGGTCACGGTACAGACGGTGAATCAAGAAACTTTCTAGCTAACGTAAAATGATAGCTCCAGTCACAGAATAAGCAAAGGAATTACCAAAGTCAAAGTACGAATAGTTGTATCTGGAGAACGACAGAAGAGCTATGTGCCAACGTGACCAAGCTGACCGTAGGTCTACGTGGGTCGCATGGGTGTTCGGGAGTTCGAGTTTTCGATGGACAGTTTCCTTGCATGTGTGAATAGTTTAGCAAATTTTTCTTACAATGGAAAGTGCAGTCAAAGGAAACCACAGTCAGTAATGTAAAAGTGGAAATTTCATGCAAATTACATCATAAAACTTGAATATGAACTGTGTTAGTGCATTAGAAACGGAAAAATTAGGTCGTGAATGCTAGAGGTCCATGATCCACGTACACACTACTCACAAGTACACCAAATGACTGTTATCAGAACACAAATTACAGAATTAATTTACAACACCAAAGCTCCCTTCATTCTTACAAACCAATTAAAAAACTTGGATGATAGATAACGAAACATCCGTTTACATTTTTCGCAACCAATAGTCTGAAGTTGTGAACCTGAAACGAACCAGCGACCTTACGCTCACTGGGTAGACGCTTTACCAGCTGAGACATTGTGGTACTTTGCACGGGGTATGGGTATCGCGAGTGGATACGCACTGATACTCAAACCGCTATTTTAGTGACACGCACCAACTGTTCTCGTTCAAATCGATAGGTTAGCCTCGTTGATCACTTTCAAACTGTACGGAAAGCACACAGCTGAAAACAATCCAAATGGTTTTGAAATATATTCGCGGGCAGATTTTCCATTATGCAAGATCTCGGCTACTCGTGACGATAAGACGTTCTTGAAAAAACAAGCTTGTCTTATAATAATCTTGGCTTTGCGTTATTGTTTAATAATGGGAATTTCTTTCCTTAATTTTTACCCACCATAATTAGTACGAACTAGTAGGGCTCTTCGAAAATTTGGTTCTTGTGCTCGTAATATGTATATAGGTGCTTATGGTTTAGTAACACAGCGCTGTCCGAAAAGATGATACTTGGTCGACTTCTCCGTTACCATGGGTAACCTTCCTCAAGATCTGTTTACAAGTGGAAGGCTACCAGTGGTAACCGAAACATCGACTGACTATCATCTTTTCCGATAAAGCTGCTGCCGAACAAGATAATATCTGTATCCGGACATTTGATCGCTGGACGTTCGGCCGCTGGGAATTTAGTCAAATGGATATTTGCTTGCTAAAAATTTGGTGGCCAGGAAATTGGCCAAGAGGACGTTTCGTCGGATGAGCTTTAGGTAGACAAACTTTTAATCATTATATATATATATATATATATATATATATATATATATATATATATATATATATATATATATATATATATATATATATATATATATATATATATATATATACTACCGTTATTCCTCGGGCTTGTATTTATTTTAGCCTCATGATTTGCATCGGGGTTTTTTTGGTACGTATTTAAAAAAAATAATGAAATGAACATTTGTGCGAATTCAAAACAGTTTTGACTGACCTGCGTACCGAAGGTTGGACCTTAGCTCTCCTAATCAGCACGTGACCGGTGTCGCTGGAACACGTAAAAGTGATCAACATTGTTTCAGTACAAACCATCACTGACCTATCCCACTGACTTCCACTGTCTTTTGGCAACTGCTGGAAGCTTTTCTTGTTCGGCTTTCCTCAGGCCATTCTCAGGATCAAGTTAGCACCCAGTAATCCAGATCACTAAATTCACTTATTAGATGGTTATGATCTAAACGGATGAGTTCAGTTTCCCAACGATAATTGGGTTAGCATTATTTCGGATGAACGGGATTATGAGTGCTTCAGCGGGACAACATTGGGTTTGAAGTAAACGTTACACTACTGAAACTCAGTGTTACTAACTGAGTATAGTCAAACTACAGTAAAGTGCAAGCAATTTCTTCCAAAGCTGGTCCAGGTAATAACTGTACACAAGTGATCAGAGGAATCTAAAAAAGTAGAATGTTGAAGAACACCTAAGATGCTAATTAGGGGACTCAACACATTATAACAGAATTCAATTCTTTGGGGTCTATTGGAAGACAATCTGGAACCGACGGGAAGTAGTGAAATGGGACACATGAACGGTGAGGTTTATTGACGAAGGAAATAACGGGCAATGAAACCAAAACTAAATGAACAACTCACAAAGTTGCAGTGGGTTGTTTAACTACCATAAAATTGCATCAAAACTAAGCCCTAGTGCGATTTTCGAGGCAAAAGTAAGCGTGAGCCCAGGTCTTGTTCACCAGGAAACGTGGTAATATATACAAATAGATTTAAAGTTTGTCGATTAAGTGCTTTTTCGAAGAAATGTCCGTCTGACTAAACGTCCCGGAGCCTAACAAAATACGTGGTGCTTTATTTCTTCTTTACATTACGAACTGACCTCGGCTCCAATACATAGCTGCATTTTCTCTGAAGTCTTGCTTATGCTAGCCGTTGTTAGTGTCAGCTCGCATCACCTCTCTCGTACAACAACTAGTCATTCTTGGAGTAGAATATACATCGCACGTAGTCTAGCTAATTACTTTAAATCAGCCTTCTGATTGCAAAACATTGATCAACACCCCCAGAACAACCACATACGGGAAACTGTATAGGTGATGAAGACCGGAATAGAACGATATCTCCCTGCAAACCTTCTTAGTTATCATGTCATATGCATAAGTCTCATTTCTGGTGAGAACTACTTTCTCATAATGATAATGAAATAAAGAAAGCTTATTTTTACCGCAAAATTCCAACTCGTGGTCCCAAGTAACCATCAGAAGTGAGGCTGAGAAGATCTGGAATCCACGGATAATGTCAATGGATCATGCGGGTTAGCTCAACTTACATAATCTGAGCATTGCTTAGTACTGGGATTGATCGTCACCGGTGAAAGTCGAACCCTGTATGACTCGGCAATCACAAGCTACTGCTTTCGATGTCAACAGTAAATTATACGGCAGAAGCTTACTTTATGTGTAAATATCTCACAAGAATGCAAGCAAAGAAAGAGAGCAGCGGAAATCAAGCACATGTAATCTTATCATCCTGATTAAGACCAGACGGATACTAGAGAAATAGTTATTTTTCTTCCTATCATGGTAAAAAGTAGAAAGAATATATCGCACAATTATACAAACACAACATGGGTTCCGCCAGAAAAGACTAGCTTTGTAAAACTTGATTGATTCTTCTGGCAATACGCTAGATGTCTTCCTTGACTGGATTACCTCAGTTAATCAATGTGTAACTGTTGTTTTGCTAAAACAAACCTTCATCTTTCTGTGAGCCGTTTATTGCGGCTGAGCGGATATCTAGGGCAGAAAGTGACAAAAAGACCAAAAACACGGTGTATTTTGAATTTATCAGAGACTGCAACTAGACAAATACAGGAATGCAGTCGATAGAAATTGTTCATTGGTACTTACGTTGGAAACTGTCACTTTTTTCTATCTCAATTATCGGAATTCATTATGAATGAGGCTTTCAAAACAATCCTGCCGAAACAAAGTTTGAGCAACATGATATCAAAATTTTTCCTTGGTGGTTTATTGGCAAATTTAAACAATTTAATATTTATGATTGTCCAACCACCTTTCAGTTCCCCGATCGGATTTCTCAAACACAGTCTGTCTGAGAAGCAAGCATGACAAAATGGAGCTTTGTGTGCGGAAGTTGAATAGAGATAACAAATAAAGTTACTTTGACAGATGTCCGTCTTTGCTTGAAAGACAAATTAATTTTCCAGGAAAAAAATGTCAAAAAGAGTAAATGAAGCTTGATTCTTCTTCTGGTAACCACCTACTGTGTCCAGAAATATTGCAGAATATGCTTCCCAATGACGAAGGAGCCAATCTAAAAGTCAAATGAAGAAGCTGATAAGAAAACCCCCTAAGTCACCTGTTTTGCTTTCTGAAAGGAAACACGGATAAGGGAGCTTTGTGAGACATCAGAAAATTTTACTAGTGATTCGCAAAAAAGTACCTAGTCTGAGGTAAAAGTTTATGCCTTGAAATATTTTACTCTATGCAATAATTTTTAATTAAAAAGTGGCCTGTATTTATTGTTACACTACTACTGACAACTTCAGTGACGTACACCCCAAATTAAGATCCAAAAAGTGTGAATTTTGCAAGAGGTCCATTGGAAACAATGTCAGCTGTGTTGATTAACGGCCTTCTCACATCGTGTTAGTTACGGATGAATAAGATGCAACCGTTGGACCGTATCTGTGAAAAATCTTTGAAAAAGGTTGAAGCAGTGGCATCGTAATACGGGAGGAGGCATCGTTTGATAAATATTTTATATTCATTCTGGTTTATTACAAACCGAAATTGCTGGCTGTTCGGTGCTATCAAACACCGATAGCAAATAAGAATGCACAAGGTCTGCATCATCTCGTTATCTTAGTCTTCTCGAAAAATTGTTCACGAGATTACACACAACACGGAAGGTATTAAATAATATCACCACTGGTGAGCTCTAACAAGAGCGAAACTCGAGTTTGGCAAATCTGAGTGCAGGGTTGATCGGATGACCTGAGATTGGTGCGTGAAAGGTGGAGTCCAAATGACAGTCGACTAAGCAAATATATCGTCAACCCCACACACTACTAGCAAGCAACTGAGGTATATACAAATATAAAATCGCGAAGCAGGTTTAAATATGAGTGCTATCCCGTCCTGTGGACAAGACCTGGTTTGGTGGGGGGCATTCGGTTGGAGTTAACGGGGAAGTTGCCGTGACTCCATTTGAAGCTGTCAGGGTTTTGCTGGCCGTCACTGAGGACGACATCTATACAAAAAACTCTGTGATTCCGACCATCCCGGATGGGAGCAGTGGAAACATTCACGCCTTCGAGGTAAAGAGGCCCAAGTTCAAACCCTCGGTTGGGTGCGGCGGAGGATATGCTCCACTGGTGAGCACCGACAAGAGCGAAACTAGATTTTGGTGCATCTGAGTGCACGGTTGACTGGACGACCTGAGAGTGGTGCATGAAAGGTCAAGTCTAAAGGATCATCGGCCAGGCATACGTATTACCAATCTTACTGCTCACATGTGGTTGTGATATATATGGAGAATCAAACTTGCTTTGATAGATGGAAATTGATATATTGAGGAGGACTATGGAAATTAGTGTGAGCATTTTACTGAAACAAGTTTTAGGCTAAACGTTATCACATCGGTAGTACAGATATGGTCGAAAGTCCTTAGTTAGCAGGGTTTTTCGAAAAAGACGAATTCCAACATACAAGATTGCATCGTGGTAAAAGTTTCTAGCTTACATTTGAAACTTGCCATAAGTACAAGGAATACATTCCTCATTTTACCGAAGCCGTGGATTTTAGCAGGAAATTGTAAAAGTAATTGAGTGTTCTTTCAGTTATTGTTGTGCTGTAAATTTACTAGCAGTGGATAGATCTGTCCAAGTTTTAAGATATGCAGCCTTGAGCGAGACATGACGTGTTGCGTAGTTCTACAATACGACTTTTTTCTAGAATGAATATTGATCTGGCAGACAGGAAACTTTTATCTTTTGATCACAGTCAATTTTACGTTGCTCTGGACATCTTTATTATCGCCCCGTCAACACAGTCGATGGCAGTATTTCGTAGCCCACGTAAACCGGCATGCTGAGTTTCGCGACCTCAAGATTACTGAAGACAGTCTTTTCGGAAATTTCTCTTTACGACGGGCGTGTTCTCTAAGGGTCTAATTCTTCTCAATTCGTTCACAGTAAATCGATGGTCAAAACGATTTGGGATATTGTGGTGATTGCAACATTTGACCACCTTTGTTTTTTGTGCTATACTGGCTTTCGACTGATTTTAGACTAAAGCAAGCAACTTTTCCATAACCTTGTTCAGAAAGTCCCACATGACGGGGTTTTCATCAAACGTCCCTGGCTGTTATTTTTACCCCAGTGCGGCGAACACCATTGTCCAAGTCGGACAGTTCTGTTTGTATTGTACACTATATCTTGTTATGACACCACGTTTTAAATAAATAGTGAGGAAAAACGTGCTTTCATTCACAAAAAGAATAGGAAATATATTTTTTACAGCAACAAATGTTCAATGTGTTCACACAATGCTGAAACACTCTCCTTTATTATATAGCGGCATTTTTGAGTTTTCAGAAAATTCGTTTTCAAAGTAGCGAAAGCAAAGTTGATATCCAATTGGTCGCGCTCGTTAGACCCTGAAATCCAGGACACACATTCGAAATAATCCAAAGGTCCTTCTCTACTGAGACCACTGTCCAGCGTGAATTGTCTGTTGGACTGTTGGAAAACATAGTAGTCGTCAAATATATTTGCTACTTTCTTGCTCTTTCTTGTTAGGCAGAAACAAGGCAGAAAATACGAGAAAAAGAATCGTTTCTAGTAAGACCAGTATTTGTTTGCGAATGACAAAACCACCCATGGTGAATCTTACATTCATCGGTTTAACAATATGTTATATCTAACACTCAGCTAACTGCTGACTCTTGAACTCGAGAATAGTTTATCACAGAGACCAAAGCAAAAACAGTTTCATTCATCAACAGATGATAGTAGAGCTAAAGTGCCTATTGTTAATTTATATATAATTTCGTGATGTGCCGCGAAACGTTGAAGAATGAGGCATTAATTACGAAGAAAAAGGTTCGTCCAGAAAATTTCCGAAACACGGGTATGGTTTATTTGCGAATGATTCCTGCAAGTAGGTATTCAAATGGAAGAGCTGAAATGATAGTAACTCCACGCGTTTCAAAACGGCCATTTATTATCCATCCTACAAGGTTTAATTATTTTGTACCTCATCTGAACTTGAAGTTGGGATATTCTTCTCTTGTTGAATTCATCGTGAAATCCAAACTAGCTTAGGTACACTTCAGTCTAAAAGCTAACTCTGCTTTCATGAGATTGTGAAATGAATTTCACCTTCTTTGCGAAATCCATGAAATAATCGCTCAATGCAGCTCAGCAACTGGCCCATATGATGCAATACTTTTTCATAACCCGGTGATTTTGCCTGGGACAAAGAAACGGATAACTCGAGTGGTCTTGGTGATAATGATAAAAATCAGATTAGGATGTGATCACATTACTTGCATGCATTGTGTTAAGCTAATAATGACTGCCAGTGATTTTTGAAACGTCCTTGATCTGTAACAGCCATAACTGACTGATGTATTGTCTACGGACAAAATCGGAAAGGAAGGCTTTGCAATCAAAACAAAATGGGGCATTGCCAACACAACTGATTGAAAAGGCATTTATTTGCCCAAGGTGAAAGACTTTTGGGTCAGCTGAGTGTTTTATTTGTGGCAGTTTATGCAAAAAATCACACATTCAATGCGATTTGGGAGCTAAAATTGGTATAGAATAGTTGTGGGAAGATTCACTCGTTCTTGCAAATAGTATGTCAGACAGCTTTCATTTAAAGTACGAAACAGCACAGAACCGTTACATTTTATTTACGCAAAATATCTTCTAAAAATTTCAACCACTTTTCAAGCCAGAATCGATAACAACTTTGGTGTATGCACTTATTCAGTGCCACATTATTTTTATGTACAAAAGAGCATGTATACATAGTTAGCAAAAGGTCTGCATGATGGTTTTTAAATCAAATCTTATCTTCTAGTACCAAAAATGCTCAACTAGCCAAAGCTTGTAAGCAGTTCCGAAAGCGAAGCCCCTATTGTTACTTGGGCTTCCTGCGGCAAAGTCTTTCGTTGTACGGATGGATGGCCGTGTGGTCAACGGGTTGTCAACTTCTAAAGGCCAGTGATGAAAGGACACTATTTTATGCATTGATGAAGCCAAACAAAATAATGAAAGCCAGTCCTGTTGGGTTGTTAGTTAGGTGTTTGACTCACAATCTTTCGTTTTGGATTCTCTTGCTAGCCGGGACTTGGTGGATATGCTTTGCTGAAGATAACCAACAAGAATGAAACATCTGTACAGGGCTTCCCCGACTTTACCGCCGAGATGAGCGAAAATACTGCACGGTGAATTACTTGCCAGTCACATCCCATCCCCTACTTCCAATGTGTATATTTTATTACACGTTTGTGCTGGAGTTCATTGGAAGGGGTACACCCTATAACCACAAAGTCCGTCTTCATTATTGGAGATAGCCAAAAACCACACCCCGAGAGAGAGAGAGCGTAGTTCGAAAACTTCTTCCCTATTGATTATTTTTATCTTCTGTCAACCAGCTAACCATGTGGTTAAAAAGGAACGAGTTTAATGTGCATGATGATGCTCAATTAGGCATCAGGTGCGGGCTTGCCGAAGGGAAATGTGTGGAAAAGTCTGATTACTATAAACAATCTGGCTCTAGTGATTGACTCACTTAAGCTCGTACTATTTTATATACGAAGATTCACGAGGAGGCAAGTGTAATGTGTGTGTGTGTGTTTTGGTGTACCAGCTATATGAATTTTGCCAGGGGGAAAAAAAATCACGATCAGAAAACAAAATTGACGAATACATTAGTTCTCTGAGGTTCTCGTTCATGCCGGAAGAATTGGAGGAATTGGTATTAAAGATGGGTTTTTCTGCTGGCGTAAACTGTGGTCCTTGCTTAGTTCTAAATCGGATGTGAATCGTCTCGCAAGTTTTCAGTTTCCGTCTGAGGTTGGGCCTGTTTTAGGATTTACAGTAGGCCAAGCGAGCGGAAAAAAGCTTACGTACCAGAACACATGCACTCAGGCACAAACACATAACAAGTTTTTATCCCTATGACTTTCCCCTATTAGTCTAATTGGTTTAATCTCCTAAGTTGTCGTAAAATAGTGTGATGTATTAGCATGACTTCGCGTCACTGAAACTGAGCTTCTCCGCCAGTTACTGTACGTCGGGAATATTCGAACGATGTGTTAAGTTCTACATAATTGAGAGAATAGGTGGATAGTGTCTGGCAACATATTTCAAACGTGCATAGAATCAAAAAATCACTATAAACTTACATTTTTTTGCCATAATGTTATTTTTTGTGAGATACGTGTATACAAACATTAGCTTTGAAGTGATGTCTTTACGGAAGTGAAAGAGAGTCAAACAATGTTATTTCTATCATCAAAATCTTGAGCATATATCAGAAAATCATCGGAGCGAAAACAGCATAATAAACGGGGTTCACTTTTCCAATGATTTCTTCCAGGACTTGCTAGGTTTTATTACGGATACGACAAGCAGAACTGTTATTTTTCGCCATTGATAACAAAAAAATCTCTGTAGGAACTTTCTACTGTATAATAGTGAGAGTGCTTCATCTACGGAAATGTTTTATCAAAACAAGGGTGTGTTCCATTTTCACCAAAAAGGAAGAGTAGTTAAATATGCCCATGGTTCCCATGGCAGCTATCATTTTGTTCACTAAATTTTATCAATGAACTAAATACTGGATACTAAATCATCACACATTCTTCTAGTTTCTCATCTTTGGTTTGATTTCTGCGCCAATAAGTAGTCTGGCAATAGACTGCACTTGCAGAAAAATGTGGCTTCTCTTTTTCTACGTATCCAGCTCATGCAGTCCCGGGTGTGACCAACAAGACAGTTCATTATTATAATCAAACCTTATTCCACTCAGACTGCTATTGGGTTTGGTGAATGCAATAATAACCTTTTTGGTAGTATTAAAAACTCAGACTAATTTTTCATCGCATTCAGACCTCATCCTGCCGGTTGGTGATAAAAGTGTTACCCGGAAAATGATTTTTCAGTTTGAAATTGAAAATTGGGGTGAATGTAGGTGTTTTATCCATAGGTTTATTTGCTCCCCTCTCGTGATAAATATCCTCCAGCTGCTCTAGAAAACTGCCTTCCAAACGTGGTAAACTGACTTTCTGACTAGTTTGCTTGCCACAAATCGATCAAAGAACTGGTAGACATAATAGTTTTTGATTTACAAAAAACAATAACAAAAGATGTTTGGCAGCAATTACGGTAAAATACGACTAGTTACCGTTTACTTCAGAACGTTACCAAATTCGCTGTTCTATACCCCGAACTATTCGTATGGTTCAAAAAGGACGGGTGGGCGAACAAGTTAATCTTCGGTAATTTTTAGTCGTGGCTATACAAACCACTTTGTATGACAAGCTGCCTTTTCTGTTGAATAGTGCCTAGGAATGGCTGAAAACGAGCTCGTTTGCCGACCTGTTCTCCAAATGGACTGATTATATAGTTTATTCGACGCTTTCCCAGTCTCAGATGGACCTTACAGAGTTCAAATGATTGTAGATAGTTGCATATATTTGGCGGTAACGTGTGCACAACAGTGCGTAGTTCAGCTTTACTGAACAAGGCTGAGTCAGGATAATATTATTGCTTCTCTTGTTTACATAGTGTGAGATTTTTGCGCAAGATACAAAGAAAATGACTCCTAAGTAGACCTAGAATAAGATCTGGCACCATCAGGTGTGCTGTTACGAGTGTTCGGCCCACAGTGCAAGAAATATTTTTCAAGCATCCCCATTTTCCCTCAAGCGCGTATATATGGTATCGTTAAATTTGGTTTGTGTGCATTTTATCTTCGCCGTATTGAGATCGTATACTATTTTGAAATCCGACGTGAGAGGGTCGATCTTATCGCGACACATGTAAGTGAATGGTGCGAAAAGCTTTCAGATTATCTTTTCTCAATGATAAAAGCAACCATGTGGTGACCACCTTTGTCGCTCAGAACAGAAAACATTGACAGGACAGACTTTGAAAAGAAGACTTCAGGTCATCTCAATTTCAAGTTAGTTCCATTTGTTTAGGATACTAGACTGCAGTTCGTGAATGGCGCTGAAGACTATCCCATTCGCATAGATTCGCCTTGCCTGCTAACCACACACGTTTTCATTGGGGTTTGGATGGAGAGTGTGAGCTGGCCTATCGGTAATTTTTGTGTGGCGGTGTCATCTTTCTGGAAAGGCTTGAACCACCTGTGATCTATGGGAACTGTAGGGAGCAAGAAGTCAGTCGAAGTTCCTTCGAGAATCTTGATTTACCGTCCACAAATATAGCAATCCATGCCACCAGAGAGCTCCCGAGGGAGGCAAGACGGACAAAGTCAAGCTTCCTTTACGACACGTTACGAAGGAAGAACGTAGGTCCATCAAGACCGCCAAAGTCTCATGTTTCTCATCAATAAACGTTCTGTTATTTCATTCAGCTTTCCATATGATTCTCGACCGTTTATTGCCGATCTGATATAGTAAGTTCAGTAATTCACGTAACTGTCTGTATCTTTGTACAACCCAGATGAATGGCTACTTGTTGTAAATGCTGCGCAAAGAGAAAACTAGTATTTAACTGTATGAAGCTCTGAAACATCAGTGTACATACTGTCTGGTTTGAAGCAGCAGGTAGAATTTCCGCCTTAGCTTTTTCAGGTGTTTCCCTTCGTATTCTACATATCTTCTTCGATGTGTAGCTATTTAGATAGTTCAAAACGCCCCAGGTAGGCTTGAGTGAGCTGTGAATTTTTCTCCAAAACATGATTTTACTTACTTCTGAGTCTTTCTAGCTAAGTACCTTTTTCGTGTTCGAACTTAAATGGCCACCCAGCGTGTAATCCTTTCGTGTTTTCATGAATGAATGGTCGAAATTTGCAGCCTAGTTTACCGAACCGGGTGAACTTGTTTTACGAACTCTCGGTGTGAATTCTGCTAAATGACATACCACAAAGCATCACTCAAGATAACGGCCTTTTGTGATTCATTTCGTTTGCTGGATGAGCATGCACCTATTCGGCTGTGAGCATGAGGTGCACGAAAAGCACTTTGCACCCTTCAGGTGCAATATGAGGGGTAAAATTGGTTTTCCTAAGTCAAAATTCATGTTCATGTACCACCTCAATGTGCTGATGAAATAAGACAAATAAGGACAAAATTTCAAAAGCCCAAGTGAAGGCATTTACGAGAAATCACAGAAAAGTCAGGGTGCGTTAAGTACATCTTGTTCGTCATGCGGTTTGCGAAATCTGCGTTCGCTGTTTCGTGACAAAACAAAATTCGGATTGCATCTAAAAGCAAAGATACATTATCTGTAATATGAATTTTTTCATCGAAAAACTGAAGACCAGATTACGATTCGATTACTGAGGATAATATTCTTCAAGAATAATTTATAATCTGTGCAGATCTTTTCTTTCACCTAAACTGGAAAATCCTTCATATATCCTACATTCAATAAGGAATTTACAAATGTATCTTACTCAGAAGAATGACAGAAACATGATCACAAGTAATATTGTTCTGTGGTCTGTAGTCCGACTGAATATTAACCGAGCAGTATACGTTTCATTCCCCATATTTTCGCCGTGGTTTAGGGTTGATCTTACATGTATGGTTGACATCATTGCAGAGTTTGCATTTTTGGCTGATGATTCCAGACGGTAACTGATTCAACCATACCTATTTTAGCTAAATTAAATCTAATCCCAAGAACTTTCCAATATCCTGCACGTACAACTCAAATTAAAGAGCTTCATGCAAAATCTGTTTTGATTTTGAGTTGAAACCTAGGTTTTCCAGCTGGAAATTAGGTTGGTTGTTTACAGATTACTATCGTACATTCATATCAGCCGGGAGATTTGCCGAAATCTGTCAGTACTACGAGGTCTGCTTAAAACACACTAGGACTAAAACTCGAGATCAACTATCACGAGTTGACCAAATAACTGCCTGTCTATCTGGATGGGTTCTCAATGTTTTGTCTTGAGACTATCTCTTCATGACATTGCTCTCCTTCGGTATTATTTTTCCAAAGGTAAAATCTCTTCACCGTACATAGGTAAACTATTATGATGGATGACTTTCCATTCAGTTCGATGAATTCCACACCGTCTATTCAAATATCCCTTATCTGAATAAAGCAAACTAAGCATTGACTAAACATTATTGTGATTCGAAGAATTGCGAAACTCCAGTATTATGCTGATGGTAAAATCCTTTTTATAGTTATGCGCCTAATTTGAAAGTTATTTCAAGCTCTATGTAGCGAACATTCTCAAGCAAATGATTTATCAGCCAATGCCGTGCAGACAAAGCTGTCGAGACAAACTCAGCCAATCCCAGATAAGCTCTTTGTATGACTCTTAGAGCTTGGGAAAATCCACCTCATATGCGGAGTAATGCTCAAATGTTATTGAGTTAACATTTTGACTTGTTTTGCACAGTTATTTATTTGTTGCACAGCAATATAAAAATAACAGATCAGGACCTTTTTAACTCTTTTGAAAGAATTTATTCGGAATGGATTCTCCAGACACGGAGGCTGTTTTCTTCGAGGCTTTTGATATGGTTTCAAACTGTAGTCTCAATGTGACGAATGACTACTGTGAACCTGTAGAAGACTATGTGTTACGCATTGAAAAACATTTGCAGATGGGTATCTACGAGTGGAGTCTGGTTGTGTTTTATGTGATTGTATTCACCATCGGTCTCGTGGGGAATGCCCTGGTTGTCTGTGTGGTGCTGTTCAATCCACTTATGCGCACCGTGACCAACGTATTCCTTGTAAATTTGGCTGTGGCTGACTTTCTGGTCATCCTTCTTTGTATGCCACCCACTTTGGTTGAAGATATTCGACAGACTTGGTATTTCGGTGCGGAGCTGTGCAAACTGGCCAAGTTCATGCAAGTAAGTCAATCTACGACAGTTGTTGTCAGTAACTTATTATGATTCATCTTGGAACAAGACCCTGGGGCCCACTGACTGCTGAAACTCAAACCTCAAAACCCAATTTTGCGATGCTTTAGGAAAATCGATTTGTTTGATCAGTTTGTATTTTTTCAAGATTTACTCTCCCAAAAGATAAAAAAGTAAATTTCAAAAGGTGTTGTCGTTCCATGTTGCCTTTCCCCTAAATTTTTTACTCCAACAAATCAAAATACACATGTGTTATAAATGCTGAAATGATTACTGAAATCCATATAGGCAGGGTGAGGCAAAGTTATCCTTTTAGAGAATTACCTATAGTGATAATCCCTTAGTACCAAACAGTAACTCCAACCACTGGAGTTTCATTTAAAACCGCAAAACTCATCAACTAATTACTAGTGATGACTCACAGTGATTCGATTTCATGTTTCGTTCATCATGAGTTGAGTTTTGAAATTGGAAGATGAACCGTACCACAGAATACATCAATTACCAACCACTATAATTTGATCACGTAAAGATTAAGATCAACCTAGTGCAAGTTGAATGGCTCAACTAATCATGCTTATTCAAAGTGGCTTGCTTTTCTTTCAGCCTTTGTCAGTCTAATAAGTGGAGCGTACGGTAAGACCTTTGTCACAAAACTTTTATACAAGAGCTATAATAATGCTGTCTATCGTAGAAATCGCTTGCCCTGCAAACATCCTCGGCCAGTGTAGAAAGGATGCTGTATCACAGGGTGGAAAATGTTTATGTACAGTTGCTAGCCAGTCAGGATAGCCTGACAGGTTAGTTGATCGAGTCAAAGCTGTTTATCCCGGGTTGGAAACCCCATCGGGGCTCAGGATTTCTGACGAGAATGGAGAATCTCTAAGGTGCGTACAGGGTTTTCAATGGTTTGGACCTTTGCCCTGAATGATGAATTTTATTATATAACAATGCATTTACGAAAGAATAGTTCAGGAAATAACTGGCTGAATATCAACACATCAAGAGATCTGTTCAGTCATTTTTTGCTGTTTCAACTAAAATACTTGACTTTTGAATTAGAGAACAGAGATGAAAAAACTGACAGGTTTTTAGAAGAAATTTTGAAACAGAATAAAAGATGCTCTGAGGAACTGATTTCTTACTGTTGTAAACAGAGCTTATACACCTGACTGGATCTTACATCATCGGGCCTGAAAAGGTCGCTCGGGTGCAATTTTGGAATAAAACCAAGTTCAGTGAGATAATTTCAAAGGCCTAACGAGATATGAAATAGTGATGAAAATTAAAGTTCATTTTCTGCATACCTCACCAGTGTCCCATAAGTTACGTGGATTCTCGCTCAATGCTCTATATTGCCCCAACAAATTCGTAAGTAATTTTTGAACTAAAGCATTGGGTATCAGTTCTGTTGAAGATTTGCTTTCAGCGTTTCCTTAAATTTTGTTCTCACTGAAAATTCTACTAGATTTTCTCATCCAACTGTCATCAAGGTGGCGTACTTCTTACAATTTTTCTAATTATTTTTATCTTCTAAGAACCAGTATATTATAACCATAGGCCGAATGTTATGATTCTGCTCTCTAAGAGTCAGCAGGACATTGAAAGGGAAATCAAAGCTACCAAGAATAAAGAAATTTTAGGAAAAAACAAGGAACCTGAAAACAGAATAAATGACTATCTAGGTTTAACGATAAAGCACCAAAGTTCACAACACAGTTGTTTTTTTCAATGCCTAAAATCACTGAAAGAGATAAATGGACTCCACTCTGGAAACCTAACACGACAAATACTTCTTTTTATGGACCGACTACACTTCACTCAATTATCGCAATCAAATCCAACTTACTGAAAAATTTTCGCCTTAGGACTATTACCCTGAGGTATTCTTTTCTAGTAACTTTGCATTTATCCAACCAAGCACGGTATAACATCACGATCTTACTAGAAAAGATACTTTCACTGCTAAAATTGAGCAGTCAAACGCATCGTTGATACCATTTATCTGCAAACAGGGGTGAACGGTATCAAGGGTGCTTTTTGATAAGCGCGCAACATATTCTCAACAAATTTAATTATCCTTATTGTCTCTGTGACCACGTATTCGAAAGGTTTAGGGAAGAAATCAAGTTATTTTGTAAGAACTTGCAACTGATTTGCCAAATTGGTTGTTCTCTATCCGGAAATAGGTGCAGCTTTTCAGATGTTTTCCTGTCTGAGCTTAGTACCCAAAACAGCGTTCACTATATGTTGATTGTTGGAGAAATTGATTAAATAAGTGAAATTGGATACTATTCCTTGATATTACATTCACAAAAAATCCAGAAAACCATTCAATACTATACTCATTTTTTCCTTACTTCGGAAGCAAAATGCTAATAAAAAGATCGTCTGCGACTTGATTTCATTTCCCAGCTCATATAGAACTTCTGGTCTGTCACAAGACGACTACATCATTGCTACCGATTCAAGTGGTCGAGTAGGCATGAGCAAATCATTCCACAATGAATTTATCAGAATGCCTCCAAGTTCTTTATCAACGGACTGGACTCACCTTTCAACAATCATTCCAGAACTTATTATAGACAAAGGAGATGAAAAGCCAATAGATTTCTAGTAATCTCTTGTCCCTACCCCTTTAATACCACTAACACAACATTAAAAGCAGCAAACAGCTAGTCAGAAGCAACGTAACCGTCTTTAAGGTTTGTAAAAGCATTAAAAAACATCAACAAAAAGATGACTGCTTTGTAGTAAATTGTTTCAAAATCTAATCTACTGAGAAGCCGTTGAGTAGCAGTGACCGCAAGAAGCTTAAGATAAAGTTGAGTCGATTTTCGATTCGTAAACTAGTAAGTATTCAGCAGTGTATAAAGAGTTCCAGTAGATATTCTGCTTATCCCGTGTTTATTGCCCTATTGAATTGATTTTTCGTTTGTGGATAGCCGACGCGTAAAATCCTCTCTGAATGTCTTATTCGAGATGATGGTTATATGTGGCAACCGAGTGACCATGCTATCTGGGAATCTATTTGAGAGTCAGAGTCACAAAAATTGTATAACGCAGAAGACGTTCAATCATCAAAGCCAATGCTGGCCATACAAGCCCTCCATGCCAACAACTTTTTCCCATCCGGCAACCTTCACATGTTCTTCCATTTTGGATCACAAGGTTTTGGTAGAGTAATCGATTTAGTTTCAGCTGTCAGAAAGCCAGCACACATTTTTACAACTAGAAAAAATGAATTTTCATGGAGCCTTTCAGTGATTCCTAATTACCCTACAACATCATAATATATTACGGCAAGTTAGAGGATGAGACCAGTTAGAGAAATAGGTGAAAGTAATGGGGATTATCAATCTTCCTATTTGTGATCCAGGTCTACCCTGTACGCAGTTTGTCAATTTTTGCCTCGTCTGGAGCTTGCTTTAGGATGTAATGTGGCCCGGTGGAGCGGCGGGGCACAAAACATTTTCTAACGCTCAAGGGGGTTTGCGGTTAGACGAGTTACGACAGCCCCTACTGCTTCCAGTGGGTCGGGTTGGTTTGAGACCTTGAAGTTCATTGTTCAAGTAAATAAAAACCACCAAGTATAGGGTCATTTTTTGATCAGCCAGGCAATTATTCATAAAATCTCGTGAATTTCGATGACAACTTCTTGGTTGATGCTGTGTTATGATTTACAAAGTCTAGTATGCGTGCACGTTGTTTGATTAGTTACTGAATAAGAAAAGAAATTATTATCCATCAACGTACTGTTCAAGGTGATTGTGAACTGTCTACAATTTACCATCCATTGACAGCAATTTAGTTTATGATTAAGGTGAACGTTGTTAATTTATTCTGTCATGAGATACCCATTTCCCGTCCGTGTATGGACACAATAAAGTGGGTCTATCTACAGCCAAAAATCCACCACACTCAAATGAAGAACCCGCAGCCATGAGGCGAAGGCGAGGATTGACGGAGAATCACATGACGTTCCAACGTACCACGTGGGCTCAGCATTGACTTCCAAGCACAATTTAGATAACTGTCTTTACCAAAATTCTTTGGCTGACATTTCTCCCATAATTATTTCATGGTACCTCGTCCTGTGGCTGTGATAAAAGTACTAGCTGAATAAAAGCCAATACTACGTCTAAGTTGGAAACGTTGAACAATACGACTAACGTAGCCTAGATGAAGAATAAATTGCTATTGAGAAAACTCAGGTTTTTCAAACAAACTGAGACACGGTCTTTTTTATCGACAACTGCATGACGTTTGAAAACGATTAGCACGTATGCAACCCTGGATTTTGAGAAACGTTTCTGTACGGTTTTCTAAACTGTACCCAGTGTGATATTTGATTTGTAACAAATTTCCACTTAGTAATGTTCTCACCAAGTGATCATTTGTTTACTCACCGGCAAAGTCTTTTCGAAGTTAGTGCTTGCGTAAATAGCCTATTTAAAAAATGAATTCTAAGTCACCTCAGTGGGTTGTAAACCGTTGAGTTTTAGGAATTGTTCTTCACTCCTGTGGAGCAGTTTGACATAACTTTTATGTTGAAGTCATTTCCTTTTTTCCAGTTTCAAAAGGGTCGTCAATTACGTCGGAGCAATTAGAGGAATCCTGAGTCAGGAGAAATTTATTTTGTTCCTTATTACAGTTACTGGACAACTTTTGCTTGGTAGAACGATTTATAAATGCTCGTCTGTAAATGTGAGATAAAAAAGGACAAGAATTTCAAAAAAGTTCTTTGTTTTTGGAAGTATAGAAAGTTTTTAACGGTAAATATCCGTTTGTTTGTTGATTTTATCGTAATCGTGTTTTTGACAAATTTTGGTTCTCAAAAACTAGTGTTTCAAAATAAGATGGATAAAGGGAAGAACTCAGAATTTGTGGTTTTCGGAAAGCCACTATGAAGTTTAAAAATTGGTTTATTAGAGCACCAAGGTAATTACGATATCATAGTTAAAAGGCAAATATTTGGATGAGGAACGAAACAGGATTACTGAGAAATATTAGCTACACTCGTTCACCTCCAGTTAAAAGTAAACCACAGTTATTACAATATTGGTGAGCCTTTTTTAAAGGTACTGCGAATAAGTAGAACGTATTCTGTAACTAAATGTTTGCCTGCTGACTGACCACGAAGGCACAAGGTGAACCATCTAGTTTTTCGTATTATTTTAAGTTACGCGATCTTCGCGGACTTCGTGGTTCACCTAGGCGTGCGTCAAATAAATATCGATCAGACAAGCCCACAAGTGTGCTCACCTGTTTCCACTGAAACCCCGTCATCCCTATTTTCATTGACTTTTAGTTTATTTACGAAATATTTTGGCTGAAGTATCTCAACTGTAGCCAATAAAGCCACAATGAACTGCGTACAATGATGTCAGATGGTCTTTGTGCAAATACTGAACGTGGATATTCAAATACGGTGTGTGTCAGACGGATCTTTATTAAAAATGCATGCTGACATTACGATGTTCTGAACAACTGTCTTCTCATATTCAGTTGGCAAACATAACTCTTTTTTCAGTGACCTGTTTAGCACGTATCACACAGAGAGTAATACAAAACTGAATGTGAAGACAATGATTTGAGGTTGATTTTTAATCGGAGCATTCGACTAAAATTGGATACGAAAGCTCTCCATGGAACATTTTTGAAAAGGAACACGTTGATCAGTATGTCTTATTTGAATTGAGTTAGGTCCAGCATAGTATTCATCGTGTATAGAAAAATTATTTGATTTTGTTGTTTCATGCGAGATGGTGAAAGCAACATGTTTCAGTAACATTAGGAAAGTATATTTTCGCGTCAATTAAATATTCACAAGTATTCATCAAGTGAGCAGATAAACTCAGCTACGGAAGTAGTCAAATGGTCATCATCCTTGAATATGGGAAAGTGACGTCCCGGGTTTAATATCCGACACTGCCAGTCACTTACACCCGGGAAAGCTTGACTGGCAGCGGCCCTGTTTTAGAAGTACTGCACATTGTTGAATAATAGTTAGAGGAAGCAAAAGTTTAATACCAATAATAATAATGGCAAAAATATTATTGTTTTTATCAACTATACTTCATCATTTCATGGGGCGGAGCTAATGTAAGAAATATCAAGCAATCCTCGTTGGACATCATTGATTGTGAATTTGGGCAAGCAGCTACATCCCTGTTCGGAATTGCCAGTATTATACAGGCAAATTGGCTCAATTTTGGAATCACCTTTCGCAATTTTGGGTCATAGGTGTTCATCATGGTCCTCATATACTTCTTTTCATATCAGGGGTAATCCTAAATTGGAGCGGAGCAACTAGTTCATTTATTAATCAATCATTGATAATCCTTATAAAGCGTTACGAATTTTTTTCAAGATTTGGAACATGGAAGATTTAGGTATGATTATCTTCCGCGGTGAATAATAATTAGCTACTTTTGTGGTCTCGTTCCAGGTCCAGGTTTCCAATTCATTTGACAAATAAAAATAAAAACAAATGAAATAATAATCTGCACTTTTTTCTCTATATATATTTATATATATATGTTTATGTATACATATATATATATATATGCTTATATCGATGAAGAATTAGTGCTACTGGGATAACTAATAAAGAGCCAATGAAAAGCTCGTCAAATTATGAAACAACCAGACCGATTTTGTTACCACAAATTTCCCTTATGACATATTAAAAATTCTAAGTGAAATATTGCAGATTATAAATTTTGGTTTCATCATTCCCTGATTTTGTTTAGAAAACGAACTTCTTATCTTTATCGTTTGAGTACACACCAGCAAGTCAGCATGTTATCAAGATGCTTTATGGTGATCGTGGTTAAGGGGCAATCTGTGATTGAAATACCGCAGGTAGCACATCAATTTTCACACAAAATAGACTACTATCGTCTAAGACGTCATGAAATCGGGATGCAACACACGGGAGTACTTAGCAGGGCCACTAGTAAAGACATTGTGGCGGATTGTCAATGTAGATACCATGACAGAATCGTTCATTTGACACGAGGAAACCGTTATTCAACAAGCTATTTGGACGAGAACCAGGAGGAAGGAACACTGAAAAGCCGGAGAGAAAATACACTCGCTAAAAACTATTAGTGTCGATCCATATTTTTCCCACTCATATTGGGCAAAGAATCCTTGTTCGGATAGCAGCTGCATAATGTTCGGCACATCCTGACCTCTGCGTACAACCTACGCAAATTGCTGGAAAATGTACAACAACATATAACCTCCTTGAAACATCTCGTCGTTTAGTCTTACGCGAAACCTCAACAAAGCCATCATAGCACGATCCAGAATAAAGCATTTTTAACAAAAGGAACACAATTTTACATCGTTAATCAAGAAACTGCACACTATATCATAAATAAACCACATTTGTCATTTTCCAACTGCGGAGGAAAAATTAGAATATTTGTGAAAGTAAGGATCTAATGGGAAAAGCAGCCTGCATATGAAACACTGCATTGTACAGATAGAAAAATGTAATTCCCTCTCCTAAAAGGTGACCAGTATGGCAGACGTTAGAAGCCCTCTGGCTTGGGCTCGCAACTCAGATGTTAGAACACATGCAGTCGAAGCTCCAGTGGAGTCAACGCATGCGTATGAATCCCACCGGGTCAAAGAACTCACTACAAACGTGTTCAGCCTAATATGATTCATCATGACTCATACACACTTAACTCACAACTGAAAGCTTTATAAGAACAGTACAGCAGTCTCATCCCTGTCAAGAATAATAAGCAGTGCACTTCAATCGAGCACACATTTTGACTGAAACACCAGGGGAAAGCTTGTGAGTCGAACAACTGACCATCTCTCCATCCGGGTTAGCCAGCGTCGTGTAAAACTGATGCTAGACGGGTCTGTGAAACAATTGTTATTCTTTTTCACTGTGACATCAGCTACTTTCACTTCAACAGAATGAGGAGCACCTTAAGTAAAGAAATAATTCTCTCTCTAATCTCTTTTCATCGCTGATAGTGAAGATGTAAATGCAGAAAATGCTCCTTATGAGTAACATCATGCTTGTTGCTGATAAGGTTAATTTCTTAGAGTAGAAATGCATAATTTAGGAAGAAAATCTGTCAGGTTCCGATTGGTAATTTTGTCCTCCAGTCTAAATTTTCTTTCTCTTGTAATCCAAAAGCGTGAAAGTGAACGGCATGAATGTTTGTTCGATATACTCGGCAGGATAATCGTTATTATGGAAGTTGAAAATGCAATTACTTTACCCTTGCATCTGTAAGGTCCTTCCGATTTACAAAATGTTTTTTATCCAAAAGGAAACTAAGATGCGGCAGATACCAGGAACCCTTCTGACTGGCTAGAGTACCTAACCAATTCAGGATAGTAATGGAAGTCACCCAATCTATAATTCTCTTTTGTTTATCGACGACTTGCCCCTCATTTTATGTCTCATTAGCTGTTGCAAATGATTATTTCTAGAAGCATGGACTGTTGACGTCGCTTTTCCAGCTTGCGCGTGGTGGCTTCCTTTCACCGCCGGTCGACTTCGTCGGCTGACTACGAGAACGGCTTCCGTTAGGTACGCTGTATATGAAACAAGTTGGAGTCCAGATATCTTTCGAGTGTATAGGTTTCTTGCTGAGGATCGTACTGAACGTCTGGCAATCATTATAATACGACCAACAGTCTGGTGCTCTCTTTCTTCAATGCGAATTTCATCGACCTACAACGGCTGAACAAGCAGTGCAGAAAATCGCTGGTGTTTCTATTTGGAGATTACGACTTCATCGCCGACGCTTTCAACATAAATCCGCCAGGGATTATGAAGATCAAGCAAAGCTTTCAACTCATTTGAATGTAAACGAAGACGAGCTACAATAAGTCATATAGAGTACCTGTGATGATTCAACAGGCATCACACGCTATACGGCTAGGTACAGCTTCGTAGCTACTCTCGCCGAGGAGCCTCAACTAATCAGGAGGGCTAAGAACAGATATAGAAAAGGCTTGCTGTGGTTGATCAACTTCTAACCTACCAATTATTTCCTCTGACATAATTTATTTATAAAAAACAGATCTGCAATACAATTACCGTGTTATTTCGCAGCCTCAGTTTTCTTGCTACTTTGGTTTGAGTAGTTCCGGGTGAGAGCGATTTCATTACGTCCTGTTGGTTCGGGTATTGCGAATATTGTAAAAGCCAACGCCTACGTCTGTAGTCTGTCAAAATGGAGTGTAGTTGAATGCAAGGTACGCGGAAGTGAGACATAATTCAGCGACAATCGTCGTACTAGACAGATTTAACGGACATGTTTTCTAGATAGGTGTTGATGATCACAATGAAATGCAAAAATGTATACTGTTTTGTATGAGGCTGCTTGTATGGGAGAATATTACTTCGAAGCTCAGCACAGCTTCATTATTTGCTAAAAAGCCAGCTTAGGAAACGTGGACAGAATCAAAAGTATCGTCCAAATGGCTTGCCACCAATTTTGACAGGATTCTAGGAAACCATACAGAAATTTGGCTGACATGTAAGTTACAGATTTGCAAATTTTTGTAATCCCTAAAATCTCGCATACCAGTTTGTATATGGTACCAATGATCAATGTATAAACTTTTCCAGTTTTGCTTTTAGATTCCATGGGTATTCCTCCGTCCCGGGGTTTCCTCCTCTGTGAAGTGGCGTTCACCTTCTTTTCTTCAGTGTTTTTCCAAGGTCCATTTTCATGGTCCAAAGCTTTTGCTTCAGTCTGACGAGTTGGGAATGAATTCTGCATAGCGTTTGTCAGCTTTGGCTATATTGGTAAAACAGTAACGTGTTACGGTGATTTGTGTCTTCATTTCTTTTATTGATGTATTTGAAATGAGTGATTTTGGGAAAATACATATCCTAAGTTTGGGTTGGTTAACATTTTCAAAAGTAGGCTTCACGAAAGCTCCTCTTCTGAAGGGATCATTACTTGATCCGTTAAATATTCCTTTTGGAAATCGAAATCTATTGCATTTTGTAGCAAATGCTCTTCCGCTGATGCTTAGGTTTTGACCGATGGGCTGTAAACAAAACTTTCGGGATCATTCACTTGCTATTATCCTCACTTTGGTTTTGAACCCACTACCGACGATTTCTGGGTTCAGTAATCTGTCAAACTTTCTTATCTGTTGTGACTGGCAAAATTTAAGTGTATTTTTACACCGTTGTTTCGCTATGGCACTAACGTCACCGAGGACTTTTGGTAGTAATAAATGATTCCATCTAACACCGAGATCCCTTATCCTGAAGCAGAAGAATTCATTTTCACGGCCTAGTCATTTACAAGTTGCCAGAGAAACACGAGGGATACGCACAGTCCACCTCCTGAACTCTTGTCAACTTTGTCCGGTGTCCAGGCCAACGAGAAGTAAAGCCCAACCCTCAGAAACGAAATCAACTAGCCCAGGTTTATTTGCTGTGCTATAAGGCAATAGTCAATCAAATTTTTAGAATGAACAAACCTCAGAAAGTGGCGTTCTCAGGGGAATCACCGTTCTCTCACGTTCAGTACAGTTTAGAAAAGACGACACGAACTAGGGCCAATTGGCCGAGGAACACAGGTCACGAAGCTGGCTATCGAAACCGGCACAAAAATGACGGACATTGAGAGGAATGTGCGTTTAATGGACATAAACGAAGAGAAAGATGAACATGCCGATATCGATCAATGGGTATGACCAACCAGCGACTCAAGCAGGGATTAACTCAGGCATGCAAAGAAACAGTTAGCCCTCGGGTCGAAAAGGTCACAGAATCTTGTGAAAGTGTGTGTGTGTGTGTGTGTTTATACATGCTTGCTGAGCGTGGCCGACCTGAAATCAGTGCACAAACAAGCAGGCCAGCCCAGATCATATCAAATAAAAAGAAAGGTGGTTCAGTGGGTGGGTGTGTGTGTGTAACGAACGGTCAACGCTTGAGAGTGTCGGAATATCGTGAACTGATACAAGTGCAACGAATGTGGTCAAAGTCTAACGAGTTTTGGTCATTTAGAAATAGGTTCAGACTTGGAATAAGTTGGTATTGTTTAATATGCGTGGTCGGGGTCAGGCAAAACAGATTCAACTCCGCCACCCCAAGGTTGGGTCGGCTTCACTCCCTCCATAGTCACTTTTGCGCACACTTCAGGCGGCTTCATGCAAAAATGGTGCCGTTTACTCTTGCCACAATCGCAGAAACCGAACATAAGCAGGCCTTACTCACGAGCGGTTACCCTACTGGTCGTCGGCCAACTATTGCCAATAAAGTTTTGACTGACCTGCTGCCATCGTCCTGTCTTACTGGTACCGCGGAGATGTTCGCCATTGCCTCGAGCACTGGCCCATCCAGCTTCTATCGTGTTGTGTAGCGTTTGCTTCACTGACAAGTTTTTGTTATCCGATAGAACGCGCCAGTCTCGTCCCCAAGGTGGTTGGAGATGATAACAAACCCCCTCGAGAGTGATCGGATTCGCAATCATCTTTAGAGCTGCTTTGTCCTCCAGCGAGAGTGCTGGGTCATCCCTGTGCTCCTCCTCGAATCTAAACTCGAACTTTGCAGATATTTTGTGGCATAGGGTAACTTCGGTAGACAGACTGTTTGTATACTATATTTTGTCGCATGATTTTCCCCATGGGTCCGAGGAATACCCGATCCAGCACTGTTCTGATAATATACGGCTGTCTAGAGTTCCCAACACGTTGATCTTGGACCCAATGGACCTCCTCGGCTGTATCAATGCGGTAATTACTGAAATGAGTTGATGGATCACCATTGTTTTGCAAAATCATGGTCTAGTTTACCTTGAGGCTCAGTGACGGTTTAAAAGTATCGACAAATTTCAAACCAGCATCAGGCAAATGTGGCTCACAACCAATCATCGATTCTCTGGAAGCTTTATCGAGGACATCAAGACCAGCCACTACTCTGTACTCTTCCACTGTTCTCGCCGTTTGTGATTGATCCATCTAGGAGTGGTCTGGCTGAGCATCTGATAACGCGGTCAAAGCAACCCTTACTAAACTAACAGAATCGTCCAGTTATTTCACAGGTAAGGAATTATAAATAATATTGTTCAGCAGACAACATTTGTTGAGGGTCGGATAATTATTCCAACCGACAACCATTTTCAAAAGAGCTCTCTGATTTGTAGCCATGAGTAATAGATCGGAGATGAAAACCTTTCAAACTTAAACCTCGTACTTTTATCTTGCTCTAAATTCAAAGGAAAAGAATAGGCTATATGCGGGTTTCATTACCTTTTACTTTCCGCCAAACAAGATATCGAGAATACCTTTCTATGTTTCTTAAGATAGGAAGGGAAGAATCGGTGTATTTTTGTTCTCATACAGTCTGTTCGAATAAATATAGAGGCTAATATTGACGATTTGTTGTGTACTGTTATTCTTCTTTGATAATATTGATTGACAGAGATGCTGTCTGACTATACATACCAATAAACTGATCTCTAGCTTTTCGCCACCGAGTTACACCGATTGCAGTGAAAGAATTTCTGCCTTGTAAATTTACCATGTGATCATCACTTTCCCGGTAAAACAATGTCTTTTTCTATTCAGTTTTGTGTTCACGGTTTCAGAAGTTTTGCCTTTTGAATTAAACTGAATTAGAATTGAATTTGCAGGTGTTTGGTAATCACTAAATGTCCAGCTTACTCCGTTTTTCAATCCGATCTCCCGATTTAAGGCTAGAACGTGTATTTTGACTAACTACTCAGTTCACGTCTATGGATCTGTTTGGCGAGGATTTCTTTGCAAGTATTTTAGACGCCACATAAATCGTAAGCATACAACAAGTTTTTGTTATTACGTGTGAGCAATTCATTATGGCTGACTCAAGAATTTTATTTGGCTGCTTGCTGTACTCTCGTTTGCAACTGTTAGTTTTCCTCTTGTCAATGAGACATCCAAATCAACGTGAATAAAGAAAGTTTATTCCATTTGCATCCATGTAACGAACTTCGAGCACCGACAGCCTCAGCGAAGCTAGTTCCCTTGGGTCACCTGCCTTCGTTGACTGCAAAGGGGTGGCTTTTTAGGTGGGGTAGTTGATGCCAGAAACTCTCTCAGTGGTTATTTCACTGTCACTGGAACTGATGTGTTATCAACGCCCTGATTTTTATTTTGTGATCTAAGCTAAACTTGAGTGGATTTCACCGGCATTTGAAGCCACTTTGAAGAACTGATTTCTTCCTCGAGCCAACAGTGTCGGCTAACTAAGAGCGGTTATCTCCAGTTTTGCGATATGGATGGAAGGCTGCTTAAGACCCGATAATACGGCACCAGAGGGAACGTTGATACCGCCGTGGTTAACGAATGTGGGGCTGTCTAGTGTGAGCCGGACTATCCCCAGAGCGTTTGCCTCCACCAAGCGTGCCCTGCAAAGTAGCATAAACTTTCGATGAAAGCTGTGGAAAACTGGGGGAAAGAGTCCTGGCAGCTCTGGTTACATTCCTCGCCCTAATCCCAGTCTATGCCACTTGGTCATCGGCGTCAGAGGGGGCAGACCAGCGATCCTAGGAACTTCAGTCAGGTGTCAGCCATCTTTAACCTCTTGATTCTACTGTTATTTGCAATGTTCTCACTAAGATGGTGGAGAAGAGTTCCTCTACTTTTGTCAGCTATGACCTCGGAGTCACTTTTGATGCATTGCAATTTGTCATGCAACGGTTTTACCACGACTCTTTTTCTGTTACAAGACTTTTTCTTGTTTTTCGAACAGAAAACCTACATATTCTCTTTCCCCTTGGACTAGAGCTGTTCTTTTATGACATTTCCCAGCTTTACGACGAAATTCTTCTTATCAACTAGCCTAGTGATTCAATTCGCACTTCCTAGTTCTGCCTCAACAGCTTTGTCCCCCTGCCCTAGACCTTCTCGTAAAATGCACGAGCATTAGTTTGCAAAGGCGAAACGATAAGCGCCTATCCATTTTTGGGACTGAGCGCCCAAAGCGCAGTCCGAAATTTTTACCCACCAGCTCAGAGCGCGTTCGATGGTACCCAAGCGAGGTTTCCTTCGTCAGCCTTGGGGTTAGTATATTCCTCTGCTCCACAGCTTACTGCCTGATTGGCAAGAAACATCCATTTTATGCAGTCTGGTAATAAAACCCATCTTTCTATAGAAACAACCATGCTAAAACCAGTTAAAAGGATTCTAAAGAATGTTAAAAACAAAATACATGAACAAGTTTCATAAGAGATGCTGCCCCATAAAAGTGTACACGGATACCCTCAGAAAACCGTAAAAAGGCACCAAACACATAATCATGTTTTGAATAAAAATTCCACCAACTAAGTTAGCAGCTACTGTAGATGAGTTTTAATGAAATACCACTGGCTATATCACCGAAGAAGGTAAAAACCTCTTCTCACTTAGAGTGGTTCAAAAATTTAAATCTCTCGGTACCTCATAAGAGTCAGTCGTGTTGACCTAGACTAGGCCCGTATCACAATTCCCATGATTTATCGTCCTTAGTCAGAACGGATTTGTTCTTACGAAGTGTAGATAAATACTGGTTTTGCTTTTAAAGGAGGACGTCAAATTCCGCGACCGAAACAGAGAACTTATCAGTTGTGTGCTACAGACTAGAAGCAATCAGGCAACACAATTGAGCTATAGGTTTTCCAAGGTTTCCAAAGTCGTTTTGTGCATTCATTGTGTCGTGTTGTCAGCCAGTAAGACGGCGGTTTTCTGTAAAAGACTGAACACTGGCATATTGTAATCAGTATCTCTCTTAATAACACAATTATCATTGCTTTGTTTTTCCGGCACTGACTTTTACCTGACATTTATGATTTCGCCTTTCCTCCGCATCTGGCTGATAAAAGGCCTGCATTTGATTTACTTCGAAATTTTATTCAAAAAATGCACCGGATAGAATAGAACTGCTTTGGGATTTCTACCCGCTAAGATTTCTCTATTGTAAGCAAAGCAAATTATTAATCTGGGCTTTTTCGTTCAAGGGGTCAGCCAATTTCATTTAGGTAGTTTTCTTATCATCTGTAAAGGTTTTTATCTGATTTCTTATCAGGTGCATGAAGATGGATTACACGGAAATGAATGCACGTGTATACGCCATCCACGCCCAATTCTGTAATAATTTTGGAGTGGTAATCGGCTCTCATCCTACAGATGCATACAAAATCTAGGATGTGGGAGATATTCTGTCGCTGATGAATGAGGTCAATTATTTGTGCTTTTTGTTTGGGTAGGGTTTATCTATTTCGAATCGATCAAAAGGTTGAAGATAACTGACACACTTAGGCCAAAATTGCTGATGAGATAGTGATTAGTGATATGTAATGGTTTGATATTTGATGATCACGTTGACCTAAGTCTCTGCAATCTGTCGATATTTCCGTCTCCACGGATACGGATATACGAACCGAAGTACAAGCTACACGTTCTGCTTATTATCTCTGAATCCATCGATTGTGACCCGGTAATAATAAGTGTGACCTACGGTAATGGAAGTGTCTGCTGACCAGCAACATTTTCCACGACACCTTTACCGTAAACCAAACAAGTTGCACACGAAATGTCAGATTGCGTGTCTTTTTTCGATATAATTCGAATCAAAAATGGTTTCGATATACCCGTGACCATTTTGGTTGCAGATAATTATCTGCTGATATTTTGGAAATACGTGCTCGACACTGACAATCTGTGCACCAGCCATAGACTTCTTGTAGTAGAAGGTTTTTAGCCTTCAGTTAGCTATTTTCATCTTTTGAAGGATCTTTCACCTGGATCGTTGGAGATCATTGGTAAAATACCAGAGATTTTTTATCAGTCACAGCGTGTAAACCAGTCACTCTCTGCAAGACTTTTGGCTCAGAGCAGAGAGACAAAACCGAAACACGGGGAAACGGGGAAACCAAAGAGATCGGTTTACAAAAACATTATCATATTTGTAATGGACTTTAAATAGGAACTTTGCTGCAGCTCCGTTATAAAACTTAAATATTAATAAATAAAGTAATTACAAACTTAGTTGTTACTAACTGTGCAATTCGTAGTTCAAAAAAACTTCGTCAGCCGTCCCAAAAACTTTCTGCTGATTCGCTCGCCGTAACAAGCACAAAGCTATTAAAATTGTATCGCATACATTTCACCAATCCTATTCCGTTTGTGTTGAAGTAAGCTGTCCCGTGATTCCGTCAACAACGAATTGCTGGCAGATTTCGCTGGTCAGCGCCACTGTTTCGAATGCAGATAGAATCGCGAACAAATCTTTGGAACGACATGAAATCTTTGCACAGCTAATCCAAAACAGCTGTTTGGCAATATCTACTTCCACACAGTGTACTGTTCCTCATGTTGTTTAAGATCATGAAAACAAGTATGAACAAACATGAACCTTTGAAATTTACCGCGCAATTCTGTCATGAAAATCCCATTTATACATTGCAGAATTCCGTAATAAATATCTTTACATTCATTCGTAGATTTCACTATCGCTCAGCTGGGATAAACAAAGCTGAGTTCAGTGAGAGTTGACGAAAGTCGTATGTCCATGCTCTTTATCTACTGTAAAAAATGGGTACCTGTACATGCCACAAAGAGTTAAACTTACAGCTTGTTATTAGCGTAGTTACTTTTCCATACGACTGCAAAACTGACAAGATATTCCTGTGGATAATGGAGTATTCATTAGCTTCTTTAGTATCTAAACTTCCATACTGTAACATAGTAGTTCAACTGAAATAAGTGATAGGTTATCTTTACGATCCCGACTTGTGATTTACACCTATGGATGAGAAAATACAAGTGGATTTTCATTTACCTAAATGATTCATTCTTATGGTGTCGTTATCAAGTTCTACGTATT
This sequence comes from Fasciola hepatica, assembly GCA_948099385.1. Lineage (NCBI taxonomy): Eukaryota > Metazoa > Platyhelminthes > Trematoda > Plagiorchiida > Fasciolidae > Fasciola > Fasciola hepatica. Next base: position 11,035,951 of record CANUEZ040000111.1, on the reverse strand, counting down.
TCGCAGGATAATGTGGACAAAAAGTTATAAAATAGCGGTAAATGCTACCACCACTCAAAGGAACCGAAGATGGTTTAACACGGACACAGAAATATGTGGCTCTTCGGATGTGCGCTGGGCCCAGCGCTCTTCCGTGTTAGTCACAAGTGCACGATCTGCAAAGCAGTAGAGTGAAAGAAGCCCCATTGAGGCGAAGCTCAGTAAGTGCACGGATAGGCACAAATACTTACAGGAGGGAGTGCATGAATGACGGTTTACGCCAATGGATCACTGTATAGCAACTTATCAGGTATATGCTCGGATGCAACCTTCTACCAGAAAGTTAAGTTCGTATATTGTCATTCTCCGTATCACGTTTGGTTTGCTTTCCGTATAAATATATTATTCCAGCAGTTTATGCGTAGTGTATCAACCCTGCTATGACACAACTGGTTTTCCCATGTTATATTACGTGCATCCCTTTATGCCTTCAACGTCCTATGAATAGAAACTGCCTTCATATATTTATAGAACAAGGACGACTAATTATTCTCCCTAATCAAACGAGGACCGTTGTGAGCCAGAAGCTAAACAGGAGTCTTCGAACTACTCATGGTTTCGCTACTGTAAAAGTATCTGAAGCAAGGGAAGACTCGCTCATGGCAATGAAGTGAACAGCCTTGAGTGTGACCAACATAAAGTACCTCTCAGCATGTGAAATAATGTTTTCAAAAAATTTCGCACCCCCCCCCCTCCCTTCCCCTCCCCAACAAAGTTGATCATACGAAAAGTGACATTATTCAAATTGTACGAGATCGTTTTTGCCCATGATAACTTGCCTCAGTATCTTTTAAATGAATAATGCATAACTTACAATAATTAGCGGATAGGTTCTGACGAATATTTTTCGAAAGTCTCATGCATGATGCGTTGTCAGAACTTGTCATCTCATTTGTCTACTGAATACGTGAAATTTATGGGTTTCAAGAGCAAATACCTCCAATATCGTGAAAACCAGTGGGATGTTTACCGAAGGTCCATCACATGATCTTGATTCCAGCACGAAGCATTCCAAAAGAGTCACTGATGTTTTTCACGTGAACTTGCCGTTAACCATGAGATAGTATACAACTATTTCTCTCTTTTGGGCACACACATGATCAAAATATCAACAAAAAGAACGGCTCCTTTAGTGATCAGCTGTTTGTCACCTTTAAGCGTAACCATTCCCGTTGAGTTTTATTTTCAGTGTTTTAGGAATTTCTCACCTTTCACTTTTGACTAATTCGAATTCTCATCCAGATCAGCAGTCTTGGTAATCAAGGTCTCACAATTTCAGTAACTTAGGAAGCAAAACACGTTCAAGGTAAACAAAATTAGCTAAAAAGAACCTTATATTTTCAACATTTGTTCGGCATAATATCAACACATTGCAAACGAAACACTCATTGCGAAGGAAAGATTGCAATTCGTATAGAAAATGAATATTTGCAATTTACTTCATTACTTAACTGGATTCAAGATTCAAGAGACTTTCAATAATTTTCTCACCAAAGTCTGGGAGAATGACGAACACCCATTTGTTTGTGGGTTATCAGACGTGGAAAAGCTCTAAAAAATGTTCAGTTATTAATATTGTTCGCCTAATTTCAATTGTATGCACTGTAGGCAAACAAAATTTCTTAGCTCACATCCAATGTTCACATAAAGTATTCTCCCAAGTTGTTACTAATACGTCCAGAAATTTGAACAAAATATCCTTAGATAAGCCGGAGCACTTGTGAAATGAAGAGCAGAAACAGCCTGCTGTCTTGGCTCCTTTTCCTAATGCAATTCCTTCTGTTCAGTCGCACTTAGCTTGAATTGGGCTTGCGGTGATATCTTAAGAACTGGTTGATCAGGACAGACACATCTGTATACGACTGGCGGTTGGATGATCTGATCCACTGATAACAGAATAATTAGTGGGAGTTCGACACTGTGACAGCCTCTTCGCTAGGCTATTATTTTGACCTGGTCAAGCGAAAGCCAGTCTTAGGAAAGATTTTGACAAAATGATATTCCTTTTTGTGGTCGGAAAATGTGTATATACTTTTTGTGGGTTGTTGGAACATGGAGGATCCCCTCAGAACATAAGTCGACTCATCTCAGTTCCAAAGTTGAGGGAATTAGATAAAGTGTACATATACTTTTATACATTTTACAAAACATTTTCTAACTTCTGAAACCCTCTAATCAGAAATAACAAGGAAAAATTCTGTTGCCGGATCCAGCGACAAAATGGAAATTAAAGTCAGATACGGTAGAAGCTAATAAAGCCCATACTTTTTAGAGCTTTCAGTCATATAATGGATTTCCTTTAGAAAAGTGATGGGTTCAGGTGCTTATCTATTTCCCGTGCCAAGTGAGATCACTTTGCATGATTGTAGATACGCCTTCCGAGAAATGTATCACACAAGTTTATAAATAATTCTAAATAACTACTTAGAAAAGTAACTATATCTTCACCAGAGTGACCACGGTCTTTAAAAAGATTAAGAAGACACTGATTAAAAAACTAGTTAGATTAGTGTTTGAATTATCAGGCAAATTATTTAGACAGTACTGATGAAAATGAGTACTCATGCCGAGGCATAGAAGTTACACTTCATCATCAGTGTTGACTATACTAGTTGTGAAATTCTGAAAGGTGAGTTGTTATAAAAATAGCTATCCAGCGATTGTCTTAGTCTCTTATAGTATGATCTTCAGTCCTTCCAATCGATGCACTGGCAACGACTTGTCAACTTCCGCAAATGGCACTGTGTTGAAGTAAACCGAGTCTTTTGAAGGCAGCTTGCACAGTCCACCATATACTGCCTGGTTAGATAATTCTTCACGTTGGAAAGAATTGATGCCCGTATTCATTGACGATTACAAACACACCTAAAAAATGACTGTTTGTTTGTCTTGTCGATCTGTGAGTAGAACATTTATGCTGTGTTTTGATTCTTTCTATAGGTGATGGCAATCATACTGTGCATTGAAACAGCGTTAGACAAGAACAACTGCCGTAAGAGGCAAAAATCTTTGAAGCATATATGCTAATCGAAGCCCAGATTGAATATAATTGTCATACATTCATCTGAACCATTCAACGTAAACACATTCTCATTTCCACCTCTACTTCGTGACTTCCGTAAAATGGAGTGTCATTCCCCACGTTACTGAAAAAAAATACTCTCTCAAAATCAGTCCCCATTTGGCTGGTCACTTTATTTGTCTGATCAGTTCTGGGGTGATTGCCGATTTTGAAGCCCACTGGATTGCATTCAGTTTTGTGATGTTCTTACAAATGGGAGGTAATCAAATGCACTATGTATCATTGAAAATGTGGTTTGGACATCTCTGGATATAATACTCTCGTTATTCGTATCCGACAGGCCGTACCGTAGTTTCTCAGCCGGTAGATTATTTGCCCGGTAACCAAAATGTTACAAATTTGATTCCGGCTTGTAGAAGTGAACTGCTGGATACTAACAAATTATTTGGATTTAGCGTCATCTAACATCCATGTGTTTATTTTGTTCAATCTGCAAGATTAAAAGCAATATAGCTCTCATTTCCAACAATCTCCGGAACACTCGATTCGACAGCTGAAAAATTTTCATTTTCACGTAGGATCTGAAAGCCGCCCTGAACTGTGGCCCCTGGGCCCAAATCAAATATCCAGCAGTTTGCTCCATCATGAGAGTTCATTCTCCATTACATCCGGGAAGAGTTATCTCGCGAACTGTTTCTCGGAGCACTTAGTACTGAAGTGTACTATGTTGACGTTGCACCCATGAGTGATTTCCTATTTATCTACGGAAATGGCTTGATGAGAAAGGCGATTAGGGTGAATTATTATTACAGTCAATAGTACTGCTGGTTTAGCCAGAGCATCATCGCACCAATATTGAGATCGACTGTCTTCGTCTGATTTTTGTTTAGCCAAATAAATTCGGAAACTTACTGAACCAATTGGTCAGACAGAATTCTTTCAGTTGCTTTGAATTGTGTGAGTAAAACGTTTTGAAAGAAATAGTTCCCTTAGCACAGATCACAATGAATCAGATTCGTGTTGAATAAAGTGCCTAGGAAGCACAGTTTGGCGGAATGCACGTATGGCTTACTAAAAGTATATTAGACAGTGCAATTCTCAGCGGCTTGTTTCTTCGACATAACTACTCGAGAACAACTTCTCACAAATTTTCCATGTCATACGTTGATGCCTTTGGCTACTTCCTCATCTTCTTTGCTTCCACCGTTGATCAAGGCATCCATCCTAAGAGACTAACGTTTGTGAACTAATCTGACGCATTTGGTCCTCCGAACTCAAGTTTTCGTCAACATTTTCTGCATGATAGTGACGTTGACTAACAAGCTAACAATTTGATTAGAATATTTTCTCAATCCCACATTATCTGCTACGGATAACTGTGGCGTTTTGGGGTGCCATTCTACCCCGTTTATTTTTGCCTTTTTCTGAGTATTCTCTAAATTCCTGTTTTCTCAGTGAATACAAATAATACCTATGGGTAACAGTAACAGTCCGAATGTTCTTCAACGCAGCTAGAGCAGATGCTTTAACAACCAGTGAATAAGCTCCCTTAAATTATGCTGAATCATAGTCACTGATCAATTTCCGGATATCATTTGGATTGCCGGTGAACTTTCAAACTGAGATAAAAACCCTTGAAATAAGATAGAAGTTTCTTTTGAACCATGAACAGCTATTTGCTTTGTAAACGAGAGACTGCAGTCAAACTGCCGGAGAAAAAGATTTTGTTTGAGATCCTTGCAAAATAGTTAAAACGTGTTATCCGTGGGATTCTTTCTTGACTAGATGAATTTAATACACATTCAACTTTGTAGGCGACTTTAAATAGCCCCAGGTATATATCAGCAAAACGTTTACGGAGCCCACCTAGCATACTCTAAAAAAACAATCCTTATTTGCTTGTCCTATTGGCAAAAACCACCCATTAGACAATTTTAAATAGCCCTATAAGCTCAGTTTTCTGCCTAAAATCTCGTATTTCTGACAAGAGGGACATTTTCTACCACGTTCACGGAGTTGAATTTTTATACAATTGGAAAAATTCAGGTATCGGTTGGATCAGATTAGCACAAACGATATCTACTGGAAAGCATTTTGTTCTACTTCCAGCCGCACGATTTTACATTTTTCTTCGAATTCTTGAAAACAAATTTAACCGATCCCGTGACAATTTTAATAAAAATTATTAGGAGCTAAATTGGATATTCCCCGGGTGCTTTTATCTTCGTTTTCTGCCTGACTCTATTTACTGAAAAGAAAAGCCATTTTAGAATGAAATGAATAGCCTTGTAATTGATAGCTAAAATAAAGTGACATTTATTATCATGAAAAATCATATTTTTGACGGTTGAAATATGAATGGAATAACAACAGTCTTATTCTTTTCAAGTAAAATAGTGTTGGTATTTTCAAAAGCCAATATTTGACACCTATATTCACCTCGATAATCTATCACATGTGCTTTTCTACGTAACTAATCTAGAAAATTTGATTTTATTCGTTTTTATATAAAAGATGGGCTTCACTAAAAAGAAAGCTTTTTTTATAATAGTATAGCAGGCATCAATATTCGTAGGAAGACCAAACGTGTGATTAGAATTTATAATAAGTCAGGAGTGACTAAGATTAGGTGACAAAAAATGTTACCATTTTTTATATGAATATTAGTTTCGTTAATTTTTGGAGTTGCCAATATTAGGTGCTATTTTTCGTATTTTCCATGTGAAGAAGATTGCTTACTGTTGCTTGTGTCCGGCTGAGAACTGCGAGACGATAAGTCGGCTCATTTCATATCACGAAAAGGTACCTAGTAATGAGCAAAGATCGGATGCTAGACCTGAAAAAAGAAAATCTAGTTCCTTTTCCAGATGCGAAAGCTGTAGACAGACTGGAGACCTATTTGCTCAACGTCAGATTTAACTGTGCTGATCCAAGTTTTCAGCTGTCATCCAAGGAGACAGGTTAATTCAGGACACTATTTTCAGGTCTTCGTGCTTCGAAGTCGTATGACACATCCAAACCACAGCAGTTGTCGGCGTTTAAGGAACTTTTAAAGACTTTCCTTATCGAAGCCACATTGTCTCATTGTCTCAATAAAAGCATACCGTGACAAGCCACCTTTAAGATTCGTCGTGGGCACAGATGGTCAAGCACTTCCAGCTTTCTGGGGTCATCGTCGAGTAGTGGCCAACACAGAATCAATAAAAGACGGATAGCAGCTCGAAAGACGCAGACTTTGACCCGGAGACTGATTTCGTTGCACACCCAGAGTGCACTACGAAGCTGGACAATTTCAATCCTGGCACTTTCAACGGGCAAGATGAATTCATTTTTGGTCTCACTGTTTGGGAAGATCATGGAACTCATATGTATTAACACCACAGTGTATTCTATCAAATAGCCATTCATGTATATCTGAGGAAGAGCGTGTGTAGAGTATCTCAAATAATCTAGCACTTCTTGGGACTGACAAGCTTCTAGTACATTTCATCAGCTTATAGTGTAGTCCATAGCGATTTTCGGTCGACTGAGTCAAAGGCAGCTCAAACATCAATAAAAACAAGCTACAATCGGTTGCTGAAACTTGTACCTATTTTCTAATTCTCTGCAGAGGGTAAGTATTTTGCCCACGCGCATCCTACCACAACGAAAGCCGCCTTGACTGGGGAGTGTGTGCGCTTCCCACAACGCCGAGAAGCGGTTCAACAAAAGCACGGAGAATATCTTGTCGGCCAAGTCGATTTAAGTGGTGCCACGGTAGTTTGCGCACACGGTCCGGTCGCCTTTCCTTGGAAGCGGGAGTGATACTGAAGTTCCTCCAGTCCGCTGGGAATAGTACTTTCTCCCAGATTGGGCGACAAATGGTATGCAATGCCACCGGACGGTTCAAAAAACCATTTGTATTCGGTCCATCGCAGCGCCTTTTAGCCTACGCAAGATTCAGCAGCCCAGCTGCATAGCGAAAAAAAGCTGCTGCCGACTGGTGCTCACTGGATGCAGTGCAAATTAGGCAGAAGAGCTTTGAGATTTCACCACAGTTAGTAGTAGTCCCTATAATGTTCGTAATTTCGGTCTATTAGGTAATGCGGTCGCTTCAGACCGAAAGGATGTTTGCGTCAGATGTCCCGACTGTGCCAGTAACCATTTTGGTTGGCTTATCCAGTCTTTTCGGATACCTAAAGAGTCACACCCGAAATCCAGTGATTCTGTCTTCATCAAGTAAACTTCACTTCCTCTAAAGCTGATCGCTAGATTGACGTCGTCAGTAAAGTCCACTGATTTTCTACCTGTACTTCCGCACTTATGAAGTTGGTGGCAATAAAGTCTGAGACCACAAGGCTCTTTCCCGATAATCTTAAGGCTGCCATGTTAATCTGCTTCGATACACAGTTTTTCGGCGTTTTGCTAGGTGGATCTTGAATCGTGCACGGAGGAGGTAGTCGATGCCATTCTTATCACCAGTACAGGCGCCTCGGAGGGACAGGCAATTTTTAATCAGAGGTGACCAGCTTAATCGCATCGAAATGTAGTCTATCTGATGAGTTGTGTGGTCGTCATTGGAGCGCGACATTGGAAGACGCTTCCTGGAATACTGGATGCGTGTCTTAGTGCCGGCTGGGCTAATGAAGTTTGCGAAGCGGACAGAGTATTTGCTACAGCTGCAGTAGTGCCCGGGACCACTTTTTCCAAAGATGTGTTAAGTTGCCTCGATGAAGGCATCAGTGTAAGCTTTCCAGTCCCCCGCAAAGAGCAGAATGTCACGTTTCGAGATATTGTTTGTCAACTATTTTGTCTATCGTAGGACTCGTCCTTTGCCGCTTCTTCAGCTAAAACTGTCGGAGCATTGACGACGACAGCCGATATATTCAAGCGTGATGCTCGAAAGCGAGCTAAGGCAACCCGAAGAGACATCGGGTTTTGTGTGGAATTTCTCGCATTCTGGCAAAATACTCGGATATGATGTTATATCTCAAGGCCCCGGGTTAGCATATTCATTACTCCGGCCATGGCGAGAACATAAGGCGCTTCTTTTATCGTAGACGCCAAAAGAGGGTTAGTTTCAGTCCACCGTACACCAGTAATGCAAAACATACCGGCAATAAAAACAACCATTTTAGCTGATATTGTCATAAAACCACCAGTGGATTATTTAATACTGTCCTCCCATCAGTCAAAAACTATTGCTCACCGGGAAAACTATTTTATTCTTGTATCTCTATAAGTTCACTCATATTTTGGTGAAGTATGATGTTGTCAGAGGGTTTGGACACTTCGCATATTATCACATCCCTTAGTTGAAAAAAGGTGGGCAATGTGACAGATGATGTGGTCAGCTCTCGATGCGGTTCACACTTCTAATGTTGGTAAGGCTATTTCAGACTATCGAAAACCTGTCAAGCTCTGTGCACACTGAGAACAATTAACGAGCCCAAAAATGTTACCGCCCAAAGTTGACTATCATCGAATAACGGCTTGAATGAATGAAAAGCATTTCGTGCTCTCCAAACAAAATAGAATAGCTCCTGAGAAAATACCCTATAATTCTTGATGAAGCTTTACGCGACAATGTGAAAAAACAATTGGTTATCTCTATATACGTATACGAAGTGCATTGGAAGTTACTAAGGCAATATGTTAAATATGTATTTGGAAGGTAAGGGTGAGAGGATTTTTTAAATTGGAAGTGATTGGAAAATATGTGAAAAAACTGTGGTGAGGCGATAGACGTTTGCTTTCGGTATCTGATGGTTGAAAAACGCGGTGGACAATTTTCTGAATTCAACAACCTTGAACTGACCGCAATAGCCTTCCTGGTACTTTGTACCAATTATGTATAAGAAATTCGGAGAATTAGGAGCCTACTTCATTTGATATTAGGCAGAAACGTTAGGTACGGGTCTAAGATACAATTGAGTATTTTCAACGTATACTGAATTATATTTCAAATGAGAAGATGTGGATACATGAAACTATATCACGGGGTGCTGATGAAGGCGACCGAAGAAATTGTAGTTCCAAAGATAACTCGGAAGCATACTAAAAACGAGTGTGGTGAACTCGTGGAAATACTGAAATCTTTCGGACTGCTAAGCTAATGTCGTAGCCCGTCTGGCGGTAAATGTGAATTTCCCAGGTGCGTGTACGTTTTCTCTCCTTGGAGGCTAAAATGTTTTGCTCTCAGCTCATTTTGACACTTTGCCCATATAAAAGGGAATTTTTAAGAACAAATGCAATATTTTTAGAGGAGCTTTTGATTTTTGCCGATAAAAGTAAGCAGTTTTCGGTGAGATATGAATGGAAAACTGCTCTCCTTGTAAGGTGGCTTTCATTACAAACGTTGTTATATAAAATAAAGGTTGGCGATGTGAAATTGTTTGGTATTATATACCGAATTTTATCTTTTTCACGATTTTTTTACATGTAAAACTGCTTGATTTTGGTTGTTCTGAAGTTTGTAGCTCCAAACTTAGTAAAAATTGAATTTCGTAGCTTGGAAGAGAAAAATCATTACACGTGGTCCACGTCGATGGCCTATGAATATTGATCCTGCCAGAAACCGTCTTTTTTTTAAAGTGCGGATCATGTACATACTTGGGAGAAAGATACAAGGACAAAGAAGATATATTAAGAGCACGGCCTTCGTTTGTCCCGCGGTCCATTCGGAAGCTCGCTGTTGACTTTAGGCTCGTAGACGAAGAAACTGCTAGTTTACTTGGAGTATAGGACCTTGAGATCAATGCCACGTGCCCATAGTTCGGTAAACAGGCGTATTTTTTACGTGAAGATGGAGAAATCCACTGTAAGAATCAAACCATTTTACCAGTTCAGTAGATCGAAGAAAGGTAAAATTTGCGCAACGTATAAAGAATATTTTGTTAGTGGTAGATGTAACTGGGAACTGTTCCGTGAAAGAGTCCACCTATTTTACTTTCAGAGTGGAGATTTTGTCGACAACTCATGGATTCTATTGCCATAAATGCTCCATAACATCCTTGATTTGATTAATCGATTGACAAGTTAGTTTCGGTGTTGCAGAAATACATCATTGTGCATAACTTATGATTAATTAGAGGCGAAAATAATGTATACAGCCTACCACGGGATAAACAGTAATATCTTGGCTTGGCTCTTGACTCCGTGCTTTTTAAAGCTGAAATCAGTTTCTGATAATTAGAAATAGAGATATTATTCATTGAAGAATAAAACACAATTCTCACATTATCGTACACGTTTCCGTCTAAGCGAATACCCACGAGTTTGCGGACTGGTGGCAAACAAGAATTATGCAGATAAACTGATAACGTTGCCATGGGATCTCCTGTCTTCCTAAATGTTATCAATCTTTTCCTATTTTCAATCGAAACCAAAGACTTCGCTGTTTCTGACCCCCACACCACCCCATATATATATATATATATATATATATATATATATATATATATATATGAGATACTTTGACGATACTTTTGTGTATATCAGTTCCAAGCACTGAGAAGAATTTCTTCAATGCATTATTGAACACTGCAGCTCCACTAACCTTACGGCTGTGAACGAAAATACGGACAGTGATTAGTTTTCTAGACTGTCGTCTGAAGATGACTGACTCCCGAAAATTCACTTCCGATGTTCATCGCAAACTAACGCACCCGGAAAAATGTTTACATTTCGATTCATCTCATCCTCATTGAGCATAGCAACAGATTTGGAAACTTTCTAACGAGGATACTACTCGCGAAGAAGAAATGAGAAGCCTAAGCCAAGTCCTTTATGACAACCAATACCAGCCACATCTAATGAGAAACTAGCTGGGGAGAAAAAAACAAACCAATGACACCAACTGCCAGAGAAAAAGACTATTCGGGGTCCACCGGCATTCCATACAGATCAGGCACTTCTGAGGCTATCCGAAAAGGTTTCGGCGATCATAATATCCGCACATTCTTTCGGATGAACAGCACTCTGACTCGCCAATTCACCGGACTAAGAATTCAGTTAACTTGGGAAATCATTTGCAAGGATTATCCAGCTTAATATATTGGACAAAAATCCGGACAAATCAAAGAACACAAGGAAAAAATGCAAGCCTTCCAACATGACACCCTCCGCGGAACTAGGGCGGAATTCAGCGATCGCTCTTCACGCCATAACCGGGGGAAACAACGTAGACTACAAAAACACCAAAAATCCTTGAACACCAACTGAACACATGCACTGAGCCCTTGTAAGCCGAAGCTCTGGCAATTAGCACCCACCTGGGTCAACCGGAATGACGTGGCACAGATTCCTGGAATTCAGACCACAGAGGCATCACGAACGTATAAACAGCCCAAAGGTCACGTCGACAGTAGACCTCGTAATCACTGACTCGGATAATGGGAGCGGGTGTGACCAAAATCCAACCACTCTGACCGATGAAAGATTTAACACACAAACACACAGGAACACATATTTCCGACTGACTCCTCAGAGTCATGTGATTGTGAAACTGCCCTGGAAAACCTTACCCACGGTAACTGAAATGTCGGCTCAGAATTTTTCCACGGACAAAACTGTGTTATTCACTTTATATTTTCTCTTTTAAGGATAATAGTTCGCCAATCGCCCATCGAAGATGGCGTTCGTAAGAGTTTATTCAAATGGACTATTTTGGTTCATCAATAAAATTCCCTCTGGGCACTGATCGGCTCTGTACGCACAAAGTCGGACATTGGATTTCTTTAAATGTCACATGACAATAACGACTTCCTATGTTTAGTTATGACCCCATTAAGTATTTGAAAATGTCACTTTTTGCGGGTGCCCGTTATGAAGATTCTGGTAGCAGATGAATATAAGGCAAAACGAGTGTTTCTATTCTACCTTGAGGATAATAAATGTTACCAGGTGATGATTAATCCGTGTGTCCTTTATTCTTGGATATTCAGGAAGGAACTGAACACATCACAGGAGAAAACGTATCCCAGAAAAAATTGTACTTCCTTTGTTTCAGCATGGATCAAAGGGTACTTTCAAACTACCTCTAGTTATGGGGAGGGGCAAATCACGAAGACTGTGTTATTCAACTGGGAAACTTCGAATAGCAGGTTATTGTTAAATATTCATACACGACTATATCCGAGAGTTGACTGTACCATCAGCTAAAGCCGACCACCTCTGCCTTAGGAGGCGAAGCCTGGCCACGTTTGTACTCCGTCGGGTTGAATGCGTTATCGATCCGAGCATCAGCAAATCAACTGCGATTGGGCTCGAACCAACTTAAGGAGACTTCGTGAAGAGTGGCTTGCACTGACCAAGCAACACCAGTTGCGATGAATTTGTGAGTGCATTGCAGTTACTTGCCCTAATTAAGCTTATCATACTGGGGAAAACGGACGAAGAGTTTTCATGGGAATTTCGAAGAAAAAGGAAGACGCTGAAATGAGGTTAGTGAGCCTCATTATATTCATTTGTTATAATTCTGATGAAACTGAATTTTTCACTTGCTTTATTCCCGTCACTTATTGTTACGAGATAGTTTACCGTTGATCTTGGCCACTGTGATGTTACTTGTGTTCGTTTGACGTCAGTAGCAAATATTTTAGCTGCTTCTACCTACCCTTTTAATTTCACTTTTACTACATCAGTAAAGAAATTTTCTCATATTAAATAATCTTTTTTTCAGGAAAAATTTTCTGGTAATATGTGTTTACCTCCCCCATTCTCTCACTCCCAACAGCACATTTCCGTTACGGTGTCAGTACTCACTCTGGTTATAATTTCGTTTGAGCGATGGCAAGCAATTTGTCGGCCATTTCACGTCAGGCGCTCGCAAAGTAGATCCTGCTTCATATTGGCCGTCGTTTGGATTGTTGCATTCCTCATCTGTTTGCCACAACTATTCAGCATGAATGTGGCTAGGTTCGAGAAACTACCGCCGACGTATTTGCTGTTCACCGAGTGTAAATCAAGTTGGAATCGAGAGGTCCTTCTCCCTGTGAAATACACTGAAATGGTAGTTTTGTTCTTCCTCCCATTTACGTGGATGGGCCTGGCCTACATTTGGATCGTACGAGAGTTATGGTGTGGTCGGCGACCGACTATAGAAAGGGGTATGTTTTTAAATTGTGCTTTAATAATATGCGATCGTGTAGTTTTGAATCTTATCTTTCCATCCACTTGCAACTTTTACCTTCCGATCAGACCGTGCGTCGCAAATTATGAGCCACTTCAGCAAGCAAAATCATCCACGACTTGATATTGTGAATCGGGAGCGCAAACATTTGGAACGAAAAAACCAATTTGTCCTTGTTCAGGTTCAAAATGAACGGAACGAGGTTGGTGACCACGGGACACGTCATCCGGCCAGTAGTGTGGATTCGGTTGCAACCATTGAAGTAAGTTGACTTGCTTGTGTTCGAAGATCCTAGAAAAAGACATCAACTTACAAATTTTGTGTGGCCAAAATACTTGAGAAATAGCTTCATTGTTCCAAAGTCATGGATGCTGATTTAGAAGTCTTTTAGTTGTCTCAGAAATATTTCTATCTAAGGCCAGATGCTAGACTCACAGTATTGTCTTCTGAGTTTCCCGGAGTAGGGAAAGATTTCCAGTGGCGATACGGCATGCCATTCAAGCGATCATTCAGTTCATCTGTTTATGAAGAGACTTGCTTTTCCGAGTATCCCTGCATCAGTTCCATCCAAAGAGTTTGACTGTCTGCTAGTATACCTGTTGTTTCGATCAATTTCCTGGAGAGAGACGGGGAGAAATTCCACAAATTGTTCCTTGTTCCCGGTATGAAGTTTACGGAATTTGTCCTTATGTTGCGAAAATAGGCTGCGTAGATTACTCGTGGGGATAGGACGGAGATCCGACGCAAAGATTGATAGAATGGTGCAAAGCTATAGACACGATTTATAAACCAGACAGGTGACTTTTTTAATGTTCGATAGATATTTAAAAAGTCCCATGAAGTTTCCAAGGCCATGACTCGCTAGTTTGTTGTAAACTGTCCGAAGGTTTTATCTCGTACTCCAGGTGATTTACACCAAAGACCCCAGTCAAAGCCAGCAACCAGAGATATTCATGAACGAAAATCGGCTTAATTGAATCGTTTTTGTGGTGCGGTCAATTCCATCTGCGACCTACTGGTAGCTTTCGTAATGGTGTATACTAATACTGTGGGAAGACCGGTCCACAAAGTGCAACGTTGCGAACGTGGCACCAAATAATTCGGAAGAAAACTCTCACATTGTGTATAAGTTGAGCAACTTGGGCGATTCCAAGTAATTCTTGAACAAGTCTGCCTAATTCCAGCGGCGTCTGGGACACCATTTAGTGGTAAACACTGGGGATTATAAGTTCATCATTCCGGAACAAGTGTCCTTCCGATTGCATCCATCGAACCCAATGGCTTATGTTCAATTTGTCACTGATAAACGTAACCACATCTGTTTATTGGTTGAAAAACAAGTATTTCTCTGTGATCTTCTTGATTTTAACTTATATTCTATTGATCCGAAATTTTTAGGTGCTGCGTGCTTCGAACCAATTAGCAACACTTTAGATCACCTGTGAGTCCAGAGTATATCAGTTATTTCCCACACCAAGAAAAATGTTTGCTGCATACATCCGATGGGTGGATATTCAATGATAAATAACAGTACTCACATAAATTACCAAAAGTAATAGCTTTTGCGTGAAAGCAGTGAGTTAATAATAGTCCATTTAGGAACAAAACGGACAACTAGGAAATTAAATTTCGTTCGGGTTCAGTATCGACGCCTGTTTGTTAGCATAAAAACCGAGCGGGGAAAGACAGAATGAGGCTCCGGCAGTTAGCCAGACTCGCATAATTCATTTTATATTTTGTATGAGTGAATGATGATCAAGCGCACCTAAGAGGGACTTTTTAAAGCGGGGGAGATAAGTCACTCAAAAATCTGTCAGTGAATTGTGTGCACATCTTGTAGTAGTTGGATATAATTAAGTCTGTCGGATTTCCTCAATAAAATCACTTATATATGTGCTTCAAATATCTATTATTGTTGACGGAGTCCTTAGCCTATGGTCCAGGAAGAATACAGGATGGAAAAACGTCAAGTGAGGTTATTTAAAAAAAAAGAGGACAAAAAGTCGGTTGAGATAAGGTAGGTACAGACTATAATTCAGTGGGCAGAATGTAGGCTAATTTTCTCGTTTTGGTGGAAACAGGCAATATCTTGAGACCAACAGAGGTTACGAGTGGTGGTAACACTAAGGCGTTCGACAAGTGGTTGACTACCAATAGGGATGTTTCCTGCGTGAATACCTGGGCAATATTTTGAAATGTTCACAAACTTGGAGCTTGGAAGAAGAGAAAAACAAAGTGTGAGCAAATATTGGAGATCCAAACTTACGCTACGATCTTTGAACCAGTGGTGAAGATCTTCAAGGCAAGACTGCAGATCAAAAGCAGCGGAGAAATCAGAATAAGGTAAGCCAACCAAGAAATCGTCTGTATATCTTGTAATAAAAGAACAGTTACTGGCAGGCACGGAGGATGTGATGGTTGGGGATATAAAACGTGAAAAGAATGAGCCCTATTGGAGGCTTTGGGTTGAAATAGAGATCGTCGGATTTCTACCTCCGTATCGTACAAACTTTTGATGATTGAAGAAGCTAGTCACGTACTAGCCTAATAACCGCCAGCCGAACGCCATTATTTGAGGGGATACGGTTAACTACGTAACTGTGATCTAGAAACTGGTTTAACACATCTTTTGAATTCTTCTTTGGCGAAGACAAGACATTCTGGCTCAACGAACCAATAACACCCAAGTTAGAGCAGAGGCGGCAATAGGGAACTGGTTTAGGTCCATCTTTGCCAAATTATTCCACAATCTTTGCAGTAATAACTTTTGAAACTCTTTACACACGATAGAGGTACAGACCTTTGGACGGAAAATAACCACTGCTTCCTCGGGCAAACTAGTAATGGAAGTTGATCTCCAACAGCCATGAATTATTCTAAAATCCAAACACTGATTAGGCAATTTTGTGTCACTACCGGTGTGAGTGTATGAGCAAACTGCTGAAGTGGAATTGGAGAAGATATTTAGCCTGGGTGGTATTTTTTGCACTTGAATTTCGATAGCTCTTTCTGAGTAGGTTTTGGGGGCAGTTTTTGGAGATGAAGCCGGTGAAGTTGGGACAAGATATTGAGTTGGGAAAGAAGCTGATTGTACAATGTTCTAACAACGAGGCGACAGAGAGGTAGACTACTTGAAATTTTAAACTAATGGTAATTCGGAGCTTCCGAAGCTAAGAGTATTGCCATAAGACATTCGATAAGGAGTCTTAAAAGGAGTCTCGAAAGCGGAGTGATCCCTAGGGATAGGTTCATCCAACGGAGTGATTCCCATCGTAGTGGCAAAGAAGTGCAGGGGACAGAAATATCGAACTTGTGGTCGTTATCGACTGATTCTTGGATTTTGGGTAATACGAACGAGTGCTATGAGGTGTAGCTTTGCGACCACGTATAGACCAAAGCCTCTGCGAGTTGTGATTATCGTGACTAAGAGATACAAAAGCTGGTCGAGGGTGTTTGTCTTATGATTTAAAAACTGGTACCTATGACGAAACTCATGTCCAAATGTCAATAGTACATATAATTTTTGGCTACTTCACCTGTGAACAGGCAATTTCAATAAGCTGTCATAAGGATAAAATAGAATACCCCGTGAATACCCCACTGCTGGGAGTATAGAGAGTTTTTTAAAACAAAAAGGGCAGTCAAATGTTTGACGCAAGCGAACGCAAACTCCTATTTATTCCGGGGCAAATTTTGTGCCTTACGAATCAGATAAAGTAATATCAATGTGGAAATCGGCTCAAACATTTCGAGTTGTGCTCTCACGGTAAAGTATTTACATTATCAAATAAGTAAGTTATTTTGGCGAGAAAGTTAACACGTGTTCTTCTGCTGCATGCCTCATAACTTTATATATGCATATTGTAGTCATGCCTTTACGATTTAAATTAGTAAAATACCCGACGGGTTTAGGATTGGATAACGAAGTATCCAGTAGCCGCGTGTGATGACATGAGGAATGAAGTGGAAACAGTCATAAAGCCGTGTTTAGTATCGAACGAAAAGAAAATCTGTTCTCCGAAAGTACTTCAGGATGAACCTATCCTCATCGCCATCACCACCCGGAGTAATGGATATTTCGAAAAGTTCATCCAATGGAGTACAGAAGAACAGGATATGAAACCACTATTAATCAGGACGAAAAAGAAAGGTCCATTTAGTAGCCTTCCACTCAACAGTGATATCTTGTCAGGAAACCTCCAAGGCTGCTTAAATGGTCCTGTAAAAACCATCTCCAAAACCGCACTTTTAAGGTGTCCTTTCAAAATATCACCTTTGAAAACAATGCATAACAAGGATAATTAACCGAAGCTGACAGCTTCTGTGGTTGTTTATCCATTGAGATGCGTTTATGAGGCACCCTACGTCGGTCGAATGGCAAGGCTATAGTCTCTTCGCAGAGCAGGCTAAGTTTAGATGGATCCGGAACGATCTTCGGCGCGGTTCTGGGTCATTGGGTCGACATTGGTTGTCGAGTGGATCCCAGTCAAGCACTTGGAATACTTCACCAGGTGCCACCCAGCCGACGGAAACAGGTCTAAATACACAATACCCATTGCTGACCCCACTAGAATAAGGTAGTTAACGCCGAACCTATACACGTACATACATATATGCAAAGACGAGGAATACAACACTACACCATTTGTATCCTCCTGTACGGCATCATCTGGAGATGCATCATTGATTCCATGCTACTCGCGCAATGAAATATGCTGACCGAACAGCCAACGTTTACGGCTGGAACATACCCAGCCATGGATATTCCGTTATCTGTCTAGTCTTACAGCATTAACCAACGATAAGTGTTTGTTCCAGTACCAGTAATCAGTTCAGCCATATGAATTTTGTCTGTAATATTGACGTAACTCAGTCCGCTACGCTACAAGTGTTTCACCATTGAAATGCCACAATGTATTCTCATTAGCTAAACGGTACCTAAGTAATGAAAGCTCAGTCGGTGAACATTTTGATGAAAGCCCAATCAGGTTAGGGATTGGTTGCGGTGGATTTTGTATTTCTCATGTACAAGCATTTGAATCAATAAACGATGCAGGAAGCCCAGTCTGTCAGTGAAGCTTATTGTCTGGGCTAGTAAACATTCATTTGTGTTTTACATGTAAGTGAAAACGCCGAGTTTAAAACATTTGCGTGGGTGCTTGCTTGCACCTATGGTGCAAAGACCGTCAAAATTATATTAGAAAAGACTGTGCGTGGGTATGTACCATCGATTGATAGTGTGTAAGTGAATAAGCCGATGCGGTTATTGTCAAATCTATCAGGAATCGAGGACTGAAAGCCCGTTTGATTAAATGTCAAAAATGAGACGGTGGAGAAGGCCACGGAAATGAGTATTCACACTACATTCTATTGAAAATCCATGTTTGTGTACCTAAGCCAGTTACAGCCTTGGCTTTTCTGCTGATCACCAGTGGCGTTGAACGGGGAATCGGCCGGGTCACATTTTCCATCAACTTTCGTCAATGAGTGTGGTGTGCGAATTTTATCTCAGGATTATTAGTATACGGCTTCACCGCTTACTCATCCAATGTAGGCAACGAGGCTAAATGTGACCAACTTCAAAATGTCCCATATCGAAGGTTATTTCCGACTCCGGGAACAGTCTTGTTTCAAGTTTCGCGTTAGGAAATCAGTTATACGTCTAACTAGTGAAGCCCTTCGAAGTTGAGACTCAGGCTACTCCATTTTGATTGCAAGTCAAAAGAAACCGCTAGATTATTAAATTTATATTTTCCTTGGAATGGTAAGACACAAATTTCCAGAACAGCTTTTATTGATTAGATCTACACAAGAATACTCATACAAGAATCACCACTGTATCAGTTTGTCGATCAAAAAAATCTGGTTCTTTTAAAATCATGCTCCAGTGCTCACCTTTCGGAAGCCGGTTTCATTAACATTATATTATTCTCAGAGAATGTATTGTTGGCACGAGGAGCCTGATTCATATGTAATGGAAAATCCACTTGCATTTTTCATTTTGAAAATTATGCGGCGGGTCACCGGTTCGATTCCGGCTCGCGGCCTCCGACTTTTCGATTAGGAAAATGCAAGTGAATTTTCCACTATATTATAATATGCCTCAACAGATCCGACAGCAAATGAATATTATGAGACTATTTCATCCGTATTTTTGTGTCACTGCATGGCCAGTGTTTTGGTTACCAAGCACACAAAAGCGCCTGTTTCATCAGACCACAAGCACAGACTTGAGACGGACGACAGTTATCTCTCTTTCAGTAACGCACGTGATTTTGTGACAGATTTTGATATTTGCTTGGACATGTTTTGCGACCGATATCTGTTGCGCCACTAGCAATCTTGCCCACTGAAGGTTTATGTTGACAATACTTGTGTTTCCTACAAACATTTGACTAGCGAATCCGAAAACTGAATGCGAAAACAAGAAAACATGGTCGGTGTACCGAAAATGAGGACGTTTCTAGAATTGTCGATCATAAATGATGAAACTAGTCAAGTAATTAGTAAGCGCTTGAACTCCGCCGTCAGACACACGTATTAAGTGGTCAAACCGATTGTTGTTTTCAGAACCACCCGAATACTTAAACTGCCGACTAAAGTGCTGCTGCTCCCCTAGCCAAATCAAATTGCATTTGTCGTTTCGAGTATGGATGCTCAGCCACCTACATATATAAATCAGCGAGACAATGCTTCTTTGAATATCCGAACATATGCCGGTGTGAATACAAAAATCAGTGATTACCAACTTCTCAACAGTGACGTCACAAAAGGGAAGAAAATTCCGTAGACGGTTGATCACGCATCACCTTCAGGAGAAGAGACATTGCGTCATCCCACATGACGCTGTTGAGGTCATACACTATGGCCACAACTAAGGGCTGCTCAATTGCGCAGAAGCACTGACCATTCGCAACCTAAACCTTGATTTGTGCTAGCAGCCTGAATGTTTCATCCGTTTAGCTCTGCCTTGGAAACAAACATTCCTTAGTTGGTCTCATTGTCCTCTCCTAATGTTCGTTTTTTATAATCAGTTGCCTTGACGACAGTACGTACTTTATGAAAATGCAGCAAAATGGTCCTTGGTACATGGTGCAAGCCAATCTTTTGGACTTTCTTATTCGGATATATATATATATATATAATGTACTAGTCTGACTCACGCTGGTCAGCTAGCAGATCCAACATGATATGTTCAGGCTCAGAAATAATCGTCTTGAATACTTGCAAAACTCGCTAATTTCACAAATATCAATTCATTTTTCGCAGCTTTAAATTCCTTCATTATCTACACTCAAATCTGTCACAGTGTATAATAAACAGGTCTGATTATGCTAAGCGGAAAAGATCAAGATTTACTCGAATCGCGGGGGGAAACATAAATGTAGGTGTTACCTGGCACCATTCCATAAGCATAACCACATGAGAATTTATAAATTTCAATTTTCTCTTGTCGTTTTATCTTGGTTGATGCAGCAAAATATGGAGTGTCGGTTAGCCGTAACGCCAAAATCCACTGTCCCAGTGAGATTTACGTGTGCTCCTAGTGGTCCAAAAATGTACACCGGCTAGCTTAAAATAAGTTGTTTAAATTGTCTGAAAAATTGCACAGAACATTTTGAAAATAAACAATATGGCGAACAAGCTCGTTTTTCTTTATTCGTATTCATACCAATACATAACAATGTATATGTCTCAAAAAGTATGAACGGGAAATGATAATCCACACTGTGATCAATTTCATATGCACACACGTGCATGCAGAAACAGATTTGGATTATCATTCTCCGTTCTTATTTTGTGAATCATATTTATTGTTATGTATTGGTATGAGCACGAATAACTGAAAACGAGCTTGTTCACCACGTTCTTTATTCTCCATAATTTGCTTACGGGTGAGACAACAACTTGGTGCACATAACTCAAAACCTATAGGTAATGAGGTCGGGGACCGGAATGATGAAAGCCATTTCCGGGAGCTTTAATTTGCGACCTTTTTCTGCAGTGGTACATAACCATAGGCAAATCGAACAGTCCAAAAATCAAGTCAAAAACAACTAAAAATGCGGCAGTAGAGGGGGTAATGAATGCGTCAGTTTGAGTTGAATGTAATAATACAGCTCTGAGGAACGTTTATCCAAAATTAAACGCTAGATTTTTATGAATAGAGATACAACTTCCACTTGGAAACTAACCACTTTCCCAAGACAAGCTCAGTGAGTAATGAGCTCGTGTGGACGCGTACTTTTCCGCTTCGACAAGTGGCAGAAAGTGTACGAATATAGGTAAGACCAAAAGGTGAATACAAATTTCCCGTTCTTGTGTGTCTGCCTATGTGTTTGGAGTAAAACAATTACTTTTGGTGAAAAATGAGAACGGTTGTGTCTGTGTAGGTATGGGCGGTCAAAGACATGAAATGATGTGTTTGGATCTGCGATCGTGTCAAATCGATGGGCACCTGCGTCAACAGGCTGACAAATATAATTGCATCAAAAAAGTTTCAAATTTGGAGATATGAACTGAGTCACTAAGGAAGGGTCAGTTGCCGGTTGCCAATTTCTATCTTGATAGACACTGATCAGTCATTTTCGCCGTCTCGTAACGCATTAGCAATGCAAAGAGAGAACAAACGAGACGTGTTAAATAAATTTCAGGTATATTTGAGCATGAAAGACAAAATGATTCATGGCTGAACTGGTCGATAAAAAGTAGACAGGGATTTTGCAAAATTTATTATAAAGCTACGTATTTGTTTTCAAATGTTACCTTTGCTATGATTCGGAAGCCTTTCTTAGCTGACCGTTTGCAGGCTTCATGCCAACTAACAAAATTTCTAAATTTCATTTCATACGTTTAAAAATTACAGAAGATAAAAACTTGCATACACTTTCCATATACATGAATGAAAAATACAGTGGAGGCACTCACAAGAGAACGGCTGTTTGGCTCCAGTTTCGAACATATCAGTTTCATCAGTAGATGTTTCACATAGAAATGGAAAGATTTATTCCGCTTTCTTTCTGCAATGAAAGCTCTCCAAACACAGCACTCTTGGTGTAACCTATTTTAGATATGTTTACAGCCAGAGGGTGAGGATTATAATCCAACGTTCTACGTCAGATATCGATAGCATCTTGGTAAACGGATGCTTTGAGAAAATATACATTTATACTGTATTAATTTGAAGGATATTCCTGTGATCCTATCTATAGAGCGATTTAAATTCCAGGGCGATTCGAGTGATAACTCGGTTTCATCGTGTGGGAGAATGTCATATATTTTATTGAACTTAAAATTGCATCAGAATGCGACTGGATTCTTTTTCCCGAAATTGAACACAACCGATGAAAAAAGTTTTTGAATTGTAATTATTTTATAGTGAATTGGATAGCACAGAAGATAAATTAGTTCATTTTCTGCAGACACAACTGATGCACTAAACATAGATTTGGAATTCTATGGGATCGATAGCACGAAAACAGTAAGTGCAAATTTGCAAAATTTACTTGTAAATTTTAAATGACCAGGACGTATCAGACATTTACATAAGCAAGTAAGCACCTCTATTGATGCACTTTGATATAAGAAACCGAATGTTATCTGAAAGCAAATTAGAAACCCTGTGAATTCGATCAAAACAGTGAACTGAAGATCACGTTAATGACTAATTCCAGGGTTCCGTAAGCTTTCTGAACTATGCTGACCAAACAAAATTAAACAGTTCTACCTGAAATGTGTTGTTTGCTAATCAGCAGGTGTCATATTGTTTTAGTGTGTGTGTGTTTGTGTGTTCCCACCATAACTGTTCCACTGTTGGATATCAATTTCCAGGCACCACAGAACAATAATAACGGTGACGAGAACGTGTCAATCGCGCCACCAGGTCAAATGCGCAAACGTGGTCGTGCAGCCTTGATGCTAATTCTCATTGTGGCCATCTTCTTCATATGTTACCTACCTGTACATGTCATTGAAATTATTCGGTAAGCCTTGTCTATCGTAGAAAACCGAGAATATCAAACAAGATATTCTTTCCAGTATCATGTCAATTTCCTGACGGCACTTTTGAAGGTTTGTTTAAAGTATTTCCATGAAGTTTGCATACAAAATTTGTTTACCTCTGAGTTTATTCCATCGATCAGCTTACGGACAAACTAAATACAGAGATTCAAAGGAAATCTGGTCCCTAGTATATTTCCAAAAAGTTAGAGCTACTGGTGACAACGGATACTAAGCGACGAAAGTGACAACGTTTCTATGAAATAAGAATATTCTGAGTAGATACAGATACTCCGCGGAAGACTTTCGTGTATCAGTACAGAATCAATCTTTACCGCGAAATCCACACTGAGAACAACCCAGTGAATTAGGACGACAAAACTTCGTTTTCCCTGGACTTCTCATCACTGTGCAATTAAAAGCCACCAACTGATCCACTACCAACACAAATTTTCAGAAATATCTAAGGTTTCAGTTTACAACCAATGCATCTTATGCATTTTAACTTTCTGTGACTAGTAAAGCTATGAACATGTCAGAAAAGTCGATTATGATCGAAATAAATCAATCACCGCAGACAGATCACAGTCATTGCTCATCTGTGTTAAGCTTAGTTAGGTGCGATCATCAAAAAATCAGCAAAATGATTTCAAAAATGTATGCCTATAGGTTCTCGCCTAAAAGAGTTTTGACTTGCGCTTAAGCCAAGAACATGAAGTATTGTTCAACTTTTTGCAAAAAACTACATTTACTTTAGAGTGGTTTCATTGGCTTCCAACGAGCACTCACTTTTCCTTCAGTGGTTTTATGCATAACCTTTGCGTCTAGATTGTACCAAGTTAAATAATGTTTTCCTGATTGTAAAACGTCAGTAACCCTGGGACTCATTGGTACGGGTCTGCCGCTGACCACCAACTTATGATAACTATGTATGCGTATAAGAGTGAACAATAACCTGCTACTATCTAGTGGCACATGTTAGGTAGACATATTGGTGACTACAGTATATTTTTGTGTCACTAACGTGAAAACCTAAGTGACGTGT
Organism: Fasciola hepatica; assembly: GCA_948099385.1. NCBI lineage: Eukaryota > Metazoa > Platyhelminthes > Trematoda > Plagiorchiida > Fasciolidae > Fasciola > Fasciola hepatica. Next base: position 11,011,735 of record CANUEZ040000111.1, on the reverse strand, counting down.
TTCTGAGCACGTCCTCAAAATAAACAAAGAAGAAATTTGTAAAACCAATAATAAAGGCAGTGATACTTTTATTATGAAGAATGAGAGAACATGGAATTCTTCTGGAAGCTTGATGTCATCCTGCTCGGATAATAATGTCCGTGCCGCTTCTCTGTTATAAAACAGACCGAAGCCCTGAATAATTGGAACCCAGTCGAACTTTGTCAAAATACGTCAACTAAAAATGTTCAACCAAACTTATCGCTCAGATGGTGAAATACTGCCTGATCTGGTCAAGCTTGACAGTCACAGGGGCGGATGTCATGCACCGCTACAGCCTGAGTTGTTAATATGTTCCGGAATGTGTAAAACTCCTGAAGTGGTCTCATTGCTGAATCGATTAAGCGCATGGTATGCTTGAACTCGGGTGGTAGCCAAGAGTGTGCTTGAAAACTATCCATGTCTACCATTTTGAAAATACATATAGATTACACTGAACCCTTCTTCTCTATTATTTGTTACTTTTTAGTGTACTAACACCCTAATTAAAAGCAACTTGATCTGATTCTCAAACTTCAGGTAAAATAGCTGTCCGAAAGTGAATAGTCATTGGTTTTTATTTTGATCGTAACACTTTAAGCCAAGCCTAACTTTTCAGTCACACTGATCAAGTCAGTACTGAGGGATAATCGGTATAAGTGTGTTAGGCTGTGTATTAGTCGCTGACACATGAGGTTTAATCACGGGTAAGCTTTCCATCTTCAGTAGAGTAATTCAATCCACTATGGATAATTAGGAAACACACTTTGCGTTGGTCGTTGTCAGCAAATAGACCGTTTGGTCCACTGTGCTTCCGGTAGCTTCTCTCTGACGGATTGAATGGTGTTTAATGAAGAAAAATAAATTAAATCAGATTTGAAATTTGCTTCGGTGACAATGCTTCCAGGATTACCAGTTCCTATCTTCATAAGCACACAAGCAATTTTTCAGAACAATGTTAGTGGTATTTCTGTTAGAAATACAGCGCCAGAAATACATAGGTGGTAATAATTATCTTTACCTAAAATACTCTCTCGGCAAAAAGTGAGTATCCTCGTACGTGAGATGAGTAACGAAACCTAACAAGAGAAGGATAGGCTAGACTTGACCGTGTTTAATTGGAGTGCTTAAGCTTTTCTGGTATCGATTCGAAGGCTCTGAGAAGTGATTAAAATAGCCGTAAATGAGCAATGTTCAATCACACAGCGTCGTTGGGCATAATGATAGCCGGTCGATATTTCGGCTGCCGAAGTCACCTTTCTCAAATCCGGTTTACAATCAAACCCGTCTTGAGAAAGTTTACCCGCGGTAACGGAAACGTCGATCAACTGCCACCATTTCAGTCAATGCTGTAGCGTAACATTAGGCACAAACGTAAAACACGTCATCTGGTGCATCGTTTTGCGACGCAATTCCATCTGTTTCCGGGCTCAGATACATTGGCGGTTACATTGATCCAAAATAATTGCATCTAACAAAGTGTGGTATTTCGAGGTAAATGGTTACTCCCAGGAATATTCAAATAGCTTTTGGGTAAGTTTATGGCTTTTTCCTGGCAATAAGCCACGCTAGACTGAAACAAACGAAATAAAAAAATAATTTAAGAGGGATTACTCGTCATGTGATCAAAACCGACATAGCAGATCATTCGTTGTAACCAATAAAATAGACTGACTGACCGCGCGGTATTTTTGCCTAAAAGATCAAAGATGGACATGGGCGGATACAAGCTCTTCGGTGACAATTAGACCTCATTTATCAGAGCATGTCTTTTGATCTTCTTAAGCCGGAAATTTTTTAGGACTCCTTGAGCTGTAAGAGGAAAATTCCGAATAGACCATAATTATGTTGAGTGCCACTGTTTTGCAGGGCTATGACCTTCGCAAATACGTGTAAATATTTGGCTGACAGGCTTGAGTAATCTGATGAAAAAGCCGGTAAATTTTTGTTGGGCCTCTTACCTTACTCTAGGTTATCCTAGGGATGACAAACCACTGATAATCAACCAGTTTTTACCTCCAGATAGAATCAATGTGTTTGCCTTCGAGAGGTTTTACTTTCTAAATTACATTCTTTTTGATAGACCTGAAACTTGTTTATTCATTTGTCCAGACAATCCAAGTCATAAAACAGAAAAAGTAAATCTAACACATTCAAGCTTGTTTACGATGGATACAGTTGGCCATAAGACATTTGGTAGAAAACATTACAACGTCAGTCGAATTCCTACTGCATCCAAGCCATTAGTTCCATTCGTGGTTGACAGTAATATCTGTTTCCTGGTTGTGCGATGCCAGCCATTCCTAGTGGACCAGTGGTTGTCCCGTACCATCACTCATAGAACCAAGGAAGAATAAAAAAATCCTTCAGTTAAAGTTTTATTATTATGAGGGTCATCCCTCATCAAAGACAGTTTAACAGTAACTAGCGATAAGCTGATGCAAAACTACACCAACTCCGATCATCAAAGCTCGATATATCACGTATCTCGCAACTACTTGCGAGTAGTGTGTAAAGTTGGTGATACTCTGCCTGGCCTACTGTCCTTCGGAATCTCTCTTTACGCACTAACCTCAGGTCATCCGATCAACCCTACAGTCATATGCACCAGACTCGAGTTTAGCTCTTGTTAGAACCCATCAATGGGGCTTATCCTCCTCCGCACCCAACCCAGAGTTTAAAATCGGGCCTATTTATGGTAGAATTTTATTGCTCAATAACACAGCGTAGTCGAGATCGTTGGTAGGTTGTCGACGTTTCGGTCACCACGGAGAACCTTTTTCAAGACTGGTTTTACAACCGAATGAAACTGGGCCTATTTACCTCAAAACAATGTGTCACCACTGTGCCACTCCGCTCTCATCCGGGCTGATCCAAATCTAGGAGTTAATTTTGTTCAGATGTCGTCCTCTATGACAGCCAGAAACACCTGACAGCTGCGAAGAGAGTCAGGATACCTATCCCGTTATCTCTGAATGGTGCCTGCCTGCAAATCAGATCTTGTACCCATATTCAAGCCTGTTTCGCATTTGGTATATATATATATATATATATATATATATATATATATATATATATATATATATATATATATCATGCATTTACTTGCAAGAAGTGTTTGGGACTGATGATTCTTTGTTGCCTGATTGTCCGTTGGACTCCATCTTTCACGCATAAACCGCAGGTGCTTCCGAGTTCAGGATTGGTCGGATGACCTGAAGTTTGTGGATGTAAGATGGAGTTCAAAGGACATTTGGCCAACAAAACATTACACCATCGTTGTAAGGTATCAAGCAATGTCATCAGTTCGTTGACAAGTGTAGAACCCTAGCCGTTCAACCAGAGAGCTTCTTCAATTAAATCTGACTTGATTTCAGATCGCGTCCTGTCATGCTTTAGAACAGGGTATATCAGATGAGATTTTTCACCTACTAACTCTTAATTTAATAGCTGAGGAAATCTACGGGGAGAAATGCTTGTTAGCTTTCAGAATATTACTGTAGCTTCTTGTGTTATTTAATTTCGAACTTATGTGAGTGACTATCGAAAATGAAGAATGCATACGAAGAGAACTTTAGGAACCCAAAAAGCAGCATCATAAGTATTGCTAAGTGGGGTCTTAGATGGTCCATTCAATAACTTTCACTGCGGAGTTTAAATTCATCGAGTAGATTCCCGTATATGACTTGCAATTACGGCTGTTTTCACACTGGCTCATATATAGTGATTTTTACCCAAATGCTTTTTTAAAATCGATTTTTTTCTTTCACAGTGAGAACCACTGGGCCGTACCAACTACCAAAACCTCTCATAGCTTATTGATTTTCCTGCGTTCCGTTAGTTGCTGTAATTTTGGGGTTCATTTGTTGGGTCATTTGAACTATGACTGCCTTGATATGGTATGGCTTCGAGACACTATTACTCTCTAAAGTTTTGCTTGAGAATAAACCCGTCTATTTTTGGTATTGGCGGGTTTTATTGAATTAAAATCCAATGTGATTGAAAATACTCGAGAATAGCCAGAAGGAAAATAAAATAATCTAAGACTTAAACTGATTGCGGAAAAAAACGCATCTGTTTTAAAGCGAACCCACAAAGATGTGTCCCAATCACCTACCCTGCCAAACGCTAACTACGGAATATGAGTCCCAGTATGAACAAATATAATGTGTCATTACAGATTGCGGAATAAGCCCATCATAGAACTCAGAACACGAGTTGTAGGCGAACATATCTTTTCGGTGATTTCATTCTCAAACCATTACAATCACATTTATATGAAAACGAATTATTAAGAAGAGTTGGAAAAAGTCTCACTAGGTCAGTGTGGATAATTAAGCGTGAGGAGGGATGGAACCCTGTGTGGGTGACCAGATTATGTAACCGGTGCTAATTAGCTTACTTCGCCGCTGCGCCCGATTATGCAACACAGTTGAGTGTTGGCCATGGGAGTTGTAGTGCTTGGACTAATTTTCGCTGCACGCAAAGCTTAGGCTTCAAGAGGCGGATGATAATTGCCTCGGCAGTTGCTAGTATCCGGAGCCTAATTGCTCTTGACACATGTTGTGGGACCCGGTAGACGACTTTGAAGGCGGACTGGATATCGATTGAATGCCCAGTTTCTAACACGTGCGAGACGATTGAGCTTGATACTACTCCATTGCCTCCGTGTCTAAGCCATCGTGGGTGATGCTCGTTGATGCGTTTTGATAGCTGTCTTGCCGTTCGACCTATGTAAGTAGCACCACAAGTGCGCCTGAATTGATAGATGATCATGGATGAGGTCAACAAGGGCAGCTTATCTTTATTTTCACATCGGATCATTGGTGACGTGAAAAAGACGCATCTGATCTTGGCAGCTTTGAAGGTGGACTTAACCGTGGCACTCAAAATTTTACAGACTCTATCGGCTGCGACATCTCCCTTGAAGGAGAGTCGGATGAATAATACTTTCTTTTCTGCTTGTGTGATTCTCGCTGGTTTTATCCGTTCGGTCCAGTTTCTTTGGATGAATTTCTCAAGATAACCGTTACTAAGTAGCGTCTTCCTTATGTTTGATAGCTCGGCCTCTAGAGTATCTCTAGTGCAGATATGTTTCGCCCTGTGTAGAATACAGCGTATCAGATTATTTTTGTAACCAAGTGGCACAAAACTGTGAAAGTTTGTGTACCGGCCATTTCAGGTGGCTTTACGATACACCTTCCCATGGATCGAGCCATCAGATCGTCTGGTTAGGTGTAGATCAAGAAACGGTAGGCAATTTTCTTCTTCCATCTCGGTGGTGAACCTGATTGCGGAGTGCTTAGTGTTGAATTCGCGAGATATATCATCTAAGTTGGTTTGTGCATCAGCTATGCAAAATATATCATCCACATATCGGTAGTAGTGGTCCAATCGACTTATTATTCTGCGTAATGCTTGAGTCACCAGTTTTGCCATGAAAATGTCAGCAAGAAGTGGTCCTAGAGATGACCCCATAGCAACCCCATCCTTCTGGCGATAATAAGTGTTGTTGAACACAAACTGTACATTCAAAGTGCATTGAAGAATTAGTTCTTTTAGATTGGCCTTTGGAATTCCTACGGATATTGCTTCTTCATCAACAAATGAACAGATGAAGTCTGCTGTTTCAATCAGAGGTACATTAGTGAACAAAGAAACCACATCTAAAGAGAACATTTGTTTTCCTGAAATGTTCACATCTTTAATAACTTCAATAAAGTGAAACGTGTCACGGAGTGTATGTTTTGCAAGTTTCTGTAGTACGGGTTCTAAAAGACTAACTATCCATTGGGCTGTCGTGTGGTATGCTGAATTTGTCATGGAAACGATGGGGCGTAGGGGTAGTTTAGGTTTATGAACTTTTGGAAGGCCATATAGTCGAGGTACGGTGGAGTCTACGGGTTTAAGGCTTTCAAAGAGGCTAGTGAAATGTAGCCTTGGTCTCTGAGACGTTTCAATGTGTTAGTAATTCCATTTTCCGCCTTCTCTGTTTGGTCTTTTTGTGATGCGTCACGAGTGAACTTAGACTGATCACACAAGAGATCTAACATCTTTGTCACGTATGAGGCGCGGTCCATCACAATAATACCGGTTCCCTTGTCAGGTCTGCTTAGGAGAATTTGAGGGTTTCGTTGTAGATCCCTAAGTGCGTCAACGTATTCTTGTTAATGGACCTTGATTACGGACTTGATATCGCCGATACCGGTAACATGCCGTGACCAATGACGACTTGAAACGTTCTAAATCCTTTGCCGACTTTGGTTTGAGGTCAACAGTTTGTCCTACCAAGTTCTCGAAAGGTATTTCAAAGTCTACCTGGCTTTCTTTTTGACGTGGGCAACAAAACTTCGAACCGAGAGATAAGGTTTCGATCAGAACACGATCAAGTTGCAAACTGGAGAAGCTCAATCGTCTCGCACCTGTTAGAAACTGGGCATTCAATCGATATCCAGTCCGCCTTCAAAGTCGTCTACCGGGTCCCACAACATGTGTCAAGAGCAATTAGGCTCCGGATACTAGCAACTGCCGAGGCAATTATCATCCGCCTCTTGAAGCCTAAGCTTTGCGTGCAGCGAAAATTAGTCCAAGCACTACAACTCCCATGGCCAACACTCAACTGTGTTACATAACCAGGCGCAGCGGCGAAGTAAGCTAATTAGCACCGGTTACATAATTTGTCATTTGTCATAAGCGTCTTATGATCATTCGTAGGAAGTCAGAAATCACAAGCTTTCGACAGCCATGTCAGACTGCAGATGATCTTCCAACATTCTCAAAGTGATGGATAAATGCTCATTTAGCCACTAGTTGATTTGCTTACTGTCTTTTGCTTGCTGACAAACCACTGTGCCAGGCAGCAGAACGGACGGTATTCTTAAGACATCGAGATTCACACGCCATCGAAATGCGAAACTTTTACTTCCGGAATATTGTTTGCATTTATTTTGATTCCCGTATACTTTTTGCGTCGATCGCTTACGCAGATGCTAATTGAGAAATGATTTTGTTATCTGGTGACTGCACGACGTACAGCATGGCAACAAAACATGTTCCATAACAGTGGTGTTATGAAGGTTCTGGAAACACGGTTGAGCGATTTGTCACCATCTCGAAATACTAATTTAAACTGAATAACTCAATCGTTAACACATGATTACGCCATTGCCTCAAAGCGTTCATTAAGACCGGCCCATTATTCTTCCATATTCTGCTTCAAAATTAACTCTTTGGGGTCAAAACTTTATCGTTAAGCCGCTTTCGGAGTAACTTTCCATATCCTCTTCGCTATTATCTCTTTTATTGTAGATTTTAATTTGTACACACATTTTCACGAGAACTACACGCAACGGTAAAATCCGATCGATTTTGTTCGCAGAAAGCTGCACACACTAGAGTTCCCTTCGCAAATTCCTACTCTCTGGGTACGAACGCGAACCACTTTAGACGACTTCTTGATGGAGAACAGAAATCGGAGGGAGAAAAACAACTCACGTTAACCGTGCGGGCTAATTTAATCCAGTGGTGGAAAGATTTTAGAGAACAATATAAAGGCACGAACATATTTTTAGAAAGAGGAATAGTTTTTAGTTTTCGGAGTGAAATTTGGTGAAATTGCCAGTCACCACTGGATTAACGAAATTCCCCTCCATCGTGTAAATGTGTAGATGCGTAGTAGGAGATTAGATTCACACAATGGAATTCATTGTGCGGGCTCGAGGGGTGCACACTGCTGATGATTCCTAACAAGGATGAACAAACTTACATTGTTTCCACGGATTTCGGTCGAGAATTAAACATTGAAACAGCATGATGAATTGCATACAAACACAAGGCATACAAATGCTGGTACTCGAACAACTAACACCAGGTTACCGGCATTGCGTTTACAGAAAGAACTGGGATACTGTTCACAAGTGTTTGGATTAACTGATCAAGAAAGGCTGATTATTACCACAGTGTACTCAACTGACCGGAAATGAATAGGTACACTGTTTATACAGATGATTATTTAGTCTGATTCGGGCAATATGTAACGGTAAACTGACTTCGCGGAATGGTGAGAGGAACAAAGAAAAGCACGAATAAAGTATATCAGATAGACAATAAATACTTAACTCATATAGACAACTCAGTGTGCAAATCTTCTATCACTTCTCACTTTTTACAGGAATACATATGATCAACATATATTTGATCAGTATCCCAAACTGGCCCGGGCAATGAACGCATTGGCAAAGTGTTTACACCTACTGTGCTTCATCAACTCAGCAATCAATCCGGTCATTTATAATTTTATGAGCAGTAAGTTAAATGCCACAAATTGCTTGTATTATTTTAGTGTTTTCACAAGGTGAGACTACAAGCTGTGTGAGATGCAGTTCACGCGGCGGGGGTTCTGTAGTCGTTATATCTGACCAACATGCTTTTGATTGTTCTGCTATCACATACTTTGTTTTGTTAATATACTAGTAGTGCAATGTTTCAGGAGAGGAGTCAAGGCCGATTATAAGCAGCCAATTGGGGGGTGGGAGTGATCTGTGGCGGCACATGGATTCGAACCCGGGATAGAAGGTTGAAAAGCCCACCACGTTTCTAACCCAGCCTTGGCAAATCAATTTTGTTAGCAGACAGCACTACATGGTCACTGGAATAGTCACGACTGCTGGCTTAGTCAAGCCTAAATGTTGCTTCACTCTAAGTGTAGCTCGCACTGCTGCTCGTACTCATTAATAGTGCATGTATTGATATTCACATGCGCGATAAGCTTTTACATCTGTTTTCGTGGGCTATCAGAAAGGTATTTCAGGAACAGCGTCGCAGCCAGTTCAACCGGTGGTGATAATGTTCAAATGGAGAACCTTGAAGTCTTAGGCCATATACGATCACCGTTTGACCATCATTGACCAGACTGAAGTGAAATGGGTGAATTACTCATCCGCCGGGGTTCGTCAGCAGATTCTCGGATTCATATCTATCTACCGTCCAACTCTGCTAATTGAAAGCTAAAATTCCTTGCCTGGCAAGCAGTTTTGTTTGTACGGAAATGTACTTCTGTACACTTATAATATGTTTGACACAGCAAAGTTCACAGAAAATATTGTTCATTTGTAAAATATTCTGCGGGTACTCCTGGAGAGATTTTAAGGATCGGGACAGCTATAATAGGATAAAATTCTACATGGATGACCGGACAAAATTCCCCGGGAAGCACACGGCCGGTCTCGCGGTTGCTGCTGCTCATCGGATATGCGTACCTGCTACAAATAAGCCCAGTCATCTCTGTACTAGAGCACTCCAAGGTAGGCTTGTGGCTGGAACCTCATTTAGATCGTGAAAGACGAGTGTGGAAAAAGAGTTCATTTTTAGTTACACAGTGTCATTCTTCCAAAGTTATTTCGTTAGTTAACACGATCAATATTCAGATCGAAACACATGATCCCAAGTTTGGTTTCTCGGTATGTATAGTACGGTATTGGTATCTGCATGACAGGAATTACCTTATGCTTCTAAAATTGAACTGGTCTTCCGTACGTTAGCCATATGATTCAAAGCAGGTTGCTGCCATAAGAAACAGGCACTTATTTGGATATCCTCGGGGAGTAGATCTAGTTTCCAGCTCGCGAAGCTCACCACAACCTGACAGTTCGTAATACGTAAAACTAGAAAAGCAATTGAGCTTATCAGGACCGAACGAGGTTTCCAGTGTATCGAAGAGTCGATGAGCCATGGATTGTGGTTTTTTAAAATAATTCACTGTCAGAAACACAGAGTTGTCGGTGGAAATTTTAATTAGTCGACGTTTCGGTTACCGCGGGTAACCTTTTTCAAGACAAATTTTCAATCAAATGATTCCTAGGTAATCGTCACAAGCCAACGGATGATTCAGTCTGTGTGCGTGTGTGTGTGTGTTACTGCGAGCATGTGCTTTGTTTAGGTGTGCGGTTGTTGGAGGGATTAGGCGTCAGCTTCACTTATTCCCGTTATCAGTGTTGAATCTGTTTTGCCTGTTTGAACCCTGCTCATTCATCAACACCAACCTAGGCAACGTAAGGACCGGTTGACATATTCCTAATTCATTAGACGTTGACCACTTGATTGCACGGCTATCAGTCCACATGATTCCTCATCGTTCTCGAGCGTTGCCCATCCGTCACACACACACACACACACACACACACACACACACACGTTGAACCAGCACACGGTTGATTGACTAGACCTGGACTAGACTGCTCGATTGGGCACCGAATTCTGATCGGCTGCACCCGGCAGGCATGTATAATCACGCACATGTACAGACGCATGCACACAAGCAACCACACAAGACCGTGACCTGTTCGACCCATGACTAATCGTGTATTTGCGTGCCTGAGCAAATCCCTGCCTAGCTCACTGGTTGGTCAGAACCATCGATCGATTTCCGCCTGTTCGCCTTTCCGATCGTTTGTGTCCTTAAATGCGCGTCCCTTTCCTTGTCGTTTCGTTCACCAACTTGGTGACTTGTGCCTCGGCCAATTGACCATAGTACGTGTTATACTTTCTGAACTGTACGGAAAGTTAGTAAAAGGTGATTCCCCTGGGGACGCCACGTTTTGAGGTTTGTACATTCACCCCTTTGATTGATTATTGTTTGCAGTACCGCTATTAAACCTGAGCTAGTTTGATTTGGTTTCTGAGGAGAGCGCGTCACTCCAACTCGACCTAGACACCGCATAAATTTGACTATAGTTCAGGAATCGGACGTACGTATCTAACAATCAGTGTCACTTAACGCGGGGTCATTTGAAGTCAAAATAAAATTCCGATCATCCGGGTGTTTGTTTTCCAACGAGCCCAGAGCTGTCCAGATGGTTGATACACCCGCTCCGTCGTTCCGGTTTGTGCATATAAGGTGAGCGCTGATTGCTAAGGCTTCGGCTTACAGGCTCTGTGTATAATTTTAAAATCCGAGTTGGAGAACTTTGGTATTGTCATAATCAATTTCATGTCCTTCGGCTGTAGCCCAAAGAGCGATCGTTGATTCTCGCTCTAGTTGTGCTAGGGTCATTTTGTTGGTAGGTCTAGATTTTTTGTTCCTCATGTGTTCCGTGATTCTGGTTCTCAATTATTTGCTTGTTTGCCCAATGTATTCTGCGGGGCATTCTTTGCAGCTGATCTTGTAAACACAATTGTTTTGGCCTTGTAGTTGAATTGGATCCTTGGTTTTCATGAGGTGACGTTTCAGGGTGTTATCAGTTAGGCAGAAAATGCGGATATGGTAGACTCCGAGAACGTTTCTGATCGCCTCAGAAGTCCCAGACCGATACGGGATTCCGATGGAGGCCAAGCAGTCCTTTTTCTCCCGTCTTTTGTGGTGCTGATTTCGTTTCGACATTTCACTTCTGATTAGGTGTAGTGGATAGTGGTTGTCTTGGGGGATACTGTTTAAGCGTTTCATGTCTTCCTCCTGAGTGGCTTGGTCATTACAGAGACTTTGGATTCGATTTACTAAGGACGAAACAAGTGCCCGTTTTACACATCATGGATGAGCTGAGTCAAAGTGTAAATATCTGTCCGTGTGTGTAGGTTTTCGGTAAACGCTGGTAATGAATTTCTTACAGTTGTTTACCCTCAGACGACAGTCTAGAAATTTGGTGACTCGGTCACTGTCTTCTGTTTCTATGGTGAATTTAATCGAGTCACACTGATTGTTGAGACAACAGGAAATTATCGTTGTACTGGGATTTGATAATAAAAAAGTGTAATCGACGTATCCTAGATACACACGTGGGGGATTGTGGAAGGAGGTTAGTGCTTTGGATTCAAGTGAATGTAGAAAGAGGTTGGCGATAACGTCAGCTAATTAAAATTTCTACCGAAAGAGCTGTGTTTGTCCATAAAATATTTCATAAAATTAGTTGTTCGTTCGCTTCTCCAGGTGATGTTTATTATAGTTTTAGTCTAATTTGAGGTTTGAAATTGAATGAGCTGTTTCGTAGGTTTATAAAAGTTGACAGTTCTTGTTGGACTCATGTTCTTCATGAGAATACAGGTTGGCGAACAAGGTCGTATTCAATGATTGTTAATCATGCCATTGCATCACAATTTATAACGAGTAGTTAGGGAAATGGACCAATTTAACAAATAGGGTGTGATAGAGATTAATTGTGACATAAAAAGGAAAGAAACAACTGTGATCTAGGCCTAATCAAGACTGGATGCGGATTATTTCTCACGTAGTATGTCAGTATTCATCTGGTCTGTGGCCTGTTGTAGAGTGGGACGAGGGCCGGAGCAGCTTAGGAGCACACACGAATTGCTTCTAGGCTCGCAGACAGGAGCAGTGTAAGCAGATCCTGACAGCCTCAGCTGTGGCCAGGATGCGACTTTTTACTTGTCTTGATTGTCGACCCCGGATCTTGTGCAGGGCACGAAAAGCTTCGGACACGTTTACTGTGTGACTGGACCGAGCAAGGTGTGAAAGGACCGCGCTAGTGAGCGATTTAACTGTTCCAGTGTTCATCCATACGGGGTGGTGTTCTGTTCTAGCTTGTGTAACTTTTTCAGCCTATTGTATCATTCACAATGGAAGTGGGAAGCAACGTTTAATTGTGACGTCTAAATGCTTTTAGTGTTACGATGGTAAGTGGACTTAAGGAAACAAGTATAGTATAGCCACGTTGAATTACTGTAGAAATTATCATTTGTCTTTTTAGATGTTACATTTGAAGAAACTTTCAACATTTATCTAAGGTCGAAGATTTTTACCGTTTATACGTAATAAATGCAGGCAGTAAACCGGTATGATTTTATCAAAATTTGTTTCGTTTGAGAATTGTTTAGTTCGTTTTTCTTAAGCGGATCATTTGTTAATTTTTCCATTACGTGTGCAGAGACTGGTCACGGAAATGTGGTGGCAGTGAAAAACTGATTCAGAACGTCCAAATAATCTTGAGAAAGACAAAATTTAAGATGTTATCCCGGAATACAACCCGACTCAAAATCGGTCGTGATGTCGTTAATTCCCCCAGGGCTAGCCTTTCAAAGCTTCAGTTGGTAAAATTTAAAATATGCAAATGAGTACACGAAAACCCATGACTGAATTAACTTATCCAAGGAATCTGATTGTTCACGGATTTTTGGATTCAATCATTAGAGAAACTGGCCACCTTACGCCACTAAAGAGGAATAACTATTGAACAGAGTCTTTCTATGGTAGCTCTCATACAAATGTGAAAACAGAAAAATGTTTTTCTGTTAGACGGCAAAAATGCTTTTCAAACACTCCACTTACTTTCGATACACTTCGGTCACTACACAATGAAAATCAATATTTTAGAAGACTCAACATGGAGAACAAACATCTGTGTTATCGGACTTCCACTTCAGACCAGTGCTCTACACATACTAGGATTTAGGCTTGCCTAAGAATAATCCAGAATGTTAAACTAAAGGTGGAAACCTGGAAATTAAAATCCTTCTCGATGAATTTGTGTGAGTTGATTAATAAGCAGATTCACCAGTCGAGTTCAAGTGCTCTGTCCTACACTCTTAGCCAAAGGACTATAAACACTGTAAAGAGCTCAATACCACCCCATACCATCGATACCGGTCACACTCTGAGGCGGGTTGGGCGGCTTAGTGTGATTTACCCGTGTGCAGGTGAACCACTTTAAAGAGGCCAAGAAACGAATGCTATCTACGGCCGAGAAGGTTACCATCAGGTTACACAGACCAAATCCTGTGACCGAAAATCCGTTTGTTAGGACAGTGCAGGTCCCGTAGCCATAGGTAAAGGCGATGGCGGGTCGAACTCAGCGGGCGTGTGAACCTCGTGGTTAACCAGCTCAAACGAATTCTACGGAAGTGGATTTGAAAATCGGTTTTTCGCGTTTATGCTGATCATCTGGACCACGTTTTCGAGCAATTCCAAAACTAAGCATACGTGTGGTGCTGGCTCGGAAATAAGTTACCGAAAATATGGGTTGACGTTTGCCAAGCTACTTCTTCTAAGTTAAGAATGTGGGATATTTTACAAATGGAAATCAAAGTTTTTTCGTTCTGAAAAAGAAAATCTCTTCAAGTTGCATTTATCCAACTGAAGCCGAATAACTACAAAACAGTCGTTATCTACTAGGAATAATGTTGAAATAAGTTATGAACAGCTCTCTTGTGTAACCATGCCTGAGAACCTTCGGAAACAGCAATTAGGACAAACGATTAACGTCGATGGGACGACAGTGATTAGCTGAGTTGAATACCACCAACCGACAGCTTGACAAACGGTAATTTATGGAAAATTGACTGCCATTTATTAGGGTTGGATAGGGAAAAGGGCAAATAATGCAAATATTGCCTTACAAAATAAGCTTGCACGACCGGGTGCTTAGTAAATCTAGCTAAACAAGCGGGTTGTTTCGCTGTGTCTGAAGCAGTTTGTCCGTGTTCTGTTCATTTCAGCCAGGTTTAAACGAGAATTCAAACGAGTCTGTCATCGAGGATGCCGCTGCCGATCTCAATCGAAACGAGACGATAGGCGTTGCAAAATCTACGGTGAGTAGACTGTGAAAAAGTTGAACGAAGCAGTTTGTGTTTTTAGGTTGAACGAATGTGCAAGTAGGATTTTGTGATTCCTTCTCCTAAATCTGATCTATAAGTCTAAACTTCACTGGTAAATTATTTTCTACAGGATGGAATGTGCTCCAGAATATTCTGTTGGTTTTTGTCCATTGTTTGTCTCGATAATATCTGTGAAAAGTTCACCATTTCCTAGCATCTAGATTGCATAACAGATAGCCATTTTCTTTATGGCCAAGTTAGAAAGACGTTTGAAACATTTACAAAATATTCTGATTATCTGTAACAGCAAACGAGATGCCCTCGGACTGGCAATGTAATTATCATTACCGTAAGCTCAAAAGTAATATCTGGCAGATGGAAAGTGTGTAAACTTTCAAGTGCGTATAACACAAAATTGGAAATCACATTGGTCGTGGGTAGAATAGAGTTATATGCGTTACAGTTGGATTACAGATGCTGCGGAAATTTGAATGAAAGAACATTTCCTCCTTTATGAGTTTTATACTTGTAATTTTTTGATAAAATACTCAACAAACTTAGTGATTGTAAAACTCTCGACAACTGAATATTGTCCATGTTAGTTCCGTAATATTCTGTGCGAATGTGAATAATTTGTGAAACCTTGAAAGCAGAATTAATCGTACGTGGTTTTTATCAACGAAGCTTTATGCTGTTCCTGTTGGGAGTCATCGTATTTGTGCAAGTTTTGGTCATGTTTTTGGTTAGAAGTCGAAACCAGAAGCAATGAAACGGATTGTGAATAAAGTGTATCACCTGGTAGTTGATGGAGAATTTCGTGGGTAATTATGGACTCACGAGAAGAAAGTTGCTGATATTTCTGGGAAGCAGGACATTGAAAAACTATTCTTAATAATTCGTTTTCATATAAATGTGATTGTAATGACTTGAGAATGAAATCACCGAAAAGATATGTTCGCCTACAACTCGTGTTCTGAGTTCTATGATGGGTCTATTCCGCAGTCCAAAGAAATGGACTCGATCAATGGAATTTTGTGGGTTTTGATATAATCGAACGGCCAAACAGCACCAAATATGTCCAGAATGATTTCCTCTGTGCGAATATTTACACCTTATTTCGAAAAAGTATGACGCCAAGTGGGCTGCTTAACAGTTTTGGCTGATCAAAATCCAACAATTTACGCCTAATAAGGGTGGTCACGTGTTGTAACAGCAAAAAATTCAAACTTCATGGTGATTTGTCTCGGCATTCGACCTATTTTCGTGCTCTACACCGAGATTCGGGAACTCAGAAAAAATACCCGTTGTGCTAAATTTTAGAAAGAAATTCATTCCATTTGCCTTAATTTATGAAACTCATTAGGCCAATTGGTACGAGGTGAAATAAACTATAACGGTCCGAGCTGGGGGAGTATTGTCTACGAGGCGATGAACAATAACGCGTTCATCGAAATGGAAAGGACATTTTTCCTTTCTGTCGACTTGTAAGTTCTTCTAGTAGGACTACTTTGTTTCCAGGTAGTACGTCAGGTTATGCCTTTAATGGGAACATTATTGTTATTGTTGTGGACGTTAATTATTCATCCAATAATTTTATATGCTTTTACGCTGGCAGAACCGTGGAAGTTATCGGGGTTCAGTTAAAAAGTAAGCTCCATAAAAGCTCCGACATGATTACGACAGCTGGTTTTCTAAATTTTGAGGAAATAAGTTGATGCACCTCCTTCAAAATTACAGTGAATTTGTATGAGGTTGTTACTTTTTATGTCCATGAAATAATGGTCACGAACAATGTACTTTGTTTCAAATTTCAACGGTACCAGTATAAGTACATGCTACCTGAGATATTTTACTCTAAATCAATAAGATGCAACCCACTGATTTATGTTTGCCTGTTTACCTTGCTACGTACCTATTGTCATATTGGAATAAGTCAAGAGCACACCGTAATATTTACCTACGATATTGATTGTTACGGAAAAGTACTTTCTTTAACACGGTAGAAGACGAGTTTTTGGAGTTAAAAATGATAGCAAAGCATTAGATACTGCTCTCTCGCTATCCAAACATACTCGTGTGTCAGAAGCAAATAACACGGACCGTTCCCATTTATTCAGAATTCAGTACAAATTACATGGATAAGAACGAATCATTAATTAGTGTGTAATAATATGAAGGCATTCCAAGGAATCATACTAAAAGAGGGTTCCAAAAACGACATGATAAATTAGGGTATCTCAAGTATCCGACCTTCACGAACGTATATAGAGATTCTAGAAGAAAAGGAAACCTTCGTGCTTGGGACTACGGTTGTAACCAAGCAACTAAGGGTTGCAAAGTGAAACACTGGAACATCAAAACTTCCAAAAAGTAATGAGAATTGTAATGGAGTAAAGCAACCGAAAAGTAGGAAAATAATGCAGGAAAAGTAGGAATTGTCGGCAAGTTGAAAAGGACAACTGTTACGACGCTTACACTGTTTGACGTTAGATCACACATGGCCGTGATTTAACACTTAGTTTTGTTCTAGTTGCATATCATGCGCAATTTCATTAGAGGTGATTAAGTACCATTCACCCGAGAAGCTTTGCCAAGGGGACTCTAAGCAAGTTCAGCTCCCGCTCTTTGGCAGCAGAAGATTTTAGATATGTCCACGAAGAGTCAAGCAAACGATTCAAAATCTCCGAAGTTTTCATTGGACTAAAAGCATTCGGGTAATTGTCAATTTTGAATGCAAATGACAAGTGATTTACCCAAAATAAAACTTCTGCTCCACAATTCTAGCTTATATGTTCCTTTACAAATGTCTGCACTATAGGGCCAGTCTGAATTATCTATGGATATCAGAGAAATATCATTTGCAGGGCTCAGGAAGCACCTCGTGTCTGTTCTCATCGACGGTTATCTTGCTTTTCTCTTGAAAAATAAAAGGAGCATAATAAGGCAAAGCCAAATTGTCAGTAGGTTTCTTGGATGATGTGATGGATTCTGCGCAACAAGTAAACGAAGCGAAAATCAGAGGAATACTTTCTGCGGCAAATTTAGTCCCCACAAAGCGATCATGTACGTCTTGGGGAGAGAGAAAACCATAGTGTAACTTTTCGTCAGTTAAACCCTTATTACTAGATGAGGAACAGAGTCGTATAATGTGTTTCATCATGACGTATCAACGTTCAACTCATTATTGAAAACCACTGAAACACTTTACAGCGTTTTCAGCCGCTGAGGATCCACCCACGAAAAAACTGATTTCAGTACCAAGATTTTGCACTCCGGCAAAAAATACTATGGACTATGTGCTCGAGATGATGATGACCGGTACCCAGGTTTACTAATAAGGCTCGGAAAATGGTTTATTTTACCTCAGAGTGGTCGCCTAGAGCTACTGACGTACCGTTAGCGCACTATTAGTGGAACACTAACCAGGATAAACACGCCTGTTACCACTGAACGGTTCATAATCACTTTTCAATCTTCTTGCATGGAGAACCCGATTATATTCACTACTGAAAGAGAACTCGCTAGCTAGTATGCCACTTATTGGCACAGTACCTACGGGCACCCAGAACACTGTGCAGTCATGTACTTTCATATTGGTCTCCTAGATTTGCGAGAATTAGGAGAGTTTCAATCTGTTGGAACAACCATTACCAGTTTCTTGCCTGACTGACCGTCCTTGGGGAATCCACCTTTCACCCTACTCGCAGATGCCCCAGACTCCAGTTCGCTCTTGTAAGAGCTCGTCAGTGGTGCATATCCTCCTCCGTACCCACCTCGGGGCTTGAACTCGGGTCTTTTCTCTTTGAAGACGTGTATGTTACCGCTACGCGCTATATCACGTCGTGCACAGTGTCAATAAACCGTTGAGGGCCATTCGGAAAATCTCTGTGGTTAAAGTGTTCGGTTCACAATCTTTCACCTCTACTTCGAATCCCATCTGGAGCTCATTGAATGTGCACTGCTGATGATTCCTGGCAAAGAGTAAACAGCTGTACAGTGCTTCCATGGTTTCCGATACTCTGAACCTTTACACTGCAGGCTGGATCTTATATCAAGCAAAATCTAATCTCCTACTACTCATGTGATTAATCCTGGGTAGAAGACTTAACTTGGATGGAAGCCTTCGATCAGAGTTAACGGGATAGGTATCCTGACTCTCTTCGAAGCTGTCAGGCGTTTCTGGCTGTCATAGAGGACGACATTTGAACAAAATTAACTCCTAGATTTGGATCAGCGCGGATTGGAGCGGAGTGGCACAGTGGTGACACATTGTTTTGAGGTAAATAGGCCCGATTTCAAACCCTGGGTTGGGTGCGGAGGAGGATAAGCTCCATTGATGGGTTCTAACAAGAGCTAAACGCGAGTCCGGAGCTTCTGAACGTAGGATTGATCGGATGGTCGGGAGTTTTTAGGTGGAGAGAGAGTCCGAAGGACAGTCGACTAAGCGGAGTATCACCAACTGTACACACTACTCGCAAGTAGTATTACAATTTACGCCATTACCAGCTGGTTGATGGCTGAGTTTTATTGACTCCTCCTTCTCAGCAGCAGCCTAACTCGGATACCAATACAATCATTAGTATCGAAAAGTAGTATCATTTCGGCTCGCAAATTTTACATCTATGTCTTTTTTTGATGTCCTGTAATCACTAGAAACATTTACTAATTTCATTAGGGATATTCACTTTTTACCCAGTTGTTGATCGTAATAGTAAATTGCTGGTGCCGGTACATTTGGCGATTTAGAGTTTATCGGGCTTCCACGGTGGGGGCAAGACCACGAGATCTATCCAATCAGCGATCGTATGTAGAGAGATAAGACTTTGTGACATGAAAACTGACTGTTTAAAAATGCCCCACTAACTCTAGTGAGAAGATTTTTCTGATGCTTGCAATCTCGTTTGTCAGTGCAAAACACAGGGAATATATAAAGGATGTTGGTCTTTATACCAGGTAGTTCCATCCAGTTTATTGGTTCGACTGGTGTGGGTAATTAAACGTTGAAGCTCAAAAACCACTGGCAGGAATGATCACTTTTATTGATCCACGATCCCAACGGTCTGTCCTGTCACTTAAACCTTGGGCTTGGTACCGCCCCAGTGCCTACTGCCAAAGTGACTTGGCTGTCTTTGAAGGATGAGTTAACACGTTCGCTCACAGGGACATTTGTATTTGGGAAATGGCATCGGCGATTCGGATGAAAAGAAGGTGCCTGAGTTAAGTAACATACTCCTAATATTTTCCGAAAAAGGATTTTCAGTTTAAGTTCGAAGCCTTAGAGTGAACAGAAGACAAACCTGCCTTTGCATAAGACTATTTTTCAGAAAAATGTTTCACAATTCCGTGAATAACTTGGACATTAAGCGGTTATGGAATAACAAATGCGATGAGCAAGAAATGAAATGCTATCAAGCCTTGGGCAATTGGCTTCTTGTAGAAAATACTATTGATTGAATTATAGGCTGTGTTTCATTTTTATCTTCTCAAACAACCTGTTTAAACCGTTGTGCAAGCTCTTCTAAAAATCAAACAAAAGATACAAAAGGTCAGGAAAATGTTTATCAAGAGGTAAAATCACATGCCAAACAATCTTCCACTGTAAGATATTCTTTCGAAAGTGTCTAGGAAAACTGCAACAAGCTAATATTCACTTTTCAACAAATTAAAACATTTTTGAGTTAATTACCATCAGGAGCTTTGTGTTACTAGTTGGTTTGCAGTATTCGCTTTCGTAACTAACACGTAACTCCTCTGTATCCCGGAAGTGATCAGCTGTGAATTCTGCAGGTATTCTGTGATGGTCTCACACGTGTCTGGAAGAAGTGAAGTGGTAGGGGAATATTGATTACGCATTTCTCGCTTTATCGTATCAGTTCAATGGACCCATGAGTTGATAGTGTTCCGAAGCATCGGACGTAGCACAAGCTTAGCACGACGTACTTTGTACTTCAGTTTGAATGAAGTCTGCGAGTATGTCCGAATTTCACCGAAGTGTACAACCTCTACGAAGGTGGATCGATTCCACATGTGTCAAATTCACAGACAGAAACGTCCTCATTTTTTGGGAAAAAGAGTAAAACATCTTGAGCAATCTAGATGGTTGGTTGGATTTCATACATGCCCAGTTACAGAAATTTGCCTAGTAGACTGAAAAAACAATAAAACTTCCTATCGAATAAACCAAAATGTGAGATTATAAATGGTAATCTTGGCAAATGAATTCTACAAAACATAATGAATTAGTACCGAGTAATATCTTACACAAAGTTCTTAGTAGGCCGGGCAATCGAATTCACAGGTTCTACGCACTGACATGCATAATCTGACTTTTGTCTTTTAGCCAGATTTAAAAGTTCAGCTAAGAAGTCTCGCAAGATGTTGAATACTGATTCTAGATTGTCTACTGAGTATATTCTGCTATCATTATTGTCATTAGGTCTCAGATGTGAGTCGATTTTGCTTTTTGCAAATCATCAATATTATTTCGTTCACATTGTCGTTAAGGTCTCAGATATGAACAGTATTTTAGTTATAGGTGTAAAACGAGCTAGGCGTGTAACTTTTTTCTAATATAATAGAATAAAATCGGAGACTTCTAAGTTATTCTCGTAAATTTCGATTGTCCTCCGGTAAGTCTACTTATTTGCCTTACAATGAAATTCTTGACGAGGAATTACCAATAATTACAAAAAAAACAATCAACCTGAATTTGTACCTAAACGCCCTCTTGTGGTAAAAAGAGACTAAAACAAGTTGAAATAACACCCGGAATTAGTTCTGAACAAAATTCTGCAAACGTTTAGTTCCTAATGCTTTTGGTTAACGAGTAGAGCTAGCGGCTTTCAACAACAGCACGCCTCTGTCGCACTGCAACTTTAGACAGAAGGTTCCGTAAATTAACTTCAAGAAACATTTTCGCGAATGATGCTTGTGCTACCCAACTGCTTCGTGGTTCTTGTCAACAGAATACCTATTTGGGGTCATGTAGCTGACAGTCAAGATTCCCTAATTATCATCATTTACCTATGGATTTAGTAGTGATATTCATCTCGCATGTACCTCCAATTAGTCAAATTATCTATTTGTGCCTGTCTTCTTGGAAAGACTATGTTCACTCCGCATTTGAAATTGCTTCGTCAGCATTTTCACAAATGATTCCTGTTACCAATTTCCTTTCGTCAAAGCAAATAAAGTATTTATCCCTCCAAGTAAATGAAAGTTTGCGTCTGTTTTTCTCTGCCAATTTGAATTGATCGAAATCTAAGTGGGAGCCATGTTAGTGAAAATGTGCACAGAAAAGAACAATTCTACCAAGATACCAAGCCGGATATACTTTCACAATCAGGGCGCCAAATAGATTCCGTACATCTCAAGTTGTAGAAAGAAAAACCGGAACACGCTGTTATTCGGTCACAAGAGATACAATTAACTGCGATGTTTCTGTGCACTGATATTGAAAACATTTGCAGTTTCTCTTGCATCATGAATCTGGGACGATATTTTTGGGACATGTCCACATTAGCTGATATAATGGTATAGTTGTAACAATCGTCAACTCATTGATCCGTGACAGCGCCATCTACAGTTGCTACCAACCTCCCCTGTCAGAATTGCTTCAGTTTCTTCTAGCTAGGAGGCGTAGCAATCAGTGACGGAGATATCGAGAGGAAGACTATTTTCTCGCACTACAAAAAGTTTTTTAATGGAAGGATATTGCAAGCACGGAGGATGCAAACTGAAGCAGACTGCAGCATTCTTTTTCTTCCTGATCACTAAATGCAAGGCCTTCATCACATGAAATGTTTCATCTTATCGACATGCAGCTCTGAGTGATACGCATAATCATTTAAGGAATAATTACCTCCTCAAACTTTATAGTTTTCACAGACACCCATGAAACACTGGTACCGTGGAACACTCATTTTCACCTCTACTGCTGAATGCTGTTGGATTTTAGGAGAAAAACGGAAGCAAAATTATTCGATATGTTTATATCCAAACTGTCAGTCTTAATATCAGAAAACCAGTCAAAGTTTTAGTACGGTGATAGAATGTGTCAGACGATGGTAAGGTCAATGTACGATTCACTTCTCATTCTGTGCGCCCTGTACACATCACTGTATGAATATATGAAACAAACATCACTTTCCAGAAAATTGTTCTTGCTTATCGTTTATCTTTTCTCCATATCTCCCCTTGCAATGCTAGAGGTTCATGCAAAACATAGCCGTCGACGGCCAGTACAAAGACCTAGGTAACTTGTGTAGCTGTCCGATAGTCGCTGGTCGGAAACCTCCTCACGGAATCGATCAAACCGTTTTGGATGGATTCGGAAACACCAAGTTCGCTTTCACCGTGCATGGTTCGCGTGGCACTTGTGGTACAATTTATATCATACTACTGAACATGGAGGACAGGTGGTCCAAATGTGCATGGTTGTAAACATCTCCACTGAATTTGTTGTACTGAAGATTTTTAAAGTTTGTATTCTGAGATATAATGCATTTTTACAGTAAATCTCCGCTGAACAAATTGAATCAGAATCAAATATAATGCTGTGCAAGAACAGTTGTCCTGAATTTCAAGCCGTACAATATTTCTTTGGATTTTCTATAGTAGACCCTTCAAACAAAAAAAAAAATATAAAATAAATTCAACAAAGCATTATTTACTTTAGTTCTATAGTGATATTTGGACAGCTGGACTTATTTGGTTGGGATTGTGGGCAGCAAGCTAGCTAAGTGTAGAACGTGACTGCCTTTAAAATCCAAAATATAACGTTTCACGAAGACGGTTCTCACCATTGACAGGGAAATAGTAATCTTACCGGAAGTGCAGGTCTCCTTGTAGATGCTTGTGCCTCGAGAATAAAAATCAATAACAAACAGATTTGGAGGATATATTTTCGTTCTCTGGTGTACGGTTGGCTCACCATAAAAACAGTCTGAACTTAGTCCTAAATCAGGCCATTCGAATCAACAACACGAGAATGTCCCTTCTAGTATTCATACGGTTTCAGCAATGGGGAACTGTGTAACCCTCAGAACCGACAGGTTTGCCCGGCAAAGCAAATCGGAATGAAATGAAATTTTCTCAGCGCATCGGTTTATTGATGCCATGGTAGACATTTACCTAATTACTGAGACAAATAAGTGAATTCTACCAAATAAATAATGGAAACACTGAAAACTAGATGTGAATTGCCAAGCGAGTACACCCCGAGCAGACGTTCATTTCATTGGAAAGATAATAATAGGTGCTAATATCGTGTCTATGCAACGAGACATCATTTTGAGAACTGCGGTTCACTGAAGCAGCGCTTGGCTGACATCAAACCGAAATTAGGTATCTATCTAAATGCAAGGTTCATTGGATTTTTGTTGATTCATTTTGGTGATCGAGATACTCCACGGTTGAATGCATGTTGAATTATGGGAATTCGTATCTACACAACTGCAAGTTATCTTTGAGAAGACATTTTCCGAGAATCTCCTTTTACGGAGACAGATCGCTATGTAAAATGAGCCTTTTATTTTTGACCGCGGTAAAACGCGGCCATTCTATTTACGGGAACAATGTCGAGATAACGGTAAATGAAGCGGAATTCATGAACCTGACGCGCGAGAAGCTTACCGAATATTAAACACTAATTTCTCCTTTGGAAGATCAACAATTACCGTGATTCAAATCATGGCTATGTCATATGAGAGGAAGATTACAGGTTTTCGGTAAGCCATTCAATGATTCTGGTAATTTATAATGGATATTTGAATTGCATTTTCGTATTCAAAAGTCCAACACAGCAATCGGGGATATTTAGGAGCTTCCAAAACCATGTTATCTCGGAAAATGGAAATTCATATATTGTAGTATCGAAGACGGTTAAAAAGGTTTCTCTCGATTAGAGTTTATGGACAGTAGTTGTGATACGTTATGTATAACCAAATAGCTAGGAACTTCAACCCCAATTTCGTGAATCCGGAGTTCACCAAGCTGGGAGAATTATTCGAGAAAAGTGCGAAAACATGGATTTTGAAGAGGAACTCTATGTGATCTCAGCAGTGTAATGCAAAATGGCGCTGGAATGAATAACTCCCGTTTTTCAACATTTTCCCCTTCACTGCGCTCAGTGATTCATTTGGAGACGTTTCGTCATAGATCAAGAAGACATAGTTAGTGCGCAGTATGACGATGACACCCCAACTGGTGACTAAATGTTTGACACCTATAAGCCAAGCTCAATGGTCAGAAAACTGCTTGAAACCGCCAACTTCGACAGCAATGAACACCAATCCTCAAAAGCATTGGGAAAGCTGATTATAATCTATTTCATAAAGGTTTTTGTTTTTTAACTATTGGCCAGTAGGAAATAAGAAAATTACTGTTTTCTACGTTATAGTCGTCGTTCATGTCTAAGACAACCTCAGATAAGTTTGTATTTCAGGTGGTATGCCTAAGACAAATCGTTTGTGCCAGGGTTCTTGGGTTTATCAACTCAATATGCTGAGTCCGAAAAACCATTTTGAGACTCGAACACTGAGTTCACAACGTTGCACGGAGGAGCCAACGCGCACAGAGAGTTGGTACCTAGGGGTATCGTAAGGCTTCTAGCCAAACAAGGACACTGGAGCGAGTAGGACCTCATGGAGTGTGTTGCGACTTACGCTTCTATGGTTGTAAGTAGCGCCGGGAATACAGATATTCGAATTTCGAACCATTGCATGTGATGGTATGGGAACACGATATCTGTGGCTGTGATACATTATCTTGCTCACGGAGTTTATACAATAAATATTTTCGTTTAAACTTGCCGTGAAAGATGTATTACAACTGATGTTCACCTTCTGCCCAATGAACTCGAGGCCGAGTAAACGAGCATTTCCTCTTTTTTGATCTCAAAGTTTACCACTAAGGTAACCTATACACATTCATATGTTAGTATGGACCGGAACGGAACACACATGAATCAGGCCATTGAGAACCGTTATCTCCAGTGAGCTCCAATACAGAGTATTGAGTAGTATTTGAAGTGCCAACAAATCCATTCTTCTAGACAAACAATCGATTCGTACTCGAAATATTCATACGCAAAATTGTTTCGATTGTCATGGAGTAAGTACAACAACCCACTCACCTAAACAGTAATCTATATTATCCATCCAGTTTGTTCAGAATCGGAAGCTTCTAAGCACAAAGTTACTGATACCATCAGAGTTGTGTCATTGTAAACTTATCAATAACAGGAATCTTAGTAGCCGATTTCCAGTGTTCGGCTCTTTGAACGGAGAACTACATAAGCACTGACCAACCGATTCGCAGTTTAATATATTCTGCACCCAATGGAACGGCTAGATTTGTTAAGCCGATCAAGATGTTCTAGTGTTTCAGTACATGCAGAAACATAATCCATATAAAATTATGATGTAAGGATAAACGTGGTCCATCTTTGGCCCTTAGCCTACTTCAGTAAATGCAAGTATCCTGTGCTAGTTAGAGTATATTGTGCACAGACATTTGTTTACCATATCGGTATCATTATCCTTTGTAGTCAACCTTTTATAGAAAATGAACACTTCCTAGGCATTTTCGTCGATGTGCCAAACCCCGATCAACTCCGAGACTTGGCACCTATTGCCTGACTCTTTGCTCGGAAGAAGTTGTTATGCTATACTAATGATACGAATTTACATCGAATTCTGCAATGAATAACTTGCATTATTCGCCGTTCGCTCGAGCTTTTCTACTGAGTATTTAATTTCTGCTATAATTTATCACATGTTTACAGCTTTGCTTTTTGCGGAATCCTTGTGGGAAATCATGCACCGGCCACCGGTAGCTTACCTGATTTCTACTTGCACAGTCGAGTGATTAGAATTTGTCAATACTTTGTTTTGAGACCAAATCGATAACCCTTTCGGAAGTCGATGATTACTTCCCGTCCGTAAATCTCTTGTCATAGTGTTTTACGTGAAAGCAGAGAATGGCCACGACCAGAGGATTAACAAATCCACAAGATATTTGTTGCCTATGTTCGAGCAATTTCAGTTTTGATAATTGCGAGGCGCTCTTTGTTTCTTCGATATAAGTAGTATGTGATTGCACCTGAATGACCAAACAAAATTCCTTCGGGGGCCTATGACGAGTTTCGAGGTCGTTGCCGCCCACCAGGCATGGGTGCCCGGTATTCTCCAGCCCAGTCATCCCTATACTAAGGGCATTCCACAGTTGCTTTACAGCTATACTCTCATTTGAATCAAACGGAGCGTGCATGGACGGAGAGACCATCCATAGAATAACACTTTGGACGAATCACGGTATGATTCTAGAAATCGACTGTCTGTCCATGCACGGTCCATTTGATTTAATGAAATCAAAGTTGTTTGTCTCTTTTTCATGTTAGAACATGGAAAGTCGACTGCAAGAGTGAGACGGGAGTAACTTCACGTTTGCTGGTTTGAAAAACAACAATGTGTGGCATGCACCATACCACAAATGTCATTTTGTAGTACCGTTAATGTTAGCTAGCATTTCAACTTGAACAAAACTCGGCAGGAGTAGAACAAAACAAGAACCAGACGAATTCTGATTATAAAATTTCCTCCCAAATTTGTTTGCCATGAACAAATATGTGCTTCTACAAATATTGTTATAACAAAATTGTTCACCTTGATCTTCTCTTCAGTCTTTGATGGCCACCATCTATCCACTCAGTAACATTAACATCATTATTGTCGTGAAGACCCATCAACTATTTTGGAATTGTGTCATCAGTATCTGCTCTTAACATCTCATTTACCGACTCACTAAGCGATTCCGTGGCCATTAGTCTGTGGGCATGCTACTCCAGGCTGCAGAAAATGCGTTCATTTTCTTTATCTTCACACCGTTTGTCTCACTCTTCAGCTCATTCCAGAAAAGCTGCCTTCTTATCACAAGCAACTCTCAGAGCGTTTTCTAGCAATCAGATGGATATAAACCCGAGTCAGTGAGAGCTACTGGAGATAACTCATTACGACTTGCACTCATCTGCAATTTGAGAAATAATAGTTACATTATTCAGCTCAGGTGACGTTCAGCATAGAGCGAAACTCAGTAAAAATAAAAACGTTATCCACTGTTGGATTGTGGAATTTGACTCATGTTAACGATGAGACTCACTGAAGCCAACCTGAGTTATTTCCTAAATGATGCCAGTTTTTGAGTGAAAGTGTCAGTATACTAGACGTATAACCAGTCACATCAGTGAAGAATGAACACACGGCACATCAACAAAACGTATTTTCCCATACGTAGGATAGTACGGCGATGTTTAAAATTAACCGAAGTGTTGCTTCAAAAAGTCGAGATTCTGTGTGACTGATTCTTGTCAAGTTGGTTGATAAAAATTCGACTGTTTTATTCAATTTATGGTTCCCTCTCATATACTTCCATGCACCATCCCACGCTGTATTTAAACTAACTGTTTCTTGGACATGAATATATCACAGACTGGATGAACAATGCAGTATCTAAACAATAAGGAGTGCGAAATGCTAACTCATTATTCTGCCTGACAAGCACGTTTTTAGTTGATTGAATTACGTGGCCAAGAATGGGTTGGTAGACAAACGAATGTAAATCCTGTGCTTTAGAAATTTCTGTCCCCGTCACGACCGTTAACATAAGTGGTAGGCAACAGTATGCGATGGTTTAGGTCGTAGCTTAGCCTGACTTAGTTGTAACTTATGGGGTTCTAAACGTCAAATTTCAGAATTATGTTTATGCAAAAATTGAAGACACAAATTCGAGTTGAAAGCAATTATGAAAGCATTCAACAATGCGGCATTTCACGTAGCCCAATAACTAAGTAATTCTATTTTACAGGTTGGTAGGAATAAACCAGTAGATGGAGAGCTTTAAGTTCGGCTTCACACCACGTCAGACATTATTACCATCAGCTAACAATCACATAAAAATTGCCAGTAAAACCCGTGACCATGCAAAAAATCTACTGGTTTTGAACACGGGAAATAAAAGGACACTTTCAAAGTCTTCTCAGTAGAACGGAGCCGTCCAGATAAACACTAGTTGCCAAATGAAATGGTAAATTTTATATCTTTCGAACATATTTTATCAATCTCTGGTTCATAAATGTATACTTGTCTACTACCGGTGCGATTTTGCAGAATGTATTATTGGCAGGAGAAGCCTGAAAGTTATGTTATGGAAACTGCGCTCGCATTTATGACGTTGAAATGTACAAATTCGCGGGCTGGATTCGGATCGGCGACATTCCGCAAGCCGGACAGAAGGTCGATCAACTGAGCCACAGCCACGCGGCCGGCTAGGTGTGAATAACGCTTGTGAATATTCGTTGAAGCGCGGGCCACTCTTCCAGTGATACACTACAACTGTCCTGGTTTTAATCACTGGGCTAGCCTTGTGAGTCGTTTCCCAATGGGACGAAGAGCACAAGGCTGATTGACGTAAAAAATGTAAAAGGATTTTCCATTACATAATTACCTTGCTTTTCTTTTTGACTAGACTAGGTTCTTCTCCCGACTGATATACCTGTATCTCTTTGCCCCAATAAAATCATGGATTTCTTCTCCTCATTTCTTGTTCGCTGCTCTACAAACTAAAGACTTCGCCACCATAAACGGGTCTTTCAAGCTCTCTTTCAAGTGGCAAGTCTCGTAGAAATTAGACTCAGTCATATCCTATCATCACAAAATGTGCAAAAAATTCTCCAAAGATACTGAAATGTTGTGCGACATTCACTCCACAATAACTTCAGTGTTTTCGATTTCTTTTATTCCACCAGCAGCAATTAGGAAATGATATGTTCACGTAAGACTGTCTACTGGTACTCTGTTGTCGCATACCTTGTTCGCTTCAAAAATGGCCCTGCAAATATGGAAGTTGAACGTGCACGAAGCTTGAGGTATTAGTTCCAGGAATGCCTTTTGTCGCCGCACTTTCTTTAACTATTTGGGGTCTTTATAAGATAGCTCTTAGTACAAATTTTCCCGGTGAGTATCCTTTCATCGGGCAAGGTAAATAAAACACTCGGCTTTAAATTGCTTAACTTGACTGCAAAAGTCATTGTTTTTATAACTGATCTATCCCTCACATGAAATTTTGCAACCCGTTGAAAACTTTTTTCCCTTTTTTGGCTATTAAATAGAAAGTCATTCCGAGTTTTCTTCCCTCTCTGTGAAGAAGATAACTCCATAAACTGAAAGCAATTTTCATTTCTTAAGGCGCACTAACCCACCAGATTTGTAAGAGAGACTCACTAAAAGGAAAATAGGAATTGCTCGTTTATTTGGAAAATGACACCCTATTGTTTTATTGATGTACTACCATTCAGTTCACAAAACGTTGGTTTTTCCCATCTATCGATGATCTTTAAGGCATATTCACCCACCAATCCAGCTTTGATGCTGGTAGCTACCATGTGCTTTATCAAGTGCATCATCCTCGCTTCTAAAAGA
Source organism: Fasciola hepatica (assembly GCA_948099385.1). Classification (NCBI taxonomy): domain Eukaryota; kingdom Metazoa; phylum Platyhelminthes; class Trematoda; order Plagiorchiida; family Fasciolidae; genus Fasciola; species Fasciola hepatica. The sequence goes on along the minus strand of CANUEZ040000111.1, from coordinate 10,981,700 downwards.
CAATGTATAAAAAGCGTATCGCCGTATTCTCCAAAACTGAAGATAAATTCTCTATCTTAATTAAATTGCGGTTGTCATTCCGTAATTTATTCGCTAAAAAGTGCTGTACATATCACTCGGTTTAATGTGTTTGTCAAACATTACTTCGTTGAAACAGGTTTTTCTGAGAAGTTCATACCACGGGCCACTTTTCGGTAGCCCTCTAAATCAGAAGGTGGAATGGGAAAATCAAGTTACTAGAAGAAATCGTTGCCACCGTAGCTATGTCTTCTTCTCCTTTGTTCGTCTTACAATGTGGACCCAAGATGGATCAGAATGATTCGTCTCATCCATCTTCCCAATGGCATGTGAAGAATGACTGGAAATCTCTCGGTGTACGACTATTGCTGTTGGTCAAAATTTAGACCACAATGTTAGGAAATCTCACCCTTCAATTCTTGTCACCGATTCCAACAGTCGATAATGTGAGAAAGTTTGACAGATTGGTTTTAATAAAGATATCAGTCTTCACCAATGGATTTTGTTTTGTTCTACTTTCATCGATAAAATACGGGATTGTCCCACAACCGTCCGCAAAACTCACACAAATTCAGAATAAGTAGAACGGTGGATTCCATCAAAGGATTATTTACGACCTATCGTCTGATGTTTGGGCTGGAATTTCTTAGAGGAAAAACAGCCCGGCTTTATATAATTTACCCAAAAATAAAACATTTTTTCTGGCATGCAATATGTGGTACGCATGAGAAAACATGGGTATTTAAGAGATCAATTCATTTAGGAGAAATATGTTACCAATGATTACTTACCCGATGAAATAGCTGAGTTAGGATTTCCACCTTGGTGGACTTGAAAGCACTCACAAAAGGCCACACATTTCCTTTGCCAAATGCTTCGGGTATGAAAACTAGTTTTATTCTTCGAAACTAGGATTTCAAAAATATTTTATATCATCATGTTCATTTCCTCTCCGTATTTTTCTCGGGAAATCTATGGTTCCACTTGATTTCCATTTTGTGAAATAAACCCAAACGGAATAAAAACTGACGTTTTTGATGTCGGATGCTGACTCGGGAACCTCAGTGTGAAGAATTTTGTATGTACTTATAAGTAAAATAACGCGTTTTGTTAGTGTAAACACCCATAGTAGCAGGAAACAAAGAATTCGACATTTCCTCAATAAAGTAACTATAAAATAAGATTCCAGCAGCCGAACTAGCCTAAATGGTTGTCCGGGAAAGGTTTGATGTGGGAATGTTCAGAGGCAAAATGCATGGATTATCAAATATTGATTCTTTCAGCTGACATATATTCATAACGGGATAATCGTCTCTCTGCTCGGCCTAATTAGGTCGTAACATCCGTAGAATACAGTGCATTACTTACTTATGCAAATACTCAGAACGAATATGAAATGCTTACTTAGTCGACCCCAATAGTTATTGAACTGATATGCGTATACCCCGCAACCTTGATGAATTTGATTTTATTACCTTTACAATGACGTTTTTTTGGGTAAAAACCTATTTCATGGAAAGGGGTTGTATTGACGTGATTGACTATTTATGCAAAACAACTAGGTACATTTTACGTGGTGAAAAATTTACGCATTACGTGTTTTTCAGTGAACATCGCTAGTAAAGTTTACGGAATGCATGAAAGTTTGGAAGTTTGTTTTGCTGAACAACCAGTCATCATTCAGATGACATTATATTTTATCGACAAAAATCTGGAAAAATGGTACATGTATTCGGCAAGGCAAGCATCATAACAACAACAATAGAATTCATAAAAAACCATAGATTTCTTGTTTGCTATTAGGAAAATTTACGATATTTCAGGCAGTAGATTGCGGTCAACTAGAGGATGCCGAAATGAAAGTGACCATCAGCCACAATGTTTAAACCCGGAATTACCAAGACGATTGTTGGATCAGCAAGTCATATTAGCAGTCGATTAATTCAAAAGATTCTAACTACCTTCGTTCCGAAAGCAATCCGTTTTTATATTGGGTAGAATAAATGAGACTAAGGTGGAGTTTCCAAATACGACCTGTTTGTCGGTCTGTTTTCAGGATACGAGTGTATATGCGGCTAGTGCTGCTACTCCTTTCAACGATGCCCCCAGTGCTGTTTTGTGCTTGGTTGTCTGTTTGAATTAGATAACACTGTTGACAAATTAGGTAACCAAATCCGATAATCCCAACATGGATTTGAAGAAATTTTCGTTTATATTTTGCGTAAAATTGTATCTCTTTTTTGCGAGACGAACCATTGATCGGATAAGATAAGCTCGTCCACTAAACTGGATTCTTTTGAGTCATTTTGGTGTGCCCATGGAAATACGGAGCAAAGAAACGATTATAAAACGTTGACATTGAATACTCGTGGTAAAATCCCCCAGGAAACGAATAAACTCGTTTCTTTTCAGTCGACAGAAGACATCCGTTCGTCGTCAATATTGTTACCATGCATTTTGCTACACCGTCCAGTAAGCAACACCTATGAGAGTTGAAATATGTTTTGAGAGTTTGTAAATTGTTTCAACTTTCCCATGTCTTCCTTGGTTGTACTACCACAGACGTACTTATAAAATAATATGCTGCCACGTTATCCCATGTGAGAGAAATGTTAACGATTAATGATCTGATGTGGAATAGAGCATTAAACGTCAACACTGTGTCCAACAAAGTTTAATTTTATTTCAGTTTGAAGTCAAGTGGAATGAGACTTATCGTCGGTCATACCGTATAACCCATTAAACTGGACACGAAAAGCTGCTTTAGTTATCAATATCCTTCCTCGTTGACACTTAGGCACTTATTCACACACGTACATACACACCGGCTGAAGTGTACTTTGTCATGCAGAGCTGAAGCAAAGCTACTCAGATAGCACATTGTTAATTACAAACGTGTTACCATCGTTTGCAAGCCGGATAACGGGTCTTGTTAGATATTATGAACGAAATAAAGTTCGCGACAAGCTACTGTGTGCCTGAACCTATTATGCCCCTCCCTAAAGAAATGTGGAAGCAGATCGCCTGAAGAAACTTCGGAATTTGCGATGCGAATGATTCTCATTTGACTTCGGGCAACTAATGAGAAATGTGAAATTTTCAGCGGAATTACACAAGCCTTCTTTTCATTCAAGCTGAATATAGCTGAAGATTAACATTTGGACTTCATCGTTCCGTTTTGTAGGAACTGTACTGTTGTTCTTTAGGCATCACCCAATGGTGTGAATAAATGTTTTCAAAAGTCCCACAGTTAATTCCTTGAAAACTGACAACCGAGATTCATTTGCATTTGGTGACTCTACCGTTATTTCAACTAGTAGGTCAAATTTCTCTGAATTACATCCGTGATTGTGTACAAGGCGCATTTGAGAGCAGTTAAGTTTTATTCTAGCTATTTTGGCTGTAGAATAATCTCTTGATACTAGAAGATGAACTGCCCTAGCTATGACTCTAGAAAAATGTAACTAATGCAGCCAGATCGCTATCGCCATTTTTCGGTGCTCCGACCGTCAACTTGGGATCAGGTAAACAGATGTGATTATCCTCACCTAAGTTAAACTGGGTGCTTCCAATATATTCTGGAGGAAAGTTTTGTTTTGGCCATTTCTGGAACCTAGAAATTATTAATTAACTAGCTCGTAGAGGAACATTTGGGCATTTCGGTGTATCGAATTAATTAAGCACACTTTAAGCTACGTGAACTGTACATCATATTGTGAACCAAACCCGTAGCAGTTGGATACTACGGACGCTTTTGGATAAATTGAAAAATTCGGTGAACCTCCCCGTGAATGATTAGACATCATCTGCAAAATAGGTTCGACGTTTGTATTTTCATTGCATTGCCAAACCTTAGCTTACTGGGACTGCCATAGCACAAAAGTTTTTTGGTTTAAAGTTGGGTAAACTCCTCGTTAGCAAAGTGGACGTGTTTAATGCCGAGTTGACATTATTGATGTGCACTGACGATATCACCTCGACTGGGTATAGAACGATCGCAACCTAAAAACCAGGCTCAGAAATCATCAACATACACAAACGCATAGTTTGTTTGCCACTTCGGAGTCGGTAACAGACCAAAGTGCACTTCAGAAAAGACGATAATAGGGTGAGTCTTGCTTCATTCATTTCACCAGCCATTTGGAAGATGACAATGCATTTTTAATAATGGTAGCTGGTTTATCACGCAGACGCAGTTGTGCACGCGATTTAGACTGAAGTGGTTCACAGGACTGACGTGACGTGCCGACTATCAAGGTTAGGGGATGCCTGACCAGTATAAGTGTGAATACATTCCATTGAACTCATCACGAACAGACGCCAACTATAAATCGTGACACACGTAAGGGATTAAGTGTCTCGCACTAAAGAACGGTCATTAGGAACAACGATAGGTTCGTACAACCACGTACTAATACAGCCCAAAGCAGTCACAAAGCCGTTTGTCGCCCGGCTCGCTCTTTTATGTTTATTCGGCTTTTATTGCTAAATTTTCTTCAGCTCAGGCTGAAAAGCCATTCCGATAAATTTCCACCTAAAAGTGGACATTTCCGATCTTTTTTTAATTTCATGAGTTATTTGATTGCAAAGGGGTTATTCGTTTGCAAATATGCGCGTAAGTGATATTATCAAATCAAAATCCCGATACGAAATAAATCACGAAAGGATGGATGCAAATGGGAAATTGCAAGAGGAGAAGTTAGTCTATATGTAATTCGCGTGTTAATCAATCTTCTGCCAAGTGTGTGGTAAATGGTCTAATACGTTTCATCATATGATTGTCTACTAGAAGAGGGGGAAAAACCGAGTAACATTGAGATACGGAAAAGAAAGTCTGTTCTAACTATTGATGTTTCAGTTTCAGAAAAAGCTTTGAGAGATGTTCTTTTCGAGCAAAATAACAGTCCTTCTGGATTGTTAAAGTGATAAAGAGTTGCTAACAAAACGATAGACTGATCTTACTGAAAGATGGAGCAAGTGCTATGAAAGTGACACTCTGGATACCTATGTTATTCCTTAGACTGATGATAGACACGAAGCAAATCAAAATCATCCTTGAACATAGAAAGATAGAGTGAGGATTTCCTGGTAGGTCTGTTGCTTATTTATTTGATGAGACGAGCGAATGAACAAAATTCACAATTTATGGATTTGGATACGCAGTGTTTGAATCACGTATTGGGCACAGGACGATGCTAACTTTTACTCCACGAATTACTGGTGTTCCTCGTCTATCACTTTGGAACAACTTCCTAAAACAGAATTTAACTCAGAGCTGCTCTTGACAAAAGCCTTTGAAAATAAACGGTGGTTTACTTCTAGCAGTAACGGTGAAAATATTGATCGAGAATCCGTCCAAATAGGATCATGTCGTAGTCGTTAAGGAGCGGCCGGCTATGTCCAAATAGCGGAACATGAATGAAAAAACCTGATGTAAACTTACAGTAAATAAAACAGTCAGTTTTTTCTAGGATAATGCTTCATATCTGACTATAAAATCCAACTGATTTGTTTTCATTAGTTGTACGAACGACAGTAAATCAGAGAAACGAGATTCATCCTTTACCACATGAATGGATAAAAACCCATTGTGGAGTTAAAAACGAGCAACATACGAAGTACTTGGTATCAAATGACATCCGCAGCATCAGTAGAGCATTTTGTATATTAAAATTAAAGCATTTCAGGCTGTAATCATGTAATTATGGTTTTTTTAATCAACTACTGGAAAAAAGAACAAAATTTTGACTTTCAATGATAAAGTAGAAAAACGTTATTAGTATTACTGTTCAAGAATGGAATTCTACTGAACACGAATAAACCAGATAAGAACGACAGAATGAACGGGAGAGTCTTTTAAACGAGTTCACACTAAAATCGTGTAGTGTTCAGAATCAACCGCCGAGCTGAATCAACTCCAGTGGAAATCATCGCCTTTCAAATCTCCTGCAGATGAAAGTGACCGATGCAAACATTTCTGAATGAAGAAGGCCCATGAGCTTGGAAGGCCCAATAATACACGGTCCATCGGAAATCCTCTAGTCTTTTTAGAGGGACCTATAAACTGAATTTTTGGGAAATTAACTCAAAAAATTTCACAGTTGATCATAAATATCACGGGACCGAGAAGGACAATGTTGTCATTGGACGTAGTACAGAATTCTTTGATGTATCCTGCTGCTTTTTGCTTTTAAAAAATCTATCCCAACGCTGATCGGCTGACTCTGATTTGAAGATTATTATTTTGACCAGTAGTGATCAAAAAATCATTGTTTTGGAAGTTCGACCTGGTCGAACCTGGTTTGTTTCCTTCCACCGGGGGTCATTTCCCCTCGCGATATTTTATTGCTCAAGGCACTCTTTCGTGAACAGGATGCAGTGTCCTGTAATAAACAAACCAAACAAAAAATCCATATTATTATTACCACTGAATAAGGCAATATTAGAATACTCATTGACTTTTGCAGGGAAGTCTGGATAACTAGCAATGATATCATGCTATTTAAGTAAAATGTGACTATTAGCTGAGAAAATATCTGGCATTCAGTGGGCTCCAATGTCTTGTCTTGCGTTCGTGGACGTTTATCGACCGGGGACAAAACTTTATAGTGAACGAATTTAACGGCTACATGATGACGCCTAAACAATAAAGAGAAGAATAGTTTCGTAAAATTCCACCCAAATATGATTTCTAGACAAATTTAGAGTTCTTCGTCGTGGTAGGTCCAAAACAAATTTTCGACTGAAGACTGAAGCACAACTAAGCACTTGAGTTCAGTATATGTTTCGTAAATTATTAGAAAGATCTCATTCAGGATGTTACACAAGCCAAAGTGTATATAACAAAACTAGAATCAGGAGATCACTTCCTTGCAGCACAGGCAATCTGTAATAGTGAGTTCAACACGTCAAATGTCCATTAAAACAACCTCTGAAAAGCGCGAAAGGTATTCTTCTATAAACTCTTAAATGGATACCCAGGAAACTCCCCCCAGCAAGAGACTGCTTCGTAGAATCTGTAATATATGGGACCTTGGAAAAGTCGCCTTCTGATTTAATCATTACAACCGTAAAGCATTATTTGCGGTAAAGCACAAAAGTTTTCTTCAACACCATACAAAGTTGATCTTCGAGGCTCACTTCTGAAATTTGTGCTGTTATTGTGCATATTGTTTGTTTCTTTGATGTTGATGCAACCATCTATTTTATGCGTGACAAAAGTCTTCGTTAGATAACACCGGATCTCTTCTTTCAAAAGCAACAAAGCAGGGCGAATCATACATTCGGTCAACGTGTTTTCACGTAGTGTCGTTCATGAAAAACATTTCTGTTTCTGATTTCGCTGCATCTGTAACGTATCCTTTTCTCATACAAATTTGTTAGCTGGGTGCAAAATACACTCACAATTAGATCCGCTTCTACACAGAAAACAAACTATTTTCCGAGTATTTTTGGTTATACTTTGGATTATATAACACAAAGGTATTACTTTGGGGCCAAAAAGTGGTACTCCCTAAATCAGAGAAACTCCTGCTAGATCATCTGCACTGGCCACTGTTTGAGATATAGGCTCATGCGAATAAACATATCATAAAACCATTTATAAAGTGGATTGAAAATTGAGCTCAGTTTCTAGGATTTTCATCCTTCCTTATACAATATAATCTACGTGGAAGGATCTCAAATTGCTACATGGAACAAAAATGTGGTAGACGTTAGTTTTCATATTTTTCTTTGTATAAATACACCTGGAGGTTGGATTTAACTGACTAACTGTGCATACTAGCCTCCTATCTGTCCAAATGCCATCATCTGGTAGAGTAAGCCGACACAGATTGAGAGCGTACACAAGCCCTTTTGAAACATACAAATGATTCTTATTAGGTAAATCCCAGCCAATTCAAATATGTCCAAGATGTGATCTCTCATCGGGCTGAAAACCAACCAAGTTCACTGTAACTTACCACTTCCCTTTGTTTACTACACTGAAAATGAATCGAATTGAATTTGTGGCATTTTCTAAGGATGGGAATGAAACACTAAAGTGGACTTTGTTTGCTAATCTGACTCCTAATCAGTTACCCTGGTTTTCCGGTGGCCACCAAGTACGTATATTAACGGAGTTTATCACACAGGAATCAACGCGATATGTTGATAACTCTCCTACTTACGGTCATTGCCCACCAAACCAAATGCGAGCACATCCGAATCCGCCACTTTGTTGGATTCGGTTGTGTGTAAATTTCTTAGCTCGCGAGAAAATCTCTAACCGTCTTTTATCCCAAATTTTCCTTTTGCTTGTTCGTTAGTTTATGAATTGACCAAAATGGTAAATCTCACTTATGTTGGCAGGGTTTGAACCCGCGAGTAAAAATAATCCACCTTCCAGTACCATATGAGCTTTATCAGCTGAGCTACGGGGCCAATCCAGATAGAGAGTTTGTGCAACTGAATCATACAGTATAACTGCCCAAATTAAGTTTGCACGCAGCATCTGCCAAAGTTAACTAAGGTGATTCTGCTGTCCACAATAAGATTTTCCCACGAATAAACCAACGACCATGAGTTGAATATCCAGGCATGCCTGTCAATGATAACGCATTTTGACAGACCTGACAAACTTTGTGGTTCGTTCGCTTAAATGCCCAAACCTCTGACATGGCCTTCTAAATCGACTATGAGTACACACGTGACGATGAGCCATGGACGTTGACTGTGCTTGAGTTCTTGCCCTGCAGATGTCATCTACGTTTAGCATTTGATCCAGTTCTAAGTTGCGTGTTATTCTTATATCGATTCGGATGTCGTTAATCTTCAGTCTCGCTTGTTAGTGCCCTCCGCGCATGCTCTGTCACAACTGAGCTACAACCCTATACAAAGGGTTTCAGAAGTGCCCCGGAACTGGCCACTCGAACAAATTGCGGTAGCCCTTAGCGTCTACCTTCTAACAGATTTGCTGATAATCAGGAAAAGTCAACATTTATCTGTCCACCATCAGAGAATGGAATTTTCATCCACGATTATTAGTAATTTAAGCTGTATCTTTTGATAAAGTTATTCTGAGCTTTGAAATGGCGTATCTATATTGATTGCGCGAGACAAAATCACAGTTAAGGTCACTGAAATATTCGTTGTATCATACAGCCAGGAGTACACTTATTATTTTCGTATTCGTAACGTTATTCAACCATTTTAAAGTTAAACATTTTGTATGCTAGGGCTTTTAAGTACTCGAAGATTAACTGAATTTAGACCTATCCGTTACCTACGGATATATTTTTCAGTTATTTTTGGATAAACTGAATTGAACCCCAGAATCATTGTGCGAAATTATTTTTATCAGCCAGTTAGTAGTCCATATATTGCATTTATACTGTGGGATATTTTCTTCCTTGCATAACCAACTGATAGCATTTACACGTTTATCATTTTAGATATTTCAAATGTAATAATCGGCAAGACTTGCCCGGTAGATAGGTTACCAGAAATCGCTCATACACTAGTCAGCAAAGACAATCAAGTGTAACAAAAATGCTTGGCGGTCCAGTCCACTTGAAGACAGTCATTATCCAGTCAGAGTGCTATCGAGTGGCTCTCAATCCACTACTGTCCGTAACCGTGTTTTGAGCAATCTTCTACATACTTATTCAGTAAGTAGTATGCACACTTCACCACGTAAGTATGAATCCGTTTAGTGAATGCTTATTGCCAATAACGAGCTGAAGAGGCCGTCTTTCACAAGCTGCGTACTAAGGAGGCAAATTTGGGAAAACTTTGATCACTGGCAGCTCGGATATATGATCAAAATCACATGTGACCAAATTCCAAACGTTGGCTTTCCTCAACGCCTCAGGATTATAGGTTCATCCCTCTGCAGGTAATGATACCATCTCGAAAGTTTCGGCCCTGCCATGCGTCGATCCATTGTGAAACTTGACCCTGTCGGGGCTTGAGGTTTCGTACCGGCCTTATTAAATGACGTGGGTCAAAGCAGTCAAAGAGGGTGTAAATCAACTAGGCCTCCAATTGGTTTTTGAACAGCGTTCTCCTTTCGAAATACATGAGTTGTCCACATATCAGAACCATTGAAAGAATCCCGAGTATTCACACCTCCGCTCAAAATGTCATTGATTAGTCCCGACAACTAATAGTTCATAGTTCACAGCTCAACAAGACCATGACTGTTCTATTAAATTACAAAGCTCGGATTAGACAGAATTGTAAGTACCTCAAAACCAATCCTCCCGGAATACTGCAAAGAACATTTCACGTGAATCTACCACCAATTCGTGCTTTTTTCCTCGTAAAATTTCTTCTATATTTTACCTCTCGATTCTGGAGTTTTTCTCTTCCGTTCAGCTATCAAATGATGCATCCGAGCTTGGGGCATATATATGTATATATATTCATATATATATATATATATATATATATATATATGGCATGTACACATATACGTATATATATATATATAATGTGTATGCTTCCATCGCTGTTCTATAATGGTACTTAGGAGGGATGACTTTTAATATCATTAGTATATTATAACAACAAAATGATTCTTTATAGCCCTTTACAATAAAATTCATGCATATTTTTCAATGTTCCACTAACATTCACCTACAGAACCGTACGAGGCGCCCAGGTGTAATACATTACCATATGATTTAAAACAGTTGAACGTTGTGACACGAAAGGAACGTTCTTTAAGTCAATGAAAAAGCAACTAAAAATAATCCAGGGTTATTCACAAAACTATTCACTCTTCATTACAGCTTTGGTCGTGTATATTTCTTCGTTATAACGACGACAAATGTGATGTCTAATGAATAGGTTTCATTATTCTTACGAGAAACGTTTGGTAATACTTAGAGTCTTGGACCTTAGAAACATAAAAACGAACATTTTGTTACTTAGTTTGCATGGAAGATATCCAGTAGTCATAAATATGGTAATATTAGGTTTCCTTGCGAACAGTAATCTTTAAATAAATGATCGTCCATATAATGTTTCACCTCAGTCACTCGTTGGAAAAGATACCCGGCATTTACACAAACTTCTTTTTGGAATAATTTACATCATAAACTAGCAAGACTGAAAGCCTAGAAATCAAGATTCGATGCAGTTGTGTTGAAATTTGAAGTAAAATTAACTGATTCATATCAAGCAGCAAACGTTTATCTGAACTCAAGTAGCCTTAAAAGCTTTTGAAGCTACCGTTAAGTAAATTTTCAAAACCTCGGGTAGAAAGTGTAGACATGAGAAACAGATAGAACCAGGTGATTCTCGTCTATTCCGCAATGAGTCGATTTGATGTTTGACTGGACTCTTGTAAGGTGATCGACTAATCTATCCGCGTCAACAAATTTAACACTGACATTATATATATATATATATATATCTTGAATTTGTTACATCAGTGACAGTAAAAACGACGCATATTATTTGATCACTCGAGTATCAGCTAACCCGTCGTGGTGCATAAAGCGAACAAATCTTGTTCCTGGATTTACTCACTTATCGTCGATCGATTGATAAGGCTGTCTCTGCACTGGAAAAATGTGTGAGCTAGACAATATGTCCCTGTTCACGGGCTTGGTGCCCATGGAATACAGGGTTACTTTCATTAGAGCTCTGCTTCACAGAGTACACAAAATATGCACAGAAAAGACACTTTCTAGAAGCTCCAAAGTGCTCAGAAGTCGAACATTTCACGTAGCTACCACTAAAAAAGATGACGACATTGAGTGACTATTTATTTAGCATTTGAATCGGATTATCGGTCCCATGTATTACCCGATCGATCGTTCTACGCGACAACGACATGGATACCCACGTTTTCTGTAAAACAGTCTCCTCCTTGTGTCAAATCGAACCGTCTCAATACGCAGTGGTTGATGGCGCAGAGACAGCTGATCGAGCTCTATTTACAGAACGGACGGCAACAAATATTTTGGTTGTTCAAGGTTTCTGCAATGAAAAGGTGGATGCCACTACTATGCAGACCTGATTAACTGAATATGACACCATTCATCAGGGCAAGACCTGCCTGCTTCTGAATCGCGATCTTTGGTTTTTTAATTTAAAAATTTCGATGCCAGTTGTTGTCTGTGCTATGCATCGCACACCAGTGTAGAAGAATAGTCATGAACATTAGCAGAACAATATTTTGAATTTTACTTTTCTGTGCATGCTCAGAAGTGGGTGCTCGGTTGTCCACATAGGCGAAATAGAGGGGCAGCGGTGTCATCAAAAAGATGAAAATATCCCGGTGTGATTTCAGTAGAGATGAGTTATCAGTTGAAAACGGTGAGCCAGCTACAAACACGCGTTCAGTTCGAGAACCTTTATGATCAAGTCAAAGATCTAGTGCCCACGTCATCCGACAAAGCCGGCTGGTTCAAGGCGAAGCTGGTTGATATTTCTGAACAATACCTCTCTGCTCCCATACGTCAGTGGTGTTGTTTATCACAAGAACACCGGGTGGCGGTTAACCAACTAAAACAAATGAATGATTTGTTGTTTCTACGACCGGATAAAGGATCAGGAGTTGTAATTATGGAAAGGAAAGAATACATGGAAAAGATGGAACAGATACTTTCCGATGCGCAGAGCTTCAAACTGGACACTACTCCAGAGAACAATATGCTGATAGAGAAACAAATATCAAGACAACTCCAAATTTTACTCCTACATGGTTTCATTTCTGAAACTACATACAAGAAGCTCAAACCACTTGGAACACAGACGCCCTACTTGAGAGGATCACCCAAAGTACACAAGCCTGGAGTCCCTTTGAGGCCAATATTATGCATGCAAAACTCGGCTTATCACAAACTTGCCCGGTGGCTCGTCGAGATTCTTGTTCCCGTTCGGAAACACATAACACCATTTTGTCTACAAGACTCATTTGAACTCGCGAATTTGCTAAACAGTATTGCAGTGAGTTCAGATAAAATGTATTCCGTCGATGTTGAGTCCCTTTTTACAAAGGTTCCTCTTCGTGAGGCAGTAGATTATCTATGTGATTTTATCTCTTCGTACAACTTTCACCTGCCTATTCCTGTTGAATACCTTAAAGAACTCATTCTTTTATGCACAGAAAACATTCGGTTCAATTTTGAAGGTAAAGCATACAAACAAACGGATGGTGTGGCCATGGGAAGCCCTCTGGGCCCAACCTTGGCAGATGTATTTTTGGGTATGATCGAAAAACAGCTCTGTGATAATATTTCCCAATTTCTATTTTACAGACGATACGTGGATGATATTTGAATTTTTACGACTGAAGAACGTTTCATCCCTTTTGTTAACGTCCCTAACTCTATTCACCCAAACCTCAGTGTATCTCACGAAGAAGAACGTGATAATAGTTTGTCCTTTCTAGATATTCTATTAACCAGACGTCAGGATGCGACTCTACAGCGCAGAAATTCACCGAAAAGCAACGTGGCGCGGACGTTATTTACAATTCTCCAGCTTCACCCCAGTGGCTTACAAACGTGGATTGGTTAGAACTCTCTTCAACAGAGCCCAGAAAATATGTACAGAGGATCAAATACAAAACGAAGAAGAGTTCATAAAAAGAACGCTGCTGGCTAACGGTTATCCGGAGAACTTTATCAGACAACATCAGAGGCCGAGACTTGTGCGCGAGAAAACAATGAACGTGGAAAAGAAGCAAGTTTTTATCACTTTGCCTTTTAAAGGAGATCATTTATTCAATCAAATAAATTGTCATCTCAAGTCAGCTCTAAGGCGCACGTACATAGTGGCCCAGTTGCGTTTGCTGCAGACGACCAAAAGGTTATGTTTTCAAAATCACTCAAACAGTCTTGCTGATCCCAATGTCTCACATATTGTCTATCAGTTCACTTGCAGTTGCGGTGACGTATACATTGGCAGGACGGATCGTTGCTTGACTCAACGAGTGTCAGAACACATACCCAAATGGCTGTCAAACTTGATGACACAACCTGCTGGGGCAATACACAACGACGTGAAACCGCCAGCTTCTTCGATTGGAAGACACTTGATTGCATCAGGTCACAAAGTTGACCTGACCCAGTGTTTTAAATCATTGTTGGGCAATCCAGTACCGAAACTACTAGCGTTCAGTGAAGCTATTCTGATCATGATGCATCATCCAGCACTCTGTGCACAAAAACGATTGACCCAAAATGTTTGTTTACCCTGGCGTTAACACGACAGACTTCACTCTCCCCAACGTACGCACTGTAAGAACTTTCGATCGGGCCTACTTTACTGGTGCAATTACCCTCCCCCCCTACTGTACCATGTATATATACTGACACGTTTTACGTCCGCGGTTGACAAGAGCAAACGAAATGCTTGCATCTCGCGACTTATGTCTTCTCTCCGTTCTCATGAATTGAAAACAGTTAGTCAGTCAGGTCAATAACAAACAAGTTTCCCCCTCTAGAAATCCACTCCGCAAACAACAACGATGCAAACCTTAGCACAACTAGAGATTAGGGCTTCGATGAGGCACATCTATTCAGGACATAGGAATTCAATTAAAAATCCCAAATGGCAACAAATTTATCAAACTGAGGGAGGATATGCTTCTCGAAAAATCTCAAAGAATATCATTCTGGGGTCATTTTCGTTTTAGTGGATGATGCTGTACTTTATGTCCCAGTGGGGGTGGACCACATTTTTCCACGGTCAGTGTCGTTTTCTTTTTTTCACACCTTTGGAAACATGGTCTCTTTCAAGCAGCCGTTTTCAAAATTCGTTTGCTAAATTCACGAATTGTAGGAGGTTGTCAAATTATAGCCATAATTGGAGATGGAGCCTAATAAACGCTTTCCACAATAGACTTTGAGAAAGACGTTTAGATACGTAACGGATACGGAGATAACTGCGGATTTCAGTACTAAGGTAGTTATCTCCATGTCTACCGGACAGGAGAAACCAAATCGAGAAAGTGGGAAACGTAAGGACTACATGCGAAAGATATCATATTTTGAGCCGAGTGGTCGAAGTTGGCACCTGAATAAATATACTTAATATTTTTCTTTCTGCAGTCGGGATTATCTCATACTTGCGGATCGATGATCTCCAGTAAATGACTTGGTCAATATTTTTATTGTTATTTCTCACAGGTAATGCAACCCGGGAAAGCTGACCTTTTCTGATTTCGAACCAGCCTTTCTACATTCCATGAGACTGTTTTCTCAGGGCACGAAAGTTTATGTCTAAGTAGACGAATTCCCATTAGCTTGGCATTAGCTAAATTTCAGAAACCTCTCTGATTCTACTTTTTTATTGGAATGTTTCCACAGCTTCTTACAGAGACACATTAAAGTGCGAAGTCTCTGAAGCCATGAACTTAGACATTACAAACTAATTGATTTTGCAAGTGCACCAAAGATCATTTGACTATTCTAACTTGAGAGTTAAGTACACCAATACTGAATTCCATTATGGTATGTTTTTCGACACACAGTCCTGATTTTCCTAACATCGAGTGGAGTTAGACTTCATTTGTCGCTTTACGCCAACAGCTATCTCATTACAAAACTAAGTTTTATTGCCAGCATTTTGTCACTATTATTCCCTGGTAACTACTCTCCGCGACGACGCCGCTAAATATCCACTCATTGCAACTGATCTTGCAAAGAATAGTGGATATTTAAAAGTTCTGATTTCCTGAACCTGTTAAATGTTATAATGATATTTACGTACGGAAAAATTCTCCTTTGTGCCTACTTTTGAAGTTTAACCAATATGTGCATGCACAGAACATCACTTGCTCCGCGAAGAACATGATCTTTCTTGAAGGAAACCACGGCTGGTTTTATTCGTCTTGTGTTGATTTCTTTAGGGTGAAGGAAACTTCATCGATAAAACTGGAAAACTGGAAAAAGAGTTATGTGAAAATCATGCCAAGTTCCCTCTATTTATAAATCTGAACAGTCCACGGAGGCTAGGTTTTGCACTACCTGCTAAAATACTGATGCATTCGATCGTTAGATCACTTTGGAAATCATACTAAAAAATAACGTTCCAATTAGCAAACGTTTCTCGGTTTGAATATATTCGTTCTGACATTCTCCTTTGCAATCAGAGCATTTATTTGCTAAGTGCTGCCGGCAGCTCATTTGGGTCCTCTTAAACCCAAAGCAAGTACACAATCTCATCAAAGTAAGGCACATTATTACTTCCAATGATTAGTGATACTTTGTCGTCATCTAAAACTTTGTGTTTGTAACCGAAAGCAGTTAACGTTTGAAATGTGGCCCCTCAAAATCAAAGTCTGAACACATGCCAAAACTATCAGTAAACAAATTTTGAAGAATACTGTGTCGTTTGGCACGCATGCGCACATATATATTAAGCTTATGGTAAAATGTAACGGTACTGTGTCCATTGCACTGTGTTTTAGGTTGAAATGTCCGCAATTACGGTGACTGATGTACGGATATCTCGAACTGAGGTCAACAAAAATCTCAAAAGTCAGGTTTTGCAATTCGGTTTGGATGATTTGACAAGCAATGAGTTGATCTAAATCTCAAAACTTGTTAGCCTTGGTGTAGTTCAGTTACTTTCCGGACCGTCACCAACGCGACGGAACGGCTTGTGTTCCATCGAATGAACTAAAATGTCACCCAGTGTTCGGTACACTTTTCAAATGCGTCATATTGTATGCTCATCCAGTGCATAACGGTAAAGTCAGGCTGACTTCTGGCCGTTTTTTTCATGATTGCATGAATAAACTACCGAACAGTACAGAATAAACAGATATTCTTAATTGCGTAAATATTGATTTGCCTGAGTGTGGAAGACCATTAGGCCCTCAACATTGTCGATCAATTGTGAACTTAGTCAACCGTGTTTCTATCCGGTTTTCGTTTATTATTTGCATCATCATCGCTACCTCTAGCCATTTTCGTCCATAGCTCAGTAAAATTGTGTACTGATTCATTTCTTTTATCAGGGCCCGTCTAAAAATAATATAATTGTTTGTTGCATTGAAAAATGAATGCGTGTGTTCATGTCTCTCGAAACCTCAGTATGAGAATTCTGTCATCCAACTCGTTGAACAATTATTATGTTTGTGTGAAAAGTCTGCCCGTTCGATGTTAACCGGGTATATAACTCTGCGGTTATGGTACTTTCGTTGTGAAAATATTGTGATTCTTTATAAACGGCGTACAATTCAAAGTTATTGCACAATTTCCAAAAAAAGTAAATTAGTTTCAGAAAGTAAGGTGCAGGCGATTCTGTTTCCGGTGATTTCGTCATCAAACCGGTAGAATCACATTCGTACGAAAACAAAATAAGAGAATAGAGGAGCTCGTGCAGCAGTTTAATCAGTTGTCAGTCAATCAATCGACTGGTGCAACGGGCAATCGGTCGATAAGCAGTGGACACAAAATTACGTATCCCATTTGGCGGCCTAGATGAACATCATGTTCGGGAATGGCATCTTCGATCTTTGGCCGTAGAAGTTCAACTGCTCCATACAGCTTATTTTACTAACAAATTTGTGGTCATGGTAGTCGGATTCTCGTCGCCTCACTCGCGACTGACGAACCAAATCTGACTGGTTTTTACTCATTTGGTTGGATCATGTTCAGTATGCTGAAAGACTTGACCGGATTAACTGCGTGACCTAAGTCTAACAGACGAGCGAGGGCAGAATATTGCACCACTCCACTTCCTCCATATTCAAACCGAGATGGTTGGTGCTCCTGAATACGCTTAGATAGACGCCTTGTCGTTTGACCAATATCAGTTGCATTACAGGTGCACGCGAATCAATGAGCGATCATTGAGGTGGTCTACTTTGTAAAGAAATTTGAGGATAAGGGTTTTCTTTTCCACTTGGAGTATTCTTCTTGACCTTGTTCCGTCATTCATACTGCTTCTGATGAGCCTGTTAGATGAGAGTTTTCCGACGGGATCCGGTGGATTATTTATAACTCAGCCTCTAGTGTATTATCTGAACAGATAAGTGTAGATTTGTATAGTACGCTACTTATTAGGTTTTTTGTGTCCCATTGAACGAAAGTTGTGGAAGTTTATTCAATGCTCAGGCCTCTGACTGTGACACGTAGAACTTAGTTTCTTCATTTATCGATTGATTGTCCAGTTAACCAATCGACCCACTGACTGACTAACAGACCACCCGCGTTTCTTCGTCCCATCATGTTGTTCTCACATACATGTGTTTTTCGTTGGCTTGAAAAAGTAGTTACTGGGAAAAAATGGTCGTCTACAACTTGTTTACTGATGTCAATTAAGGTCTTCTTCCCTAACACTCAAGTAAACCCATTATTGATGTTTAGGATTCCGCGAGAGATAAGAATAAAGGGTGAAACCGTTCCAGTTGTCCTTGAGAACACAAGTAAAAATCTGACCAAGAGTTCGAATCATTAGGCGAGGTCCAGTTAATTATTTTCTACTTATCTATCATAGTCAACGAGTCGGTCTGCTTAAGTGAGCCTCACAAAATTCGATAGAATTTTATTCATTTTTCAAGGGTTTTATTGACACCTTCACAACTATACAATTTTACTGATAGATTAAAGTGGCTCCATTTATGTGAGAATAAATTTCCTTCGCGCTTGAAACATTACCCGATTACAGTGTTGCGAAATGGGGTTTGTAGTTATCTGGGTCGGGTAGATTATTTAACCATTTAAGGGTAAGTGCTTTCCTGAGTTTAACCGAATTCGGCCAAGAAAAAAGCCCTGGCTGCAAACTAATTTTGTGTATCACTTTGATTGTTCGTGATTCCGTAACCAGTGGTTGTATTTTACAATATTTCCGCAGCAGCATTCCACAAAACTTTGTCTAAATCACCCCGAAACTCAAGAAAAATGCAAAACCTACCGGTCAGTCCTAACAGATGACGATTTAAGCCAAGGTTCACAAAGTTACGAGGCTTAATAGGAGAAAACGCTTTGGATCGTGGTTTTTCCAACGGGAAGGTGGCAAGACTAAACAGCAGAACTGCAATCAGAAAATAAATTTCATTTGTATGTTAGACCTATACATACAGTACGCTGACGTTTTATCCGTTGCACGGAAAAAATAAAACACGAAAAATAGGCTATATGTTACAAATGGTAAAATGTCTGGTTGAATACACGTATATAGAATTAAACTGGAATGTACTTCAAATGATGAGGGAATGAAGGAAAACCAAGCTGATAGTAAGGATTTTCCAGTAAATCAGCTTCTTTCTTCTCCCCGTCGGTCAAATCCGAAGCAGGATAGCGTGCGGAGGAGACTTGGTACAAATTTCTTCTCGAAGAAAGGTGCTGGAATTCCGGATGAGTGGATAAGGGGATGACTAGGGACCTGGAGTATCTCGTCGGCTAGAGTCAAGCAAGAATCAATATGATGACCAACAAGTTCAATCAAGAGAGTACCAAACACCATTTCTAATTACCAAGCCACCGCGTAGAGCTTTAATGTCCTGTTTCATAAGACCGGGAAAATGTGCAGGAGAACAATAAGGCACAATAGGAAGAATACTTTAGAACACAAACCTGAATCTAAAAGATAAGGGTATCAGGAGCTGTTTGGTCTTCCTTATTTGAAAAAATGGACGTCGCAGTTCTCTATTAGAGTTTTCTAATGTGGGTTGCCATCGTAAGTTGTTATCAAAGTTCACTCCCAGGTATTTGACAGATCTCACTCCACATAAGGAACAGGAACTAAGGAGAACGTAATCTACTGATAATATGGATCGGAAATTGCTGAAAATAAGTTCCAAAATGAAATATTCAGAGAGGACTTGTGAGAAATTAGCCCATACACCATGAAAAGTGGCCAAACTCACATGGGATAGAGTCCAAATGGTGTTGTACGTGAATGACAGGACACAATCTCCCCGGAATCATATAACTGGTTTCGCCGTTGTTGCCACTCATCACTTATGCGTATCCTGTACTCTTCTGACCAGTCATCCCTATATTTGGGAATTTTACATTAGGTTTCCAACTGTAATCTCATTTTAATAGTATGAAGAGTGCATTCACACAATCTTCCATCTTCGCATGCCCAAACAACGGAACTCAGACGGAGTTAGCCAGAATTGTTCAACCAAGGTCCGTGAATGACGAACAGTTACAATGAACAGAAGCACGTTGATATTTCTAAGATGTTATCAACAGCTACCTAGACAAGATTGAATTATGGCCCATAAACCGTAACTACTGTTTCCACAGACTTCAGAAGAGAGACAATCCTTCAACTTTGCAAGAGGAACACCCAATAGTGCATAAGCACTGCCAAAAAGGTACAGTTGACGATATGCTCCCAGAAAAACAGGTTTTTATTCAATCTCCATCAAAAATTACTTCACAATTTATACAATTTTGACTGTTTAATATATGACTGATCACATGCCGGCCAAAACGGGAGGGCTGTGGCGGCATTCTGTACTAGTCTTGAGGCAAGCTATTCAGTTTCCGTAAACATCTGAGTCCTGTGAACATCTTCATCCAATTTCTTGATATGTTTCATGGAAAATCTCTGTGAAGGTTCTGAGCAAATGATTTTGGCTGAAATGCAATTAAACAACTCCACAATATCTACTTAATTCCGGAAAAAATTACACCCCAGAAACAAAAAAATCACCGATTACTTATTTTGATAAATTTCCAAGCAGATCACACGGGGCAAAGACAAAGATACATCTTCAGCTTACAATCATTTCACATTACTCTGCCAGCTTGAGAAGCTCTTCCGATGGTTCAACCCTAAAACCTGATGGCAAATAGGTGGATGTTGCCATATCTACAAAAGTACAGCGTCACATAAGACGTGATCTAGAGAACCATTCTACTACAAAACAGTTTTTATTGAACTTCTGGTCAGACAGACATTGAACTGTCCATTTTTAGCCTGGTAAATTCGACCTCGTGCAGATTACCTTTGACGAAGCCCGGTCGATCACGATTTTCTGCGGCCAATATCAATCTGTCCGGTGGGTTTTTCCGCCTCAAATTCATTCAAATAAGTTTTCTTCTAAACTTTCTCTAAAAAGCTGATGTATTTGTAAGCCTGTAAGTCTTACAGCAGTTCGCCCAAACGAAATCGATGGCAAAAACGATGTACGATCAGACGATAACTTTTTCGCGGTTGTAACACTTACCTACCTCTGTTATTCGTATAATATTGGTTTTTGACCGGCCGTATGCTAAAGAAGGTTACTTTTCTCCACCTTTAATTGCAAAGACATACTGGAGTTTATTATCCAACCTCTACTATTATATACCCGTGCTCTCTGAATGTTGTTTTCACTATCAGAGTGCAGCTGTTTTCGTTATTCAGGTCAGAAGTGGTCGTTTTTGTGCATCAAATCCTATGACACCACTTTTTGCAACAATAAAGCAAAAAACATGTCTTCATTCACAAAACGACTTAAAGCTCTTTTCCCACAAGAACAACTGCTCAGTGGGCTTGCGTGATGTCATCCCCTTTCCACTTTACTTAGGTAACCAAATTTTTCACTTTCAATGATGTTTTTCCAAAATGCTGAGAATAAAATGCGCGTTTAAGAGATTGCATTCAAATAACTTTAAAGTTCAGGTCAGGCATTCAAAAGAAACCGAAAGCTTTGCTTCGATGAGCCTTCTATTCATCTTGCAATGACTTGTGAACTTTTGGACTAAAAGTAACCCTAAAAAGCATCCTTCTCTTGTGATTCCTCCCGTTAGGCAGACGTGGTAGACAAATCGATTTATCAATGGCAGAAACCACCTTTGGATGACCTTACCTTCATCCGTTTGACAACAAGCCATATTCCTCACTGAACTCATTTTTGACTTTCGAACTTGAGGCCAAATCATGGTAATGATCAAGGTCACACAGTTTCAATTTCTAACAGAACACGCTAAGACTGAATATACTGATATAGTGTTCAGTATAGTTCCCCATCCCCCTTTTGTGTTGATATGCTACGAAAAGATCAGGAAGAAGGAATTAATCACGAGGAAAAATACTCGTCTGGCTGATTTCAAAAACACCAGTAATATTGGTTTTGATTTATAATGGTATGTTTACGAGAAATAAGTGGAAGTAGGAAGAAACACATACGATTTGAGGTTAGAAATGTGTCCGACAGAGCGACGCATTTTTTCACTGATCGATGCTATTCAACTATAAGAGAGTGAAATTCTACATCAAAAAAGCGCCCTGGAAAACTGAAACCAACTTGGAGGAACAATCATCCATATGTTGGATTTTTCAAAGATCTAATCCTGTTCGAATCCATGGCTTTTTATTTTGTACATAAAATTTTTCCGGTGCTTCTCTTACATATAAAGTTGAAAAGGAAACAATGATTTTCTTTCAAACAGCCTGGGTTTTGTTTTCCCGTTACGCTGAGAAACACGGGATATGCGATATGTCGTATGTCAAAACAAATGTTTTTAACATTCAATATGAAACAAGTTGTGAGTCTGGATTCTTCGTTTGCTCAAGGTTACTTTCGCGGTGTTTTCATCTAAAACAACAATCTGGCCTTTCCGTGGCATCTTTGACTTTGAAAGATAATAATGACAAAGTAAATAACACAGTATTTATGATCAGAATAACGTTTATTTTCTTCATCTAGAACATTGATACAATTCGTAGTTCTCACCTCAGCCGGTTTTAGTCTATGTCCCATTGATACCTGTTTGTGTATCATTACTGGGACGATGAGTTGGTGAGGATTCCTATGTTTTATTACATTGTTAAACTGAGGGTATTCGTGTGGTAGACAATAAATTCTCTGATTAACAAGCAACGGGCCAGTGCCTGAGATATATGGTCCATTACTTTATATTCTTTCTTTTTTTCTTTTTTCAATATATGCTTTTTTATGTAATAATGTTACAGTATTTCAGGAAAGGGGGTGGCCGCCAAAAGGAGGCCGCTAATCGGAGAACGTGACCGGCCGTGGAAGCAGGATTCGAATCTGGGAAAAAACAGCTGAAAGTTCACCGCGGTGACCGTCTGACCACAGCCGGTCACCTGAGTAGACAAATCTTCCGTTTGTTTTTAAGAATAAATTTCAACTCATCAAAATACTGTTTTACTATACGTGGCCGACTCACACTAACGTTTTGTGGAACTCAATTCACAAGAACGTGATTGATGTACCGTAAGAGCAATAAAGGACTCTACATCGTTGACGTCACCTGTTTCGAAAAAGAAGTGTCCCGGTTAGTTACAATGAAAGTAACCATTGGGCTATCAAATGTTTTGGTAAAGAATACATTGTTTATGTAAGTTATGCGCTCGTCATAACCAAAGCCGTGCATAAAAGCTTATTGAGCTACTGATAGACCTTAACGGCCCGTCTGACTGGTTTATCTAGCTGCGTTCGGATTGGTTGATTCGGCTCTAGTCGAATGTTAACTGCTAGCTGATTCATTGATTGCTTCACTGGCTCTGATCGTGTCGGTGATTCTGGTCAGCTGATCACGCGCTGTCTGTTTCATTGAACCAAGCCGTCTATTAGCAACGTGCTGGGCGCATTCCCGCACATCCCTCTTTTTTTGATGGAATGAGCCTCTGGTTCTCCCTAGTTCATGTGGATTTTAGTCACTCTTCGTAACACTGCAACTTTGCTTGTGTACGTGCTTTCTGTATCTTCAATCGATTGGCTTGTCCAGTTGAAACTCGCATGAACGAATTTCCTAAATTCATATGAATCTTTTTCTTTTCCGTTGATGAAATCTTTCTGTAGTGACCTCAAACTGTGCGGGAATGCGCCCAGCACGTTGCTAATAGACGGCTTGGTTCAATGAAGCAGACAGTGCGTGATCAGCTGTCCAGAATCACCGATACGATCAGAGCCAGTGAAGCAATCAATGAATCAGCTAGCAGTTAACATTCGACTAGAGCCGAATCAACCAATCCGAACGCAGCTAGATAAACCAGCCAGACGGGCCGTTTAGGTCTATCAATAGCTCAATAAGCTTTTATGCACGGCTTTGGTTATGACGAGCGCATAACTTACATAAACAATGTATTCTTTACCAATAAGACAGAACTGATTCTGAGGCAGAACTGAATTCTCACTGGAGTTAGTGGGACGGAACAGAACAATAAGATTAGTGGCTATTTACCAGTTCGTTTTCTTATTGAATTGCACAGCTCTGCTGTGCTAGTTTGCTTCATTCTGGAAGTCCATAGTTATGGATTCCGCACAGCTAACATGACCAGTCTTTTATTAAGTAGTCTTGTAATCGCCTGATTCGCCAAGATATCTATCAACCTCTCCAAGTCAGCATCTCAAGATTGATTACCACACTTATATACAATAACAAAACGCCCAACGGAAAATTATATTTTTATAACTTCCTATTTTTAAAAGAAAATATAAAATACATATAAAGGTAACACTAACTTTCGGTGAGTAGTCTCAGACCAATATACAAATCAAGCTCACAACATAATTTATTCTATGTAAATCTATTACCATAAACGCCGTAATCTTTCCAATCCCCTGGACTTTACCTAATCGTGCTTCTCATTTTAGGGAACGGACTACAGGAAGTATTATGCATGGACCCAAAAAAGATAATATCTAAAGAATTCCACATAACTTCTGTCTACTAATGATCAGCTGCACTTGTCAACTCAAACGAGCTACTTCACTATTTGCAAACGAATAGTAATATTACGTTAAAAATAATTAGCTCTCCATTTTAGAGGTTTTCAGGCCGGACTTTCCAAATATCATACTCCACTCAAAGTGGAGTACGCAAAAACAACATTAACTTTCCAATTCCGTTCACTGGATGCCCCCAGAACTACTTAACCAAAGGAACACACTATATGGCGACAGTACTTGAGTAGCGGTTTGAACAAACCTGTCCTTGTCAAGTTGTGGTAATCTCTACTGTGGTAGTCAGATCACTCGCAAAATTGACGATTGTGCTCGTGGTAGTTCCATCTGTAGCGAAAAATGATGCATTACCCAGTATCATCAATTTGCACGCATAATCACACTAAATCAATAATTGGTTTTTCAGTTCTGTCCGTTGATGGTGGATATCTAGGGAACATTCATTAATTCTACAACAAAACTTTGTCATCGGGGATTTTCGTTACAGGAAATTTATAGTTTAACCGTAGTTTTAGAAGCGGAGATCTGTCGTCAAAGAAAGGTCCTTGAGAAGGTGAACAGTTATTAAAGAATCACCTGGAGACGATGACAATCGTCAACATTATCGCTAAATCAAAGGCTCCAGCAGCAGTTTTTAGTTTCTTTTCTACTAATAAAACCAGTATTATAATATTATCAAGTGGGCTCGACCAAATCTTTTAGAGCCACTATTTCCCATAACAAAATAAGGAGAATACGTAATTTCTATAGATGGTCACCTTTAAGTAATGTAAGTCTAAATTCTTCGAAACAATTGAATTATTTGCAGTCTTTGTTCTGATTTCAAAAAAAACACCAGCAGTTGTCTGATAATTTATCTTAATTTTGAAGGTAGTGTGTGGTTATGTGCAACCGTTTGCGACTCGTAACGAAATTGCCAACATACCATCCGGATGTGCCCTTTAGAGAGCCATTAAAAACTGAATTACATAATATATATACCTTCAGTAGGTACTTTCCACCCCCCGGCTGGGGCCCAAGGGACGAGGATTATCGCTAACTAGAAACTTTCAAAGATATAGCTCAGGAAAGAAGTTAATGGTGCGAATGCTGTGTTATCTGTCCGTCGAACTCTCGTGCCTCATAGTCACCAAAACGTAATCCCGACAAACAGATTGGTAATGAAATCGAAAAGTTCACGACATAAACAGTGCATTTTATTTATCCTAATAATTGTTTCTTTCATTGTTCCCCAAGCCCCTTCTCTTTTGCTGTGATTGTTGTTGCTGATACTAAGGTAGAGAGATACTGGTGACAGTAAGTAGTATCTAAATATGTGGACAAAACCTCCCGGAAGCACAGGACAGGTTTCGCCATTGTTGCTGCACATCAGGTATACGGATGAAACATCGGAGTGTACAAGTGTGAGTATGAGTGGGCAGAGGTGTACCGGGTACATATATATATAACATACAGATGGATGTTTGTTTGAAAGTGTTGGTTCTGACTGTCACAATTACGATTCCACAAATAAGTGAGTTGCTTCTTTTGAAAACGAGTGCCGAGAACATGCCCTAATTTTCTCATCAAAATAAAAATCAGTCGAAAAGAAAATAATTTTCCTCCGTATGTGAACAAATTGGCCAAGATCATGATCATGATCATAATCGTACAGCTTTAAACAGTAGGGCAAGCCCCGCTAACCACTGCCTTTCTCGCCGTGTTGCACTTTGAATTCGAAAGTATTAATATACAAAATGGACAGAGAGTGAACCTACGTGGAAGGGAAAAGCAGAGAGCCCTAGTAGCCAAAACACGGAATACACAGCCGAACTGTACGAACACACACTGATTAATTATTCTGATTTGACAGAAAGTGGCAACACGATTGCCACTGATCACGGTTTGCTGCCATATCCTTCAGTGTCTCCAGCCAACTGGTAGACGGATCTTTTGGACCCCAACCACGAAGACGTGAAGCACCTACTTTTCTTAAGTTCGCTGTACATTTCCTCATTCCTCGCTACCACGTCATCTGTTGATCTCTACGTGGTTTCTTCCACTCGCTAGAAGTAACGGAGTTTAGGGCAAGGTACGGTAGACGTGTGTCTGTCACACGCAACACGTGCCCCAAACAGCGAAGCCTACTAATCTGGATATGCCATGACAGAACGTTCTCTGAATTAGTACGCAATACTCGATTTCTGAGCTCATCATTGCTCACTTGGCTATTCCACCCAATCCCAGCTATACTACGTAAACATGGGTGGTCGAAAACCTCAAGACGACGAATATCCTCAGCACGCAGACTCCAACTCTCGCAACCATACAACAAAACTGAAAGCCCTGTGGCACGGTATAGACGAATTTTCAACTTCAGTAAAACATCAGATCGACGCCACAAGTGCTTCAGTCCAGCGTACGCTGCTCGAGCCTTGGATATACGCGTACTCATCTCTACTACTGCGCTCCCACCGGTCTTCACGCTACGGCCTAGGTAGGTGAAGTGGTCGACAGTTGCCAGCACCTCCCCATCGAGCATCAAACTCGGAATCGCTGAAGTCTAGTCTTGCAACATCACCTTAAACTTTGAAGGTGCAAAGCACATGCCGAATGGAAGTATAGCACTTGCGAGTCTATATAGTGCAAGTTGAGTATGTTTCGCCTATTCGAATAAGCTGACAACGTAGTCCGCGTAATCTAGGTCACACTGCTTTCCACTATTTCCTAGTTCGCCCCCTAAATCCTGAAGATTTTGCAGTGCATTGTCCATTATTTCGTCCATGAGGAAGTTGAACGGGAATTGAGACATGGAACATCCTTAACGAACACCGCTGGTCTTTCCAAACCGACTGGATATTTCATCGTAAACCCTTAGGCGACCGGAAGTGAGAAAATACAACGATCTCAGTAGGTGCACGAACTTCTGGGGTATACCTTTTCGCTGAGAAGCACTGAAAAGAGCTGTTCGATAAACTGAATCGAAGGCACCTTTCAAGTCCAAGAAAACCTTAATTGTTGGTCGATGGTGCGTATGATGCTTTTCGAGTAGTCGCCGAAGAGTGAAAATCTGGTCGATGCATCCTCGACCTGGGTGGAATCCCGCCTGTTGTTCGCGGCTGATCCTCTCGCGAGCCGGTGTCAGATGACGCAACAAAATCGAGACTAGTATTTTTGTGACCATGGAAAATAAGCTGATCCCACTATGGTTACTACAGTCATTGCGCATTCCCTTCTTGAAGATGGGAACAATCAATGACCTGCTCTATATTACCGGATAACGCTCCTCTTTCCAAATGTCACGGAGCAAGATGGTAAGTGATTTTATCAAGATGTTTCTACCCAGCTTGAAAAGAACTGGGGCAAGTTCGTCGGGACAGGCCGCTTTCTCTCGCTTTAGTAATCGAACACATTACTCCAATTCTACTTCCGATGGGGTCTCAAGTGATATTACCCAAGGAGTCGCAGCTGTTGATGAAGAAGTAACTACACCAGGGCACGACCAGCCAAACTGTTCCTTGAAGTATTCGGCCAAATGGTCGAACCTTTGCTCTTTGCCGTGAATGAGCTCTCCATTTCTATCGCAAATCGTTTCACTGACATGGGTGCGCCGTCCACCGGTGTCATGAATAAGTCTGAACAGTCTTTGGCTGTTGCCTGAAGCAGATGCTTGTTCCATTTCTTCGGCTACATTGACCCACTAATTTTCGCGATCCTTCTTAAGGCTTTTCGTAACTTACCTTTGTAGATTTCTCCGCATCTTATTCATCTCCTTACATTTAGGGGGCTGACTCTTTTGCTCCATTATGCTCAAAGACTCTTGCGAAATTCAGTGTCATCGATGGACATCGGATCTAGGACCACAGGCAAAATCTGCCGCAAAGTGCATCGCTTGTTTGATGATATGGGTCT
This sequence comes from Fasciola hepatica, assembly GCA_948099385.1. Taxonomy (NCBI): domain Eukaryota; kingdom Metazoa; phylum Platyhelminthes; class Trematoda; order Plagiorchiida; family Fasciolidae; genus Fasciola; species Fasciola hepatica. The sequence continues at coordinate 10,953,187 of CANUEZ040000111.1, read as the reverse complement.
GATGCTGATCTACGTTACTCTTCGTCGTAGATCCTAGATTATGTGCTAACTTCTGCTCATACAAGGTGTCCACTTCTGGATCATACATACTTCGCTTGACTAGCCGGGTTCTCAACGACTACCATGGAGACGGAGAGATAATTGCAATAAAACTATTGCATAGTCAGACTCCATGTATGTGAACCAGTAAGATCTACGGTTCTGAACAGAACTGCGCCACCGGTAGCTTACTGCGATATGATCATTCTGACTCAATGTACCTGTGAAGTTAGTGCGCCACGTCGCTGTGCGACGTGAGCTGTGTCGGAAATTAGTGCTAGACAAGAAAAATCGATTGTTTGCACAAAACTGGAGAAGCCTATCCCCATTATCTGTACGCTGAGCGGCTAAAGCACAAAGCCCACCTAAACAAGCTTCTGACACACTAAGTTTGCCAACTTGTGCATTAAAGTCACCAGCTAGCACTACAATGTCGGAATCTTTACTGCTGCGAACGAGGTTGTCGAGTTCTTCGTAGAACCCACCCTTCTGCACGTCATAACTGTAGTCTGTTAGGGAGTATGCCGAGATCATAAACAAATTGCGCCTAACACAAACTATCCTATGGAACGTCAATTGACCCCTGGAGTCTTACAGCACACAAACGACTGTTAACAGGAATCCAGTCTAAAAGGGCAGCCTCAGCCTTATCAGTCAAGACTATTCCTACACCACGTTGACCCACAGCTCTAGGTGTTTCGTCTCCTGAAGTGCACATAAAATACCTCGATGAGATACCAGGAGCAGTTAGTTGAATCACGCCGCTCGAAACCTGGATACGCGTTTCACTTACGCAGCATACGTCACTCTTCAGAGAATCTATTGTCAGCGCTGAGCATGTCTGCCGACCGGCCTGCATGAGTGTGCGCACGTTAAAGAAGTCGAAATTCAGAGGCTGACGAGGCTTGAGAAAATGTGAGTTACAAGACAGAGGGTTATTCAGGCTATTTGACAACGAACCGTTGTGAGTGTCGGGTGTGTTATCAGTGGCAGCATTATTGGTGGATAGATGGGGCAAAGAGAGATTGTTGGGGACAGAGGACAATGGTTGAATAAAACTAAGGGGAACTCTGAGCAGTAGCCCACTTATTTCTACCCACCCCGCTCGATGCAATGGGCAGCGCGGTCCTGATGATTCTGTGCGACGACTGATGCACTACGGAATTATTTTTAGTCGTGCAGTTCACGGGAGGTCTTGGACGGGTACTGTTAGGATGTCTAGCTGCAAAGCAGCAGAACGATCAGGGTTCTCATCCAAGCCTTTAGTTCTAACAAGAACCTATCCGCAATGAAACGGGATGGCTTAGTGGAAGTCCATTTGCTTGAATCAATTATTCTTCCACTGATTTTACCGACTGAGTTGCCAGCTCAGCCCTACCCCCAACCTGGAGGACCTAGAGGCTGGACTTTGTCTGGTCTCTACCCACTGACCTGTCAGGCATGATTGCATCTCCGGCTTAAAGAAGCCAACCCATGTAGCTGTTTCGGTCATAGAGGCGCGCAAGCCATCACACCACGTCAAGGTGCCGTCTCATCGTGATGTGATCTGCAGTATACTACTAAGGCATATTTCAGTAAAACCAGTTTGACTGTATATTTACTGCTCTATTAACGGTGACGCGCATCTGAATAGTAATTGTAAAGTATTCAAAAGGAACAAATACCTGTGCTAAACTGATTATATTTTCTTGCTCTTATCGGTATATATGACGGCCAAGTCTCCAAGCACCATACTTCTAAGTTCAGTCATTACATTAAGTAAGTTAAAACTGCTTTAGAAAACGTATCCAATTGCTTTCAGTGTTTCTACCAGTCTGATCGACCTAGAACAATTCTCTCAAAATTTTCAATGACGTGCATAAGGGATGATATATACCATTTTTACGTGAGTGATGTTCCCGAAAAAAACCGGTTGAAACTAACATTACAGAAACTTGAGAGATTCGCCGTTTGACGTTCATCCAAAAAAGCGAGCATAGCCGCTAAATCAGCTTTTTTCAAAGCCGTATACTGCATACACACCTGATAGAGCAATATTATGGTTGACATCATATTCCGTTCAACTTTGTTTGTACTGAAGAAGGTTTGTTTTCCTTTTCTAAGGTGCTGAATTCCTTACCATCATTTGTGAACATTCGATAAGCAGAGAACTGCGAATGAATACCGAGAGTCATGGGGACCAGTTGAAGAAAAAAAGTCTTCTATTAAAAATGTTCTATAAAATCAATAGAATGTATCGTTTAGATGTTAGCCGTTAGGGAACTGTGCTCTACTGATCCCAAGGAAGTAATCTATATTTAGATTACGCCGCATAAATGCAATAAATATTTTTTCCTTTCGTCACATAATGACCATGACAGCAAGAAAATAGTTGAATTTTCTATAAACAAAACGTTTTATTCCATATCATCTAAAATTATGAACATTCATCAGACAAACTTCTCCACATACTTTTTACTGCATACACATTATCCGTGATATTTTGCGACCATTTTTGTCACTTCTCTATCCCACCAAATATAAACCCGATCAGCTTTGGGCATACACAAAATGTACTACGAATATATAACCGATATCAGAAGGTTCGAACAACGAACTTAAAATGCCCTCTGATCAAAAATATTGTATCAAATCAATAGAATGTTTTGTTTAGGTGTCATCTATTGGTGAAATGGACTCTACTAATACTCAAGGGCGTAATTTATTGTTAGATTTTATGGCATAAGAATAAAAGCTCCTAATTGTCCGTTGATCATATTATTTCGCGTGGCAGTAGGATATCTGGTGGGCTTTCCATGGATAAAATGTTTCAGTTGACATAGCTTGAAACTATGAGCGTCTGTCAGATACACTCCTCCTTCGTGATGCCTAAAGTAAATGCTGCACATTTCATAGTCCTTTTGACACTTCTGCTTCTTTTCAGATAAACCTACCTAGTTGTGTTAAAATGGGAAAAAAAATTTATGGACACGAACTGGAAAGATTGACGCTCACATATATGAAAGCTGACATGCCCGGATGCATAAAATATTAAGATTTTCCTAAACACAAGCAGAATCAAATCGTAATTTTCAACTTGGAAAAATCGAAACTATTTGAGTGCGTTGTTCGGTATTCTACATGGTTAGTAATGTATATTGTCAAGAAAAAGATGTTCGTTTTTTCGTCCAAATGAAACCTAAACTAAGGCATTTTTCATCCATTTCCTAGTCGTTCTGAACAACGTGACTTTACCAGGAACCACAACCTGGAAATGTCTACTGAATCGTAATCACACAAATTGCGACTCCTCATGACAAAACTGGATTCCACACATTATTCATATATATGACGTCTTGATCTCTCGTACCGATGCCGCTCCCGCAGTTGGGAAGTGAATGACGCATTTGATGAAATGATGGCAACCAGGGCAGTCACTATGTATGATAGGAATTTAGGCTGCTCGTCGCTTTCAATCTCGTGCAGAATTCATATCCAAACGGCCATAATGCGATAGCTCAGTGGTGAACCAAATGCTCGGTGCGTGACTGGTTGCTAGTTTGATTCTGTCTAGCGAAGTGAGCTTCACGTGACTTTGCGTTGAACAAACTGCATATTGTGTCCAAAATTTCCTCCAAAATGCTCTCTTCTGTTCCCAGTGTTCTGCCTTTCACCAATAATTGAACTCAGTAACGCTAGTTGCTAAGACCTTTGGTGTTTGGAGAGAAAATTCAATTACTCAGTTTATTTTCTTACCTCGTGAATTGGTAGATATTTGCCAATGTCCAGAAGTGGAAACCTGCAACATAATAGAAAAATCATCTTCAACAAATCTCCATTTTACCCAGTACAAATAGCTAATTGCTGATACATCAAACTGTGATGTAAAATATTTTATTCAAAATGGAAATAAAACTTTATATCTGTTTTGATCTGGTCCACAAGTCTTTGTATGAAATGACATTTATTACACACGTGACAATAACCCATCGACAGGCATAGACTAAAGCTGCGTGATTCTCCCATTCTCTCTAATCTTCGGATAAAACATGGCTCAACAAAAAAGATTTTCATCCTTATCCACATCAATAATCCGGAATAAACACTCGACCTATCCCGAGGAACAACTGTAATAGAGACAATGTGATTCGTGCTCACTTCGATTCTAATACCCGCTCGTTGAGATGACCCTCCAAGATGCTGGAACACGTCAATAATATCCAGTTTTTAGGTGAACATGAAATCGGACATATGTTACATTCAAGCGATGGTGCATGTTTTTGCGTACGACTGCTCATCGTTTACCTTTTCGTGCTCTTTTTGCACCTGCTGGGTAAGACTGGAAGAAAAAGCCTGGCGGTCAGGCTACGACTTGACACCGGGGCATGAAGAAGTTAGCTTTGGCTTTGGCTTCGGTGGGTGCTTCCCACGTTCCTGGTTGGGGCCCAATAGACGGGGGTTGCCGTTCGTTAGAGACTCTGATACACTGTCCAAACCAAATCCAGTGAGACCTGTCTGTTCGACTTCTCGTTCCCCATAAACAATTGAGAAACGGACGAAAAAATTCTACAAAATATGTACGGTGGAAATACTTTTCCAATATTTTGCTTTTACTAGTTGTTCTAATTCTGCTGACTATTTATCCTCCACCCCTCGACTTTGTAATTTTTTTCTGTTGTAGTTTCGTTGGCACCATGACTGTTCTCATGCCGGAGTAATAATAATAATAATATATATATGGTACACGTTCGCTGAATAAAACCGACTTCCACTTTTAGTAGATCTGCTCTCCAATCATTAGCTTGCAATGATTCTCAGAAAAATGAGTCGTAAGCAGGCCAATCATTTGGACGAACTGAAAATAAAAGTAGATCTTATGAGTAAGGAAGTCTATGCGGGGCCAAAATATTCCCGCTTGAACAGTTCGATCGGCTCTTTCGAATCTTACGCCACTCGTAGCTCACTCACACTGAAATGTGTCGCGTACATCTCGGTGCATAATACAAAGATGGATCCTCAGAAGAAGAGCGATTGTTTACGAATCTTAGTAAAAACTGTTGAGGTTCAATGAAGGAAGTTGGATAGTAAACAACTTTTGAGGACAAAGTATTCAAGAAGCGTATATTATCGAAGAGTACCCCCTCTAAATGGCATCCTATTTGACGAAAATGTACACGCGGAGTTTTTCTCACTTAAAATAGTACGATGAATTACTTCCATAAAATTAGGCAATAAACTGAAATAAACACTGGAGATGGGATTATTATCTGGATAATATTTTTTCGACTGTTCTAATTACGGAGACGAATTCAATTAGATAACTGGACTGAACGCACACTTCAAACATTAACGAAGCTAGTTTAAATGATTGCTTCCTAGAATAGTGAAATTCTGATTAGCTCGTAAATTAGGTTGGACTTTAGACCTAATTAGCGTACTAGCCACCGGTAACATCGGACTGAACTCATCGTGAGCGGAAACGTCCCTTCAGTACACATAAATCCTAATGATAAACCCCTTTGGTATGTAAACGGAAATGGGATGCATCTCTAGTGCTTTTACAATTTCCACAAATTTATCTCAAATCAGTGAAGCACACATTGCACATGGAAGGTTTATTTGCCTGCCACTCCTAGAAGACATGAAATCTACCACCTCATGTAACAAGAAATGTTGGCAAACGCAAAGAAATCCATCAGATTCTTGAAATGTCCTTGTAGTTTTTCCTGACTCTGAAACAAATAATTCCTAGTGATTGAAACAATTTATCTTCGAATAATATTAATTGGCTTTGTTGGTTTATGTGACATGAAAAAGGCAATCGATTGTCTCGCGAGTAGTGATAACCAGGTGCCATCTGCATATTTTCTCTCCTGTTAGCACGATATCAACTGATATATCTGAATAATAAAGTTAATGAACTCTGCGGAGTTGGATAAAGCCCCACTTTGAGATTATCGTCACAACATCAAAAATTATCAGTAAACCAAAACAGACAAATAAAATAATCCGTTTTCATCAAAATTTATGAATCAACTATATAATCCAATGAGAACAGGATCAAAAACGAGCCAGTTAGTTGATACACCTTTGTCAGTATTCAAGAAAATGTCTTCAAAACCTAGGTTAACTGTGGTGGACGACCACTTTATCCGGTTTTAAGGTACCTGTGAGAATCGGTGGATACGCATTGCTGATGATTCGTAACAAAGATGATGCATCAGTACTGATCTTCTATGGTATTCACTGATTAGTTAATCATTGTTGCAGTGTGGCTAGCCACGCCACGAAAATCTGATCTCCTACTATTCATTCACAACTATGGTGAATTCTAATTCTATCGAACCTAATATCCTGGTATGTCCTAATAGATTTGCCCACAATTATCCGTTTATATGGTCACCGCATTTGACAGCTTCGCCGTGATTGTCCACTGCATGAATGTACCTGATCTAATAAACCCATATGTTTTTGTGATACACGAAATCTTTCCCCATTTTCTCACAGCCAACTGTTTTACCTGATGTCCATTTGCCGTTGTGCTTGTTTATTTATGGCAAATCACAGACGGATTTTCGAATCTCTTGGTTCAGGACAGTTTGCCAAATTGGACCCTAATGGGTTTTGGCATTTTACCTCAGTCTCTCTAGGATACCTGCAACAAGATTTGAGTTGAAAAATTGTTTCTCATTTGCTCACTGATTTAATCGACACTTGGAACACACGTCTGAGAACTCGAATAAAGGTCAACAAGACGAACCACCAGTTGCTGCTGTTTTGAAAACTAAATTTAATGTTCATCTTCCTGATTTTTTTATTGCTTGGAAAAATGAATCATATCCCGAGGGTGTCTGCTCGAATGATCAGGATTATCTTTGTTCCATCCGTAGTGATCAAATTGTTACCAGTTACGTTTGTGTTCGATTGTTGTACTTGTCTGTACCTGTTGATCCACTTACTGATCCTTGGGCTCAGAGTTTTCTGTTTTGCAGATCGAACACAAGCAATCACCGCCTTGGATTACTGGTCTTTGTATACTAAATATCCATAAAAACTGCTCTGCAACATATCGCCTTTACAGAACTCAGCAAAATCCACTGTAAATTTCTTGTTAGGCAACAAAAAGGAATTGGTTCCTTTCTAGAAGTTACCAGTTCTACACCGATGATCGTTGGTGTGACTTTGTGTGTATTTGCGAATTAGAGCTGAATAACTGGGATGTTTAACTAAATATAAGGAGACAGTTAGTCAAATAATAGTGTTCTGTAGCCTAACCAGCCGAATTTCACCCAAAGTTCGATTGCTCGCACTCAGTGGGAATGCAGAGTGCGCGTTCAGCTTTGCGCATCTCATTCGTCCTTGGCGTCGACGTTACATCAGTTTTTCAACCGGAAACTGAGTGTATTTTCAGCAATCATGTTAGCTCTTCTGAAGTATTGCTCTAACCTAGTCGGAACACTGTATCAACTATTCTGCGGCTAATCTTAGAGTACTCGGTCCACAAAACCATCCTCTAGATGAAAGCTCACAGATCATTATGGTTTAGGACCATTTTGTGCATGACCCCAGGAAGGATTAGTTGGCACACAATGGCCTACAGTGTGCATCTCGGCATACTTGTTTATCCGTCAAGAAGACGTCCATGGCCGAAAAAAGTAATGATATCCTTGATCAATCCATCGCGGGTGTACTCTAGGATTTCTCCACTAATCCACGGCGGCTTCGCAATTTTTGGCTACTGTCCATTGTTTCAGTAGCTTAAATGGAGTTTCGACCGAAAAGGACTAATATCGAACTTATTGTGCTTCCCTCTGGAAAACAAAACCTTGAGGAGATCACGTACAAACGTTTATGGTAATGAACGGTTTTCCGGTCTTAGGCTGGACCGCCTATTCCATGGGTCTTCAGTCCACCGAAGAAGAAGGTACAAGAATAAGCTCGTAAAATTTCGACTTAGGTTCATAACCAGACCAAACCTTTTTAGCAGCAGGGTAGTAAACAGTTGGACCAGTCTGCCTGGGCAACTGAGAGACCTTCAGACTTTCCAGGCCTTCTCAATGGCCCTACTTCGTAAGTGAAACGGGATTGTCTTTGACAGTGAGTTTTCAGCATGTTTGCTAGACGAACAGATAATATCATAAGGGTCGTGTCTAAAGTATTTTGCCTTTGAATGTTTCCTATTTTTGCGTAAGGAGTGGGTGAACGATCACGAATCCTTATGTCTCTTGAGGTTGATGTGGGACTGTTTTTCCTCTCTCTCTCTCTTATTCGATAAATATACTGATTAGAGATGAGTACCTAATTTGTCTGCATATTTCCGAAGGAATAGTGAACGCTCCACTGATCGTAGTCATTAGGTTTCCTGTGCAAACTGAACTGAACTTAACTGAACCGACTCAAGCAAAACCAGATAGCTGGGAGTCGCAGTAAAACGAAAATCCTTGGAGCTCGCAGTGCAAGAAACTGCAGCTTTATTGCTCACTCCGCTTGATAATTATTTCACCCAAAAGCACACACACATTCATTCCTGTCGTTGCTCTTTCCATAGCTTAAAATCGCTTAGTTTCATTTTTATTGTTTCTAGTTGCCTCCTTGCCTCAAAACGTTCTCTTTTTACCTCGACTAATCCGACAGACATAAAAAACTCATCACGAACAAGGACAACGGGGTTCAAAGTCTACAACCCTTGTAACAATACAAGTATTCAGGACTCCTTATTTTGAGATATAGGTGCCTCGGATTTAGACTGGAACACGGGTTTTGTACAAAGCGTCTCTCTTTGCCGCGAGCTTCTTGAATTGGTACAACTGGTGTCAGCTCAAGCGCTGAAGGGACGGGTAGACATCTAGTGTACCACGGTGTCCCCTGCATGGAGAAAATCTCCACCGAACATTTCTCATATAAACCATTCCTCAGTAACTTCAATTCGCTGTTAATATCACATATTCAACAGCACGCAATTCAACACATCCGAATACGCTTGCTTGTATCGCGCTCTTTCTTTGACTGTGATTCAGTTTGACTTGATGTCGAATTCAGTCGCGGTGATTGCGCTTAGTCTTGAACATTTTCGAACGTCGTTCCGTAATCATTTTGGCCGCATGTTTGAGGTATATATATATATATATATATATATATATATATATATATATATATATATATATATATATATATATATATATATATATATATATAGTAAGTTCGGATTTTGTTAATTTCGCACCATAGCATAACTGGACCAATCTTGTTTTGCTTTGGGATCCGTTCTTTTGGCTGCGCGGTACTTTTATTCGGAATAATTGCTTACATTATTCAATAGGATTTCAGGACGAGAAAATCAAGAAGCTTGTCAAGGAAAAGAAGCAAAACTTACGAAATCTGAGGAGGAAGTATTTCGGCCAGTCTCTGGAGTAAGAATGGGTGATTGATATGTGTAAACTTCGAATATCTGAACAACAGAATGAGTTAGAATTAGCTGTGAAGCAAGTGAATGTGACTCATGCAAAGCCTAGTGGCCTACCTTCCAACAAATACGGTAACGGAATCAAAACAGACGAAGAAAACGTTCGTGACGTAAAAATTCCAGGGAAGGGTTGAGAAAAATTTGCTAAGAAAATCACCAATAACGAATCTCCCCAGGGTCGAACCGATTACTTTCGATGAATATCCAGATCAAAGGAGTAAATTCACAAGACAGTACGAGAACTTCGTCCACTTTAGGATTTTGGCCCCGGGACCGAAGTTTGTCTGTTTCATGCATTACTTACGCGGAAGCACCCGAGAAACCATAATAGAGTGCGCAAAATCGAGACTAGAAATAAGCGACGGGAGATCTCGCAATATCCTGAAGGGTGTTTTTGACAACCTCTCCGAGTAGCAGGTGGACCGAATAAAGGAGTAGATCTAGAGGCTAGATGCTCGAAGGATGATACACATTCATGATAAAAACGCAAGATTGCAGCATCGCTCTCAATCACCTAAACTACCGTTCAGATTGCGATGCACCATACACACAGTAATACATTGTTCGTTGCTTATTCGATGAAATGCAGAGCCTGTGGGTCAAGGAAAGTCGAAAGCACAGGCCCTTACTGACGTGAGGCTATGTGCAAAAATCTGACTGAATATATTGACTGCTAGTCGCGGATTGCGAACGGCAGGTTTGGACAGATGGTTCGCGACTGCTATACAGTATCAAGGCCAATTGTGTATAATCCACCAACCAAAAAGGAGGACTACCCATGAAACCAATCATGAGCAATTCACCACCTCCTCTTACTCGAGAAAGTTTATCCAGCGAACTGTGAGCCAAGTGGGGCAGCAAATCGATTGTCCGAATGGTGGCATTTTTCGAGTTAGGCATTTGTGATAGATGGATGGTGGCCAAAGAGAACGGCACCTGTCTCATGTGCCCGAATGACTCACTTCTTGCCACTGCAAGTCGCAAGAATGCACAGTGTCATCTTCAAGGTTGAGGGTGAAATCACGACCCCCTTTGGCATGACGTTGAGGGGTCGGAATCCAAAACCCTAAGACCATGTGTAAGTTCACGAGCAACCAAGACAAACCCGTCAGGTTGGGTGTGATCCCAGTAAGGGTTCTGACTCGCAAAAGGATGGATAATGCGACTACGTTCTTAGATGTAAGATCTGATGCAACAAGAGTAACTCGTGAGTTCATACAACGACATGGCCTGGACAGTGAACCAGCGTCGGTAATGATCAGTTCCGTCAGAGGCTCGCGTGCTATTAGGTCGGACAAAATCAAGCTACAACTATCGCCACTGGTGAGTATAGAAATGATTGATGCGCCACAGCCATCCTCTATTAGTTGCCTGCTGGTTTAACCGACAGAAACCAGTGAAGCTGTGGCAAACCATTAGCCCCACCGGCGAGTAAAACCTTTTGAGGATGCGACAGAAGCACAAGTTGACATACTGATCAGCTAGGATGCGCTCGAAATCCACTGGGTACAAGACCGTTTTCTCGGAAAAATGCTGGCAGCCCTACTCCGTTTGAGCTATATTCAGGTAGACATTATGCAGACCATATACTTCAAAACTCAAAAGGTCTCCTTGAGCTCCTAAGTTTTACCAAAAACGCCATAGAGGTCGCACTCCATAGGTAGCACTGCGAATTTCTGGACATATCCCAAGAACGTGAGGAACCTTCACCAGGGAACAAATAGTTATCTCAATAGCTAAAGCTGCGACGCAGTATACAGAAGGGTAATTTAGAATGCCAGTTCCGTAGTGACCTGGGAAGAGGTGCTCACCGAACAACCGAGAAATGGCTCCAAAACGGTTGAAGCAGCTAAAGAGGCGTTTGGATAGAAAACCACAATTGAAAAAGGGTACTTAGAAGCGATGCATAGTGACTCCCATTTGATATCACTTTGCACAGACCTTGCTGAGGGAACACGATACCTATACTTTACCTAGTGGAAGTGTTTAATTAATAAACAGACCTTCGGATAGCAGTGGAAGTCAGAAAATGATGAGTTTATATTCCAGCTAAACATTTTAGAAAGACTGGCCACACGTGGGGGTAGATCTCTTCAGTCACAAACCTATACAACAAGCTTGGTTCGTGCCGATATGGCTGCTGTCGGGAAACATATTACTGATACAACAATGCGAAAACCAGGTAGAATGTGACGAACCTCTGGACGATGAGTTCTAAAAAAATTGGTTAGACTTATTCAGTGGACTAGGTAGTTTAGCACTCGATAAGTCAATGCCAAACACTCATGTGTATTTGTTCTCCGATGCATCTGAAGTGATATACCGAACCGTAGCATGCTGTCACCGGATAGAAGCGAACGGGCATAAAAACTAGGCGATTAATAACCGAAGCTAGAGTCAATCCAATGAAGATGGTGTTTCTCCATACCGATTGAAAATTCCTCATCAGCTCACCTTCATATACTTCCTGACTGATTCTCGACTGCTTTCTCCAACCTTATTCTTGCTGACACTGTTTCCCGGTCGACACATAATCTAGGCTTGATGCATTCATTCTTTTCCACTTCACGGTCTTCATTTCTTTTCCAAATAATTTTACGGACATCTGGTTTGGTAGCGAGTCCTACTGACTCGAGACGGTCCTGTTCTATTACGATCCGGTTTCATTTTCTTTCTCGCCTGAAAGTAAAATACTTTATAAATCCCTTTTTACGTTCTTTTTAATTTACTATGCAGCTATGTACAACAAGTGAGGAAAGGTGCCGCGGCCAATGAAAGGCTACCAAATGGGAAAGTGACCAGCGGTGACAGGAATCGTACCCGGTTCGTTATTGTCCAACATCCAAGATAGCAACCGTTTGACCACCACCGGTTGACTGATGGTAGACATTCTGTTTGCTTGCCTTGATTTGTGGCCGCCACACTCAGGAAGTGAATTTCAGACCAGAATCAACGTGAGAAATCTACTCGCACTACGGAGCAGATAATCTTTGGTTATTTTTTCGGTCAGTTATTCCTTCTAAACACCCAAGAACCACAATGGGACACTCGACAGTCACCTGAGTGTCCCCTAGGGGTCGGTCTCAGAAAATCACTGCAGTACCCCCAAAACCATCAAATTCTCGAGAAACACCAGAGAATCTATGGTAAATGTAAAGAATATCCGACGAGAGCCTCAGTTAATCCTCATTTCGGAATTTTTAATAGCTTGACCCCGACTGAATTTAGATACAAAAATCTCTCCAATCGTGAGTGCATAGAAATTTCAAAGCTAATATTTCATGATTAAAAACCACGATATAGATAAATATTGACATTTTTTGTCCTGGTAACTGTGTATTACGAATTTGGGTATACCATTTGTTTGAATGCATTCCTATTGTGGCCGGGGGATCTTGGCGGTGGTTGCTCGTTGTCACGGCCTTGGTAAAATGGTTGTTGGGCCGTACGCCGAGTTTCGTCAATTTTTGCGGTTCTTCGGTGGATATATGCAATTTTTTCTCACGCATCTCTCTATCTCTGTATGTAAAAACACTCCCTGAATTGCTTGGCCGTACCGAAACTACAATATAGAGATGCAAGAAGCAGATCACAGTCCACAGGGTTAGTAGGACCGATTTCAATTCACCCATCGTATAGAACGACTAAGTACGAAGTGGGCTGCTATGAAGTTTGTTACGATTTTTCAGCCCGTTGTTCCGGTTCAGCAAGTAACGAGTTAGATGAGTTAATTGTTGATATAACCACCCCTGAAACAAATAAGGACTCACCTGTCGCAGTTGCGGAGGAACAATTTGTATTCTCTATTACCTGTACCGCTGTCAGGCAATGAAAACTGGACTGCTAAATATAAGTATTTTCAGAACCTGATGTAGAATGCCACTTGAGCACCAAACAGGGAATCGGCATCGAACGATTTGGTTGTGACCACTTTCACGAACTGTAATTTTCATGGTGATGAGCAATATATGCAACAGAATTATCATTCAGGGTTAGGGAAATTAAATTAAAAACAGAGCAAAATAACAAGTATGCTAGCAGAAGGTTACTGGGTTTTTAGATTTATATTTTCCGGTTGTTCCTTTGGCCAGGAATGTTGTGAGACAAGCTTCAATACAAACAGCCGATTTGGGGATTTTATTACGAGCTTTGAGACAATGAAAGTTTGATTTGCCATTGGATCTGAGGTCGTTGCTGGAGCACCAAGGAGGATCCAAAAGAAAAATGTTTGCGCCGGTGGATATATACATTCTGGGCTAAGTGGAATGCAGTAATTAGAAAAGCTATACAGCTACCACAGATGCAAACTGCGCGGCTATTGCATGCAACTTTGGCTCATTTTCTCGTCAACCACCAGAGGGCTACACAGTGACGTTGATTCTCGAAATCGTCCCACAGGTAGTCCCCATATTGGCAGTTCCCCCGTTTGAAGTACTACCGGTGGATATGTTAGCCCTGTTCCTCAACGACTACACACGCAGTGTTTATCTCGGAATAATGCGACTATTAATCGGTTTCTGACATGGACTTGGTTCTCGAAGTAGACCCATTTTGAACGGTGTTGGTGCGCGACAAATAAGCGAGCACTAGAAAGCCATAGAAAAATATGACTTGTGTTCATTTGTCACTATGTACGTATTTATTAATTTCAATAATTTCTAAGGTCCAAATTTATAACGCACCCAGTGATACCAATGACGTCAACCACAGTCAGAGAGGCTGCAAAACATTAAAGGTTAGTATGAAAATTGTCTTATACTCTTTTCCTAGAAAGACGTAAACAGTAACAAAGATAACATATGTAAAAGACCGAGTTTCCGAACATAGTACTCATGGAAGAACTTTGGTTTTTATGGTAGCATACCATCGTTTGACATACTTGATATACTTCTTCAATTCCTGTCACTTTTCCCCAAAATAGCCTCTCAAGATGCTCATTTCTTTCTCCAAAAGTATAATCTTCCGAATAACTGCCCTTGTTTTACCCATTTCGAAGACATGAAAAAGGGCTATTTATAACTAGGTATTTCAGGGCATTTCGAATAATTGAACCAATATATCTAAATAAAACGCCAAAAAGAAATTGCGTATTATTCCGGTTGTGGATTTCCTCATCAATTCATGTTTGTTCCGTGTAAAATGGCTACTAAACCAGCCGATCGAAAACCATTGTTACGAACCGGCTGTGGGCTACAAGGAATGTGTGCGTCAAATTATGCGAACATTGATTTCGGATTGTCTTCGGTAAAAAAATTAATTGGCGGAGTGCTGCCGGGCGATACTCATTTGTAAATACAAAAGCTTGCAGAATAATTTTCGGTGAGTGTGGCGGTCTGCTATCTTTTCCTGTAATCGAAAGTGCAGTAATCAAGGACAATTTTCATGTGGCTACAATCCCTCTAATCAGCGAAATAATACAATATTGTAAACAAAGGTATAGGCCAAATGAGGCTACTAGCACTGATTCACCTTTTCAAGTAGTCGCGGTGCAAACCAAAGGTGTTGAGTTCAGTTATGATTCGATCGGTGGTAATTTCTTATCCTTTACTCAACCTTCTGCAGAGTCCATCATAAACGCTAAAAATTATAGCCACATTTTGGTTCACCACAAGTCTTCGTCCTTTCCTTCGTTCCAGAGGCTGCGAAGTGCACGGCAAGAACAGGAGGGCGAGTAACAGTTGTTTGTTGAAAATCACAGTGTATGAGCATGCATATAACTGTTTCGACAAACACTTTTTTATATGAATTAATTTTCCTAATATAATAACTGTTCTAAGATAACTGGCTTTTGGTTACATCTTGAGAATTAATTCCGCCGAATGGTGTATGCGGAATTATGGTCAAGATTATTGTTACAATTGTGGCGAACTTCCATTAAACCCTGGAATAATAGCATACTTATGGGGAGGGGTACGCGTATTTAGGTGCACTAACCCTTAGTTAGTATTTAACATTATTGGGGAGTAAGTCGATCCCGAAGCGGCTTCGCAGACACCAAACTCAAAAAAATTCAACTGCGAGCTTAGAGCTTAGTTGCACCTTGTTTACGGATGGGTATTTTCACTTAGATTTACTTGGGAATGACAACCGCTCCCCAGGAGCGGCTGATTCCGGTGCCAGGTCCTCCTCTAGCTATAGGCAATCTTACTTTTTGAATCTTTCTTCTCAGCCACATAAAGTGGCTAATAGTCAGGACAAAAGTACTTCAAAGTACTTTCACTCATCCAGACCCAATTTAACCGGAGTGACATTATATTCTTTTTCGGTCGGACACATGAGCCTATCTTAGAAGCCCTGTAGGACATTTGGGTTGTCCTCATCAGTCATTCACTGAGGTACGCAACTGGCCTAGCAAACGTTGACCAGGCTTGTCGATAGGTCAGGAATTTGGTGTAGCCTCGGTTCCTTCAATCGACTGGTTGTTTGAAGTCTGTTTTGTTTAGGTCCACTTGGTACCGGCAACATCGACAGCATAGCCAACTTACGTCACGCTACGCAGGCAGCAAGTAGTGCTCCAGCTCATCAGCTCTGTCCGTTAGCTCGTTCAGCCTCCCGATTTTTGTCATTTATACAGGGTGACCAATATAATCACTAAAACCCATCAACTGCCGTCGTTCTGCGCCTCTGTTCGCTGGACGAGAAGGGAGTCCGCAAATCGTGCGTGTATCTAAAATCCGTTCTTATCAATTTCGGCGATCGCCTGCTGAATTTCCCCTTACCATTACTTGAGTGTCTTTTTTGGTTCAAAGGGTACCCTCACATGATGGTGGGAGGACTCTCAAAGGACGGCCAGGGAACCGTCAAGTGACTTTCAGGTGATGTGTAGGTGAAGTTCTTGCTGCTTGGGCAGAGCTTGTCCTAAACTTGACCACCCACTGGCCGGATAGTGGCTAAGGATTACTGTTGAATGTGTGATCATTATGAACTTGCATTTTAACTCAAGGATTGTATCGTAGAAGTTGTAGAGGAATCGTGTTTTTCATTTGGGCTCTGCACTGATTCGGGCTCTACGTTGCCTTGAAGCTCCAAGGTGCTATCCAGAACGAGTGAAGCTTGTTATTCGGTGAATCGAGGATTGCATCGTTGCTCAGACTTTATTCGGACCAGGACTTGTATGTTTTGGTCGTTACAATACTTTCACGTTGCTTCTTGAACGATGCCAACAACATGGAGCAGTATGAAAACTACAAAACCCAACCTCCCTGAAGACGGAAACAGATCAGGTCAGGCCATTACTGGAGCCCGGCAAGTCCTCCGTGATAGACTTTCTGTTTACGGCTCCAGGGTGATCGGCTCTATTCGGCGTAGCTATTGTCTTAAGTCCATCTATCCTGTCAAACTTACGGAACGCCACCTCAAAAGGAAACTAGCAAGGGATTTGGAAGCGCTCAAAGAAAACTAGCATAAAGAATGTCCAAGGGTAAAGCCATAGCTGGAGATTGCCAAGCTCTCGGAGGAGTTAGGAAGAATTGCGTCTAGGCGATCCACAGGCTCAAACGACTGGTAAATAGAGTGCTTTAAAACCTATAAATGCGCACAAGGACGATTGGTAGCGGGTTCAGTTATCCTAATATCCAGGGGAACAAAATGTTAGTAGACAGGACCAAGTCACAAGCTACAGAATTCAGCCTCCAACTATATCATGGACATGGTAGATCTACCAAATGTGGAGCTATTTTCATTCCATGGTCGGCCAGTAATATACTGGAAGTTCAGTCAAAAATTCCACGTACGTGTAACCCCAAAGTTCATGGATGATGGCCAATGCTTGTTGTACCTTCTTCAATACTGTAAGGGTAAGGCATTTAAAGCAACCGAAGTGAGTGTACCGCTTGTAACGTCGTCATACCTTGCTTCGCTGTTTCCTTATTAAACGCATTCTTTGGTCCTTGTACTGCGTGGAACACTTGCACGTTACTCTTATGCTTGGCACTGTACGAATATGCTAACCAGAATGATATTTCCCACTACCCTTGGGAACGAGAAGGCTACCTGGAGAGAAAGTGGCTAGAGTGTATTTGGGAGCGTGCTTGAGAGCGTGCACAAGAGCAACGGTCAAATGGCGACAGCAATTGGCAATCACCGTTTGGTTAAACAATTAACGTGTTAAAAGTATGAACGAAGATGGTTGTGGCTATACGCTACATCCTAGAGAGGGATATCTTAGAGCTTTTGCGAGTGAGGAAATAATTCGGTCTTTCCTACGAGATGATGCAATCATTCCCAAATGGTCGGATGAATGAGCTGAACGCCAGTCGTGTCGACTCGGCAGCACTTTCGTTACTGCCCCTTAGGCCGGAGAGATGCGTGATGGCTATAGAACTGATGAACTATACGTCTGATTTCAACTCGCTGGCGACCGTGGAACAAATATTCCGTGGTCTTCCTTACAACTGGCAGAAAAGGCCGGATGAGAGGGTGGATCGGTTAAAACAGTAGGACCAGGGACCAAAGTTTAACGATCTAAGGGAGTTTATCTTCCACTGTCGGGATCACTCATAGTCTCTTTGATCAACTAAGGGGCCAAACTAAGACAGCTGGCGGCCGAACCAAGCCACTTGCAACCCAGGTCTGCTACTTGGCTCTAGTTGGGCCATAAGCACAATATAGCAGGACAGAAGGGGACATCAAACCTGCCCGATATGCAGTGGGAGACATCCGGCAGCACTGTGCCAGAAAGTCTTGGGGTTAGGCATACCTGCGGGATATGTAGAAGCCCGAGGAAGGAGGATATGCTTCATGTGTTTGAAGTTAAGCCACACGGCAGGTGGATGCAGGTCAAAAGCCGTCCGCGGCTTGGAAAGCTGTGGCGGTCGGGGTCGTGACCCACTTACTATGGCTATGCTGAATAGCTCGGTACCACCCAAGGCAGTGAATAAGAACCACTGCAGGGTAACCAGGATGCAGAGCAGTGGCATTTTCCTTTGACTATGGCCCGTGAGGATTCAGGCCGAAGGTAGAAAGGTTGTTGAATATGCCTTTCTTGACAATGGATTCGGCAGAGCTTGGGTTAAGGCTCGCGAAACAGCCATTTGGTAATCAAGATTCCAAGAGGAGAGATTTGTAGTGCTACCAATAAAGCACTCATTGACGAAGACTAACAAATTTGTTTATTTGAACAATGACCGTTTTTGGTGGCGACACTAGCTCCGCCTGTGTACTTCGTCTGCACGCCGTTGCGCTCCTCCAATACACACGTTGTCCCGCTCCAGCGTTTTCAGTTCTGCTTTGCGCGCTGCCGAGTATATTCGCTATCGTGTCACATACCGAGGACCACGGGCTATAGACTCTGTACGGGAGCAGGTCCTGACTTAACTGAGATAAATCCTAAAGATTTCCAAGACGATCAACGCGGTCGGTGACACGTACAAACCAACCGCAGTGAGCGGCGCGGAGTCAATCAAAATAGAGCAGCTGTATGTACCGACCGAAACGCTCAAGTCCTGGTCCGGGTGAAGCCTGACCAACGATCTAATTATCGATTCACCGACTAATAAGCTTCACTCGTTCTGGATGGCACCTTGGAGCCTCAAAGCAACGCGTAGCCCAAATCGATGCAGAACCCAAATCAAGAACACAATTGCTCTGCAAATTCTACGGTACTATTAGAGAGTAAAAATATAAGTACAAACTCGACCATACCCCTGACAGTGAGTCTGAATCACTATCCAGCCGAAAAGGTAGTCAAAAATAGGACAAAATTTTGTAGAAAGGGGAATAGTTGGCCGAAAAGAGTAAATAAAAAATACCTGTCCTGAAGTCCAAACAAATAGATCATGTTCTCCACGCTTAATCAGACTCAAGGAACGATTTTCTGAGCGTGGCAGCCAAAAATCAGCGTAAACGAGCTGAACGTCTACGGCCAGTCGACGTGAGCGAGAAATTGAAACCGAGGAGTAATAATAAAACTGTCGAATCAGTGCTTCTCACTACCGTGCCAACTGTCCTCAAAGTAATCTCAGTAAGAAAGCGCAAACATAAAAGGAAAAAGTAAGTGCACCAAGCGTAGAATAATTGTCGACCACAAAACAGTGTCACCATGGATTATGTTAAAGAAGGCGGTTCAAAATTGGTCATAGAGCGTAGGAAGGTGAGCAGAAGAGGAAGTTTTCAATCAACATGGACATTAAACTGTATTTCGTTGGTCACTGCCCGTACCCAAGCCTGATTCCGGAGGTGAATTTAGAAAGTGGCCCTACCTGGAAGACCTACCTATCGAGACCGTAAATGGGGAAGTGATATTGCTCGTTAAATGTGATGCATCTGGGGCTCATCGGGTTTTCGGTCAGAGGCTGGGCTGTCGTAAACACCCCTTTGCAGTTCGTACTCTGCTAGGTTCGGCAGTATTTATAGTGATAATAGTAACGGTTTTTTCGGGGACACCGCAGGCATGCTTGATTGCATGACCATCTGACGCAAGTGAGGTCACAAAATGGTTCCTTGGATATTCATTTGAGTAAATGCAGCACAAAGTTGTATAGGTTTTAGTGATTGCTCGAATGAATGCCCGGCAAATTTGAGTTTGAAGGTCAGGTGGACCCATCTCCCCGAAATGGGTAAAATGGGCTCTGCGGTCGAGATACGTGATGAAGTAAAGTGGAAATAAGGCAAAAATGCGCAGTATTTTGGAAAGCATCGATGTAAAGTCGCAAGGGTGAGTAAACTGACAAAGAAAATCGTCGGAGAATCACCAACAAAAAAATTGAAGAATTTTTGGTGATGAAAAACATGCAATTCAACCAATGGCCCAAATGACCCGGAAAAAGGCAGAAATATAATACCGGACGATTTGTGGTGTCCTCTGAGGAGAAGAATTGCGTAAATGATAGAGAGTCCGTTTTACCACTGAATTAATGCTCACTAGTCATCAAGAGGTTGTGGGGAACGCCCCCATAAAGAGGTGGATGTAGATGCCCGAGCCTGGGAATTTGGTGGCGTAGAGTGACGAAAGTTAACAGATCAGTGAAACACGATTCGAATAAGGAGTTCGCTCCAGGTCAGTTAGTGAACATAAGTTGACAACAGGGTGGACAGAGGAGTTGATGTACGATGACCATTTGAAGTCGTATGGGGGTGGTGCATATATGGTAATGTCAAATTCGTATGTGATCGCTTAACGGGATATGCTGGTAAGAGTGTGACATTGGGCATTTGGGAAACAACGGGAGGGTCAGTAACTTGGCATACGTATAGTTCATTTCCAGCAAAGGTTTGGAGAAACTGCATTCGCGGTGGTCTTCGGCAGAGATGCCCAGTCGTGGAGGACTGATGAAAAAATGGCAATACGTAACGGATGGGTAAAATGGTTTTCAACTATTGGTTTATCGAGGGTTACTCTAGGACCAACTGATGAGAAATACAAACTTACAACGAAGTGGGCATAGTAGTGTTTTGTATGTTTAATATCTGACGGAATAAACTGGAAGTAGTAAATCGATGGAAACTTTAAAAAGCGCAGATGATTTTTGTGACCAGATACACTGAGGAAAGTCTAACCTGAGACTTTGGGATGGGAGACAAGATGTAGAAAAAGCACTCTATGGATTGTGCTGCAGGTGGATGAGCATGATATCCTGGTGAAACAGTTGCCGTGGTTCATGGACGAGTGAAAAGTGATACAATTATGGACTTGTCTGGGTTCGTTGGGGAGTAGCATGGTCCCGCTAACTTCGAAACGCCTCTGTCCCAGCCGGTGATATGGATAACTCAGAGCGAATCATCACCAATGGGGGAAAAGCAAAGAATGTATGGTGCGGAATTTGGGGATATGAAACTGCTGGACAAAAGTGTTCCGATGGAGGACGTGGAAGTCAGAAAACTTGAGGGGTCGGGGATACGGCTTATACAAGGACAATTCATGATTCCACTACCACTTTCGAGGAAAGCAGCCGCAGGTTCCAGCGATTTAGGGCCTGGGCGGACGAAGTGGCACAGCACGAAAAGTTGCTTGAAAAACGTTAAAAACTTATGGACAAGCTACACAAAAGCAATGGTTAAAACTGTAGCCCAAAGGATGCGCAATATGAGTACCGATGTGGCAACTGAGTTGTGACCATCAACCTTAGTGGAACCTATCGCACAGCACTGCTGTTAACCCAAAGAAGCCTGAGAAGTTGCGTATTTCCCTGAATTGCGCAGCCAAAAATAAGATACAGTCACTGAACGATGTGCTCTATCAATGCACTGATTTTACAACTGATCTTTTGGGTATACTTTCGTGGTTCTGCAAGAAAAAAGGTGGCCGTTTCAGTGGATATGGGAGGAATGTTCATGCAAGAGAAAGTATCCGAAGGTAATAGAAGCGCCTTATGGCTACTGTGGTTGCCAACAGAAAACTTTTCACTGATGTCGGAGAAATATCATCTGATAGTCAACCATTTCGGGGATTCTTTCTCACTCTCCTGCGCTGACTTTGCTTCACGCAGAGCTGCAAGGAACTTTGGGACAGGCCATGAACAGTCAATCCCACAGACGTAGGATGCAATTCTTATGTCGATGATGGCCTTGCATTCTTCCTTACTAGTGCTGAAGCTACTTCTTTCGCGAAAAAACAACCTAATTATTGATCCGGGCTGGTTTCAAACTAGGGAAATGGGTCTCTTCAGCTCACGAGAGTTTATGACCTAGCCTGCGGACTTTGATGTAGGAGGGGCCAGTTTGGTTAGGCTCCCTCACCAGAATAACACCGGTCAGGTAGCACTGGACGTTCACTGGGATACAGTCTCGGACAAATTCACCTTTCGGTTCCAGTTGCTTCGTAGGCTCTGAGAAGGAGAAGTAAAATGTGGAACGTCAGTTTCCTATTTTACCCACCGAGACTGGTGCCCCTGATATGCCTCCTGGTAAAGCAGTTTCTGCGAAGATCATTGCGATCAAAGTCAGGTTGAGGTAGCCCACCCAGCTCAGAGAATACCGTGTTATGGAATAATGGGGTATAATCTATGAACCTCGTTGGCAAAACGAGGTTATTATTGGTTTATTTCCCAAATGGGTCAAGAGGCATGCATAGGTGCGCGATCATTGGGCAAAGCAACAGTCACAGAGTGAAAAAATTAAATGGCTCAAAACGGAAATAAAGTGGTGATAGTCAATTGCAAACAGTGTCAAGCGGTGTTAAGATGCCCTTAATCATCAGATTTTTGAGCACAATATACCTCAAATAAGCGGCAGTTGTGGAACCGGTATCAAAGTTTGTAAAAGAAAAACGTCGGGACAGGTGATCGAGGAACGTTGCAAGAGCTCCCAAGTGGCGAGCATCGAAGACCGAATACGATTGGGAAGTTCACAGGAATACAATAGGTGTGAGTTATATGCATTCGAAGGATCAGGGAAAACCGCTTGCACGAAACTCAGAACAAGCAAAAAAAGGGTTGGCAGATATCGGTGATTCTGAAGAGAACATTGCCATGGCGGAGTTGCAAGTGTGACCATGGGGGATTGAAGCATGCTGCGGTATCGACGAGCAGCTGGGTTGCTAGGAGGGAGACCACGGCTGAGAGCAAGTCAAACGGTCGTACTATTTTTGCAGGAGCGATCAGGTGCTAGTCGGTGGTTACGGGGTACGGCTCGATTTAGAGTCGCCTCGGTATAGAAACGGTCTTGCCGGTACAAGGTCCCAGTAACCTGCAGCGAGGCACGTTGTGCAATGGCAGGATGGCAATTGGGTAAAATCTGGTAACTAGATTGTATTCACGATAACCAGCAACTGATAAGGTTGCAAATGAGTGGGAAATGAAGTCAGCGAAACAGGCACCCTGCATGATATGTTGCGGCCAAGCTGAACGACTTTCTGATGACTCTGAAATTGAAAAAGGAAGGAAGGTTAGAGTTATGTTCGGCCTGTACATTCACGTATTCGCATACGCAAGCTTGATACACACTCCCCTACAATAATGGATGCACACCTGCAGTCGTGCACAAACGGACACCGTTGACTTTGGTAGTGTTTCGTCCAAAAAGATTGTGGCGCCTGTTGCTCGAACTTGCATTTACGCTTTCGATCGCATATGCTACCGGCCCATGCAGTTGCACACGCTTCGGCACTTTCCGCTGCGCGCAAGTACCGGCGCGTATCATACGTTGCTATAGAATACACTTTTGACGGTACTAGGGCGCCTTCCTTCCGCTTACTGAGGTAGGGTACAACAGGTAGCAGTCTGAAGCGTGCTCCAGTTTGGGTTGGAGCGGGCGAGACACCAGATAGAAGCACGAAAGATAAGAAGGTATGATGGCCATGGGGACAGAATGCGGCAATAGTAAACTCTGTGGTAGTGAGGAGGATAAGGTGTTACAAGAATACATACCTGCGCGCTCGGTTGGGTTGTTGGCAGGAAATGCAGTGAGTTTGCTGGCCGCTTACTGAAAGCGGAGTCCTGGGTATTGTAAACCGGTATTGCTAAAGACCAGCTGCAACGGTTATTCTGATCGTCAGGGACGCGTAGCACGATCAACAAATCCCAAAGTCAGAACAAGAGTGATTTGCTCATTCTACGGTACCGAAAAAAAAGTATACGCATATAAAACTATGTAAAAGTCTGAACTGTACAGTCACAACGTTTAGCAACGAATACCAGAGTCCAGCAAAGGTCACTGTCAGGCACCACCGTCACGACAGTCCGAGTTCGAATCAAAAATATTCCACGGCAAATGTGTAAAATATAAACAAATGTTGGAGCGTGGTGGTTTATACGTGCTGTTTTTGTTCGAGGTTCAACGGGATAAATAGCACAGTCTCAACAACACAAGCGTATGAAAACGGCTGAGGAGGAATCCCACATATACGTTATACCAACTGCATTTGCACTGTGATGTCCAGTGAATGATTGCCGGCTCTGCATTTTCTCAGAGAGCGGCAACATTGGGGGGAACAAGGCTGTGTGTTACACTCGGGATATTGGGGGCTGAAGCTTCACTAGAGGGCAACTGGGTGCCGAGGAGCTTGCTTAGTGAGACCCAACAAGGGATGGAATACTTTGAGTTGCTTATGTTCTATAGAGCATCGGAAACCGGATGCGGAGCACCGGCGTGCGTGGGGCAAGTTCCCGTGGACAGAGCCCCATACTATGTGCTTTTGTGCGGTAAGTTGCGCGTAGCACCTATCGAAACAGTTAATATCCCTAGGCTGGAGTTGTTGGCACCCATCCTTGGTGTTCCATCGAGTGAGTTGGTAAAACGGAGCCTACTAGGTTGTTTTGATACAGCGCACTTTGGCACAGACTCAAAGGTCGCCAGGCACCACATACCGAATACCGGTACGCTTTGTAGACCATTCGTTGCCAAAAGCTTGGCGCTTATTCATCAGTATAATGACGTGTCAGTGGTGGCATGTGCGGTCAGAAGGTAACATTGCTGACCTACGCTCAAGAGGAAACACAGCCGAAGGGGAACTGAAGAATTGGTTGCGAAGACCCTTATCTCTGAAGAATTATGATCAACCAGGAGTTTTATTGTAAGTCCCACCAGATGCGGTGGAGACTAAGAAAGGGTCTGTTTTTCTACATGCGTCTAAACTGCATGCAGGCGTCACCGCCATATGTCCCCGGCACAGTGACTGGTGTAAGCTTTGGAAGGCTGTCGCTTGGCTCATTCGGTCCACCTCTTTCATTCAAATTATGTTTTCCCAAAAAAGCGAGGGCCTGCTGAACGTGGGTAACCTGTCCTCCGAAGACATAGACAGGGCCAGAGTAAAAGCGATAATGAAGGTTCAAAAAATGCCGTTCAGAAAGTTTCTACAGCAGAGACCACTTACAGAGAAGCTATGCAAAGGTGTTCTGAGGTCCTTGTGAAAGTCGTGTCCGGTAATATTACGAGAACTCTTGTGCTATGCTAACTATTATGCTAAACTATGTAGATGACCTATAAAGTCAGACAGCAAAAGGATGCATGGTGACGGTGATAAAATGAAGTCACCGAAGAAAAAAAGCCCTTTGGTATGGATTAACACCCGCTTCTCAAGAGACGGATGGAAACTGGAGACAGGTAAAGATTTGCAGGTAAAAGCTAAAGTGGAGGGAATTTGTCATCAAGGATGCTTCCAGAAGCAGTCAGGAAAGATATATATATATGTAAAGGATTTCAGGAAACCCCGTTCCATGCATTAGCGTCCGTGTTACAAACAACATTTATCATTCGTATGAACTATCTTCGCTGTATTTCCGATTGTTTGTTTTATTTCTCTAAATCTTTGCCACAAACCGGACCCCTACCGTTGCCTCGAGTGAGAGTCGCTCAGCTTAGACTTCGTTGTGACTGTATTTGGTAATCTCATCTTCTGTACCAAGCCTTTTGCTGTAACCCAGCTGCAGTTGTTGATTTGTTGTCCAATTTGGAGCGAAAGAGCCCAGAAGGAACACCATTGAGGTTTGATTATTGTAAAATTAATTAATTTGTTGTATATAATACGTAGCTATTTTGAATGGACTTTGTTTTGAATTGTGTTGAAATTGGTTGCTACGCGTCGCTCGAACGTTCCGGCGGCTGGATTTTACAGCACTCAATATCCTTGGCAATTGCTGAGACATGAAATTACGCAGCAAGTCGGCAAACCGTTCCGAACCAAAAGACAATACCCTGAAGATGAACCAAACCCTTTTGCCCGTAGGTGTTTGTCATGATTTTGCTCAGGCTCTAGCATATCAGGCCGTTCCAGGGTTAGTTCGGTTTCCCACAGAGCTAGAGCTGATCTATTGTTAGCTGAGTTGAAGGATAAGCAAGTTGCAGACAAATTAGAGTTAGATAGGCAACGTAAGCTGCTCCAGGTGAGAAATGAGACGGAAATGGCGAAACTGCGTTTGGTACTCGCTGAGGACGAAGAAAATCTAGTCAACAGAGATAAAGTCAAGGGTGGAGTAATGATCAGTGAACATCTTTCTCGTTATCTAGGTGATGTTTGCCTCGTGCAGAATAATGCACCGCAAACAACAAGCTTGGTTCTAGTGGCGGAACCTGCAGTGGATTATCGTTTGGACTTACCCAGGGTGGAACTGGAGTCATTTGCGGGGTGCTCGTCAACGTACTGGAGGTTTGTGAAACCGTTCGAATATTACGTCGAAGGTGGAGTTCTGGGCGATGGCCAGCGCCTGCTTTATTTGATGCATCACTGCTAGGGACAAGCAAGGGATGCGATTGCCGAATGTGTTATGTTGCCTCCAACACCGGCATACAACAGGGCTAGGGAAAACTTAAAGGATCTGTGTGGACAAGATCATGCAGTGTCTCGTTCACTGATTGACGGCTTACTGCAAGGTTTGAAGCCTCCGGTGGAGGATTCGGATGTCCTGACCAAATTGTCTTTGAAAATGCTGAACTGCGAAGTTTCCCTCACGCAGAGGAATTGCATGTCAGACCTCAACTCATTGCAGACTATGGAACGTATCACTCGAGTGCTACCAACGCGTCTCCAGGATTCGTGGGCTAGGACCGTTGATGATATTTTGGGAAGAGGAGACGAACCGAGGTTCCAAGATCTGCAGCACTTAGTGTCCCGTGAGGCACGGATTGCTCGAAGTAGGTTTGGCAAACTGTCTGCCAATAGCTAGGCTCAGGGGTATTCGCGGTCATCCAGTTGGAAGAATTATGCACAAACCCCGCACTCAGAAGCGACACGGTTTACGCCAAAGCAGGGTAGTACTTTGTTGGTCGCGGCTAATAGGTGTTCGGTATATAATGGAATACACGCACTTGAGGAATGTCGGCAATTCCTGTCTCGTGATGTACCCGGTCGTTGGGCATTGATCAAAGAAATCAAGGCTTGTTTTTTGTGTCTCAAGTGTGGACACCTGTCTAGCAACTATCCTGTTCCCAAACCATGTTCAACATCAGGTTGTCCGAAACGGCACCACCCTCTACTGAATGTTGCACAGAAGCAATGTACCGATCGAGTCACGCGAGATACAACACAAGGGCTGCAGCTGAATAAGCTGGGTACGGACAATGCAAAAAGGCCTGGGCAGTGGACCAATAATTGTGCGGCCACTCTTAGGCCAGAATTTCGGGTCAATTTAGGTGTGCTACCAGTGCGAGTAGACGGACCGGGGGCTCTGTGGAGACCCACTCTCTGCTGGACAGCGGGTCTGATGTGACTCTGATACAAAAGGACATTATGGAGCCGGTGGGCCTGAAGGCATCCCCGACCTCACTTTCTATTTTGACCATAAATTGGACTACCACTTGGAATTCGGGAACAACGGAGCTGCTACTGAACTCACTGTCAGAGAATGATTTCGTGAATGTGGAGAGAGCCTTTTGTGTTGATAGGCTACCAATCCAAGCAGTCCAGTACTGCACAGATGCGGACAATTTATCCTGACCTCACCTACATTGCGTCCAAAGACAGAATCTGGAAGATCCGAGACTGCGAATCCTGATAGGTGCCGACGTCCCAGAAGCACATTGGGCATTAGAGCAAAGATGCGGCAAAAGAAAACAACCTTATGCTGTGCGGACGATTTTAGGATGGATTGTTCTTGGTCCGATAAATCAGGAACCACGATTTGTAAGGACAGTAAACCACACTGAGAAAGGAATCGATCCCTTAGCAGAACAGATCAATCGACTATACAACGCCGATTTCCGCGATGGGTCTGCATCGGAAAACTCTCCTTCATTAGAAGACAAACAGGCCGTTGATATGGTTTCCAATGCCACAACCTGGTTGAACATACACTATGAAGTTGCACTTCCGTGGAGGAATCCTGAAGTGAGACTTCCAAATAATTATATTGTGGCCAAAGAGAGATTGAACGGTTTGAGTAAAAGGTTTGCGCGTGACTCTAAATTCTTTGACAAATACTCTACAATAATAGAGGGTTATGTGCGTAAAAGCCACGCCCAGTTAGAGCCCGACGTACAGCTAAAAATGGGTTTTGAGCCAAAACCACATCAAGCAGTTACAAACCCTAAAAAGCCTAGCAAGTTGAGGGTGGTGTTTGACTGTGCTTCTGCATTCCAGGGACGCTCTTTGAATGATTACTTGCTAAGGGACCGGATACGACAGCAAGCTCAGTTGGAGTGTTGCTCCGTTTTCAAAAGGAAACTGTCGCGTTGGCTGCGGATATTGAGGAAATGTTCATGCAGGTTCAAGTGCCGACGAGAGACGAAGGAGCTCTGAGGTTCCTCTTGTGGGAAGATGGTCGACTAGGTGGTAATCTTTTTGAATATCAGATGAATGCCCACCCATTTGGTGCCACTTCTTTCCTATTTTTTGCAAATTTCGCGTTACGTCGCACGGCAGACGATTGGGGAGTACAGTATGAGGATTACGTCTCCAGAGCAGTGTATAGCAACTTCTATGCAGACGACTGTCTTGTTTCTTTGCCCACATCGGAGAAAGCAAAAGTTTTGCCATCCAGATGAGTGAGTTACTATCACGAGGTGCATCCCGGCCTCATAAGTGGGTGTGTAATCGTAGGTAGGCGCTGGATATTTTACCGAAACCTGAGCTGGCCCATCCTTCGTTGGAAATAGATGATTGCGCGCCTGTGCCGGAGAGGACGTTGGGGTTAGAATGGAACGCAATAGAAGACACGTTCCAGTTTTCATTTGCAATAGGCGAAAAACCTCAAGCGAGGCGTGGCTTGTCGTCTATAGTATCATCCGTATTCGACCCATTAGGGTTAGATTCATCCTTCATTATGAGAGGCAAGGTGTTATCGCAATCACTGTGTCACTTAAAGCTTGGCTGGGACGACTCGATTGGAGAAGAACCCCCAACAATGCTGGAATGAGGGGTTAAGAAGTATGGAACAAATTTGCGCACTCAAAATTCAGCTTTCTGTTATTAGAGGTGAAGCACTGAACGGAGGTCTACAGCTTCATATATTTTGTGACTCTTCTCAAGTTGGCTATGGAGTGGTGGCGTATTCCAGAGTGGTTTCAAGGGATATATCCCCCTACTGTGCCCTACTGTTCTCTGAGTCAAGGGTAGCTCCTCTGAAGACCGTAACGATCCTTCGATTGGAGTAAGCCGCAGCAAGACTGGCCGTTAGAGTCTCTTGGATTCTTATAGAAGAAACTGGAATCAAATATAACACGACTTACTACTGGACGGAGTATGCTATAGTCTTGCACTACAAAAACAACGCTAAAACGGGATTTAGTGAGTGCGTTGCGAACCGTTTGGCTGAAATCCATCAGTAGTCAGAACCCTGGCAGTTGCGTCATGTGAGATCGGGGGCTAACCCTGCGGACTTGGCATCAAGAAGCACAACATCACCGAGTGATACAAGCTCTGGTTCGAAGGTCCTAAATTCTTAATGAACGAAGAAACTTCATGGCCGACCAGTCCTATGGTTGCTGCAGCACCACCAAACGTTGAGCTGAAGCAGCCTTTGAGTACAGTTTTCACAGTGTTGCAGGATACATGGACGGATGCACTTCTAGCTAGGCACTCCAGTTGGTTTCACTTGCTGAAGTCGGTAGCGTGGTTAACCCGTTTTAAAATGTACGTTGCAGTCATGAGAGGCGGGCGCACGGATCTAGGATTGACAACTGGGCCCTTGAAGTTAAACGACATTGCTGAAGCGGAGGGAAATGTTATTCTGATTGCGCAAGCTAAGGTCTATGGCGAAGAGTTAAAACGGCTACGAGACAGGACCAATAACCTACGCACTAACAAATCCCCGATGAACAGGACTCTATTAAAACTCGATCCGATTTTATAAAGTGGAATTATTTGTGTTGGAGGACGACTAAACTACTCCAATCGGCTTCAGAGTGTGAAAACCCCGGTGATACTACCCAAGACTCACCCGATTACAGGCTCGATAATTCGATGGTATCACGCGGTGGAAGGACACGCAGGACCTTCTCAGTTACTCGCGAAACTACGCAAAACTTTGGGATGTACAGGGGGGAGCTGCCGTCAAGCGAGTACTTCGAAGACGTTGGAAATGCCGGAAGCATTTGGCTGTCGTAGGCAAACCGATGATGGCTCCTCTACCAGCCACTAGAGTCCAACAAGGTTGGTTTCCGTTCGAGTACGTCGGAATAGATTACTTTGGCTTATTTGCGGTTAAACATGAGCGCAGCATGGAGAAACGATATAGATGCATCTTCACCTGCCTCCAGATGCGTGAGGTACATAATGAAGTTTCTTATTCTCTAAGCGCGGATTCATTCATTATGACATTACTGCGTTTCGTGTCGAGGAGAGGGGCACCGTCCGAGTTTTTTATTGATAACGGTACAAACTTTGTTGGGGCTCAAAGGGAACTGAAGAACCAAATGGGAAACTGGTCTGGTGATAAGACTGCTGATAGATTGTTGCAACAGGGCGTGCAGTGGAACTTCAATCCTCCACATGCCAGTCACCGTGGTGGCATATGAAAGATCATGGTACGCTCGGTTAGAAGAGTACTTATTTCAGTTTGTGACGGGCTGCCGATGACTGACGAAATATTGTTGACATTCTTTACGGAATGTGAGCGGATAGTAAACGGACGACCCCTAGTGTCTTTGATCTTGGACTGTCGTGATCTGCCAGTACTCACGCCCAATGATCTACTTATCCTGAGGGCGAACACACGAGATATTCCGACGGATTCGTTGCTCGATAGAATGGTTTGTCAGTAGAGGCAGGCGAACAACCTAACATCTGCGATTTGGAAGCGATGAATCAGGGAATATCTTCCACTATTACAACAGCGGCAGAAGTGGACAACTCGAGAACGCAACTTTAGATCGGGAGATGTAGTGCTACTAGTTTCGGAGGCTTTGCCGCGTGGCCGGTGGCTAATAGGATTCATCGAAAGCATCTCAGTTTTTGACGATGGCTTGGCACGAACGGCAACGGTGCGAACTAATGAAGGATTAGTGCTCCGTGACAGTAAAAAGATTTATCTTATCGAAGGCGAACCGGATACTGGTGGTGTAAGTTCAGAGGCTAACTCTCCTCAAGTGGGAGGCGGGTCTTTGGATCTGCCGAACTGGGAAGGACCACTGAGAGTTGATCCACTTGTCCGACTGGCAGCTGATATTGACGGTGATCAGTGTTAGCTATTAGGGAACCGTGGAGCGAGCCGATGCACGAGGCTGACCACACCTAGCGGTGCACGAGAAACATTCGAGTCGGATTTTGGGGGCCGGTATAAAGGAGTTCAGGAAACCCCGTTCCATGCATTAGCGTCCGTGTTACAAACAACATTTATCATTCGTATGAACTATCTTCGCTGTATTTCCGATTGTTTGTTTTATTTCTCTAAATCTTTGCCACAAACCGGACCCCTACCGTTGCCTCGAGTGAGAGTCGCTCAGCTTAGACTTCGTTGTGACTGTATTTGGTAATCTCATCTTCTGTATCAAGCCTTTTGCTGTAACCCAGCTGCAGTTGTTGATTTGTTGTCCAATTTGGAGCGAAAGAGCCCAGAAGGAACACCATTGAGGTTTGATTATTGTAAAATTAATTAATTTGTTGTATATAATACGTAGCTATTTTGAATGGACTTTGTTTTGAATTGTGTTGAAATTGGTTGCTACGCGTCGCTCGAACGTTCCGGCGGCTGGACTTTACAATATATATATATATATATATATATGTATATATATATATATCACACCCGCCTGATTTCAAACTTTGTGGCAAAGGGAACAGCATAATTAGTGAGGAAAGGGTAGGTAGTTCAATACCATGATCTGCTTGTGGGCGCAATTCTGTCAGGTTGCCCAAGCCAAAGCAGGGGAGTTCCTCAGGGGCCCACAGTCAGATACTTTAGCTATCTGAAGCCTGACCCGCAACACAGTGGGAAGAAAATTGGGTTCCGTAACCCCATGGGGCCGGTGACTGTATGCTCAGTTCACACGCCCTCCGGATGGGGCCAAACAGCCTAGGTGCGCAGTGCTCTTCTCCGCCACAGATGCCGGTGAGCATGCCGTTGTAGGCCTCATGTTCCAACCGTGGTTGGTGTAGGAAGGGGGTTAAGCCATTTTCCCTGACTGAGTGTTAACCAGCCAAACCGTTGAAAAGCACCGAGCTTGCCCTGCCGCCCCCGCCCTTCAGTGTGAACACCTCAGCCACGAGACGGCATCGAGTAGGACTTCCTCAGCAGAGGCTGTGTTAGAGGCACGGTCATTTGGGAGCATTTCAAGAGGCTTTCAGGATGAGAAGCCTTCTGGGAGCCTGAGACACCCATCCCCGACCGTACTGAGGCATTGGGATGTTAACGTTATGAAGCAATATTGTTCGTGAAAAAGTGTGGACACAATTTTTCAAGTATGGTCAAAATACCTTTTTGTAGATTGGCAACCGTGCTGCAGGTTCCCTGGAGCGAAAGGTGTTAGCCAGCTGGCTAACTTCATCAGACGCTTCTGCTGCCTTGGAATTACTTTGCGAACCGGGCTCAGAAGATTTGCGCACGTTTACTGCTTGTTCCCCTATCCGCTTCCCCCTGGATTGTGAGTTGTCCTGGCATATCTGTATCCCTCTCATCCCTTGCTTGGCGGTTGATAACAGGTACCTACACTTCTCTGCGTTTGGAGTTAGGTGCCACTTTTTGTCCACTCATGGATTCGCAGCCGACCCCATGTATGCTCCAATCCGAGGGATTTCCCACAGGCTTTAAGTCGCCAGCGAACGGGATGCTAGTGCTCAGTATTTACCGGGTTAAGTCGTTCGTGTAGGCAAGAAATAGCAATGACCCTGGCACCGACTCCCGTGGTACCCTACTTCAGACCTTAGCCAGGTCCTATCTGCCATCTCCTACCCGAAGGTGAAACGATTTATCACTCAAGTGGGACTCTATCCAGCGCAAACATTCTAGGGACAACAGGTGGCAAATGTCGGTGAGTTACAGGGAAGAAAGACTTCTGAAGGCCCAGGTAGCAAACTTCGACCAGCTCATCCCTGTCCAAACGTGTTAGCATCTCGTCCAGGAAAAAAGACAGGTTTGACAAGCATGATCGGTTCTCTATGAAACCATCCTGCCTTTTCGACAACTGATCGCCTTGCATTAGATGAACCATAGCTTTGTTTCACAGGATCTTTTCGGAGACCCTAAGTAAAACCGAAAACGGACTTACTGGTCCGTAATTTACGGCATTTTCCCTCGACCCACCCTTATGAAAGGGGAACAACCCTGGCAATCTTCCAATCCAAAAGAAGTGTGGCTATTGCCAAGGAAGTCGATCAATGGGGTCAGGGGTTCAGCTATTACTGCTTCCACTCGCTTAAAGATGGCAAAACGCAGGCCATCTGATCGGGCTGCCTTGTTGGCGATCAACATTCTGAGAGCCTCCGCAACTAGATCTGAATACATCAGGAAGTCATTCTCTCTTGCTGCCGTCTGACTTCAGTTGCGAATAACGTAGCCCCCTGAGTCCAACTTACGTACCCGACTGAAATGAAATTTCAGTATTTGCGCCCTATAACCACTTGTTGTGGCTTGCTGCTCGCCATCTCCAACCACGCGTCCCAAGGTACCTGTCAGGGCTGACTTGGATTACACATAGTTGTGATACGCCTTTGGACTGGACTTGGCCTCAGTCGCTAGGGTCAGCTCATAACTTGATGGACAATTTTCTGTATCCTTAGGGCCCTGCTTCAAGCTTTCTTGGACGGCAGCAGTTTTCGTGTCTACCGGATTGCTTAAACAAGTTTAATGCCCCTTTCTTCTTTTTTGCCCGCTCTGCCTGGCACCTCCGCCATGGTGGCTCGCCGTGTCCGAACAGTGAGCAAGGAGCGAAAGCCTTATTTACAGCTTCAATATTGTCTCTTCGGAATGTTCATCCTTCTTTCAAAATACCGTATTCGTGGTCCCATTTTAAGCCCACCGTTGCAATGACCGGGGCTTGGATATTAGTTTTGTCAGTGTGGCCTTCTCCTTATGGGAAAAGCAGTCAGCTTGGTCCTCACTGAGATCCTTATAGTGCCATGATCACTCTTATCTGAAGGAGCAGTTACTTTCAAATTTCCTGTCATATGGTCATTTGTCGACAACAATGTTGAGTGAGCCAGGAGTTTACTCTAGTCTCCACCTCGTCGGCTCCTAGACATGCTGTATCAGGGCTGGGTCAAGGATGAAGCTCAATAGTTGGGCTTCGAATCCACATCACGGAGTCCACATGGATTCTCGGTTTCTTGGGTGGCAGCTAAGATCCCCAGCTATCCTTACCTTTCCGTCCCCGGATGCTTCTTTCTGCCTACATGCCAGAAGCACGAGTCCTCAAGGATTTTCTTCTGACGAGCTTTTGTAGACGCAGATAAGCCTCAGACCATCAGCGCCTTGATTATTTTTCTAAACAAAACTCCTTGAACATTGCCTGTTAGAAGGATTTCACCCACCGGCTGTTTGTAATTCAGCGCAATGAGCATTACCCCACCTCTTTCTGGCCCATACAACCTGTCCTCCTGATGAATACAGAAGCCTCGGGGTTGGTTCATGACCACTTCATTCATACTCTTTGGTCTCGTCCTCTGCAAGCTCCCCCCAGTCGTTCCCATTGCTGCAAGCTTTGATTCCAAGCGCTCATACCGTGCTCTGGTTTCCGTGGCTTGCATGTGGATCACCCGGAAGTTACTCCAGAATGCCCGTCCAGATTTCGCCCCTACAGATGAGAAAACGGGCTATGAAGGGACTGTCATTCTAGCGATGGATGAGACAGGGAGTAAACGACCCAAGGTTTCAAGCAGCGTTCCCGTTGGTAGCTTGGGTAGCTTGACCTTCAGATCCCTCTGAATTTGATCTGCAACTATTGCTGTGGTGCCAATATCCCCAACTTTGGCTTTGCAGGTGGTTTCAGGTTCACCCCTGCCTCGCCCTCAGTCCAAGGGCTTACTTCCCTAGATACTGCCAAGAGCCTATCCCTGTGTCGTGGGTTTATGAATTCTACCAGGACCGGCCTTGGTTCCCCCATTTACCCAGCCCAAGAACTGTTTCGAGCCCGATTGTCCCTGGTGACCTTGCTATTCTCAGTGGATTACAAATCGTGCTCCTTACTTCGTTATGGTGAGCATCGGCTACCCTGCACATCGGTTCGCAAATGGCCTTAACAACTACATTTCGGTGTCACCCTAAGGCGATACCCGAAGCAGCGGTTAGTTGGCTGAAGGCTCCGTAAATTTGTCTGCTTTGGCCCTCAAGCCGGCAAGCTCTATTTCTGAAGACTGGGAATTGCTTATGTTCGTTATGCAGACTAAAATCCTTATTTGATAGGTTCCCATATTTCTGGTGGTTCCATTCACAACAGGCATCGCACATGTTACCGGTACCTACCTAATCTACTGATACTAGGCTTCCGGACCGGTATAGCTCGGATAGTGTCATTAATCTGCGCCCAGGTGGTAACTCACCTCAAACCATATTGCACAGTTTACGAGGAAAAGGAGAGAACGACCATCTACCAAGAACAGGCCCCGCTGGGTCTGAATACTCCAGTGTAGGAGAGGGTACCGACTCACGTAATGCAGTTCTTCCCCGAAAGTCACGAAAGGTCCTGAACTCACTTTCTCTTTCCCGGACCGCTATGCTCGTGTCTGTGTATGTTGCCCCCCACAGCAGTTCGGTTCAATCTATCGCGCTGCCTTTTCATAAGTTAATGAATTCTGGTTCACAATTTTTCCCGGTCTCAGCTCCTTCTCGCTTCTTCCTTTTTGAGTGTTAGGATTGGCCTATCTCTTTTCATCAAACCAGGTCGCTTTTCTCGCGAAGAAAACTTGGCCCGCGCCTTTCATTTCTGATCTTCAGTCCCTTCCATTTTAAGCACCAGCTGCCA
The DNA here is from genome assembly GCA_948099385.1 of Fasciola hepatica. Classification (NCBI taxonomy): domain Eukaryota; kingdom Metazoa; phylum Platyhelminthes; class Trematoda; order Plagiorchiida; family Fasciolidae; genus Fasciola; species Fasciola hepatica. Next base: position 10,917,003 of record CANUEZ040000111.1, on the reverse strand, counting down.
TTCACTGGTGAGTCTCTTAGAGCCAAACTGGGAACTATGTTCTCAGTGGTTTTGTCAATCTGTGGAGCATTATGCCTCCCAAAATAGTCAAGGATGTTGCTTCCGTTTGTCTGGTTTTTGCAAAGGTTGTTTGTCTTCACGGCAAATCCTTTATGTGTGATGGGTGTGCTAGTTGGATCCACCATGAGTGCTCTGAAGTGGGCGTCGACCTTTACAAAGCACTGGATAAATGCCATGTGAAGTTGCTCAAGGTGTTTCGCGTACAATTCACTGAGCTTTCAACAGCTATGGCCCGCAATGTAGTCACCGATGATGGTGCCTCTCATCAAAGATAAAAGTTATTCATCGTCATCTTCATCAACTTTTTCGTCGTCGTTGTTGCCACCGTCCACTTGCTTCTCATCGCCAGTAGTATTAGCGGTGGCAGCAACAGCATCATCGCTGTCACCATCTTTGCCAATGCCACCATTGTCACCCTCATTGCCGTCGGAGGAGGAAATGTTACCGGAGGTTGTGACTTCCAGTAGCTTAGCAGTTTCCAGTGTACAGATCCCTTCTTCTGTTTCCGCTGGATCTGAGATTAGGTAGTTTACGGTTTTCGGGACGAAAAATGTCGGTCGTAGGACAGCCGACACCAAGAAGAGGAACTTGCCGTCCCAGGAAGGAGCAAGGTTGATAGCCGCTGCCAAACCGGCAGCCTTCCATCCATCGGTCTCTGAGTTAACGACAGTCCCTGGTCATAGATATTCTCGGAGACAGGCGTATGGGTCAGGAGAGGTCACCTCTGTAGGATCGGTTCTTGCTGGTGGTTGGAATTGCGGGAGCATCGTTGTCGACCCCTCAGCAGCGTCTCGATCACGACCTTCTGCGGTTACAGAATGTACTCAAAAGTTGCTCTTTGCCAGTAGCGAGAATCAGGCTGGACATATACACGTAAAAACGGCTTTTCGTTCAGACAAGATACACAATAGTGGGGATCCTCGAAACTCTGACGATTGTTCTTTCTTTTTGCGAACAGGCACAAGAGATTTTATGACTATCGCCGCCTCTGGGAGGTGTTACGAACGTTTGAGCAATGCGTAGCCAAATTCGCAACGGATCCCGAAATCAGAAGGCGATTATCCGTGATAATTCTACGATATTAGATTATTAAAATAAACAATGACGTAAACAATATACAAACCTCAATAATACGATCACAAAGTCTCAACAACGAGAAACCGAATAGCAGCGTGTGAGCAGACAGCACGTGCGTCACGCAGGTCCTGAACAAGGATGTGCCAAAATAGCGCTCTGGGCGCGAACAAACAACAATTGGTCCAGAAAAACAACCAGTTCGTAAAGACAAGTCAATAGTGTATGGAAATGAGTGATGTTGGGAAAAAACACTGAATCGCGAGGGTTCAAGGGGGATTTTCCACGACCGGCTGTTACACCGCCCACCAAAATCCTCCTGAATCCTTAGCAGAGTCAAAGGTTCGGTATAAAGGTACTGATTCTTCCTACCTGCCTAGGCCCTGCTGTCAATGCGCGCGTCTAATGCTCGTCGTCGACGTTCTACTACTGGTCGCACCTAACCCATTGGCTACATAGACGTGAGGCTAGTCTACATCTTCCACAAGACCAAATGACCGATGGCGGGCGTGAATGGTCACATAGACGTTGTCCTCGTAAGGGGCCGTCCGGTCCTGTATGTACGCGCTTAAGTGTGTGTGTGTGTGCGTGTGTGTGTGTGCCGGGGTTACAATGAAATCACAGTTATGACTACACATCAAAGGAGGACTTTCTGCAATGTCAACAAAAGACCGCGTGGCAAGAAAACGAGTAAATGTAGCATGCATGTGTGACCTGAGCTCCACTACTTCGACATGTGCAAGGGGCATTCGGTAGCGTCAACAAAAGGCGAACAAAGAACACTGTCACATGTATGATGGGTTTACGGGATGTAGAGTGCGTCGTGCCTGCGTGTATGTATCGGGATGTATAATGGAATCGCACTCATCACCACATATCGGAAAGAACCTTCTGTAATGTCAACGAAAAGACCGCGAGCACCTTAACGTGTTCGACGGAGATTGTGTGGTATATATGGTGTTTCTTTATCCACCTCGATTACTGGTGTGAAAAAGGTTTACTAGGCCACAGGGTTATCAGCTCCTCCGTCTTCGCTCTCGAGTAGGTTAATACTGCGTATGTCACGAATGAGCACTCCGTTAGCTGTCTTCACCTTCACCGTTCTTATCATTTCGTCGGTGCTTTTGATGGTTTCCGTAACTACTCCCAAAGACCAAGCGCTGAAATGTGCGCGTTCGTCGGCGATCATAACCACGTCCCCAACTTTGAATGGTCTTGTTTTGGCCAGCCACTTCTGTCGAGTCTGCAAAGCCGGTAGGTACTCCCGTAGCCATCGCCTCCAGAAGACCTTGGCCAGATAGTTCGCTTGCTTCCACCCATGGAGGTAGCTCCCACGAAGGTTTACCGGCCCTTGGAAACCCTCGTTCGACCTTAGCGTCAATAAGTCGTTTGGGGTGAGCGCCAGGTGGGTGGGGTCGCCGTTCAATACTGGAACCAGGGGGCGGTTGTTCAGGATTCGCTCCACCTCAGTCATGACGGTGTTCAGGGTCTCGTCGTCGGGCGGCTGCTGCTCCATGATTGACAGCAATATCCGTCTGGCGGACCGGATCATGCGTTCCCATATGCCGCCTCGGTGACTGGCCTGTGGGGGGTTGAAATGCCAGCGTATGCCGTAGGCCACGGTTCGATTCTGCAGTTCGTCCCTGTTTATGTTCTTGTGCCAACGCTGCAATTCCCGGTGAGCGCCCACAAAGTTCGATCCATTATCTGAGTATATGTCGGCCGGTACGCCTCTTCGGTTGATAAATCTTTGCAAGGCCCGTAGAAACGAATCGGTCGTCATCGAATGTGCGACTTCTAGGTGCACCGCACGTGATTTCATGCACGTCATGATACATCCGTATCGCTTTTCTAATCTTTTCCCGCACTTGATCCACAAGGGCCCGAAATAGTCCAACCCGGTGTCACTGAACGGCCACCAGCCCGTAGTTACCCTGCATTCTGGTAGCGGGGCCATGAGTTGTTTGCCTGCTGTGGCATTGCGTCTCCTGCATTGCACACACCGTCGGATCACGCGTTTTACAGTCTCTCGTCCTCTCAACAACCAAAGACGCTTTCGGATGACGCTCGTCACGTGACTTTCCCCGGCATGTCCCTCTACGGCGTGGACGTGTTGAATCATTAGCTCTACTACGGGTTGTCCCGCAGGCAGCAGTATAGGATACTTTGTGTCGACGTTCAGGTGGGCGTTGGTCAGCCTACCATCCACCCGCAGCAGTCCGTTGATGATTTTGGGGTTTAAACGCTTCAGCTCGCCTCTTGGAGATGGCATGTCTTCATTGGTCAGCCCCACTTCTTCCGCCCTCTTGAGTTCTCGGGCGAAAGCCTCGCGTTGTATCATTCTGAAAATATCGTACTCTGCCGCTTGTAGCTCATCGGGACCTATCGGGCCGACCGGTATCCGACCTGAGGGCCGTAGCCCTTTCATGACTAGTAAACTTATCTTGAACCTGGTTAACCAAACTAGCGAACGAAGCGTCTTCATCCAGGAAGAAAACCTGACCAGTCGCGATAAAATGGGCGACGCTTCGACGACGTTGGTTGCTATCACTACGCCTTTGATCTCCAGTTCCAATTCCGTAGGGGGTTTTAATTCGAACACGGGCCAGTCCTGTTTGGGCAATCGCAGAAAGTTCGGCCCTCTCGTCCACGTGTCCAGTTGCCTGAAGTTGTTCGCACCTCGAGAGCACAGGTCGGCCGGATTATCGCCAGACCTGACATGACTCCACTGGTGCGTGGCCGATTCATCGTGGATAATCGTGAGCCGGTTAGCAACGAAAGTACTAAACCGGCTCCGTACGTTGTTAATGTAGTAAAGTACTATCGTTGAATCCGTCCAGAAGCTCACCGACAAAATGTAGAGATCGAAACATCTCTTCACAGCTTGCACCACCCTGACTGCCAACACGGCTGCGCTGAGTTCGAGGCGTGGGATTGAGACCGACTTCAGTGGAGCAACGCGGGCTTTGGCGAACAGGATCCTCGTGGTATATTGTCCATCTCCTGCGCACCATCGTCCGTACACCACAGCTCCATAACCGACTTCGGATGCATCGGAAAAGGCATGTAGTTCTCCAGTCCGTGTCGTATGGCCAGGGGTCAAACATCGTGGTATTCTTATGTCCCCTAATTTCTTCAAGGTGTTCAAAAATTCCTCCCAGTCCAGCCGGTCCCCTCGGTCCAGTGACTGGTCCCAATCAACTTTCTTACGGCACAGCCGCTGCAGCAAGATCTTTTCGGGTAGCAGCCATGGTGAGACGAAACCGAGCGGGTCGAACAAACTTGAGACGGCAGATAGTATGCCACGACGGGTTATTGGCAGCTCGGGAACGTTCAGTTCGAAAACAAAATCGTCCGTTTCCGCGTCCCATTGTATCCCTAAAGTGCGCTCGATAGGAAGTGGGGAGCCGTCCAAATCTCTTACCCTTTCGGCCTTCTCGTGATACGGGATGACCTTCAGCACTTCCGAAGCGTTCGACATCCATTTAGTTAGATGGAAGCCACCCTCTTCCAGCAATCTCGTCAGACCCCTGAACTGCTCTAGAGCTGATTCCACATCATCGAATGACCCAAGGTAGTCGTCGACGTAGAAGTTCCTGCTGACGCTTTCTACCACCGTCCGATGTACCAGATCGCCATGTTTGTTCGCTGATTCTCGGAGGGCGTAGTTGGCACAAAATGGTGACGATATGGCTCCGAAGGGGTGGACGGTCATTCTATAATTCACCACTGCGTTGTCCCGGTCGCTCCCTTCCCACCACAGGAAACGCAAAGCATCTCGTTCTCCTACCGAAATCTTCACCTGATGGAACATTTCCCTAATGTCGGCAGACAAAGCCACTTTACCCACTCTGAAACGGCACAGAACATCGATCAGTGGTGTGGTCCAGTCAGGCCCCTGTAGTAGGCGATCGTTTAACGACTTGCCCTGGAACTTGGCCGCACAGTCGAAAACCACGCGCAGTTTATTGGGTTTTTTGGGGTTGATAACCGGATGGTGAGGCAGATACCAGATACCCCTTTTGCTGTCGGTGTTAACAGGCACCCTTTCAACGTAACCGAGGTCCTCGTTTCGCTTCATCAAATCCGCGTATCGTTCCCACAGATTCTGGTCTCGAATGAAGCGTTCTTTTAGTCGTAGTAATCGTTGGAGAACATAATTTCTGTTGTCAGTCCACGGGTCGACCGGTGTGCGCCATGGGAGGGGAACCTCGAACTGTTTTTTGAGGCCTCTAGAGCCTTGCCGCACCGTTTGTAGAGCGAAGTGATCCTCTTGAGACAACGTCGGTCTTTCGTCTCCAATGTCATGAAACTCCTTTTCATAAAGCCGTTGCAGATGATACTCTATGCGGTCCGTTTCGGCGGATAAGTAATTCACGGAACCGCGTACCCCTACTGGACCGTATAACATCCACCCCAGAGCCGTGTGTACGGCATAAGGTGCCTGGCGGTCGCCCACTCTTTGGTCAAGCACCCAATGCGCCTCTGGCACGTCGCATCCGATGAGGAGATCCACCTCATCATCTTCCCAGTCTACGACGGTTACATCCTGCAGGTGGGGCCATCGAGTCAAGATTGCGTTCACCGACCTTGGTGCTCGCATGGGAAGATCCGCTAACGTGAATGCCTCCGTTGGTTCAATTTCCTCGTTAGTGTCTAGAGAGATGAGTTGCAGCCTTAATCTACCGGCAGTCATTACCTGTGTTCCGCCCACCGTGCTCACTGCTAACGACGTCGCACCTTTAGCCAGTTGGTGTTTGTCGGCAAACCGCTCTTTCACTAAAGTGGTGTCGGATCCACTATCAACGAAAGCCAACGCCTTGACTATCCCAGTCGGAGTCACTACTCCCACGGCCACTACGCCTAAACGTACCGGTTTACTGGCAGATTGTGAAGTTGAACAGATCACGCTGGGCTTGGCACTCGCCTCGGATATGGTTACTCTCGCCTGATGCAGCAGCCGATGGTGTCTGCCCGTGCAGCCCTCGTAACCACATCGATTCCTTGTTCTACAGGCTGCTGCCCGGTGCGTGGTGTTGAGACAGATGAAACATGCTCCTGCCATCCTCGCCATTCCCCACCGTTCGTCTATTGTGGCATTGCCGAACTTGGGGCATTCTGGTAGGCCATGGCTAGTACCACAGGATCTGCAATTTGGTTTCGCCGTAGCATCTCGTGAAATGACGTGTGTGTTGGTCCAAGGCTGGTACTTTGGATGTTCCCGTACAGGGGTTTGGACTTGGCTAGTACCGGGCTTGTTTGCTCGGTTGCTGTCCCGGATGAGTCGGCCGAATCTGATGTCAGCTATCTTCGTTTGCCTGTCTAAGTATTCAGTCAGGTCTTCGAAGTTGGCTTCTCTGTCGCCTCGGCTTATCCGTTCAGCTTCTTCCGCCCACCGACCCTGTAGTTCGGGAGAGAGGTGACGGACTATGCCTTCCAAAGTGTGCATGGCGTCTAGGTCAGCTCTGTAACCTAAATGGTCGAGGGCTATTGAGCAGTTCTGCATCTTGATCACCAGGTCGGCCATGGTGTAGACGTCGCCCTTGGTTTTCTTTGCCTCTGCCATCACGCCCTCTATTAGGTTACGGGCTACTTTGAAAGGTTGGCCAAACAAGTCCCTCAGAATCTTTCTTGCCCTAGTGTAGCCTTGTTCTGGATCGAGCATGGTGCATCCGTCGATAGCTTCTCTTGCTCGGCCTCGGCAGTAGAGAGTAAGGTAAAGAAGCCTTTGCCCAGGGTCGGTTACCTTGTTTTCAACGAACGTCTCGAACTGTTTGACAAACTTGCAATATTGCTCAGCTCGCCCGTCGAAAACCGTTAACTCCACTCTAGGCAGATCGATCGATGGTGGTTTGTAGTCGGCGACCTGCGTGGGGTTCCCTACCTTATTGCACTCTAACCTATCGGAAGTGTCGAAGTCACTGGTCCTATACTCTCGCTGTTTCTGTGTACACTTCTCTGCTTCATGCGCCTGTAGTCTGGCCGAAAGTAACTGTTTCTCTAGTTCTATTATTCTCAGCTTATATAAATCAACGTCCTTACGATCAATATTGCTTTCAATAACACATGAGCTAGCACTGACAGGACTAGGCGATCTAGCATTAACTAAAGAATCATAAGTACCCAAAACCTCCCCAGAGACTTGCCGTATTACTTCCTGTCCGGGTTCGACTGCCTTTGATCCTTTCCTTGGCATTTTGCGTGAATTTTCCTCGTTCCAAATAGATCTATTGAGTATTGTTACGAACGTTTGAGCAATGCGTAGCCAAATTCGCAACGGATCCCGAAATCAGAAGGCGATTATCCGTGATAATTCTACGATATTAGATTATTAAAATAAACAATGACGTAAACAATATACAAACCTCAATAATACGATCACAAAGTCTCAACAACGAGAAACCGAATAGCAGCGTGTGAGCAGACAGCACGTGCGTCACGCAGGTCCTGAACAAGGATGTGCCAAAATAGCGCTCTGGGCGCGAACAAACAACAATTGGTCCAGAAAAACAACCAGTTCGTAAAGACAAGTCAATAGTGTATGGAAATGAGTGATGTTGGGAAAAAACACTGAATCGCGAGGGTTCAAGGGGGATTTTCCACGACCGGCTGTTACAGTGGGGATCCTCGAAACTCTGACGATTGTTCTTTCTTTTTGCGAACAGGCACAAGAGATTTTATGACTATCGCCGCCTCTGGGAGGCAAGGCTGCCCGACTACTGCATGACCCGGAGCCAGAGGATCGGAAGAAATTTAAGCAGGCTCGCACTAAACTCCGAGAAAGTCGCGCACACTGTGCGGACAATCTGTACGTGCGGGATTCTCGGGAAATGAAAAGGACACTGCGGGTGACGAGGCTGCCGCTGACTGAAATGAGGTTACCAGCTTCAGCCCAAGAGGGCGCTCTTTTGTAAATCTTAGTCAGTGTCGTGAGTGGACGAACGGCAGATGTGGTCCTGAGCAATTTTAGGGGGCTGTTGAACAAGCGCGAGGAACTGAAAGTGCTTGCAAAATCCCGCAGACCTGCAGTTATATTCCTGGCTGGGCCTCGGTTGCGTGAAGAGTTTCCGGATATCGGAGTTGCCCTGCAGGCCTACTTCACTCTTCGTTCTGACCAAACTCAAATCAAAGGTGCTGGCGGCATAGAACTTACATTAAAGACGGCATGCTTGCTCACCTTCCTGATTGTGTTTCGGATCCCCAAAGGCTTGGAGAAACACTTTCGTGTGGGGTGAAATTAGTGAGTAGTGGATCCGTTGTTTCGTGACATTTCCACAGGATATCTGCTGCAGAGCCACCGGACATCCTGGAGTTCTTGAGGCGATATGGATCTGGCGGTCACTGTCTCGTTCTAGGTGACTTCAATGTGCCCCATATCAACAGGGTTTTATCCTGCTCTACTACAGCAGCTGAAAACATCTCCCGAACTCTCTTTACCACGGCATGTGGCTTGGCGCTGTACCAACATTTATCCCAACCAACGCGCTTCAAAGGTAGGCAGTCGTCCGTTCTCGACCCTCTTCTCAATCCACGGATGTCGGACACCTCCAGCATTGATATCCTGCCTACTTCAGGTTCAGGTGATCGTGCTGTTCTGTACATACACTGGAGAAGCAGCGTCCAAACATCGACTAGCCTACACTGTGGACCAAGCGTTTGGTTTATAAGCTTCGAAAATTTGAAAAGCTGCTCGGACTATGATTTGGGAGCACGACGATCCTGACAACGTGAACACAGGCTGGAGTCGTGTCCGCGACGGGATACTTTAGTTGGTTGATCGCTTCGCTCCACCACACCGCTAGCGTTCTCGTGCACATGGGCCTCCGTGGTTTGATAGAGAATTTCGATGCCTGCTCCGCAGGAGGAATCGTGTATGACAATGGTATCAAAGGGCCGGTGACGGCTACACGGTATACAGACACGTACGAAATCATTGTTCATCCATGAAGGCAACCAAACGAAGAAAATTTGAGGAGAGTTTGGCAGCCGACCGCTTCAGGGCACGTATACGGTTGTACGCGTATCTCGAAAGCTGCATGAGAGCGACGCCAGACATACCAACCTTGGTGCAGGCTGGGATCGTTGCTTACTCTGACGGGACTAAGGCTCATGTCCTGGCACGGCACGGCGTTTCAGTGTATACAACGGATCCTGCAACAACCCTTTTGCCCGGTTCGCCTTTTTCGGAACCCTTCGGCCTGCCTTGTCATTTTTTTTGGACGAAATTACAGCGCAGCTACGATCTCTCAAGTCTCACCTATCAACCGGCCCCGATGAAATTCACCCTCTAGTGTTAAGTGAACTATCCGTCGTCATTCCCTCAGAAATCACCAGGTTGTTCAACACCTTGCTTGCAGCAGTGCAACTACCGGATGACTAGACAGCAACTATTATTCTTCCGCTGTTCAAAGGTGATTATTAAACTGCGGCTGTTAATTGCCGTCCTGTGAGTCTAACTTGTGTCGTCTGCAAGATCATGGAATATCGCATAGCCAAGCAGGTGCAGGAATACACATGGGAAACCATCACCTGTTCAGTTGCCTAAGACAAGTTTTCCGGAAATCCCGATCCCACTTGTCGGATCTTCTGCCTTCTCGTGAGCGCTGGTCTATAGTGAAGGCTAAGGGATATTCCACGGACGTCATCTTCGTGGAATTCCTCAAAGTTCTTGATAAGTTTCAACATGACCCTCTCCTTCGGAGGCTCAAAATAGTGGAAACAGCTGCTCCTTTGCTAAGATGGAGTGGAGATTTCCCAAGTGGACTGCAGTTTGCTCTCAGGGCCTCAGCCACCATCTTCAGGTGGTACTCAGCGACCAGCGGTGTTACCCGGGAGCTTGTTCTTGAACCTTTATTGTTTCTCTTTTACATAAGCGACCTTCTCTCAGTTTTTCATCTCACTGTCTCCTGTAGGCGGATGATCTGAAACTTTGGGGCCCACCTAGTTCGGAATGAAACAGCCTTATTCTACAGGAAGATCTAAATGCGTTTTTGCGCTGGCCTTATAAGTGGATGCCGCCTCCAAATCTTTCGAAGTGTGTTCGCATGTGTGTGGGTCTCTTCCAGCTACTAGTGAGCTGCCGTTTGTCTGGGAAACCTGCTACGAACCATAAATGGCGGGCCTAACTTCAAGTTTTGCTGTCTCCCTATTGGAAACCAAAAATCACACGGACAGTGTGTGCTCCTGCCTGGAGAATCCTTGGCCCCATTCGTCGATCGTTTTGGAACCTACCGTACAACGCTGTCCGTATGCTGTATACTTTCCGATTGCTTCCTAGGCTCGAATACGGTTATGCTGCTGCTTAGTCATGTACAGCTGCAGAATCATCCAAGTTACAGAGCGTGCAGCGGTCTGCCACCCGTCTTATCTCTGGACTACGTGGTGTCAACTACAACGGACGCCTTGAAGAAACTGGTTTGTTTCCAGTGGCCTGTCAGCGGACGTTTGGCGATCTTGTCTTCATCCCTTTTATCATCCGGATTGTGCTGGGAAAAGAACAGCAAACGGATTTTTCGCTCCGTGGACCATGTCCTATGGACTGGCACTAAATAACACTGGTGAAGAGGCTTTCTACTGGTTTCCTCTCTGGTCTACTGCCAGTTCCGGAAGGCCACAACCGTTGGAAATCTTTACCTGCTGATGTAGTGGAAGAGGTGGGCGGCAAAGCATTCGAGTGGAAATCTTCCCGGCATTTGTTAGGGTTATGGAGTTCTACTTGTTCTTGAGTTCCTGCAAACAAGCGCATCGTGACTAAGCTTATAGGGATGACTTCCACTGTCTATAAGTCGGATAAAAGATGAATGAATGAATAATTATTGCTGGAGCACTACCAGAACGCGGCGTAGCTTAGACCATGCGGTCAGGCCAGGTCGGGTGGCAGGACCTGAGGTTCGAGCCGATAGAGTAGTCCAGATTATTGCACCACTCAGCTTCCAAATGAATCCCACGCGGCTGCGCCTTCTGTGTTTGCGCTGTACTTCGTCGTTTACTCTATAGGTGAAAACAGGGTTTGTGCTGAATTCGCTGTCAGGAAGGAGTAGCAGTCCCATGGTTACGAACTGGATCTTGTTCCATATCGAGCTACCCAAGGGCGTGACAAGTACAGACAGTGCTTAGATAAAGCTGTGACAATGGTAATTTGCGGAATGGGGAGGATAGGATGAGGAGATGGTGGAGAAGGGATGGTGGAGAGAGTCAGATATTGGTAGAACACTGGTAGAAAGTGGTGACAGAAGGAGGAAGGCACTGCCTCAAGTACTGTTACTGAATGATGTAGATTCAAATGTTCTGAAGGAACAATTCAGGCCAGCAAATGTCCGGCCATGCTAGAAAGCCTGCCGCCGATGTAGCAGACACCACTTTAGCTGACAGTGTTTCCATGGGTTGAAAAAGCGGCAGGCAAAGAAATTTACTCTTATGTTCTATGATCCTCTCGGTTTGACGGGCTTAAACTCGTGTTCCCTTAGTGCGGAATCTCGTGCTAGTACCAAAAACAGCCCCCTTAGGATGGATATCCCTCATATTCGTCTAAAGGTTCCTGTCAGGCCTCCCTTGAGTCTTCTGCCTTCCGTGGAGAAGATTTTCAGTGCCGGTAGCCTCTCTGTGTACGAAGTATAGCTGAGCTTTCTCAAGAACAGCAGTGTCCCGCAATACATCCAGGGCCCAAGCCCGGACAAAATATTCCAGGTGTGGCCTAACTAGAACGGCACAACACGTAAGCTTCTCTAGACGCTACGAAGAGCAACAGTTGGTGGAGCGCTCGATTCCCCTCAGCCGCTGCAGCCAGACACTTTAGGGATGGCTGGTAGCGATAATTCACCAGGACCCCAAGGACAGCTATGACCATCATGTTTGTGATTTTGAGTGAATTATGTGGGCCTAGGTATACAGATTCGCAGCCGATGTTGTGGGTGAGATGCGTACACTCACCTATGTTAGGAGGCATTTGTCACTGCTTGGTCCAACAGTAAACCTCGGTCAAGTCCTCTTGTAGCTCTGCTATTCCGGGTTCATCCCCAGCTTTATAGCATCCGCAAACGGGTAGCTTGAGTTTGTTGCGCCCCCTAAGAGGTCTTCAGTGTAGATCAAAAACAGAAAGGGGACCCAAGGCCAACTCCCAAGGGATCTCACTGTTAACCGTTACCCTCGTAAAGCTATACCAAGCCCTCCCATTGTGAGCAATAGAAGTTGGTAATCCACAGGTTCAAAAAGCCTTTTGGAAGTCAAAATAGCAGACCCCGACTCGTTCAACTCTATCTAATCTGGCCGTCTCCTGGTCCAGAAAACAAGTTAGACAAGCAAGACCTGTTTTTGGCAGATTTTTGTCGTCTGTGGGAAGCTATCCCATTTTCAGTCAGGCAACTGAGTATGCGATTTCCAATCGGTCCTCCATTATTTTAAGTGGCTCAGATAGCAGACCAACCGGTAGACAGTCTCTCGTCTCTTCCTTCGGCCCTCGTTCGAGTAGGATAACTTCGGTCGCCAGCAAGTTCTCGGGTAACCGCTCTCTGTCTAACGACCTGGTGTACAGCAGAGAAAGAAGGGCCGCTTTTGCCTGGGCAAGGAGGCGAAGAATCCCGGCGTGGGTGTCGTCTGGACCCGCTGCCTTGTGTACTTTAGGGCCCCTCAGAGCTTCTTCTAATTCTTCAGCAGAAACGAAAACTGGCGGCTTAGCCTGTGGCTTAGCCGGGTTCAGTCCATTGTCTCTCTGGTGCACTGTCTCGAAGTGCTCTCGCAGAATCTCGGCTTTGAGGCCACTGTCGGGTGCGTGAGTGCCATTCCTGTCCTTGACGGATCCCACAGCTACTAGCTTGGCTGACCTTAACTGGAGGTAGTTGTTGCAGTCTTTGGGGCACCACTTTCCATTTCTAGCTAAAGGGGCTCACATAAGAATAATCCGTTCAATTCAATTCCATTCAATCCACTTCGCAAAGGACTTTGTGTGGCTAAAGCCAATCATGCATCCAGATCGTCGTGTCTTCTGCTCGATTCCGTAGCTCCCAGAGCTGCCTGTTCGAGACGGCAGCAGGTTCTCACGCATCAAGATGAGACACCGGTGGGGTTCAGTTGAGCGCCTGCTACTTCAAGAATTCTTTTGGCATTTCTAGCCAAAAAGATTTTGCTTTGGAAATCTCGCTTGGACTGCCCACTTGGCCAGAGGGTCACTCGCGCGTTACAGCCGTGGGTCGTCCCGGAGTCTCAAAGTGGTACACAGACATAGGCAGAAGTCCAAAAGCTCCCGGATCTTTTGGTTATCTTGTTATCTGAATGTTACCTGTAAGCTGGAAGGTAGTTCTCCGAACAATGGGGCAAATGTGAAGAGAAAGAAGGTTTAAAATACAACTCTCGACAACATCCTGCATCTGGTATTTCCGGCCAGCTGCAAAATGAACCAATAGAGGAAGCGAAGTGATTCAGGATATTTGTCTCGGCTGCATTTTGCTTCTAGTATTGCTGGTGAGCTGGAAGATAAGCCAGCGGATAGTTGAGAAGGGCTTCCGGTTAAGTTCGGGTAGCGTGAAACATTCCAACTTGGAAAATCCATCGAACGTCAAACAGCGAGAAATGTGTATCGCGCCACGCGCGGCTTTGAAGTATCTTGAAGTTCAGTTCAGTCCAATCAAATTTACACAGGACCGATCATTTCCACGGCCAATAGAGTGTCCAGAATTCCTCCAAAGTTGTCACACCAGGCAGGTACCCCTCTCTATGCAAATTCGTTCAGATCAGACCAGATCAGAGCTCAGGACCAGCGGCCAGTCCCAACACAAGTCCAATTTCTTTCACCCGCAAGCCCCCGGATCTCACTGTGCCCCAACTTCTTGGGATCCTCCGTTATTCATGATCTGAGAGCAAGAAGCACTTCGGGATTACTGCAAGAGAGTAGCAAACAGTGACATTTCAACAGGGTGGGCCCCGGAAACCATCAGGGTCGCTCTTCCTGCAAAAGTCAAGAACCCAGCTATCAGCTCTCTTCAAATAGCTGGAACAAAAATGGTTTAGAGCGATCGAGAAGTGCGCTTGGGAGATACCCATACAGCCTGAAAGAAAATAAAGAAGGACAAAAGATAGCACAAAAAGAGGAAGGAGAAGATGGAAGCTGAGGCGGGCTTGAATACTACAACCAGACTGAAGTTTCCGACGCACTGGTAGTCTGGAAAGGCGGGTGTCCGTACATCTCCTAGCTTCCCCTTGAACACGATCGCGGATTTTGCCTCCCCCATCGCCTGGGGAAGTTTCTCCGGTTGGTAATCACCCTGCAAGCAAATAACTGGGCTGTGATGGTTTTATTGACCCTAGGCCTGATGAAGTTCATTCGGAGCCCAAGTAGAGCGGAATTTTCAATGCGGATAAACAGCGGCTTGTTTGTGGTTTACCAATTATTCAGTTAATTCATTGTTTCGATCAGTTCCCCCGCTCTCCTGCGCTTCAGAGAAAATAGCCTCAGCTCCGCCAGCCTGTCCTTTTGCTACGACTCTCAGCTACGATACCACCCTCGTGAACCTTCGCTGAACCTCTTGTGGAGGGAGTTTGTCTCTAGCTAATTTCGGAGCACAGGCTTGCGCTACATGTCTCAAGTGTGCTCGGGCGGGGTTCGTATAAAGTGGCCTTGGCACCGTGGAACCTCTTGATGTGAGCGATCTTCGCAGCTGGTACACGGCTCTATTTGCAGCCTGCAAACATTGTGGGTTGAAAAAGCGGCAGGCAAAGAAATTTACTCTTATGTTCTATGATCCTCTCGGTTTGACGGGCTTAAACTCGTGTTCCCTTAGTGCGGAATCTCGTGCTAGTACCAAAAACAGCCCCCTTAGGATGGATATCCCTCATATTCGTCTAAAGGTTCCTGTCAGGCCTCCCTTGAGTCTTCTGCCTTCCGTGGAGAAGATTTTCAGTGCCGGTAGCCTCTCTGTGTACGAAGTATAGCTGAGCTTTCTCAAGAACAGCAGTGTCCCGCAATACATCCAGGGCCCAAGCCCGGACAAAATATTCCAGGTGTGGCCTAACTAGAACGGCACAACACGTAAGCTTCTCTAGACGCTACGAAGAGCAACAGTTGGTGGAGCGCTCGATTCCCCTCAGCCGCTGCAGCCAGACACTTTAGGGATGGCTGGTAGCGATAATTCACCAGGACCCCAAGGACAGCTATGACCATCATGTTTGTGATTTTGAGTGAATTATGTGGGCCTAGGTATACAGATTCGCAGCCGATGTTGTGGGTGAGATGCGTACACTCACCTATGTTAGGAGGCATTTGTCACTGCTTGGTCCAACAGTAAACCTCGGTCAAGTCCTCTTGTAGCTCTGCTATTCCGGGTTCATCCCCAGCTTTATAGCATCCGCAAACGGGTAGCTTGAGTTTGTTGCGCCCCCTAAGAGGTCTTCAGTGTAGATCAAAAACAGAAAGGGGACCCAAGGCCAACTCCCAAGGGATCTCACTGTTAACCGTTACCCTCGTAAAGCTATACCAAGCCCTCCCATTGTGAGCAATAGAAGTTGGTAATCCACAGGTTCAAAAAGCCTTTTGGAAGTCAAAATAGCAGACCCCGACTCGTTCAACTCTATCTAATCTGGCCGCCTCCTGGTCCAGAAAACAAGTTAGACAAGCAAGACCTGTTTTTGGCAGATTTTTGTCGTCTGTGGGAAGCTATCCCATTTTCAGTCAGGCAACTGAGTATGCGATTTCCAATCGGTCCTCCATTATTTTAAGTGGCTCAGATAGCAGACCAACCGGTAGACAGTCTCTCGTCTCTTCCTTCGGCCCTCGTTCGAGTAGGATAACTTCGGTCGCCAGCAAGTTCTCGGGTAACCGCTCTCTGTCTAACGACCTGGTGTACAGCAGAGAAAGAAGGGCCGCTTTTGCCTGGGCAAGGAGGCGAAGAATCCCGGCGTGGGTGTCGTCTGGACCCGCTGCCTTGTGTACTTTAGGGCCCCTCAGAGCTTCTTCTAATTCTTCAGCAGAAACGAAAACTGGCGGCTTAGCCTGTGGCTTAGCCGGGTTCAGTCCATTGTCTCTCTGGTGCACTGTCTCGAAGTGCTCTCGCAGAATCTCGGCTTTGAGGCCACTGTCGGGTGCGTGAGTGCCATTCCTGTCCTTGACGGATCCCACAGCTACTAGCTTGGCTGACCTTAACTGGAGGTAGTTGTTGCAGTCTTTGGGGCACCACTTTCCATTTCTAGCTAAAGGGGCTCACATAAGAATAATCCGTTCAATTCAATTCCATTCAATCCACTTCGCAAAGGACTTTGTGTGGCTAAAGCCAATCATGCATCCAGATCGTCGTGTCTTCTGCTCGATTCCGTAGCTCCCAGAGCTGCCTGTTCGAGACGGCAGCAGGTTCTCACGCATCAAGATGAGACACCGGTGGGGTTCAGTTGAGCGCCTGCTACTTCAAGAATTCTTTTGGCATTTCTAGCCAAAAAGATTTTGCTTTGGAAATCTCGCTTGGACTGCCCACTTGGCCAGAGGGTCACTCGCGCGTTACAGCCGTGGGTCGTCCCGGAGTCTCAAAGTGGTACACAGACATAGGCAGAAGTCCAAAAGCTCCCGGATCTTTTGGTTATCTTGTTATCTGAATGTTACCTGTAAGCTGGAAGGTAGTTCTCCGAACAATGGGGCAAATGTGAAGAGAAAGAAGGTTTAAAATACAACTCTCGACAACATCCTGCATCTGGTATTTCCGGCCAGCTGCAAAATGAACCAATAGAGGAAGCGAAGTGATTCAGGATATTTGTCTCGGCTGCATTTTGCTTCTAGTATTGCTGGTGAGCTGGAAGATAAGCCAGCGGATAGTTGAGAAGGGCTTCCGGTTAAGTTCGGGTAGCGTGAAACATTCCAACTTGGAAAATCCATCGAACGTCAAACAGCGAGAAATGTGTATCGCGCCACGCGCGGCTTTGAAGTATCTTGAAGTTCAGTTCAGTCCAATCAAATTTACACAGGACCGATCATTTCCACGGCCAATAGAGTGTCCAGAATTCCTCCAAAGTTGTCACACCAGGCAGGTACCCCTCTCTATGCAAATTCGTTCAGATCAGACCAGATCAGAGCTCAGGACCAGCGGCCAGTCCCAACACAAGTCCAATTTCTTTCACCCGCAAGCCCCCGGATCTCACTGTGCCCCAACTTCTTGGGATCCTCCGTTATTCATGATCTGAGAGCAAGAAGCACTTCGGGATTACTGCAAGAGAGTAGCAAACAGTGACATTTCAACAGGGTGGGCCCCGGAAACCATCAGGGTCGCTCTTCCTGCAAAAGTCAAGAACCCAGCTATCAGCTCTCTTCAAATAGCTGGAACAAAAATGGTTTAGAGCGATCGAGAAGTGCGCTTGGGAGATACCCATACAGCCTGAAAGAAAATAAAGAAGGACAAAAGATAGCACAAAAAGAGGAAGGAGAAGATGGAAGCTGAGGCGGGCTTGAATACTACAACCAGACTGAAGTTTCCGACGCACTGGTAGTCTGGAAAGGCGGGTGTCCGTACATCTCCTAGCTTCCCCTTGAACACGATCGCGGATTTTGCCTCCCCCATCGCCTGGGGAAGTTTCTCCGGTTGGTAATCACCCTGCAAGCAAATAACTGGGCTGTGATGGTTTTATTGACCCTAGGCCTGATGAAGTTCATTCGGAGCCCAAGTAGAGCGGAATTTTCAATGCGGATAAACAGCGGCTTGTTTGTGGTTTACCAATTATTCAGTTAATTCATTGTTTCGATCAGTTCCCCCGCTCTCCTGCGCTTCAGAGAAAATAGCCTCAGCTCCGCCAGCCTGTCCTTTTGCTACGACTCTCAGCTACGATACCACCCTCGTGAACCTTCGCTGAACCTCTTGTGGAGGGAGTTTGTCTCTAGCTAATTTCGGAGCACAGGCTTGCGCTACATGTCTCAAGTGTGCTCGGGCGGGGTTCGTATAAAGTGGCCTTGGCACCGTGGAACCTCTTGATGTGAGCGATCTTCGCAGCTGGTACACGGCTCTATTTGCAGCCTGCAAACATTGTGCCGAGGGTTTCAAGTCACTTGAAACGACCGCTCACAAGTCCCTGGCCTAGCTTCCCCCAGCCAATCTTTCGGGTTCTCCGGGTTAAAATACACCATTCAGCTGATTCCCTTGGCAAACAAGCGTGAACATTTTCCCAGGTTTAGAGGCAAGTCCCATGGTACAGACCACCGGTAGGGGGCATTTAGTCCCATCAGAACCTGGTTAGGTTCTGGGCGCTAAAGAATCACCACATCATCTGCGAACTTGAAGCAGGGCAGTCTTATAGCCTGCCGTAAGCCGCTCACGTACACCAGGAACAGCACGGGCTCCAGTACCGATCCCTGAGGGACCACACTGGGCTCTGTCACCATCAAGGACCCCGTGACCTTGGCTTTGGCGCAGAAACGGGGGTCATTTAGGTAAGCTGTTCACCGTTCCATTAGCACTTCAGCCACGCTCATCTCCATAGCTTACGCGGAGGCAACCAGTAGTTTACACTGTCAAAAAGTTTGCAGAATTTCAGATACCATACACCCACCCTGTCTTCCTGGTTCATCATCCTGGTGGTACCATCACAGAAGCCTGGCGAATAGATCACGAAGGAACTGACCTTCATTAATCCGTGCTTTTCACCGACGACTGGGTTGTTTTTCTCCATGTGGCTTACCAAAGCATTTGAGATTATTTTTCCCACAACCTACAGTACTACTGACGGCAAGCTTGCAGACCGGCAGTTCGTAAACTGGCCCCTTACACTTCTCCTGTGAACTGGCATGACTTCCGAAGCATGCCATTCAGTAGTCAACCCAGCTATATTGAGAGATTTGATGAAAAGTGTAGGTGTACAGTAAGTGTGTAGAAATCCTCTGTCTTTGTCACTCACCTGTATTGTTGAGACCACTCTATCAACATCATTCATCCTCGAACAAAAACAGCACGTATAAACTACCACGCTCCAACATTTGTTTGTATTTTACACATTTGCCGTGGAATATTTTTGATTCGAACTCGGACTGTCGTGACGGTGGTGCCTGACAGTGACCTTTGCTGGACTCTGGTATTCGTTGCTAAACGTTGTGACTGTACAGTTCAGACTTTTACATAGTTTTATATGCGTATACTTTTTTTTCGGTACCGTAGAATGAGCAAATCACTCTTGTTCTGACTTTGGGATTTGTTGATCGTGCTACGCGTTCCTGACGATCGGAATGACCGGTCCATTTGGTGAGGACTCTTCCAGTGTCCAAACCAGTTGACTGAGGATCACATAGTGGATTCTATCAGGTCCTTAGGCTTTCTCGTTGTCGAGGGCGTCTGATACCAACCATTCATCGTCTGGGGCTGTTTCCATTTCCTCCATTGGAGTAGTGGTATGCCACTTTGGGGTCGTTGGCTGTCTCCCCTCATCAGTTCAGTGGACCTCCTCGAAGTATTCTCGGAAGGTTTTATTTTCTGTCCGTTGTCCCCCGCCTGGCTTCCGTCCTCGTTTTCAAACCGCCAAATTTTACCTGCACACTCGCCAAGGCCTGGACATCGCTTAAGAAAACCTTTCTTGGCCACCTAGGCTATGCTGTGTCGTTCACGAAACAGTTTACCCATTCTCCGGTACTCCACCAACCGTCTGTGTCTCTTTGTTTTAGGATACTTCCTTCGTGTTGATGTCTTCCCCCTCAATAACCGCTTTGCACTGCTCTTTCACCAAGGTGGCCCTCCTGGTCTAAGGATTCTGCGCTTGCGGGCTATTTCTTCAGCCAACCAAATAAGTTACCCTTATTGCTCAGCCTCATTTCATTCACCGTACCTTCATCACCCCGAGCTAAAGATGCTGCCATTGACGGCAACCTATCCTCTTCTAGTTCCTTGAAGTTTCTTTGCCATTTTCTGGTGGGTTCTTTCCCTTGCCCGTGAATTTGAACCGGATGATCCAACAATCGCTTTCACCAAGCGGAGCGATTATCCTCTCCTAGCTTACTTTGGTGGCAAATTTGATGATAGTGAGTTTCAGTAGCCTCATAGTTTAGCCATCTCCATCGAGTGGTTTGGCGAATATGTTGTTGTTGGTGTCAGGGACAATACTGGGAGCTGTAGGCCTCCAGTCGACACCGGACTGACCTGACTGTGCAGAACCTTGCAGACAACCGACGGAGTCAGGCGCAACTACGGCGAAACTGTAACCTCAGGGCCTGCAAAACTCTGACAGGGATGACGCTGGCATTCTACCGTCCAGTCAAGAGCTGCAGGCCCTCCGTGCCGACGAGTTGTCTGGTCTAGTGGTTATTCTGCTTTTAGAGTATCTTTAGATCTGGCCCGCAGCTGCTGGAAGTGCATCCAGACACCTAGACTCGTCAGACTCAACCAGGCCGGCCTTCCAGGAGCTATCACATCTGCACTGGATCTCCTTCTTCTCGGCCGTAGTACCCTCTTAACAAGTGTTTGATTTGGCACTCCAACTTTCTTTAGTATATCCGGCGCACATTGTCCCTAGTTCTGATTTTGCCGCCACGTCTCTCTGCAGAATCCATGCCACAAATAGGGAGCCCTTATGCATTGTGAGCGTACACTAGGTCATCGAGTACCAAATGGAAACGTTCAATAACTCAATGCATCACATCCGACTGTTCAGTAACATGCCCAGAACTCACTGTCCAAAATGATCTCATTCGGCTTAAGATATGGGGCCCCTTGAATGCCTGGACGGTCTCGAATTCTATAACCTCTTCTGGCTGTCTTTTGTTGTAGTCAACAACCACATGGCCGAAGTATTGAGAACTGGATATCAGCCGAGGTCGAAACTTTGCCCGCGTTTTCCCACGGCCTCTTGCTCTGCAGTCTGGCTCCATATGGAGCGGACTCTCCAGAAAGGCATTTTACTATCTTGTGTGATTCTGTGTGATTCCTCATAGTCTCCTTCTTCCAGCAGAGAAACGCCAGAGGCCCTGGAGACTTTGCTGATAATTCTTGCACGTCTGTGCCTAGACCGCTTGCGTAGAAAAACATATTACGTTCACCAAACAGGTGACGGCTTTAATCTAGAAGGATGAATATACCTAAACACAGTTTTCTGAAAGGAGATGAGACGGGTGGCAGACCGCTGCACTCTCTGTAACTTGGATGATTCTGCAGCTGTACATGACTAAGCAGCAGCATAACCGTATTCGAGCCTAGGAAGCAATCGGAAAGTATACAGCATACGGACAGCGTTGTACGGTAGGTTCCAAAACGATCGACGAATGGGGCCAAGGATTCTCCAGGCAGGAGCACACACTGTCCGTGTGATTTTTGGTTTCCAATAGGGAGACAGCAAAACTTGAAGTTAGGCCCGCCATTTATGGTTCGTAGCAGGTTTCCCAGACAAACGGCAGCTCACTAGTAGCTGGAAGAGACCCACACACATGCGAACACACTTCGAAAGATTTGGAGGCGGCATCCACTTATAAGGCCAGCGCAAAAACGCATTTAGATCTTCCTGTAGAATAAGGCTGTTTCATTCCGAACTAGGTGGGCCCCAAAGTTTCAGATCATCCGCCTACAGGAGACAGTGAGATGAAAAACTGAGAGAAGGTCGCTTATGTAAAAGAGAAACAATAAAGGTTCAAGAACAAGCTCCCGGGTAACACCGCTGGTCGCTGAGTACCACCTGAAGATGGTGGCTGAGGCCCTGAGAGCAAACTGCAGTCCACTTGGGAAATCTCCACTCCATCTTAGCAAAGGAGCAGCTGTTTCCACTATTTTGAGCCTCCGAAGGAGAGGGTCATGTTGAAACTTATCAAGAACTTTGAGGAATTCCACGAAGATGACGTCCGTGGAATATCCCTTAGCCTTCACTATAGACCAGCGCTCACGAGAAGGCAGAAGATCCGACAAGTGGGATCGGGATTTCCGGAAAACTTGTCTTAGGCAACTGAACAGGTGATGGTTTCCCATGTGTATTCCTGCACCTGCTTGGCTATGCGATATTCCATGATCTTGCAGACGACACAAGTTAGACTCACAGGACGGCAATTAACAGCCGCAGTTTAATAATCACCTTTGAACAGCGGAAGAATAATAGTTGCTGTCTAGTCATCCGGTAGTTGCACTGCTGCAAGCAAGGTGTTGAACAACCTGGTGATTTCTGAGGGAATGACGACGGATAGTTCACTTAACACTAGAGGGTGAATTTCATCAGGGCCGGTTGATAGGTGAGACTTGAGAGATCGTAGCTGCGCTGTAATTTCGTCCAAAAAAAATGACAAGGCAGGCCGAAGGGTTCCGAAAAAGGCGAACCGGGCAAAAGGGTTGTTGCAGGATCCGTTGTATACACTGAAACGCCGTGCCGTGCCAGGACATGAGCCTTAGTCCCGTCAGAGTAAGCAACGATCCCAGCCTGCACCAAGGTTGGTATGTCTGGCGTCGCTCTCATGCAGCTTTCGAGATACGCGTACAACCGTATACGTGCCCTGAAGCGGTCGGCTGCCAAACTCTCCTCAAATTTTCTTCGTTTGGTTGCCTTCATGGATGAACAATGATTTCGTACGTGTCTGTATACCGTGTAGCCGTCACCGGCCCTTTGATACCATTGTCATACACGATTCCTCCTGCGGAGCAGGCATCGAAATTCTCTATCAAACCACGGAGGCCCATGTGCACGAGAACGCTAGCGGTGTGGTGGAGCGAAGCGATCAACCAACTAAAGTATCCCGTCGCGGACACGACTCCAGCCTGTGTTCACGTTGTCAGGATCGTCGTGCTCCCAAATCATAGTCCGAGCAGCTTTTCAAATTTTCGAAGCTTATAAACCAAACGCTTGGTCCACAGTGTAGGCTAGTCGATGTTTGGACGCTGCTTCTCCAGTGTATGTACAGAACAGCACGATCACCTGAACCTGAAGTAGGCAGGATATCAATGCTGGAGGTGTCCGACATCCGTGGATTGAGAAGAGGGTCGAGAACGGACGACTGCCTACCTTTGAAGCGCGTTGGTTGGGATAAATGTTGGTACAGCGCCAAGCCACATGCCGTGGTAAAGAGAGTTCGGGAGATGTTTTCAGCTGCTGTAGTAGAGCAGGATAAAACCCTGTTGATATGGGGCACATTGAAGTCACCTAGAACGAGACAGTGACCGCCAGATCCATATCGCCTCAAGAACTCCAGGATGTCCGGTGGCTCTGCAGCAGATATCCTGTGGAAATGTCACGAAACAACGGATCCACTACTCACTAATTTCACCCCACACGAAAGTGTTTCTCCAAGCCTTTGGGGATCCGAAACACAATCAGGAAGGTGAGCAAGCATGCCGTCTTTAATGTAAGTTCTATGCCGCCAGCACCTTTGATTTGAGTTTGGTCAGAACGAAGAGTGAAGTAGGCCTGCAGGGCAACTCCGATATCCGGAAACTCTTCACGCAACCGAGGCCCAGCCAGGAATATAACTGCAGGTCTTCGGGATTTTGCAAGCACTTTCAGTTCCTCGCGCTTGTTCAACAGCCCCCTAAAATTGCTCAGGACCACATCTGCCGTTCGTCCACTCACGACACTGACTAAGATTTACAAAAGAGCGCCCTCTTGGGCTGAAGCTGGTAACCTCATTTCAGTCAGCGGCAGCCTCGTCACCCGCAGTGTCCTTTTCATTTCCCGAGAATCCCGCACGTACAGATTGTCCGCACAGTGTGCGCGACTTTCTCGGAGTTTAGTGCGAGCCTGCTTAAATTTCTTCCGATCCTCTGGCTCCGGGTCATGCAGTAGTCGGGCAGCCTTGCCTCCCAGAGGCGGCGATAGTCATAAAATCTCTTGTGCCTGTTCGCAAAAAGAAAGAACAATCGTCAGAGTTTCGAGGATCCCCACTATCGTGTATCTTGTCTGAACGAAAAGCCGTTTTTACGTGTATATATCCAGCCTGATTCTCGCTACTGGCAAAGAGAAACTTTTGAGTACATTCTGTAACCGCAGAAGGTCGTGATCGAGACGCTGCTGAGGGGTCGACAACGATGCTCCCGCAATTCCAACCACCAGCAAGAACCGATCCTACAGAGGTGACCTCTCCTGACCCATACGCCTGTCTCCGAGAATATCTATGACCAGGGACTGTCGTTAACTCAGAGACCGATGGATGGAAGGCTGCCGGTTTGGCAGCGGCTATCAACCTTGCTCCTTCCTGGGACGGCAAGTTCCTCTTCTTGGTGTCGGCTGTCCTACGACCGACATTTTTCGTCCCGAAAACCGTAAACTACCTAATCTCAGATCCAGCGGAAACAGAAGAAGGGATCTGTACACTGGAAACTGCTAAGCTACTGGAAGTCACAACCTCCGGTAACATTTCCTCCTCCGACGGCAATGAGGGTGACAATGGTGGCATTGGCAAAGATGGTGACAGCGATGATGCTGTTGCTGCCACCGCTAATACTACTGGCGATGAGAAGCAAGTGGACGGTGGCAACAACGACGACGAAAAAGTTGATGAAGATGACGATGAATAACTTTTATCTTTGATGAGAGGCACCATCATCGGTGACTACATTGCGGGCCATAGCTGTTGAAAGCTCAGTGAATTGTACGCGAAACACCTTGAGCAACTTCACATGGCATTTATCCAGTGCTTTGTAAAGGTCGACGCCCACTTCAGAGCACTCATGGTGGATCCAACTAGCACACCCATCACACATAAAGGATTTGCCGTGAAGACAAACAACCTTTGCAAAAACCAGACAAACGGAAGCAACATCCTTGACTATTTTGGGAGGCATAATGCTCCACAGATTGACAAAACCACTGAGAACATAGTTCCCAGTTTGGCTCTAAGAGACTCACCAGTGAATGGCAGCTGGTGCTTAAAATGGAAGGGACTGAAGATCAGAAATGAAAGGCGCGGGCCAAGTTTTCTTCGCGAGAAAAGCGACCTGGTTTGATGAAAAGAGATAGGCCAATCCTAACACTCAAAAAGGAAGAAGCGAGAAGGAGCTGAGACCGGGAAAAATTGTGAACCAGAATTCATTAACTTATGAAAAGGCAGCGCGATAGATTGAACCGAACTGCTGTGGGGGGCAACATACACAGACACGAGCATAGCGGTCCGGAAAAGAGAAAGTGAGTTCAGGACCTTTCGTGACTTTCGGGGAAGAACTGCATTACGTGAGTCGGTACCCTCTCCTACACTGGAGTATTCAGACCCAGCGGGGCCTGTTCTTGGTAGATGGTCGTTCTCTCCTTTTCCTCGTAAACTGTGCAATATGGTTTGAGGTGAGTTACCACCTGGGCGCAGATTAATGACACTATCCGAGCTATACCGGTCCGGAAGCCTAGTATCAGTAGATTAGGTAGGTACCGGTAACATGTGCGATGCCTGTTGTGAATGGAACCACCAGAAATATGGGAACCTATCAAATAAGGATTTTAGTCTGCATAACGAACATAAGCAATTCCCAGTCTTCAGAAATAGAGCTTGCCGGCTTGAGGGCCAAAGCAGACAAATTTACGGAGCCTTCAGCCAACTAACCGCTGCTTCGGGTATCGCCTTAGGGTGACACCGAAATGTAGTTGTTAAGGCCATTTGCGAACCGATGTGCAGGGTAGCCGATGCTCACCATAACGAAGTAAGGAGCACGATTTGTAATCCACTGAGAATAGCAAGGTCACCAGGGACAATCGGGCTCGAAACAGTTCTTGGGCTGGGTAAATGGGGGAACCAAGGCCGGTCCTGGTAGAATTCATAAACCCACGACACAGGGATAGGCTCTTGGCAGTATCTAGGGAAGTAAGCCCTTGGACTGAGGGCGAGGCAGGGGTGAACCTGAAACCACCTGCAAAGCCAAAGTTGGGGATATTGGCACCACAGCAATAGTTGCAGATCAAATTCAGAGGGATCTGAAGGTCAAGCTACCCAAGCTACCAACGGGAACGCTGCTTGAAACCTTGGGTCGTTTACTCCCTGTCTCATCCATCGCTAGAATGACAGTCCCTTCATAGCCCGTTTTCTCATCTGTAGGGGCGAAATCTGGACGGGCATTCTGGAGTAACTTCCGGGTGATCCACATGCAAGCCACGGAAACCAGAGCACGGTATGAGCGCTTGGAATCAAAGCTTGCAGCAATGGGAACGACTGGGGGGAGCTTGCAGAGGAAGAGACCAAAGAGTATGGATAAATTGGTCAACCTCAGTTCGTCTCCTCTTCCCAAAATATCATCAACGGTCCTTGCCCACGAATCCTGGAGACGCGTTGGTAGCACTCGAGTGATACGTTCCATAGTCTGCAATGAGTTGAGGTCTGACATGCAATTCCTCTGCGTGAGGGAAACTTCGCAGTTCAGCATTTTCAAAGACAATTTGGTCAGGAAATCCGAATCCTCCACCGGAGGCTTCAAACCTTGCAGTAAGCCGTCAATCAGTGAACGAGACACTGCATGATCTTGTCCACACAGATCCTTTAAGTTTTCCCTAGCCCTGTTGTATGCCGGTGTTGGAGGCAACATAACACATTCGGCAATTGCATCCCTTGCTTGTCCCTAGCAGTGATGCATCAAATAAAGCAGGCGCTGGCCATCGCCCAGAACTCCACCTTCGACGTAATATTCGAACGGTTTCACAAACCTCCAGTACGTTGACGAGCACCCCGCAAATGACTCCAGTTCCACCCTGGGTAAGTCCAAACGATAATCCACTGCAGGTTCCGCCACTAGAACCAAGCTTGTTGTTTGCGGTGCATTGTTCTGCACGAGGCAAACATCACCTAGATAACGAGAAAGATGTTCACTGATCATTACTCCACCCTTGACTTTATCTCTGTTGACTAGATTTTCTTCGTCCTCAGCGAGTACCAAACGCAGTTTCGCCATTTCCGTCTCATTTCTCACCTGGAGCAGCTTACGTTGCCTATCTAACTCTAATTTTTCTGCAACTTGCTTATCCTTCAACTCAGCTAACAATAGATCAGCTCTAGCTCTGTGGGAAACCGAACTAACCCTGGAACGGCCTGATATGCTAGAGCCTGAGCAAAATCATGACAAACACCTACGGGCAAAAGGGTTTGGTTCATCTTCAGGGTATTGTCTTTTGGTTCGGAACGGTTTGCCGACTTGCTGCGTAATTTCATGTCTCAGCAATTGCCAAGGATATTGAGTACTGTAAAATCCAGCCGCCGGAACGTTCGAGCGACGCGTAGCAACCAATTTCAACACAATTCAAAACAAAGTCCATTCAAAATAGCTACGTATTATATACAACAAATTAATTAAGTTTACAATAATCAAACCTCAATGGTGTTCCTTTTGGGCTCTTTCGCTCCAAATTGGACAACAAATCAACAACTGCAGCTGGGTTACAGCAAAAGGCTTGATACAGAAGACGAGATTACCAAATACAGTCACAACGAAGTCTAAGCTGAGCGACTCTCACTCGAGGCAACGGTAGGGGTCCGGTTTGTGGCAAAGATTTAGAGAAATAAAACAAACAATCGGAAATACAGCGAAGATAGTTCATGCGAATGATAAATGTTGTTTGTAACATGGACGCTAATGCATGGAACGGGGTTTCCTGAAATCCTTTACATATATATATCTTTCCTGACTGCTTCTGGAAGCATCCTTGATGACAAATTCCCTCCACTTTAGCTTTTACCTGCAAATCTTTACCTGTCTCCAGTTTCCATCCGCCTCTTGAGAAGCGGGTGATAATCCATACCAAAGGGCTTTTTTTCTTCGGTGACTTCATTTTATCACCGTCACCATGCATCCTTTTGCTGTCTGACTTTAGAGGTCATCTACTGGGAGAGACACTAGGAAGGAGGGGGGTTATCCTTGCGTATGCAATTCGTCAGGCTGTCACTTCCGCCGGCGGCAAGGGGAACATTTTTCTACTGTACTAATACAGGTGGACCAATTGGTGGGCAACAAGAACTTTAAGGGAATACTCATTCTCGCAGCGCAACGGGATTCACCTGAAGCTCGTTGACACAAAAATCTGGACTTATCAGTTGGGCCGTGGCCGAAGGTCCGGTGACCTGAACTGACCCGACCGCATCTGACCTATTTCACTACGGTTTGGTTTTATTTTATGGCCCGCGTTGACGAATCGTCCAAGCTCCGTTCGTTTACGCTGACTAATGGTTGCCATGCTCAGGAGATGGTATCTTGGGCCTGAGCAAAAGTGCCGAATCCACTCGGATTACAGAGCAGGTATATTTTGCTTATTCCGTTTTGGTCAACTTTTCCTTCTAAACAGACCTTGTCCTAAAGTTGCCCACCCACTGGCCGGATAGTTGCCGAGGTTTACTAGCGAAGGTACTTGTATTTTAAATCAAGGATTGTATCGTAGAATTTGTAGAGGAATCGTGTTTTTCATTTGGGCTCTGCACCGATTCGGGCTCTACGTTGCCTTGAAGCTCCAAGGTGCTATCCAGAACGAGTGAAGCTTGTTATTCGGTGAATCGAGGATTGCATCGTTGCTCAGACTTTATTCGGACCAGGACTTGTATGTTTTGGTCGTTACAATACTTTCACGTTGCTTCTTGAACGACGCCAATAACATGGAGCATTATGAAAACTACAAAACCCAACCTCCCTGAAGACGGAAACAGATCAGGTCAGGCCACTACTGGAGCCCGGCAAGTCCTCCGTGATAGACTTTCTGTTTACGGCTCCAGGGTGATCGGCTCTATTCGGCGTAGCCATTGTTTTAAGTCCAATCTATTTTGTTGAAATTACAGAATATACGGAGTCGTTGACCAGAATCGATTCGGAGCAGGACCTGTGCGATTTATTCCGAGATTCACCCAGTAGCAGACTTCACTCGTTCTGGATAGCACCTCAAAGCCTGAAAGTAACGAGCAGCCCGAATAGGTGCAGAACCCAAAGCAAAAACACGATTCCTCTACAAATTCTACGATACCATCCCTGAGTTAGAATACAAGTACTTTCACTAGTGAACCTCAGCCACTATCCGGCCAGGTGTTAGTCAAATTAAGGACATGGTCTGTTTGGAAGGAATAACTGACCAAAAAAGAAAATGTACCTGCTCCTTAATCGGAGTAGATTCAGCGCGTTTATTCTTGTCTAAAATTTACTTCCTAAGCGTGGCGGCCAAAAATCAGTGCGAGGAATACAGAACGTCTACGATCCGTCAACCTGTGGTGGTCAAACTTTTATCATTTTGGATTTTGGACAATACCGACCCGCGTTCGATTCCTGCCACTACCGGTCACTTGTCTATTTGGCAGCCTTTCATTGGCGGTGGCACTTTTCTCCACTTGTTGTGCACAGCTGTATAACAAACTGAAAATGTAGTGAAAGGGGGATTTGTAAAGCATTTTATTTTAATGCGAGCAGGAAAATGAAACCGGATCGTGGGAAAACAGGAATGCCCTGGGTCAGTGTGACTTACTACCAAACCAGACTTCCGAAAAATCATCTCAGTAAGAAAGCACGACCTTGAGGGGAAAAAATAAGTGCATCAAGCTTGGATTGGGTGCCGATCAAAAAACAGTGCCAGCACGAATATGGTTGAAGGGCGGAGTCGAAAAACAGTCAGAAAGTATATAAAGGTGAGGAGATGAGGAATTTTTCATCAATATGGATGTCACACCGGCCGACAAAATTACTCCCGGTTGGCCATGGAAGCTTTAGAAAGTATTCTGCCATGGCCGTCCCTTCTTACTCACAATCCTGAGGCACCGGAGTTCACGGGGCTCACAGCACTATGCCTGCCACTTCCCCTTTCTTGGGGTATACGAGAACTTACTGCAGTGCGTCCGCGTACTCCCAGCTGAAGACACCGGCCATTAGTCGGCATCCTCTGACAAGCATTTCTTATATCTCCCCCTTGCATCTTCGCACTAGCGCGTAGTACGACCGTCCGTAAAAGTCCATCTGCATCAACTTCCACATTGTCAGTTATCTCTATGGGCCACTTGTTTTTGCCAACTTCTCTGCAGTAATCGGAACAATGTCGCCACTTCCAAGGCTTCGGTGTTTCGAAAGCCTATTTTTCTTGTCCGGAGTGTCGAGAAGTATTTTTTCACCTACCGGCGCCAAAATGGTGATCTGCGAACTGATTGACATGTTTCCAGCCTCTACGATAGTTCTCTGTCATGCTACCACTAACCTATATACCGCAGTTGTCCCCCAGCATTAGTAGTCTGCTTGGAGTTAGTGCCAATCCGCTCTGGTCACCAGACAGAAGTGGCTACCTGTGGATTGGTCAATATTCCCTCAACATCAACAAATCAAGTATATAACTTCTCCTTACTCATTATCTGTTTTTAGAAAGTACTGATGGCAACCTGCATGCAGAATGGATCATCTTCTCCCATACGCCCCTCGTTTCGGTCGCTTGAAGCTGGGGGTTGAAGTGCCAACTTATGCTCTGACTGGCTAGGCGACCGTAAATATGCCGTATATCTAAACGCTTCAGGTGACCCTTGGGCTGAGTTATGGGCCCGCAAAATTGGAGCCGTTTTCACTATAGACTTCTATTTGTGTTTCGCGTCTGCCAGTAAATCTGACGAGAGACGCTATAAACTAGCTTGCGCCTAAACTACCTGTCGTTTCCAGGTACGTAGCTTGAGTTTGTAGACAAGTAAATAGACGGCCGTACCTTTTTTCGACCTTCGGAGCTTACAAACGAGAATAGGACCAAAGTAGTCTATTCTGATCAAGCCAAAGCAAAACCACACTTTCTACACGGTTGGGAGGAAGGGGAGCCATCAACTGCTGTCCGGTGACTGTGGCCAGTCTAGGGCAAACTAAATACTGTCCTGTCACCCTTTTACTGCACCAATTCATTTGATAATCTAAGACACCCCGCAATTTGTGACAAGTAGCTGTTCCCCGCCGCCTTCTCCTTTACTGCTACAGTGGTGGCGGAAAATGAGTTCTGTCACCGGGTGTCTGTTCCACAAAATAACTACATGTTTGAAGGCATCTGAATAATTAGCATAGTTTAGCATAATAATTAGCATAGCACAAGAGTTCTCGTAATATTACCGGACACGACTTTCACAAGGACCTCAGAACACCTTTGCATAGCTTCTCTGTAAGTGGTCTCTGCTGTAGAAACTTTCTGAACGGCATTTTTTGAACCTTCATTATCGCTTTTACTCTGGCCCTGTCTATGTCTTCGGAGGACAGGTTACCCACGTTCAGCAGGCCCTCGCTTTTTTGGGAAAACATAATTTGAATAAAAGAGGTGGACCGAATGAGCCAAGCGACAGCCTTCCAAAGCTTACACCAGTCACTGTGCCGGGGACATATGGCGGTGACGCCTGCATGCAGTTTAGACGCATGTAGAAAAACAGACCCTTTCTTAGTCTCCACCGCATCTGGTGGGACTTACAATAAAACTCCTGGTTGATCATAATTCTTCAGAGATAAGGGTCTTCGCAACCAATTCTTCAGTTCCCCTTCGGCTGTGTTTCCTCTTGAGCGTAGGTCAGCAATGTTACCTTCTGACCGCACATGCCACCACTGACACGTCATTATACTGATGAATAAGCGCCAAGCTTTTGGCAACGAATGGTCTACAAAGCGTACCGGTATTCGGTATGTGGTGCCTGGCGACCTTTGAGTCTGTGCCAAAGTGCGCTGTATCAAAACAACCTAGTAGGCTCCGTTTTACCAACTCACTCGATGGAACACCAAGGATGGGTGCCAACAACTCCAGCCTAGGGATATTAACTGTTTCGATAGGTGCTACGCGCAACTTACCGCACAAAAGCACATAGTATGGGGCTCTGTCCACGGGAACTTGCCCCACGCACGCCAGTGCTCCGCATCCGGTTTCCGATGCTCTATAGAACATAAGCAACTCAAAGTATTCCATCCCTTGTTGGGTCTCACTAAGCAAGCTCCTCGGCACCCAGTTGCCCTCTAGTGAAGCTTCAGCCCCCAATATCCCGAGTGTAACACACAGCCTTGTTCCCCCCAATGTTGCCGCTCTCTGAGAAAATGCAGAGCCGGCAATCATTCACTGGACATCACAGTGCAAATGCAGTTGGTATAACGTATATGTGGGATTCCTCCTCAGCCGTTTTCATACGCTTGTATTGTTGAGACTGTGCTATTTATCCCGTTGAACCTCGAACAAAAACAGCACGTATAAACCACCACGCTCCAACATTTGTTTGTATTTTACACATTTGCCGTGGAATATTTTTGATTCGAACTCGGACTGTCGTGACGGTGGTGCCTGACAGTGACCTTTGCTGGACTCTGGTATTCGTTGCTAAACGTTGTGACTGTACAGTTCAGACTTTTACATAGTTTTATATGCGTATACTTTTTTTTCGGTACCGTAGAATGAGCAAATCACTCTTGTTCTGACTTTGGGATTTGTTGATCGTGCTACGCGTCCCTGACGATCAGAATAACCGTTGCAGCTGGTCTTTAGCAATACCGGTTTACAATACCCAGGACTCCGCTTTCAGTAAGCGGCCAGCAAACTCACTGCATTTCCTGCCAACAACCCAACCGAGCGCGCAGGTATGTATTCTTGTAACACCTTATCCTCCCCACTACCACAGAGTTTACTATTGCCGCATTCTGTCCCCATGGCCATCATACCTTCTTATCTTTCGTGCTTCTATCTGGTGTCTCGCCCGCTCCAACCCAAACTGGAGCACGCTTCAGACTGCTACCTGTTGTACCCTACCTCAGTAAGCGGAAGGAAGGCGCCCTAGTACCGTCAAAAGTGTATTCTATAGCAACGTATGATACGCGCCGGTACTTGCGCGCAGCGGAAAGTGCCGAAGCGTGTGCAACTGCATGGGCCGGTAGCATATGCGATCGAAAGCGTAAATGCAAGTTCGAGCAACAGGCGCCACAATCTTTTTGGACGAAACACTACCAAAGTCAACGGTGTCCGTTTGTGCACGACTGCAGGTGTGCATCCATTATTGTAGGGGAGTGTGTATCAAGCTTGCGTATGCGAATACGTGAATGTACAGGCCGAACATAACTCTAACCTTCCTTCCTTTTTCAATTTCAGAGTCATCAGAAAGTCGTTCAGCTTGGCCGCAACATATCATGCAGGGTGCCTGTTTCGCTGACTTCATTTCCCACTCATTTGCAACCTTATCAGTTGCTGGTTATCGTGAATACAATCTAGTTACCAGATTTTACCCAATTGCCATCCTGCCATTGCACAACGTGCCTCGCTGCAGGTTACTGGGACCTTGTACCGGCAAGACCGTTTCTATACCGAGGCGACTCTAAATCGAGCCGTACCCCGTAACCACCGACTAGCACCTGATCGCTCCTGCAAAAATAGTACGACCGTTTGACTTGCTCTCAGCCGTGGTCTCCCTCCTAGCAACCCAGCTGCTCGTCGATACCGCAGCATGCTTCAATCCCCCATGGTCACACTTGCAACTCCGCCATGGCAATGTTCTCTTCAGAATCACCGATATCTGCCAACCCTTTTTTTGCTTGTTCTGAGTTTCGTGCAAGCGGTTTCCCCTGATCCTTCGAATGCATATAACTCACACCTATTGTATTCCTGTGAACTTCCCAATCGTATTCGGTCTTCGATGCTCGCCACTTGGGAGCTCTTGCAACGTTCCTCGATCACCTGTCCCGACGTTTTTCTTTTACAAACTTTGATACCGGTTCCACAACTGCCGCTTATTTGAGGTATATTGTTCTCAAAAATCTGATGATTAAGGGCATCTTAACACCGCTTGACACTGTTTGCAATTGACTATCACCACTTTATTTCCGTTTTGAGCCATTTAATTTTTTCACTCTGTGACTGTTGCTTTGCCCAATGATCGCGCACCTATGCATGCCTCTTGACCCATTTGGGAAATAAACCAATAATAACCTCGTTTTGCCAACGAGGTTCATAGATTATACCCCATTATTCCATAACACGGTATTCTCTGAGCTGGGTGGGCTACCTCAACCTGACTTTGATCGCAATGATCTTCGCAGAAACTGCTTTACCAGGAGGCATATCAGGGGCACCAGTCTCGGTGGGTAAAATAGGAAACTGACGTTCCACATTTTACTTCTCCTTCTCAGAGCCTACGAAGCAACTGGAACCGAAAGGTGAATTTGTCCGAGACTGTATCCCAGTGAACGTCCAGTGCTCCCTGACCGGTGTTATTCTGGTGAGGGAGCCTAACCAAACTGGCCCCTCCTACATCAAAGTCCGCAGGCTAGGTCATAAACTCTCGTGAGCTGAAGAGACCCATTTCCCTAGTTTGAAACCAGCCCGGATCAATAATTAGGTTGTTTTTTCGCGAAAGAAGTAGCTTCAGCACTAGTAAGGAAGAATGCAAGGCCATCATTGACATAAGAATTGCATCCTACGTCTGTGGGATTGACTGTTCATGGCCTGTCCCAAAGTTCCTTGCAGCTCTGCGTGAAGCAAAGTCAGCGCAGGAGAGTGAGAAAGAAGCCCCGAAATGGTTGACTATCAGATGATATTTCTCCGACATCAGTGAAAAGTTTTCTGTTGGCAACCACAGTAGCCATAAGGCGCTTCTATTACCTTCGGATACTTTCTCTTGCATGAACATTCCTCCCATATCCACTGAAACGGCCACCTTTTTTCTTGCAGAACCACGAAAGTATACCCAAAAGATCAGTTGTAAAATCAGTGCATTGATAGAGCACATCGTTCAGTGACTGTATCTTATTTTTGGCTGCGCAATTCAGGGAAATACGCAACTTCTCAGGCTTCTTTGGGTTAACAGCAGTGCTGTGCGATAGGTTCCACTAAGGTTGATGGTCACAACTCAGTTGCCACATCGGTACTCATATTGCGCATCCTTTGGGCTACAGTTTTAACCATTGCTTTTGTGTAGCTTGTCCATAAGTTTTTAACGTTTTTCAAGCAACTTTTCGTGCTGTGCCACTTCGTCCACCCAGGCCCTAAATCGCTGGAACCTGCGGCTGCTTTCCTCGAAAGTGGTAGTGGAATCATGAATTGTCCTTGTATAAGCCGTATCCCCGACCCCTCAAGTTTTATGACTTCCACGTCCTCCATCGAAACACTTTTGTCCAGCAATTGCATATCCCCAAATTCCGCACCGCTGTCTCCCTATTGGAAACCAAAAATCACACGGACAGTGTGTGCTCCTGCCTGGAGAATCCTTGGCCCCATTCGTCGATCGTTTTGGAACCTACCGTACAACGCTGTCCGTATGCTGTATACTTTCCGATTGCTTCCTAGGCTCGAATACGGTTATGCTGCTGCTTAGTCATGTACAGCTGCAGAATCATCCAAGTTACAGAGCGTGCAGCGGTCTGCCACCCATCTCATCTCTGGACTACGTGGTGTCAACTACAACGGACGTCTTGAAGAAACTGGTTTGTTTCCAGTGGCCTGTCAGCGGATGTTCGGCAATCTCATCTGCATCCTTTTTATCATTCAAAATGTGCTGGGTAAAGAATAGCACTGCTGAGTGACTCACGCTCGAGACAATTGTGAGGGTCCGATTTGTGTCAAATGTTTGGAGCGATAAAACCAACAGTCGGAATTCCGATGAAGATAGTTCTGACAAATGAAATAATGTCGTCCGTAACGAGGATGCTGATGAATGAAGCAGTGCTCCCTGGGCTCTTTCGCAGTGGAAACATTGTATACTTCAGATACCGTTTTATTCATGATTTCGACCTATCCGATCTTCTTTTTGATCCCGTTGTGGATTGGGGCTGGTTTGTCTTTGGTTGGGCGGTAATCAGGAATCTTCTAACTTGGGATCACGGATCGGTTCGGTTGAACTCTATGCGTAAAGACCGCCTCGCTTGGTCGGCTGTAGCGATATTCGACCGCCGTGTGTTGATTCTGTCTTCTCTGGGCGTCAAGCACAACTATGGTTGCTTAGTTGCTCTCAGACAGATTTAATTCCTCAACGGAATTAAATTTATTGACTTTAAACCGTTGTTTTCCGCCATGGTTTTGTGATATTTTTCTCATCCTTTTGATATCCGTGGTCATTTCTTTCTTTCACGCTTCGTTGCGCGATCCACGGACGATTGTACCGAAATGGAACCTGTCGGCGTTGCTGGAGACGGTTCTGTTTCGACACGATCTTCCGGTTGGTTTTCACTCGAAAACTCATTTTACAGTTTGAACGTTATTCTTTTGAGCGAGGTGAGGCAGGTGACGATTGCCTCTGCATTTGAACGGCAAAATACTGGTGCCTATATTAGAGCCGTCGATGTTAAAAGGCCGGCGACTAGGTATCGGGAAGAGCTTTGTGTGGAAATCCAGGGTCTTATTCGGAGAACATAGAGATGGACGAGATGCCGCACCGATATTCAGATGAGACTCGCGATTACAACGACAAGGGTTCAGTTATTCTGATCGTGTCAAACAAGCGCGCTTCTGTCCTGTTGAAACAGATTGAAAGCTTTTGTGGCTGATGAGCCCGTTCTTTATCCACAATTTACAAATAGGTAAACGGTGAAAACGATTTTGTTAGGCACACTTGTAGTGAAAGGCAAACAGATGATTTTTTGACTGTTCAGCGCGTTGGTCGGCCAAGGTTTAACCTTTCGATCTTACCCATAGGAAGAGTTCCGCAGTGCTAATTTTGATGCGCAGAAGGCTAAATCAATTACTTCTCAGAAGAACTACCTATGTTCTGCTGACGGGAACTGCGAGTACCACACTTGATTGTTGAAAGGCTAGATTGCCAGGGATGCAACAATTACTTGTAGAGACAAGGTAAAGCCCGTTAAAGACTCCTCGGGAGGCTCTTGCCTGCCTTCTCAGTTCTGTCGGGGACTCCTTGAGAAAATTTTTTACTACCGAAACGAACTTTAACAGAAGAAGCAGCTTTTTCAGCTAAAATAAAGTCCTTCAGTTACAATCCTATATCTGTCCTGGTATAGCACTACTTTATCGTCGTTTTTATCCTACACTCTCAAGCAGCACCATACTCAGAGTGGTTTGGTGAACTTGGGGCTAAAATTGGGCCAAAATTCCTCCTGAAGCAAGTTTTCAAAGCTTGCGCCGAAGTTCGTGAAGAACCATGTGTTTACTAATAAAAGTGCCACAGTATTTGAAAAGATATATCTGTGCCTCAAAAACAGCCCAATTGTTTTATTGAAAGCTTTTGTGACCAGGCGGCGCCCTGCTGGTTTTGTTTTTTGTGGCGATAGGATCCGCTGCTCAATTTCTCTATGGATAAAATCGATTACTAACCGATAGAGGCAACAAATGTGCGTTTTCTCGGTTTATTTTAACTCTGGCACAATGTTACCTCAACGGTCATTTAATTCCATCTATAAACATAGATATGCATGCATAAATGCATATATATCCCGGGACACTGAGGTAGTCCTTTAAAGGTGTTTTGTTTTTTGCAATCCTTGCCATATTGAGTAATAATCTATGTGTAACTTTAGTCATACCTTTGATAGGGCCTGGGAATCAGAGTACATTTTTGTGCCTAGAGGGACGGGGAAGGAGAGTTATCGGAGGCGCAAGAAGATATCGGATGCAGAAAAATCGCAATTGTGGTGAAACGACTTTCTGAGAGCACCTTTGTCTTGTGGCTCGAATCATAAAAAGTGGAAGTACTAAGAAAAACCGAGTGTTGTCAAGTATTTGTTTATTCTTGAGTAACGAGAGACACAGATTCTTCTGGTGTCCATGGTTTTGATATAGAGCGAAAATAATTGGGTCATCAGCGGATTTGGCGTTCACGAGGGTTTACGAGAACTGACGGGCTTGGAAACCATATCTGTCGGGCGGCTCAGGTTCTGTCGTCAGTGTTGCTGCTCAATCCCGGAAAAGAGTCCTAGGAAGCCGCAATTGTCCTTGATTTCCCGTGCCGCTCCGTCAAGCTCCAGTATCCGGGTTTAACTGAGTTTTCTTCTTTCTGTCGTCCCTGGGAATCTAAAGGGGAAACTGGGTTAGGAAACATGGTTGGGGCTCCGCTTTCGGATACACAGTCCACCAACCTCAGTGTTATACTCCGGGCCTCTACCTAGTCGTAGCTCCATCCGTGAGTGGAGGTGATACCTAGATGCATGTGTGGTGACTGATGCCAGTTACTCGGACCGCCGTTAGGTCTCCCGCTAGCACATGTCCTATTGACCGCCTAGGGTGCCTTCCATTTCGGTCAAACACCTCAGACAACGCTTGCTACAATCCGGGAGTGGAAATAATGGAGGGTCCCACCGGCACGGCAGTGAACAACTTGTCGTTTGCTACGCAGTCGGAGCTAGGCCACCAATTTAGGAACCAGTTGCGTGTTAGACAGCCGTACGTTGTTTACCCGTGTGGGCGTATTGTAGTGTGTGCTATTCGGGCGATGCAAAGAATAGAATCTTCGTGTCTGTTGACCCATGAATCTTTCTTCCTCTTCATTCCCTCTTGTCCTGTTTATCTTGTTGGTTCACGGGGTCCGCTACCGAAGTTCTTCGTCTTTTTCATTCAGCCTCATTGTCGGCCCACTTTGCTTGATCCCTTTTCTTTTTCTTTTTTTTATCTTTCTCTTCTTCTATTTCTCCATCCCATATAATGGATTCACTTTTGCCCTCTCTTTTTACTCTTTACAAACCTTCGCTCATTTCCCTTTCTCACATCATTTCACTGGTTGTAATTCTATTTTACTCCTCATTTTTCCATTCTTACTTTCGCCGTTCTTTTCATTTTATTCTATTCCTCGTTCTTCTCCGGTTGTTTTTCACTTTATTTTTCATGGTGTTTCTGGCTGACTGAAGCTCACCACGCTAAATCCCCTTTCTGTCCAATCATTTTTGGTCTGGTCAGGGGGGTTGCAACGCACGCAAGAGGCATGGTACAGATTCGAATGGTGACGATTGCTGGGTGCCTGTGATGTGCTGTTTTATCCCCCCTCTCATCCAGTCTCACTCTCGGTCTGCGGCATACGATGCTTGTTATCGATCAGAGGGGGAAGAGGAAGGAGCTGTGGAGAACGTGGAAGCTTCACCCCAATAACACACCACACTCAATCAACACCCGGTTGGCATTCAAGCCCCAAGCGAAACTCATCCGTGTCAGAGTCGTAGCATATCGAGCACCCTCTAATTACCACGGTGAAACTGTACGGATGGCATTACCACAGGTGTTTTAATTGTATCTTCGAAAAGGGCATCTGTGCACGGCTAGCCTACATGCTTGCCGAGTTGCCTTTTGAACGACCGGATCCGAGTTACGTAAAATGCGGGTTCTGTTAGCAATTTCCCCGGGCAGCAGACATGCCCCGGGCGACAGTATTCCCCGGCCGCCAGCCATGGACGTTGCCACTCCAGATTTGGGGACTGACCGAGTAGCGATAAGTTGGTTTCTAATATAAACCGGTGCAGATTGGGGTCTCTCGAGACGAAGAATGTCTCTTAAAAGGGTTAGACCCCCTTAAGTCCATCGGTATTCCATACCGTATATGTTTAGGCGACGTGGTCTGTCGGAGTATGTCATGCTGTAAAGCCCTCCCAAGCGGTTTGTGGCTCTCATCTGAAACTTTTCAATATTGTAGACGTAGGAAGTTTAGGGAAACCAAGCCTCGACAGATATTTTAGAAGGAGTGAGTGGCAAGTACGATGAAAGGCCCCAGAGGTTTCCAAGAGTTAGACTTGCATTTGAACCACCCTGTTTAGCTTTCCGACGCACCACTCCATTGCTTCCTTTAAGTTGGTTGAGCAAGATCTACGGTCACGGAAGCCGTGCTGAGCATCAGTAGACATGTTGCCCTTATCGATGTATCGGCATATGGAGTCATTAATCAACCATTCCAGGACCTTAGAGTCTATGGGGAGCACTGGCGCAGGGCGGTAATTTTGGAAAGCTGTCCCTTTGCTTTCCATAGAAATCAGCAACACCATACGTGTTTCCCACTCATCAGGTGCATTCGCAACTCCCATGGTATGGCTTAAAAGATATGAGAGTGGGAAAGCTGATTCTTCCGCTCACGTTTCCAGCAACAGCAATTGAATTCCATCCAGCCCTGGCGACTTTCGTAACTGTGAGCTACTGAGCTTATACTTGAATTGTTTAGGTGAGAAGCTGCACAGCGCCACATGCAACTGTTTACCTCGCATCTCCATGGCCTTGTCTCTGTTATCCTTTTGGTTTGGCCTTTCCGAAGCAAAAACTGGGGGGTGGCACTGAGCCAAAGCATTAGCAGCCTCTTTGTTGCCTTCCTTTAGTGTTCCATCCGCTTGCAGCACGTCTACTATTCGCGTTCTAGCCTATGCCACTGAGGACATGCGGCGACGAAAGCCAATGGGACCAGGTACCACCTTTCGCAGGGACTATCTCTGACACTCCGAGGTGTGCCGCTTGCCCCGTGCATTACGGAGGCTTTGGATGCGTATGTAGTTGTTATGATCGCACGAGCTACTTAATGAATTACATCTATCCAATGCGATTGTCTTCCTGTTTAGAGTTTTCGGCTTGCCACGGGGCATCACCAACCTGGGTTTCGGAGCCATAAAAAATGTTAGTGACACAAACATCCTCATGGATTCAGTTAAAATTCCCCCCACACTTTTCCAGTGTGCGTCAGATCAGGATTTGTACTGAGGCAACTGGGCCATAGTGGAGAAATCTGCTCGGGACGGGTTCCATTTGGTGGGGCCTTCAGCTCTCAGCAAAACAGTGTTGCACCAAATAAGGCTCCATGACCCCATTACTTCATAACCCCCAATGTTTCGTTAACCTCCAGTTGGTCAATCATATGCTTTTCGTTAGTAAGTGCCATTCCATTGCTAAGGGAGCAGAAATCCCTCTCCACCTTATGAGCTGCTTAACATGCCCACACCAATCTATTCTATTTAATGCGTAGAATAACGCTAATGGTATAAGCCTTTGACTGGCTTGGTCGGACATTTTGCTAAAGTGTTCTTCAAACAGCTTGAACTCACTAGTCACAAACATATGAACAAGTTTCAATGACCCCAAGTGCATCAGTGTTTCTAGCATTTGAGTGTTGGCTGGTCCAGTACAGTTCGGAGGTCTGCAGACCACGTTGTAGAACACATCCTCTTTGCCCCGTCCTAAAGTAGCCTAAACTCCCTCCGGCGGTTTA
This sequence comes from Fasciola hepatica, assembly GCA_948099385.1. NCBI lineage: Eukaryota > Metazoa > Platyhelminthes > Trematoda > Plagiorchiida > Fasciolidae > Fasciola > Fasciola hepatica. Next base: position 10,875,926 of record CANUEZ040000111.1, on the reverse strand, counting down.
TCCACGGTCGGGTCTGAAAGCCATAAAGCTTTCAGCTTCCTGCTAACGTACGGAGCACCTCCCACGCCTAAGTTTCCTGCTCGATCAACCCCGATGACATCACTGCAGAGACGTTCGCACAACCCATAATCAAACATTACTTTCGTACTGCCCCGTTTGTAGTGACTTTTTGTTCAGTTGACATTCAACCAATGACTGAACTTCACCCCGCTTGTTGTATCCCGGTTGGTTCCCAGTGGGCAAGTTACCTCTGCGATGAGCTGGCTACAGGCCAATCTGTGCGATTGTTGGTTCTGATTCGTAGCTGGGAAAGCTGAGTCCAGAATGACGACATTAACCGGGGGGCGCCGTAGGGAGCATTGTTCAGTTCAGTCGGTTCAATTTGCACGGGAGGGATAACTGCCGTGGCTAATCGAGCTTCCAGAATTCCTTCGATGGTACGTACACTAGGTAGGCACCAATCACTGGGCAGTTTATTTCTTCAAATCCTCACAGGTGTTGGGACAAGAGCTTCTCCTGGTGTGCGAATGACCCAACCGGTGTCCTTTGGTAGCCAAGCTTTCTGTTCGCGGATGACATGAAATTCTGGAATATTCTGAATCCATTCAGATTTAGGACAGTTTAGATGCTATACATAACTGAACCGTAGCCCGGAACCTGGACTTGAACCCAGGGAAATTTAGGCGAGTGCTGACAGACTGGTCCCGAGAGACTCGCCACCGGCACCCGGTCAACCCAAAACCCGTATCACAGGATAAGGAGATCCGGGACTTGGGACTTTTGTAAGGAGTGAATCTAAGCCGTTGGCGCAGTGCTTATTAGTGGCCAACGAAGCGACCAGAGTCGTGTACCAAATAAGATGGGCGATGACTTCGAGGGACACTAGTGTCATGTTACCCCATTAAAATGTACTGGTGAGGCGTGACCCACAGTACGTAATGCAAGCCTGGGATACCCAGTTAGTTAGGGACATTTCAGTACCTCGGGCACCAGATAATAACTAGATCCCAGAGTGGCCTGCGGGACGGGCAATAAGCCAAACAATCCGATGCATGCCAAAAGGAGGTGAAATTCAGCTGAACGGGTGGAGAACGGTGTATAATCCGGCCGATGATAGGTTCAAACGACGCTTCGCAACCAGGTTCAGCGAAATTCAAAACAAAATCGATTCCAAATAGCTATGATACTATATACAAAACATTAAGCAATTTCACAGCAATCAAACCTCAATAGTGTTCCCTGTGGGCCGTTACTCTCCAAATTGGACGAAAAACCAACAGTTGCTACTGAAATACAGCACGAGGTTGGCAGCAAGTGGGATTGCCGAATACAGTCACAACAAAGTTTAAGCTGAGTGACTCACGCTCGAGACAATCTTGAGGGTCCGATTTGTTTCAAAGATTTGGAGCGATAAAACCAACAGTCGGAATCCTGATGAAGACAATTCTGACAAATGAAATAATGTTGTTCGTAACAAGGATGTTGATGAATGGAACGGTGTTTTCTGAACTCCATCTCAATCGACTTCTATTGAAAATGCGTCGACCACGTTTGCTTTTTGGCGTGCCACCGAACGCGGTGCCAGCTAAGGGAGCTGAAGATTCTTCCACCCGCAAACAGAGCCACAATGTGTGTCCTTCTATTAGTAGAAACCCGATTTCCTCACAGCAGTGAGACAGACAACGAACAGCCCTGTGGCGTCGAACAAAATACGAACTGCTCAGAGCTAAGTGCTAAATAGTTGGTTGTCCATGGTTATTTGAACCACGAATTCGCACATTCATACTCGGTCATCTATAGGTCGTTGCCCACTTGCACACCTGAGAGAGTCCAAAGGAGCTTCGCATGAACGACCCCCGGCTTTGTGGGACTACTGTTTGAGGAAAGATTGACATGGTTGGATTTCTGCTCCCACAAGAGGAGATTGGCGGGGTAGACCGGATTGGAACAACAAAAGAAATGAAATGCTTGTCAAGAACGAACTAGCAATTGTTTTTCCGCAACAGGAGCTATATCCCTCTGGGGCATCAGTTGAAGCTCTTTAAGCCAGGGACCGACAATAATGTCAGGACCCAGTTCTTCCACGCAGGAAAAATAAGTTCTGGGATGAACGTTCGGCGGATATTTTGGCAGCAAGCTTTGCCACCCAATTTTAAAAAGAGTTGAACTCCGCGGGAGTGCCTATGAGACAGCTGGTAGCACTCAGATGAACCTCCACCCCGGCTTTGTTCCTGTTCCTTCTTCCTCGTTACCAGTAGTATCACTATTTTTCAATAATCCTTCATCTGAATGTCCATGAAGCTCCTCAGACCCTCTTTGTTTTCAAGGAAGCTAACATTTGGGTGAGCAGACCAATGCGCGACGAGTGAACGTGCTGGATGCGGAGGCTCTGTTCTGTCAAAATGTCGCTCGTTTTGTCCTCTCCAGACAGACAAGAAAGGATTCAGCAAAGGCGAAGTCTGGCGAGACACGGGGGCTCACAGGTGCAAAACTCGAACAAGGTTTGCGTCGACCACCATTCCTGTGCTCTGAACTTGTGACCCTGTAAGTCGCGCGTTGTTTGAATTCGTGCGGTGTTCTGCGCTGATCCAAGTTTCCGAAGTGTACTGCTGAATAACAGGGATTATTTCGCGCTACCGTACATGACAGAGTAACCCCGAGGTACTTTTATATGAAGAATCTTTTTGTTTTATTGTTCCCTAAAGCTTTTGGAGTCCTTTGTGTAATGAGTGCCAAAGGTATGTTAGAATGTTCATGAATAGCAAGTTTTTTTGTAGCGAGCACAGTATTCCTTTGGCCAGTGTGTTGATTCTATTGTTCGCATATCATGACCCTTGAAGTGCACCATCTTCAGGCCGCCGGATATATGAAGTGGGCGGATGAAAGTATTGAATGCCATTTATGAGATAGGTGGGCGAGTGAAGATCGTCCTGGGATGGGTAAGAAGGTGTATCCGTTATGCTACATGGACAGCTGGGTCGATTGGGTTTTTAGTCGCTGCAAGGAGGCTGGACTGTGGCATAAACGGGATAAGGTTCAATTTCTCCTCCGCAATCGCAGGGCCTCTAAGAGCAAGTCGCCTCCGCGCGGTTCGTTGATAAGATCATATGCAGAAGCCCTAGGAAAGCCTGGGAGAACGGCCGTTGAATTACTGACAGGCCGGGTTTGCAGTTGCCCGCACCAGCAGCATCCGCTCCCGCGCGGCAAACTGCTACGAGTGAGTGAGTGACGTGGAATCCGAAGAACAATCAACGTTGGAAGAAGGACAACAGGAAAAGGGTGACAGACAGAATCACAAAGGGGACTGATCTGGAAATCGTAATCTGGAAGTCCGGCTGATGGGTCTGCAGAGGCGCATTTATTCACTGGGAAGAACGTCGAGCCAGAGGCTACTGACAATAAACCAGGGGAAGCCTTTCATACGGGAATCGATGGCATAAAGCATTGTAATTAGGTGGCTGGTGTGTGACATATTGCCGCCTGCAGGTGTACCAAATGCTGTGTCTCGCGAAAGAGTTCACACATTGTGGACTTGGAAATCTCCGCTGGCGAAAAAGAGGACAAAAATGACACCATCAAAACTGGCCGAATTTGTGAATGACCACTGCAGAGATATGTTGATAGCCGGGGTGTCTACGACGACTACATCAATGAGGGCAGATATCAGGGTACACCTGACGAACGCAGAGTAATGCAGGGTGGTTTGCCCGTAGGTGGAAGTGCAGCTGAACCCACGACTGCTTTAAAGGAAGGTCCGCAAGTGCAGCAGAATGCCTCACCCGGTCGTCTGTTTATTTTATTGACAGCCTCTACTAAGCCATACAAGTCGTCTGGGTTTGCGGTAAATGAGAATGTGCAGGTGAAAATTGGCAGTGATGTTCACTGGAGAACGACAGCCTTCATCAGCTCGGGTGGCAAGATAACGCCCATGGGGATGTATTGGGAGCATTTTGGTGGTCCTGGACGGCTAACGGACTCAATGCGCCCCAGTGATGGACATCATTTCGAAACAAGTGGAAGGAGCCCTTCGGAGCCACAGAGGTTCAAAAGGCGTTCATTGTTGCCTCAACGGAAACATGGCTCCCTAACGATGACCACGCACCGGTGATAATACAATATGGGTTTGCTGTCTGTAGCAGGACAGGGCTGATGACAGTGTAGAGGGAGACGTGGCAGTCCTAAGGAGGGCATGCACAAACCATCTGGAATCGCAGACCACGGTTTTACTCGAAATATGCTCGGTTACGCTAACAACCCCTAACGGAAGGGTAACTGTGGTGTGCGCGTACAGGGCCCTCAGTACAAACCGAGATGAGGACATTCAATTTCTCCACAGACTTAGCGTGCTAGTAAGGGGAGTCAAACATCCTCATGGTAAAAGACTTCCACCAGCCACACGCAGACTGCTTATTTGAGGAGCGTACCCCGGGGACCCAGGAGGAGGGATAACTACAATGGCCGCATTCGAATGCGCCCATCCAACACATGAGGGGGTATACCAGATATAGAACAGACTGCATCTAGTGATCACAAAATCATGAGAAAAATGTGTCGGTACTTGAGAGTCCCCCTCCTTTGGATAACAGCGACCATGGTTATCCGCAAGGAAGAATGGACGCTTCGCGAATATAGATATTCCTAAGCCTCGCAATACAGCGGTTCATCTACAATATTGAAAACGTTCAGATGAGAGCCACAAACCGCTTGGGAGGGCTTTACAGCATGACATACTCCGACAGACCACGTCGCCTAAACATATACGGTATGGAATACCGATGGACTTAAGGGGGTCTAACCCTTTTAAGAGACATTCTTCGTCTCGAGAGACCCCAATCTGCACCGGTTTATATTAGAAACCAACTTATCGCTACTCGGTCAGTCCCCAAATCTGGAGTGGCAACGTCCATGGCTGGCGGCCGGGGAATACTGTCGCCCGGGGCATGTCTGCTGCCCGGGGAAATTGCTAACAGAACCCGCATTTTACGTAACTCGGATCCGGTCGTTCAAAAGGCAACTCGGCAAGCATGTAGGCTAGCCGTGCACAGATGCCCTTTTCGAAGATACAATTAAAACACCTGTGGTAATGCCATCCGTACAGTTTCACCGTGGTAATTAGAGGGTGCTCGATATGCTACGACTCTGACACGGATGAGTTTCGCTTGGGGCTTGAATGCCAACCGGGTGTTGATTGAGTGTGGTGTGTTATTGGGGTGAAGCTTCCACGTTCTCCACAGCTCCTTCCTCTTCCCCCTCTGATCGATAACAAGCATCGTATGCCGCAGACCGAGAGTGAGACTGGATGAGAGGGGGGATAAAACAGCACATCACAGGCACCCAGCAATCGTCACCATTCGAATCTGTACCATGCCTCTTGCGTGCGTTGCAACCCCCCTGACCAGACCAAAAATGATTGGACAGAAAGGGGATTTAGCGTGGTGAGCTTCAGTCAGCCAGAAACACCATGAAAAATAAAGTGAAAAACAACCGGAGAAGAACGAGGAATAGAATAAAATGAAAAGAACGGCGAAAGTAAGAATGGAAAAATGAGGAGCAAAATAGAATTACAACCAGTGAAATGATGTGAGAAAGGGAAATGAGCGAAGGTTTGTAAAGAGTAAAAAGAGAGGGCAAAAGTGAATCCATTATATGGGATGGAGAAATAGAAGAAGAGAAAGATAAAAAAAAGAAAAAGAAAAGGGATCAAGCAAAGTGGGCCGACAATGAGGCTGAATGAAAAAGACGAAGAACTTCGGTAGCGGACCCCGTGAACCAACAAGATAAACAGGACAAGAGGGAATGAAGAGGAAGAAAGATTCATGGGTCAACAGACACGAAGATTCTATTCTTTGCATCGCCCGAATAGCACACACTACAATACGCCCACACGGGTAAACAACGTACGGCTGTCTAACACGCAACTGGTTCCTAAATTGGTGGCCTAGCTCCGACTGCGTAGCAAACGACAAGTTGTTCACTGCCGTGCCGGTGGGACCCTCCATTATTTCCACTCCCGGATTGTAGCAAGCGTTGTCTGAGGTGTTTGACCGAAATGGAAGGCACCCTAGGCGGTCAATAGGACGGGTGCTAGCGGGAGACCTAACGGCGGTCCGAGTAACTGGCATCAGTCACCACACATGCATCTAGGTATCACCTCCACTCACGGATGGAGCTACGACTAGGTAGAGGCCCGGAGTATAACACTGAGGTTGGTGGACTGTGTATCCGAAAGCGGAGCCCCAACCATGTTTCCTAACCCAGTTTCCCCTTTAGATTCCCAGGGACGACAGAAAGAAGAAAACTCAGTTAAACCCGGATACTGGAGCTTGACGGAGCGGCACGGGAAATCAAGGACAATTGCGGCTTCCTTGGACCCTTTTCCGGCATAGGAAACTAATTCCAGCTTGACCAGCAATAGGCGAATAACCTCAAACTAGGCTTGGCTTGTCGTCCGTGGTTTCGTCGGCGTTCGACCCTCTGGAGTCTGTTCCACCCTTCATTCTATAAGACAAAGTGCTGTTGTACCCACTATTTCGCTCCAAATATTTGTCGCAAATCGGACCCTCAAGATTGTCTCGAACGTGGGTCACTCAGCTTAAACTTTGTTGTGACTGTATTCGGCAATCCCATTTGCTGCCAACCTCGTGCTGTATTTCAGTAGCAACTGTTGGTTTTTCGTCCAATTTGGAGAGTAACGGCCCACAGGGAACACTATTGAGGTTTGATTGCTGTGAAATTGCTTAATGTTTTGTATATAGTATCATAGCTATTTGGAATCGATTTTGTTTTGAATTTCGTCGAACTTGGTTGCAACGGGTTGCTCGAAAGTATCATTTGCTGGTCCGCTCTATACAACTCTAACGAATCGCACACGTCGTCGTGGTCCTACGTTTGCGGCCCGTACCGGAACAACCAAGAGGATCGTAACGGCTTAGCCGATCGTTTCCGGAGGGAGGGGCCAAGTGTGTCATATTCAATTAGTGACAATAAATCTTCCTGGAAAACAGAGAACTTTTAGGAAAACCACTTACGGGCAGCAGTAAAGATACCATTTGTTTATATTGGCTGAAAACACACGGCGGGCCATTCACCGTAGCATTTGCAAAGCCACGTGCCCTATTCTTTTCTGTTTCCCTTCCGATCAAATGGTAAAGGAATTTATCGGCATGATACATTTGTTTTCCTTCAAATTCGCGTATACGTTGCCGAAGAATTTAGCTTAAAAGATTTCTCTTCAAAAGTGGGCAACAAAGGTAATTTTATGACCAATATAATCTACACTTACCCCGTCAACCGACCCCCGACAGAAAACGCATATCTCTCACATAATCATCAAGCCGCCATCCTGTGCTCTCCACATTATTTCAAGCCCATATCAACCTCGGGAGTTCACTTTTCTCAGGGTCGCCGTCGGCATCCAGCGAAAGACAGGAACCCCAATTTGCAGTCTCCACCTCCACCCACTCTCTATCAGCCCATTCTGTTTCCAACAGTATCGCAGTAGACCTGGAAAAAAACTTCCCGGTCATTAATTATGATTCCACCAGGCAAATGGCCTCGTAGGATGCCCGCTAACTCCACTTCCTCCAAGTTATCCAGACGCGTCAATCGGCTCGTCCCACCTTCCACCACCAGAACCTCTAACTCTTCTTCAGAGCTCAACTTCCTACAAGACCGCGCAACAGCGGGACTTAGTCCAATCTGACACTGTAAACAACAGTAGATGCGAGCCGGACCTCCAGATTACCTCCGCCTTGAGGTCCGCAGCCTAGAGTGAAATCAGTGGGAGATCATTCAGTGGCTCCCTTGGCAACTCCTCTGATCCACCGGTAGTTATGTGTCCATGCCTGCTGGCTTTATCGTCACAGAAGAGGAGGAGCATAAGGTCTCACTCCTAAGCCAGCAGCGTGCGCACTCAAACCCACCCGACGATGGGACTGTAATCTAATTTTACGGTCGGAAAATGGTTTGCCCAGCATGTCTTCACGACTAGGTCAAACCCGAACTCAATCACTGTTCTTCGCAGTGGCAACTTTCGTGTTTATCCTTTCGACACGATTCAATATGCAGCTTTAGTTACTACTGTACCCCGGTCACCTCCATTTTTTTCTGCCTCCTTTCCTTTGACGGTATCCTGTCATACGTTACCTTTCTCTGGTCCCGCTAAGTCTGGAAAACTTTCACACCAACGTTTGCATTTTGGTTTGGTCCTACTTCTGTCATTTTCTCTCCCAACGAACCTGCTGATTTTGCTCCTGGATTCTACATTGATCCACCGTTACCCGGAACCGAGGGTTATTTCTGTGGCAAGCGTGAGTAAAGATACATTCTACTGATGTATTTGGTAACAAACACGATTTATGCTCGACCTCCATTCTAAGGTCCATGCATATCAAGGATTTAGCTGGCCAGCTTCCTGCAGGGCGGTCCGATTCACGTGTCTTGCACTCATTTACGCGCACAAATATCCTTTGTATGCATGCACTTTCCTACCGTTTTTCGAGAGCTTTCCCGCATTCTAGCGGGGCTGCTGTTTGGCTTAGGTCGTGATGAGAAAATTACCATTTCCTGGACAACATTCAGAATTTGTTTCCCCCACGACATATTCTGACGCTTGGTTCGGGCCTCATCTTTTTTCCGCTGCTTACTTCAAACTGAACTGATTCTCCTGGGATTCTGTCGACCTCATTTTCGAATAACTTCCATTTTGAATTTTCTGCCGACAGTAAACGTACACGGATTGCCTTCCTTGCCGTAGAGTTCGTTGTTTCGTGTATTTTTCATCTCGGTGCCGTTTCGGTACATCGGTAGAAAGAATACATTTCCTTCTCCTTCGACCGGCCCAAATCTGTTTTGTTCGTTTGACGGAGGGGATTTCGTCCGTAACTCACTATGAAACCGGATAGAAGGCGCCTTCATGAGCAGCACTCGAAAGTCTCCTATAGTTACTGTAGTCCATAGAACCCAGTGTTGAGTTTACCAAGACCGCTTTCTCTGTAATAAACCAACGGCATACTGCCGACATATAGGGCGACTCATGTTTGCATTCTGTACGTACAGCATCATCCACAAGCGAACTGATGTTATGGTGAAATAGAATCCTATCAAATGTTCTCAGGCCGTGGTAGACTTTTTCCGCCTCCGCCTTTTTTCTCACGTAAATTACCTTGGATTCCGTGGCTCCTTGGATCACGGTGTCTTCATGGCACATCCTTGAGCTTTCCCGACTACGGCTGTCTCCTTGCACAGAATTGGTCACTGTTTAAAGGACGCCAATGTCACTATACAGTAACTTATTCATAGAATGTATTGCTTGCACGAGGAGCCTGGGTCCTATGCAATGGAAAATGCTCTTGCAATTTTCACATCGAAAAGTCGGATGATGCGAGCCAAAGTCGAACCAGCGACCCTCCGCATGCGGGACGGATATCTTGCCAGCTGAGCTGTTGCTGTCAGAGCAGCCAGGTACGAAAAACTCAAGGGAATATTCGATGATGCGCGAACCACTATTCCAATGAGACACAGCAACTGTCCTGATTTTACTCATTGGATTTTCCATTATATAAGACTAATGCTCCTCATGCCAACAAAATATTGCATAAATTTATTTCAATTTCCGATGGAGAACGTTCATCCGAGTGGCGTTTATCCCGTTAGGAAGGGATCAACGAGGCTATCTTAATGAATAAAATCAGGACATTTGCTGCTTATCATTGGACTAGTGGTTTGCCCAGTGTCGGCTATTTACATGCGTTATTCACACCCGGCTGCCTGGACGGCGATTGCTCAGCTGGCAGAGCGTCTGTCTAGTATGCGAAGGGTCGCCGGTTCGATTTTGATCCACGTCGTCCAAATTTTAGATGTGGAAAATGCAAGCTGATTTTTGTTACATAAAATAAGAAATTGACATGTAAAATCGGGAAAATTGTAACCTACGGTTTTTTCTTCCTGCTCACCTGTCTTACCATATGCTTTTCATGTCTGCAAACCGCAGTTTTGTCACTGCATGACTGGTTTGTTTGCCCCATTCCCACGGCGGCTGTCCTTATGCGGCCCGTTTTTCGGTCGGGGTAGGGTTGTTGTGGTCCCTCACCAAAAGCAGCCCTGCCTTCTCTGACATACAAATACCTGACGTTGATAAAACTACAAGAAATAAAAACATTCAATGTGTGGATCGCCCTTGGCGCACCACTTACAGGATGTAGCATATATTTGTAGAAACCCTCTTCAAGCACTGTAACATACTTGCACTGCTTAGACCATGCGACTTGTCCTCTTTCATTCTTGACCAAAAACAGCACACATCAACCACCACATTTAAACACTTACTTGTACCTAGTTGTCAGACCTTCCGGATTTTCATTCACTGGATGACGCAGCTGGCGGAATTTGGCGAGACATGCCGGAATAATGTAGTGGACAGTGGTGGCTAGTTTTGCAAAATTTGGCTTATGGCCTGTCGTTGCGTAGACTAAGACTATTGCCTCAGTTGTGAGCTAATGAGTCAGAAAGCGCCATCTGACCTGATGTGAAGTTCTGGGAGAGTTCTTATCCAGTGACCGGATTGCAATCAAGGAAGCTATTGATAGGCAAGGCCTCAGTAAGACCTCAACCAACAGGAGTCGAACTCCTCTCCGGCCATCAGACACTAAAGTTGAGTGGGTGAATCAGTCAGCTCGCAGAACTCTTGAAATCTTTCGGATTTACGGCCGGGCACTGTGATGAATAAAGCAGTTTCCGGAAGGATCTGAAGAAGATGGAGACAGAGGCAGTCTTGAAAACTTTCCAGCCGCAGATTATGGTACGCAACTTAGAAATATATTAGGCAAACCTTTTCGGCGAGCAAATCGACAGGCTTAAAGAGGTTCATATCTGACCAGAGATATGAACGGGTCCGTAGTGAGAGGTTCATAAGCAGCCGAATAACGAAAATGAGTGAAAACATTTGCTAAGGTGAAATGGGTTATGCTAACTTGAGGCTAAAAAATGGAAGCCCTCCATGGGGCATCAAACCTCGGGGAGGCACTCGGGATGATACAGATTTTCCAGGAAAGATTGAGAAGGAACGTGTTTTTGGGGTTTATCTGAAGGTAGAGAAACAAACAAGCAAATTACCAGAGAGGCCTAATGTAACTTTAGTCACTTCAGAAATATAGAGAGTTTCTTTTAAATAAACTCAGACTGTGGAATACAGCGTAAACTACGGTTTGAACAAATCATAGATCTTATTGGGCAACGGTGTGAACTTTGTCGTTTAAGGGGGAATGAAAATTGCATGAAATCCGCAGACCTTAAGCCTATATCAGTTATCAACCAGCAGCCTTAACTTGCTAGAGGCCGAAGCTTTGCCCGAGGTTTTTGCCAAATTAATTAGCACTACGATGCTTAGCATCCACACTTCACGTAAGTGCTTTTGGGTCGACTTCCTTGCTATCCTAGACAGCATAGGGGTGCTCGTGAGTGCAAGAGAATGTTTGCCGCCGAATGATTAGAACTGCGATTCTCAATAGGTGGTGGTCAACGAAGCGCCGTTCTACCAGTAGGGCTTGTCCCAGATAGTAACAGGCCATTGGTTCAATGTCGTTGGAAGAAATTGGGAATGGCTTTGGTGGTTTTTGTTTTTATTGTGTACTTTTCCCTGATGTAACCTAGGATTCTGCATTACGGCGGCCAGGAAGTACACGACAGTAGGAATAGGCTGGCGTTGGCAGCTGGGGACAGCATACGGGTTAAAGGGTGCGTGCCTGGGGACTGGTGCCTAAAGGAATAAGGGGCTCGTTTGGCCTGATCAGGTGGAAAACTCGGTACTCTATCACCCCTGTTAGAAGCAAGCAGAAGAACCAAGGGCACTTCAGGCAAACAGATAATAGGCGTTATTGTGAGGTTTCCTCGTTCGCGGGGTCTGTTTCGGGTTGAGGATTGGAAGCGCCGATTTCCATCACAATTCACTTCAAGAAAGGGTTATTCTTGTGATACGATGTGAATTTATTGAGTTTTTCACAACCGAGTGGCTCAGACTATTAGGCACTTTCCATGGCTTGTCTACCATGCTTTCACAAGCTAGCACGTCGTTCTTGAAAATACTGGGTGGTCTGTTTTTTCCAGGTTTGGAAGGAGCCGTAGTCCAGCGGACAGACTGTGGGCTGTCAGAGTAGTGAGATACAACTGAATTCGAGGCCGTAGTGAAAATCGGGTCGCCTACCTTTGCTCCGTATCAGTTTCTCACTACCGTTTTTCGCTACTACTTTTCTCTAGTTGAACCGCACATAGGACACTTATTTTATGCAGACGCTGACTGGTGAGCACACCAATTTTCTCATTAGGTTAAACCTTAATTATCCGACGGCATTTCGTTGACTAGAAAGCGTAAACCTCAGGTAACCCTCAACTTGCTTGCACTCTCCGGACTTTAATTAAATGATTGATTACCGCAGGGGTTTGTGTAGTTTGTATAATATTTACTGCTGCCTATAAAAAACCGTATCGGAAGCTACAAATTGACATTTCTCCCCTTTGAAAAATGCCACTTGTATCTGGAAGACTACCAGAGGTCCGTTACAGTGGGTAATACAGAACGTTTTGTTGAGTCCAAGCCAAAGCAGAGGCTTATGGACCCCATCATCTGCGTTGTCCATTTTGACCAGCCAAAGGCCTGGCTGACAGTAGTTGAAAACCTCACGCAGCTAACTGACTGAATGATGTCAGATCTTACCATCGAGGGTCAGTGTGTAAGGAAAACAATTGGTGGGATGATAGAACAATGGTAGCAAAAGGGTAAAATGGTACGAGAGAAGGTGGGAGTGTATAGTACAGTACTACAACTCTAATAATCTGACCTGTATTTTCAGGCCGGCTCTCCGGTGACACTTTATTCGACGAGAAAGACTACGTTGGGAACTGCCAAGAAGTGTTCCAGTTAACCTTCGAACTGGGATATGGGAACTTTCTCAAACTTTAACCAAGAGTTTGTTCTCTGAAGGTATATCTCGTGAAAAATGGTTATATCTCGCCGCTAGTCTCGATTTAAGGAAGCAAAACTGCAAAACTATTTGGCAAGAAAAAATTTGTGGGAGGAGTCAGACCAATAAGTTCAGTACACAAAAAAGCCAGATAAGGTTATGGCTTAAACGGAAAGCGCAGGTTAAGTTCCATGCTGCGCTGCCAAGGGGGACAAGGCAAGTAGGACACACTGAACCTTGTAGCGTGAAGCTGAGGGAAATCTCGATAGCTTTTCAGTGAAATGGCTTTGTGAGCATCCGAGATAAGTGCCATCAGATTCCGTCGCTTATTGAAGATAAGCGGACAGAGTTAAAAGAGGGGCGCAAGGTGTAACTGATAGATCAGTTTGCCGTGGCTCAACCGGAAAGTCCCAGTGATGGGATCATTGGTTCTTCTCACATTGACGACCTGCAATGAAACATACCCGGAGAACCTGATGCTACGTGGCTAACGAGAACCAAGGTCTCGATCTTTTGGTCCATATAAAGTGGGTAGATCGTGGACAGTCATGTCTCCGGAAGATACTTGACATTTTAGAGTCATGCCTTTACTTTCACTGGCGAAGAATTGCTTTTCCAGTTTCGAAGCTAAATGTTTAGATATCTTGGGTCATTGGTTGTGTTTTCAATTGGCTTATGAATATTATCAGAATAGAAATCGTGTGCGAGTTTGACGTCGTCAGCAGAAGGAAGAGGATACAGCGGTGAACTGCAAGAACTATGTAGTCAATATACAATAGAAGCAGCAGCTCACCTAGAAGACTTCCCCGTACCACACTGCTGGTGGCAGGGGCTGGTTTTGGTTTATGGCCATCTTCAGAAGCTCTTTGGGATCGGTCTGACGGATATGAAGTGAACCACGCATGTGGCCAGCAATAGGCTCTTCACACATAAGGTTTAGAGCTCAGGCTGGTGTGAGGATCCCAATCGGAAGTAACGAGCAGCCGTCAGCCCTTATCTACGGCGTCGCTAATCAAACTGGGAAGGTAGAATTGACACAGTGCAGGAGAACTCCTTAGGAGAACCGTGATGGCCAGTGCGGGTATGAGGCTGATTCAGCAAATCATTTGTTAATTGCCCTTTTACAAAATTCCCATTAGCCTTAGTGTAGGAAGGATGTGGTTATCGATGCGATAGCTAATGAGGAATCCGAGCGGGACACGTTCACTGTAGGGAATTATTGTAGGTATCCACCTTTGCAGAGGAGACATTGTACTCCAGGGAGAGGTTGAGCGTATTATTCACCAATGCTCTCAAGTCGATTTAGATTCGACTCAGAAGTATGGGTGGGAGGCCATCGAGACCAGGAAGCAAACAAGAGCGAATCCGTGATACGGACATAGATATGTCCTGGATGGTACATTCCGAAGAGCACAGCTTGACTGTAGGAGGTTTAAGCTTGATAACCTCGGCAAGTGCAAGATGGGCCGCTGATGTCGAGGATAAGGAGCAGAATGCTCCAGCAACCTTTGCAATGGATGCGACATGGACGTATTTTATTAGTAGGTACCGCGTCGTTGAGAGATGCCTTTTTTTATTCTCAGTGAATTCCCTAATTTGGAGGAATCTTCGTGGCTCTTCAAGGCTTTTTGTTCTTATCTCCAAGCTGATTCACTGGAAGATCGATGCTTTTTCTCAGAGAAACGAAACAGATTCGCACTAAGTGAGACTTCACAGAGTTTTGAGTGAGCCGCGTGGACCTTCCGGAATTAGCTGGCATCCGTCGAAGGGCTAATCCGCATGGTTTACATGTTTGCGGAGCTGGAATCTCACTTGTCATGAGAGTGCGGTTGATGGTAAATTTGTCAAATGCAAGTTGTGAGCCACACGTCAAGGGGGAATTGTCCCAGTTCCCCGCAAGAAAACTGGTGACCAGTTAGGTTTAGCCAAAAGAGAGCATCGGCTGTCGGGCCTTGGGGAGATTGAAGTTAGGTTGGGCAACAAAAGCTTGTAGAACCCCACCTTGAGATCAGTACCTGGGAAGTGACCCACCAGTGGAGCAAAGCTGATGCTCTGGTTGATTATAGGATAGATACTGTGATCTAAGTGGATTATGAGGTGGCGACTCTCCAATCGACCATAAACGATTTGAATCTTTCAGGAAAAATGTGTACAAACACCTTTAGTTTTAGATATAGAATGTTGTATTGAACCCGGTGATAACTGTCTCGCTGTCAATAAACCGCCGGCCGATACCCTAACCTCACCAGCATACAGGTGACGTATAACCACCCTTGAACGTAGGAGTCTGTAGCAAGACAGCGGCGGCTGCACAAAGGAGGGCCATGCCTGAAAAAGTGGAAACAGTAGTCCGCCTAGCCCAATCAGCGTCCCATACAAATACCTAGATTTGATTATTTGGACGCAAGTCAGCAAGCGTCCGATAGAAAATTCTGTTTTGCCCTGTTCAGCACGGGCTTCCAGACGATAGGTCCTGCTCAATCAAGCAATTTTCCTCCCCAGGTCAAATCGCCTGCGGAGTGGATGAGGTTGGGCAGGTGGAAAAAAGCTTTTCTCGTCTTAATATAGCATACGACCCGGTGAACCATCTGCATGTAATAACCAAGTTTGAGCCATTGGTTAGGAAGCAAATTCCAAAGGGTATAAGTGATTTTTTCACTGGTAGAACTTTACTCTAAAATGGGTGAAAGCAACTCTAATTTGGAAAAGGTCACCAGTTGAGTGCTGCAGGGATCCGTACCAGGCCCACCACTGTTACCTCTTTTTAAAAATAACCCAGCCCGATATGCAGTCATCTAGTAGAAAAAGTGAAATTAACGAAGGCTGGGAGGCCAGAAGATTTGAACGGAGACATATTTGCAGTTCTCAGTTATACGTTCGGGACGAGTCTCCTACTGCTGAAAGTAGCCACTGATCATCAGGAACAGCCTCCGGCAAGTAATGATTAGGAGACTTCTCACAGCGCATGGTTCCTCTTACCGTCGATGCGAGATGAGGTTTGCACTGCCCTTTTGCTTCTGGCAAGGACTCAGCGGATAACACAGTGCTGCGGAGGGATTATAACTTGTGTGCATGCTACGGAAGGAAATATGGGAGCTAAATTGGTCGTTACCATTGCCGGCCCTGTGTTAAGCCAAGCGAGCCAAAGTGAGCTCAGAATTATTCTTCGGTCCAGGGGAGTAGGTTTCTGCTTTACAATACAGTAAAGTTTTATAACTTTCGCTGATCTCTGACTTGGACATGTAGGTGACATTCGAGTCTTATTCTCACCTGAGGTTGGTCCAGGAAACTCAAATATTTGCTACCGATCCACGTTTTGGTTGCTCCACACCTAACCCAAACGGTTTTCATCCATGACCTCACACTACTTGATAGCCGTTGACCGAACGTATCGCCTACTTTATCTCACTGAATACTAGCCTCCCGGGTACTTTTCTATTAGCCCTCGTAAGTCTACTCGTCATTAGGCGCTAACGTGTTTATGAATACGTGTGCAAAAATGCTTCTCTAGGACTCACTCAGCCAAGCTGGCATGACCTAGCAAAAGTGAGCATCGTTCCAGCTAGACCGCGCACAGATTGTGTTCTGTGACACTGGTGAGCGCCTCCGAAGAGACCAACAATAGATAAAGGCCTTTGGACATGACTTTCCCGGCATGAGCGCCAAAACAGGGTCTGCAGATGGCACTAAAATGTGAGGCATCTATTATGAATCATGGGCCACGTGGTGCAAAACAATAATTAGGCTGTAGTTCCGGTTGGCTACTTTCTCGATTTGGTAGCTTCAGTGGGCCACAGAACAACCACCGGCTCGAATATTTTGGTGGTATTCGGTGCTCATGACCAGCTGCCTCCTCCCTAGGTCCAGGAAGCCAACATTCGAGCGCGTAACGTGACACACCAAGTGTGTCACTGCCTAAGACTTTCTGTGAACATTTCAGACGGACATCTGGCTCACGGGTTTATCAGGAGTACAAAAATTATCGCAAATTATGTTTTTCGAAAAAATTAAAATACTAACTGATAGAACGCTATTTCAACGAGAGGTTCATGTGTCTCCGAACCAACAAGTACCTCCAACGATATAGCCCCAGGCAAAACCACCCATTCTGGTTCCGAAAAAGATATAGTCGATACTGCCCCAATCATTTTGATTGCACCTGCCAGCAGTCAGTCATTTAAAGTAAATTTCGACTACTCCAGCTCTTTATTTATTAAACAGTCAATATATAAATGGCCGAACATGCTACTTCTCTCTCTCGCCCCGCCTTCAGGCCGACAAAACTTCCAGTTTACCCTATCACATCATGTTTGCAAACGGCTTGGACCCGCAAAATCCCAAAAGCTTCTGTCTACCCTCTACTGGGCCCCGGACGATTTCCACGGGGAAAAGTCTTCACCGTTTTCTTGGCCGGGACTTCATCTTGGTCCTGAACCCTCAGCCTTCGACACTCACGTAGCTCCTTTCTTAGCAAGACCACTTACGCCTACCGGTCAAATAGCCACAAAACTCGTCTTAATTGCTCGTCAGTTAGAAAACCTCCCGGAGGAGTATCTCTCCAAAGGTTTTCAACTATTTAGCCAATAGAAGAGAAGCAGTTATTCAACCGACAGCAACAGCCGACACAACCCACGAAAGATTCATCGAAGAATGTGTTAACTGCGTAGCCTCAAGCGCGAAAAAACCGACCAGTGGTTACCGCCATCTCCCACACCGTATGGGCACTTCATTTTCAGTACGAAGTTTACTAAATCCCCACCCCCTCCTTTTACTGGTAAATGCTTGCCCGTGCCAGTCCACTTCAGCTCACGCACCGCAACTACAGCCTCCGTCAGTCATGCATGCAAATAACCCCTTCCGACCAAATTTAATTTCGAATCCTTTTGCTCCAGCCTAATCCCTTCCTGTGACCCAGCAGCTACAATCCGAATGGCCATTGATGTGACTCTAATAAATCTTTGTAGTTCTATACTGACCCTTCATCGTTCACAATACCATCCGCCCCGATCTTTTCACTATCCACTCTAAAGGTCTCCCCAAGAATCAGCCTGCCGATCTTCTGATCCTTCATTACGCCCTGCTCGCCCGCCCCAGCATCCATGGCTACTCTCCAGTGGACTTCAAGATTGCTGCACCCAAAGAGCAGCCTCTGGCATTCCCGCAACTGACATTTCCGTAGAAATAACACACTACTCGGTTTTCTTGTAGTGATCAGCTCAGTGATTGTTGCTCTTTTGCTAGCATTTTTCTAATGAACATACCTTGCACCCAAAGCTTTCAGCAGAAACAACGCTCTCCTTTGCCCCAACAAATCTCGTTTGGCCTTAAGCGAACCTATTGTCATAAAATAATTCACCATCGCGACAAATTCAGAATCAACCTAACGATTGAAACTTGGCTAATTCACCACACCCTCTGGTCAGATATCCCTGACTGGGTGTCACTCCTCCAGGAACCACCGAATTCATAGCCGCCGTGGGGCTGTCCATGATAAGTCAGGTGCACTCTTCCTGCTACCTAACTAGTAAATTATATCCTAACAAGTTTTGAGGAATCTTTATGGTTAGCTACCTCTTTTCCATATGACTATAGTTACAAGTTGTACTCATCACCCAAGGCGGTGGAACCTCAGACGTTACCTCGCCATTTGTGCACTTATTCATACTGAAGATATGCCGTTTGGGGTTAAGTTTATAGGGAATGAACTTAGTGCCCCGGCATTAACTGATCTCCCTTAGCCGCTCTACACACGAAGTGAAGTTGGCCTTATGCTTCCGCCTGGATGAGTGGGCTCAACGAGTAAAAGAACCGGATAGGAAAAGTGGCATCAAAGACTGGAACTTTACCTCAGCCTTGAAACGGTTTCCGCTTTGTACTTAACAACCACATTGGCGGTGACCGTAATACTGTAATTTGCGAATTTCGAGACAGGCTAAGTGCTGAACGTCTTCCATGCAACCGTCCCTTTTTCTTTCCCCTAAGAAAAACCCCATCCCTCGGCTAACTATCTCACAGAACCGGGAAAGTTGCTGTTCCTATCGGACTCCCAGCATGCCGCCTACCCTCTCTACTCACTCTTTTTCTCAAGCTTGAATAAACATCTTGCCTTCATTATCCGCTTACACTAGCAAACCACGATGTCCAGAATTAGGCATAAATACATTAGGCTGCAACATAGTCCCACGGCCTGGAGGCTTATCCCACCGAGTTCATCTCGTTGCCCGTGACCTGCATTTGATGCAAGAAATCAGGGCAATGGGCCGCCAAACAAAGCCCACAAACTGGCTTCGGTTCACAGGTCAGCAGCCCTACGATCAACCTCTGGTATGAAATAGATAATCTGCAATGATAGTCTCATAGCCGCAACTCAACAGATAACAAAAATATTCAACACACTCTTCACAACTCCCATGACCCACACCCCGTTCTACACCCGAATTCTCACCTCTATAATCACGAACTCTTCGCTCAGAACTACTTCAGCGGTTGTCAGAAGTATGACGGGATAAATACACTCTTTCAGACTATGGTAACATCTAGGGCCTGACGACTTGCCAATAGCAACATTTGCCCTTGCTGGCTCGAGCATTCCCGTTCTGCAGCCAAACCCATGAAATCCGTCTCTCCAAGATGGAATCTTCCTTAACCAGTGAAATGAAACCGTCATCATCCCCGTGTGTGAGAAGGGCGCAGCGCGTGGGGTAACGATAACGGCTTGAGAAGTCACACGACGATCCCGAGACTCCTAGAAAAGCCGCTTAACATTGCACTTTGGGCTACTTTTCAGCTCGCAAACCCTTTAGTGCCAGACGGCACTGGATTTTAAGACCTTGCTCATGCCCAAGCTACCGATTTTACCTTCTAAGCTTATTTGCTGAAAAAGACAGGGCGGTCATCATTACCATGCTAGGCGTGGCAAGGCCTTCAACAGCCCCCCACCTGAAGATGCTGGAAAGGTTAGAATTTGTGGAGGTGAAAACGCCTACCTAGCTGGAATAAGTCCTACACAAAAATTATGGATGAGTTAGTGGCGTCAAAGAACAGATGTCGAATCCCCCACCCGGTAAAAATGGGTTCATTCAAAGAAACTACTTACGACGAAACCTTCCGTTAGTCCAGTCACATAAAAACGTTTTACGAATTTAAACTGGTTAACCTGCCTCCAGCTCTGTCTAACACTGGTTGGTAGACAGTCTTTACGATCCCGGTGTGGCCATTCTGAAATGGAATTTTTGTCAACTAAGGGCGGTTTCCGGTTGCTGAACTCCGACATCTCCCTCAGCGCCCCCGAAACAAAGGATAACAGACCTCTATCCTTCTTAGCATTGTGCGATCTCTGACTGCGATAGTTTGGTGGGCTGAGTTTACCTAAAAATATCTTCTTCATGAACGTGCGGGCAAGCAACTTCTAGGCTGGCGGCAGAGAAACGTCCTTACTATGGACCAAACATTTCAGATACAAATTTCATGTTGTCCCCCGTCCTAGGACTCTGTGAGCTTGTATTCTCAGGCATGCACAGAAATGACATTGTTGGCAATGAATATGTACTGCTCCAATTCAGGATAAAATTGCCTGAGCTCTCCGCAAGCCTAAGCCAAAAACAAAGCCGCTCACTGCTGCCGCCTGACCCCAGTGGCTTAGACAAGTAAAACCCTAAGTCATATTTTTATACCAGTTCCACTGCAAGCAAGCTCAATTCTCTAGAGAAGTACGCTTCAGTACAAACGCATGGTGCCATCTGCGCAATGGAGGGCGTCATTTGACGAAGGCTTGAACGTGGAGACCCACATAGTGAAGTTTTCTCTTCCGTTAGCATGCAGCTGCTGTGGACGTGGGCGTCTCACGGTGAGCAGCGCTGTACTTAGTTACGATCCTGGTCATTGCCACTCTGAAATTGATCTTGTTAGCGACTAATCAGTCAGAATCCACTGATCGAGAGAATCGCTCACTTGGATTAGACATGCAGTTTATTTCCCTCATCATCCACAACTAGTTCTCTTGAAAGCTGGCCGAGGCCATGTTTGACCAGAAGACGAAAGAGCACCAGTTGACGGGTTGCCCGTGGTCACACAGCCTCATGGAATATGAAAGACGCTGCCTTAGTCAATACTAACACTTACTTTTCGGGAAGACACTGGCTCTGACCTATTTTCTGAAATCTGAATATAGGGAAATCTGTGTGGCCCGCAAGCCAGAGTGCTGGTTGAACGAAGATACCAAAGGCGAATTTACCCCTCCCCTCGAGAGTTTTCAATGCTTCCATCTAGGCGGAACACATATCAAGAACAACGTAAGTGGTTACTTACATCAATTCAGAGTGGTCCGGAATGCCTGCAGCTGTTTTTACTTTCTGTTGTAATGGTATTGGTAGTCTTTTCAGTAACTGTTATCCTGACTTTTTACCGGCAAATCCTTTACCCAGCCAGAACGCTAGTACTTGCGCATTTTCAAAGGAGGCCACCCGAGGATTTTTCCTGGACCTCATTTTGGATAACAGGATGTTTCAGACGAAACTATGAAAGATATATGTATATCTATCCATTACTGACCGAACCTCCGTTCTACCAAGTCTGGGTGATCATTTACTTTTCAAGGGCACGTACTATAATGATAAACCGCTCGGGGTCGATGATACCCTCGTTTTCTGCCCAGCGATTCACCATGAGGGACGGTCACACCCGAAAACACTAAAACTGACAATCTCGAGGGTATATTCTCTATGTATATACGGATATGTTCTCCCAGTCTGGTGTTGCTTGTCATCCCCGTCATCTGTGGTTTCCAATGCTGACACAGATAATCACTGAGGTTGAGTGCAGCAATACTTTTTTCAGTGTAACAGCGTTATGTGGCCTGAGCTTGTGCAAAGATT
The DNA here is from genome assembly GCA_948099385.1 of Fasciola hepatica. NCBI lineage: Eukaryota > Metazoa > Platyhelminthes > Trematoda > Plagiorchiida > Fasciolidae > Fasciola > Fasciola hepatica. The sequence continues at coordinate 10,854,097 of CANUEZ040000111.1, read as the reverse complement.
TTTCACCCTTGCACTTGTTGCAAGGTTTTGATTTTCCCTCAAACTAAACCCTGCATGGAAGGTAATTCCCCATCGATCCTGCTTGGTTTTCTTTCTCCGGTTGCTTACTCTCCCTCTGCACTTTACTGGTTATTGACCAGGGCAATTTTCCCAGTACTTCATGAATGGTTTTTCTTTTTCACGCTCACCAATTTTTCCCTGTGTACGTTTATACGATTTTTTCCTGTCCTCCTGTTTCCTAAATTACCCCGTTTGTTGAACCCTAGTTAGCTCCCTTCATTCAAAGCTAGCATCATTTTTTATATAGTACATCGTAAAAACTCGATAATAAATCTCTTTTCAACTTATCTCTAAGTCGCCGTTGCTCAACGTATATTCAAAACTTTCTTGTATTTGATAAGCAAACTGTTAGCATCTTGACCCATTGAAGTCATTGGAAGCTTTTTAGCTTTGATGTTGACATTCTTGATTCCTAAATTTAAATTTTGTGCATATTTTACCGCAATTAAAAATTGTGTACGCCATGGTCATGTTCTTACCTGTGCTTCTAGATCAGGGTGGAGAATTTGACCATTAATAAATTGGTTGATGTGACCAGCAATATGTACATGGCTTCCTTTAGCTCACAGAGCGACATAACTCGTATTTCTTTCATGCTGCATTTGTTTCAGTGCCCTTTTTCTAGCCACCTATTCATTGTCTTTCGTGACACTAACCATGCACCATCTATCTCTTACTTAGTTCTGGTTTGGCGGACCTCTTTCTGATTCCAAGTGAAGGACAATATCTTAGGTTGAATCATCAATAACCATCCCGAAAATTTTGCCCACAAATGAAACTCATTTTAGCCAGTAGCAAAGCCCTTATTATAATCAAACCCAGAAGTCACCCACGTTCAGCACGCCTTTCACTCTTCAGGACGGAAGTAATTGAGGCCGCTTTCAGGAAAGTCCCACATATCAACATAACCCTTTTTCAAAGGTCCCTATTTGCTGTTTGTTCCTTATTTTCTTTCGGCTGTTATTTTGCTTGCTAGACTTACTACTAAGGCACCTAGTGTGGTGGTTGATTTAGGTTTCCTATGGAAGATACTTTCTGAAAGCTGCAGCGAAACGTCTCCGCTGCTCAGATCTCCGAAATGGCAACAACATCACGCCACTGAACTACACGGCCAGGCTTCGGCAAAAAGATAGTATCCTGAATAACCAAGGGATACGAAGAGTGAATGCGACATCAACCTTCAAGTTCTCCTGCGTCACTATGGAAGTCACCTCTGTCACAGACTCCAGCTTCTACATGGACAGCTAGCCTGGTTTAAAAGCTAAGAAGTATATGCCAAAAGTTTGCAGCACCGTCTGTTCATCCTTCATCGAATACCTGACATTCTATTTAACTTCTGTTTCCTCATAAATAGAACCATTTTCCCAAGAATTCGCCAAGTGACTTCCAACCTTAGAGTCATTTGCTGTTGGTCAAGATGACTTATTCCAAGCTGTTTTTAAATTTGAGGCAAGTAAACTATCCGGCATTAAAACGTTTCTCTTCAGTTATTCAATTGGTGCTAGGGCTGCCTCAGCCTGCTGCAGCCCATGATGGTTATACGTATTCCAAAACAATCCACATCCAGTATTTTATGGGAGAGTTTTTGTCTTATCACCACCATTTCTCTTTGGGCTCAAATTAGCTAAGCATCATATCCTCGGTCGACTGCTTTCTTCCTCTGCCGCTTTAAATGCTTTCTACCCACTTGCGTGCGAGATGAGCAGACGCACACCGGAAGCCGCGGCCTTAACTTCGTATTGCTTTTAGGAAAACCGTTGTATTCAATTCAACAATCCCTCCGCCCTCATCCACCCCCAGTTACTCACTCCCTAAGATGTCGGACTTTTTGAATGTCCCACTCCTCGACTTTCGTGGGAGAGAGACTGCTTTTTCAGTAGAACTGGAAGTACTAAAACTGGTGCAAGCCTATTGAATTCTTTATCTAAGAACTCTGGTTTACTTCAGGGAGTCTTTTTATCCCCTTGTTTTTACCATACGTGGTTAAGTCTTTTCCCGGAGAAGCAAAAGATATACCGCTGTGAACGATCAAGTGATACAGCTGGCGATAATGTCAGGGACTTCAGGAGGCTCACACAGACATACGCACATGTAGGAATAAGGAGAAAGTTTGAATAGCTTGAAAGGCAAAAAAGCCCGGCAAAACAAATCAGGGTTGGATTACCATGCCGGCTGATGACTCATGGAGCCAGTTGGAAAAGTAGGATATACGAATGGAATTTATCAAAAATGGTCAAAGCAGCTGGAAAATGCAGACTGATCAAAGGATCTTTTGATCATGTAGGTTTTCTGTTACTAAAAATAGGAATAGACCTTAACGAACAGTAAAACATGACGGGGGAACAGATGTGGAAATCATCGGCTGACTAAGGTGCAATATCAACAAACTATGTTGGGACCTTGAAAGAATATGCCAGTAAAATTTAATGGCAAATTATAGGCTGTATTGATCACTTTCGGATGGGAGATTGCCGGAGTGGTGACGGTAGAAGCGACCAAAGGGGGACATATATTTGAATAGTGAATAGGTTACCTTGTGATCGGAGAAGCGTGAAGGGTCATTGCATAGATAGAAACACAGTAAAGAACCAATCTTGGGCTTGTAGCTACGGTGATTATGGGGACCAGTAGCGCAAAGAGGTAATCGCAAGGCATATGGATCACATGGAGGTTGAGTGCACATCTAATAACAGCCAATTCAATACAGTGGCCTCGCGACAAAGATCAGAAACAAAGCAGCATGAGACTAATCTAGAGCAAAGGACGGAGATGGGACATACGACGTGGAAGAAAATGCAATGGATCCGTCGACAGTGATGGAAGCAATGGTTTATTTATATGTAGTTTGACATAACCAGATAGATCAGATGAATAGCACATCTAGAGATGGAGTAAGGTTACTAGAGTGATAACAACAGATATAAGCGGAAGGAAAACTGAGCAGCAAATTATTAAGACGAAGTAGGTAGACTTCGATAAACCAGAAAGGAAGGGGTGAGCCATGATAGTGAACCGATCTAAGATGCGAATCTACGACGATTTCAGGGTCACCAGCACCGCATGGTGATGGGGTGAACTGGTTATCAGTGAATACCTTTAGTTGATAGTTTTCTATAGGCGGAACATGCATTAGCAACAGAAGGACAGGCTACAGTACCAGAGGAAACCATTCGAAAAACAAAGTTTGAACTTTAGATATGGAAAACGTTATTAGTTCGATGGGGGTAGCGGCCGGAATACGAGATAAGATGTTGACAGAGCTAGTTTTGGGGCATATATACATACACATCTGGAGACGAAGTGCGACTGTCAGAGTGAAGTGAGGGAAGTTGTCGGGGGAAAGTTGGTGAGTGTTCAGTAAAGTGGTCGATTTATCATAGGCTAGTGACGATAAGCCTACACGAAAAACGCAACCGGACAACAAAATAACCTTGAGTGGGCAGGCTTGGCCATTCAAGAGTCAACTAGCGGGCAGGGTGATGTTGGAGACTATGGAAGGTAAATGAACACCCATAAGTGAATATCTTTATGTATGTTACTCGGCATTAACGAAGAAGTAAGGCTCCCAGGGGGATGAACTTGAGGTATGCAGACATGGAGGGGACATCATGCTGTGTAAGATCAGCATAAGATAACGGAAGAACACTGTGTTGAGTAAAAAGGGAACTGATGGACGTTTCGGATGATCAAAACTTATATTGACCACTTCTGAAGAAACCCTCAGTGATATTTCAGCTAGGGATTTCGAGTGGTTAATATGAGCGAAAATGGATGGCAGCAACAACCGTGCAAATGAGTAGGTATATCCACGCTAGCGGCAAGTTTTGTCATGGGAATGGTTAAGACCACTGATGGGGCCGGTGATTGTATAGGTGAGAACCTCGTGGAATGCAGGTAAGAAGCGATATGCTAAAAAGACTGGACTATTTACGTAAGACATCAGTGTGAGTCGAGATAAGACAGTGACAGCTAGAGGTAAGAGGAATGTTACGGCTGCAGACCAGCCTTAGCGGATGGCATGTGGAAAAAGTTTCACTGCATTCAGTCAGTTCATTGGAAATGGCAGTTTCTTGAAATTCTTCACCTTTTGTTTAACTGCTTTAATCTCCCGCCATTTTGACAAATGTTCAGACATCTGTCTTCGATCTTTCAGTAACGTATAATTCTGTCCTATTCTTACCATCAGCCTACATTAGTGCATGGCCGAGTGCGATAGGCAAGTTCTGGGTTGTTATTGTTCCGTATTTAGATACCGCATCAATTATAATGGATGTTTGGTTGCTTGTTGGATCCGGCCTGTTGAACTTTCCTAAGTCCGGGTTTTGAAGTGGCGAGAATTTATTGCTCATTGCGGGTAAAGTCTAACATTCCCTGCGATCGAAAGTGGTGTGCGCGGACAATTTCATAGATGGCATAAAATATTTGGCGGGCGAATAAAGACGTGATAGTTGTGAAGCTGACATCTTGCTGGGGGAAAGACCAATGATAACAAAGGAGAACAGCGCCAGCGACACGAATGCAGCATCCATGTGAATACAGAGGCAGTGATTTCACAATCAGCAAACCTCTGGATCACTATGACATTCGCAAGACTTTTATATAGGTCAGTGATGCCATGACTTGTCACGTTTACCCGAACACAGGGGAACTTAACACCTTTTCCGAGAACCTAAATCAAATTCAGAACATTTTGTTATATTCCCGACCGCATCCCAAATTTTCGGAGTTCATTTTTTGTGCTTTCTTCTCTTCTCTCCTCTGTTATCACACTGATCAATCGGCTATCAACAATGTCCTCGCTTTCCGAGCTGACATGTTTAGGCTTACCACTTCTGGGCGGGTTTCCTCGGTGGCTAATGTAGGGTAAATTTCACGGATTTTCTGAGGTGACCTGGTCTCCTCCAAGGATTTTGTCGGCGAATTCTTCCGCAATGGGCGGTCTATCTCTGGAAAGCTTTGCCGGCTTTAGCGGTCGAAGAGAGGCAAGACGCCCGATTCCACTGACTTTCTGACGTACATCTGAAGGAATGTGGAGGAAAGCTTCTCGACCGTGAACCTGAAGAGTTAATGTAGAGAGGCCCTCAGGAGATGTTTCCGTATGCCTCCTGATAGGGAGGTGGAAGTGAACTGAGATATACTGCGCTACACTGTGATGTGGAGACTCGGTTGACTCCTTTATTCAGGGTTCTAAGTGCAGCAGTTGTAACGAACTTTTGAGCAATGCCTAGCCAAATTCGCAACGGATCCCGAAATCAAAAGACGCTTATCCGTGATATTCTACGATACTAGATTATTACATGAACATCGACATCAAAAATATGCAAACCTCAATAATGCGATCACAAGAACTCAGAAACGAGAAACCGAGTTGCAGCGTGCGAGCAAGGAGCTTGTGCTCCACGCAGGTTCAGAACAAAGATATGACAAAGTAGCGCTGTGGGCGCGAACAAACAACAATTGGTCCATAGAAACAACCAGTTTGTAAAGACAAGTCGATAGTGTAAGCAAGTGAGTGATGTTAGGAAAAACACTGAATCGCGAGGGAATAAAGGGGGATTTTCCACGACCGGCTGTTACAGCAGTGGTTGTGGTATCAGTTTCCCTGCCGTTTTTCTCTCACTCCAAACAAAATTTTCTTCATTGAGTTCCTCGGATCGCTTTGGCAGCAAACTTATCAGTCTTGTTTGGTGCTTATTTTAAAAAACATTCTCGAGGTCTTTTGTAAATACTGCCACGTCAGCTCTGTTTTTGCGGTGGCTGAAGTCACCTCAATTAAGATGATGATGATGATTTCCAGTATGTAGCTTGCTACAGCTAATATTATGGGGAGTGCAGCAACACAGCCAAGAAGACATACGATTGACAAGCTTATTACTGTTATTTGTGGTGGGTACTCTTGGGGCGTCAGTCCGTAATGCGAAAAAAGAGTGCTGCCTAGTGACCCCAGTAGATAGAGCACAGACAGTGGGCGAGTATTTGCAGACTGTCATGAACCAAAACGAAGCGGACACTGACGAGGTGAGCAACAGGGCACGGGCACTCATAATGGAACACGCAGCTGGTGGTGGGTAGGCCTTTTAAATAGCGACCGAATCCACCCGGCCACGGACGACTGTCTGGGAGAAGAAGAAAAACTCCGAATGAACTTACGCAGAGGCTGCATGGTCTGATAAACATAAGACACAAGCAACAAGGCTACCTTAACTCCGCGCGCCAAGCTCGATGCTAGCCCAAGCTCTGCTTTGGTTCTCATATTCAAACCCCTGGTCCCGGCCCTGCCTCCCTAGCTAAGCGGGAGGGCCGGGAAGTAAACGTACTCCAGTACTTGTGCATCAAATATCCATTTGGAAAGGGCACCCGTTGGGACTTAGGCGTCTAGCAAGAAGCCCAAATTCTGGGAATGATCAAGAACTCAGGCCCCTCAAGGTAAGCCGTGGTCGGTCTCAGATACAGAGGAACAGCTGGCTTTGTCAGCGACGCTTAGAAGATGCTTCGGGGTGCCTACCCAGCCAGATCCCTCATGGTGAACGCTATGAGAAGTAGTATGTACCGGAGGTTGAGCGGAGACTCGGTTATGCGAATGCGGCAAAATCATTCAAGGGGTCCCTGAGTCGAAGAGTGACAACTCCCACACCATCGCACTGCATGGAATAGCACCATGAGATCACATTTCTACACACTGAAGGACCAGTGGTCCGCAAGGCCAAAAGACTGCCCCGGCAGTCGTGCTTGATGAAAGTGCCCCAGGCCAGATTAGGGCGGATTAAGCTTCTCCTGGCCCCCGCAGCAGAAGCTGCGCTTGGAAAATAGTTTACCAAAGATAGTAGTCTTCCCTGAGACCTGCCTTCAGTTCGATGCAGACGCATAAATGGGCATCAGACTCTGCGGTGACATAGCCTCACATTTAATCAGCATCCTCATCCCCGATCCTGCGGGACTGTACAGCTGAACTCTGACGCTTGGCCGCGGGTGCAATCTACTTAATGACGCCAGTTCCATCGAAGCTGGTAAATCAGGTCCGGCCGCAAAACGCTTGCCACAAAACTCCAAGCCCCGCCGACGGGCAGCCTAGAAGCACACGAGACCTCGTTCAGTCTTCCCTAAACTGGCCGCTTTGATGAGCACACTGAAGCTAGGTCACCCTAAGGCAATGGCTATCGTGGTAGTCAAAGAGTGGAGCCGCCCCCACAACAATGGTCAGATTGTGTGCCAAAATGCTCCCGAAGCACTGCCCTCCGGCTACCAGGTGCAATGCTTTAGTGGTTGGTGCCACTGGAACCTGGAGGCTCAAAGATAGCCCAGACATATAGCTACTTTCCTGGACATGGACGTCATGAAAGCAGACTTTGCAGGAGGCGCAGAGTTAGGGAAAAGTATTTCATATCAGCAGAAAATCAAATGACACTTTCCGTGGAAGCGATCCTAGACCCAGTCTCAGAAGTTGTTTAAGCTTACATACAACTGACGGGGAAGTAGCCCTGTCTTGGAGTGACTCACAGGCCTTCCAACGGTCCGGAGACTAAAGAGGACCATATCTTCACGGCACCTAAGCTTGCGGACAATTTGAAGCACTATCTCGTATTTATTGTGGGGGAATTCAATCCACCTTAGGTATGCTTTACCGGTCTGCTATCCTATGCTCTGCTATTTGGTCTGCATTCTTCGATACCGTGGTTAAGTTAGGCTGGTGTGAGCGTGCAAGGCAGCCCAACCGATGGCGACAGGCTACCTCTCCCTCAAAGCTGGATTGCGCCCTCTCTAATGGACTACCTGCAGTCAAGCGGCTAGAAGCATGTACGCTCTTGAGGATTGTGGATCACAGGGTTTTCTCCCTCTAGCTAGCGCACACAAAAGTGCTGTGGCTAACGGAGTGGGCCAGCCGCTGGAAACTCACGACCGCCAACTTCTCGGCAAAAATAAACTTCCCAGCTACTGCTGCATCGTCCCACAATTCATCGTGCGTTGCCCAGGACTGGAGTGATGATAAGAGGGTTTTAACTAAGATACTGCACGGTTTTCTACCTCAGCCACTGAAAAGTGCACTTAAGTCGGGATCGAGCCTAACAATCCGGAAGCTAAATAACCTAAAGAATGAACTAGCTGCCCAGGATGATGAATAACTATCACAGAGCTGTCGGGGTCGCACCCATAACACCCTTGTGGGAAATCTATGTACTGCCAGGGGTCATTTCCTTAAAGGGTTCAGACTGATCTCAGAAAATACAAACAGCTAGCTCAGGCAACTTATGCCCGGCCAAGCACTTCAAAGAAGCCTAAAGCAGATAATGCAAATACAGCTAGCCTTACCGACACTGTCACACCACTTTCAGATGCTCGCCCCCGACCGACCAGGGCAATCAGCACCGGCGGTTCGACAACCACGAAGGTCTGCTCTCATTGGACAGTTGAACGGATTATCTTCTCTTTTGCGCGGGTTTGGAGATGGCTCAGCACGTTAAAAACAGGGAAATCTTCAGGCGCCGCCAAGGTTTCAATATTTGTGACCCAGCAGTGCATCTTCCAGAGAGCCGATCCAACGTGTGAATAGTTCAACCGATCACTGAGAGCCGGCCGGGTCCCCAAACAGTGGAAGACATACCTGATTTCTCCAACTTTTGTGCCTGTCAACCAAAACCTTCCCAGAAACTACCGCCCGGTAGCATCATCCTTGGCTGTCCCGAAGATTACGGAAAGCTCAGTTGATGACTTGCCCTGAAATTTCGATGAGCTGTCACCAGTAAAACTCTCAAAGAAGTCGTAAGGAGCCCAGGTCTTGCGGAACAAATCTTATCGAGGTCGTGAGCTGGTACGCCAGAGCCATCAAGAGAGAGATTTAGGTAGACGTCGTCCAACGAAACTCCACGAAGACCCCCGATAGGGTGAGCCAACCCCTGCTATCCGAAAAACCATGTAACATAAGGCTTCACAGGTTCGCCTCAACCAGGAAGTCGCATCGAACCGTCCAGGTTAGTCCAAACTGAGCTTCCTGAAACATCTTCTATGCCCAAAAGCGGGGTGCCACTCGGCTTCTAGCCCGTTCCATGGCCATTCAATATCTTCGTGGGCGATTTTCCACTGCAGAAAGATTCAACGCCCTGTTGTACGCTGACTAAGACAGAACCTGTCCCAAGTTTTAGGCCACGCCGGACAGTTATGTTTAGATCAAAACATCGCATTTCGAGCAAAAGGTGGCCAATTCATGAGAACCCCAAAACAAAAACGAGACTGGTTCGTAGTTTCTACGGTACTAAACTAACAATCGATAAAAGTAAAAATGTATCAAAGCCTCCAGTGTGCGGCTGAATAGACTTAACTGTGAAACTCAAAAGTTTACCTTCTCAAAGTCTAAGCACGACCTTTGGGGACGACTAAAGGCCAAACCAGGTGCCTGTGAAAGCGTCGTGTTTAGTAGAGCTTACCTTAGAGATGCCAAATATAGTCGCGTTCACACAGGATATAGAAACTCTGAAACGATTTTCGGTATGTCTCCTTTAGGCCACAGGCCACAATCTCTCCATGAAAAGCGCTGTCTAAGCTTCGTGGAAAGATCATGATTCCCAGCCTATCCAACTACAGTTAATCTCAGTCCCTTTGGTTTGCAACTTTCCAAATCGACCACGTTCGTTATGTTGTGCCACTGTAGCCATCATTCCCACAATTCAAAATAAATGAACTTCAGATTCTGCTGCACAATTCGAGACCGGCATACCCATCGTAAGGCCAGTGCACACACTTAGAAGATTGGCTAGAATGCAAAACTTCCAAAAATGAATGCTTCGTTGCCCAAGCTTAGCCCATCCAAGCAGGTAATGAATTAGTTCAACAACGGGCTAAAGTAGTTTTATTTGCGCGGAGAAACTAAACGTATACCCAACTTTCGAGTGACAATAGGATTTCCAGCGGAACTGGAAGGTAGAAGACCACTAGAGTTACTTACAACTTAGCCTAGGAAAATTGAATGAAAGTTAGCTTTTCATCCTAAATAGATTTGGAAACGGGTATGGGGAAGGAAGCATTGAAAAGCACGTTAACAAAGAAAATGAATGAACTTTACCGCATAACAGTGTTTCACAATTCTTCTGCCCACAAGGTGTGTGACAAAGAACAGTTTGTAAACTGCTAACAGATGTTCTTCTCCAAAGACCGGAGTGACCTCACACCGTAATATGGGACAGTAAACCTAATTCAGCCCTTAAAATGAAGCGTTAAATAATTTCTCATTGAACCTGTGTGTATTTTGCACAGACTTTCAAGACTCAGCGTAGGTCCGCTACGGTTCAATGGAAGTACGTCTGTCTGAATTTGTGTGGGACATAAAATGGGTTGAAACCGTGAACCAACCACTCAGCAAGAGGCGGTCAGTGAAATATTTCATTATTTTGTACAAACGTTTTTGTTCGAGCCATTACCATAATCATCACTGTTTTTGTTTACGCGTGAATGAAACTCTGATGTTTCAAACGCGCTTTCCGCTCCCCCCTTTTTCTGTGGTGCCACAAGATTTCGGGATCTGCCCAGTTTGCAAAAATAAATCCAATTGTGGCGTAGGTCCCATTTACCATGGTAGCTGTTTGGAGACCCACCAACAATACAGTTATCTTGAGTTTAGTTATGGAAGCTGACATCGGGCCAGTACTGCTGCTTTTGGCAAAGGGTAACTGACTGCGTCACAAGCCGTGTAGTTCCATTCAGGTTCCGTGAGCTGCTGCTAGGTATACCAGCCCTAAATTGCGCCGAATGGCCTGCTGATATTCAAATGTCAGTCGGGTTTCTCTGGAAGAGTCTTTTTCTGAGATACGTCAAAAGCTTCCGGGCTTTATATTGCTCTCTTCATAGGCGACTAGACAGTGGTCGCTCGTTCTCCGTTTGGTAACGTTCGGTTGAGCTATCACTTCCCTGGTAGTTATTCCGTGTACGGTCCGCCTGAGGAGGACTACTGTGACGTGCCACTGTGTGATTTGTACAGTTGGTTGTTACTGTACATTTCCGTGCCGTATGATACGTGATGTTTATGTTCCTTCTTATTCTGTTGGAGATTAGGGTTCAAGTATCGTTGATTGAACAATAACCAGAAATCGTCTAATTTGGAATCACGAATTTGTTCGGTTTAACTGTAAGCTTGAAGACGGTCTCGTTTAGAAAGCAGTACCAGTGAGGTTGCCAGGCTGTCCACATTCCCTACCTATCCTCCGTATGAATGATGAAAAGCAGCCCTACATAACCCCCCGGGCGGAAAACCACACAGGAGAGACAACAAAGCACATCACAGACGTGCACCATTTATCAGGGTTCAAGCCATCATATCAGTAAGGCGGCTGGCAACCATCTTCAATGCTTCTGGCGCAACCCACCTAACCAGACAAAACATAGGCTACGTAAAAAGGGCCCAGCATATTGCGTTTCAGGCGGCCGAATGCAGAGTAAAAATGGAGTGACAATGAAGGGCAGAAGGGGGAACATGGGTTGGGAAGAAATAAGATACCAGGAAACAAACGGTGCGAAAGAAGAACGGAGGGTGAGCAAAAGCTATAAGAGGGAGGCAAAAGATGACAGGGAAAATGTTGAGGGCTTGTTGAAATCCATGGGAAAACAAAGGAAAATGGAAGGCGATATAAATGAGAAGGAAAGTTTGTGAGGAAGGGTAGAGGAGGGAACAGAATGATCACATGGTTGAGAAGACAGAGAAAGGCAAGGGGACGGATACCGAAACCACCGATGCCGAGCATTATTGGCACATGAGACGCTCTTCCGACGAAGTTAGCCCATGTGTGATGTGCAAAGGCTCAAAAAGAAGAAACAATTCGTGAGCCGAGGCTCAGTAATCTCTTCATCAAGCACCGGTACAAACAAACAACAGGAAGGCGGCCTAAAATCCAGCCGTTATTCCCATATGAATGTGAGTTAAAGAACGAGAAAATTCGGGTTAAAATAGTTGCCGTAGATCATCGGGCACGGATATTCCGTCTCACTCCCAGCATAACTTGGCGAGCCTCCACCTCTGCACCCCAACGAGTCGAAAACATTCAGCATTTCAACGCGCCCGTGGCCCCAAACCTGATGGTTTGAAGCTGACTGAAAATTAAATGGTAAGTCGTTTGACGCCTTTTGGATAGGATTCACCGAAGTTTTAAATATTCCAAAGGCTTCAACTGCAGGATAATTTGCAAAGGGTTTCTTGATTGCTTGCGTGGAATGAGAGGTACCTGGGTGGGCTAACGGGTGAGTGACGGAGGGAAATATATAATTGGACCAGAGAACTGATGACAGTCGTTTTATGTGCATCTGGGCACCGGCTGCATTCATTGACGTAGCTAGGAACGGATAGAACCCCACGTTTCAGCCCTGAAGTTGTTGCTTCTCCCAACAGAATGTGCAGCCCTTGCCGAATTTGTTTCCCTGCAGTTTTTTGAGAACACAAAGGAAAACAGTGAATTTTCAGTTGTAACAGTCGACCGACAGAGAGAAGACAGAGTTCAGATGTGCAAAGCTTTACCTTAAAGAGGTGGCACTCCATCACTGATGTGAAAATACAGGTAAAAACAACATTCAATTCAGTCTCCCTCGATCGTCGAGCTGCTTTCCGAACTGGCAGTTTCTCCAACTTAATAATCATAATGGTTTAGTCGGGGACACGTGATGAAAGCTTTATGGAGTGGCCACATGGCGCAAGTAAGGTCACTAAAGGGGTTCCTGGATATTCAATTGGGTATACATAGCACAAAAGAGAGTATACATTTCAGTGGTCTCCTGAATGAAGTCCCGGAAAATTTGAATATAAGGGTAAGATGGATACACCGCCCAGTGGTGAGTGGATTGGGCTTCTCAGTTGAGATACGTCAACATGTATGGCAATGATGGAGTGAGTACGTGCAGTAACTCCGATGGTATCGATTTGAAGTCGCAGGACAATAGATTTCAAAAAAACACCAACGAAAATTTGAAAATTTCAAGGTGATGTCGGATGCGCACTGAAACCGATAGCTCCAAAGGCTCGGAGAAAAGCAGAAATATAATACTGAAGGAGTTGCGAGGTCTTTTGTGGGGTGGGGAATTGCGTAAATGAAACGGCATCCGATTTCCACAGAATTAGTAGTTTTCCTTCATCATCAGGTTGTAGAAAACGCACTCATAATAGGGTGTACGTGGGTGCCCGAGTCCGGAAATATGGTAGAACAGAGTAAAGGAAGTTAAGAGGTGAGTGGAGTAGGATCCACATGAGGGGTTTATTTAAGTGAATAAAACTTGACAACAGGGTGGACGGAGGAGTTCATATACGAAGAAATTATGAGGCCTTGTGAGGGTGGTGCTTAAATGATATTGTAAAAACATGCAGACGATCGCTTAACGGGATATGCTGATAAAAGTCTGACATGAGGCATTTGAGAAGCAACTGGACGGTCAAAACTTGGTATACCTAAATAATTCATTTCCGGCAAGGGGTGAGAGGGATTGCTCTCAAAGTTTTATTCTGGGTGGATGCCTAATTGTGAACGATTGAAGAAAAACGTGGTAGCAGTTAAAAGGTGAGTGGAACGGTGCTCAACTATGGGTTCATCTTAGATGATTTCAAGGGTGTTAGCTGGAGAATACAGACTTAAAACGAAATGGGCATGATAGTGGTATATATGTCTGATATCTGACGGAATCAACAGGAAGTACTGCATTATTGAAACCGTCAAGGAGAGCAGATAGTTGTGTGATTGGGTATTTGAGGTAAGTCCAACCTGAGTCTTCGGGGGGACAAACAGGTAAAGGCAGCCCAAATTATGGGTAGCTAGCTTCCAGCTAAGATATAGAAAAAGCTCTCAACGGACTATAGCGCAAGTGGATGACCATGATAGCTTGGTGGAACAGCGGCAGTGGTTTATAGATGAGTGAAATATGATTCAATTATGGATTTCTTTGTGTTCACTGGTGAGTGGAGTGGGACCATCTCAAGTTGGTGACAAAGTGGATGCAGGAGGTGGACATAAAATGGACTGACAGAGTCGTATGGTAGCAGTGCACACGAAAAACTCTAAGAAAGCGCGGATAATTGCATGGCTGGATAAGCTCGAGAAGGTCTGACTTGGGACGCTGAGGAAGTAAACGAACGATTAATATTTTGGATTGTGGATACTGCCTTACAAATGCAACTGTCATAAAGTGGGAATGGCTGAATGACAGGAAATGCAGGGGAAAAATACGATGGAAAAAGGGGCTGGTGTCATGCGGACGAAGGGCCGAAAAGAGGAATAAATCGGGCTTTGATATCTTTTGCAAGTGAGAAAAGATACTTTATTGATGGTTTTTCCTAGCCAAAGGGGATGGCGACATACAAATTGCCCAGCTGACAGATGATACCTTCAAGAGTTTCTCAGGAATTGTGACGTTCATAATGAAGACTTCTGGATAGCAAAACCGATTTGCTTTTCGCGGTAGAGAACCCGACGCCCAGGGGAAGTAGAATAGGGGTAAATATTGGATCCATTCAGGTAGGTAGAAGGCAAGCCGGTGAAGATAAATGTCACTAGTAGCAAGTAGCAGGGTACTTGCTGAGGCGAGCGAATATGTTGTACATGTATCAATTTGGAACCCGACCGGTGTATGGTAAATCTTTTACATTAACTTTGAAGGACGTAATGGTTGGCTGCAAAGCCATGCGGGGGGCGCTGTTTTTTAATCCGCAACTGGTGCTAGGGAGTGAGGCTGGCCGTGCGCCGGACACCTAACCTGAAAACCACCTCTGGAGACAGGAGTTGTGGTCCACCAGCCTAGTTGCGCCCGCGCATCGTTGCAGACCGCCTGTGCGCATGATGTGCGCCGGCTGAAGCGGTGGATCTTCTCGCTTCCCGCACCACTGGGATTGTCATCAGTTTTCTTTGTGGAGCCAAACGACCGTACGTATCAGGTAGTCTGCGATCAAGCGACCAGTTGTTGGGGCATCCTGGAACCTAATCAACGGAGCGTCAATTGGGTAGCGTGTGAATAGCAGACGGAAGGTTGGAGGCAGGGGCCAGGTTGAAGACCGATGTGGCCTCCAGAGTATCAAAAGTCATTGAGAGAAAGGTGCGCAGGAGCAGAGGTCTAAAAGTGAAGAAAAAGTAAGGAAACCTCGTCTGTCTGCTCAAGGTTGACACGTCCAACTAAAATAAAATGCAATGTTGATCACTGTAGGTCAGAAAACTCATAAGGCCTCCCAGACGTTTTGCTTACAGGGCTCATCCCTCCAAAAGTCCCCCCCCCCAAAGCCACAGCTCTTCCCCTTCTTATGGGTGCCTCCATTTCTAACTTTATTGGAAGTATTGAGTCTTGGCCCTCGGACGGCGAATTCCCTCTGGCTGGTTTTATTTCCTGAGCCACGCACTGGAGGGATCAAGCTTATTTGAATGAACGAAGAGTGATGGAATACCACCATACACGAACACGTTTCGGATGACACAGGTAACGTCTGACAGGACCCTACCAAAGCAAAAGGGTCTCTACCAACAACTGGACAATTTAACAGGCACCCGTCTTGGTGGGCACTGAGTTATGATGCCACGAGAAATCTCCAGGTTGCTGTGGAATACTAAGTAACTTTCTGTCGTAGTACTCTTTTGGCCGCCTCTGCGCTGTCCTGACGACCAAGGTTGACATGATCAGCAGAGATCGCAAGTGCTCCCGAGTACCGTCCCCACCCATGGGTGGAGCTAGGAGCTCTTGAGTTCTGTACAAGCCAGCGGAGCCCTCACCATTTTCCCTGATTCTCTTTCCTCTACAGATGTTTACATACACAAAGGAAAACACGAAATTCTCATACAAATCAAGATAATGGAATCTATAGGATTGGCACCAAACATTAGGCATGAATGGCAACCTTCGAAGACTCCTCTCCAAATCTGAGCAGTCAACCCGACGATAAACCTGGATCATTTGAAATCTACTGATTCGGCCATTACAGATCTCGTCAACGACGTGTCTTAAATGTGGTACTGTTTACTGGATAAAATTGGCCGTGTTTGTGGCAAAGTCACCTTGCGCCTGCCGCAACCCAAGGTACCATCAAAGCCGGCTAAGAACTCGGGCATTGTGGACATGGGGCTGAGATGGGGCACCATAGCGAATGTTGCTGTCGAGGAGCCCCAGCAGTTCATAAATGGATCCCTCAATCACCAGTTCACACCCTAGAAAAGAAGAAGTGGGTAGGATAAACCAGTATGGTAGGAGGTTGCAACTGCCAAGACCGTCAAAGGTAGAAACCGCGGCTGGAACCCTTGCTAAGCGTCCGGCCGTCAGCTAGCCGAGACCTGTTGTGCAGGGCTTAGAAGCGAAACGGTGAAACTTCTGGGAACTTCTAGACGAGAACTTGAGCTCAGTTTGGCCAAAAGTGTTAAATGGAAGCCGGAGAAATTCTCTGGCTACGCAAAGCCAAAGGGCTCACCAAAGGATGTCATAGTTCCAATATCCCTAAAGACCCTGGCATCGCCGCTGATGACCAGAGGAAAGAGGACGCCTTGGGGGAGTACTTTGGTATTGCATATGGGATGGATAGTGAGGTTCGAGTCGATTTGGTCCTGGCGCACTTTGCTGCGCAGTCAAACGAGATGAATCTCTCGGAGGAAACCCTGTATAAGTACCTACAGTAATTAAACTGCCATTAGTCAGCGGGTCCAGATGCTATAAACCAAGCCATTATTAGGCCGGTGACGGATATCATGGCTCTATCGGCACGCACGCTGTACATGTTCCAGTTGGACTAGAGCAAGCTGCCTCAGTAACGAAGAGGAGTGGTCGCCGTGGTGATACATAAGGGTGTACCTAAGTCGGTTTTCAGTAACTGCAGGCAGTTAAGCCTACTTTCACCCTTCTTAAAGTTCTTCAGATCGTTCACGCCCACATTTTTCAACACTTACTGGAGCACTCCATGCTAAGCCCAGCCCAGCATGGATTTCAAGAGGGCAGATCTCGTCGGACCAGTCCTTTGTGTTTCTTAGATAAGGTGACTTGAAGAAAGGACGAAGGTGAGCTAGTTGAGGTATGCTACCTTGACCTTAGAGAAACGGTCGACTCCGCTATTGATCGTCCTTTGGTATGCAAATTAGAGACGTTTGGCATAGGTGGGCTAGTGTTTAGGTGGCTGGCGGACATGCTGTCCTGCAGGCCGTTTTACGTCAAAGTAAGGGACAGGCGCTCCAATCTGGTGAATGTCACCGGCGGAGTATTTCAAGGATTTGCCCTAGGTCCCATGCCATCCTCGTTGTTCATTACCGACCCGGTATCCGCTCTCCCATTGCTTGTTTTTGCTTTTGCGGATGATGCGAACGTAGCACAATATGAGGGTGAGGGCAATCAGGGCAGAGATCGAGGAGCCGTCCTGGACTAGGCTTGCAAGTGGGACACGCTGAAAGCTGGAAGGAGCCATTCTTTGTCTGGCGCAACAGAAAGCCCAGCTGCAGTCCATGACCAAGGGCTGTTCACCATAGAGGCAGTCAGTAGGTTTAAAAGCCTCGGGATAATCAACGGCAGTGACTTCATTTGGTTGTACGGGTGAAACGTTGCTGCCGAAGGGTCTTTGGTTGCTCCTTGGTTAGCGATCATCCCTGTCACGCAGGCAGACCGAAATATTCGTGCCTACTTACACGGCTACAGCACGACCTTACTAAGAAGGTAGCGTGCACTTGTGATGACCAGAAGTAAGGGAAGTAGTGGTAAGCATATGGGAAATTCTCCGACTAGCGACCACTGTGCAGTCCTAAGTGTGCAAAGAATGAGTAAGAAGCAGTGATCAGGTGTGGCTTTTGCAGCTGTTGCCTCTACGTTGGATTTAGGGGCTTAAAGATGGACTTACTTGTATATACTGAAGGTATACAGGGTTAAATTGAACCTGACTGAAATGCCGGAGACTCCTGCGTTTTTGGTTCCTCCAGGCGAATTCAATCGTTGAACCGAACAGAGCCTTCACCACTTTTTGAGAGCCTTCCTTCCTTCAGGGGAAGTCCCCGGGGTAGATACCTCAGACACCAAGATCCGCAAATTGCCGCTGAACCAGACTCCCTCCCCCAAAAAATACTAGTTGTCTGATGCCGAACGAGATCAAGGGCATTTGTGAAGAGTTTCAGTCATTCGTTGCCAGTCAAGGAGCTGGGGCCCGAGCAGGCAAAGAAAATGACCGACTTCATTCTATCTCGAGAGTCAGTACCAAGCCCAGAGTAAACTCTAGAGTTAGGGAGCGAAGAAATGTCACAACGAAAACTAAAACTGCTTGGTTACCACCTGGTACCCCTGTGGACACCATTTTAAGAGGTGAACTCAGCTTGTGTAACAGAGTTCCCGAACTTGAAAAAGAGAAGAAAATCTTCATAAAGTCTTTGGCCAACGTTCAAGTCGAAGGGGAGGCCGTGCTCGGAACAGCAAGAAGTGTGATGGTTAGGAGCATCCCAAGACCATTATGAGAAGTGGAAAATAAACACAGACATCAATGATACTTCTCGCAGTTACTCTCTTTGTGATGATCGTAGTCCCTGGTCAAGTGGCCATGAAGAACGTACTCCGGTTTGACAAGTGGGGAGTGGTCAATGCTAGAGGCCTTTGCCGGTAGTTATGGAGTTCGGTGATCCCAGAGGCCGGGATAGTTTTTATCAGCTCCATGCGAGGTCAAGGAAGCCACAAACTTTGAGGTAGTAGTTCGACCCTACGAACCTTCCCTTCGAGCCAGAGAATGGCCAACGACCCCGCCTTTTCCCCTCAGGGGGTTCAAAGCAGCTGGTCTCCACCTGTCCAGGGTCCGGATAGTTCGGCTGCCGCTGCTGCTTGCGCACGTCTGGGAAAATCCTCAGCAAACTTCGCAACAGCAGGGAAGAAGACATCAGATAGCTGCTGAGACAAATGCCTACGCAAAAATTCAAGAGTTCACGGGAAAGCCCGTCTAACAAAACGGAAAAACCGGTAGGATCCAAGTTCCGGCAGCTGGAGGCCCCTGAGAACCCATATACTGGGCAGGGGACTTCGTGACTGCTGGTTGCACACGGAGGGCAGCAAGTGTAGGTAATAAAAGGTGGAAACTTGGAGCTTGCACACTAGGTGTAGACGCGAAACGGGTCGCCGAGACCTGGATCTAGCCCTCGGGAGGTCATACACCGAATACCTCCCTAAGAAGCAGTCAGCCTAGCTTGCAGACCACAAGGACAGCAGAGGGGAATAATGCTGCTTCTCACTCAAGGGCACTTCCACCAGCGGGAGAAAGCCAAGCAGCATCTACCAAACACACAATTCACTTCGGTATCCCTCGTGGCTTATCACGCTGAAATGAGAGTCTTATTAACAATGATAATAATATTCACTGAATAATCCCATTTCATTATATATAGAAAACACTAATAGCGAACAAGCTCGTTTTCGGTAACATCATCCTCGTGGCTAATACAGTTACATTTATAGGTTAGAAATGCATAAATTATGAACAACGTCTGTGTGCTAAAGTGTGATTGGATGAGCATCAAAGTTGGTGTTGCGTAGTTAGGAAAGATAGGAGGGGAAATGTTGTTGTTTCGTGGTTGGGAAAGGGGGCCCGTGAAACGATGAACAAGGGTTTCGGGGATTATCCATTTCCGGTTTGAGCCAAAGGGTCAACGTACAGGTCACACTGAACTCCAGGGTCGGTCTCGGATCGCGGCCAGGGTAGTTTGAATGCCCTAATGAAACGTTTCTGAGAACAAAGCGATGGACTGAATAATCTGATTGCCACAGCCTCTGCCGTTGCTAGATGTTGTTTCCGAGCGGCCTTCGGCGCGTTCGTAGGGACTTTGTAGACTATTTTGAACGCGTCGTCGTTTACACGATGTCCAGTGTCCGCAAGGTGTGCCACAATCGCGCTGGTGATGGATTTTCTGTCTCCCGTCGACAGCCAAGTTGGTTTGTGCTCTTTGATCCTTTGTGATAGTTGCCGTGTCGTTCTACCTATGTAGCTTGCCGAACATGAGCAAACAAACAAATAGGTTAGCATGAATGAGGTGAGGACAGGTAACTTGTCTTTTAGGTCCGTCGAGATCACTGGTAGACTGGTGAAGTGGGCACGCAGTGTAGCAGCGGGAAAGGTGCGAGCGGTTGCCTTTTCCAAGCGTCTTATTAGTAACTCGCTTTTGTCATCTCCTTTGAAAGGGAGATGAACGTGTAAATAATATTAGTAATAATAATAATAATACCAGTGTATTTCGCGGCCGTGGTCGGGAGGCACTCATGAAACCACGGTCAGGGTTTACAGTATAACTCAAAGGGCTCAAAAATTCACAAACGCTTGAAGAGGGAGTTGCACATTACAGCAACAGAGAAATGAGGCTGGTGAGAGTTTAAGTGAGGTAAAGTGACAACGGAATACAGAGAGAGTATGGTTCAGTTTTGAATCAGCTGTGGCGGTAGTGAGGAGTTGGCCGGATCTAAGACGGACACCTTCTTCAGAGGCAGAAAAATCAAAGATCACAAAGATGGAGCAAGAAATTGGTCAGTGATACATACACAAGTTCATTTAAAAATTTAACCGGTGGTGATGCAAGGAGACAGGTGAGAATTCCATGAACGTACTTGGACGAATATAGGCTTTCTTAGATATGCGGGTATGGAAGGGAATAGTACCTTCTAAAAAGGTGAGATATTTTTCCTGAAAGGTGGTGGGTATCATCCAACGTCGGGAATTCGCAGCTGGTGGAAGACCGATGGAGCTCCAAGAAGGGATAATCAACCAGCGGAATACCATGTCCACGAACAGCAAAATAAAGCAATAGAGATGAGTTGAAGCTTCTACAATAGGCCAGGTTACGCTGGTAAAATGTTAAATATATTATTTTGTTGAGCTTCCTCTGGTCTTTTTGTGTCTTTGTCGGGCGTTTTTGGCGGGGGCTGGCCGCGATTTATGTTCTTTTTTTCGTCATAGGAAGAAAGACGGCATTACCGAAGCCGGGCCTTTTGTTATTCAATTGGGAACCCCTGCACGGTGTTTCAGATGGCTTCGACATCAGGAGAGTTTTCTGATAGAAAGTATCTAGTGAGCCTCGGCGGGGCATATGCAACAATATCAGGAATTCTGTTGGGTGAAACCCCGCATCCAGATCGCATTCGAGAAAGCCAGCCTTGGGCGCTGTTGTAGACGGACAGAGAAGATAAGCTGCCTGCATAATATACTACGGCCAAGCAACATGAAAGGTGGTTCGGTAATTCAAAAAGGAGGTTTGCAATCTGGGCGGAGTTCCAGCCGGGAGTTAGCCTGAGACGATAGCATAAAGGCAGAAAGGTTGCAAACGAGGGACGACGGACTTAATGACGTTCGGAAGTCCTAGACATTATGAGTCGGTCTTCATGAGCAGTACCTGTCTTTGCACAATTAGGCGTAGTTACTGATTACTTTTTTGGAATAGTACCGGTAAATTTTATAGTTCGGGGTTAATAAAGGTGTGGAGGTGCGTTGGGGCCATGGTATCTGGGGGTTACGCGAGGAGGCAGCTGGGAAACACTAAGAACCTAAATGGCAAGTCGCTATAGTGGGTCCCGAGGATGCATGACACACCCTATCATGTGACATTTGCGGGTCTAATGCTGCAGGTTAGTGCTAGGTCTTTACACACGGGGTGTCACTGTTCGATTGGGGCATAAATCAGGAGAGTGGGCTGAATGCTATGATATAGGAAAAGCCGCTTCTATACGAAAAGGGGGAAAGATTGTGGAGCATGAGCGAAAAATACGGGCAGTTTTCTTTTAGTTCTTATGAATAAGTTTATATATAAATTCGTAATAAAGTGTATATAATGACTGCTTTGATGGGGAGTGTTTTTCGTCCAATTTATCGACTTTCTGTCCAGAACAGTGGGGTAAGATTCAGGGCCACGGTGGTTTTGTAGCTGAAGTAGACATGGATACCAGGCTTGAGTGGGAGGGCACGGAGTAGTGGAAATCTAAAGCTGACGGTTGAAAAAATACTTGGAGAGTCCAGTTTGCTATCGCCCCAGTCAGTCTCCTGCATGAAAACCAATAATTTGTCAAGTGGATAAGGGTGGTGTGGGGTTTCTCCTTTTGCAGGGTCAGATCTGAGATGATGGGGGACAGGCCCATGATTGAAGGTTGCCCGTTTCCGTCACAGCACGATATTAGCGGCATGTAGAGATCACACCGATTTCACTGTCTTTTTGGTTTTACGCTCCCTTTTTGGTTTTTTTATTTCTTAGCGGAAAGGTGTTTGAGCCCATTTAGGAGCCTTCCATAGCCTTTCCACTCTACCGTAATTCTTTGAGTATTCGCCTGCACTGCAGCCCGTTGTCTTTCCCGGGGGAAGGTGATCAGCTTAGGCAGCACTTGCGATTATCGCAGACATGAGAGGAATTCCAGATAGTTTGAGATTTCAAAGAGCCAGGGGTGGATCGGTTAAACTGAATGGCTCCTATGGAATCGTTAGGCCACAGTCCGCTAGGCATCATACAGAGTAAGAGTCTGACCAAAAACATGTGACTGAAGAGAGCAGATTGATAGCAGGGAGACTTCCATCTACCCTTCACCCTGCAGTCACAAGATACCCAGGGGGAGTCTCATGCCCTCAGGTTGAGGTTTCTTTAGGCAACTGTGATCACGGAGTGCTCCGTTTGACCTTGAATCTGGGTACGTAGGCACCTCTGCACGGAGAAGGGCGTAGCTACCTCCTGGTGGATCAGATAGTGTTGAACGAGCTGGGGGTTGAGATCGAGTAGGAGGTTGAACAGGATAAGGAATTTAGGGGGCTGCTTTTGATAAACATTAGGGATAACATCCTGTCAGCGACTGGCAGGGTAGCTGTCCTTGGGAAGGTTCGTTGTAGTGGTGTTTGTCCAGGGTGGACCAGTCGGGCATGAAAGGCTGTCCAGAAGGAGAAATCCGCTTGAGCTAGATACGAAACACTGGTGGTCACGGGCGATACCCGAGGCCTCAAGCAGTAAGAGTAAAGTCGGAGAAGGTTCAGAACTAAGGAAACAGGAAATACGAGGACTTTCTTGCCAAAAAGGCAGGACCAAACCCCAAAATGTAGTCGAAAAAAGTGCCGTCCATGGCGGCCGCTTGGAACGTAAATTTTTCCCATTGTCCAGCAGCCGCTGACGACTTGGAGAAGGCAGAATCCCTCCGTCACCACTTCCATTAGGTGTATGGACAAGACAACTGGATCTCGGGCCTCTCGAGACTCGTCACGGTGGCTGATCCCCAAAAGCTACAGGAAACCATGACAGTGTGTGAGGTGCTGGAGTTCCTGAGTGGCTAGGTAAAGGCCACGGCAGCAGGACACGATGGTCTCCTTGGGGCAATAATCCGGCCTCTGGAGCAGCTTCGACCCAGCAGCTGGCCGCGCTCTTCAATGCATCCATCGACGAATGTTTCTTACAGCAGGAATGGCTTCAGATGACGGTCACCCTAATCCACGAGGCCGGGGATAGAAAAACCTGTCTCGCCTACAGGCTTGGTAATATGACTAGGGTAGGGCTGAATGTGATGAAGCAAGCTTTGTGAGACAGGATTGCCAACCGTGTGACTGCCCACAGGTTGACCGCGAAAAACAAACATGGTTTTGTTCGTCAGAGATCCTGCTTATCAGACCACACCCGAATGGTGGATGAAATTACCCGGAGGTTAGACCAGGGGATAGAGCAGAGATATGCTACCTCGACTTCCAGACGGCATTTGACTCAGTTAACCGCAGTTGCCGATGACGTTTTGTGCTTTCGGCCCGTCTCCGAGAGCCCTTGAGTGGATTGGTAGGCCTAACACAGGTAGAACTCCTCAAATCAAGGTAGAGTACAGCATATCACAGGAAGGACAGTTGTTGAGCGGTGTGCCTCGGGGCTCTGCCCTCGGACCCACGTTGTTCTCCCTGTTCATAAACCACTCGGTCATAGGCTTGGAAAACCATGCTTTGCGTTGCTAAATGGTGAGAAGTTAGTTGGTTAGGGAGCAGCAGTTTTGTGCAGCCGCACCTGAGAGCAGTGCGCCGCTGGTAGGTGGTCGTGGACTTGCCACCAAACGGCTATAAGAGCATCCACCTAGTAGACGGCAGGGAACCCCATCCGACCATTTACATTGGGGAGGCACACCAGCGCACTGTGATCACAAAGCTGGCAACAGCAAGTGACCCTGGGTTAATCACAACAACAAGTTCCAACCTGGAGCACGGTGTTGTTCCGCCACCCGAAAAGCTTCTGGGGAACCTTAACTGCCTAAGAGCTCCCGGAAATCCCTGAATTCTGCAGTCTTGTTACAAGACGATCGTTCGTTCACCTTTTGAATACAGTGCGCAGGATGGCGGCCCTTCATGGAAATAGACATCAAGCCTCGCCGACAGGTTCAGTCAAGTTTCGCAAGGTGGCTCACTGCCCTAATGGTACTTGCCTACGATCAGAGACTCGATGCTCAGAACTTGTTTGCTCATGAGCTCAGAAAGCGCAAAGTGACCTAACAGAAGCTTTCATCATCCTGATGGGGTGCTTTGATCTCTAGAGTTTCACTGCGCCATTGATGACCCTCAGCAGTCAAACGGCCTCAAGAGGACACCCGTAGAATTTGACGGAGAATGGGATTTTAAGTCGCTTGACAAGGAATTCTTCCTCGGCTTAAGTTGAGAGTGACGGAAACCGGCTCTTCATAGATGTAATTATGACGGAAACGGCTTTGGAGTATGAGCATCCGTTGGACGGACGCGGAGACAGCTTCTTCGCCAAACCCAGCAGATAGATAGCCGTTCTACCCATCATTCTTTCTCTCCTTCGCTGTCCCTAACATTGTCACTGTGGTCATTCCTCAACCAAACTTTATCTTTGGCTTTCCTTTTCGTCCTCGCCTTCAAACTTCAAACTTCATTACCCGAAAGCGACAGGCCGTTGTTAGTTCTAGGTAACAACCCGATGCCCAGGAGACACGAAAACACACTGTCAGAAGCGATCGAGCAACTTTCTTCTCCTACAGCGCACCGAACCCTTGGAACAAGCTACCACCCCTAGTAGTAGCAGCCGATAGCTTCGTCATGTTTAAACGAACTTTGGATAAATGCTGTGGTGCGGTTTTCTCGAATTGTGACTAACCAAGTGAGTATCCTCTTGGGTTGTTTCTTTTCGTTCAACTCCTTTCTTCCTTCCAAGGCAAAACACATCTACTTCCACGTCACGTAGTGAAATACAGCAGATTACGACCCTTTTTACTTTTCTAATATAATTAATTTCTCCCCAAAGGGATTCTTGGAGGTAAGCATGGCCGCTAGTTGAGACAGTAGAGTCTTCTATCCATCGCGACTGTCGGCTCTTCGAGAGCGGACCTGCCTTTCATTCTCTTCCCTGCGGTCCATCACTCAACCAGCAGAATATTCGGACCACCTGACGGTCAAACCTCCGTGGGAACAATGAGGCCCCCGAGTGCGCGAATCTGGATTCACACCGGCTTTGGAGGCCAGTCCCTTGACCCGATCTGATCTCATCTCTGAGTGGAAGGCGATTGAAGATTCACTGCTCTACCACAGGAGAGGTCCTGTCGATGAAGCTTCAGCCTTGCCGGCCATCCCACATTTTCTGTGGTGTACTTTTCGGAGCTCTTTCACACGCGTAACGCGACCCCGCTTGAGGTCTTTCGCTTTAGTCTGCTTGCAGATGACATAAGTGCAATCCTCATGTTAGAACACTGCATCCAGCATTTCTATTGGCCCCCTATCCTGCTAGTATATAAGGGGTCGTGGCCCTGAAACTGACGGTGTCTTAGCCCTTTTAGGGAATGGAGAATGTAAGCATCATCGCCGAACGTCCAACCGCTATCTTTTACTTCTCTTCAGAAAACAACCTCGAAGGAGTGCCCGTCACCTTTCCAGAAGGTAGAATATAATTTTTACCCTCTTAACCAACCAGACTACTTCGTTTCAGCTGGTGAAGTCAAGCTTTGTTTTTTCGGTTGCTGCCCCCGCCTGTTTAGGCACCTGGCAGATCTACCAATCTTAGGTCCCATCAGCTAACAGTGGGTAAGTCGGCATCCCGACGGGTTTATAAACAGATTTCGACCTTCTAATAATTCTAGATGACCCTTACTCTCGTAGCATAGCCACTCCGAAACCGATTGGTTTTAAAGCCGGCTCCCCAGTGGTTTGCAATGTCACACTGACTGGTTTTTGAGCGGCTTCTGAGCTGTTTCCAAGTGGTTTCGGTCTTCAGTCAGCCTTCAGTCAAATTATAGTGAATAGTCGTCCGTGTTAGTCCCGTCACATTACGCTTTTTTGACTCGGCTAGATGCCGGCACGCTGCCAATAATACTTCGCGGATGATCTAGTTTCCCTTCGAACATCGTCGCTCCCTGTCCTTCCACCACGGTCGGTCGGTGGAAAGTTCCAGAGGTTGGCCACTCTCTTCGACAATCTGTATACGGCCGATGAGTCAGTGGAACGCGCCTTATGGAGCGTCAGTGCAAGCCCTCGGGTACGGCCATTGTAGTTGAGTGGGAAATTCGGCTGCTGGTCCAGGCCCAAGTCACCACAGATGATTCGCCTGGCGTAGGTGAGCTCACCTCAAAAATGCCTGTAGGCAGTGGGGAACAACCATGACGCTCCCAAAAGTCCCTCATAGCTGATACCACATGGTCCGGCCACTGGGTCTGCGGCAGCTTGTTGCACTCCATCCGGTTTGGCTGTCTCCGCCGCCATGCAAGTGTAAACAGTCGGATCGCCATGTCCCGATCAAGGATGTACAGGTGAGGTATACGGCAATCGAAGAGTGTCCAGGGATAGAGGCACGGATGAACCGCGAATTGAGGCATATATTTCGTATGCTCAGGAGCAGGCCCTCAGTGCTTGATCGTGTTTTCTGACGGTGGGTGACGACAACTCCAAGGTCTCTTTCCTCAAGCGTGAGACGGAGCACGCTACTTCTGAGTCAGTAGTAGGATTGTCACCAAGTCTGCCAATCCTCACACACAAAACGTTGTCCGGGCTTATAGATAGACCGATGGTGGTCCAGTGGTCAGGAGCGTTTTCTCACTGCCTGGGAGTTCCAAGGCTTTAACCTCCGCCATCACCGGTTACTTTGGTGGCAGACAACAACCATATATAGTCCGGATCGTTACCGCACCTGGCCTACCAGGACCTTGTGTGGTTGTCCACCAATCCAGATCTCAGGGCCCGGCTGCCCGTTACCCCAGTGGTGCAGCGGGCCTTCACGGTTGCGAGGCGAATGCCCCTCCCAATGCACTCATTCGAAAGCATGCAATAGAAAAGACCCCAGGTAGTATATATATTGACCAGTGCATGGAGATCCATCCGTAGTATCCCGCTACGTTCTTCCTCTCGGATGGTGCACTAGATCTTTGAGTTGTCGGCGTAGATGAGGCACTGGTATCGAGCAGCCTGTGGTAGGTTGCCCACAAACACTGGAAACAACGGACGAAACAGTACGGAACAATGCGGCATTCCATGGCTGACTGGACACCACACTGACCGGAATTGTGCAACTATCACGGAGAAGGTTTTCCCAACCAAGACTTCCTCAGCCCAAAGAAGCATAGGCCCGGAAAGGGAGACTGCTCGAAGTTTCATCGACAGCTTATTATGAGGGATTTTAACAAACGCTATGCAAAAACCCATAAGCATAACGTTGGTGATATATCCCCCAGGCCTTGGCGCTGAACCAACCTTCACGAGCAGTTAACAGGTTTGTCAGAAATGACCTGTTTCTTCAAAAACCTTGTTGCCGTGGGCACAGCGTTTAAGGTTGTTCGTTATATATGCGTATCCGAGAAGCCACGAGCCTTTCCAAGACCCTTCCAGCCACGGAAGTGAGGCCAACAGAGAGGCAGTTGGCCGGAACTGATTCTGTCCCATTCTTGTACAGTGGAAGGACCACGGCTTTTTTCATTCTCAAGGAGGTCTACCAGAGACCAAAGACGTTAAACAACCCGGTCGGTGGCGGAGTTAGTAGCCCAAACAACTCTAACTCTGGCGGATGCACATCGTCCGGCCCCGGTGATCCGTGATATTTTATGGATTGAGGGTAGTTGTTTATTCCTACCCCACAAAAATTAGCATAACAAAAAACAGCAAACCATTCACCACGGGTGTTTTCGTGCTATCCCCCACAGAATACCTCGACATGTAAAGTTTGTCTAGTGTTCTCTCCTTTACGGCATCATCTGGAACCGGTTCCTTTTAGTCCGCGAGCTCCGGGATATCCACATTTGCTCTGGTGCGGCCCTTGAGGTGCGCAAACATAAGTCTGAGCGCACGCACTGCACCAAGGGCAAGGGCTTCCTCGAACGCCATCCATTTTGACCATTTTCGTTCCTTATACTAGTTACTGACCCTGCTATGAAGATACCAACCCCCGCTTGTAGATCTGAACAAATTCCAGGCCCGATTTCGTTATCTCAGTAGGCTTCTGAGCCCCGGGTCAAACCACAGTGGGCCCTTCCTCCCGGTCTGCGTCGGCTGCGAAGAGAGTAAGTAAACATAAATTATAGATACCTAGCAGTTCATGCCAATCTTGTGAAACGAGCAATTTAGTTCCTCAATGTTTGTTACTTTTCCCAGGTTACTTTTTCCCTGCCCACTTTTGCCTTCCAACCTGTGACTTCTTTAATGATTTTTTTTATTCAACACATTCCAAGGGCATGAAGTAGAACCATCTATAACTTGGTACCTTGGGATCACTTCAATGTAATAAACCAAAATATGGAAACAAAGTGCCCATTAAGCAGTGTACATTTATCCAGCCTTTGATTTCCC
The DNA here is from genome assembly GCA_948099385.1 of Fasciola hepatica. Taxonomy (NCBI): domain Eukaryota; kingdom Metazoa; phylum Platyhelminthes; class Trematoda; order Plagiorchiida; family Fasciolidae; genus Fasciola; species Fasciola hepatica. The sequence continues at coordinate 10,825,329 of CANUEZ040000111.1, read as the reverse complement.
TCGTATCGATTCACTTCTGATACTTGTAAATGGCTGCCAAACAAACCGGCCAAAACAGATGTTACGAACGGGCTGTGTGCTACAAGAGTATCTAGTTATTCTGGTACACTCTCACCCAGCACATACTACTGATGAAAAATAAAAGAGGCGGTAACCAGCGTTAAATTCACTTAAATCATTGTATATTACGTAAGTGTGCAGGCCTGGGCACCGTACTACCAGAAATATATCGACTGTCTGGAGAAAGTGCAAGGCCAGCCACCAGAATGGTGGCTGGGCAAAGGGGGTTTAACTACACAGAGCGTCTCCGTGCCCTAGACCTGTTCTCGATGGAAAGACGGTGCATTGGCGGGGATTTGATAGACACCTTCAAGGTAATGAAAGGACTGTCAGGAATAAGTCAAGAGGACCTTTTTTCTCCGATCCCCGAGAGAGGCACAAGGGGGCATAGCCTTAGATTACAAAGGAAACATTCGAGGCTCCAAATTAGGGCGAAGTACTTCACTAATAGAGTGGTACCCTATTGGAATAAACTCCCGGAGGAGGTCATAAATACCACAACCGTGAAGGCTTTTAAGAAAGCAGTAGACCTATGTTGGGTGGCAGTATACCCCGAGTTATTTTAAGCAGCTTTATGGGACAGATGCAATTTACTTACTGTTTCCACCTTACTCTGCCCGGGCTGATGCTGCACAAAATTTCTGCCTTTCAGAAAAAGAAAATCATGCAGTATTGGGAGCTACGGAAACGCGCCGACAACACAACTATCTGGACACACGATTGGCTCTAGCCACACCAAGTCCTGTACAAACTAAACTGAACTGAACTGAAATTGTGAAGGTCAATGTCAACTTGACGTATATATCAGGTTATCTCGTTTTTTCCTTTTTCCATCGTTAGGCCTGTTTTTACTTAGCTCCTAGCAGTAATAGCTATCTACTCTGAAGCGTCAAATAGTCCATTGAAACAACTGCGACACACCACCGTGAGTACATAACTTATTACCGTGAAAAATCAACACAACCCTATAATGGGAAATCTAGACCTTTACCTGCCACAAATCACCCCGTGTAAGCCCATCTATAAAATACTCAGCGATTGTTTTCTGAATAAACCCTTTTAGTTATCGTTTCCTTCTTGGCTAAAACTCTAACCCCCTTCGTCCAAACAGTAAAACCACCTGGTCAGCCCTGTTTGCAAACATCCTAGGTGACTTCCTATAGAATTTCATCTCCGTTCCGTATCTAGGCTCTTTGCAGTCGCTAACTTTTCAATAAAACTAGTTGGTTATCCGAAGCCTGCAGTCACAATGCGCAATTCCAAAAGAAGCAGACTGGCCGGTAAGATTTTGCCACGCGTAGCCATACGTTTCCCAATCACTACGCCATGCTCCGTCTCAATAACGAACATCCATGATGACGCGAATAGCAACATTGAAGCTCTTGACAGAGCCACTAGAAATCTGACACCACTGGCTCAACTCCTCGAGCCCTCTATGGCAACTACGGACCGTAACCTAGTTGCCACGTGTAACTTCATTGACAGCGTGTCTGCAGAGGTTTCAAAGCGAATACGAAACTCAAATCACGCGATTGTATTTAACATTCCCGATAGGGCCCCACTCAACATGGTCAGCGGTACCTTGCTGAAGGCCGCTAACATGGAACGTGTGATATGCCGTAGCAGCAGACTACGCAAACAAACACAACGACACCAATGCCCTCTACTTTTCCAATTTCCGGACTCGCTGACAGCCAGCGAGTTCAATCATAAACAAACAGTTATTGCTATTAATTCGCCATACAAGAACATTCGAATAGCACCCGGCAAAACGCCACTACAAAGAGAAGTGCTGAGAAAGTCGAACACTTGCAAACATCCAGGGCAGGAATCCGCCCAAAAGACACCTAACCTCGTCGTTCCCCTAACCTACTCTATGCAACCAGCGTCTATCAGCCAACTACTGTCTGATGTAGACCCTGACGCAAAGCCTGAGCCTTCTCCAAATCCACCAGATCGAAGAGCCCTTGGCTCGCCAATAGTGTCGCAGATGCCTGGGACTCGAATCCACCGAGTCCTGCCAGACAGCTTATCTCTGTGCATCAGAAGCAGCTACCTAAGTTGCGTGGCCTCCCTGAACTAACAGCTTTGCATCACTCTCCCAAGGTGCAACATAAATCAAAGTACGGTCGTTCTTGTCCACACCAAATAGCCACAACAAAACCCATCCGCGTGACCGCACCATACCATTGCCAGGTCATTTTCGTTCGAATCAAACCCGTCCGAATTCCGGAATATGCACATTGTGACATCAGAACACGTTTTCAGAGACAAACAATTGTTTTCAATGATTCATTCTCAAGTCTCTACAAATCATATAGGAGATGGTTGTGCTGAAATGATCAAGAGTCATTCGGATTGGACGTAGTTTGTGGGGGAGACGGGTTGGGGTTAGATCGACGTGTCCGATATCGGACCATATCGGACCATGTCAACAGACGTTTAACGCGTGCGGTGAGTGGGACATTCAACTCAGCTCGTGTTGCCCGTGTATTTGCAAGCTCTCCCATTATCCGAAATTCCAATAAGGATGTGTTGCCAATGCTGGCCAACTCAGTGGTAATCTATTTGTTCAGGTGCAAATGTAATGCAACCTACATTGGCCGAACGGCAAGGCAACTATCCCAAAGAATTAAGGAACACTGTCCACGATGGCTACAACATGGAGGAACAGGAACCAAAGAGAGTGCCATTATCGGACATCTGGTAGACTCAGGTCGCAAAATAAGCGCGGATTCCGCATTTAAAATCGTCTATCGAGTGCCCCCTAATCCCCACAAACACATCCGCTTACACACACTGGCCACCGCAGAGGTGATTAGAATCCGTCTTTTCGCACCTGCTCTGTGTACACAGAAGAAGTTCGTCCAAGCCCTCCAATACCCTGGCCGCAAGTGGACCACCCCCACCCCAATCACTCAGCTCCGAACCATGTGACCGTCACGACCTAGTCGTGCAGATCGACACGTCGATCTAACCCCAACCCGTCTCCCCCACAAACTACGTCCAATCCGAATGACCCTTGACCATTTCAGCACAACCATCTCCTATATGATTTGTAGAGACTTGAGAATGAATCATTGAAAACAATTGCCCGTCAGAATTCAGGGCATACTCCCGTCAACAAGCTGCCAAGAAGAAGCGTACCTAAGGACACAACGTCACTGTTGCAATCTAACTTATCACCAATGGGCCGAAAGTTGGTAACAATCTACACTCAGCCCGCAATGCAGAGTGTTGATACCAACGGTAACACATGGCCGCAAATCCAGAATTCGGCAACCCACGGTCCATCTCTACTAAGGGCCTCAACATTTAGTTCATTGGGCGACGACCGCCTTATATCACCAGGCTGCACCCCTAATTTCATGCAAAGATTAGAAACGAACGGACACCCTTTTGAGATGTCACTAATGCCGGGACCTACAGTTTCCGTTCCCAAAATAGATAGTTTCTCAAACTGTAATTCCTCCCGGCGAAATCCCAGCTCTACGCGCATTTATACGGACGATGTTCGCAAAGCACCTCACAGCTATTATTCAAAGCTGCATCCGCCTAGCTCTTCCTTTCCTAACTTTTCCGTGCCGCCACCGTTTATCCCGCTAGTTCTTTTACCATACCAAAATTTTCGTTTTGCCCCACCACAGGCGTTTTACGCGCAGGATACATCTACAAACCCCCTCCGAGTAAACTTTCCCCACCCGGTGGCATACAATCCCACAATCTTTCGTCTCTTCTAGCCCTGATGAACCATTTTTCAATACCGGCACCTTACCAGTCGTTCATACCTTCCGTAGCACACCGAACTCGGAAGGCCAACCACGCAACACTGCGTATTACCAACACCTCCTTCGAAAATGACCTCCATATAACCCCCCTACCAACCGCCGATTCCTATCCTACCCCACCCGGGCAAGTCGCATCGATGGGCGGAGAATCCACCCCAAACTCTTTTAGTCCCTACCCTCTGAGGCCTGCTCTCACCACACAACAACCACTACCATGGTTGTCACGTGGGTAAGCCAATACCTTCCATAACCACGTATACTATCACTGCACTGGGGCATCGAACGATCCCAACGAATAAGGACGAGTGGCAGGACTACTTCGTCTAAGGCCTTCTCTTTCACCCCGTAATAACCCTAAATTAATTACTTCCGGTTCGTCCGCGGCTGGTTCTTCCGAAGCCATCGCGGAGGCATCCAACGCTCACTTTTCCTCCTCTTCGGTAATAGCTCCAACTCACGCCCCTCACCGTGCAATTCCCCCAACCAACAAATCCCATACGTTACCCAACCCTGACACTCACTTCCACATGAGTGGGTTGTCATTCATCTTATTTAACTAGCGATCCATCCTAAATAAGTCTCATCACTTAAAAAATTATGTCATAACCTCCAGTCCTGACATCATCTTTATTACTGAAGCCTGGCTCACCGAACACAACAGCACGAGCGAAATTATGCTTGAAGGGTACAAGGTTTTTAGGGTAAATAGGATCGACAGACGCGGAGGTGGGTGCCTTGTGTACGTACAGCACGCCCTTTCAGTAGTCCCCACCAGACATGCCACACTCGACTCAATTCCGGATTATCTATGGCTCACAATTCGGTTCTTAACTGTGGCCATGCACATTGGTTGTGTCTATCGCTCACCCTCATCTACTATTGCAGACCTAACTCCTTTAATTGAAGCCTTTGATTACCTTTCACTACTACCTTCGGCAGCGAAAATCATAGCCGGTGGTTTTAACTGGCCTCAAATATCCTGGAGAAACCTCACGGCACCTCCCAACTTAATAAACTTTGTGTCCCATACTCACATTAGGGGCTGGGTGCAACACGTTAAAATCCACACTAGAAACGCCAACATACTAGATCTTATATTCACCCACAGCGCTTCCCACTTTTCGGTTTCCGTTCTGAATAAATTTCCGGGTAGCGACCATAAGATAGTGGCCAGTAATCTTTCATTCCATCATTATTCATCAGACTTTCTGACCCCGGTCAACAATCCCGTCCGTTTAAACTGGAACCCTCTGCCCAATCTCATCCGTAATCAAGATTGGAGCAGTTTTTTCTAACGGCTGACCCCCGACAAGCAGCTGATCACTTTTACTTTAACATGGGAAACTGCCTCCTGAAACTTAGCCCAATATCCCAAAACTCCTCCCCCAGGAAGTCCAAGCTTGCATCCCTCCAACAAAAGTACCTTAAGATGCAAAGACTTTACCTCCAAAACCACGAATTCCCTCTTTTCATAAAGCTAACGCGTCTTACTGATATTATCCGGGACCTAAAGGAAAAACAGCTCCGCAACGAAGAATCCAAAGCCCTAATGCATCCAAATAAAGCACTGAAACTCTCACTCCTACACAAATCTAGGAATTCGGCAACGGATACTATGATCCAATATGTTGTGTTACCGAATAAAACTTCGGCCACCTCCCCTTCTGATACCGCTGAGGCCTTCGACCATTACTCCGCCAATTCCATGGCCCTCGCCTCGGGCACAGCACCCCCAAATCCTCTGGCTATTGCCAGCTCTTCCTTATCTACCCTAACCTTTGAAGTAAACATTATTTCTAGGCTCATTTCACGCTATAAAGTATCTGCGCGTCCTGAACCAGACGGGTTGCCCCCAGATGCAATCATTAATGGTGGATCGGACCTTCCACTTTTACTACTGAACCTATTCACCTTGTCACACAAATTTAGTTTGGTACCGTCGAACTGGAAGCGTTCAGTCATCATTCCACAACAAAAAAGGACCTGTCCACGAACTTGCTAATTACCGTCCCATCAACCATACTCCTATCATTTCCAGAATAATGGAAACGATTATCAAAGATGGCATTACCACCCATCTTCTCGCTTATAACCTTCTTAGCGATAGGCAGCACGGGTTCCTCAAATCGCGATCATGCACCACATGTCAGTTTGACTTACTCAACCTAATCACTAAGGCTGTTGATAGCTGTCAGGCATTAGTAGTTGTCTACCTAGATCTGTCGAAGGCTTTCGACCGTGTTCCACACCTGCATCTTATCTCCAAATTGCGTTCATTCGGCATTGGTGACCCGCTGCTTTCTTGGCTGAAATCTTATCTCGCTCATCGTTTGCAAGTGGTCCTCGCCAACGGACATACTTCTAAACCGAAACCTGTCACAAGTGGCGTTATACAGGGAAGCATACCGGGTCCTCTCCTATTTCTGCTGTTCATTAACGACGCATTGGATCTAGTACACCAAGGCACGCCATTCTCGTTTGCAGACGATATAAAAATAGTTTACTCTTTCAGTTCTAATGATGCTATCCCTGTTCTTTTCAACATTTCCGCTGACCTCGCTGCACTAGACCGCTGGTGCCACACCTGGAGGATGAGCTTTTCCACTGATAAGTGCGAGGTCCCAACCTACAAGTTCCAACTGCCCCTGGATACTTAACTCTTGGTGGGTCCTCAATAGCCAGTCGACTTACTATCCGCGATTTGGGCCTCAACTACTCCTGCTCCCTCAACTTTTCTGCCACCATCCAAGCGGCCAAGGCTAGAAGAAGCGTGGCCCTTCTTTTTCGCTCCTTTCGTCTCCGGGACAGCATCATCAATATCTACAAATCACACATCAGGTCTTTACTCGGATACTGCCCAATAACATTTTCTAACATGACAAAATTCGACAGAGTTGCGATTGAAGGCATATAAAGGCGTTTCACCAAACAACTACTCGGTTGGTCCGCGTGTTTAAGCTATAGAGAACGATGCCTAAAATCTGAATCTTGACCCAATCTGGCTCCGCCGCTTAAGACTAAACTTAGTCTTTTTGTATAACCTGCTTCATAACCGGTCTTTTTCCTCCAACCCAGTAAGCTTCTCCCGTGAAACCTCCTACTCACTTCGGCACAGGCCTTTTACTGTCCCTTCTAGTATAGTTAAGTCGGCCATACGGTCACGTTTTTTTCTTCTTGTCCACTCTAAAGTCTGGAACAAATTGCACATCACCCTTCGAGCTTCACAAACCAAGTCCCAATTTCTGTCGGCACTCATCCCATATCTCAGCGTCACCCGTGCACTAGTTATCTAATATGTGTATGGCAGAAGAAATAGCTTACGGGAGGGGCCTCGACTTCTAAGACCAACCCCTTCTCCGACCCTGCTCCCTTCAATTAAGGACACAATCAACGATAGATAGTTTCATCTATCTGACGGAGTTCTCAAAGTTAGACTACCTGTGACCATTTCCTTAATGAACAAAACAAATGAAAATGCCACTAATTTCAACCACTTTGCTTCCACCTAACCCTGTAATTTCTGTCACTCTTATGCCTCGTCCTTTACTGGTTTTTATATGCCTCCAATAACCGTTGATCTGCAGCACGGGCACACCCTGACTTCTGCTTTTTATCTGCTCTCCTTTCTCACGTAACTCCCCCTTCTTAGCCCTTTTTTCAACTCCTGTCATGTTAATTTCCACATTTTCAAGGGTTTTGTCTGTTTATTCCATCACTTGTAAACAGCTGATTATGCAATTGGCATGTCTCGGACGTCTCCGAAATCAACCGTTATTATTATTCATTATTACACTATCATAACCCATGGCTGGAAACACGTAAAGACTGCAATCTCCCTTTGTTTCAGGTTCGTTGTCTCCTACTATCTCAGTCGCAAAACTGGCTAACCAAGGATGCCACTTTGACTCGTACGGACAGAGACTCAAGTGGAACCTACCATAGCAATTGGGACCGAAATCAAACCACACAACAGGAAATACTCCTAATTGCTTATCAGATCGTTCAGCGTTTTCAAACGCAACCAACACGAATTCCAGTCCACGCGCATGCCGCTAATATACAGCCACACTCGACTGATTGACCGACACATACTTTGTCCTGCCAGACGAACCTTACGCATTCGATGTCGTACTTTACCAGAAGTGACGTTGAATAACACTGAAGGCAAATGTGTCAACACATACATATATATTTGTCAGTGAAACAGCATAATAACTCCGGAGTCCATGCGGAGATTTCCCACTTTATCATCCGTTACCACTGTTTACCTTTCCTACGACCCGTAGCCGGCTGAAAATTGACTCTCCACTTCTCGAAGACCCTCCAGTTTCGCTTTCTGATTTCAGAATGGTACATGTTACCGATCCTGAATCTAAACTCAACTTTTATGGTCTGCTATTTCTCCCACATCCACCAGTGTTCATTCTCACAAAATTAGTCTCACGCCCTCCTGCTTCAAAACTCATTCCGTTTATTGAACTCCGGTAAATCCGTCATTCAGGGTTTGCATTGTCCTCATGATCACTATCCTCTTCGCATGCGTTGACTTTCCCGAACACACATCTTTACAATTCCCCCCCCCCTTTTTTCTTGCTCAAACATTTACTCAATCTTCAGAATCTTGGTGGGCCTCCGGTTTCCTTGGCTTGCATCATCCTCGTTCATAATGCGTCCTTGGCACTGCGTTAACGATTTTTCGATATCTCCACCGCGCTCCAGTGCCCAGTGTAGTATCCTGACGCGTATGGAGCACAAAAAAGACACTCACGTTACCAGTAAGTCCGACGGAGTAAGGATCCAAGTGACACGACAATCCGGGGTGTTAACCGTCTGAAATGGACAACAGTGTCGGTGAATCACTCAGCAATTCAGTTATTCGCTCGTCGCCAGGCGACACCACACACACAGTACTGATGAAGCTGCACGGCAAGGATTACACAGTAGAAGCACAGTCTAAAGATAACGTATATTGGCGAACTAATCCGTTTCACAAGCCAGGGAGCAAAATGCACAGCGTGAGGGACCCAAGGGGCAGGAGGCAAGGCAACAAGTCACAAACGTCCAGGGTTCATGTTAACAATGTGGGCATTCATTCATGACCATGGGGATTTTGGTCTTGGCAGTCGTCCAGGTCTCTTGGTTCGTTCAGTGTGTTCACTTCTGAAAGGTAGAAGAAAAATAAGCTACAATGATTAATGCGGGTAGTTTCAACATCTGAGGTTCACTACGCCAGACCGGATTCGAAGCCGGTTCAAAACTGCCGCGCGAATCATCATCAGAATGATCCATTCAAACTATTGCTGGCTTTGTTTTTCCATCTCTGATACTCTCGACTTTCATACTCAGGATTTGTGAATATTCCATTCTATTGAGTAACGTGTTACACCATGATCATGCGCTACAGCGTGCATCTCGCCTATGGCCGAGAAATATACCAGTATCATTAAATTACTCGTCCAAGTCCCTTGTTCAAACGGCTTGCCATTGTGTTCGTCTCCAGGTATACGAAGTGGCAGAGAATTGGTTTAGAAGTACGAACCTACCATAAAACCTGGCTTGTGTGTTGTGACTCCTGGTCGTGTCCTGGAGCCACTATCGCACAGCCATCTTCACAACTTCTGGGTTAGCAGAAACGATGTCCCTTTCTTTTTATAGCATTTAAAGCAGCTGAATTCCCAAAAGTGATGCCACTGATTACAGTTTGCTTGAAAGCGAAAGCACCGTGGGCCCAGAATAAATTGTGCTATTTACCAAACTGTTACACAAGACTCGGAGTCACTCTGCTTACCAATTTTTAACAGAATCCTCGAGACTACTTTCTCTCCCTCTAAAAATCTCATTCCAGGCCTTTATTAGATTACTGCCCGCTGATCTTTTCCAGTATGCCCAAATTAGACAGAATTTGTATAGAATCATTTCAACGTAGTTTTACTAAGCGACTGGTTGGATGGAGCTCACCCCTTACTCATAAAGAATGCTGCGTACTTTTTAAGCCAGACCTTTTTTGGCTTCGCCGAATTAAACTGAACCTTATCTTATTGTGTGGCGTCTTTCACAGCCGAACAAATAATTCTAACCCACTGCAATTTGCGCCTGTTTCCAGCTACCCTCCACGTCCTAGAATTCTTACCCCTTCAAACCCATTACCAACAATAGATTACGTTTAAACTTCTTTATCACAGTGTACTCTAAATTATGAAGTTAACTACCGTTAGACGTACGCAGTTCCACTTCATGCCATCGGTCTAGAAGTGCGTTGGATAACCTCCACACGATTACCCAAAACTTACAGCTCCTCAATGTAGACGTATTCGATGACCAAGCCTGTGAGAAGGGTCCAGACTCTTGAATCTTGCAAACACCGGCGGTCTACGACAGATGAAATTGAGTAAAATTTCTTAGTTTTCCTGCCCCCTGCAATCGAAAAGCTAGTCCCAAAAGGTCACTGTCCATTACTGTTGCCTGTTTGCATCGATTTTCATTTATCCTCATTTGGGAGCGTCCCAGACTGCGCTCTTCTCCTTTTTCTCTAGTTCCAAACCCTCACTCACATGCACCTTTCTCTCGATGACTTGTAATACTCTGGATACCACACCGGTCTTCAACCTGGCTTATGCACCTACCTGACAGTCGACCATCCGTACGATTCTCCGTTGGTTAGGTGCCAGGATGCCCCAACAACTGGTCGCTTGATCGCAGACTACCTGATACATACGGTCGTTTGGCTCCACAAAGAAAACTGATGACAATCCCAGTGGTGCGGGAAGCGAGAAGATCCATCGCTTCAGCCGGCGCACATCATGCGCACAGGCGGTCTGCAACGATGCGCGGGCGCAACTAGGCTGATGGACCACACCTCCTGTCTCCAGAGGTGGTTTTCAGGTTAGGTGTCCGGCGCACGGCCAGCCTCACTCCCTAGCACCAGTTGCGGATTAAAAAACAGCGCCCCCCGCATGGCTTTGCTGCCAACCATTACGTCCTTTAAAGTTAATGTACAAGATTTATCATACATCGGTCGGGTTCCAAATTGATACATGTACAACATATTCGCTCGCCTCAGCAAGTACCCTGCTACTTGCTACTAGTGACATTTATCTTCACCGGCTTGCCTTCTACCTACCTGAATGGATCCAATATTTACCCCTATTCTACTTCCCCTGGGCGTCGGGTTCTCTACCGCGAAAAGCAAATCGGTTTCGCTATCCAGAAGTCTTCATTACGAACATCACATTTTCTGACGTACTCTTGGAGGGGCCGTTGATCCAAATGGTGATTTGCATGTCAACAAACCATCATTTAAAGGTTCGTTTCTTACCTGCCAACAGTACCACAAAACACGAAACGGTCGTCCTTCCAGCTCTTCCTCTGCGTGACACCAGCTCTCTGTTCCGTTTTATCTTTCCGGTGCATCTTCCTCCATTCAGCCATTTGCATTTTATGTTGGTTGCTTTGGCAATGAAGCCTCCACAATCCAGGATATAAATAGTTCGATTGCCTCCGCAGCTTTCCATGTCAGACTTCAGCGTACCCAGCTGTGCAATTACCTGCACTTCTTGAGAGCTTTTCAAATTAACTTCTTTTATGCAGTTGTATCAGTTCACTATATGTCCAACTCCCGCAACCAATTTATTACCAACTTAAGATGCACCCATTCCATTCACCAACAAGCCCAAACAAATCCATAATTTTATCACATTTCATTCATCTATAAACAACTGCCACTATTCCACCAGGCTATCATGGTCGGCCACCTGCGCCACAATCCATAGAGTGTTTTTTCTATAACTTTGGCTGAAAATCAACTACCCATAATTTGGGCTGCCTTTGTTCTGTTTGTCCCCCACCAAAGTCCGATGCTGGGCCTTCCTCAACGTACCCAGTCACACATACATTTGATCTGTCCCGATACTGGCCTGTTTTTGTAAGAGGATGCATTGATTGGAACGTCAAACATGACGAAACTCTTGCTTGAGGGTCGGTTTGGTCATCGGAAAAGCAAACATGGTGGGGGGATCAGAGGAACATCCACGGTAAGAATGGTTCTAGGAAAACAGAGTGGAACTTCTTGTTAACCCATAAAGTAGCACTTATTTTTGGCGGGCAGTTTTTCATTTATTTCGTTCTTGATTGACTGACTGATGCGGTGAAAATTACACATACATACTTATTTTACATCCATAATGCTCCAGACGGTGTGCCAAAAAACAAGGTACAACCAGAGATGGAAGGGGAGATAGTTCGAGCCCATGGCTCAGACTGCGGGCGTAGCCCTGTTAGGTTGCTCAAGGCAAAGCAAGTGGTAATCTTGAGGCCACACAACCGGAGCCTTGGGATATTCCAAGCTTAATCCACAAGGCAGCAGGACAGAACGCGGAGTTCGAAATCCACTGAGGGCCGGTGAATAACTATTCAGTTCACATGCCGTGCGGGTGAGTTCATACATTCTAGATGCCCGGTCCATCCCTCGCCCGCAGAAGCCCGTGAAGTTACAGTTGTACACTTCATACGCCATCTCAGCCTATTTACTGCCAGTCATTCAACCCGGTGAAGAGCACGGGGCGTTTGCTTTCGTCATCTCACCTTGGTGAGAACAGCTGGGCCACGAGAAGGCAGTCAGTAGAACATCCTTATCAGAAGTTATAAGGGACGAGCTGCCATTTGGGAGCATTTCGAGAGGCCTTCAAGACGGGTAGCCACCTTGGAGCCCGAGACCCCCACACCAAACCACGAGGCGGCTATGGGAAAGCGGCAAAGGTGACACAATATAGTGGAATAATGTGACTTATTATGTGCTTTTGATGGAACCACCATTACGGTTCGTGTATCCGGCCTCTCGTCCAGGATGGATCACAGAGACCGTCGTTCCCTCAACATTTTGATCGATTTTGCAATGCTTCAAAATTCGAGACCCACTTCAGTAGACACATTTCGGCGGAAGCATTTCTGGATGGCAAATGGTTATTCAGTTCCATCTCCAGTAATTCCAGTGCATGTTCAAATTTAGCATCAGATAAATAATTTGGCCCGGTTTGCTGTTTTGGAGAGAAAGTGCACTTGTGGGCGATGATAGTTACGTCCTTCATGCAGTTTCTCATGCGGCCTTCGGTGCGCTCTCAACACACGGTTAAATTCTCACTTTATGACATTATCCGCGTCATAACAAGTCCAGCTGAGTGCACACACATCCTCGTGGTTATTCGGGATGACGGTGGAGAAAAGAGATTGTGACAACGTGTGGAAAATGTATTAGTCCGAATATTGGATGGTTAACTATCAGCAGGAATCCCGGTTTTTTCAACCCCCAATGGTGTGACAGAGTGAAACGATGCGTTATTCTAGCATATCGGGTAGTGCAACATATTTACAGTTGATTTTCTCAACGGTAAATGTGTCGGCATCACCGGCCAGCACACTGGCGACAAGGAAGTAGCAACATGTTGGCGGAAATAGTAAGACGAAGAAGCCTTCAAGGTAGGTGTGCTTTCTAGATCCAATCAACAGAACACATGAGTTGCTTCCCCCGGTCCACTGGGGTTTTGCTGGTGATTCACGAATCAACACAGCATCGTTGGGATTAGAGTGTGATGGAGTATAGTTGCCAACTCCCAAAACCGATGCTCCGGATTTCCTCCCTGAAATCGGGTTTGTGTAGTCTTCTACAAGTGAAGGCCATAGTCGTGCCCTTGAGAATCTGCAATGTGGTCGTAAGCAGGATCGGGTATTACCATGTGTTGCTCATTTTAACCGGCATAAAACGCCTTAGGGGAATGAGCCGCAGGCATCTCAAGGACCTAGAAGGTGACCATCATCAGCAATATGAACGAGAAAATGTGTATTTATCGTCATTTTCCCAAATCCGAATGACCGGAGATGCACATAAATAAAATGTTAAAAGAGATTCTCAGCCCAAGCCCCAGCTTCTTCGACGCTGCTCCCTCCATAGCCTCAGTACGGCCGGAGGTGGGTTTCTCAGTCTCCGAGTTGGCTTCCCGTCCTAAAAGCTTCCCGAGAAGGAATATTATCTTTCAATGCTACAACGCCTGAATGAAATAAGAACTGTTTACACTTAGAGGCTTTCCATGAGCAGTACTTCTCCCACCCTTGACAGTTCCTGCTAAACTCACATGATAATTGTTTTCTCAGCTGCCTCAGTCTCCCCTTACCAAGACCAGCCCGTAGTCCTGCGATTCGCTTTCTTTCCGCCATCGACGAACCAGCCCTCAACTCAGTCAATCTTTGCGCTAAACCTAGACAAATGCAGAGCTTGTAACCCACTGGAAATTGTGTACCCAAGTCTATCATTGAACCTTTAAACGATGATTTCTTAGCACCAGCCGAACCGGATGACGGAAAATACTACCATCTAATAATGCCTTTTTCAAAAAGGGCTGAGACACTGTATTGATGCTATACCCCCTGCTGTTTCCTTTTGTCACTGCTATTGTATCCGGAATGTAACTTCCCAAGTTTCACATAGGATCGTGCAGGTCGATTTCACACGACCAACTCAACATCCAGTCCTGTATGGGCACTGTCTCCAACGAGAATCCATTTTTGGCTCTGAGTTACTTTGGCCTAATAACCAAGCGTTCCATAAACCTGTTCACGTCCTGTCATGTGTCGCCCGGAATAGATGCCAGCCAAGGTGAGCGTTGACAGGACGGGCCGAACCAGTCTACCGAAGATTGTACAGGCTTTCTTTTTGGAAGAAGGGAATGAATGCACGTTGTCTGAATGTAATTGAATTGATAGCCTCTTTTGCTCGGTGCTTATTGCATCAGTTCAGTTCGGTTTATACGACTACTAACCTCACACTTCGGTGCTATCGTTCGGTTGCTGCCTTCCGGAATCCTCCTGTAAAAATGAATAGGAGTACAAAGTAAAAGAGATCCAACAGCCCATGTATTGAGCAGAACTCACGAAGAGGAAGGAGGAGCCCGGGAGCAAATATGCTTCCGACTGGGAGACCTAACCATCACTTAAAGTTTCTAACTATTTGGTAGACGGATCACCTGCAACCTAAGCCGCAGTCCAACCCACCCCACTTGGTCAAGCCAACCGGCCAAGATTTTCATACCTTGAGGCCTTGCAGTGGACTGACCACCCCGACCCATCTTCCCTCCATTACCTGCCCCAGAGAACAGGGTGGGCCAGCAAGCCCATCAGCAAGCATTGGTAACACGTGTCCCAGCAACCTTAATCTGTTTAGATACTGCCCCTGATCCAGAGACCGACCTCTGTTTCCTAACAACTTCTTTGATTGATAATTGGTTGATAAGGGTATATTTCTTGGTCGTGGTCAAGAAACATTCACAAGGCATTGTCAGAGAATACAGCAATACAGAGCAATGTGAGTTAATCACAAATTTGAAATTCAAGGTTCACATGATTGAAGTAATCGAGCAATAAACTTGGACGGTGTTTAGGTGGAATAAAGCGAAGACGGTCAGCGCGGCGATAGTAAATCATTTGAGAATCCTGGACAGGTACATTGCGGTCGGCCGGCTAGGCATAGGAATGCAGATAAAGGCGACGCTGAAGAAGGGTAAAAATGCGGTATTTGTAAGAATCCATAAGGCAACTGGTGTCGGACATCACAACATGGATAGGGAGTTGATGAAGGAGTAATACACAACTTGCCCTAAGGGGGCCGATAACTGTCTACGACGGATCCGGTAGTCCAGAATTGGCCACGGCGATCTACGGAATCCGGTGTGCCGTCAATGGAAATAGAGAGAGAGAGTGGAGTAGTGAAATCGAAATTCAAACAAGGGTCGGGAAGTGCAGAAAGGGACGCGGTGTTGCCCCAACTGGATATATGAGGAATCAATAACGAAAAACTGGGTGGCAGAGTTACCAAAAGAAGGTTAAAAATAGAGTCAATATGGTGTTATCAAAGTGCAGCCGGAGATGCCTGCGGGATATAGAGAAGATTGATCCAGCATTGGATATTTCATTGAGGAGGGAGCCTGTGATAAAAATGAAAGTCGAACGGGGTAATCGGGTTGGCCTTTCTGTATAGGCAATTTCGATATAATATGGAAATTCACATGGAGGCAGAAACCTTCACAAGGAAGGCAGTATGAAGTTGAACAGCATGAGTGATGAAAGGACGCAGAACAGGGAATTTCACAGAGAGGCTGTCGAGGAATAACTTTGTCGGAGACAAGAGCAGCTGATGCAACCGAGCAAAAATGCTCAGCCGATGAAGAGGAAAGAAGGCAGCGGTGACTGGGAGAGACATGACCCGAAGGAACAGCGAAAGTTGGAGGAGTGTGAGGGTGAGATTTTCTGCACGTGAAAAAAGAGAGAATAGCCAAGTGGTTGGCATTTTGTTTCATAAAGACCTTGGTTGCTTTTGATGGCAAGAAGTATATGATGAGGGTATCAGACAAAAAGTGCTAGGCCGACGAAATGGGGGAGAGTATGTACGGAAAGCAACAGCGAAGGAACGGATTCCGGTCACTGTTTTCGGTAATGCAACGCAGAATGAATTGAACTGCTTGTGTGGAGTACGGAACATAGGTGTTGACGTGGTTTGGGGTGATGGATGATGTCAGGAGTCCATCCGACGGTCAGGTGTGATTATCGTGATAGATTGCAACCCTGATTACGGGACTGTGCTCACTGGTCAGCCATGTAAGGTGCTCCATATAAAGTGTCAGCAGGTGTGAGTATAGGTTTAACCATGGTCAACTCGACTGATCAAATGGTTTGGTCCGTAAGGTGATCTGGGGGTAACGTCGATTTGGTAGATGGGCTACTCAGGTAACCAGTGTGTTCCGAAAGAGATGAGGAAAGCGATAGTCTAAAGAATGTTCCAGCTGGGATTTATGATTAACGGCTTAATAGAAATTGGACAGTGATAATGTTATCTGACGGATAGTGGACAGATCTATGAGGGCCTAACGGGCGAAGACTGTGGTAGTTTTGTAGGGCAGTTGGCTGATGATGGGGATATCAAATGCAGGCTTATCCAGAGTGCCGATAGGTGGTAGAAGAGAAAAATGGTTCAGTTGAAAACCAAAAATAAAACAGTAGAAGAGGGTGCGGTCAGAAATGAGAATGGGAAAAAGGAAGACAGCAGTCTCGTTGTTTAGCTGGCTGTAGATGACGGCTACAGAAATTATGAAAGGAAAAGGAATTGCTCAGGGCAAAGGCCAGGCCTTTTCACGTAGATGCGAACATGCTGGTTTTCCGTGGGGTCATGAATAATCAGAAGCATACGCTTGCTGGATGGGATGGGGCCCTAACATACCGTGAGTAAATGTGCAGATCGATGGGTATTGGTTATTGAAGGATGGTAATCTGCGTGGTAAGACTCGGGTTAACGGAGAAGTGCAAGAAAAAGGACGATGGGACCCCTGAGTTATGGCCTGGGACAAGATAATTGAGTGAATGTGAGTACTTTTCATTAAAAGAATAACAGTTTTTTAAGGGATTTGCAGTCAGTAAACATTTTGGTTTTTTAACTGAGCCAACACGGTGCCAGACAAACCGTCGCTGGCTTTGGACAACATTATTAGTTTTTGGGTTCGAAGGGAAAGCAGAAAAGTGAAGTTGCGGGCGGTCAATTATAAATGCGCAATGATTATGTTCCTCGTTCCGACAACCAATATCGTCGGGGCTTTGCCCACAGCCGTTACCCGTAGGAGTATCGATGCCGGGGTGTCGTCAGAGCAGAAGCCACGTGATGTGACGATTCAGACCGTGTATCGACTACTGCAATAAACATCAGCAAGCCGGTCAAGGATTTTGCAGGGAACCCAAAGGGGTAGAAGCTGAGTAAGGCGTGGTCGGCAAGCATACGTGGAGAGCTCGGACGGCTTGCTGTCATCCCCACTGGTCTAGACAGAAGGAACTGTAGGTCATCTCGAAGGCTTGAAGCTTCCCCCATGCAGGGTAGGGTCTGGGATGTTATCAGAAATCCATCTGCATTGGAGGGGGCAGAGGTTATTAGCCCAAGACCTTCTCGGCCAGAAGTGTATTTTTCTGTCTTTTTTACAGAATGGAGGGAGAGCGAACTTTCGCTGCAGAGTATACTTTTTATGCACATCCGGATCCACAAAATTCAACCCTGGAAACACCTTTCCATAATGCGGTTTACTTCATCAATAATGCGCGTTTCATCTTTGGCAAGACATGAAAATGTTTTCCCGTCAGCTGGATATTTTTGGGATTGCCGCCGGTAGTTGTTTTTATGCTGTCAACGTGACTTCGTCAAGATTCTTACAAGGTAGCTAGTAAATGGTACACTCGACACCTCATTTTGACTTGGTTTGTGAAACTTTTTTAACTTAAGGTTGCATATAAAGGACATTTTGCCGTAGTGGGACTCCACCTGCAGAGACACGAGTCAATCTCTGTTAACTATTCAGTTTGGTACTTAAACAGGCTGAGGACCAGTTGTGCGTTCCTTGATGGGTTTCATGTTACATCGTGCTTTGTGATAGCTGAGAGGCCATTCCTTGAGCTCCTTTGCCTAGGAGCTCACCTCATCATTTTTGTTCTTCCAGACCTTTGATTTTTAGGCGTTTAGGCCCCTCCATGTCCTCCAAGACTCCTTGAAAACAGCAAAGCTTTTCGCAATCTAGAATCGTACCTCAATTTTTGTCGGTTTCTGCTGTCGGAGCTCGCTAGCCAAGTCTATCACATCACATTCTGACAGCAATTCGTTAAAACAGGGGCCAACTGAAGAGCACAACACATCAGTGTTTGTTTTTTTGGTTTGGTGGAAACCTTTCGCCAGGCCGAGGATGACTGTTCCATTAAAGTGTCTTTTTCCGAGACGGCAATATGAGCAGTGTTTAGCAGCCTTTTGTGTCGATTTACACCAGTCTCTTTCTATGGGGTCGCGCCTTGCCTGTTGCGGCCATCGGGCCATTTGCGCAACCATAGGCGTTTTGGTCCACAGTGGCATCCTGCAAAAGTGTAGAAAGCAGGTGTAACGATAAGTATACTCAGTTTTGCCTTACTAGCCTACGAAACTGGGTTTCAACTTGCCTTTACAGGTTAGCGAGAGAAGCCGCATTTCAGCGTCGTCCACTTGCAGGCCTCAATGCACGGCCCACATCTTTTTCCCGGTGAAAACTTTTTTATTGCTGCCTCAAGCGCCACGTGTCCTGTTACTCAGGAGGGTCATGAGGTAGTCGACCATTCTACACTAGATCTCCAAAGAAGCTATCCCGTTGGCACCTAACCTTCTGTTGAAGTCGGCGACCACCTGGGCCTCCACGGAAGTGGATGGAAGCTTATTCCACCTACTTACTACTTGTTAGGAGAAGAATCTTGCCTTCATTACCGCATTGCAGAGGCTTTTCACAAACTTGGGCTTGTGACCCTCGAGCTTTTTATCTGCATTCTTGGGGAAGACTCAAGTCCTCCCAGGTCCAATAGGCCCTTCATAATCCTGAAAGCCTCCGTGTGATCCCCCCTTACGCCGTTTTGTTCTAGAGGCAACGGCTTTGGCCCTCCCAGTCTCTCTTCACAAGACCCAATCAGGAGTTCAGTAAAAATTTGTGTGAATCTCCATCCCACACGTTCAATAATTTGGCTGTTCCGAACAAGATTTAGGTGCCAAGCCTGAAAGGCGAACTCTAGAGGCGGCCTTACGTGGGTTGTGTAGAACGGTAGCTGTACCCACGGCTTCCCGACGGAAGCGGTTCCCATTGAATTTCGCCCTGCAGGACACTTTCCCTGAGATCTCTCACAGCTTTAAATTCGTCAGCGGACAAAAGAGCGGGCAGTCCAGCTCATGAGCTGAGTCGTTTACATATAAAAGAAACTTCAGTGTTCCAAGCACCGACCGCTGTGGGACTCCTCTTGAACGCTTATCCGTTCCTCCACCTCTACGTGGAATCTCCTCTCTCTGGGGAAGTCAGCTACACATTCCCCAACGATGGGTCGAGTCCACAGGCCCGAGCCTTGTGCACTATCAGCCTGTGATTTACTGAGTCGGAGACCATAATGAGGTCCAGGGAACCGACCCCCATCTTCTCGCCGTCTTCAAATCCAACAGGAAATAGCATTATACCGTGCCGTTCGCTGTTTTGGCATTCGAGTAGCAACAGATGAGTAGTGCTTGACGCCGCGCCCTTTTGAATGACTGGACTCTTGGCGGGTCGTGGGCCAGACGAAGGGGAACTGACATCGTAAGTCCCGCGTCGGTTGGATCTTTGAAGTGCTCTTCGCCAAGCCTGGTTTTGAAGTTTGCAGCGGAATAACAGGTTACTCCGCACCACCGTACGTACCAGGGTTACCCCGAGGTACGCCTTTTATCCGGAAAACCCTTCCGTTTGATCCCCCCTAAAATGTTGTGGAGTTTTCTGAGTTAAGCTTCCCAATGTTTATTCGTGTTTACAAACCGTAAGCCTTTTCGTCACCAGTACCATTTTACATCTGCCAGTGTCTCTCTACTACTGTGCGCATACCGTGAGGCTCGAGACGCATCCCTGTCTGGCCACCGGGTGAATGAAGCAAGTAGAAGAAGGTATTTAGTGTGACGTACGCAGTGGATGGGCCCGTGAAGGCGGTACTGGGAATAGTAGGGAAGTGTATCCGCTTTACTGTAGGAACAGCCGGTGTAAGACACGTTTAAGCAATGCGTAGCCAAATTCGCAACGGATCCCGAAATAAAAAGGCGGTTATCCGTAAAATTCTACGATACTAGATTATCAGATGAACAATGACACGAAACAGATACAAACCTTTATTATGCAATCACAAGGACTCAAAACACGAGAACCGAATTGCAGCGTGCGAGAAAGGAGCACGTGCGTAAAGCGGGACCAGAACAAGGATATGACAGAGCAACGTGCTGGGCGCGAACAAACAAGCGTTGGTCCGTAAGAACAAACAGTGCATAAAACAAGCTAATAGTGTGAGTAAGTGAGTGATGTTAAGGAAACATGGAACTGAAGTGGTTTTGGGGGATTTCCCACTACCGGCCGTTACACCGCCCACCAAAACCCTCCAAAATCTTGGCTGACTCGAAGGTTTAGAATGAGGACAATGATTCTTCCCAACTTCCTAGACTCTGCTGTCAGTGCGCGTACCTAACACCTTGTCGTCAACGTTCTACCCTTGATCGCACTCGATCCGGCGGCCACACCGACGCGAGGTTACTCTACGTCGTCCATGAAAACGGCTGATCGATGTTGGGCGTGAAGGCTGAACATAGGTGCTGTCCTCGGGTGAGCCGTTGCCCCTCGGCCGCGTGTGTTCTTGTGTGGGTGTCATGGGTGGGGCCGCACTCTGGTTCATGTACAAATAGTAGCGACTGTCACTTACGGGGGAGATCTTCCACAATGTCAGTGATAGACGAAGAACGGTCAGCTGTGCGACACGTTTTGATGGAGGTCATGAAGTATAAACGTGCACCACATAAGTGTGATTGGCATGTGTCTGGGTGTATGGTGGAGCCACAGCTACTACCACTTATGGGAAATGCCTTCTGTGACGTCAACGACAAACAGTGGGTACCGCAACGTGTTCGACGGAGGTCAGGAAGTATAAACATGTACCATGTAAGTGTGTATGCGTCGGAGTGTATTATAGTTCAATACGTCAGTATTTCGCAAATGCCCCCACACATGGGGTTCCTTCCACCCGCCTCGAAGGCGCATGATGGGTAGCCTACTGGGTTTCCTCTTTATCGGTTCCTCCGTCTTCACTCACTAGGAGGCTGATACTGCGTACGTCACGGATTAGCGTTCCGTGGGCGGTCTTCACCTTTAAAGTCCCTATCACTTCTTCGGGGCTGTCGACCGTCTCCATAACTACTCCCAGAGGCCAGGTGCTAAAGTGCGCGTGTTCGTTTGCGATCATCACTACATCCCCAACCTTGAATGGTCCTGTTTTGACCAGTCACTTCTATCGAGCTTGCAAAGCCGACAGGTACTCCCGAAGCCATGGCCTCCAAAAATCTTTGGCAAGATAGTTGGCCTGCTTCCGTCCGTGGAGGTAGCTCCCACAAAGATTTACCGGGCCCTGGAAACCCTCGTCCGATCTAAACATCAATAAGTCGTTAAGGGTGAGCGCCAGATGGGCGGGGTCGACATTGGTTACCGGAACCAGTGGGCGGTTGTTTAGAATTCTCTCGACCTCAGTAATGACGGTGCTCGGCTTCTCGTCGTTGGGCGGCTGCTGCTCAATGATCGACAGCAGTATTCGCTTGGTGGACCGGACCAGGAGTTCCTATACGCCGCCTCGATGACTGGCCTGCGGAGAATTGAAGTGCTATCGTATGCCACCGGCCACGGTTTGATTCTGCGTTTCGTCCCCGTTCATGTTTTTGTGCCAGCGCTGCAGTTCTCGTTGAGGCCCACGAAGTTCGACCCATTGTCGGAGTATATATCCGCCGGTACGCCTCTTCGGTTGGTAAGGACTTTCAAGGCCGATAGGACAGAGTCAGTTGTCATTGAATGCACAACTTCTAAGTGTACTGCACGTGGCTTCATGCACGTCAGGTTATACACGTGTCGTTTTTCCAGCCACCTCCCACGCTGGATCCACAAGGGCCCGAAGCAGCCCAACCCGGTATCGCTAAACGGCCACCAGCCCGGGGTCACTCTGAATTCTGGCAGCGGAGACATGTGTTGTTTGTCCGCTGCGGCAATGCGTCTCCTACAATGCACAGAACGTCGGATTACGCGTTTTACAGCCACTCTTCCTCTCAGCAACCAAAAGCGCCTCCGGATGACGCTCGTCACGTGGCCACCCCCGGCATGTACCTCAGTGGTGTGGACGTGTTGGATCATTAGCCCTGCCACAGGTGGTCGATCCGGCAGCAATATGGGGTATTTCGTGTCAAAGCTCAGGTGAGAGTTGGTCAGCCTGTCGTCTACCCGTAGTAGTCCGGTAAGGAGTCTGCGGTGTAAATGCTTCAAATCACCTCTTGGAGATGACATTCCTATGTCGATTGGCCCCCTCCCTCCAACCTTTCGAGTTCTCGGGTGAAAGCCTTACGTTGTACCGCCCTGAATATATCGTGTTCTGCGACTCGTAGTTCATTGGGACTCATCGGACCCACTCTTATCCGGCCGGAGGGGCGGACCCCTTTCATGACTGGCAAATATTCCTTGAACCTAGCCAACCAAACTAACAAATGGAGTGTCCTCATCCAGGAAGAAAACCTGACAAATGAATGACGCTTTGATGACTGTGGCCGTCATCACCAAGCCTTGGACCTCCAGCTCCAAGTCCGGTGAGGATTTTAGTTCTACACAGGCCAGTCCTGTTTAGGCATTTGCAGGAATTTCTGTAATTCCGTCCACGTGTAGAGTTGCCGAAAGTTGGTCGCACCTCGGGGGCACAGATCTGCTGGGTTATCGCCCGACCTGACGTGCTTCCGCTAGTTCATGGCCGATTCATCGTGGAGTATCGTGAGCCGGTTAGCCACGAAAGTACTAAAACGGCTTTTGACGTTGTCAATGTAGTACGGCGCTATCATCGAGTCCGTCCAGAAACTAGCCGAACAAGTATAGAAGTTGAGGCATCTCTTTACCGCTTGTACCGTCCTGACCGCTAACACAGCTGCGCTGAATTCTAGGCGCGGGAGTGGAACCGTTTTCAGTGGGGCAACGCAAGCTTTGGTGAGCAGGATCCTCGTAGCATACTGGCCATCCCCGTGCACCATTGTCCGTATACCACGGCTCCGTAACCGACCTCGAATGCGTCAGAAAAGGCGTGTAGTTCTCCTGTGCGTGTTGCATGACCAGGGGGCAAGCATTGTGGAATCCTTATGTCTCCTAGTTTATTTGGGGTGTTCAGAAATTCTTCCCAGTCCAGCCGGTCTTCTGGGTCCAGTGGCTGGTCCCAATAGACTTTCTTAAGACAGAGCCACTGCAGCAGGATCTTTCCGGGCAACAGCCGGGGAGAGACTAAACCGAGCGGATTGAACAAACTGGAGGCGGCAGAAAGTATACCACGACGGGTCACTGGCAACTCGGAAACGTTTAGCTGGAAAACAAAGTCGTTCGCTTCCGCGTTCCATTTTATCCCTAGAGTGCGTTCAGTAGGGAGTGGAGAGCCGTCCAAATCTCTAACCCCTTCGGCCCTCTCGTAGTACGGGATGACTTTGGGCACTCCCAAGGCGTTCGACATCCACTTCGTCAGATGGAAGCCGCTCCCTCCTAGCAATCTTGTTAGGCACCTGAACTGCACTAGGGCCGAGCCTACATCATCGAACGACCCAAGGTAGTCCTCCACGTAGACGTTTCTGCCGACGCTATCTACCACCGACCGGTGGACCAAGTCCCCATGTTTGTTCGGTGATTCTCGAAGGGAGTAGTTCGCACAAAACGGTGACGATATGGCTCCGAATGGGTGGACGGCCATCCTATAATTTATCATTGCTTTGTCCCGGTTGTTCTCTTCCCACCACAGGAAATGCAACGCATCTCGTTCTTCTTCCGGTATTTTGACCTGGTGAAACATCGCCCTGATATCGGCGGACAAGGCCACTCTACCCACTCTAAAAGGGCACAAACTTCGATCAGTGGCGTGGTCCAGTCAGGTCCTTGTAGGAGGGCTATTATTTAACGACTTGCTCCGGAACTTGGCAGCACGGTCGAACACCACCCGCAGTTTTCGGGTTTCTTGGGGTTGATAACCACGTGGTGAGGCAAACACCAGATCCCCTACCGGTAGCCGGTGGTAGCAGGTACCCTTTCAACTTGGCTAGTGCTTAGTTTCGCTTCAATAATTCTTCATATCGTTCCCATAGATCCTTTTCTCCGACGAAGCTTTCTTTCAGTCGAAGTAGTCTTTGCACAGCATAGCCTCTGTTGTCAACCCAAGAGCCAGCTGGTGTGCGCCTTGGGAGGGGAACCTCGGACTGTTTTTTAAGGCCCCTAGTTCCCTGCCGCACTGTTTGCAGGGCGAAGTGGTCCTCTTGAGACAACGATAGTCTCTCGTCTCCGATGTCGTGAAACTTCCTTTTAAACAACTGCTGCAATGGCTACTCTATGCGGTTCATTTCGGCTGATACGTGATTCACGGAACAGCATCCCCCCACTGGACCATATAATGTCCATCCCAGAGCTGTGCGTACAGCATAAGGGGCCTGGCGGTTGCCCACTCTCTGGTCAAGTACCCAATGTGCCTCTGGTACGTGGCAGCCGATGAGGAGGTCCACTTCGTCGTCCTCCCGGTCTACAACGTTTACATCCTGCAGGTGGGGCCACCTAGTCAAAATTGCGTTCAACGGCCCTGGCGCTAGCATGGGGAGACCAGCTAATGTAAATGCCTCTGTTGACTCGATTTGCTCGCCAGTGTCTAAGGAGATGAGCTGTAACCTCAACCGGCCGGCAGTCATTACTTGCGTTCCGCCCACCGTGCTCGCTGTTAACGACGTCGTACTTTTAGCTAGCCCGTGTTTGTCGGCAAACCGGCCCTTCACCAGGGTAGTGTCCGATCCACCGTCAACGAAGGCCAAAGCTTTGACCACCCCAGTTGGAGTCATAACTCCCACGGCAATTACCTCTAAGTGTACCGGCTTACTGGTAGACGCGACCTTGAACAAATTACACTGGGCTTGGTGTTCGTCTCTGGTGTAGCTTCTCTCGCCTGGTGTAACAATCGATGGTGTCCGCCTGCGCAACCCTGGTGACCACATCTGGTCTTTGTTCGACAAGCTGCCGCCCGGTGCGTGGTTTTCAGGAGTATAAAGCACGCTCCTATCGGCCTCGCCATTCCCCAACGTTCGTCTATCGTGGCACTGATGAACTTGGGGCATTTTAGTGGCTCATGGCTAGCGTCACTGGACCTGCAACTTAGGTGCGCTATAGCTTCGGGTGAAATATCACGTTCATTGAGCCAAGGCTGGTATTTCGGATGTTCCCGTTAGGTGGCCTGAGCCTGGCCAGTGCTAGATTTGTTTACTCGGTCACTGTCCGGGGTGAGTCGGCCAAGTCTACTGTCGGCTAGTTTGGTTCGCCTGTCCAAGTATTTGGTCTTCGAGGTTAGCCTCACGGTCGCCTCGGCTTATACGTTCCGCCTCTTCCGCCCACCGACCCCGTAGTTTGGGAGGGAGGTGACGGACCATGCTCTCCAACGTATGCACTGCATCGAGGTCAGCCCTGTAACCTAAATGGTCGAGGGCTATTGAATAGTTCTGCATTTTGATCACTAGGTCGGCCATTGTATAGACGTCGCCCTTGGTCCTTTTTTTCTCTACAACCGCGCCCTCCGTTAGGTAAAGGGCTATCTTGAGCGGCTGGCTGAACAGGTTCCTCAAGATCTTCCTTGCTCGTGTGTAGCCTCGTTCTGGGTCAAGCATGGTACACCCAACGATGGCTTCTCTTGTTAGGCCTCGACAGCAATGAATCAAGTAGAGAAGCCTTTGCCTAGGGCCGGTTATCTTGTTTTCGAAGGAAGTTTCGAACTGCCTGATGAACTTGCAGTAGTGTTCAGATCGTCCGTCAAAAACTGTCAGTTCTATTCTTTG
This sequence comes from Fasciola hepatica, assembly GCA_948099385.1. NCBI lineage: Eukaryota > Metazoa > Platyhelminthes > Trematoda > Plagiorchiida > Fasciolidae > Fasciola > Fasciola hepatica. The sequence goes on along the minus strand of CANUEZ040000111.1, from coordinate 10,799,034 downwards.
CCGATCGATTGGTGGTGGCTTTGATGTTCTATATTCGGCGACCGGCTCAGGGTCTCTTTTTTAATTTGTCCTGACCTATCGGATAGGTCGCAATCACTGGCCTTCCGCTCACGCTCGTTCTGTTTATACTTCTCTTCTGCTTTCTGGGCCTGTTGTTTAGCTGATAACAGTTGTTGTTCTATGTCCAAAATCCATAGCTTGAATAGATCGACATTCTTACAAGCCACATTACCCTCAGTATTACATGGGCTAGCACTGGCAGGACTAGGTGACCTAGCATTAACTAAAGAATCCAACGTATCCAAAACAGCCACATTGACTTGCAGTATTACTTCCTGTCCGGATTCCCATTGCTTCGATGCTTTTCTTGGCATGTTGCGTGTTCATTCGTTCCAATTTGATTAACTGAGTGTTGCAAGACACGTTTAAGCAATGCGTAGCCAAATTCGCAACGGATCCCGAAATAAAAAGGCGGTTATCCGTGAAATTCTTCGATACTAGATTATCAGATGAACAATGACACGAAACAGATACAAACCTTTATTATGCAATCACAAGGACTCAAAACACGAGAACCGAATTGCAGCGTGCGAGAAAGGAGCACGTGCGTAAAGCGGGACCAGAACAAGGATATGACAGAGCAACGTGCTGGGCGCGAACAAACAAGCGTTGGTCCGTAAGAACAAACAGTGCATAAAACAAGCTAATAGTGTGAGTAAGTGAGTGATGTTAAGGAAACATGGAACTGAAGTGGTTTTGGGGGATTTCCCACTGCCGGTCCTTACAGCTGGGTCGAATGTGTATGCGATCCTTGCGAGGGGGCTGAAAGGCCAGCCCATCTAGGGCAATATAGATGTGGTCCAACTTCTCCCTGAAGATTGCAGAGCAGCTGAGCTTCAGACGCCGCCGCGAGGTTCGTAAGTAATATTATACACGGAGGTCCTCTGAACCCCTGAGTGAATGGTCCTTGAGGTAATAAAAGCCCAAGCAGGTGGTTGCCTCTTACCAGCTGCGTCCACTTCGGCACGGCAAACTACTAAGAATGACTGGGTGGAGCAGAAACCCAAGAAAAGGAAACAAGATAATAAAAGGCACAATACTGTAAAGGCGACCTACAACATAGTGAGGTCCGGTGAATCCGGATGTCGTGGTTTGGAAATCCCGCTGATGGACCTGCAGAGTCCTATTCAGTCGCTTGGACGGGCATAAAGCCGTAGGCTACTGATGTTGAAACAGGAGGACCCATTTGTCCTGGAATTAACGGCAAGAAACGACAAAGACGAGAGACGGGTGCATGATATACTGCAACCTGCAGGTGTACCAGGCCCTGTGTCTCCCAGAATAGTTTAAAGAGCGTGGACGTGGAAACATCTGCGAGGGAGGACGGGGAGCAGTGTCGCACTACCACTACTAATCGAATTTTTGGGAAAGGGCTGCAGAGATTTGTCGCTGGCCAAGGCGGCACTGATAGCTAATATCTTTAACAGCAGATATCAGGTCACGCTTGACTGACACAGAGTAATGCAAGGAGGTTCGCTCATAGGTAAAAAAGTGGGTACACCCGCGGTGGGGCTAAGGAAAGATCAGCGGGGAGAGTAAAATGTCCCATCCAGCAGTCGGATTACTTCACCGACGGCTATAAGTAAGCTGTACAAGCCACCAGGGTTTAGGGTAACTGAGGGTAAACTAGAAAATGAAAATATTCAGTACTGTTCAGTGGACAGCGACCCTACCGTCATTAACTTGAATGTCACGATAGCGCCCATGGGGACGAACTGGGAGCGTTTTGGTAGTCCTGGATGGCCAGCGGACTCCATACACTCTAGTAATGTACACCATTGCAAACACTTGCCTATACCTCGGGCTTTGCGCCCGAAGCTCAGCCAACACGGAACAATAAAGAACCCGCAGGCGTCGAATCAAATGCGGCGGTGTTGTACACAAACGCGCGTAATATTAGAAACAAATAGGTGGGGCTATTCAGAGTCGCAACGAAGCACGATGAGCCGATCGTTACGGTTGCAGAAACATAGCTCCCTAAAAATGACCACGTACCGGTAATAATACAAAGCGGACTTGCTGTCTATAGACAGGACGGGGAGCATGACTGTGTAGGGGGAGGAGTAGCCAGCCTCTTTGAGGTGTGCACAAACTATCTGGAATCACAGACCACGGTTTGCACTCGAAATATACAAATGTGCATGGTTACGCTCACAACCCCGAGCACAAAGATTTATGTAGTTTGTATGTATAGGCCCCCGGGTGCGAACCGGGATGAGGACATTCAACTTCTCCACACTCTTGCTATGCTATTTAAGGAGGACGATAAGACCCTCATAGTTGAAGACTTCAACCTACCACACATAGACTGGGTGGCTGTGGCATGTTCCCCGTGAAACCAGGAGGAGGAATATCCACAATGGCCTTATTCGAATGCTCTGGTTCAACACGAAGAAAAGTACCGGGTGCAGGACTTGTTGTAAGCCGTTATTGTTGCATCTCGTGGTAACAAATTATGAGAACGATGTAGCCGAGCTCCAGGTTCACTCTCTGTTGGGCAAAGGCGACCACGTCAGTGTCGCAGTCACTCTTTGCATGCGTCAACCCAAAGTATCCTCGAGGCTGATCAGAAGCTTCGCAAATATGGACATTCCTAGGCTTCGAAATAGAACAGTCGATCTACCATGAGACATAGTGGACGACGCTGCTTTGGAGAAAAGCCAGCAGTTGAATAAAGGATTTCTTCTTACCCTAGATGGTGAGTTTGCTCGTTTCAAGCATCGGAGGAATGAGGGCAAGCCCATATGATGGAGGGCTGCAATAGGCAATCCGGCTAGGCGGTAAACCGGCAGTTGGACTCTCGTGAAGGCCTCCGGGAGTTTCCAGGCCCGGATTCAACACACCAAGCATAGAAGTGAGACGATGGTTCTCTTGCGATCTGCTAATCACATGTATGAAATGAAGGTGGTCCAATGTCAGAAAGCGTTCGAGGAAGTATCAGAGCTAAGTGCAGTCTAAGCTTTTTTGGAGGGGATGCGGCAGGACAGCTGACGACCCATGATGATGGAGTGGCAGTAGACAACCAAAGCAAAGCAGATGCTCTGCACGTGTGTTTTGGTTGTGTGCACAGAATCGAAAACGTTTGCAGATACGTTTTGAGGGGGCGACTCCTCTTACGGGCAAAATAGACTTGAATCTTACGGAGGAAGTCTAACGCAAACACTTAGAAGGGTTAGATATCCATAAGTCTGCCGGGCCAGATGATATCAACCCTGCTGTCATTAGGCCATTGGCTGATGTCCTATCCTTTCCAGTATGTTAGTTATATTAGGCCATCTTTGGCCACGGAAAGTTGCCGTAGTATTGGAAAAACTCAGCAGAGTTAGTTGTATATAAATAGTGGCCCAGCTCTGAAATGGGAAACTGCCGTGATGTTCTGATCGCTGAGCTTGGCGTTTAGATCGCAAACGTTTCATCACCAGCCGAGGTGACATCGTCAGCCAAGCTCAGCGATCAGAACATCATGGCAACCAACAACCTGAGCTACAACAAACACAAATATATAAAACTATTGAGATGGGAGACTGCGGCCATGTTAGCCATAGCCGCATTGTGTGCAAAGCGTTGGGGGAGATCATCAGGGGGGAAAGTCCGCGAGCACCTACTAGGAAATTCTATGCTTTGCCCAGCTCAGCATGGATTTCAAAAACACAGCTCGTACTTGGCCAACCTCTCGAGCTTTCTAGATAAAGTCACTCAAAGAGTGGATGAAGGTAACCAGGCAGAAGTGTGTTACCTTGACTTTAGCGAGGAGCTTGACTAGGTAAACCATCGGCTTATACTAATCAAGTTGAAGTAAATGTTGTAAATGGGCAGATTCAGTAATGGTTAAGAGACTTCCTTACCGATAGAATGTTCTACATAATAGTAGGTGAAGACAACTTTTTATTAGAAAACGTAACCAATGGAGTAACTCAGGGTTCCGTGCTAGGCCCACTTCTGTTTCTTCTGTTTAATAATTATTAAGCCTCGATCTAGCGGTCACATAGCTTCTTCTTCGCATATGACGTAAAGTTAGTGGAGGCTCAGGGGAGAGATGAGCTGAGCAGAGACGTACTTGCAGTTTTTTAACTGGGCACGGAGCTGAGACTTACCCCTTAATGCCGGGAGGAGCCACTTGTTGTCACGGGCAGCGACAAGCCAGACGGTTGCACACGACCAAGGCCCATTTACCACAGAGGCAGTAAACAGGGCGGATGACCTTCGAATGGTTGTGAATTCTGACCTTAAGTGGTCGGATCAGTGTGCGGCAGCTGCGAAAGAGGCACGCCGTGAACTCGTCAGTTTGGATAATCAAAGGCTTTTCTGGGCCTGGACTCTAGAGTCAATTCCATATGGCAACAGATCCCCAGAACAAGAGGTCATGGGGAAAAGCCGGCAGAAGTTTGATCTGGGTTGGTAGCCTGATCTCACTTCTTCAGTAACACTGTGGCCACCCACTAGAATAGACTGCCGGAAGAGGTAATAGAACTGGAGACTATCCGGGCACTCAATGGGGCTCTAGATCTTAAGTGGAATGAGACCGTTTCTGGCAGAGAACTTTGAGCGTCTTATTAGGCAGACGGATGTGATGTGTTTAATTATTGGACGTTTATCTTTGCTACGTATTGACTTGGTGAAAGCTTCTGATGTACGCTGACTCTCGCACTTGACGTGTGATGAGGTTTTACGGTTCCCTCCTATTTTTAGAGAGGATTCGAAGAAATTAGCTGCACAGTGATGGGTGTCTATCTAGTGTGCATACCATCGAAGGGATTCTAGAAGCTCGATAGGCCGTAGCCATTTTCTGTCCTCGGCGAACTGGACTAAACTTGGAGTTTTTCTTTGTGTTCTTTTGTGTTAAAGGGCAGTACCTGCATGTGTCACAGTGTTTATTTTGTGTTTTGTTAAAGAACAAGTGGGCCGTTTTCCCCTTCGTTTTGCGGTTTTTGGTGTGCCACGCGTTTCTGACACTTGTCTCACATCTTAGTGCAGAAAACGTGTGGTAAATGGTACGGAGTGCTAGGTGTGCAAGAAGTGGGCTCACTCACAATGTCCAAGAATAGCAAAGGATATCTATGTCGTTTATAAACAGAACCCATGGGCTGAGGGTGTCTGTGCTCCTCGCAAGGAGGCGGCGGGTCCGGCCTTCAAGCTGCAGGCCCAGGGGTAGGACCAAAGCCCACCAAATAGTACCACAGACATAAGCCCCAAAACATCGCAGCCATGTAGCAGGAAGTCGTTTGCCGAAGTAGCAGGCACAATAACTAGAGGGCCAGTTCCGGGAGCTTGCCATGCGGTCGTTGTCTCAAATCCCTTGAAGCAGACCGACGAGGGCCAGTGGACCGAGCAAAAGCCCAGAAGGGCAAGGAAGCCCTAAAAGAAGAGTGAAAAAGGTAGGAGGAGGGCATACGACATACCGCAAATTGCAGGTGTTCCGTACCCTACTACTCTAAGAAGGGTGCACAGAGTGGGGACGTGGAAGCCACCACTTTGGAACGAAGGCGAACCTCATGCGAGGCAAATACTAGTGGAGTTCGCTGATGAGGCCACCCAGGATGGACCGTTGGTGAGGGCAGCAGTAGTGCTTTACATCTCCAAGGGTAGATACCAAACTGTGCCAGACGAGCATGGAGTAGGGCCTGATGATCTAGCCCCGGGAGTTACCTGGCTCAGCCAGCCAGGGGCTGGTGAGAAACCAACAAGTTCAGCAGAATTCCGTGCTGGGCTTTCAGACGCCGGCCCTGACAGCAGTAAAGAAGCCGAGTTCTGGGTCGGAAATAGTTGCAATTGAAGACGAGCTGGAAGATAATAATGGGCAGTACTGTACGAAGGTGGTGGACAGCGCGACCCTTGTCAGACTGGATGTTATGGTAACTTCTATAGAGATGGATTGGGAGTCGTCGAAAGTATTGGATCGTCAGCCGGCGTCATGCACACACGTGGGAACGACCGATGCGAAAAAATTTTCATCATCTCAAGAGTTGCTCCTGAGTACCAGACAGGAGTAAATAATAATACACCTAAGCGACTGTGAAAACGCGGTGGTGTTGTATACTTACGCGGGTAGCATTAGAAACCAACGGATGGAAATTGCCAAAACCTCTGGGGAGCACAAAAATGTCAATAGTTACGGTTACGGAAAGGTGGCTTTCTGGAGAAGACCATAAGCCAGGACCAACGAGTAACGGTTTTGCATAGGCAGGACAGAGAACACGATCGCCTGGGTGGAGTAGCCATCCTCATTAGGTCAGGTACAAACCACCTTGAGTCTCAGACCAAGATGTGCACCTGCAATGTCCAGTAGTGCGATGGTACGATCATCCCTGCAGTCAGAAGGGCTAAAATTGTTTGTGTCTACAGGGCACCAAGTACAAACCGAGAATAGGATGTTTGTTTACCGTGGACTTTGACTGTACTGGTTAAGAAAGCACAAAAGACCCACATGCTGGGTGACTTCAATCTTCAGCATATAGACCGGATGGCTGAGGTCTGCGTACTGGGATCGGGGGGGGGGGTGGGGCAAACGTACTTAGAATGGTTGCATGCCAATAATTTGAACTAACATACTGGGGAAAATAACAGACCTAGGACCAGATGCGTTCCATCCTTGCTGGACCTAGCAATAATGAATCTCCCTAACAATGTGTCTGGACTGCTTTACTGTGCACCGCTGGGCAAGAGTGACCACGTGTGTGTCAGAATCGCTCTATGCATGCGGCGACCCAAGGTATCCTCAAGGCTGGTGAGACATTTCGGTGGTATGGAAATAGATAGGATTCGCAATGGGGCGGTGGGCTTGAAGTGGGACACCATAGAGTGAGCCACTGCCGAGGAGCGCTACCAGTTCATAAAGCGATCCCTGATTGCCCCGCAGGAAGACTTCGCACCCTTGAAGCGAAGGAGTTGGGAGGGCAAACCCATGTGATGGAAGGCTGCAATAGCCAAGGCCATCAGAAGTAGAAACCGCAGCTGGAACCAGAACAACGCTTCCGGCAATCGGCTAGCCTGGAACCACTCAGAAACGAGACTGTGAGCCTCCTGAGAACTTTCAAGCGGGAATTTGAGCTCAAATTGGCCCAGTGTTTAAGACAGCCGCCACAAAATTCTACTGCTATGTGCAGTGGAAAGGCTCAACAACGAACACCGTGGGTCCACTATCAACTAGGGACCAAGTTATTGTCACTGATTACCGGGACAATGCAGAAGCCGTGCGGGAATACTTTTGTGGCGTACGTAGGATAGATAGCGGGGTGCGAGTAGATCTGGCTCTGTTGCATCTTGCTCCTCAGTTAAACGAGCCAAATCTCTCAAAGGAAAGCATGCGTAAGTACCTACGGGAATTAAACATCCATAAGTCAGCGGGCGCAGATGGCATCCATCCAGCTACCATCAAGCCGTTGGCGGATATCATAGCTCCATTGGTAAAGGTCCACTTTGGATCAGAGTAAGCTGCCTCAGGACTGGAAAGTCACGGCCGTCGTGGCAATGCATAAGAGTGGACCTGAGTCAGCTATGCATAACCAAAGGCAGGTAAGCCTGACTAGCATCCTATGTCAAGTCCTGGAGAAGATCATTCGTGCCCACTGTTACGAACGTTTGAGCAATGCGTAGCCAAATTCGCAACGGATCCCGAAATCAGAAGGCGATTATCCGTGATAATTCTACGATACTAGATTAATAAAATAAACAATGACATAAACAATATGCAAACCTCAATAATACGATCACAAAGACTCAACAACGAGAAACCGAATGGCAGCGTGTGAGCAGACAGCACGTGCGTCACGCAGGTCCTGAGCAAGGATGTGCCAAAATAGCGCTCTGGGCGCGAACAAACAACAATTGGTCCAGAAAAACAACCAGTTCGTAAAGACAAGTCAATAGTGTATGGAAATGAGTGATGTTGGGAAAAACACTGAATCGCGAGGGAAAAAGGGGGATTTTCCACGACCGGCTGTTACACCGCCCACCAAAATCCTCCTGGATCCTTAGCAAAGTCAAAGGTTCGGTATAAAGGTACTGATTCTTCCTACCTGCCTAGGCCCTGCTGTCAGTGCGCGCGTCTAATGCTCGTCGTCGACGTTCTACTACTGGTCGCACCTAACCCATTGGCTACATAGACGTGAGGCTAGTCTACATCTTCCACAGGACCAAATGACCGATGGCGGGCGTGAATGGTCACATAGACGTTGTCCTCGTAAGGGGCCGTCCGGTCCTGGATGTGCGCGCTTGAGTGTGTGTGTGTGTGTGTGCGTGCGTGTGTGTGCGTGCGTGTGTGTGTGCCGGGGTTACAATGAAATCACAGGTATGACTACACATCAAAGGAGGACTTTCTGCAATGTCAACAAAAGACCGTGTGGCAAGAAAACGAGTAAATGTAGCATGCATGTGTGACCTGAGCTCCACTACTTCCACATGTGCAAGGGGCATTCGGTAGCGTCAACAAAAGGCGAACAAAGAACACTGTCACATGTATGATGGGTTTACGGGATGTAGAGTGCGTCGTGCATGCGCGTATGTATCGGGATGTATAATGGAATCGCACTCATCACCACATATCGGAAAGAACCTTCTGTAATGTCAACGAAGGGACCGCGAGCACCTTAACGTGTTTGACGGAGATTGTGTGGTATATATGGTGTTTCTTTATCCACCTCGATTACTGGTGTGAAAAAGGTTTACTAGGCCACAGGGTTATCAGCTCCTCCGTCTTCGCTCTCGAGTAGGTTAATACTGCGTATGTCACGAATGAGCACTCCGTTAGCTGTCTTCACCTTCACCGTTCTTATCATTTCGTCGGTGCTTTTGATGGTTTCCGTAACTACTCCCAAAGACCAAGCGCTGAAATGTGCGCGTTCGTCGGCGATCATAACCACGTCCCCAACTTTGAATGGTCTTGTTTTGGCCATCCACTTCTGTCGAGTCTGCAAAGCCGGTAGGTACTCCCGTAGCCATCGCCTCCAGAAGACCTTGGCCAGATAGTTCGCTTGCTTCCACCCATGGAGGTAGCTCCCACGAAGGTTTACCGGCCCTTGGAAACCCTCGTTCGACCTTAGCGTCAATAAGTCGTTTGGGGTGAGCGCCAGGTGGGTGGGGTCGCCGTTCAATACTGGAACCAGGGGGCGGTTGTTCAGGATTCGCTCCACCTCAGTCATGACGGTGTTCAGGGTCTCGTCGTCGGGCGGCTGCTGCTCCATGATTGACAGCAATATCCGTCTGGCGGACCGGATCATGCGTTCCCATATGCCGCCTCGGTGACTGGCCTGTGGGGGGTTGAAATGCCAGCGTATGCCGTAGGCCACGGTTCGATTCTGCAGTTCGTCCCTGTTTATGTTCTTGTGCCAACGCTGCAATTCCCGTTGAGCGCCCACAAAGTTCGATCCATTATCTGAGTATATATCGGCCGGTACGCCTCTTCGGTTGATAAATCTTTGCAAGGCCCGTAGAAACGAATCGGTCGTCATCGAATGTGCGACTTCTAGGTGCACCGCACGTGATTCCATGCACGTCATGATACATCCGTATCGCTTTTCTAATCTTTTCCCGCACTTGATCCACAAGGGCCCGAAATAGTCCAACCCGGTGTCACTGAACGGCCACCAGCCCGTAGTTACCCTGCATTCTGGTAGCGGGGCCATGAGTTGTTTGCCTGCTGTGGCATTGCGTCTCCTGCATTGCACACACCGTCGGATCACGCGTTTTACAGTCTCTCGTCCCCTCAACAACCAAAGACGCCTTCGGATGACGCTCGTCACGTGACTTTCCCCGGCATGTCCCTCTACGGCGTGGACGTGTTGAATCATTAGCTCTACTACGGGTTGTCTCGCAGGCAGCAGTATAGGATACTTTGTGTCGAAGTTCAGGTGGGCGTTGGTCAGCCTACCATCCACCCGCAGCAGTCCGTTGATGATTTTGGGGTTTAAACGCTTCAGCTCGCCTCTTGGAGATGGCATGTCTTCATTGGTCAGCCCCACTTCTTCCGCCCTCTTGAGTTCTCGGGCGAAAGCCTCGCGTTGTATCATTCTGAAAATATCGTACTCTGCCGCTTGTAGCTCATCGGGACCTATCGGGCCGACCGGTATCCGACCTGAGGGCCGTAGCCCTTTCATGACTAGTAAATTTCTCTTGAACCTGGTTAACCAAACTAGCGAACGAAGCGTCTTCATCCAGGAAGAAAACCTGACCAGTCGCGATAAATGGGCGACGCTTCGACGACGTTGGTTGCTATCACTACGCCTTTGATCTCCAGTTCCAATTCCGTAGGGGGTTTTAATTCGAACGCGGGCCAGTCCTGTTTGGGCAATTGCAGGAAGTGTGGCCCTCTCGTCCACGTGTCCAGTTGCCTGAAGTTGTTCGCACCTCGAGAGCACAGGTCGGCCGGATTATCGCCAGACCTGACATGACTCCACTGGTGCGTGGCCGATTCATCGTGGATAATCGTGAGCCGGTTAGCAACGAAAGTACTAAACCGGCTCCGGACGTTGTTGATATAGTAAAGTACTATCGTTGAATCCGTCCAGAAGCTCACCGACCAAATGTAGAGATCGAAACATCTCTTCACAGCTTGCACCACCCTGACTGCCAACACGGCTGCGCTGAGTTCGAGGCGTGGGATTGAGACCGACTTCAGTGGAGCAACGCGGGCTTTGGCGAACAGGATCCTCGTGGTATATTGTCCATCTCCTGCGCACCATCGTCCGTACACCACAGCTCCATAACCGACTTCGGATGCATCGGAAAAGGCATGTAGTTCTCCAGTCCGTGTCGTATGGCCAGGGGTCAAACATCGTGGGATTCTTATGTCCCCCAATTTCCTCAAGGTGTTCAAAAATTCCTCCCAGTCCAGCCGGTCCCCTCGGTCCAGTGACTGGTCCCAATCAACTTTCTTACGGCACAGCCGCTGCAGCAAGATCTTTCCGGGTAGCAGCCATGGTGAGACGAAACCGAGCGGGTCGAACAAACTTGAGACGGCAGATAGTATGCCACGACGGGTTATTGGCAGCTCGGGAACGTTCAGTTCGAAAACAAAATCGTCCGTTTCCGCGTCCCATTGTATCCCTAAAGTGCGCTCGATAGGAAGTGGGGAGCCGTCCAAATCTCTTACCCTTTCGGCCTTCTCGTGATACGGGATGACCTTCAGCACTTCCGAAGCGTTCGACATCCATTTAGTTAGATGGAAGCCACCCTCTTCCAGCAATCTCGTCAGACCCCTGAACTGCTCTAGAGCTGATTCCACATCATCGAATGACCCAAGGTAGTCGTCGACGTAGAAGTTCCTGCTGACGCTTTCTACCACCGTCCGATGTACTAGATCGCCATGTTTGTTCGCTGATTCTCGGAGGGCGTAGTTGGCACAAAATGGTGACGATATGGCTCCGAAGGGGTGGACGGTCATTCTATAATTCACCACTGCGTTGTCCCGGTCGCTCCCTTCCCACCACAGGAAACGCAAAGCATCTCGTTCTCCTACCGAAATCTTCACCTGATGGAACATTTCCCTAATGTCGGCAGACAAAGCCACTTTACCCACTCTGAAACGGCACAGAACATCGATCAGTGGTGTGGTCCAGTCAGGCCCCTGTAGTAGGCGATCGTTTAACGACTTGCCCTGGAACTTGGCCGCACAGTCGAAAACCACGCGCAGTTTATTGGGTTTTTTGGGGTTGATAACCGGATGGTGAGGCAGATACCAGATACCCCTTTTGCTGTCGGTGTTAACAGGCACCCTTTCAACGTAACCGAGGTCCTCGTTTCGCTTCATCAAATCCGCGTATCGTTCCCACAGATTCTGGTCTCGAATGAAGCGTTCTTTTAGTCGTAGTAATCGTTGGAGAACATAATTTCTGTTGTCAGTCCACGGGTCGACCGGTGTGCGCCATGGGAGGGGAACCTCGAACTGTTTTTTGAGGCCTCTAGAGCCTTGCCGCACCGTTTGTAGAGCGAATTGATCCTCTTGAGACAACGTCGGTCTTTCGTCCCCAATGTCATGAAACTCCTTTTCATACAGCCGTTGCAGATGATACTCTATGCGGTCCGTTTCGGCGGATAAGTAATTCACGGAACCGCGTACCCCTACTGGACCGTATAACATCCATCCCAGAGCCGTGCGTACGGCATAAGGTGCCTGGCGGTTGCCCACTCTTTGGTCAAGCACCCAATGCGCCTCTGGCACGTCGCATCCGATGAGGAGATCCACTTCATCATCTTCCCAGTCTACAACGGTTACATCCTGCAGGTGGGGCCACTGAGTCAAGATTGCGTTCACCGACCATGGTGCTCGCATGGGGAGATCCGCTAACGTGAATGCCTCCGTTGGTTCAATTTCCTCGTTAGTGTCTAGAGAGATGAGTTGCAGCCTTAATCTACCGGCAGTCATTACCTGTGTTCCGCCCACCGTGCTCACTGCTAACGACGTCGCACCTTTAGCCAGTTGGTGTTTGTCGGCAAACCGCTCTTTCACTAAAGTGGTGTCGGATCCACTATCAACGAAAGCCAACGCCTTGACTATCCCAGTCGGAGTCACTACTCCCACGGCCACTACGCCTAAACGTACCGGTTTACTGGCAGATTGTGAAGTTGAACAGATCACGCTGGGCTTGGCACTCGCCTCGGATATGGTTATTCTCGCCTGATGCAGCAGCCGATGGTGTCTGCCCGTGCAGCCCTCGTAACCACATCGATTCCTTGTTCTACAGGCTGCTGCCCGGTGCGTGGTGTTGAGACAGATGAAACATGCTCCTGCCATCCTCGCCATTCCCCACCGTTCGTCTATTGTGGCATTGCCGAACTTGGGGCATTCTGGTAGGCCATGGCTAGTACCACAGGATCTGCAATTTGGTTTCGCCGTAGCATCTCGTGAAATGACGTATGTAGTGGTCCAAGGCTGGTACTTTGGATGTTCCCGTACAGGGGTTTGGACTTGGCTAGTACTGGGCTTGTTTGCTCGGTTGCTGTCCCGGATGAGTCGGCCGAATCTGATGTCAGCTATCTTCGTTTGCCTTTCCAAGTATTCGGTCAGGTCTTCGAAGTTGGCTTCTCTGTCGCCTCGGCTTATCCGTTCAGCTTCTTCCGCCCACCGACCCTGTAGTTCGGGAAAGAGGTGACGGACTATGCCTTCCAAAGTGTGCATGGCGTCTAGGTCAGCCCTGTAACCTAAATGGTCGAGGGCTATTGAGCAGTTCTGCATCTGAATCACCAGGTCGGCCATGGTGTAGACGTCGCCCTTGGTTTTCTTTGCCTCTGCCATCACGCCCTCTATTAGGTTACGGGCTACTTTGAAAGGTTGGCCAAACAAGTCCCTCAGAATCTTTCTTGCCCTAGTGTAGCCTTGTTCTGGATCGAGCATGGTGCATCCGTCGATAGCTTCTCTTGCTCGGCCTCGGCAGTAGTGAGTAAGGTAAAGAAGCCTTTGCCCAGGGTCGGTTACCTTGTTTTCAACGAACGTCTCGAACTGTTTGACAAACTTGCAATATTGCTCAGCTCGCCCGTCGAAAACCGTTAACTCCACTCTAGGTAGATCGATCGATGGTGGTTTGTAGTCGGCGACCTGCGTGGGGTTCCCTACCTTATTGCACTCTAACCTATCGGAAGTGTCGAAGTCACTGGTCCTATACTCTCGCTGTTTCTGTGTACACTTCTCTGCTTCCTGCACCTGTAGTCTGGCCGATAGTAACTGTTGCTCTAGTTCTATTATTCTCAGCTTATATAAATCAACGTCCTTACGATCAATATTGTTCTCAATAACACATGAACTAGCACTGACAGGACTAGGCGATCTAGCATTGACTAAAGAATCATATGTACCCAAAACCTCCTCAGAGACTTGCCGTATTACTTCCTGTCCGGATTCGACTGCTTTTGATCCTTTTCTTGGCATTTTGCGTGAATTTTCCTCGTTCCAAATTGATCTATTGAGTATTATTACGAACGTTTGAGCAATGCGTAGCCAAATTCGCAACGGATCCCGAAATCAAAAGACGATTATCCGTGATATTCTACGATACTAGATTAATAAAATAAACAATGACATAAACAATATGCAAACCTCAATAATACGATCACAAAGACTCAACAACGAGAAACCGAATGGCAGCGTGTGAGCAGACAGCACGTGCGTCACGCAGGTCCTGAACAAGGATGTGCCAAAGTAGCGCTCTGGGCGCGAACAAACAACAATTGGTCCAGAAAAACAACCAGTTCGTAAAGACAAGTCAATAGTGTATGGAAATGAGTGATGTTGGGAAAAAACACTGAATCGCGAGGGAAAAAGGGGGATTTTCCACGACCGGCTGTTACACCCACATCTGCCAACGCTAACTGGAGAACTCCGCGCTCATTACGGCCCGGCATGGATTCCTGAAATACAGTTCTTGTCTGACCAGTCTCTTGTGCTTCTTAGGTGAGGTAGCTCGACGACTAGACGGAGAAAGTCAAGTTTAGGTAAGCTACCTCAACTTCAGCAGGGCGTGTTCTTGTCTGGTGAATGTCATCAGTGATGTACCTCAGGGATCCGTCCTAGGCCCTGTCCTATTCTTGTTCTTTATTAGCCACCTGGCGTCCGCTCTTCAGTCACCTAGCTTTTTTGCGGATGATATGAAGATTGTTGGATCTGAGGGCAGGGCGGACTTGGACAGAGATATATGTACCGTCCTGGACTGGGCATACAAGTGGGACCTACCCCAGAATGCCGCAAAAGGCACTCGCTGTCAAGGTCGACAGAAAACCCGATGTCACTCATGATCAAGGGCTGTTCACCAAAGAAGCAGCCAGTAGGGTTAAAGACCCTGGGGTCATCATGAGTAGTGACTTCAGATGGTCGGTGCAGTGCAACGCCCCTGCGCAAAAGACTCTTGGTGAACTCCTTAGACTGCGATCAACTTTGTCTTTCCGGCAGCCGGAAATACTCATACCTATTTACAAGGCTATAGTAGGGCTTCTCTTGGAAGTTAGCATGCGGGCTTGGGCACCCTCCTACTAAAAGGACGCCACCTGCCTCGAGAAAGGTCAACTTCTCGCCACGCAAATGGCTGAAGGGCAGAGGAGTGAGACGTACGAGCGGAGACTCTGTGATCTGAATCTTTTCTCGTTGGAAAGAAGGCGAAGTCGAGGGGATCTCATAGAATCGTTCAAGGTAATGAAAGTCTTTTCTGACCTTAGGCCGGATAGTATTTTCCAAGTGGCTTTAGATTCCAGAACAAGGGGCAATGAAAAGAAGCTGACAGAAGTCAGAGCTAGGTAGATGACGAGATAGAACTTCGTCAGCAACAGGGTAGTGAACAGTTGGAACTGTCCGCCTTGTGGAAATATGGATCTGCCGACCGTCCAGTCCTTCAAACGTGCCCAAGGTAGCAAGTGGGAGGAGATACTTCCTTGTAGTCAGCTTCGAGTGTGTTAACTACGAGGATGATGGGGAGTACTGAGGTCCTCCTGGAGAATATTTTTACGGACATTTTCGTTCAGTGAATGCTGTTTCAGTGAACGCTCACGATGCAGTATCGTAGTGAACTAGATTGTTCTGAGAAAATGACCGTTTCCTGGACACCATTTTGGATCGATTTTCTCAACGATCTTTTCTGACTTTTGATATAGACCTCTTTGTGTTGTCCGGCTGCGTAAGTTTTACTGGACTGACTTTTCCGAGGTTTCCGTCGACTTCGTTTTGAATCACTTTCACCTTCGGTCTTCCGCCGGTCGTACGCCCTTGTAACAGCCGGTCGTTGAAAATCCCCCTTTTTCCCTCGCGATTCAGTGTTTTTTCCCAACATCACTCATTTCCATACACTATTGACTTGTCTTTACGAACTGGTTGTTTTTCTGGACCAATTGTTGTTTGTTCGCGCCCAGAGCGCTACTTTGGCACATCCTTGTTCAGGACCTGCGTGACGCACGTGCTGTCTGCTCACACGCTGCTATTCGGTTTCTCGTTGTTGAGTCTTTGTGATCGTATTATTGAGGTTTGCATATTGTTTATGTCATTGTTTATTTTAATAATTTAGTATCGTAGAATATCACGGATAATCGTCTTTTGATTTCGGGATCCGTTGCGAATTTGGCTACGCATTGCTCAAACGTTCGTAATAATACTCAATAGATCAATTTGGAACGAGGAAAATTCACGCAAAATGCCAAGAAAAGGATCAAAAGCAGTCGAATCCGGACAGGAAGTAATACGGCAAGTCTCTGAGGAGGTTTTGGGTACATATGATTCTTTAGTCAATGCTAGATCGCCTAGTCCTGTCAGTGCTAGTTCATGTGTTATTGAGAACAATATTGATCGTAAGGACGTTGATTTATATAAGCTGAGAATAATAGAACTAGAGCAACAGTTACTATCGGCCAGACTACAGGTGCAGGAAGCAGAGAAGTGTACACAGAAACAGCGAGAGTATAGGACCAGTGACTTCGACACTTCCGATAGGTTAGAGTGCAATAAGGTAGGGAACCCCACGCAGGTCGCCGACTACAAACCACCATCGATCGATCTACCTAGAGTGGAGTTAACGGTTTTCGACGGGCGAGCTGAGCAATATTGCAAGTTTGTCAAACAGTTCGAGACGTTCGTTGAAAACAAGGTAACCGACCCTGGGCAAAGGCTTCTTTACCTTACTCACTACTGCCGAGGCCGAGCAAGAGAAGCTATCGACGGATGCACCATGCTCGATCCAGAACAAGGCTACACTAGGGCAAGAAAGATTCTGAGGGACTTGTTTGGCCAACCTTTCAAAGTAGCCCGTAACCTAATAGAGGGCGTGATGGCAGAGGCAAAGAAAACCAAGGGCGACGTCTACACCATGGCCGACCTGGTGATTCAGATGCAGAACTGCTCAATAGCCCTCGACCATTTAGGTTACAGGGCTGACCTAGACGCCATGCACACTTTGGAAGGCGTAGTCCGTCACCTCTCTCCCGAACCACAGGGTCGATGGGCGGAAGAAGCTGAACGGATAAGCCGAAGCGACAGAGAAGCCAACTTCGAAGACCTGACCGAATACTTGGAAAGGCAAACGAAGATAGCTGACATCAGATTCGGCCGACTCATCCGGGACAGCAACCGAGCAAACAAGCCCAGTACTAGCCAAGTCCAAACCCCTGTACGGGAACATCCAAAGTACCAGCCTTGGACCACTACATACGTCATTTCACGAGATGCTACGGCGAAACCAAATTGCAGATCCTGTGGTACTAGCCATGGCCTACCAGAATGCCCCCAGTTTGCCAACGCCACAATAGACGAACGGTGTGGAATGGCGAGGATAGCAGGAGCATGTTTTATCTGTCTCAACACCACGCACCGGGCAGCAGCCTGTAGAACAAGGAATCAATGTGGTTACGAGGGCTGCACGGGCAGACACCATCGGCTGCTGCATCAGGCGAGAGTAACCATATCCGAGGCGAGTGCCAAGCCCAGCGTGATTTGTTCAACTTCACAATCTGCCAGTAAACCGGTACGTTTAGGCGTAGTGGCCGTGGGAGTAGTGACTCCGACTGGGATAGTCAAGGCGTTGGCTTTCGTTGATAGTGGATCCGACACCACTTTAGTGAAAGAGCGGTTTGCCGACAAACACCAACTGGCTAAAGGTGCGACGTCGTTAGCAGTGAGCACGGTGGGCGGAACACAGGTAATGACTGCCGGTAGATTAAGGCTGCAACTCATCTCTCTAGACACTAACGAGGAAATTGAACCAACGGAGGCATTCACGTTAGCGGATCTCCCCATGCGAGCACCATGGTCGGTGAACGCAATCTTGACTCGGTGGCCCCACCTGCAGGATGTAACCGTTGTAGACTGGGAAGATGATGAAGTGGATCTCCTCATCGGATGCGACGTGCCAGAGGCGCGTTGGGTGCTCGACCAGAGAGTGGGCAACCGCCAGGCACCTTATGCCGTACGCACGGCTCTGGGATGGATGTTATACGGTCCAGTAGGGGTACGCGGTTCCATGAATTACTTATCCGCCGAAACGGACCGCATAGAGTATCATCTGCAACGGCTGTATGAAAAGGAGTTTCATGACATTGGAGACGAAAGACCGACGTTGTCTCAAGAGGATCAATTCGCTCTACAAACGGTGCGGCAAGGCACTAGAGGCCTCAAAAAACAGTTCGAGGTTCCCCTCCCATGGCGCACACCGGTCGACCCGTGGACTGAAAACAGAAATTATGTTCTCCAACGATTACTACGACTAAAAGAACGCTTCATTCGAGACCAGAATCTGTGGGAACGATACGCGGATTTGATGAAGCGAAACGAGGACCTCGGTTACGTTGAAAGGGTGCCTGTTAACACCGACAGCAAAAGGGGTATCTGGTATCTGCCTCACCATCCGGTTATCAACCCCAAAAAACCCAATAAACTGCGCGTGGTTTTCGACTGTGCGGCCAAGTTCCAGGGCAAGTCGTTAAACGATCGCCTACTACAGGGGCCTGACTGGACCACCCCACTGATCGATGTTTTGTGCCGTTTCAGAGTGGGTAAAGTGACTTTGTCTGCCGACATTAGGGAAATGTTCCATCAGGTGAAGATTTCGGTAGGAGAACGAGATGCTTTGCGTTTCCTGTGGTGGGAAGGGAGCGACCGGGACAACACAGTGGTGAATTATAGGATGACCGTCCACCCCTTCGGAGCCATATCGTCACCATTTTGTGCCAACTACGCCCTCCGAGAATCAGCGAACAAACATGGCGATCTAGTACATCGGACGGTGGTAGAAAGCGTCAGCAGGAACTTCTACGTCGACGACTACCTTGGGTCATTCGATGATGTGGGATCAGCTCTAGAGCAGTTCAGGGGTCTGACGAGATTGCTGGAAGAGGGTGGCTTCCATCCAACTAAATGGATGTCGAACGCTTCGGAAGTGCTGAAGGTCATCCCGTATCACGAGAAGGCCGAAAGGGTAAGAGATTTGGACGGCTCTCCACTTCCTATCGAGCGCACCTTAGGGATACAATGGGACGCGGAAACGGACGATTTTGTTTTCGAAGTAAACGTTCCTGAGCTGCCAATAACCCGTCGTGGCATACTATCTGCCGTCTCAAGTTTGTTCGACCCGCTCGGTTTCGTCTCACCATGGCTGCTACCCGGAAAGATCTTGCTGCAGCGGCTGTGCCGTAAGAAAGTTGATTGGGACCAGTCACTGGACCGAGGGGACCGGCTGGACTGGGAAGAATTTTTGAACACCTTGAAGAAATTAGGGGACATAAGAATCCCACGATATTTGACTCCTGGCCAAACGACACGGACTGGAGAACTACATGCCTTTTCCGATGCATCCGAAGTCGGTTATGGAGCTGTGGTGTACGGACGATGGTGCGCAGGAGGTGGACAATATACCACGAGGATCCTGTTCGCCAAAGCCCGCGTTGCTCCACTGAAGTCGGTCTCAATCCCACGCCTTGAACTCAGCGCAGCCGTGTTGGAAGTCACGGCGGTGCAAGCTGTGAAGAGATGTTTCGATCTCTACATTTGGTCTGTGAGCTTCTGGACGGATTCAACGATAGTACTTTACTATATCAACAACGTCCGGAGCCGGTTTAGTACTTTCGTTGCTAACCGGCTCACGATTATCCACGATGAATCGGCCACGCACCAGTGGAGTCATGTCAGGTCTGGCGATAATCCGGCCGACCTGTGCTCTCGAGGTGCGAACAACTTCAGGCAACTGGACACGTGGACGAGAGGGCCACACTTCCTGCAATTGCCCAAACAGGACTGGCCCGTGTTCGAATTAAAACCCCCTACGGAATTGGAACTGGAGATCAAAGGCGTGGTGATAGCAACCAACGTCGTCGAAGCGTCGTCCATTCTATCGCGACTGGTCAGGTTTTCTTCCTGGATGAAGACGCTTCGTTCGCTAGTTTGGTTAACCAGGTTCAAGAGAAATTTACTGGTCATGAAAGGGCTACGGCCCTCAGGTCGGGTACAGGTCGGCCCGATAGGTCCCGATGGGCTACAAGCGGCAGAGTACGATATTTTCAGAATGATACAACGCGAGGCTTTCGCCCGAGAACTCAAGAGGGCGGAAGAAGTGAGGCCGACCAATAAAGACATGCCATCTCCAAGAGGCGAGCTGAAGCGTTTAAACCCCAAACTCATCAACGGACTGCTGCGGGTGGATGGTAGGCTGACCAACGCCCACCTGAACTTCGACACAAAGTATCCTATACTGCTGCCTGCGAGACAACCTGTAGTAGAGCTAATGATTCAACACGTCCACGCCGTGGAGGGACATGCCGGGGAAAGTCACGTGACGAGCGTCATCCGAAAGCGCCTTTGGTTGCCGAGAGGACGAGAGACTGTAAAACGCGTGATCCGACGGTGTGTGCAATGCAGGAGACTCAATGCCACAGCAAACAACTCATGGCCCCACTACCAGAATGCAGGGTGACAAGGGGCTGGTGGCCGTTCAGTGACACTGGGTTGGACTATTTCGGGCCCTTGTGGATCAAATGCGGGAAAAGATTAGAAAAGCGATACGGATGTATCATGACGTGCATGAAATCACGTGCGGTACACCTAGAAGTCGCACATTCGATGACGACCGATTCGTTTCTACGGGCCTTGCAAAGATTTATCAACCGAAGAGGCGTACCGGCCGATATATACTCAGATAATGGGTCGAACTTTGTGGGCGCTCACCGGGAATTGCAGCGTTGGCACAAGAACATAAACAGGGACGAACTGCAGAATCGAACCGTGGCCTACGGCATACGCTGGCATTTCAACCCCCCACAGGCCAGCCACCGAGGCGGCATATGGGAACGCATGATCCGGTCCGCCAGACGGATATTGCTGTCAATCATGGAGCAGCAGCCGCCCGACGACGAGACCCTGAACACCGTCATGACTGAGGTGGAGCGAATCCTGAACAACCGCCCCCTGGTTCCAGTATTGAACGGCGACCCCACCCACCTGGCGCTCACCCCAAACGACTTATTGATGCTAAGGTCGAACGAGGGTTTCCAAGGGCCGGTAAACCTTCGTGGGAGCTACCTCCACGGGTGGAAGCAAGCGAACTATCTGGCCAAGATCTTCTGGAGGCGATGGCTACGGGAGTACCTACCGGCTTTGCAGACTCGACAGAAGTGGCTGGCCAAAACAAGACCATTCAAAGTTGGGGACGTGGTTATGATCGCCGACGAACGCGCACATTTCAGCGCTTGGTCTTTGGGAGTAGTTACGGAAACCATCAAAAGCACTGACGGAATGATAAGAACGGTGAAGGTGAAGACAGCTAACGGAGTGCTCATTCGTGACATACGCAGTATTAACCTACTCGAGAGCGAAGACGGAGGAGCTGATAACCCTGAGGCCTAGTAAACCTTTTTCACACCAGTAATCGAGGTGGATAAAGAAACACCATATATACCACACAATCTCCGTCAAACACGTTAAGGTGCTCGCGGTCTTTTCGTTGACATTACAGAAGGTTCTTTCCGATATGTGGTGATGAATGCGATTCCATTGTACATCCCGATACATACACGCATGCACGACGCACTCTACATCCCGTAAACCCATCAAACATGTGACAGTGTTCGTTGTTTTGCTTTTTGTTGACGCTACCGGATACGCCTTGCATATGTGGAAGTAGCGGAGCTCAGGTCACACACACATGCTACATTTTACTCGTTTTCTTGCCACACGGTCTTTTGTTGACATTGCAGAAAGTCCTCCTTTGATGTGTAGTCATACCTGTGATTTCATTGTAACCCCGGCACACACACACACGCACTCACACACACACTCAAGCACGTACATCCAGGACCGGATGGCCCCTTACGAGAACAACGTCTACGTGACCATTCACGCCCGCCATCGGTCATTTGGTCCTGTGGAAGATGTAGACTAGCCTCACGTCTATGTATCCAATGGATTAGGTGCGACCAGTAGTAGAACGTCGACGACGAGCATTAGACGCGCGCACTGACAGCAGGGCCTAGGCAGGTAGGAAGAATCAGTACCTTTATACCGAACCTTTGACTTTGCTAAGGATCCAGGAGGATTTTGGTGGGCGGTGTAACAGCCGGTCGTTGAAAATCCCCCTTTTTCCCTCGCGATTCAGTGTTTTTCCCAACATCACTCATTTCCATACACTATTGACTTGTCTTTACGAACTGGTTGTTTTTCTGGACCAATTGTTGTTTGTTCGCGCCCAGAGCGCTACTTTGGCACATCCTTGTTCAGGACCTGCGTGACGCACGTGCTGTCTGCTCACACGCTGCTATTCGGTTTCTCGTTGTTGAGTCCTTGTGATCGTATTATTGAGGTTTGCATATTGTTTATGTCATTGTTTATTGTAATAATCTAGTATCGTAGAATATCACGGATAATCGTCTTTTGATTTCGGGATCCGTTGCGAATTTGGCTACGCATTGCTCAAACGTTCGTTACAGCCCTCGCGGTTCGCTTTTTTCGCAGCCGTTGCGTCCATTTCTGTTCGGTGTATCTCTCGTATCCGTACTGCCTCGGTGCCACGGTATATAGAATGCACCATGCATCTGTGAACCAACCTGCGTCTTCTCCATCCGTCCGATAGAGGAGATAACGTTGGTATTTCGCTGCCACACCACACAGAAGACACGTTCACTAGCAGCCCTCGGACGTCTTCTATACTGTTTCTTGCAGTTGATATGCGACTACGTTATCCGTTTCACTATCATTTTTAGCGGGGATTCAACGAAATACACTCGGATTGGTGGGTGCATAACCGGGGTGTATACCACCGAAGGAGTCCTGGACGCTCTGTTGGCCGTGGCCACCACCTGTCCTGTGCAAAGTGAACTGAGCCCAGCTTTATTTTTGCGGATGATGTGAAGATTGTTGGATCTAAGGGTAGGGCGGAATTGGGCAGGGAGATAGGTACCGTCCTGAACTGGGCATACAAATGGGACTTACCTCTCAACGCTCAAAAAAGCCATTTGTTGTCAAGGGCAACAGAGAGCCTAACTGTCGCTCATGATCAAGGGCTGTTCACCGTAGAGGCAGCCAGTAGGGTTAAAGACCTGGGGATCATCATGAAAAGTGACTTCAAATGGTCGGAGCAGTGCAACGCTGCTGCGCATAAGGCTCGTGGGGAGCTCTTTAGACTGAGATCAGCTTTGTCTTGCCGGAAGCCGGAGGTATTCGTACCTATTTACATGGCTATAGTACGACCTGACTTAGAAGGTTACGTGCAGGCTTGGTCACCCTTCTACAAAGAGGACACCGCCTGCCTCGAGAAAGTCCAACGTCTCGCCACGCGAATGGTTGAAGGGCAGAGGGGTAAGACTTATGAGCAGAGACCCTGTGACCTGAATCTCTTCTCGTTGGAAAGGAGGAGACGTCGAGGGGATCTCATAGAAACGTTCAAGGTAATGAAGGGCTTTTCTGGCCTTAGACCAGATAGTCTATTCCAAGTGGCCGTAGACTCCAGAACAAGGGGACACGAAAAGAAGTTGACAGAAGCCCAATATAGGTTGATGGCTAGATCGCACTTCTTCAGCAACAGGGCTGTGAACAGTTGGAACGGTCTGCCTGGTGAAATGGTAGATCTGCAGGCAGTCCAATCCTTCAAAGGTGCCCTAGATCGCAAGTGGTACGAGATCTTTCCTTGTAGTGAGCCTTGAGTATATCAACTAGATAGATGACGGGTAGCACTGTGGTCCTTCTGGAGTATGTTTTAGCAGACTTTTTCCCTCATTGCATACTGTCTCAGTGAACGCTCACGATGCATAATGTCGCTCGCAGTTGATGTGCGATGAATTTTTCCGTTTCCCTCTCATTTTTAGCGGGGATTCGACGGAATACACTCGGCATTGGTGGGTGCATAACTGGTGTGCATACCATCGAAGGAATTCTGGACGCCCGATTGGCCGTGGCCATTACCTGTCCCGTGCAGACTGAACTGAACTGAACTGAACTGAACTGAGCAGCCGAGGGCCATTTTCGTTGTGCAACTACGGGTCTGAGGGGTTGGGTACGAGCAATCGGTTGTTATCAATCCTGTGAGGCCCCAAGTATCACTCGTCGTTCGTTATTGTGTTCTGTGTCTCGTGTGCCAACTTGGCTCGTGTCTCGTGTTCTGTGCTGTGAGTTTACTTAGCCTCGTGCCCTGTTTTTTCCGCACAGCTCGTTCATTTGGTATCGTGTTGTGATTTGTGTAGTGTCTAGTTTGCCGTGAGGTTTCGTCGTGTATGGCATCTTGAAGCCAATTGATTTGTGTTATTGAGTTCCAGTAAGCTGGAATTTTGTGTCAAGCTCGTGTGTCTTGGTCGATATAACAATAACCCGTCAGAGTTTTGTTAACTCCGAAACCAAAGCTTTGAAAAAAGATAGAGGCAACCTATTCGGTCCAGCAGCTTTGTAATTTTTCAAGCAACCTACCTCCCGCATAACCATTTGCGATGGAAGAGTGATGTCTACATGCATCGTACCTCTGGTGGGTATATTCGGAGAGTCCACTTTAGAAGTTGGCCAACTGATTTATTCCTTGAAGTGCTCCACCCAACCATCCAGACGACGTCCCCGAGAGTGAATCAGTGAGCCGTCGGATTCCTTGAATAACTCACACCGGGTTTCCGTGGACCGGTAGCTCTAATCAAACGATAAAGGCTACGTCTACTAGCAATGGACGCAGCCTCCTCCATTCTTCCTACACTTCGCAATCCATCACTGTTCACGTCATTTCTCAGGCCCCTAGTCAGTTGGCGTTTCAGGGATTTGCGCACTTCATTGAATGCGGCATCCGGAGGGACGGGTCCGCGAGCATCCAGCATGGATACTGATGTCGAAGACATCCATCGTTTGTGAGGCCTACTTAAACCAGGGTCCTGTATGGCATTAAACGCAACATACAAGGCTTCCTTGGTCTGTAGCCAGCGTTGGTCTGGGTCTTACACATCCGGCTGCATCACTAATGATGTAGACAGCCCTGCCTGAAAAGCAGACCGTCGGTTATCGTCTAGAAGCAACTGCGCGGGACTGGTGGCATTTGAGTTGGTGCGACCATAAACAATACGAAAAACAGAAACGAGCACGTACCAAAGCGTGATCTGAGTCCATGGATATAGACCGAAATGAACGGCAGTCTTCGGCTGACCCACGCAAGCGGTGACCGATGACGATATGGTCAATCTCAATCCAACTCTGTGAATATACAGGAGAGTGCCATCTGATTGAAGGACGCTTCTCACAGCGGAAATTCGTGTTTGACAGAAACAATCTGTGGTCAGAGGACAGATCGCCCTTATGGATACAATCGGCGGAGATCGCAATCGTAATCTCCCAAAAGGCCAACCTAGGCGGTAAAATCCACAGCAATGACCACTGCGTTTGTTGAACGCACGCTTCGAAGCAGCTGATACAAATCCTGATAGAATTAGTCCTCGGTTCCAGAGAAACTGCGGTCAGTGGGCTCATACGCGGACACGACGAGTGAGCATCGACGTTTCAGTTTGTTATTGTTGATATGCACAGAACCGTCTAACTGAACTGCACAAACGACTGCTGACTGGAATCCAGTCCGGAGTGCACGTTGAGCTCATCCTCAAAGCAATGCCAACAACGGCCTGACCACGAGCACTATAAACCGGATCACCCGACACGCGAAGAGTAAAAAAAAGATTGAGGTTGTATCTGGGGTGCAGTGTGATCACAGAAGTGGGGTCTTGTATGCGTGTTTCGGAGACACAGCATCCATCTATTTTGAAAGTTTGTAGAGTTCTAGCTGGGGCATCTTGTTGCCCTATGTGACAGTCTGTGAGCGGTAAAAGCGATAAAATGAAGTGAAAATTTAGGCTTAAGAAGTGCATTCGGTTTATGCCCAACTCCTTAACTACTGCTTTCTTCAGGACCTCAGTTACTCATGGCGTTTTGGATCAATCCTAAATTAAGAAAGAACAGTTGGTGAAGTCCTATACAGAAAAGATACTGGAGGCTTCCGGGTGAACCGTACTTCGCGGCTGCCCAAACCGCTAAAGGGGTTTTTGTTTGGGAACTTTAACCGGAGCCTTTCACTCAAAAGTCTGACCCTCCAGGCAGAGGGCCTTAACCCAGCACGGGAACGTGACCGAAGAACCTTTGAAGGAACTACTTCTGGTCTGTCACGTGAGACCTGATTGTTGCAAGCATTCTATCTTGTCTTCGCTAGTGCTTTGTTATCGATCCGCTTTTCGGACACAGTCGTCAACCCCATGCACCCAGTGGGGCAAGCTGAACGTTAACGGAGCAGCATTATTTGGGCTAGGAGTTACCCAGCTTAGGCGGGCAATAGCTGACCAATGAAGTGTGATGACTTCTCCCACCGTCGAGAAAAACTCCAGGTATTCCACTCCTACGTCCATCTAGTGGAAGTTTTTAGACCGGTAAACTGTTTCTCTCCGTGTTTATTTGTAGGTGTGTCATCTCCAGGGGGATATTGGTTAGAACCAAATGTTGCCCGTCAACTGGTTCTGAGGATGGACTTCGTCTGACCTTCACCCATTGACCTGTCAGGTATGATTGCATCTCCGGCTTAAGGAAGCCATCCTGCATAGGTCTTTGGGCTATGGAGGCACGCAAGCCATCACACCACATCAAGGTGCAGTGTCATCGTGATGGTGTTGAATCTTCATCAGTGCCTTCTGTAGACCTATGTGGCAGTATTGTCTTGGGTCAACACCGACTGATTCTGTTGTTCTGGGAGTGCCCATGAGTATTCGCGTGTTCTTTGGCAGATGAGGATGAAATTATTGCCATTCTGTCAAGAAATCGTTTGTCACTTCCACTGATATATCATGTCGGATAATCCATGGTCGCAAGATTCCTTCAGGGGCTGTCAAAAAATACAAATAAGCGATAAATTATGGATAATAACTTACTTTCCTTGGCAGCTTGTACTTGCGATAAACGGGGTTATGTTAACATGCCAGGTAATTTTGTCACATCTTGGATGGACCACTGGTTAGTCACTGCCTGAGGTTAACTTTCATTGTCAAGTCTAATGGTCTGAGACCCAAACATTTCTGTAAGCCGTTGGCGTTGCCGCCGTAGTCTCTGATCGATAGTCTCAGGATACATTCTTGCGTAAAGCGCAGTAACGCATGGGAAACATGATGCGATTGAACGGAAATAACGAATGGTAATTATTTCAGATAAGTATGTATAATTTAAAGCGCTTTCTGCAGATAGCCATAGCCAATAGACAATCAGATTTGTTTTCATGCAAATCGGTCTGCGTGTCAGTTCACAGATTCTGACACCATATTGGAGCAACTGGCTAGAAATCCGACGGGTTGTGATTTCATGGAACGCAGGTGAACGTGGGTGCGTAGTGCAATCGACCAGTGAAAATTCCATCAATCACTGCGCAGTGGAACAACCTCGTACATGATTCATGCAATTGGGACCGTCAGTCACTTATGTCATATGGTGTCATCGATGATCTCCTAAACGACGCATCGTAGTCTATGGTTGTGAGAACAGACGAGGGTCATATGTGACCCCGTGGTGACTAGATTATTGTGTTCGGCCGCCGAGACGAACGGTTCACGGACCCGGGCGATGACTACAATCAAAAATCGATTTTCGTTTTGCTGGTAATCTAAAGATCAGAAGCAGCAGATGCACCGACACTGATTGTAACCTGCCGAGTAAAGCACATTGTGAGAAAATCTCGTGCAGTATTCACAAGAGCAGTTCACGTTCGTGAAAGCAAGTTGGTGGGATGTTTTTTTCTGACAACAGTGCGGTGACAATGATATATACTAAAGTTTCCGAATATGGTTAGAAAATAGGACTATATTTTTAGCGAAAGGTTTCTTGATATTCGCTAAAAATGTTAACGAGCAGATACTGTTGGCATATTTTATTCACCATCAATCAATGTATCCTTGCACCATTAACAGAAAACAAATATCCCACCAACTTTTTTCACGAACGTTAACTGCTTTTGTGAATATTGTCTGAGATTTTTTCACGCTGTATGCTTTACTCGACAGGTTTTCATTAGTGTTGAATAGGTTAACATCCATCAGGTACCGTTTTGTAAAACGGAATAGCCTGCATTAGCACTTAGTGCTAATAATAGTAAATCATATATTCTATATGCACTGTCTGCAAGCCATTAGAGAATAAACGTGCAAACCTTCATCGGTCAGTTAGAATTTGGGTCAAAGTTGTACGATTTTCCTTTTTTACACGCCATATTTTTACACTACTTGGAGTGATGTAATACAAATCTTTTACACGGACGAACGCGGGGAAGTACCATTGATAGAATCGTAAGAGACAAACATAATTTTTTCGAGTAAAATAAAATACTGATTGTTCATTACAATGAATTCGCCTTTATTGTTACCATGTAAACAGATATTTAATGATCTTTCTTGGTTGTCAATCATGAAACCGACTAAACCATCATTTGTTGGTGAACCGCTAAGCAGAGGAGTCAACTGATATTTCATTATGATGACTAGCGATTATCGATCACAAAATGTTATGATCTTCATGTTATCAACAGTTATATACTCATTTCTAATAATTACTCAGTGTGCAGAAATGAGTTCTCTGTTCAGCTGAGGTTCTATTACTGGGATGCGAAGTGTTCCTGTTTTATGACTCACTGATTACTTACCTTTACTTTTACGTGACTATCTCCTGCGAGAGGATAAGTCGGTTCCACGGGTATCACGGACCATTGCTGACCACGCGCGGCGGTCGGAGGCAAGCTCCGTACAGATCCTGATCCAGTTCTTTTTCCATCGCCGGGCTCCATAAACCGACCGAAGGCCTAGAAGCTCTATGTCTTTCTCTATTGTACTGGTCCACGTTTTGAGCTGCCCACCAAGGCGACAACGCCAACCAGGGCAGGGAGTGAGGCAGAGTTTTTGCTTGGTTATCTGTGACTCGGGTCGCCGAAGCGTATGACCGAACCACTGAAGTCGTCGACGTTGGAGGAGGACGGGGAGAGCATCGATCTCAGAGCATCGTATCCTTGCCTCGTCGTTGGACAACCTGTCGCGCCACTTGACTTTGAGGATTTGCCGCAGGCACCAGTATTCGAAAACCTCCAGCCTCCTGCTATCCTCAGCTCGTAGTGGCCAGGTTTCGCAGCCATAGATGAGTACGGGCCGGATGGCGGCACGGTAAATACGAACCTTGGTTCTTAAGCTGATTTCTCTGCGAGTCCACAGCGTTCGTCTTAGCTGAATAAAGGCTCTCATCGCGCTGGCGATCCGTGATACCACTTCATCTTTTGCCAGGCCGTTCAGAAGCAGAGTTGAGCCTAGGTATTTGAATGAAGGAACGCATTCGGCTGGTAGGTCGTTGATCGACAGTTGTTGAATTATCGGGCCCAGATGGGTTGTGAAAGCTTTTGTTTTGGTCAAACTTATTTCAAGTCCGATGGACCTCGCGAAGGAATTGATTCGGTCGAGGATTGGTTGTAGCATAGCGGGGGAGTCTCCTAGCACGACAATATCATCCGCGAACTCCAGGTCCGAGATGCATATTTCCTGGCTAAGCTGAATGCCAGGGTAGTTGTGTAATGCCTGTCTCACTGTCCAGTCAGTGGCATAGTTGAACAGCACCGGTGAGAGGGAACAGCCCTGCCTAACTTCGGTAGTGAGTGCGACCTCGCGGGACTCTTCACCGTACATACGAACCCTAGTACCAGTTGTCGAGTAGTATCCCCTCAACAGCCTTAAAAGCTTATCGGGCATCCCGTCGGATTGGATTATGGACCAAAGAGGCTCGCAGCTCACCGAATCAAAAACTGCCCGGAATTCAATGAAACAGGCTACCGTCGGCTGCTGGAACTTAAAGCGGTGCTCCAGTATTCGGTGCAGTGTGAAGATTTGATCCACACAGCCTCTGCCACGGCGGAAACCCCCTTGGTTCGGGCGAGTGCGCTGGTCTCTTGCCTCGGAGAAACGGGTTAGTAACAGCGCACCAAAGATCTTTGCGGCCACATTGATCAGGCTGATCCCTCGGTAGTTCTCACATGCCGATTTATCACCTTTCTTCGGAATAGGCAGCAGAATGGACATTCCCCAGTTGGGTTGAAATGCTTCCTCTCTCCAAATGGAATCAAAAAGTGCACACAACCTGTCAATCAGTGGCAGCAGACTTTCTGTCCTTCAGTTTGTTTATCATTTCCGTGATTTCTGCAATGTTGGGCGGTTCACAGTTGCTTTCGTACTGGAGTGGAGGGGTTGATATGGGTTGGTCCGTCCGGTAGTCCGTAGGCCGGTTGAGCAGCTGACCAAAGTGTTCCACCAATCGGTGCATTTTCTTACTATGTTCGAGTATTAAGTTTTCTGCCGTGTCACGAAGAAGGGAATTTTGTTTACAGAACCTATTAGAAGCGTTGCGAATAAGGCGGAACAGTTTACCGAAGTCACCAGTTCCTGAGGCGGTCTCCATTTTTTCAGCCATTTCTATCAGCCTTGGCGGAGTGTGTGGCCTCTCGTTGCAGTCTACGGCGTTCGTTACTACCCGCCAGTCGCGCTTCATGTGCTCTGGTTGACAGCTGGAGCTTGCTCTCAGAGATCCGATCTTTTGTCCGCCTTTTTGTTCTCCCGAGTACTGTCCAAGTAGCTTCCTTGATTGTCGTCTTCATTCGGGTCCACTGCCCTTCCACAGAAACTTCGTCTGCTTGTGCATTGGTTTCGTTGATTAGTCGGGTTGTGATTGCTCGTGACAACGCTTCTCGCTTCTCTGGATTTTCTAGGGCAGCAACGTTTATCTGAGAGGGTGCAGACACTTTAACACATGTAGACAGATGAATTTTGAAAAATCCGCGAAGGAGGACATGGTCGGTGCCGTTTGTGTTGCCCGTTTTTGCACCTCGGTACGCTCGGCAATCCTCCACAGACGAAGCCCAACGGGCTCTTACCAGGATGTGGTCGAGTTGGTATGCAGTGTGGCCGTCATTGGAGTACCATGTGAATAGGTGCCTCTTGGGGTGTTGAAATCGAGTGCTGCAGACAACCATTCTGTTGATGTCGGCTAAACCAATCAGTCGACCACCGTTCTCGCAGCGCTGACCAAGGCCGAATTTCCCGAAAATATGGAGAGTGGATTCATCGGCCGTACCTGTGCGAGCGTTCCAATCTCCTGAGATGAAAAGTACATTGCGCCTCAAAACCCGGTTGATTACCTCCTGCAAATTATTGTAGAATTCGTCTTTGGTTTCGTAATCAGCTGAATTGGTTGGAGCATAGATCGCAATCACCGTCAAGTCGTGCGGAGAGCCTTTAAAACGTGCCAAGGCAAGCCTGGATGAGACTGGTTCCCAAGATATCATCGCATCATTAGCTGCTTTGTTCAGAGCAAACGCGACACCGTAGAGACCGGAGTTGTCTTTTGGGCCACTGTGATAGAGCCAATAGGATGTATCCACTCCCGGGACCTTTATTTGTCGACTACCTGAATTAAGCAGGCGGACTTCCGAGAGGCAAGCGATATCTACGTCATAGTCATGTAGGGTCCGCATTGTGATGCACTGACTGCCGACGTCTAGAAACGTCCTGACATTCCAACAAGCTGTGTGTTGTTTTCCTGCAGCGAATAATCCCAGCTTGTTGTCTTATCACCTCGACCGCCGGGACACGAGGCGCGTCGCTTACCGGGGACGCCGTAGCACGATGAGCGCTTGAGGTTCCGTGAATAATCATAGAGAGTCGCGGGAGTAGGGTACGAAGCATGGTCCCCAGCACCGTTCGGCCTTTTTGTTCGAGGTTGCACCTCTAGCCCTTGCACACCCAAGTGCAGACTGCAAGGCAGCAGGGTATTCCCAGAGGAGCCGGTGGCCTGCTGTACGGTTCGTTCGCTTCCTCTGGAATGCCGGATCAGGCAGTTGAACAAGTCTCCTTTGTGGCCGTTGGATCAGTAGATCTCGTCCGCCCATTCAGAAGGATCTGTCTTCACATGCCGAACACCGTCTCGCCGAAGTTTTTTAGACCTCGGTAACCCTCAACCTGGTTTAGCCCGCCTGTCGAGCGGTTTACCGGGGTGTGGCCGCTGATGCATGCTTCAGCTTCGTGGAGCCACAGGTGAGAGCTGGGTGAATGATGGAGACCAAAGAGATGGAGGATGCCCCAATGGACACGACAGTCAACCAACTCTGAGGTGCTACTCCTCTCAGACACCCCATACACTGATTAACTGTTACTGATTGGCAGAGAAGAATACAGAAGAATAATAGAGTAAGATATGAATAACACTTGTTGATGTTGGTACCTCGTATGAATTTTGGGGATGTTGGATGATGGATGACTGCATAGTGTTCAGTCAATCAGTTCCTTCGTATTCACACTTTTTAGCAAACACATTGTTCATTAGACATTTAAAACTCATTGTCTGCAATTTATTCCCAATAGCAGGGATAAGCATGACGCACCTGAGAATCCGTCCTAAAATATGACAGTTATCATGCATGTCCGTGGGATGTACAGTTTATAGTGATGCTATTGTGCACACAAGAAGATTGCAGCGTTCATAGAAAAAAAATTAGCCGTGAACAAAGCATTTCCTTTCATCTTTGTTTATTTTTCATTGTAAATTGTCAATTTAGAGGCTACCTGCGCGTGCCAATATACACATGCAGGATACGATTTATTCCACAGCCGTAACGCATACGTACAATGGGAATTGATAATTCTGGAAGGCTTAATACATAGTGAATTGCAACACAATCACTATAAATTTGCACATCGGTTATAATATCTATAAGAAATTTGATACCATTTGATAACTTTGGTGATATAGTTGTAACTACTAATTTTTCTACCCAGGTACATTCACTGTTTCATGAATACGGTATCACGGTGTGAGTTTTCTTGTTTACATTCTCTACTGTTTGTTACTTAACGTTAGCTCTAAATAATTACGTATTGTTAAGAAATGAGTCCTCGGTAAACTAATTTTGTGTTGATGAATTGCGAAGTCCCCCACGGATTAATTGCACTGTGGACTGAACTGTCCGCTCATAGCTGCGAATGAAATCCATTGAGATGAGTTAACCAAGTACAATCTGCTGAAGCAACCCCTATAGAGACTGTGTGAGAACGGAATAGCACTGAGATGATGCTTCATATGCAAGCCCAATGAACAATTTCTATCCAAGACATGTGTGTAACACTGCTCGTGTTATTCCGTTTTCCGTGTTTTTCTATCGACCACTATTTCAGAAGCCAGACTCCATGACTAGAACACGCGTTTTCTCTAATCTTATTGGTCATTTTTTGATCTTTGCTCTGACTGATCGGCCATCTTGAATCTGGCCACTTTTAGGTTTGGACCATCAAGAGACGGCATTTTCTGCCTGAGACCGTTGGTAATTCATCTTGAATGTTGGTTTCTCCCCTGTTATCAGTTTTTTCCTGTTTATTGCGCCGTGCATCACTGATGTAATTGTTATATCATTACAGAACCGTACACACACACACACACACACACACACACACACACACACATTATTTACCGTAAATCTGACTGTCTTCTGACATTACATCGACTTCGGTTGCGTCTATTCGGCTGACAAGTCAACGTAGATCGCAAACAAGTGATTTGCCGCGTACACTGTGTGATACTGGGAACAAAATGGGTCTAAGGTAGTGCCTTTTATCAGGTAGGTCTCGTGGCCGTTTTTCATCTCGCTCCCGTGATATCTCTGAACACACACCCTCGAACCAAGGTGCGTTTCTGGCAACAGTAACCGTTGACACACACGAACGCAGAACAAACGCTGATGGTGTGTGTGTGTGTGCTCAGTTGTAACTTATCACGGCATCTGTCATTACCGTGTTCCTCAAGAGACAAACGTACTGCAGTTCCGTCCCCACTCGCACACTAGTCCGGGAGCAAAAGAGATTAGGGGACGTGACAGTTCAGGGTTGTTACATTATTCTTCTTCATCACCACTCGCAGATAGATCACGGAAGCAGTTATCACAGCGAGTGGCTGTTATGAGGCATGACCTTAATTGTGTTTTGTCTACATTGAAACAAGGGTCCAGGAATAGGCGAAAATGTGCACGGAGAGTTATTCCGCTCCAGCTTTCGACAACGCACTGGATCAGGATAAAAACGGTTACAGCAAAATATCACCGACCGTTTGATTAACCAAATTATTACATTTTGACGTGAATGTCATTAAGTGGAACAGTTAATCGCTTTCTCGTGTCTGTTAGACTTTGCATGAAGTAAATCAAAGTGTCTATCAGATACTATGATGACAGTTCGTGACAGTCCTCTGATATTCATTAACTGTTCTAGTGCGTAAGATGGGAAAATTGCAAATCATTACAAGGGACAGGATGTCTATAATACGCGGTTTGCTATGAGGATATTAAACAACCCCGTTAATATCATCACAAGTAATTAAGCAAACAATATTACTATTGTAAACGATGTTTGTCAGAAGATGTTCTCATTAGAAAAGATGACTTATTATTCAGTTGGTTCGGTTTGGATCAAACATCATTGGTAATTAACGCAGTATTAATCACATCGTGCTTACGAACTAGAAGATGGATATCAGATTCGTTTATTCGGTTGTCCCCTGTTTGCTACTGTCTAGTCGTATCCTGTCTCGTATACTATGCCACTCAGTGGAAAGTGTGCCCGATCATTTGCCATTTAAGTACGTCTCTATCCCAGATTTCGTTCTGCTCCTTCAGTAAAGCAATCCACTGTCCGCTGCGCGCATTATTTGCTTGTTTTTTATGTGAGAACACCTCAGTTGTAAACGAAAGAGCGAATTCAAAGCAGTTTTAGGCACTCACCCTATGTTCATAACAGATAGATCGTCATAATCTGATATCTAAATACATTGCATGACGTTTTGTGGGCGAATCACTCAACTTTTCTTTTTGCCCTGGACTCAACAATGCTGGAAGGCAGCAACCGAAATCAGAGCACAAAAGTGCGAGGTTGATGGTTGGATAACCTGAAACCGAAACTGAATCACTCAACAGAGTGCCTTCCCTCAGGCAAATGAGATTAGTATTCGAATGCACTTATACGTCTCCATAAAAAAATCATCAGCATATTCTTCATATTACCTTAGTGATGATTATCGGAGATTGTCCACATGGTTTATAAATCGTCCTTCGAACATGTGAGTTAGTGTAAATGAACAAAGTAGACGACTCAAGGGTCAGATACTAATTTGAGGTTCTGCGTAACGCGGCAACCAATCACAGCGCACATTGGGTTAATGAGGAACGAATCATATACATACGTCAGTAGCTCGCAATTTTTCACTTCACTGTTGATAGTAGGGGCCTGCAATAGCGAGCTTATCGTTAATTCCGCATACACCATTTGGCGCAATCAGTTGCATTAATTCAAACAAAAGCTCGTTTTCCAAAATAGATTATTATATTTAGAGAATGCCGACGGAATTGTGGTAGTCATTTATCGTCTTTCGTTTCCCTATTGTTGTCAGTCGGGCAGTTTCTGCAGAAGAGGTAAATGTTTAGAAGAGATGGTCGAAATAATACGAAGAATACTCGATTATTTAATTTTGACAATCCAGTATCTTTGACGGGCATTTAATACAATTAGTAGACCCATATACTGATACTAACACATTATTCCCCGCTTCTCTCCATTTGGGGTGATCTATTAGCTACGGTTCACTTAATATGGGACATATAGTTGCCAAGCACGTCCTTAGCATAATATTTACTATAGACATTTATAACAACTGTTTATCTTGAATCAGTTTCTCCATAAAGTACTGGCGTTTACGCACCGCGGTGCGCAGATGACCGCACTAGCTGTGTAATTATGCTCAAGATTGGTTGCGCAAACATCGCTCATTAGCAGTCAACCTTTTTCCCGACCACAGATAAAGCAATCAGCGGTGAATAAACGACGAAGTGGTCAAACGCGGTCTGATGACCCTTGTGCTGGCTGGAAAGTTGCGCGTACTACGTTGCCCAGCGCTACTATGGGCTGTAAAGCGCAAAGGCTAGTCGAGATTTTGCTGGGGCCGAGAACTTTTTTGTTGTATTAATGAAGAAATACGTGCTTTAGCGAAATTTCCTGATAATTATAAATAGGCGTTTCGCAGTAGTTTAAGATGTCAAACCGCGGTATAAGTTGACGTTGACATTACATATATCTGAAAACGTCTAGTTTTTCACTAATTTCTTTTTATCCATCATTACTTGGTATATTCCTAGTCAATTTATTATGAGGTCGGCTCAAACAAGATTGAGGCTGGTGTTAGAATGAACCCTATCAGCACAAGTGTCGTAGATTCGCCAGTTATGCACCATTTTTTAGCAATAGTCAGGTGGCGTAAAAGTTCACTGCAGTTCAGGGTACAGTACAGGGAATCGCCGTGGCCAGTCGAACGTCCAAAATTCCTTCGGCGGTATACGCACAGGTTAGGCATCCCCTAAGTAGCAGTCCTAACCGAATCCCAGCTGGGTCCCAATCGAAATTTGATTGGGATACGTAGAGTTTTGATTAGGACGACCAAGCCTAAACATTAGAACGTGCTACGGTTCCCAGGATAAACCCAGTTGAGTCCCAATAGAGGCAACTCAGTTTTCAGGTCACCCTAAAACGCATTCTTGGTTCCACCCATATTTCCCGGCAAGCTTATTTGGTTATTCGGAAACGATGAAACCTTTCCACTTTCCCCACTTTTCATAAAATTCCTTGTTATATACATAAAACAGTTAGGCAAATTACAATGATAAAGATGCATTGTTATATGTTTAAGTTTGTACAATCTAGACCCTGTTAACCAGTGATCAGTTAGTGGGATAAGTGCTGAATCCAACCAGGTTAACGTGGCTGGAACATGTGTTACGCATTCCCATCGATACACTTTCTCGGTTTACGCTGTTCTCCGAAGCAGGTAGTGGTTGGAAGATGGGTGAAGGTGATCAGTCTATGACGTGGCAGCAAGGTACGAAACCGTTGACTTGGCCACATGGGACGTGTCACACTTGCGAGTTGGGGTCCACGAGACCCGTCTATCAGATGATTGGAGACATTAAGTGCTGTGGCTTGATGTCGCGGTCACTGGCGTAGTTGCATTCAGGCTCCTCGTGATTACCACCTATCGCTTTGTTTCCAGCTTTGTTTTCTCGTTGTGATTCTCTTCATTTTGATATCAGCTTGACGATCCTGCGAGGTAGCAACCGGAACCAGCTCACAGAGGCACAAGGCTGATGATTGAAAGAACTGAAACTTGAAGGAAGTATGCATTATTATTATCAGTAATAATACGAATGTTATTTTCTTGACCCTGATGTTATTGAATGCTTCAAATCTTCCAGTTCACGGCGTGAATCGTATGTTCCAGGATGGACGGAGAGGATCTAACAATGATAGTCAAACCAGGCAGCAAAATTAAGAATTTACTGCCATTTGCTTTGAAAGCATTCCAGGCAAAAACTTGTCGGAAGGTGTGTTCCGAAATTTTTTATTAAAGTCCGTAACTTCTTATGGATCATTGTGACTTTTTCATTTCTCGTGCACGAGTGAAGCCTCACACGCCGTGGGATTATATATATATATATATATATATATATATATATATATATATATATATATATATATATATATATATATATATTCACATAATTCCATTGTAGAATTCTCAAACGAAACCAAATCTGGTCAGAAAGACCGAATACCCATTGCGATGCAGAATATAAAATTGCACAACAGAATAATTTACTATGAAGTAATGAAACCAGAATATGCGAAAAAACGTGACATTTATAGGGCTCCCTCAGCTGAGCTTTAACAGTCACCACTTAGAATCGTGTCCAACCCCCATTCTACTTGAGGACCTCAATACCTCTAAGAATACCTCCTATTAGACCTGTAACTTTCCCTAGGTCGGTATTAACCCACTCTCGCTTAAGGGTGGTTAGTAATCCGCTCTTTGACCGGTAAACCGTGGGATCCTTGGACTGTGTTCACTGGAAGTGGGTCCACCACGGGAGGGTGGGAAACCTATGCATGCTACTGAGAACGATGGCAGTAGATAAATTTTCACGCGACAAAAAATGCCTTGGATTGTCCGTTTGGGATAATGACGACCGATACCGAGATTTGGTAATTGTTTCAAAAATGGCTCATTTTATCGTGGAATGACCGCACAAAGTCGTCGATATTATCCTACCACACTGGTAATGATATATCAACCAATATGGATAAGCCCATTGAATGAAGTCATCATGTTGGTCACTTTTAAGCACCTCACATGGGAAGTCCGAGTTGTCATTCAGAAACCTATCCGGCAATGCCGTTCACTAGACCTACTTGCTTTTAACACAGGTTGATTGCAAATATTTTAGTTTTCCCAGTTTTGTCACACGAAAAATTTCGCAGACAGATTTTGATTTGGCTGGTTTGCCTTCAATAGAGAAAAGCAGACTGGGCTATATCATAGGCCTCAACAATATATATATATATATATATATATATATATATATATATATATATATATATAATGTATAAAAACGAGGCCCATGTGCTGTAAGAAGAACAGATCATGCCATAAAAAGTAAATTACCAAACTCCCGTTTTGCGAAAGCCAATTTTTCCAGTGCCAGTCGGCGAGGTCGTGCCGTGACTCGGTCCGTAAGTGACGAACGAACCATTCGCATGGACAGCCGAAGCAAGAGAACTCGTGGCTTGCCTTTGCTGACCCGCAGGACAGCAACTTGGGCCGAAATATCAGCTAAAACCCTATCCTTAGTATACGAATAATGAACGTAAAACAAGCAGTCAACCTAAAACTGATGCTGGCGAGTAAGGGCCCATTTACTCGCCAGCAGTGGCGTTTCCCGCCGCGTATGATCACGGCTGTCTGCATTTACAGGCGGCTGGTCCGAAAAAGCGGTAGAGCCAACAAAGGCCGCTGGTAGGCCTTTCTGGTTTGACGGATTCAGGTGAGGTCGACGTGGGCAATGGAGGGTGCCCATTGGTGGAGTTACTTGCGTTGGCTACCGTAGGTGCAGAAGGGAGGTAGGCACGTTCACTCCATCTTTGAAAAACAGTCGGCGATAGATGGATCTAGAGAGTGCCCAGGCCTCTTTGGCTGTCCGTCTTGGTCAATGCTTTGGCGATCGCGCTATGTCGTGGCGATGAGGAGGTTAACCGCACTTCCGGCATGTGCGACAATCTTGTCAGCCAAGGGGACTGCTTGATCCAAGGAAGAATCTTTAGCGACACTCAACGCCGCTCATTGGGGGGGGGGAGCAGTGACAGTAGTCTAGACATGAAAAGGTAATGAATCCAACCAGTGTTCTGTACCGTCCCACTAACTCTAGGGAGAACTCTATTCTGCCTGCAAATTCTCTCGTTTATTTGCGAAAAACAAGGAATATATAGGTTGTTAGTCCATGTACCCACTCGTTGCACACAGCGCATTGGTCCGACTGGTGTGGGTGATCACGCCTTGAGGCTCAAGGGAAGCTGTCAGCATTCGTCTCTCATCTGTCGATTCACGCCATCGAT
Source organism: Fasciola hepatica (assembly GCA_948099385.1). NCBI lineage: Eukaryota > Metazoa > Platyhelminthes > Trematoda > Plagiorchiida > Fasciolidae > Fasciola > Fasciola hepatica. Next base: position 10,759,539 of record CANUEZ040000111.1, on the reverse strand, counting down.
CGGCTGTCCTGTCGCTCGTAGCTTTGTGGGCTCGGTGCGGGGCCGGTACTAAACCGTTTGTCGAATGGTGCATCAGACCATACTCTCACACACGGTTCCTTATCTCTCCTTATCTCTGAATCCTTATCAGCGGACCCTGTCAGGGACCGGAATGGAGCTAGTTGGCGGCTGGGCTTCGTGACACCGATGGGGTGACGCATCAGTAGTTAACGTAAGCGTTTCTCTCGGCAGGGTGGGAAATGCTAAAAAATAGCCTCTTTAAGACGACCGTCCGGCTGCTCCTGGGGAGTATTTAAAGCTAAATTATCTACCGAGGCGATTAAATCGCCAGAGACATTTTCTGAGGCATAGGAAAGCCTTTGAAGTTGGCCGAGGATTCTACGTACCTCAAATTATAGCTCTAAGGCTGAAAACCAAGCGCTGAAATTATGTGGTATAAACGCCCCTGGTGTAAACGTAACGGCAGATAATGTATGGTCTGTGTCGAGCTGCATCTTATCCTCAGAAATGTTTAAGTTGTGATAATATATCGCTATATATATATATATATATATATATATATATATATATATATATATATATATATATATATCGTACAACGAAAAGAGGACGTAAACAGCGAAAATCACAGGCTCACCGGACTGCCAGATTGTTCAAGGAACGGGTTTACCAATATGGATGACGTTCAACTGACGGCTTATGAACGTGTCTTCTATCAGGTCTCCAAGCAAACCACGAACAAAGTCCCTTCCGTCGAACAAATAGAGAAGACTCGTGTCCGTAGACTGGTGATACTTTATTCTACATATCGTGTCACTGAAATAGTACCGATGCGAGAAATACACGGAATGTAAACGAACACAGTAGCAAAAAGCTAACCAATCGCGTACAGTCGTTGAAAGGTGAGGTCGAAGGAAACCTGGCAAAGGCCAGTTCAGTAAAGTGTACGCAACCGAAGAAAAACGGTACATTTGTGAACCAACTGTCAAAAGATCGTAAATGAAATAAATCCAAAATGATGTCCGAAAAATGTTCGTTTTTTCAGGAGGATCGAGGTCACTAACACGTATTTCCGTTGTGTGGACTGTGTAACGTCACGGGTCGAAAAGATCTCAGTCTTCGACTTGTTAATTCCTAGTTACATCGCTTTTGCGAAGAAATCTACGTGACCTCGAATTATGCTTGCGGCAGTCACGATGACAATGTGGGGCTCGCGAATTCCAAATCGGCAAGAAAAGCATCCAGACCCAGATGGATACCAGGGTAATCGGTGGGAGCCTAATGCATTATCCAGCCGATGGTGTTATTGAACGGGATGGGTGGCATACGGCAACCCCGTCTAATGCAGGAACTGAGGAAGAATTCGATGGGTTTTTCGCCACAGATAGTTATTATCGCAGGCGTATTTGATCAGCCTTGTGGTGGAATGTGTATACTACTTGGCAAGTAGTTGATTGCTGAAAACGGAACTATGGACAGTTGTGGAACGCCGCTATGTTCAAGAGACCAAACAAAATAAGGTAAACGACGGCATGCAAACCACACGACTACTCAGTCTGGATGGTGACTGTCTTCAAGTAGACAGGATAGCGACTTGAAAAAGAAGCATGTTTGTAACACCTGGTTAGTTCTGTCGATGTCCGAAAGAGCTGGTTCCAATAAATAACATACTACCCAGGCACGTCTTGTGGATTATAACAGTATGACCTCATGAAACCAAAAAGCTTTTGGAATATTCTATACGCAAAAGCTTGCTTAATTTTTATGCGTGCGTGTGTCCTCCACTGTTAGAAAGCAGTCCAAAAGGACATGGAGAATATCTTTGCAGCCACGGCAGTTTGCGCTCACAGTTCTTTTGAATAAGCGTTGGTATTGAAGTTTCTTAGTCCGTTGGGGATTGTTCCTGTTCCCAGTTTGAGAACAATGCGACGTGGAAGGACGTGAGCAGTGTCGAAAGATACGATTTGTGTATTTCCGTTGCGACATCGTCTTCGGGGGCTTGTGGTTCGTCAGGTTGTGTGATGCACTTCCAAGATACGGTACGAAGGTCTGAAAACCTTAACCAGTGAATTTTGCTACCGAGTTGGTGCCCACGACATCCACCCACCGGGCTACCGAATACTTAAAGCGTCATAGTTTGGTTCTACAGTTAGTGACGTAGCTGCAATCGAACTCCTTTTTCGTCTTGATGGTTTACAAAATTCGACTGCTGAACGTCGCAGAAACTTGTGATATCTATTCGGTATTTTATCAGCGTGCGTCCAAATGATGATTAGCCTTCCGACGTCGAAGAGTGGCCTCACATTCCAACAGTTATGACAAGCTTCCCCCTCCCAGCTAGCATATTTCCGACCTCTGAGAAAACATAAGTTCATCGCTTCTTGAGTACATCGCATCGTGGCATTGCCTGTAGAAAAACTGACCATGAAGAATCGTGGGATTAAGGTACGAAGGGGCATCCTCAGAGTCACTATGCCTCCGTTTGTTAATGAAGACATACAGAACTACGCGGGCGAACTGCGCGCTAACGGCTGCGATTTGGATGCTGTCTGACGGTGCACTCTCAACCCTGATTTTTACAGTGATTTCCACGCCACACGGAACGTGATCACTTCATGCCGGGCCACCTAAAAAATCAAGAATGAACCGCTGGGCCGAATTTGTATCTGATGGGTTTGGTCAGAAGATAGCCAGGTGGATTGATTATATAGGCCTGAGAAATGTACTTTATCTCTGCCGCGATGACGAACTACTTGAGCCGTAAATCTGCGTTACACCTGACATCACTTAAAAATTTAAAATAAGGGAAAAGAGGAATAGGAACCCTTTCCCGTGAAGGTTCTGTAAGTTTCTGGGCGAAGCATACCTCAATCCTCCCACACCATCGCAGCGGTTCTCCTCTAAGAACTCATAAAAGCGTTGTCTGTTTACAGGCTCAGTCGGGAATTAGTCGTTAAGTTTCTTCTGTTTTGAACCCAACCAGAACCTTCGACTCAATAATAGGGCTGCCAACAAATTGGGACGTTGATCAGATATGGGAATATGACGGAGGTGCCTGTATCGGAGCTTCTGTTCCGTCACATGAGATTTTAATGTTGATGTTTGAGTGTAGTTTTCAGTTCGTTGGTGCATTAGTTGTTGTGCCACTTTTCAGACTCCGTTCTTTGCCCTGTGCACCAAACGAAGCGACCGAAACGTGGACGGTGCAGCATTCTTTGGTTTGGAGTTGACAAACTGGCAAGCGATACTGACCGAGTGAAGTATGATGGTTTGTCCGATAGTTAGGAAAAATTGTGTATACTTCACATCTGCTTTCTATTGATGGAGAACGTTTTTGGTAACTGAATTGTTTTTTTTTTTGCATAAATTCGGTAAAATGTTTTTCCAAGAAGTATGATGGTCATTGTAAAAATTTAGTTGTCCCTTAGTACCTACAGCATTGTCCGTAGTTTACGAGCCTCGCGCCACAGTCCAAGAACTCTGTAATGTTGTTTAACTGTAGCGTAAGACTCTTAAACCACGGAAAATACCGTGGTCGTCAGCTTCACCCTTTATTGCCTCCACCTGTCGGCCTATCAGGTATCGTTTCATCTCATGCTCAAGAAAAGCATTAGTTAGTACTCTTTGGGTGATGAAGCACGCAGGTCATCACATCTGGTCAAATGGCGATTTTATTGTGATGGTGGATGCTAACCATCATCTTAAGGGCTGTTCGGTCCTGTTAAAATTCATCAAATTGACGTTACTTTTCTATATGCATCACATCACTTTCACTGTATTTCAGGTCAAATGGTTAAGTCTTCAGGGAGCTACAGCCAAGACAGTATCATGCGCGGAACAATTCAAACAACGTTGTCTACCTCAATCTCAAGTCAATATGTGCTCCATTCGAGAACCCAGTAGACACCCTGATCAAGTTCAAGAACTCTATCAGTCCTCTCGCATTTTTCTACAAAGGCGTGATGTGACAGAAACTGCTGCGCGTATTCAGTATACTCTAGTAAGCTTTCCTTTTGTCGTTAGCAAATTCACAATAATCTTGGTTCTTACATGATTTCCCAGTCATTTTGTTCTGTCTGGTTACGTCCAACTAGTATCGGTTTCGGTTCGTTTGTTTTGCACGTGTGAGTCGCATAACAGAGGATGTTCAATTTACAGAACTAAAGAATTACTCAGTGCCTATGAACTGCAGCTATTTTTATTGTAAATTTCAACACCATGGCAGGATTGGGTATTGTTTCTCTAAACATAGCAGACACTGAGTCTACAAATGTGAACTTTTGGAATAACCCTGTATGTTTTGGTGCCTGCTTGATGCTCGGGCGGGGTTATCTTGTCTAATGTCATTGATTTCATTGCTGCATTTCTGAAACCAATCATCGCGGCTGCGGCAGAAAGTCCGAAGCCTTTCATTTTGGCTTCGTAACTCGACTGGTGGAGCGCTCGCGGTACTAAAGCGAGAGTGATAACTATGCGTGAGTTCGAATCCCGCCGGGGTCAATGACTGTCAACAGTTAGATCATCTCAAGAATTTATCAAATCTGCCAAACCACACTTATTAAAATGCGAAGAACCAACAGCTATTAAAAAGAAAACTAGCACGGATTTCCTGATTTTTTCTTTGCCATAAATATTTCTCACTCTTGAGGGTAATTTGCACAAAGCGTCACCCGCTATTGCAGAAAAGTCCATGGTACGTCGGTCGTCACATAGGATAATCAAACCCGCTGCCCATTATGATTGCTGGGTAGTGCTGAATGGCTTAGTACTTTGCAGACTTCTCTAAACCCTGATTTCTCAAGTCATCCATTCCATAATGTCCTCCCTTGAAAATCCTCCGCTGTCCGTGTTAGGTTTTCTGTACCTTTCTTTCCTATCGGTATCAGACGATCTTTACTCATCTTTCAGTCACGACCCACTTCAGCGAATTTCGCTCACCGAAAATTTGTGTACGGGAGTACGCAAAATAGCCCCCAACATTACGGCTTGAAGAACTTGAGTTCTTAGTCAGTTAATTTTTTGCTTATGATCAATATTCTACATCTGACTTCTGCTCTTCTAGTCCGGTGTTCTCACCAGACTTGAGCAGTACTTCGAAGTCATCGGTGCTCGAATACCCACAATCCTCATGTGTCCTCCACCCACAGTGACCAGACCTCTGAGCCTTAGGGAAGAAGTGGGCTATCTGTTACGGCGTGCCCTTGTCTTTTGATAGGTAAACACACGTTATGCGGAAAACGATTGGGGTTTGGATAAAGCCAAATATACATGCCGTTTTCGAGATGAAAATTCATCCAAGGTCAAACCTCCCGGAAGAATGCAGTTAGTGGAATTGTAAGTTGTTTGATATCCAGGATGTCGCAGCCTCTCAAGGTTTCTGGTGGCGTTCAGTGTGCGTATTATCACTTAAGTCGATCAAAAACAATACATTTTGCACCGTGAAACCACTAAATACTCGTGTGTGCTGCATGGATGGACCACGAATCTAGAATGTGAACTCCATGGTATATATATATATATATATATATATATATATATATATATATATATATATATATATATATATATATGGCTTGAGAACAAGCATGGTGCCAACACAAAAACAACAGGGAAAAATTACCAAGTCGAGGGGCGGGGGATAAAGAGTCAGCATAAAGAATAAAACAAGTAAAAATCAATTTTTTAGCGTTTTCACCGTACACGTTTTGAGGATTTTTTTGTCCGTTTTTTAATTGTTCATGGGGAACGGGAAGTAAACAAACAGACCATACAGGATTCGCGCCACTAGATTCGGTTCTGAACCATATATCTCAGCGTCTCCAACCAACGGCAGTCCTCATCTCTAGGGCTCCAACCAGGAAGCCGGGAAGCACCAGCCGAAGCCAAAGCCGAGGCTAATTTCTTCATGCCTCTGCGCTGTCATAACCTGACCGCCAGGCCATTTCTGCCAGCTTTATCCAGTACGTGCGAAAAGAGCACGAAAAGGTAAACGATGGGCAGGCATACGCGAACTGTGCACGAGCCATCGGAGGCGGTGTAGAGCAATTATCTCTGTCACTGGGCGGCTATCAGCACCGAACACACGACGACGAACCTCGTCATTGCTCACCCGATGTTCCCACCAGACACAAGCAGTGCTTCGGAGACACCGGTGGTCGAATACAGAAGACCGCCGGGCATCCTCAACATGGAGGGGCCAGATCTTGCAACCGTAAAGGGGGACACTGCGGATTGTTGCACTGTACATTCTTCCCTTGAGAGAAAGCCATATGTCATGGCGACGCCACAGATGACGCAGGTTCGCGAAAGCTGCTCTGGCCCTCGCCTTTCGTAGTCTGGTCTCCTCCGCAACACCACCACCAGCTGCGATCAAGCTCCCTAGGTACTAAAAGCTATTGACCACCTCTAACCGATCACCACTAAGGGTGAGTGCAGGCACAGGCTCCTGCCAGTCTTTAACAAGTACTTTACATTTTGAAGGCTCAAAGTATATACTATATCGGGACATCTCAAATTCCAAGCAGTCCAATGCGTGTTGAATAGCCTGTGTACTGTCGCTGAGCAAGGCGATATCATCGGCGTACTCTAAGTCAAAGACTCTGTTCCCTGGCAGGAGTTCAACCCCACCGTTTGGAAAACCAGACAAAGCGTTCTGTAGGATATCCTCCATAGCAAAGTTGAAAAGAAACAGGGATATAGGGCAGCCTTGTCATACTCCACTGAAGACGGCAAAGGGTGGCGAAAGCTGGCTATAAGCCTTAACCCGATTTGAGGTATGACGATACAACTCTTTGAGGACAGACACATACTTCTCAGGTACACCGTTCCTTAACAAACAGTGCCGCAATGCAGACCTATCAACGGAGTCAAAGGCTGTGCGAATGTCTCGGAACACAAGGATCGTTGGTCTTTGGGAGGCGTAACGGCGCCCTAACAGCTGTCGGAGCGTGAAGATTTGGTCGATACATCCAAGACCGGCACAAAACCCAGCCTGTTTCATCGCGAGTTTACTCATCACGCGTGTTGTACAACCTGCGGAGAATGACAGACACTAGCCGCTTAGAGACTATCGGGGTCAGGCTTATACCCCTATAGTGGGCGCAGTCACTGCGCGAGCCCTTCTTGAAGAGGGGGACGACGATTGATCTCCCCGACAAGGAAGGAAATTCCTCGGATGGCCAGACCTTGGAGAACAAAGCTTGAAGTTCTCTATCAAGCCCCATTCCACCATCTTTAAATGGGGCTGGGAAAAGACCATTGGAGCTCGGCGCTTCGTGACGTCCTAGAAATTACTGCTCCTGAAATATTCTCGGGATACTGTGTACGGATGTCAGAATATATTTGAATATATTTGAGCTACAGATTAACTCAATGCGGGAGTTTTTCGTCCGACAAGGCTGGATTTCACTTTACTTTCTGGACCCCGGTAAATAGCTACTAATTTACAGTAGGATTTTAAGGTCCAGTCAGTATCCGGAAGGCTATTCATCACCTTGGCGTGCGCGGCAGCTGACTGCTACGCACTCACCAGGACGAGTATCAAGCTCTTCGTGATCCTGATAAAAAGGCGTTTCATATGTTCGTATTTTCAGGTAATCCACAGACAAAAATTCTGTCTCGAAGGTCATCATACACTACCAGGCCAACAAAACGATAAGGAGAACAGAATTTCTCGGTTCTGCACAAATAACTGAATATTCCTTTCGACGAAAAGCTCACGACACAGCTTGCTTGACTGGAATGCCCGTTCCCGATATGAAGGTCGTTTGTCAAATGGCTTGTAAATCGAGGATTCGTGCTGCGTTGTAACGTAGGTAATCTGCGAACTATGACTAATCAAACATTTTGTGATAACAACTGACAATCAACCCGGATTGGTGAGAAGCAGCTCAACAACTGCATGGACTACGTCGAATACCGTCTAACGGTAATGAGTTCCTACCATCATCACATACCGACCATCCTTGAGAGGAAGCAGTGGTAACGGAATCCAGAGATGCATCGATTAAATACTCGGGGCTGTTATTTACATTACATCGCACGCACTGTAATACTACGATCATAGTTATGCTTCAATTCAAGGGATCGTCCGACTCATTTGATCGATCGGCGTTATTTTGTTCCCCATCCTTAAAGTGTATAGACCTGCCAAGGTTGTTGTGCTTGCGCACTTCCGTTCGAGTTATATGCTCAGGGAAAACTGTCCAGTCTTTCGAAGGCGAGATTAATGTTCGTCAGGCACATCCTGCCTCAGTCTTCTTCAATGTCGTCATTGACGAAACATGCGAAAATGCCGTTGTGGGGTGGGAACTGATGACAGATTACAAATTAGAGTATGCTGATGTAATGGTTTGCAAGTTCGAATCTACGAATCAGACGAGACACGCACTTAGCTGACTCATGCGTGATAGGGCTCTGTTTGACATTCACTTCGGACTTCAAAACTAACAAACGCTTCTTTATAATTGGACGCATGCAGTCCTAGGGTAATGTTCGATGACGAGGACCTGTCGATGGTTTATGGCTTCACGTTGCTAGGCAAACGCACGATGAATGACGGTAGGGCTTTGTGATAGATGAGTTCACCCTTATCCAGGACTCGAGCAAAATACGTTTGTATAAAATATGACGTCAACCTAATTCACTGAAATTAAACAGTCACGTTTACTACCCAACAGTTAGATTGGTTCTGCTGTCCGATTGTGAGACTTGAAATCTTATTCTGACACGACAACCGATAGTCCCAATTAACAAAGTTGTTTTACTATTGCGTAAATATCTCATCGCAGTCGACTAGCAGGAAGAAACGCGTTCGGATTTCCAGCAAAGAGCAGTCTTTAGTACAGATGTGGCATCCATTGATCCTCCACAGATAATGTGCTACAACCGTTAGACAAGTTTTAACTGCGCAGCTCAAAATATTAAGAGTTCAGTTTGATTGGATCATTTAGAACGCGTACCTTAAAGTTAGGGTACAGGGTTGAAGATTATCTTACGAGGAAACGTATTTTGGGTCTTTATTGATGTAACTCAGCGTGTTATTTGTAACCAACCCGAACTAGTTCTAACTTACAACTGCTCTCTTGGTCGATAACGCGCTGCGTATAGTCAAAAAAGAACCTTTTCCATGGGAATCCTGCTAATCACTTGGTACGTAATCAACTGTAAAAAATAGTACCAACTAATTTGTTTTGCGTTTGTTTGATTCGTTTCATTTGAATATGTTACTTTGTGCACTTGATTGATCCACCAGGAGGAAGCTGCAATTGAGATAGTCATATCAAAAGATCCAATCGCCAAGGATCCATCTTGTCAGCTAGTTACCAGGGCAAGCGATTTTGTCGATTTTGTCCCATGCGCCACACCAACAGAAGACAAATCACTCGGCCGTAGGAGATTGAAACACACCAAGAAACGCAAACGGGAAATGCCCTTGAATGACCCAGAAAAGAAATCGAAGTTGAGTAAGAAAAAGAAGTCTAGTAAGATTGATCCAGAAGTTGTCGAATCTACCGTCCCCGGGTCGTTGTCCTTCCCTAGTCCGAGGTTGGCTCCAGGATTTGAGGCAGCCACGAAGAGTTGTGAAACGAATTCAAATAACTTAACTTTTGATACACAATCCTAGTCTCTCAGACTGAATATGACACTTTTGAGCATGTGGAATATATTCATTCAAAAAATGTGATCGTATATTTTTGTACATTCAGTTATTGATCATTACAGTTGCCAATACAGTTCATTCTCATCACACCGTTACTTCCACTCTTTTGGAATGTAATCAGCTAAAATGAGCACAAAATTAGTCAGGCTTCGATTTTCCCGTTGGTTATCCGAACTAATGTCTTTCGAATGGTTTCTGACATACTCGAATCTGATTTTTGGTGGTCCGGGGATATATTTTCCACAAAGGATTGTGCTTGATTTTGTAGTATGGTGTTGTTTTCATTGTTCTGGTTCCGTATCTCATACCCAAACGGAGTGGGCTTGTCACCGGTTGGATGAACGACATCGACTGATGGCGGAATTTCGTGTTCAGCCGATGTTGTCGCGAATTTTTCTAGTCTCTGTGTATCCGATTTACGTAACGTGCTGTGACCAAATGGTTGCCAAACGGAGTTGTTCGTCACCTTATCATTTTCCAATAATGCGATGCGCTTTTGCAGCAAGTCAACCTGGAAGTAAAGCATTTCAGCCTGTGGTCTAATCATTGCGCGTACTGACTGTTTCATAGGACTAAGACTTCTTATCAAGACAATCAAGATCTCTTCTGGTGTAAAAAAAAACTTATTTGCTAGTTTTGTTAAGACAGTGCTGACCTCACATACGGTCTGTTCTCATAACAGGGCTTATAATGCGATTAAGCAAAACGCGTAAAACTGAAAGAATAGAAATCGCTAGCTATTGAGAAAGGCGGCAGTAGTCACAGATTTTCTAGCAAATTACTTCTCGGCTGCGCGCACCACAGAATTTAAACGGGTACTCCTGGTAAAACGTACAAGTGGGGAGAGGACAGGAACTGTTATTTGCCTTTCGAGAATCCTAACCCGAGCCTTTCGACCGGAATTGCAAGGCGCTGATCAAAGTCCGTGTGAGTGTATGTTCTGACCTTCTACATAAAAATTTGACTCTTAACTTCGTTTCTTGTTATTTGGAGCAATGATAATGGAATTCGAATTCTCTCATTAACCCCATGGATTCAATGGAAAATGCAAAGAACCGACGGAATAGTATTATTTACACTGAAGGTTGCTCAGTACCGGCTCAATTACCGTCTGATGAAGGAAAGTCACCGAGAGATTTCGTCCTGACTGGAAGTTTTGTGACCGGTAGTCTATTTCGGTGGTTATTCTCTGTTGTCTTCTCCAAATGCTCCATGTGGGGCCAATTATTACCCTTGGTTGATGTTTTGAGACTAGCCTTCAATTCTCTCAAGACCGAACGAGATGTGTAACGCATCGAATAAAAACGAGGTGTCATATGATTTGATGGAAGGTAAGAATTAGTGTCAACTTAAATGGTGCTGTCTGTGGAAAAACTGTAACCAGCCGACGTTGTGGCGGGTTGTCTTTCTCACCTTTCTCACTTGGCTTCTAGGTGTTGACCCCTGAAACTCATATTATGAGTGAGACAAGTTAGACCTTTCGGAAAAGACGCTGAAACTAAGGCAATTGGGTCATTTACCGAGAACGGTTTAATCTAACCGCGCCATTGCGCACTAGATGCAAAGACAACCGTAGGGGCTCTCGATATGAGTCACGCGGTGGAGAGCGGCGCTCTATCCTCATTGAAGTGTGTCTGTTTCAACAAGACAGCGGTGAGAGCTGTAAACGTTTGGTTCTTAGCTCAATAAATAATATGAAACGCATCATATTTCCACTTGCCATTCTTCCACTTGGTTTTTGGAACATGCAGTTTGAATCCAACGGGTTATTTGGATTTGAGTAGATATAATTCGAATGCCCCGGGTTTGGTCGCGTACATCTGAATCCTTTCAATGAGTCTGAGTTGTGGACCTACGGCGTTTTTCCTTTTCCCACCTCTGTAGGCTCACTCCCTATCCACCTTGAATATTCATTCTGTCTGTTGCTACGTGTAACACGATGAAAATGACAATGGTCAGTGGGACTTGCGCTGCTGTTTAACGCTGTGGGACGACGAGGATGATGTGGACCTCACGCCTTGCGTTGTTTACTTAGGGTTTGGATGCAGCTTGGCACTTGGGTTGAAATCGCTTGAATGCGCATCGTATGATCTCCCGAGATCCAAATTTTTCAAGAGTATTCATTCTCAATCGTCATCGTCCGGTTTACTAGTACGCCCGGTTCATTTTGTGGCTGTTTGATTACCAACACTCCAACTCTTGGTCAAGGTTACCGGTTCATGTGAGATCCAAAACGGTGTTTTTGTCATAAGGTCTGTCACTTCTGTTTCATGCTTGACAATAAAAAAGGTTGTCACCATCAACGACCACATCCACGTTACTACTAGTCCTACCCAAGTCATCACTGATATACAAAGCGCAACTGTTAGAATTTAATCGGTCTGTGGGGGATCACATGAGCCGGAGTTGTTCGGTTATTGAGCTGTTCCCCGAAATTCGGCGACCTTTAGGGCATCGTTAACTAGGCCGGCGTCCCAAAGATCATGAGATCGAAAGTAAGGTCCAGCTTTCAGTCAGTCGTATTCATCTCAACGAATCGAAATTGTGTCCGATGTGAGCTGAATTGCACTTGGTTGCATTAACAGACGGCTTTGGTTGCTACTTCTCAGCGAGGAGCACGCTTGGCAACCAATTGACAAAAAAAATGAGCTAGGTGAAAAGCATTGTACATTTGTGCTCAGGCTCAGTATACACAAATGACAACATGAAGTACAGCGACCACTGACTCCAGTGACAGGTTGTTGGTTGTGCAAGCTGAACTGAATTGAACTTCAATATGGCTCCAGTACATTTTACCACCGCACAGTACACATCAGGCAACATCGATAGTTACCGCGGTCAGTGGTGTACTCGCATTCGAGATCCTTCTTCGCCCACATCTTTTTCATCCTGGACTTTATTTCTGTTTATTGACTTTTCTGGTTGGATGGCACTGCGAGATGACGACCAAAACCAAAGCATAAAAGTGTGAGGTTGATGGTTGACTGAACTAAACTAAACCCTGCCTTTGAGTGGGCAGTGTTTGCATATTTTTAGGAGCTTCCATTTGACAGATACTTCTCATGAACCTTTCGCTCACCAGTTTGCCGGCGATGGCATCTGTTCACCATATGAAAATGCAGATTCCATACAGGAGGTTTAGGCAAGTAGTTTTTTGTTTTCTTTGGTAGTAGTGCCTTTCAACTAACTGGTAGGATACCACTTCCAATACAGACTCTACATATTCCACTCCAATCTCAGTAATTTTTCTGGAGTGACCGTTTTGCACCGTATCACACTAAAAAAAACAATCATCTGACAGTTCCACACATATCAGAGAGATACATTTGACAATCAACCACTAAAATGTAGTCAGAATAGAAAAAAAATTCAGGCTTCCGAACGGAATGATAGTTTTACTACCTGTCATATCGATGAGACTTAGGTAACAAGAGTTGGTATATATATATATATATATATATATATATATATATATATATATATATATATATATATATATATATACATATATACACTTCTCCCAGTTGAACTTGATGTTAAGTGTTTTGCGGCCTAATTGTTCCAACAGTCGATTAGAAGAGGGCTTATGTGATTATACCATGGTTTGTTTGCCACACAGCCTGAAATCAGGCACGTATGAATGAATATTATATATATATATATATATATATATATATATATATATATATATATATATATATATAATATTCATTCATACGTGCCTGATTTCAGGCTGTGTGGCAAACAAACCATGGTATAATCACATAAGCCCTCTTCTAATCGACTGTTGGAACAATTAGGCCGCAAAACACTTGACATCAAGTTCAACTGGGAGAAGTGTACTGATGGATCAATATCATGGAGCGCATAGCGATACTACCCTGAACGGTCAAATGGACTGCACAAGAAATGGCATGTGGTGATTACTTTGATGGCTGCTTTAGGTGCCATGTGTCTAAAGTCACGCTGACCGTGGAGTGCATTTCAATCGGTGCGAGTAACGTTAGTAGTATCAGAAAAAAAAACTAGCGAACAAACAACCACTAAAACGGGAAACGAACAACAAGAAGCGATAACAGTCTTTAAATGAACTAACCTGTAAACGCAGTGAATCGATTGTTGACTCTAAGTGGCCCTGTACATCAGCAGGCAGAAGATCTTCTTTGAGATGTATTGCCTTCTGTTTGACTTGTGTGCTCCAGAGTTTCTCGTGCTGTCGAAGCAGCGCCTCTGCTGTCCTAGCACGCGCGCGATCTTTGGATGCACCGTCCTTGATTGACTAAACAAACAAACATGGAATAAACAAAACCACGATAACAACAGAATGGCGCTTGATGAAGTGGTAGGTTGTCTTACGAGGACTTGAACATGAAACCTAAGTGAGATTAATGAATAAATGGCCCAAATAAAACTTAATTCCTGTTAGTTGTTGTCCTTGATGGCAACCTGATTATGGGCTAAGTGAAATCCAAAAATATCTCGAAAAGTGCCGAGATTCATTTAGCGCGTGTTCATATTTGACAGTCCAGAAATTGACTACGAAATGGCTTTTCTTTTTCCTCACCAGAATTTCTTCCTCATGAGTTTTACGCAATCCATCCATTTTCAGTCGATGTTCGGATTCCATATTGTGCTTCATTTCTTCTTGATCGTACAACGTCTTTTGTAGTGCTTCTTTTAGTGTATCGATCTGTGCTCGGCTTTCCTGGAGGTCCTGGGATTTTTATAATGGGAGAAAAAGTTGGAGCAACTTCAAGTACCATCTCACAAGTCAGCGTTTAGAAAATGAGCTCATTCAGTCGATCAGTATGAAATGTACAATCATCAGTTGATGGAACTGAACTGAAACACCGGTTCTCAAGTCAAATTGTGATGTTATTGTGCATGGTTGCCTATAGACCTGTCTGTTCCTCAAACCAAACAGTGCATTGTTGAGCAGACGACTAGTTTTGGTTGAGTATGTCTATCTCAGTCTGTACACAACATCTCGGCCATACTTAACCTCATCTTTAATTCACGATACAACTGGAACGCTGTACAATGTGCTTCGCATATGACTACGGCCCATACATTCAAACCAAGTAGGCCAACACCACACATCTCCGTTACTGCGTTTTATGCAAGCCTGTGTTATTATTTCTAAGGGCGCATAGTTAAAAAGAAAAACGTGCTGTCGTTTGATAAAATACAGATATTTCTATTCCGCTTCCTGTTCCGACGTATTTCTCACTTGGTGGTATCGACGTCCTTACTGTTTTAAGTCAGTGAGTCTGTGCAAATGGGATGCATGCCTGCTTGTGGTTAGAAAATACTGAAACGGTTGAAAGATCTCTCTTGTCAAAACCTGACTGACTAATGAACTGCCTTAACTCCTTTCACGGAAGCCATAATTTGGGCGAGATTTTATACAGCACTGAAACGAATTCGAGGTTCTGTGCCAGTGGCAGGTCAGACGGTTTCGGGAAATACACTTAAAAACCTCATTGCATTAAAGATACTAAGGACACGATAGCGACAATGCTAGTTTTCAGTAATTATATATATATATATATAATAAGAATACATACTTAGAAATAATGCTTGAAGTATCAGAAATGTTGTTGATCACAGTTGTAGATGATGTATTTCCCGGAAAAGGGAATTTCTGTTTGTGACTCTGAAAGAGCCTGTGAACAAACCACATTAGCCCTCTTTGTGAGGTTCACATCCAGCAAGTGGAATGCACCACCTTGTTTGTAATGTGCACCCGGTTACATTTCTCCAATGATGTCTTCAGATAAGTACCCTTGCCTTTGGCAAGGAAAATACCGTCTACCTATTGGTGGTGCTTAGTTTCTTCGAGTACTCTGTTTGGCAACGAAGATGCTGACGAGGAAAGTCCCTGAGACAACCCAGTCATGACTTTAGCTGCTTCGTGGTAAAGTTTCTTGCTGAAGCAGAACTGAACACCGAGGGTGCCTCGTAGCAGTATTTCTTCCATAAGAGCAAATATAACAGTACATTTATTTGGTTTTTGGCAATTTATTCACACAGGTATCAAGCGCTATCTGACAGTGGTTTGTTTGTAAATAGAGATATCACTTTTAAGAAGGCCATAGAGAGAAGTACTCATGTGGAATGCCGGCCCCATTCATACGTCCGACTTGTATACCTTCGGAGAGACAGGGTGGCAATGGCGGTACCGCTAGTTCGTGGCTCTTTATAGGAAGCATTTAAAACTAAGCTGAAAACTTTTTAATGTACTTAGAACTGCAATCCGTTGCTCTTCCTCAGTTTTGGCTTCATCTTTTCTCCGAGTTTTGGTAATTTCGTTGGTCGACCTAGTTTACGATTTATCCTTCAAACATAATTTGTGCGATTCAGTAAGAACAACTCCGAAGCATTTGTCAGGTCTAGATATAGTAATAACTTGATTTCGTAACGATCATCTTCTGTCTCATCGATACTGGCGAAAGCAGTAAGCCCGTATAATTCAGAAGTCAGCATTCGCATACTGTGATGTAGCCGGAAGGTAATTAATTGGAGCATGCGAACTTTCATTGCACACCTCCACGTCTATCTGATCATTCTCCGACGTTGGATAACAGTAATTCACACCTGTTGATGGCTTTTGAAAATGGCACGTCCGTAAGCAAACGAGAAGACTTGCACACATACCATTTCAATTTCTTTTGAAGATTACTCAACGGTTTTGTCTCGTTTAGTGTCCCGCTGTTTTGCGAGTTACTTAATGACCTGTTTTCAACGTCGTACACAACGAAAAACCCAAACTTCATGTGTTAATCTCTGTCCAGATGATCGAAAGTGTCCTTTCGCTATGCGCTGTTTCATTTAAACCGCCATTGTTTCATTTATAAGTCACCCATTTAATTTTCGTATGATGACTCAGTGTATTTGAATCTCTTGTTCGAGCATGTTTTAAAGACCTTCGGTAAAACCTTTGGATATTTCTTTCGGTTAATGCAGTTTCAGAGAAATTCTAACGCCACTCTGTTTTTTTAGTCTGGTTTGAAATACTTGATTAAGTTGGGGCAATTAGTGTAGACCTTGCCCGACATGTCTGCCCTATCAACTGATTCCTGGGGAATAAGGAATAAGGCGAAATACACATTTAATATAAATCGCTTCTTGGATTGTGTGACATTAAGCTCAGCCCTTGTAAAAGATTACGTTTCAGGACCAATGGATGACCGTCAGACCAACTGAATGGTAAAATAACTGAAAATTGAGGATTGCGCAACTTCATTTTAGTAAAGAAGGAAAGACGAACAATAATTACTACATTCATCGGAGTCGAAATCAGTTCGGGGTATTTCGATTTCGATTGTAAACCGGTCTTGAGAAAGGTGACCCGCGGTAACCAAAGCGCTTACTGTCTACTATCATTTCCGACAACGCTGTGTTACGCAGCAATAAACGCTTACATATTACTCTTCTCTGACTAGCGGTGCCGGACACTTTAAAGAGAGGGAGCATAACATCGACGAAAAACAATATCAATTCCGTAAAGTTTCCCCAACGTTTTCGCTTTTTTTCGTAATGAATTCACCCTAATTTGTTTCATGGCTCAGCCATGTATTGAATTATTTTGTTTTGTCTGAGCAGCTTTTCGACTCAGTGCTTACATGTGAGTGTAGTGAGTGGACATACTGCCGAGCCACAAGAATGTGGTGTATCATCAAAGAGAACCAGTAAACATTACTCCGAGATTAATGGAGAAGAACCACACCGGGTCCCAATTGGCCAACATGCTTAGTGACGGTAGAATTCTCTGTGGCCAGTGATAACAGGAAAAGGTGGGGCTTAAACCCGCCCATTAGAATCAAGTTTTGAAACCCATAGAATTCGATCAACGCCGTTAGTGGGAAAGACCTGTATTCATAGAAGCAACTAGCTGGTCAAAAATCTAGACAACAAAACACGTTTTCTTCTGGAGAAAACTAATCGAGGTACACGCCAATTGGGAGCTGACGGTTCTGAGACTGAAAAGCGGTGATCGAATTTGAATGAAAGGGCGTTACTAATTGACCGCTGAACGACTTGATAACGAAATATTCAACGCGTATTTCCCTTGTGGAGGGTGTACGGTCTTCAGATGTCAAATATGACTTTAAACTATGCAAAGTCAATAAATTGTGATAAGGAAGTTGTTCATGTAGGCACATATATGATTGGCACATGAGAAGATACATTTATTATGTGTGAAGTGATTGTTGTCTTCTTTGAATTATTCACGTTTAGTAATACTAAAATAAGGGTATGGATATTGTGCAGCACATTTGTAAGCAACGGTTACCTGAGAGAGTTCCATGACTTGATTTTTGTATTCCGCTTCAATTTCATTTAATTTTTGATTTGTCTGTAATGGAGTTGAAATATCGTCAGCAGTTACGAAGCCGAAGTTAAAAAACCTGTCAATGTTTGGCAACGGTTCTTTATGTGAAAACTCTGTTCGATTTTTGTTTTGTTGAAAACTGTGATCATGATCGATTTTACGAACACCTCCCATAGTACATTTTAACGACTAATCCAATATACTTCAGCGTTTCCATTTTATTCATCAAAATAGTCCATTGGTCACAATTACTCAGGGCGTTATTCCGGAATTGCATTGTCCGTGAGCTCCTTCCTGGTCCCTGAACTGCGCATTCAGATCAAAAACGTTTAACCATTATCCATGGTGACACCACCAGCATACAGACGATTCAGTGTTTGAGATCCACACGCTAAGCTCAGCGGTCAGGTGCTGATGAAGACCTTTCAAGCTGATCTACGAACGACGTAAGCATTCTGGAGGATGTCCTACAGAAGTTCATGATTCAATCGATACATCTGAGCATCCGGGGAAGAGTTCGGGTTTTCTGTGGGTCTCCACCCAGTGCCACCAAGAAAATTCGTTAGAGTTTCCATTCTCTCATCTGTTTTCAAATATAGTGCTGAAGACAGTTTTTTCACTCAGAGGAAAGTGACTTGTTACCGATTGAAAACGTGTTGGATCAAAAAAGTGGACGACACTTTACGTCATAGCACCCGTTCACGTACGTAACACGTAGTTTTCCTGAATCCCAACGTCAAGGCGATGACGAGAAATGCCTGGTCAATCGACCGCCGCCTCTGACTTGTGCTCTCCATCGACCGAAAATTTCTCTGCCTACACACACACACAGGTCCACACGGATTCCCAAGATGTACTGTTATTCGACCAAGGAGTTTAACGTTCATTCATTACACCACATTGGCTCAGAGTGTCATGCATTTACACATGCACTGAACCAGACGCACATGCACACCGTCTACCTTATGACCGCTGAACCGAACGGACACACAAAGTTAACGTTTTCCCTAAGGACATAGATCCGTGCGAGGGCGCACACATTCAATCAGCTCCAAACATGTTCCGGATCAGACCACTCAACGCGGACCGCTCCGTATTCTGACACGAGTCTCATTGACCGTTTTCGTTGAACGTTTGGAAATTTTCAGTCCGTTTACTTTTGTTTGCTAATGTTCATGAATTATAGAACCACCCACGTCTATTGACAGTCCGTCTACTAGGTGAGCGGGACACGAACTAGCTCAAAAGAAAAAAAACTTAGCAAGGCTAAGAAGCAGCTAGAATCATAACAACGACATGGGAGGCAATCGAGAGGGCTTTATCACTACCGGTCGAGTTTTTTTCCTACAGTTCAGGTAAAATAAAAGCTTTCCTGTCTAGTTTGAATTACCACTTGTTAATGCCGAGAGTGTCTTTATTTCAAACTTGCACAGAGTGCATATGAGAATGGGTTTGGTGGACACCTAACATTATTCTGGCTGAAGACATGATGAAAAGCGAATTCCATCTTCCATTTACTGACTGCAAAATAGTGCCAATTTAGAGTCTCAGAGACAGTCAGGAAAAGCGAACTCTGAGGTATGTGTGTAGTTTTTGGTTTTCGCAAAGTAAGGATCTGGAGAGATAATAGTACAGGTTCACAAAGGACACCTGTTTCGAATCATATTCGTGTACTAGATATAAATGTCGATTTAATGGTTTGCCGCTCAACCAGAGATGTTCAAAAACTGATTTTGGCATTCAGAAATGCTTAGGCAACGCAGAGGTTCATATTAGAGTTGCGATTCCGGATATCAAATCATACGGAATGGTGGAAGACAAAAACAAACGTAGGTATTGTAGCTTCGCTTGATCGGGATTAGTTAGGCAAGCTCCGTGAACTATTTCTCGGTTTGATGAGAAGCAAAATTTAGCGACTCGTAAAGCTGAAATGGCCAGAGATATTTGCACTCTATGTAGACCCTTACAGTAAGATACGATGATTGGACTTGGAGACAATATTTCGCAGATCCATGGGGACCAAGTGGAAGTTGTTCTTTACTGAACCTATTGATGATGATATTAACGTATATGGAATATATTCACAGAATGTATTAACAACACGAGGAGTTTGGATCTTAGATAATGAAAAATTCACTTGCATTTTTCGCATACAGAAGTCCGACGCCGCGGACCAGAAACGAACCGGAGACCTTCCACTTGCCAGGTAAGCTATTGTGGTCGGTCGTGGAAAGCGCAAGTGAATATCCAGTTAAGAGCAAACCACTATTACAGTGATACACAGAAACTATTCTCGTTTTAATCACTAGACTAGCGTATCATAAGACACTTATATGATAATACTTTCTTTACTAGCGGAAAATCTCAGTAGTTTCTCCTTCCACCCACCGTAGTTTCAACATCGTCCACGTATTGCGCACGCATTTGTTTGATCTGTTCCTCTTGTTCCCGTGCAATACACTTCAGATTTTCATCCTGTTGTCGTTTCCACTCACGACGTTCAAATTCACGTGCCTGACTAATTTCGCTTATTTGTTGTCGTCTAGTCTCGATTTCTTTGGCAAGCAAGCCTTTAGCTTTGCTCAGCTCGACCTCCAGCTGATTGATTTGTTTTCGTGCCAACTCGACTCTGTTGCGCCATGTACTGATCTGATTTGAGTGCTCATTTCGAATCTGCAAACGAGGGGGAATCAAGATGCTGATAGTCAAAATGAATAATGCTTAAGAAACCGTAAACCACAACGTATCCCACTTCGTTGTTTGATTTCGGTGATTCTATCAATTGATAAAAGATGGATGTTTCAGGAGAGCCTGGTATTTTTTCATATAGTTATAAACATAAAGAACAAAACTGCACACAGAAACTGTTTGTCGTTGCTGCTTTTATTCGCAACGTACAATAAAAGAATATCAGATGTGGTGACCTCTGTAGTTGATTCTCAATCAAACCGAATGAAGTGGAAATAAAAATGAGAGATTTTGAACAAAAGCGCGTGATGACCAAAGTAATGGTGTGAACGGAAAGTCATCATTTGTTTTGATGTGCCACCAGGTCAAATGATTGCTCTTACCATTGAGATGTGTCTTGCCGAACAAATCTTACAAACTCCATACAGGCAGGTGTAATTGGGAAGATCCGTATACCTTTGAGACACCACGGATGGACCGTTCCAACCATGTGTACAGCTAACATAAATCACTGAGAACATTGCAAGTCGATGACGTCTATCGGATAATGTGCCTGGTGCCTATCCCAACACAGTCTGTTGAAACGTAATGGTTGGCTTAACAACTTACCTCGTGCAACTGTTAATTAGCACAAAATCTCAAGGTCACAAATGCCAGGGTCCTTTTAGATACCATCCACACTCAGAAGAAATTAGTGTTCAAATAACCATAACCTTCGCATCTTGCAACCGTAGCGACTGGATTTTCACACCACAAGTAGAAACCCTCCAGACGGGCACAGAGTACATTCTGTTTCTGAGAGATAACCTACAGAACTTTTATTTTTAAAAGGTGTAATTCAACAGTTCGGGGTTTTTACCGGGGAAGATAAATATTCTGTTCTCTTGGTTCAGTTTTGATGTGACTTACTGCATATAGTTTGAAGGTGATTGAATTATGGAAAGTGAGCCCCATTGTTGTTATACCCTATCCGGTGAGACTGTTCGTCGCTACGCGCTCAGTGTGGCCATCAAAGGTGGTGGTGACCTGCGCATGTCAACATACTTTCAAACCAGTGCCATATTTATTCGTCATCGTTGATCGAGGTGGGGTACTTTCCATAGTTTACTCGCTATAAATATCAGGCAATGCACTTCATTGTCTTTCTCATCCTATATGATCCTTTGATTCTAACAGCAATTAATCGTTAGTCGTAAGGGTTTCCCGCCTAATCAAAACATTATATCATTCAGTTATCATGAAATCCACTGAAGGATCATCTTATTTCGTTTCGGAATCAGTTGCTTGGTAAGATAGTGACATTGAATGCACTCACCTTTGTGTACACTCATTCAAGGTTTTCGGAAAAGGGAGGTTACTAGCTTGTGGGTTTTATTGAATGCACTATTTCAATTGATCGCAAAGAATTAAAAAAGAATTCTGCATAATTAAAAGTATCGTGCAGAAGCGCAGTGTCTAAGTTACCAAGTTCCACTTATTACTGACTAAAGCCCCGAGTGACTCACAGCTTCCATTTCAAGTTTGTGCTGTCTGTAAATGTGTTCTTCTTTTTCATGGAACAGAGCTTCTAGACGAATGCCTTCTTCGTTTTTAGCATTCTCGATGGTTTTATCTAGAGATTTCTGTTGCCAGAAGGCCATTTCTTTGGCAACAACTTCTCCCACTCGAAGAGCCACACACGTGCACTGGAATTCATCTGTTTGAGTTCCGGAACAGGTCAGAGGAATATTGAATTTGCTCTCCAGTTGTTTCACCATCTGGTTTAGTCGAGACTGTCCAGCGTTGAGCTCAGCTTCTTTTTCTGACATTGCAGTTTGTATTCGTGACAATTCTTCTTTTGCTTGAGTCATTCGAAGTTGAAAATTGTCCTGATGAGCAGGAACGCATTGAACAGACAAGTGAATACACAAAATTCATTTGGCACAGTAATTCGATTGAATCTTGTTCGCGGGGTTTCTAGAAAACCATAAAGTATAGCGAAAGTTATTTGAAGTCTATCCTTTTATTTATTATAATCCATCATGCATTGTGGGTGTTCATACCATTTGAAACCATGGAAGCACTGTACAGCTGTTTCATCCTTGTTAGGAATCGTTATCTGCAGTGCACATCCACCGAGCCCCAACTGGGACTCGAACCCGGAGTGAACGGCTGTGAGTCGAACACCTAAAACACCAAGCATTTCGGGCACATTTGGTCAGAATAGTGAACTCAACGATGAATGAATTTAAATCAGAAATCTGAGATGAGTGACAAAGTTGTAGGGGTCAAATGTTATACCTCTGAGAGTGCTTCCTCCTTAAACAAGCTATTTCTGGCGCTAGTTTTGTGTGGCCTTGCCTAGGTGTTCCTCGATTTAGGATACAGTATTACTTGTATGAGTGGCATGTTAGATTTTTATAATATGACTCACCATGCAGCGTCAATACCAGTGTTTAGGTGTTCGACTCAGTCGTTTATCCCGGGTTCAGGCCCTAGTGATTCTTAACAAGAATGAAACAGCTGTACAGTTTGTCCGAAAATTCGGGATCACCTTAATTTGGTTGAAATCCTGACATGCGGTCCACTTCCACTTCCTACGACTGACACTGCTATCAGTAGCCATATATATATATATATATATATATATATATATATATATATATATATATATATATATATAATAGACACTATTGTTTGGCGAGAGTGTCAGTAGTATAAGCTGAAACTCGACCGTATGCCGGGATTCCGACCGAATTGAGGTTATCCGGATTATTTTGGACAGACTGTACGGTGCTTCCATGATTTCCAATGGTTTGTCTATTCACATTGCATGATGAATGATATCATCTGAAACTCTAATCTCCTACTACCTATACGTATATATTTACCATGCTCTGTAGGTTGTTCAACGGAATGCCTCCGTTGTACTTGGGCCCCTGCAGGGAAGCCGTCCATCATAGGAGTCGCTCGCTCTGCAGGAAATGCTCTGCTGGCATTCAAAGCTAGTGTCGGAATCGCACTAAATTATGAAGTGTTTAAGTTCCATAAACCGCTGCGAGCCAACCCGACTAACCTTGGGGTTAGAGTGTTCGGCTCACAATCGTTCATCCCGGGAGATTCCTTCAATCACTGGACAACACGAATTATGTCCAAGTTTGACACAAGCGCTGATGATCGTGCACACAACAATTGCAGCCGCATTGCATTCTGCCATAATTATCCAACGTGGTTATCATTACCCATTTAGCGGCTTGTGTGAAATTATTGCCAGAAAGTTTGTAATTAATTAAAATATGCAAATGTTGGTTTCATCACAGTATGACGGGTATTGGACAAATACAAAAAATAGGTTCAACTCGTAGCGAGATTGGTGATGTCGACCTCAATAACTAAACACATACCACTTACTGAAAGCTACACCAGCCTTCATAGGGCGAGCGCCGTTAAGTGTACAGTCCATAAGATAGATGAAAGATATTGTAAGTCGCACCAATGCACTTGAACTTTTTGGAGGGTCGGACTTCCACGAGGTCCATACAACCAGTGATCATAGGCAGGGAGATGTGACTACGTATCGTGACAAGTGAGGCTTTTGTATTTATACAATTTAATCATCCTGCTTCTTTCATTATTTTTACCTCTCTTTCCACTTTGCCATACTAAGGACACCTTTTTTATTTGGGTTGCTGCTGAAAAGTAACCAGAATAGCCGCAATCCGTGAACCGTTATTGGTTACTCCAAGTGAACTAGCTTCATTAAAGTCCGTAACATTCAGGAGACTAAAGTGGATACACAATATTATCCAAAAAACCGACCAGCGATAAATGCTGTGCTAATGAATGGCATACCGCTGATCAAGTACTACATGAGTTGTTATTCGACTCGAGCGTTCTACGCGAGGCGCTGCTAAATTGACATATGAATTAGTGCATGTTGGTTTATATGCCACTAACGGTTCACTTGATTTACGTAGTTAGCTTTATCCGACAACTTTGTAGTTAAAATAGCACTTCTGAAGATATAAACTGCAAATTTATATGTCATTCGCGGTCTTCTAAAGCGAACAATGCAACGTAATTCTGCTCGCGAGAAGTCAAAATGTCACTACCGCTACCATTGTCATTGGTGATATTAGAAATTCGAAGCTCCGGGAGTGTACCCAGCTCCGAAGGACGTTCACGCTGCATGATGGATTCTATTTTATCAAAATCTAACCTGCTTCTCATAATATTTCATGAAATTTCATACAAAGGTTAATCTGACTCTGAGGTCATAAAATAAACGACACAGATATACTTTTGTAGACAGTAAACTGACTGAAATAAATCTGTGACAAAAATTAAACCTACCTCATCGGATCCAAGAATTCATCGCTAAAATCTTTCTGCGATTTTACTGACATATAAGAATAATATATCACAGTTTATTCGTGGTTTGTGTTTATGTATATTTAAAAATAAAACTAGCATGCCGTAGTCTTCCTTTTCTCTTTATGTATAGGACAGCTACTCGATTTTACTAGCCCCAAAAATCAGCACCTCAGACCGAAGCCTGTCACCAAACATTACAAAAACTGTGAACTCTACTAACAGTTACCACTTTTGTCTGAGATGTAGATCAACATGAGTTCCAAGATGTGAGTAATTCGATGACCTATAAATTGGATCTTTTGGATAGTTCTTTACGAATACTTGTAAAACTGTCAGTCTTGTGAATAATTGAGGATACCACCAATCTTGAGATCACATCAAGTCGAAAAGTCCTGATCTATCTGGGTAAAGGTTATCATCTAGAAAAATGAAAGGGACCAAGTGAAAAAAGAGGTTTGTAAATGCGGTCAACAAACTTTTGCAGTATGGGTTTGCTTGATCATACCTTGGCAAGTTGTTGACGCTCCTGTGCATCAGCAAGTCTTTGTTGTAACATATCAATCTTCGTTTGACAATCTTTAATTGCGTACTCTCTTCCTTGATCGTAAGCGGCGGAGAGTTCACTGAAGACCAACTTAGCCTTTTGTTTTTCAGCGTCTTCCTGCGAGTTTTTGAGCTGCATTATCAAGATTCAAAATATTTTACATAGAAAAATAAATTAGGCATCTTTTAATGTAGAAACCACGAATGCCTCGAAGTTGAGAAAACTCGCTTGATGTACTCATTAACGGTTGGGGAATTTTATGGTAGGAAATGAAGTTATCAAAATCGCATACATTTGACTATGAGATATCGGGTGTCACACTCAAAGAAGCAACAGCACATGGACTCCAATCGTAACCCTGGCATAGGACAGCATTCGAGGGTGGCTCTAATTTAACGTCTGTCTTATTTTGACATCGGTCGTTCAGCCTACGTAAATTGATTTAGCTTCCCGAAATTTGAATCTTTAGTCGCACTAAACACGAATGAGCACATTTTTCGAGCGCATTGACCGGTTGTGGCCTGTAATTCCAGATAGCAGCTGAGTTTCACGGAAAGACGTAGAACCAGGCAAGTAATCGATGAGAACAAGGTAGATTTCCTAATCGAGGTTCTCATTTTAAACTGTCACTCCTACAAATCATAAGCCCATATAATGTGACATGCTATTCTTCCCGAAACAATGGTTTACGCAACGTATCCCTTGGCAGCTGTACAATGCTTCTATAGTTTTCAATGGTGAGTTGAGCATTCAAGCTGCATGATGAATCATATTATAAAAATTTAATCTCCTACTACTCAACTGATATATATATTGGTTTATCTCGAAGAAAGGGTCCAGCAGTTCAGTTCAGTTCCAACTAATAACCTCGCCTTTCTGTCATGCTAGTGAGCGAATTTTATATCATCCCAGCTTTGGTCACGTTGTTCTTGATTAGCTGAAAGGCATTATTCATGCGGTACCCAGCGGGCTTGGTTATCTTCAAAACGGTCGTGATCAGTAGTCAATGGATGTTCACAGCAAGAGTTAAATATATGTGAAATTCAACAACAGGTTGACGACAATAGGAATCCGATTTCGTTGTGATTCAGATCACGATCTGCATCACCTTTCGGTGTATCGAAAGTACGTTGGCAATCGACTTTCAACAGGAAAATAATCAGACATGGTTAATTCCCCCAAATGTGTGGATATGACTTTACGGTTTATTCTAAGTTTTTTTTATTTACATGCCCTGGTATGGGCCCAATGGAGGGGGTATACCTCATAGTCAGAAAGACCCAGCGCATTATTAGGGATAACCGGCAACCAAACCCTGAGACTTAGAGTGGATAACCACATAAGGTCCCAGCAGGTCAGGAGTGGTAACGCTCCGGATGACAGTAGTTTACTGTCTACCACCGAAGTGGCCGGTGATGGTGAAGATTCGAACGTCAGGTCTCGGAGGTGGTAATCAAACGCTCTAAACCACTCGACCACCACCAAGATCATCTAATGAGCAATGGCGTGTTGTACGTATAGTATTTCTGTCCAACTTATTTGTTGTTGCGTTGCATTAGTAACGTACGGTCTCGAACTGGATGGTCCATAATGCATTATGAGTCCCCTTCTCCATGCTTCGTACTTTTAAACAGATTATGCTCGCTTAATACTCATAGTTTATGTGGCGCAGAGCAATTTGCAGATTTCAATACTGAACAAGTGGTCTACGCTCGTCTTTCCGAGCACACGTGTGGTCGGCGGTTATGGCTGGATGTGCTGCAGTTTGCATAGTTCTCATTTACGGCTGTAACGGATTATCAGTGAATACCAACACCAGTTTTGGCTCCATGGCACAGTATGAGATTCTTCACTGGGGTAGTTTATCGGTAGGAATCTGAATTCAGTACGAGTAGTGATTTCAGACATTTTGCGTTTAAAACGATTACTGACCTCGTCCCGGAGACACTGGATGGTTTCTTCCAGGACTTGAAGGGATTTCTCGTGCTCCTTTGTCAATCGGTCCATTTTTAAATCGTGCTCACATTTTAATTCGGCAATTTCTTTCATATGTTTTGCTGTAACTTCCGCATTCTGAGAATCAATCTGTGCTTGGAAACTGAGGGGCAGAATAGGAGAATCAGAGCCTTTTATTTGTGCAACATAATTCATGTGTAGAAGGATTACCCCGAGAAATTCATTCTCAACTGACGGCGATTCAAAAGAAATCCCATTGAATTCATAAAGTCATGCAATTTAAGGTGTTTGCTCCGCTGGCTTCGATTTGGTGCTACACTTATCAATGTATCTTGCGGTTGACAATCCTCATCAATTGAAAACTTACCGAAACCACCAAATAAAGCCAAGGTTGGTACTGGTCTCTTTCCACTCCAGGCCGGGTTTGACGGCTGTGCTGCTCCTTTCAGGATAATGTCCAAAACTTTCAAATGAACCTCGGATAAAACAGATTGGGCAGGCATAACAAAATACGTTCGAAACAAAACAAGCAGTGTGAAGTGCTCGTTTTGGTTAGAGAACGACTATCCACACCACACAAATGGCGGCATACCTCATCTACCGTTTGCCGCGAACAAGTAATGCGACGAAAACGATAACGGTCAAATGCGGACAGCTTCTGAGCGTCCTCATTAATTAGTAAATAAAATCGAAATACCAAATTAAAATTATTTGAATATAGCAATCGATTGTTGCCTACAGCATCTCTAGAACTATCATTGCAGATATTCACCACAGATCGTGTCCAAAAACAGCAACCATTCGGGAGGCAAAGCAGAAAACCTGCGGAATAACGTTTCGGTATATACTTGGGGTATTACAAACAAAAAAGTAGCTTAGGAAATATCTGAAGATTGTGACGGGAAAAGGACTTGTCATGGTTCTGCTTCTGCTATCCTTGTTCTATAAAACTGCACTTTGTGCGCTTTCAATGCATGTAACAGAAAAATCTTGTGTGCGTGTTTTGATTACCATTCTTTGCAAGTAAAAAGTAACTGGTGTTGGTTTTTTCGTCAGTTTGGGTAATAGGATCTCAAAAACTTCATCGTAGACTAGTGTGACGTCAGCGATGCTTCGGATTATACTCGATAACGCACGTTGTTAGCAACAGACGCGACCATGAAAAATGGTATGATAGAAGTTGAAGTAATAAGGCTCATAATGCCGTTGACTTCACGTCGGAAGTGCACAGGAAAACTTTCCACTTCTTAGATGTATTTCTCGTGGGAGGCGGTGATGGCAAACTGCTCCGTGGCGTATGTCGCAAACCAACGTGGACGGGCCAGTACACCAACTTCGCCAGCTTCGTGCCCCTTGAGCGTAAACGAATCCTAATTCGCTCCCTCGTAGCCCGTTTGAGAGCGATTTTCTCGGGTAAGACGGCCAGCAAAGAACACTTCTGGATAAGGGATATCCCGAACGTTTCATTCAGAAGAACACAGCAGAAAGTCCAACGAGACAGGCGTTGGTGACCGTTAAGAAGAAAGAATTAAACATTCAACTCCCCTTAAAGTAGATGCCCAAAGCGAATTACTAATAAGACGCTTAGAAGAAGCAAGCGCTCGTATCTCTCCTGCTCCCATGCTACACGCCCGCTTCAGCAATCGATCAGTGGTCTCAACGAACCTAAAAGATACGATACCTGTCCTTACCTTCATGCTAATTTATTCGTGTTCGGCAAGCTATATAGGTAGAATATCACGGCAACTATCGAAGAGCACAAACCAGCTTGAATAACCACGGGAAACAGAAAATTCATTACCAGTGCAATTGCGGCGCATCTTGCGGACACTGGACATTATGTAAACGACGAAGCTTTCAAAGTAGTCTGCAGAGTCCTTCGAAAGTCGCTCGAAAACAACATCTACCAACGGCAGAGGCTGTACCGATCAGATAACTCAATCCATCTCTTTGTTCTCAAAGACGTTACGGTAAATCACTCGAACTGCCCTGGCCGCGATTCGATACCGACCCTGGAACTCAGTGTGACCCAACCGTTGACCGTTTGATCGAAACCGGAAATGGATAATCCCCGAAACCCATGTTCATTGTTCACTGGTTCTGTTGCCAGCCATGGAACAACAGCATTCCTCCTATCGCCCTTTTGGAAGTACGCAACAATAATCATGATAACAACTCAATCACATTTTAGCACAAACATTGTTCATAGTTTGTGTTTGTAACCCGTAAATTTAACTGTAATAGCCAGGAGGACGATGTCACCGGAAACGAGCTTGTTCACTATTCGCATTTTCTATATACAATTAAATGGGATCATTAAGTGAATTACGGAATCGCAAAGAAACACTGGGGCAATCTTAAAAACTTAGGTGAAACACCAAACCGAATAAAAGCTGAAGCACTTTTGGTTTTGACAAAGATAAGGAAAAATCGTGATAATCGCCATCGAACTCACTTTAGCTCCTTGTTCTTTAGCGTTTCTGTTAAATCATCGATTGAAGACTGAAGATTTAGTTGACGTTCGCAAGCTTTGTCCAATTGTGACTGATGATCTTTCAATTTGGTTTGAAGTTCTGCGGATCGCAGCCTCTAGGATCAGTTGACAGAATGATTATTAAGGAAGATCCTTTGGTTTGCACCTTGTTTGCTTTGAAGTTCTAGTTGTTGGTGTACATATATATATTATACAGGTATGAAATAAACTATAGAATCGGACTAAAATCTAATCGTCTAATGGTGGTATATTTGAGGAAGAGTCTAAAACCAACGATAAATGCGATTGGGTTAGTCACATTTGCAGGATTCATGAGGTGACTTGAATTTTCAAAGTCTTCGTATAAGTTATAGGATTAGGCGACACTTCATAAGCAAAAAGCATATTAGTTTTATCAGGAAGGATGATATATGCTTCGATGAAGCTAATTGTCATACAACTTGGCTTCTACGACTCAGCGTCTATTTACTTTGTGAGTTTTAAGCTGTCCCACCTCATGATTTCTGCGTTCTATCATATCTTTAACTTTATAGGCGGGCCTTATTCATTACCAGTTTGGTGATAAACAACCAATCAGAATAATCGACCAAGACCGGTGTCCAAGTTAAACTATCCGCGCCTGCCCCGAGAACCAAGTGGGTTTGTAGTTGAGTATACGCATTTCACTTTATTCATGTATCAGCCTGAAATAAAGCAGTCAAATGTTCTGCATCTTGGCATCTTGATCACCGTGCCTGTTAGACTCATTGTGTTGCCCGCGCCCGGTAAACCGACGTCACTCTTTGAAACAAGTGCCGAATACAAACGGTTTACGGCACTGTTGATGCCCAAAAATGAACTTAATAGGTTTTCCGTGCTATTTTGAAGTAAGTGCTTGGAGAAGAAAATCAAGGCTGTCAGTTCGCAAAATGGTACCAGACTTGGAGTTCTGAGTTAGCGAGTATCGTCGGGCAGAATATGTTACACTGTTGGGTTGATGCCCGTAGGACGCGCCTACCGGGTGATTGGAGACATTAAAGCACAGGACCAAGTGCCAAAATCGCTAATTTACTTGAAATTGAACACACTTTTCAACATGATTTTCCTTCATATTTCCCATAGCTGTTTATTTCTTATTTGCGCCCCAGTTTTTCCAACTCGCATTTGGTCGTACAGCGAAACAACAATCAAAACCAGAGTATAAAATGCTAGATTGAAAGTTCGTCAATCTAAACTAAAACCTTTTTTTCAAAATAATCGGAGATGGTCACTCACTAAAAAGTGTAACACCAACAGTCCAGAATTATAGCTGAGACTTATGCAAAATCTCGAATTTACTTGTTGGCACTATATACAGTCTAACGCATCTGCGTTAGCTTGCATCATAAAATATTAACCTACAGTGAATTTAAGAACCCAAAACATTATCAAGGGCTGCACGGAACTAACAAAAATCATCTTGTGAGTCTATTCATGAAATGAAAATTATAGGG
Source organism: Fasciola hepatica (assembly GCA_948099385.1). Taxonomy (NCBI): domain Eukaryota; kingdom Metazoa; phylum Platyhelminthes; class Trematoda; order Plagiorchiida; family Fasciolidae; genus Fasciola; species Fasciola hepatica. The sequence continues at coordinate 10,728,036 of CANUEZ040000111.1, read as the reverse complement.
CCTGAGAACAGAATGACTTACTTCTTGCTGAACGCAGAGTTCAAGCTCCTCTGTTCGTTTCTGTTCAACTTTGAGTTGCTCCAGATCAATTTTGTGAGCCTTCTTTAGTTCCTCAATCTTTTCTTGGTGTTCACGAACTAGCTCCTCTTTTTGCTGGGCTGATTGCTCGAATAAGCTATCCAATTGTTTTGTCATGATCATCTGAAGCTGATTAGACTAGAAAGTTGAAAAAAGTTACAGACGTAATCAGCCCGATCTAAGGATTGGTATTGTCACCAGTCGGTCTTTTGATAGGCCTCTAAAGTTCTAATTAGGCGTGGTATGCTTCTCCTCACATTGTACAACGAAAAAACGGTATCAACCACAGTACAATGGTTTTTAATGCACAAAAACTTTCATCATTGATGCGTGCTGGAAACCATAGAAGTTAATTACGTTACTAGTTCTTATCCAGACAGTGCAGCTGCTGAGTTTCTACTGTGTCACGTTGATCCTCACATGCAAGTTCGAGGGGCTTCCATTGAGGTGTACCAGTTAGTCTTTGATGATGTACTTTATATTAACTCTACGTAGTACAGTTGTATGCGCAACGGATCTTAGTGGTGTCTTACAAAAGTGGATTGAAAAAAATCATCCAGAAGCAGGCGCTGAAGCCCCTAGCATAGGGTTGAGGGAAACAATAAGCATGGTAGTATGGAGTGGAAAATACAATTTGACTATGAAGTACTTTATTAATTTCCCCCAAGAATTGACTCCCTAGCCAGGATAGCCTGGTAAGGTGTTTGACCTACAGTCATTCAACCCGCGTCGGAAGCCGAGTGTGGGCTCCGTGGATATGTTCTGTTGACGAGTCCCAACATAGATGAAATGGCTTTGTTACTGCATATCTGTGCAGCGATGGTTGTTTACAACAAGGTCAAATTGCTGTTTGATGCACCGAGGCTTTTAGATGATACACGGACTGTTGACACCTGATGGGGAATGACAATATCCTAAATAAATCCTTTATCATTCGTAGGAGATTCGGTATACATAAATAATTCATCATCCAGTATTAACACACAGGTCACCATGAAAAACCACAGTAAGATAACGAAATTATCTCATCTTTGTTAGGAATCATCAACAGAACATATCCATGGACCCCGCACTCAGCTTCCGACGCGGGTTGAACGATTGTAGGTCATTCACCTTACCAGGCTATCCTGGCCAGCTCTCAATACCTTGCATAACATCAGTCGATATTGCTTTGATGAACCATGTTAAATTTTTATTATATCTATTGCGTGCAAATTAAGTCTCATGCTACTTATAGGGTCCGAGTAACCAGCCTCTGTAGGTTGTTTGTAATGGAATGCTTTCGCTTCAGTTAGGACCCTGTGAAAAGTTCGCCCATTGGTCTGCGGCCAACTGGTTTTTACCATTTAGAAGCCAGTGATAGACGGCGCCATATCATAAAGTTTAGCTGTACATTGCTTCCATGACTTATTGGTGATTCAAGCTTTGTGACTTCATGATGTATAATATGACTCATCATGCAGCTTGAACGCTCAACTGACCATTGAAAACGGAAGGGTGCTATATCATGTAGTGTACATGTTCAACAAACCGTTGAGAGCCAGCCCGGATAGCCTTGTGGTTAAGGTGTTCGATTCACAGTCGTTCACCCCGGGTTCGAGTCCCCGTGGGGGCTCGGTGGATGTGCACTGCTGATGATTCCCAACAAGGATGAAACAGCTGTACAGTGCTTCCATGGTTTTTAATGGTGAGTTGAGCGTTCAAGCTGCATGATAAATCATATTATACACATCTAATCTCCTACTACTCAATTGCAAATAGTAACCAAGCTCTGTAGGTTGTTCATAACGGAATGCCTTCGTTGTACTTAGGCCCTTACAGAGAAGTCATCCACCATGGGAGTCGATCGCTGTGTGGGAAGCGGGTTGTTACCCTTCAAAGCCAGTGACGGAGGGGTGCTATATTATGTAGTGTAGATGTTCAACAAACCGTTGAGAGCCAGCCCGGATAGTCTTGTTCGATTCACGATCGTTCACTCCGGGTTTAAGTCCCCGTGGGGGCTCGGTGGATGTGCACTGCTGATGATTCCCAACAAGGATGAAACAGCTGTACAGTGCTTCCACAGTTTTCAATGGTCAGTGGAGCATTCAAGCTGCACGATGAATCATATTATACATATCTAATCTCCTACTACTCAACTGCGACTCCATAATGTATTTTATCATACATTGCTAAGATCTGTCGTTACTAAACTAAATGCTAAAACATTTAAGGAAATCCGCAATGCGCGGTAGTAGAACCTGCGCAAAATAACTCGTTGTGAATCCTTATAAGGCTAACTTTTTTAAGTTTAAATTGGTTATTGATATGGTTATTTGTGACACTTTCTTCGTGGAAAATGGACCTGTTTTTCAATCACAGAACTCAGATTGGTGTTGCTTTGTCATTTCAATTCAGAGTTTCGTCATTAAGTGAAGCTTTTTCAAGGATTTGAACTAAATTAACATCAAAAGGACACCTGATTTGGCTCACTGACAGCAGAATTAAAAAATGTTTTAAATCACCACCGTTGAAGTCATTAGTGTCAGGATATTTGTTAGGAATAAATGTTAGATCTTGATTCATGAAAGATAATGTTCTACCTATACCTCGGGTGGGATGCCGCATAAAGTAAATTTTATTTTGGGATTAGGATTAGCCTATTCTGAGGGCCATGCAGTGTACCGCGAGAAGTTGTGTGTATAAACGTACACATAAAAAGAAAGCATTATTTGATAAACATTTGGATTACCAAAGAATATATGGGTTACCGAGACACTGAAAATCAAACTCTACGAAAGCTATACCTGATCTTCTGACTGACGTCGGACGTTGTCTGCGTTGGCGACTGCTATTGCTAATTGTTCCTCCAATTTGTCGACGGCTGTCTTCAGTTCTGCGTGCTTCCTTTCCGCATCGCGCTGAACAGTTGCCAACTCAGCGTTTTTCCGGGACATCAGTTTTGCAATCTCAATTTCGCTCTCTCGGCGAATCTCAAGCAAGTGATCGTAAAAATTAGTCTCTGATATTTGGGCTCGGGAAATTGCAGGCTGGAATTACGGATAGGAAGACGGGATGCAGATATAGAGTTCGCTCAGTTTGTGTTCAGATAGCTCTTGCTACAAGTTATATCGCAAATCGATAGCTATTTTTAAACCATTTTCAATGCAACCTTCACAGCACGTTTTCTAGAGACTACCTTAAATTCGAGAAAAATGGAGGTTTAAACATGGAAATTAATAATACTGTCACAAATCTCGATTAGTTAAACATTTCTATTTAACAGAAAATTACTTCACTTCTTTGAAAATCCGGTAGAATACTGAACTTGTTTAGTGATCAAAATAGCCAATACTTCTTGACACTGACCCATAAAAACAAGTGGACAATGAAATCTACTAGTTGAAAACCGAAAACACTAGGAATATACAGCTTCAGAGACGATGAAAACAAAATCAGTATTTATCCAAATATACTGTCCTCATTGATAGGCTTAGCTGTTTCTGGAAAAGAAACTCTCGGAGAACAAAAGTAGCCTACTTAACTAGCGGGTAGATAAAGCAACATACTACTGATACTTTCTCCTGAATGAACAGATTTCCGAAAGTCATAGAACCAGAGACTAAGCCTGCTATGTGTAAATAAGGAATCTGGAAGATGTTAAGGGCTGACAGATTGGTTACCTCAGTACACACTTGATCAGATGTTAAAAGTCGTTGACCTCGGCGGAATTTGAACGCACGCATAGCTGTCACCCTCCTAGGCTTGGTAGGGCACTCACGGCGCTAAAGCGAGGGTGGCAGACATACGTGGGTTCGAATTTCGCCAGAGTCAACGACTTTCAATGCTTAGGTAATGTCAAACATTTGTCAAATCTGCCAAACACCAACACTTAGATTTTCCCCGGTACATTTGATTAGCCTTATTAGTTTACTTCATAACGAGACTGATATACATTCGGGAAGTTGATGATTAGCTCGTATGATCAGAATCACACTAAGCGTAACCTTTGGCAACACAATCGCCCGAAATAAAGGTATACATGCGCCTGACATGATATAAAAGCCCTGACGCAATACTCCAGTTGTAAAACTTATTCTGACACCTGTTTGACTCAACGCGTCGCGCACCTGGTAACCGCTAGCCCTTCTTCCGACACTTTGGCACAAACCAGCGTACGGTCTCTGTACTCAGGCCCGATGAGAATACACGCAGTTAGCAGTCTATGGTCTTTTTCTCGTTGACTTCCTTGACGAAAGCGATCGTAGAAGCTGAGGGGGTGTGCCCTCCCATAATTGGTGAGCCCGTTCCATTTGTCATTTCTAATTCATTCCACCCAAGTGACCTGGTCGCGTCTACGGTAGTTTTTCTCATGCGGTCATATACTCTGCCTATTATCAGTTAGGCATTTTTATCGGGTGTATGCATGTCCCTAGTGGACAGCTTCAGCTGCATGCACATTTTCCGAAGACACAACCATTCTTCGTTCTTTTTTTTGTGGTCAATATTGCTCCGGTCGGTTTTCGTCCGCATTTTTTTCAAGGTTTTACATATCAGACGTAGCCATCAACTGTTCAGAGCCCCAATCTAGTTGATTTCCACAGGGTACCTTTTGCATAATGAACGGAAAACGTAAGCCCGATTACGAAGCAGAATGCTATGCAGCACACGTGAAAATTCCGGATTTCATACCGAAAAACCCGGAGGCTTTTATAGCCGTTCTCCAGTCTCGTTTCAAGGCGGCTCGCATATCTAGTCAGCAACTGAAATATAATAAACTGCTCCAGGCAGTCTCAGCCAGTATGGTCACACAAATAGGAAATTTTGTTATGAACCCCCCCCCCCCCGGGACACAACCCATACGGTACACTTCGGGAAGCTCTCCTTAAGTGCGTGGCAGCATCAGAACAGAAAACACCCAGCACGTTATTCCTGAAATCCAAGTGGGAGATATGATGCTATCGCAGTTAATACGGAAAATGCGTTCACCAGCAGGTAGGACATCTATGGGAGACGCAGTCGTGCGTCAACTATGGATGCAACGGCCACCACTGTGTGCTCAAAGCATAATATTCGTTCTTATACGAGTCTCGAGCCTAGATAAGTGCGTAGAGGCTGCAGATGAAGTCCCCGAGCAGGTAAGCGCATTTGCTTCACAGTCCCGCGCGTTCACCAACGCCACCACTAATCCGCTACATGCTGTCGTTAATCCTACATCGGCAACCACCCTGCACAACGTAACCAGTAGCAACTCTGACATCCAGACCTTATGTCAGGAGGTTCGCCAACGGAGCCCAACCAGCCGTCATTTCACAAACTGTGCTGCTAAGCCAAATTTCCTATCCGGTAGGTGTTACTACTACCGCCTTTTCGGCCCTCAAGCTCGCAAATGCGAAAAACCTTGCAGTTTCCGCTCCAACCAGGTGAAGGCGACATGGCATACCCCTTTCCAGTCGTTTCATTTACGTGAAAGAAAAGACTCCCGATGTGGGTTTCCTAATCGACACGGGAACGCAAGTCAGCATAACACCAGCTTCCAAACGGTCCACTGTCACTCCTACAGCTCTGATACTGCAGGCCGCCAGCGGTACTCTAATCCCAAAATACGGCAGTTAGCTTCTCACTCTAGACTTTTGCTTGAGTGGTTCTTTCCCATGGGTTTCCGCCGTCGCCTAAATGCACTAGGCTATTCTAGGCTTAACTTTTTTGGGAAGTCACGGTTAGTAGTCATCCCGGTAAACGATGGATTGTAGATCGAGTTACATCAAATTTCGTAATCAGTTCCCTGACTCGAGTTCAATCACCAACAATCCTCATTCCAGTCCCCACATCCGAACCAGAATTTGACAGATTATTCAGTGAATGCCCTAATCCTGCCCGCCCAAACAACAGCCTGCCTCCAATCATCACTGACATGATCCACGACATCGTCACACAGGGACCCCCGGCCTACGTTCGGCCTCTCAGGTTAGCTCCAGACAAGCTCCGTGTAGCCCACACCGAGTTTCAACATGTCCAACCTGGGATTTATCCGGCTTTCTAACAGTCCGTAGGCATCACCCCTACACATGGTCACAAAGAAGTCACCTGATAGCTGGAGACCGTGCGAACATTATCGTTCACTCAACGGAGTGATGACACCCGACCGATGTCCTATTCAGCACATCACGGACCTCACAGCTGGTTTAGTTGGTAAAATAATTTTCAGACGAATAGACTTAGTGCGGGCGTATGACGAAATACAAGTAGTGGAGGCAGATATCCTTAAAACAGCCGTAACGACTCCTTCCGGTCTTTTCGAGTTTCTACGGATGCCGTTTTGACTTAGCAATGCTGCGCAAAATTTCCTTCCTTTCATCGATACGGTATGCAGTGATTTGGATTTTGCGATCGCTTATACCGACGAAATTCTGATTGCCAGCTCGTCTAAGGCAGGACATCCAGCTCATCTATGCACCCTCTGCGATCGCCCGTCTCAACACGAGGTCACGGTCAAAGCAGAAAAGTGTATGATATGCGCCGAATCCACCGAATGTCTAGGTTACATGGTTACTTCCACAGGAATTATACCATTATACGATAAGATGAAGGCTGCCCTAGACTACTCGGAACCCACATAATTCAAGCTACTACGATGTTTCGACGGTTTGGTTTTCTTTTATTGGTGTTTCGTTCCACAATGCGTTCAGTCAATACGACCGCTCACGGGCCTGTTAAAAGGCAAGAGAAGCAGCTGGTTTTCAGAAAAACCGCAAGAGATGCATTCGCTATGCTGAAGCAGGCTATCAGCAACATTGCCTCGTTGTCACACCTAAAATCAACGGCCTCAGTCGCTTTAGTCACCGATGCATCAGACAAAGCCGTAGGCGCGATAGTGCAACAATACCTAGCTGACACTTGGAAACTCGTTTCACTTTCTCCAAAATCTACAACCGGCTGAATCCAAGTATAACACTTCCGACCGAGAAATCCTTGTTATCTATCTAGGCATCGGTCACTTTAGACACATCTTAGAGGGACGCTAATTCACGGTCTACACTGACAATGTACCAATCGTTCACCCCTTGCATGCCACCACGCATAGATACTCTCCCAGAGAGTCTAGACATGTAGATTACATCACTCAGTTCACAAGTGATGCATGTCATATCTCAGGTGGTAATAGTCCTGTCGCGGACGTGCTATCTCGCATTCACAACCTGGGCCTCAACACTTCCGGCCCGATAAACCTCGAAGCTATTGCAACCGCACAAGCAGACGATCCCGAGGTTGAGCAACTTCCTAGCTCTTCACCGCTGCTGCTCCAACCGGTTCTTATTTTTTCATCCGAAGGCCAGATACTGTGCGATATGTCCAAAGGCCACCCAGGGCGGTCAGCTTTCAGGCGAAGAGTTTTCGAAACCTTACACGGGTTGTCCCATCCAGGTATAAAAGCCACCACTTAACTCATCGGCGACCTTTGTTTGGGAAGAGAAGTCAGAGTCACAAATCAGATTCATCACGGGAAATGGTTGTGTTGACCTTCGTTGGCACAACATGAACCGTGACGTCACTACATGACTCCGTACCTGTATTCAGTGCCAACGATCAAGACTGCACATGCATACAAAAAGCTCACTGTCCAAGTTCACAGCGGTCAACTCACGTTTCCAAGACGTGCATGTTGACTTAGTAGGGCCATTGCCTCTGTCAAAAGGTAACATATGTCTTCTTATTTGCTTAGGTCCTTTGAACAGGTGGCCTTTAGTCGTACCCTTGTACAACACAGCTAGCGAAACAGTAGCATTTGGTTTCCAGTCGTGGTTCCTACAGACTGCGGCTCACAATTCGAGGGAGTCTTCATTAGTCTTCTGCAACGTTTAGGCGCCAGTTACATCTGCCAGCAAACGGAATGGTAGAACGTGTCCATCGGTAACTAAAAGCAGACTTATAAGCCCACAGAAATTCAGAATGGCGGGAATCGCTACCGCTAGTACTCCTAGATTGCCGCAACGCGCTTAAGGCCCACCTACAAACCACATCAACCGAACCCACGCTGGGTTGCGAGCTTCGACTTCCTGGTGCAATAGTACCTCCAAAAATCATTGTCTTTTTAGCTACGCTGATTCCGCTGCCGGCTCAACGCACCAGATGCGTAAGGTATACCTTCCTGCGGCTCGTGAACGGAATACGACGGTTTATGTACACCCGTACCTCCAAGACGTACGTTTTTCTTAGGAAAGAGGCAGGCGCTCCCCTGCAACCTGCCTACTCCGACCTCCGCAAGGCCTCACACCGCTTAGGGAAAACATTGGTCGTCGATTACAACGGCGGGAAGGATACGTTTACCATGGACCGACTCAAACCAGCTCTCCTGGCCCAATCCATTCCGTCCGATTTCACCTCACCGAATTCCCCAGGACCAGCACCCCCGACACCGGCTTTCCATATGCCGACTATACCGACTCCGGTGACCCGATTGACCGACCGTCCCGGCGCAACCCTCACCACAAAGGTGCCTTCATTGACTTCCAGTCGCGGCCGAGTAATTAAGAAACCTGTTCGTTTTGCAGATACAGTGTTCTACAACTAAACAAAAACTTTTCTGGTTGGTTATTTTTCCCCATGGTTTTTCTCCTTCCTACGCAATTACTGAAGAAGGTTGCAGTTTTAGAGGAGGCTCGCACCACTTTTAATATATCCGTTCGCTGACGACACGGACCCGATCACTCTCCGGTGACCTGATGCCATCCACAGAATATACCACTGGAGATCCGGAAACTCTGCAGCCGCAGTCCAAATCCACGAACGGTTTCATAGTAACAAGGAGCTACAACATCAGTTTATTTCACTGGCGTTAGCACGTATGATATACTTATTCTCTCGCCAGACTATTAAGTCGAAGCCGTTCTTGCTGGCGGTCTTTTAGGAGGGGGCTTCCATGGTGATCAGCCGATCACACCCCATCTACCACCTGTTTGACTGAACGTGTCGCGCACCTGGTAACGGCTAGCCCTTCTTCCGACACCTCCTTGGCACAAGCTAGCGTGCGGTCTCTGTACTCAGGCCCAGTGAGAATACACGCAGTTAGCAGTCTATGGTCTTTTCTTGTTGACGAAAGCGATCGTAGAAGCTGAGGGGATTTGCCCTCCTATAGCTACTCGTGGTAATGTGAAATCTGTTCACAAATTATCCCATTTACATCTCATAAGTTCTTAGGCAGTTTGGATGTGTAGCTTTCTATATCGCTTGGCGGAAGCAGAGAACTGAATGCAGCCGGTCACCTTTTTGTGCCCAACAGGGAATGTAGTATGATAACTCCTAATTAGGCCTGTCGGACAAAACTATACGGATAATTGATAACTGAATAACTACTGATATTAGGATAAAGCTGACATATCATGCAAGAAACACTGGGAAAAGTCATCAGTTACAATAACAACGGACGGGTAATTGCTTACTCAATTATAGGATATGATTCCAGAGTTAGTTCAAATGTTTATCCATGCAGAAATACCTTAGTCCAGTGTTTTTGGGCTTAACATTTATTCTCATGATTACGACCGAATTTAAAGTTCTCATTGCACCATTTTACAAGTTGTCGCCTGGTATTTCCTAATGATAAGATAATCATCATGGACCTTCTTAGTTTATGGTCTTCGCGTAGTACTGATCGTAGTTCAAGTAGGGCATTTTTGTAGGTGTGCGGAGTAAATTACTGAGAAATTATCAGTACTCAGATATTGATACATTACCTTAGTTTCATAAACTATTGGTAGGAATTATCATGTACTTTGAGATTTTACACCAAAAACTGTTGTTTTATCATCCTCTGGTTTTATTGTCTCCAAAATGTAACCCTAAATGACCCGGAAAGTGACATATACATATTTCTGTAACGCGAAAACGGATATTATCATTCATATTGGTTTAGATCACTTTCAGCGTTTTTTAGAAACCACTGCTTTCTTATGTATGTCAAATAAATTAAATGACAATTAGAAATCACTGAAAACGTTAGAAGGAAATACAATTTGGGAAATCAGCTACTTGGAGAATTTCTGAACAACAGATAATAACACTGGAAAAAATCAACCGGTGATTTCATTCAACTTTTCTAATCACTGAGTACAATCGGTGGTGGCCAAACGGTTGTAAAACCAGTCTTGAAAAAGGTTACCCGTGGTGACCGAAACGTCGACAACCTACCAACGATTCTGATTACGCTGTGTTATTAAACAATAAAATTCTACAAGAAAAGAAAAACACAGCAGAGTTACGTTGCACAATTAGTATTCGGATAGGTTCCGCTGTATCTCATTAGTTAATAAATTGGTTTCGGGGTTTTACGTTACGTCATCCTGTTTTGTAAACGGCCAAATCTGTTTTTCTCAGACAAGGTATTACCAATAATAATTGGAGTAGACCGTAAGGCAAGCACAGAAGCATACCTGGTGGGTAAAAACAAATAAACCAAAGAGGTAAATAAACGACCTGAATAATAGTTCAAAGTAACGATACTTTTCAGGCACAGAAGAGACGGACTAACTCAAACTAACTAACTGAACATAGAGGGCCTGCACAATGTGTGGCTGCAAAATTAGCACAGTAATTTTGACAGCTTCAATGAGAAAAATTCAGTAGGCTTTGCTCTAACATCTCAACGTTTCTTCCCCTGATATCCTTTTATTCCTGTAATAACACCTCTAATATATACAGCAAAAATGCACTGTCTGCATGTAGAAAACTTAAAGTGGACAAATTTAAATCCACTAACTGAATGAAATTGAGTAAGAAGGTACTGGAAGCAGGAAAACACAAAATAGAGACAGGGAACAGTTGGTTCCTGAAAGCAAACAAATAAATACTTTGAATATAACAACCTACCTGACAAAACCTATCTAGTTAGACTACTGACTTTAGTGTCAAGTACAGGCAGAGGAGGGGGTTGCGCAGTAAAAATATAACCTACACAATTATGAAACTGACCGGGAAAGCTAACAGACTAATCCTTCAAAGATAATGACGAACTGCGTTTTTACAACTCTCAATCCGGACGTGACAACAGAATGAACTCTTAGTTGACACTGATTTTGTTTAGAATAACGTCTTTGGTAATTCCGAACATACTACCACCGCTTTTAAAACCTCAATTATTTATAGTTTCATCTCTGAAAATAGGCGGATAGGACTGGCGTGGTCCACAAGTCACACTTTAGTCAAGGAAAAACATCCTCGGTGTGGTATCTTCAAAAAACGCTGTGGCCAATATTATTAATTTTATCTGTGTGTCAGAACTCATTCAAATTGATTTGAAAAGTATCATCCGTTATTGCGAAAATTGCTAACTTATTTTTCTTGGTGAAACTGACCTTAGTCAGTGCGGAATTCTTGGAATTTGAGTTTTGTTGAGTATACTCCTTTTTCTCGTCAAAATCCAAATGTTTGGCGAAATTAGACTCGCTATAAATATTGCTTCTGTGCACTTGAAGCAGATGAGGACCCTTTGCACGATGCGCTTTGGTTATCCGATCGTGGACGGAAACATGATCGGAAGGAGCAGACGTTTCGCTTTCGGTATTTGTTGGTGTTGAGGAGTAATTGCATTTCCCACCACAGCTGTCAGCCGAATCCGTGACAAATGATTGTATAGAAGATGACTGATGACGTTTTGAATTTCTTATAGCTTGTTGTTTGCGGTTGGGGAGGCGACGATAATTTGGTCGACAAATCTTCACAACGCACTTGTTTGGATTGTTACTTTTTGAATGAAACCGTATTCTTCGAGGCTTTTTGGTTTTAGATCGGCCTGAGCGATCTTCCATTTTACGTGATTCCTCATTCAAGCTTGGAACCGAATGAGAAACGTCCTCCTCTGTATGCACGAGCTGCAAGTAGAAATTCACCAACATTCAAGAGACTAGAGGTGCGGTAGACAGACATCTACGGTGCGAATTCATCCTTCTCAGTAAACGTTATTACAAATCTTGACCTTTTCGTCTATGGAGATCACAGCATTCTGTGGTCCTAACCGGCAAAGTGATAAGCAGACTCATCATGTAGCACACTAAGCTGAATAAATTTGCTTGTAAAAATTCCCTATTTAAAATAAAGCTAGGTAGATTTTTGACTTATCATTACCTAACTTGGGGTACTTACTTTGTTTACCAATGCCTTTGGGTTACTTTTGTTGTCTCTTACTTACACTGACAATAGTTAGTTTCCTCTAATTGAATAACGTAGATGTCGTTGCTCTCTTCGTGGATGATAGAAGCGTGGCTTCATGGTTGACAGCGTTGATCTGGCAATATTGTGTTCTACAAAAGCCATTCTTTCAGTAGCAAATGTCTTCCAGTTAACCAACCGAATGTTGAATGTCCTCTAGCGACTACCATGAAATTTAATTTATATCTTGTTACTTAGCCACTCAGAATCTGGATAGTGCCCAATCAGCGAGCACAAAATGCCACTTTGTATGTGGTGAATTCAGCAACTGAGGCAACACTCTTCTCTATCTCTTAGAAAGCTGCAAAACATTTTTCTACAATTATCTTGTTCTTCATCGGACGCTTTCACAGCAATGGTTTCAATAACGTGAGTATTATGGAATTTGTCTGACGCTTTTTTGTTTCAGTGTGACATTTTTCTGGTGCTAAATTATTAATTCGTTGTGACTACCGTTTGTAGCGCTTCTCAAGGCATAAAACATATCGTCAGTTAACTGCATATTGTGTATGTCAGAGGCGGTCAGCTTAAAATCTCCAAGTGATACATGTGAAGAAACAAATCTGCGGAACTGGAATCCTTCCTTGTTTTGACATGTTTGTGGTCAACAAAATACCCGCGTTTTGAATTAAAATTCTCTCCCGCCTGTGCGCCCTTTCAAACCATTCATGATACTCTGCTATCACACCGACGAGCTTTCTATCCTGCGGATCGTGCGTAAACGTCTACGTTGCTTTGTTGTGCCTTTTATCCATCAATGCCAGTTGGAACTATTTCAGACCGCGTCGATTTGTGCGACTAACCCGTTGACACCCGTTGTTTGAAGCTCACATGACTGTCGCAACTCATCTATTAAACGTTAAGGTGTACTTGCTTTGTACCTATAACGTACTCTCCACAGGCAGACATTGTTAGCTTTTTAGTTCCTCGCAAAATTCGGTGGGTGACTACCGAACATTTCACGTTGTTTCAGACCGATACTTCAATATATACATATACATACCCTTTTGATATTAGGCATGGTGCAAATGGAACAATGAAAATAACAAAATCGGGGGAGTAAGTATATCAGAATACGATAATCCGTTAGTACAATGAAACTGTCTGATGTTTCTTTTCTACTATACACGTGTTGGTGTTTTATTAGACATTTTGTCTGTTTGCGTGACATTTTTGCGCGCCTATAGGACACTGGAACTCACTAAACTCACTGGAAATCATTTGCGTTACTGACTTCTATTCTGATTCATATCCCTAAACGTCTCTAACTAACGACGTTCTTTATCGCAAGGTCCCAAACTAGGAAGGCGGGAAACAAAATCCAACGATGTTGCCGATGCTAGCTCTTTTATACCTCTATGCCAAGTCATGACCTGACTTCTTTCCTCATTTTCCAGCATGGGATACTAAAGTAGATAAAGGTGGACGATAGTAGGCTTACGTAAAACATGTCGGATTCATCTTCGGGAGACAGTAATCCGTGTTTAACAAATGACGACGAACATCGTCATTATTTACACCAGATACAAGCAGTGCTTCGAAAAACACCTTTGACAAACGATGGGATGCCTTAAAAGAAATACACGTGGGGCTTCTTGTGGCACTATCCGACGCCCCGTCTCAAACACTCATCCAACACGTCAGTGTTCATACTGAAAATCGTGGATGTGACCGGTGTGTTCAAGAGGCCATTTCTACTTCGGGTCGTATTCAATTTCCGGATTTAAGCTGCTCCTGTCGCGCGAACACCTCATTTTTCTTGCGTTTGCACCATAAGCTGATGCTGTTGCCTTTTGATAGGTTTATCTTCAATATGATAGCTGTCTTCGCCTGTAAATCAATTCATTTCCTGTTCTTTGGTGTAGTTTGCACGATCATCTTTTTGCTGAAAAATGGTCTAAGTTGTAAATTACAACGGTGCAATGCAGATTGCATATAGGAATTAGTCGTAAACGATAGTGAGTGGACAACATGTGATGTTGCCGAAAAATTTAGGCCTCTGCATCACCTGGGACATTGAAAGGCTACGACTGTTTTCACTTTACGTAAAATTGCTCGTTTGCAGCAGCTTCCACGCAAGTTTCCGTGGTTGAACTACTTAATTTTATCATCTATTTTTATAATATCATTGGCTGGTTATCTTCGGCATACCTTTAACTATCAAACGGAGTTCCACCAATTCTGGTATGTGGGTATCTTTTCACCCTCAATTATGAACCCCGTATGGCAAGTCTGAGTCCAAATCGACCTCACATACAGGAATTCGGGCGAATTTGTAAGGCTTACAACACAAGGTGACAAGTACAAGCATCATGTGTCGGACGATGTCGACTCCTATCCGGTCCGCACACTTCACAGAATAAAACAAACTTAATGTGTAAGCACTATTCTTACTGTATAAGGCGTAGACTGCTTCATGAACGGCGGCCTGATTTCTGGAAGTATTGCTGGAAATACTGACAACAACGTTCATTACTGATAGCTTTAAGAGGCAAATACTTTACCACTCATGAAATACTATATTCACATCAATACTCTATATGTGTATAGATATGGGTATATATTTAAAAATTCGCTGTATAATTACTACGCGCATCTTGAAGATGTGTTGTGTAAATATCTTCATTTACACGTCTACCTCTTGGTAGGCCACCTTACCCAGAACTAATGAAAACATATGCAGTATGGTCCGTTTCGCCTAGTCAGTAGTTAGTTGGGCTGATTTTGGTGAGGTTGTTATACCCAGTCAAAATAAATTTGATGTTGGTTGGCCAAAATAAATGATTGTTAGATTTTGGTCATTACGCCTCATCGAATGGTATAAGTTGCTTTGCGCGCTTTGTGACCGTCACACCATAAGCAGTATATATGATCGTAATGAACCATATTGTGGTCAGTTGGCGCAACCAGACTAGGCGTGCTCCCCTGTCGCTATAAAGAGCAGACCCTTAGTCTCAAACACTTCTCCGGATGAACTCTTTTGGGACAAATTTCATCCTCCAATACAAGTTGGAGAGTTTTGGTAGCCACTTTGAGCATGGTTTATTTGTGAAAGGATGCCTTCATCCTTAGGCGCCGGAAGGTGTATAATTTCTGGAGGAGTTTGTAAATTTTGTTTCTTTCTCAAAGATAAGTAGACAAAAGCTAATATACCAAATCAAGACGACCGAACATTGCTGCATTTTCTCAGATACCAAAAATAGACAAGTAGCTGTCCCTTAAGTATATTCTGAGGGCTCTCGTAGTACACAAATTGCTTGTAACATCGGTTTCCAGCCGGTTTTTGGTCAGTTTGCTTAATAATAATTTTACCAAAGAAATGATAGTAAATTTCAAACGAAAGCTCTGAATTCTCCATGGAAATGTAAAAAGAATATGAAAATATGATCATAAGTTGCGCTAAATTTTTGTCAAACGTCCGCTTGAATGGATTAATTACGGCCAGGTCGCATTCGCTGCTAAAAGCCAGTTGCAGTAAGTGCTTGGCTTCAAGTTTCGTGATTTGGGTGATCTGGAGGTTGTATCTCATCCCTGTCAAAGTTCTTCAGGTTTCTTTGGGCTCAACGGGTACGTTATATCATGCAATAACATGATTGTCAATTGTATAGGTGTAATGACCTAATCTAGTTGAAGATGTAAGATCGATGGACAATTAGAAAACATGTAACACATCACCAATGGCATTTCAGGTTAACGTCTTGTCCAGAGTGCCTGCAGAAAATCGCAGTTTTTTCTGATGATTTGGCTGTAGAATCTGTTGGATCGGCAGCTCACTCAAAACTTCCGTAGAAAAACTGCGCATTATCGACATCACCAAAGTTAGTGACATCTGTAAATATATACATCAGTATAGACTCCGTGTACTCAAACCCATCGGTGAGAGATTAGTCGGACAATGACATTGAAAAGAACTTTCAACGGCGCCTTGTCAAAACTAAAAACCCAGGGGTCGACGAGAAAAAAGTCGTGGTCTAATTTACAGTGCATTATCACCGCCACAGTGATGAACTTCGTTAGTATTTTTGTAGCAGTCACGGCATGTAACACATTAGGATTGTCCGTACATATTTGGTTGATGTTTAACGCAGCTGTTTCGCTATGTCTTCAGTTCAGGTAATATGGTATTCAAGACACACGTGTCTACATATATTCCGTTTCTGGTGAAATAATTTTAACTTAGAACATTGTTTACATTTTTAAACGCATTTTTTTTCTCTCGACAAACTTGCATGCTGCAAATAACTTGTTTGTTCTTATACGTGCAAAAAAACTCATTTCAGATTCACCATTCAGTTTCTCCACTCAAAGGTCAAAAAGAAATTGAAAAATACGGCGATTCTTTGTATATTTTGCATAATGGTACATATTTTTATATTTCCCCCTTTTTATTTTAATATATCCCTTTCCATTCCATGTCATTTGGTTCCTTTTAGACACCGTGAATGAGAGAGGTACAAAACGATTGTCAGAACTATTTCATCATTATAATAGAATAACAGAGTAAATAGATACGAATTTGGGAGAAGTGAGAGAAAATATTGGAGTACGTCCGATGTTTCATAGAAGCTCTGAAACCGATCGAAACCGGCCGTCGTGATAGCACAAACCGACCAAAAGCTGGCTGAAAATCGTTGAAAGGGCTTCCTTAAACCGCTCGAAAATCGGCCGGTTTCCAAGCGGTTTCGCTAGATAAGGACCCTCATCTGGCGATCAGTGATTTTTTGATACAATAACAACACTTTCATCCGCATCTGCCAAAGGGCACGCGAACACTCATGGGGACTCCGAGAACAACAGAATTATTCAACACTGACCCAAGACAATACTGCCACATGGGACTACAGAAGGCATTGATAAAGATTCAAGACCAGACAATAAACACGGAGCAAACGAGGCCACTAGTTCAATTACATATGGACGATATCCATCCCTTCTCTTCTTCCAAGCAGAAGGTCTGGACAATTGTGGGTAGACCAGCCCAGCCTATCGTGTCAACACCCTTCATGATCGGCCTCTATTCCAGAAAGAAACAACCGCATGACGTGAACAGGTTTTTAAAACCCTTGGTAACCAAAATCCAAGAAGTTCAAAACCAGCAGTGGATTCTCATTGGAGACAATGCTTACACTGGACTGGATGTTGAAGCAGTCATATGCGGTCATCCGGATACAATAGCTGTGTCAACTGCACACAACATGGTGTGTACCATCAACACAAAGTTTGTTTCCCGTCTTTGAATGATGCACCATTAGGTGATCGAAAATTTCGGTCATCTCGTTTCGCTGTTGCTCAGAAGTCCTAAATCGAATTTTCGGAGGTTGAAATGGTTGAACAACTTCCAGTAGATTACATGCATTATATTTAACTAGATATAGTGCGATGATTGGTTAAGTTGTGGACATTCGCCGGTAATGGGAGGAAAGCGGATCGCGAGACAGAAAACTGATCTTGTAAATGAAAGACTGAGACAGCTGGGAAAAAACCATCGTGTGAGCTCAGCAGGAAGTGGCGAGGTGGGGGGAGTACCACTCATGGAAAGCCACTGAGTGTAAACAGTTCTTGGTGTAGTTAGGCGTTGTGGCATTGAAGGACAATATTTCATGGCGTATTTACAGTCATCTTCTACACTTACCTTGTGCTACCAACGCTTCAGTTTGTAATAATGACAAGGAATCTGTTACTCGCAATAAATCTTTTAAATCATTTCGTTTGTATGCTTTTACAGCTATATGGTTTAGAAGAAATGACGATAAATATATATTCTCTTGTCCATATTGCTGACAATGTTCGCCTTTTGGGTGCTTTAGATGCCTGCAGCGCCTTCCCTTTCAAGGTTCTTTTATACCACATAAAACGAGCAATGCATGGTACTACCGGACTCTACTTATAACTATATCGCAGATTCTCAAAGGCAGGATTATCTCCTTCACTTGTAGAAGGCTATGCAAACCCGACTCTGGGGAGGAAATCCGGCGCAACGATTTTGCGAGTTGAAAACTATACTCTATCCCGTTCTAGTCACGACAACGCTGTGTTGATTCGTGGAGCACTAGAAAAACCCCAATGGATAGAAAGAAACGAACCAGGTGTTCTATCAATCGGGTTTAGAAAGCATACCAACCTTGAAGACCTCTTCGATTCGCCATTTCCATCAACATATCGCTACGTCTTTGCCGCAATTGTGCTCGCCGGTGACACCGGCACATTCGCCGTTGAGGAAATCGACTGTAAATGTATTGCTCTGCCTGACACGCTAGCTTTCTGTATCATTTCACTGTGTAATACTATTAGTGGTTGACAAAGACTGGGATTCCTACTGATAATTCACTATCCAGTATTCCGACCATGAAATTTTCCAGACGTCGTCATAATCCGTGTTCTATACCGTCATCATGGATGACCACTAGGGTGTGTGCACCCAGCCGGATTTGTCTGAGCGCGAATGACGTTACAAGGCAAAACATTCGCCGTGTGGAGAAGGCGCATCAGAGACCAGATAAAAAAGCCTTTGTGAGAAACGTCGTCATCGTCGCCCACACGTGTATGTTCGCTCTTCAATAACAACAAACCGAGCCAAATTATTCATCTCAAGGGAAATGTGAACACGCGTGAAAATTATAGGTAATGGGACTGAATAGTCAGTTGCCATCCAGCAATATGCCAATCGGAATGGGCCTACTGAAGCCGGTCTAATAAGTTGAAACACTTTAAAAGTAATAAAAATTCGATTAAATTTACCGGTGCATGCTTTGCCTCGGACGAGGAGCCGGATGCACAAAACTCAATGGTGGTTCCACCAGAAGCGCATAATAAGTCACTTTCTTCCTTTATATTATTGTACTTTGTACCACAGCAGTTGGTCGACGAACAACGAAACAATTGTCAAGCTGCCCGCGAAAAACACGAATGCTGCACTAAGGGTTATCAGGAGGTTTCGTCTAGTTTTCTTTAAACTGTTCTTGCAGTGGATGTTCCTGTAACTATCACACCACGTCTGCTGTTCCGATCATCGAACAGACCGTCAGGCGAGTATTTTTTCATATCTGACCACTCTTCATGTACCTCCACGCAGTGCATCCTGTTTCACAGACAGGCCATTATTGGAAGAGATCAGACATCTGCTCGCTTATATAACAGCAATGATTCCAGGAGTTCCACAAGATATAGCCAAATTTCTTGCCTTCGTGTCACAGATTCTGGCAAACAACAACGGTGTCGCTCACCTGTTTCCTGTACCGATACTGGAAAAGTTACGCAAAGTAGATGCAAGTATGTCTATTGCCGGTAGTCGCAATCAGTTGGTTTGTCTACCACTTATTTCTAAACAATTTATTTTCAGGTCTATGAACACAGATTCTGTGGGTAACAGTTTGACAATTGATATGAATCACCCTGGGTTTAACGGCTAGTTTTCTTCCAGGCAAACTGTAATCCATGATCTCATGGTTCGTAAATCATAGGTCTTTCTACAACCGCCTCAGATGCTATGCGTGAAAAAGACATCGGTTTCACATGCCTAGAAGTTGTGGAGATGGCTCTGTGACAGTGGCTCCAGGACACGGCCAAGAATCACAAGCGCAAGCCAGGTTTTACGGTAGCTTTATACTTCCAAACCCATTCTCTGCCAAATTAGAAGCCTGAAGACGAGCACAATGACAAACGGATCGAATAAACGGACTTGGACAGTTAATTAGATGTACTTTTCTGTAAAATTTAAGTGTAGAAACGACCTAAACGACCGTTACGGTTTTTCAATTTGTTCATCGGTGAAATGGGTCGGACGAGAACGGGATAGACTAAAGGGGGGAAGGTCATCTTTTAGAATTCATGGCGAGCCGAAATCTAATTAATAATCTATTAGGATACCAACTAAGAAATTGCTCGCGGATGGAGCCGGGGATGAGTCAACCCATCAGACGCCTGAACAGGCGTAAGGTCGCACCCGGAAATAAAATATAATCTAATTTCATTGGTTTGAATGGAGTAGTCCGATTGGTCAAGGGGGCAGAAATTATTTTCTATCCCCAAAACCAGAGTTGTGCACCCCCTCCATGGTGATTCTTTCCTTATAGGGTCTTATATCCGACACTGAGCCCAAAATGTTTCCATCCACTACAATGATCAAAATTAGGGTCATGACCCGTTTCGTGCTGACAGGGGGATACTCACGAAATTGATATAGCATTTTTTGTATATTACGTTGGTTTTGTTTATTCGGTACGCTAGAGACTGTCGTTTTATCTCAGCTACGAAAAGAGATCCCGAATCTGGGATGAGAATTTTATGATTGTCTGTCTAGTTGCGCTACTCGAGTAACCCTTAAAGCTCTTCAGACGGTACGATTTGAGTGGACAGGTAAGTGAATGCATCATCTTGATCAATATACACTTCAAAATGGAACAACGTTAAGTTCTCACCAAACACACCATGAATTGCTCTCGTTGATGAAAAAAACTTACCGGCACTTTCAAATGTGTAAAATCCCAGCGGCTAAAATACGGGTTTTGATTCGATTTCAGTTTCAGTAACAAGGCTCGTGCAAGCTCGTTCCTTTGGATCCTGAAGCGAATTGTGTGCTGAAAATTTCATGTACTTTTGGGTTTCGTTTGTTGAAAGCTGTATCAATTCCTTTATCAAGTGTCCAACAACACGCTTTTCTGAAAGAGATCAAAATACATTTGATGAGAAAACGCCTTTGATTACCATTGAAATCACGGAGTGATTTATACAGTGGTTTGATTTCCTTAATTAATATTCCGAATTCAGTGTCCATATTTTTATTGCTTTAGAGTCAACAAACCAACCGCGTGCCGCCTGGCTCGGTATCTAGGATAGGGTTCGAAAAAGGCCATTTTCAAGGTCAGTTCAGCTTGCACAGGACTTTGTGTGGCTAGAGCCAGTCGTGTGTCCAGGTAGTTGTGTTGTCGGCTTTTTTGTAGCTCCTCACTCTTTGTTATTTCGTTTTTCTGAATGAAAGGAATCTCGTGCAGTGTCAACTTTGGCAGAGAAACGTGGAAACACTGATTGAATTGCGTCTGACCCTAAAAACTGCCTAACATAATTCGGAGTATGTTGCCACCCAACACCGGTCTGCCGCTTTCCTAAAAGCTTTCATTGGTGCGGTATTTATGGCCCTCCCCGGGAGCTTATTCCAGTAGGGTCCCACTCCCTTCGAGAAGTAATTCTCACTAATTTGGGAACCTTGAGTGCTTCCTTTGTAATCTACGGCTTTACCCCCTTAATTCTCTCTCTGAGATACGAGAGAAGAGATCATCTAGACTAATCCCCGAAGGTCCCTTCATAACCTTAAAAGTTTCTATCAAATCCTCGCGGAAGCGCCGTCTTTCTATCGCGAACGGATCAGGGCACGGAGACAGTCTGTGTGGCTTAACCCACCTCGCCCAGTCATCATTCTAGTGGCTAGTGCTAGCATTTTCTGCAGACAGTCTATATCTTTCTGGAAGTACCGCGCCAAGGCTTGCAAGTGTGGCTCCATGTGCGGCCTAACTATGGCTTGGCATACTGGAAAGATCTCCAGCGCTGAATACGACATGATGGACCTAACTCGGATGAGCTCTCTCCTGGCCATATTGGCTGTTGCCCTGCAGTTGTTCGACCGCTTGAAGCTGGTGTCTATCATAAAGCTCAAGTCTTTGACCTCAGAGACCATTTATAACGACCCCACACAATTCCCACTAGCCCCTGTATTTGTGGTCAAGCACTGGCATTTGGTGAGATTTAGTGAGAGGTCCCAGCTGAGCGCCCAGTTTTGTACTGTTAAAAGGTCAAGTTCTATATCTACTTCAGCTATATTGACGTCATTAGCAAACATAAGTGTGGGGTTTGTAAGCTCACATACTAGTTCGTTTACGAAGACGAAGAAGAGCAGAGGATCGAGCACCGAGGTCGGTTTGGTTCAGCTCCGGGACTTGACTGCGGGATGCCTGAATGTCCAGATTGTTGCACTAGTGAGCTCCTTGGATCCCCTGGTGTCCCGACATTTGGAAGACACGACTCTTCTTCACTACTTGGGTATAATCAGAAAGGGTTCAGGCTACTTCTTCAATTCCTTTTCTCTTCAGAAACTTTACGGATCACAGCCGTAAGTCAGACAAGTCACGGTCAATCTCCCTGGTGATAAGGATGGTATAGTAGGAGGTAGCAGGTACTAGATAAGGGTTCCACGAGGGTTGACGTGAAGGGAACTAGTCAGTTGTCTACAGAAGCCTCAGTGGCCTCCTGGTCATGTTTCTTTAAATACGGTTATTTACAACTTATCAAATCTCCTTCTGAACTCAGCCACTGTGCTCGCGCTTGTCACATCACCTGGCAGCCTATTCCAGTCGTTGGAGACTCTAACTGTTAAAAAACTGACTTCTGATTCAAGTCAAAGTTCTCTCTTGATTGTCAGTACATGCCCCCTCGGGCAGCCATTATCTTGCAGCTCAAATAAAACCCCTCTGTGACCTCACGATTTTGTGAACCCCTTCAACATTTTGTGGGCCGCTACTAGGTCTCCTCTCCCTCTTTTTAGAGAAAACAACCCTAGTTGCTTCAACGTCTATTCGTGAAATAAAAGTCTGTATTCTGCGAACCATCTCGTGTATGGCCGTTGTAGCTATTCAGGAGCCTTGATGTCCCTCACCAAGAGTCGCTTCTAAGGTTGGACATAGTTTTCTGTATGAGACCTCACAAAAGCCTTGTATTAAGACCCTCAGTTTCCCGGAGCCAACCGCTCTCCTTGGCTGACGCAAGGTTCCACATCCTTTCTGAATCATTTTCTGGCACTGGCAACTTGGTATAGTCTCAGAGTTTACCACCACCCCCAGGTCCAGGGCTCCTGTTGTCTGAGCTGTCTCCTCCCGTAGTTCTAGTGACCCCATATATCGGGTGGAAGGTAGCCCCTCCTGCTTCATGTGATGTTGG
This sequence comes from Fasciola hepatica, assembly GCA_948099385.1. Taxonomy (NCBI): domain Eukaryota; kingdom Metazoa; phylum Platyhelminthes; class Trematoda; order Plagiorchiida; family Fasciolidae; genus Fasciola; species Fasciola hepatica. The sequence continues at coordinate 10,704,849 of CANUEZ040000111.1, read as the reverse complement.
CACCTGCACAGATTGAGGGGAAGATACCTCTCCACTGGCCACTGGCATACCCTGTCTAGATCACGCTGAACCGCCGCACTATCTTTTGCTTCTACCACCTTGAGGCCTTCAGCGAACGGGAAGCACGGGTTTTCCAACCTGTCTGCCCGATTGTTGGCATGCATCAGGAATAACGGGGGTCACAAGACTGACCCTAGCGGAAGGCCATTATGCAGTCTCCCAATGTCCGACAAGAAGCCTTCCACTCTCACTCAGAAAACTATCTCCTCTATGTTTTTTACAATCCACTTCAGCATTTTCCCTGTAAGTTGAAATGATTCCGCCTTTGCTTCCAGCAGTCTATGGTTAACAAAATCAATAGCGCTAGGAAATCCAGATACCGTACTTCACGCTTTCCCCTCTATCCGCTCCTCTGCTCACCCCATCCAAAAACATTTTAGGTTGGGCAGGCAAGAGAGCCTGAGACAGAACCCATGCTGGTTGTCAGTCACCAGCCTGTTCCTCCACCTTTAAGAACGGATGTGATGATTGATACTAGCCAGTCTTTAGGTGACACACAATTGTCTAGTGACACCTTTGACAGCTTAGCTAGGGGTTCAGCCAAGATGGAGGCTAATGGCCTGAGTATCTCTCGGTGGACGCCATCTGACCCCGAGGCATTGGATACGTCTAGCTGCTTCAGGCTGCTCGACAACTCTCCTGCATTTACTTCTTCGTCCTCCGTTTCTGAGACTTCACTGTCCCTGGTCACAGATAGCCCCTGGGAGCCCTGGTCCCGTCTATATACCTGCTGAAAGAACTCCAAAAGAATATCTGCTTTTTCCCGCATTCTCTATGAGCTCCTGACACTGCCTACGGCTTCCCTCAGTGCTTCCTTAGATTGAGTGTAGTAGCCGTGTGCTTTTGGATTGCTTTTTTCGTTCCGCATACAAATTTCCTCGTAGTTGTTCCCGCACTGTTCCTCTATCTCAGGTAGTCTGGTTCTCGCTGCTTTGAACTGTAGGAAGGCTCGATAGAAATACTTTTTGAATACTCTTAGCTTCTTTTTCGGAGAATTTCTCACTTGGCTTTTCCACCATTGTAGCCATCAGTCTAGTGATCTGACAGCCTCTGCTATTTCCGAAAGCCTTCTCGTGATTCTACTCCATAGGTGTTCTACTTTGCAATCATCTCTCACCATATCCTAATCCGCCCGGGGGCCAGTTTTACCAAGTTACTCCCATCTATCCTTGATAAGTTTTTCTGAATTTATCAGGATCACTTATTCCAGACGGTTAGGCCTAAACTTGACCAAGTCATGACCACCCTTACCTATCAGTTCCCGATTTCTAGACTTTCTAAGCCATTTGGGGTTCCTGTCATCACCAGTTCAATGATAGGCGGTAAATTACCAAACCACCATATTGTCACTTGATTTGCCTGTTGGACAAGGGCTTTCCTGCCAGTTCAGTTCAAATCATTTGCGCACGGCAGGTAATGGCCACGGCCAATCGAGCTTCCAGAATTATATCGGCTGGATGCACACTAGTTACACACCCACCACCGCACAGAGCTTTCTGGAGCCTTTTCAGATTTCTAGTCTGCTTCGAGCACTTTGAAGTCAGCCAAGTTAATTAACTTTCATCCCTTATTGGCCACATAAGCGAGGAGAGCAGGCAGATCGTTGTCCTCAACTCCTTCCACCCCTGGGCTTCGATACGTGCAAACAACAGACTCCTTCGGTCCGCCCGCAGCTGCTACTACCGCTTTGGCTGTTCATTCGGTGTACCAAGTAGACTGCTCTCAAAGCCACCTCACTGCTCCGCTAGGGGGACCTTTACACCACCTCCGGCTCGACAGTCCAACCTATCTGTCCAGAAGCCTGAATGGAAGTTTGGAATCAGCCTGCTGTCACTTTAGCCTGGTCGCAGCCACGGTTCAGTGACGACTATCACACCTTCTCCCTGTGTCCTAGCTTTGAGCTCTGGCCACTTATCACCCATACTTGCAGCATAAGTGTGAGCCACGAGCATCAAAACACTTCTCTATTTTTCTGGGTTTCCCGGGGGGAGGCTGCAGATGCTCGCTTCCTGAACAGAGCATCTGGGCCGCTTTTCGAATCACAGCTGGATTCCTGGCGCTACTGCCGACTTGTGTCTCTTCCACCTCCTGGGTTGCCCCGCACATCACCATCCTTGTGGTCTCGATGATGGTCAGTTGTCTTAATTCTCTTCTCTTCGGATTTTGACCGTCCATTCCTTTATTAACGGGGCTGAGCAGCGCTTCTCCCACCTTGACCATGGGCTTCTTGGTGTTTCTGTCTTTTATTTTTCTTGCGTTCACTCTCGGACACTTTGTGGAGGCCGCTTTAAAACCCGAAGTTCCGGTTTTTCACTTTTCCCTGACTGGCAACAGCCGCTTTATCATCAGACGTCACATCTGTTTCTCCCTTTCAGACTTGCCCAACGTGTCCGGCGGCAGCTATGAAAGCTACCATTTGGTGAGGGTTGGCGAACTCAACAAGAATTGCTTGTGAAGTCCACCAAAGAATTAAAAGATCCAAAAATGCTGCAGTCTTTATTATTCCGGATCGTCTTCCGCTTTCCCCGAATGAACAATCGTTAGCTCTAACCTGCTATATGTCACACTACAAGTGCGGTTGCATACTTCTAGGAACAAAGTCACAGCTGTATGACTCCACTTCTGCTTCAGTTCCGTGGGTAAAAACATTGCCACGAAATTCATCAGAAAGAGAGAGGCTGTCTCCTAAGCCACTCCATTCAAGAGCTTGAAAATTGTCGCCGACCAGACCCCATTGCAAAGAGGTGTCCTTAAGTCGTTAATCGACAATCCCGCATCTTCACAATCCCCCGATTCAGAGCCACCGACCCCTTCAAAACCCCACCACAATTGACACATTCACATACACACCATCGACCAATGCACTACCGGTAAATATAGACCTCGACAAGTCCAGCTCGTTGCCAAATCCTCAGTGCCCATGTAAACGGCTCCACATTGCAAACCAATCTCCAGCATTACCCATGGGACATACCGATATCCGGGATATGCAATCATCTCTCACAGTCAGCTGCCACTCAGCTATTGGCTTGTCTTCTAAGCAGGCCAAGAAAGTGGTTGTTTCCAACTCGCCTTCCCGTGCCAAACAATCAGCGGCGACATTGTCCCCAACGAAATTGAGCACAACTTCTTCCGCCGTCCCTGTTTCCTCTCGTGGTCTAGATCATCTCAGCACCAACATCATCACGCCACCAGTTTGCATCAAAAACCAGCCTGGAGCCTCTCGTGTAAGCGCTAAACCAACTTCTACCGAACCACCATTTCCACCATCGGCAAACCCACCAAAACTCCCTGGTCCCCCATCAGTATTCCACTTGTGCATCTAAGTAAACATCTTAAGACCCATGTAGCCAACCCTAACGTGGTCCTTTCAACCGATGCTCCTCCATATTACAAATTTGCCCCAAAGCATCCCACCACCATCTTCGGCACCACCATTCGAACCTTCTCATTTCCCAGTACACCACGCGCGGCTTTCGTTGTACTCGCTCAGTGTTTCACCCTGTCGAATTCAGTTATCGTACCTCCCTTTATGCCCCTCTTCTCACTGTAGCCCTTCCCTGTACTTCAGCGATTTACCTACCCCAATCCAACGGCGGCGGTATACCATCAGCCACCCGTTTCAATCCGGGCCCCCACTTCACCCGAACAACCGAGGTACATCCCACGGCTACTCATTACGGAAGCAAAAACCAATTTTTTTCTTTATGTGCCCTGGACGAAACCCGGCCCTATACCAATGCTCTATCCCAGTATATACGTCCCCACCCGTTTTCCTATGGTGATATAACCACCCGTCCACCAACTCGTATTTCATCCACAAACCAAGGCCTCGCCCCTTTGATTGTGGATGATATTTCTAACTTCCATCCACTCCACACTGGTTCTTCTCTTCACACTCCCCCACTCATCCTTAACGAAGTTCCTTTTGCCGTCTTAGCTGACCCTGCGGAGGCCGGCCACTCCATAAGCTCCCAATCTAACTCAGAAGCCACTAAATTTGATCGTACTGCCTGTCCTACCAGCTCTCCCTCAATGTTTACAGGTCATTCTGATATTGACCAAACTTTCCCCTATTGGCCCTCGACTTACACACACAGTAATCTACCCAGGACTGTCTCATCCACCCCGTCAGTACCAGCACTAACGAAGCCACTACCCTTATCTCCTAAAGCCTCAATACTCGCAAAACTACCTGTTGCGACGGTAAAAGGAAGCACAACACGCACATCCGCCTTCGTCATCAACATCCGCCCGCTATCAGCAAAAATCTACCTTCTGCGTGCGAGGGTCCGCGTGTCTAACTACGACTTCATCCTAATCACGGAAACGTGGCTTAATGCAAACACTCCCAACTTAGAATTCATCACATCTGGAGAAGGTATTCAGCAACTGTAGAATACATCATCGAGGAGGGGTTGCCTAATATACTGCAGAGATGCTTTTCCCGCTTCTTTAATGCAACGCGCAGTCTTTGACGTGGTTGACGACTCAGTCTGGGTAACAGACAAACTGCAGTCGCAAGGACTCTTGCTTAGGGGCATTTATCGATCACCCTAATCAGCCGGGGACAATATTTTACCTACTATTGACGCCTTCCACTTTGCCTCCGCCTAGCCCATCGATTACTAGTTGATCGTAGGTGACTTTTACGCTCCAGGAGCGTGTTGGCCATCGCATGCTGGCCCACTGCGTTATCAGGATTTTGTTACCTGTGCACACCTTGGAGGTTAGACTCGACACACTCAATCACCTACTAGGGGAAGTAACACTAGATCTTCTGTTTTCTCAAGGGCTTCATGAAGTAGCCACCCCTGTAAGGGGAAGCTTCTCCAGATGTGGCCACCGGGCTGTCTCGTAGGGGTTCTTGGTACCAAAACCGTCTGCCAGACCATATCACTCAGCTCACTGGAGCAGCCTTCCAAACATAATCAGATCTCAAATTTGGGAGAAATCGTTTCGTTCGTCCGATCCCCAGGTGGTAGCAGATCAGCAATATCTTATTCTCAATCAGTCTTTAAACACTACCACCCCAACTATGCCAGCACTGACGAAATCTAGAACAACTAAACTCCCGCGGATGAAATGCGAACTTTCCAAACTTCGACGACTCGCACTCAAAACCCGGGAGCTATCGGTATATATCTAAATGGGCCGGCTGTCAATGATAATCAAATCACAAACTGACTCACGCCCACTCAGCAAGAATCAAAAGCTTCATGCCACGGCAAGAATACAGAAATCCTGAGTAAGCCGCCGAGAAAAAGAAACCCCCAACCCCGCAAGGTTATACCTTTTATCACTGCCAAAATCTCCCATCTGGCTAAACCAGAAGAAATAGCTGAAGCTTCCTACACATTTTCCACTTCAGCCCCAACGGCCAATGTTCCCCCTCCTGGAGTACACTCTGCATACCTACCGAGTGGGACAATGTCTGCAGTTTCATTTCACCCCGATGATATTTCTCCACTTCTAGTGTCTATAAAACCACATTACCGCCCAGGTTCGGACGGCATTCCACCGGCTGCTTTTACTCTGAGAGTCCAGACATCCCTGTACTTCCATTTAATTTATTTAGCCTGTCCATGAAATTTAGCTCGTCCTACACCCAATGAAAAACCTCTACAATTACCCCCTTTGCACAAAAAGGCTCCGTTCATGTTTTCGAGAATTATCGTCCCATCAATCATTCACCAGTTATCTCTAGAATCATGGAGAAGCTCATTAAGTATAAGATATTGATATTGTATATTTCTTGACCGTGGTCGATAAACATGCACAAGGCAAAATCAGAGAATACAGCAGTACATGTCAATGTGAGATATGCACAATTTCTAAATTTATGAATCACACAGCAATTGAAATGCACCAGTAAAGTCATGTAGTGTTTAAGTGAACTAAAGTGGTAATGGTTGAAGCGGGAATTGCAAATCGGTTTCGAATTCGGTAAGGGCGGTGTGGATGGCTGGGCAAACGTTGGATTGCTGACATAAGCGATAATTGGACGGTCACTGAGGAATAGCCGGGCGGAAGAGGTACCAAAGAATATGGTTAAAAGTAAAGTACGCATTGGGCTATCATCACGCGGTCAGAGATGCCAGAGAAATATAGAACATTGATACAGCACTGGGTAACTAATTGTGGGGGAAGCATATGAAATAAATGCGAGTCAAAGGTGACAATAAAACTGACTTTTTTGCAGATGATTTCAGTGTCATATAGAAATTCACATGAAGGCGAAAAGCTTCACAAGGATTTCAGTGAACTTTTGAAGAGCACGAATGGTGTATGGACACATAGCATACCTTCAAAGAGCCGTGGAAGAAGCAGATTGGCAGAGACAAGTGCTACTGGTGCGGCTAGGCAGAAATGGGAAGAGTGCAAAGAAAAAACAGTTTCTGTATGTGCGGTAAAAAGTTATTTGCCAAATTCTGGTTGGCTGCAGATGGCAGGTATTCTGTTTCATAAAGACCTTGGTTGCAGGTGATGGCAGGTAGAACGTTGAGGGTAGCAGGTAAAAAGGGGCTGGTTTGACTAAGTGGACAGCGGCGAGGGCTGGGTTCCGGTCACTGGTTTCGTACTGCTACGCGGAAAGAATTGAACTGTTGGAATGGATTGTTGGTAATAGACGTTGAGCGGATGTGGGTTGATGGTTGGTGTCAGGAATCACCTCTGCAATCCGGTCAGACTTTCATGAGGCTTTGGTACCCCATGTAAGGTGCCCCATATAATGTCAACAGGCGAGAGTATAGGTTTAAACCATTGATCAAATCGTCCAGTCCTTACAGTAATCTGGGATTAACGTCGATTTGGCCGATGGTTACCCAAGTAACCAACACCATGTGAAAGAGATCAGAAGTGCGGCAGTCTGAAGAGTGTTCCAGCTGTGGGTTATGATTATCGTTTTAGCGGAGACCAGAAAATGAACGTTTTGTTATCTGAACAGTTAGTTATCGTTCGGCTAGTGGGCCGGTCTATTAGGGATCCCTAGACGGAGACTGGTAGCTTTCTAGGGTAGTTGGGTGACAGTAGAAATTTAGAGATATCAGGTAGGTGGTGGATGAGGAGGGGTGTCCATTTGGAAACCGAGAATAAAACAATAGTAGAGGGTATGATCTGGAAGAAAAATGGGAAAATAGGAAGACAGCAGTCTGGTCGGTTCACCGGCTATGGTCGAGGACGGCAAATAGGAAGGAAAACACTGGGTGTTGAGGTGAGGATTTTTCATGTGAGAGCAAATGTGCTGGTATTCCGCAGGGTCATGAGAAATCAGAGGTTTACGGATTCCGGTTGGAATGGAGTCTTAACTTACCATGAACATATGCGCAGACAAGTGAGGCCTAGTTACTGAGGCGTAGTAGTCTGTGTGGCAACACTCCAGTATACGAGAAAGGCGCAAGAAAAGCAGGATGGGACGGCTGCTTTCTAGCCTGAGACAAGAATTAAGTGAAGGCGAGCGCCTATCACTGAAGGACGAAAAAGGTTTTTTACTATGTACATAAATATGTATGCAAATTATGTTGTAGAATGGCACGATATAGCAAGGGGGAGGAAAAAAGTGAGTGGAGCATACCCAAGGTATATATATATATATGAGTATATAAATATATCTATATAAATATGTGTATATGTATATGTATATAAGTGTACATATATGTGAGTATATATATACAGCTGTATACGTGGGTGCCATCATCAGACGGGTCATGGGAAAGCGGTCGGACGCAAATAACTGGCACATCGGGGTGAAATGCTAATTCGGTAAAAGCAGGCACCTATCGATGAAGGACGAGACGGTTTTTTTGTTTATTTATTATATGTATGCAAACTATGGTGTAAAATGGCACGATCTAATGAGGAGGGAGGAGAGAAGCGAGTGGAGCGTACCCAAGGCATATATATATATACATTTATATATATGAATATATGTATATATAGTGGCCCACCTTTCAAAAAATAACTTTTTCAGTTCGGGTCAACTCGGTTTCCCGGAAAAATTTTGTGCTCTACTTGTCAAGTTAACTTCTTCACGGAGGCTGCTGACAAAGGCTTGTTCGTGAATATTATCATGTTTGACATGAAGGTGGCTTTCGACCGAGTAGCACACACTCGGCTCCTATCACAGGCCAAACATTATGATATCACGGACCCTCCACTCGGTTGGTTGGGCTTGTATTTCTCCCACCGTCATCAAAGGTTCAGAATAATGGGCCCGTCTCCATACTCGAACCTGTCACCAGCGGTGTCACACAAGGTAGCTTTTTGGGCCAACTACTCTTCCTCATGTACATTAATTATGTTTTCAAAGTCGTTCGCCATGGCTGTCTCGACCTCTTCGCGGACGACAGCAAAATCTTGTATGGTTTTGGCTCTAGAATGTTTAGTACATTTGTCAGTGATATACGGCAAGATCTAACAGCCTTTATTTCTGGTATACCAGTTCATTAATGAAATTTTCCGCGCAGAAAAGCAACATTCTTACCTTCAGGTGCAATGTCCACCCAGGTATGTTCATTATCCATGGTCACCCAATTTCATTCAGCCCTTTAGTATGAGATTTAGGTTCGCAGTATTCAGCCACCTTCACTTACTCCAAACATACTAACACTCAAATCGCGAAGGCTAGAAGACCTATAAGCCAGCTTCGTAGGACGTTCAGCTTTCCGGAGGGCAAATTCAGCACCTATAAGACTCACGTTAGACCCTTTCTGGAATACTGTTCCATAATATAGTCTGGCATGCTCCAGTGGGACAGAGTGGCTATTGAAACGGTTCAACGGCTAATGACAAACGGGTTAATTTTCTTTTCCACTCAACTCAGTTAGAGCCAACGCTGTGCATATTTGAAATTAGATCCGCTAGGGCCAAGGCACATGGAGCTGAACCTCATATTCTCTCATGGTATTGCTGTAAGTCGAATCGTCGTATCAGCACGGCATTTCCGAAGACTGACGGGCTCACAATACTCTTTAAGTCTGGGAGACAACACGGTTACCGTTTGCATCTCTAGAAATGCTCTTAGATCCAAATTTCCCTGGTCAGGTATGCAGCTTTATAGAACAAACCACCTCATGATGTACGACCTATAAAGACGTCTAAGAGGTTTAAGGCCCACATAAGCAAACACCCAGAGTACGAACTACAATCTAACGTATAGATCCATACTCGAGTGAAGAAAGAGCTTTTAAAGTTGGACTGGGTTTTTTAAGCCTTTTGAACTCTCTTTTCTTGAGCGCTTCATGGGCTTTTGGGCCATAGCCACGCTTGTTTCCTCTGCTCACTTTACTCACCTGCTGGTTTAGCTTTTCTCCCACATCTGATCCTGCCATTTGCGCTTGTAATTCTCTTTCGGCAAAGTCCAACAGGCACAGTCGTTGAAATTTCTCTTGAGTGCCACATTAGCTGGGCTCCAACCCAGTTATGACGGCGTTTGCTTTTTCTTCTCCATTTTGTAACTTCCAGCTTCTTTTGTTCTACGATTTCCCACGGAACGGTTTTAGCTCCAATCAGGTAATTCCTTTCCACCTTCATCCGTTTTGCTGAATCCGGCAACAATTTCATTTTCCAGTTCCGCCCATCCTCTCATTGCCTTTTCCATAGCTACCTCGTGGCTATTATTAACTTGCTTCTGGACATTCATCTGCTCACTTTTCTTCTCCCCCTCATCAGAGCTTGCAATATTACACTCTGATTTGCATGTGAATACCTATCCCGCAAGTATAAATCCAATTCGAAGCTCCGTCAATACAACACTTAACCGTTAGACGTCACCTGAATTTAACTCAATTAAATGCCATAGGCTCGTGGTTTCCAGACTGTTCTCCTTCATCAAACTGCTCATCGTACAACGCCTTATTTTTCTACGCGGTACATACCCGAGACTGATCAAGAAGTTGTCTCATCCGGACCTGCAACCAAATTTCTACTAAATCCACCCTTGCCCTTATTTATCAGTTTTCGGTATCCTATAGTCTTTACATTTCAACTACTCTCACCTTCGGCTTGTGACTTTCAGCCGAAAATCCTTGACTTATCTGCCCTAATCACCCGCTGCTACTGCACTAGCTAGCTGTCAACCTCTTCAAAGCCAGCAGTGGTATCAATCCAAAAACTTCGCCATGACCATGAAGTTAACCTGCACATAAAAATTGTCAGCACGATCACCAGATGGGTTGCGTAAACACCGGAACCCGTCCGACTCTGCTATTGGCGAGAGCAAGCTGTTAAGTGATAGCCCCAGGAAAGCCGCCATTATCCAAATGACTGTTCCATCCTCCGTATTGTTCGTTCACAGCTTGCAGTTATGACGTCTGGTCTGTGGCGGTCTCGCAAGAAGGAGAAACAGCCACCCCTATCAGTCTCGGACCCAATGTGCCACGTGTAAAGAAAGGCGGGTCAAGGAGAAATGGGAAGTTTATCCTACGGCGTAAATTCGCTGTCCCTCTCCAGTATAAGAAAGACAAAAAAATACACTTCTGGCCGAGAAGGTCTTGGGCTAATGACCTCTGCCCCCTCCATTACAGATGGATTTCTGATAACATCCTAGACCCGACCCTGCATAGTGGAAGCCCCATGCCTTCGAGGTGACCTCCAGTTTCTTTTTGTCTAGACCAGTGGGGATAACAGCAAGCCGTTTGAGCTCTCCACATATGCTTGCCGACCACGCCTTACTCAGCTTCAACCCCTTTGGGCTCCGTGCAAAATCCTTGACCAGCTTGCTGATGTTTAATACAGTAGTCGATACACGGTCTGAATCGTTACATCATGCGGCTTCTGCTCTGACGACATTCCGGCATCGATACTCCTACGGGTACCAGCTGTGGGCAAAGCCCCGCCTATATTGGTTGTCGGAACGAGGAACGTAATCACTGTGCTTTTATAATTGACCGCCCGCAACTTCACTTTTCTGCTTTCCCTTCGAACCCAAAAACTAATAATGTTGTCCAAAGCCAGCGACGGTTTGTCTGGCACCGTGTTGTCTCAGTTATAAGCCAAAATTTTACTGACATTAACTCCCATAAAAAAACTGTTATTCCTTTAGTGCTAGGTGCTTACATTTACTTAATTATCTAGTCCCAGGTAATAACTCAGTGGTCTCATTGTTCGTTTTCTTGCACTTCTCCGTTAACTGGAGTCTTACCGTCCTTCAATAACCGGTGCCCACCGATCTGCACATTTGCTCACGGTATGCTGGGACCTTATTCCATCCAGCAAGCGCGTGCCGATTACTCTTGATTCAGCGGAAAATCAGCATGTCCGTATTCACGTATAAAGGCCTCACCTTGGATCGGAGTATTTCCTTTTCTTTTTATAATTTCTTCCGCAGCCACCTACAGCCGGCTAAACAACCAGACTGCAGTCTTCCTCTTTTCCCGTTCCCATTTCTGACCCACTCTCTTCTATTGCCTTATTTTTTAGTCTTCAACTGGGCCCCTTTCTCTCTTCTGCCATCTACCAGCCTAAACATTTTGCACTCTGGCTGAGCCTGCGCTCTATATTTCCATCATCAACCAACTGCCTTACAAAACTACTACAGTCTTCGCTCGTTAGTTCCACATGGATCGCCCCACTGGTCATCAAGTAACATAACCACTGTCCAATTTCTATTATGCCGTTATTCGTCAACCCCCGCTAGAACATCCTCTAGACTGCCACATTCGTCATCACTTTCAGAACACGCTGGTTACCTGGGTAGCCCATTAACCAAATCGACGTTACCCCTGGATTACTTTACGGACCAAACTATTTGATCGGTCGGATTGACCATGGTTAAACCTATACTCACACCATCTGACGCTTTATATGGAGCACTTTACATGGCTGACCAGTGAGCACAGTCCCGTAATCAGGGCTGCAATCTATCATGATAATCAAACCGGACCGTCGGATGGACTCCTGACATCATCCATCACCCCAAACCACGTCAACACTTATGTTCCGTATTCCACACAAGCAGTTCAATTCATTCTGCGTTGCAGCACCGAAAACAGTGACCGGAATCTGGCTGCCGCCGTTGGGTTAAATAACTACTCTCCCCATTTCGTCAGCCCAGCCCTTTTTGCCTGCTACCCTCGTCATGCACTTCTGGCCATCAACAGCAACCAAGGTCTTCATGAAACAAAATGCCAACCACTTGGTTATTCATTCTTTGATCACATGTGCAGGAAATCTCGCCCTTACACTCTTTCAACTTCTGCTGTTCCTTCGGGTCTGGTCTCTTCCAATCAAGGCTGCCTTCCTTCCTCTTCATCACCTGTGCGTAGTTGCTTGGTTGCATCAGCAGCGCTTGTCTCCAACAGAGTGGTTCCTCTACGGCCTTTGTTTAAAGTTCCCTGTTCTGATTCCATTCACCACTCACGCTCCTCAAAAGCGCTCCGCATTCCTGGTGAAGGTTTCTGCCTTCATGGGAATTTCCATATAATATCGAAATTGCCTCTACAGAAAGGCCAACCCGATCATCTCATTCGACTTGCATTTGCATCACAGGCTCCCTCCTCAGTGAGTTATCCAATACTGGATCAACCTTTTCTATATCCCGCAGGTATCTCCTGCTGCACTTCAATAACAACATGTTGACTCTGTTTTTAGCCTTCTTTTAGTTACCCTGTCATCCAGTTTCTCGATACTGATTCCTCATATATCCGGTTAGTGCAGCTTAGAGTCCCTCCCTACACTTCCCGACCCTTCCTTGAACTTCTATTTCACTACCCCGCTCTCTCCCTATCTTCATCGACTGCACACTGGATTTCGTAGATCACCGTGACCAATTCTGGACTACCGGATCCGTCGTAGACAGTTATCGCTTTCATAAGGCCAGTTGTGCATTATTCCTACTTCAGCTGTATGTCAGTTTGGTGATGCCCGACACCAGTTGCAATGTGGGTTCTTGTAAACACTGCACTCTTACCTTTCTTCAGCATCGCTTTTATCTGCATTCCCGATTCTAGCCCGCTAATCACAAAGTCTTAGTCCCGAATTCGCAATTAATTTACAATCGCCGCGTTGACCCTCTCCGATTTAGTTCACTCAAAAACTGTCCAAGTCTACTGTTCTATTACTGCAATTGTGCGAACCTTGAACTTAAAAACTGTGATTACTTCACATCGCTCTATATTGCTGTGCTCTACCATCATGCCTTGTGCATGTGTCTTTGCCAAGATCAGGAAATAGACCATTATCATTATCATTATGATTATCATAGGTCTTAATTCGCTCCCTTTAAGGTCATTCTTCCCTTTCCACCGCCCCACCCTAATAACCTTTTTCACGGCCACAAACCTAGGGATTTCCACCGCTCGGCGCAAGTGCACCGTATGGCATCTCTATGCTTTGTTCCTCTGCTTGCCATTTTGCATGAACCTTTCCAGAATTCCGTGAAGAACAGCATTCCGGTTCCTTTCCAGAGCAATAACATTATTTTTCCTCAACGTGGTCAGAATTTTATTTCAATCAGCTGTCTTGTTCTGATTTACTTACCCGCTCATCTAGGACACATAATCCCCTACTGTGTCCTGAGTCAGCAGGGCAGTAGGTGCTTGCTTTCCCGACCTTGCCCGGGTGGTCCCTATGCTTTCAGAAGTAGCATCATGTCCATGGCCTTCCATAATTTGTGTCATCCATTCTCCCAAGGATCTTGAAGCTTCCTCTTATTTTTCTGGCTACCCCATTCCCCTCCTGGGGCTTTAATATCTGTCCTGACCAGCTTTTGCATCGCAGGCTTATCTAGCTAAGTTTATCTTATTCACAGTATAGTCGAAAATAATTTTTGCTTCAACCCGTGCACCTCCTGTGAAACCATGTTTGTCAAGTGTCACACTAAATTCCTGCGGTGCCTGCCGATATGTCCCCTCAGAGCACCGAGGACTTCTGCACTGTTCATCTTCCTCTCCTGCTCGGTCTGGTGTTCCGCAGTTTACGGGTATTTTATTCTCCAGTTCATCCACGTCGCCAGACCAACGGAAAGAGTGGCCACATGAGTAATGTGCGAAAGCTGAAGGACATATAGTGGGATTATTGCAGATGGAGATCGACCAATAACGAGGAGAATGACCGATGCCCATGCCATCACAAGCCGCCTCGCCTTGTTGTGGTTTTGTCGCCGGACACGGCCGATTATTGCTAATTGTTCCTTTATTCGTTCGGTTGGTGCCATTACTTTGTGCCTGGCATTTTGTTTTCCATGTTTCTGCCATGTTCGTACTCCTTCTCCTTCTCCATGCATCCCGTGCAGTTAAAAGCCACCGTAAATCGCACGAGACTTTGTGTGGTTAGTGTCAACCGTTTGCTCAGATAGTTGTGTTGTCAAATCAGATGAGCCCGCAGGACTCGCAGCTTTGGCGAGTATACATCCAGATCCTTGCACCCGAGGGCTACAACTTTCTCACAGCGCTTCTACTACCAGGTTCCCCAAATGTTGTGGTCGTTGAATGATGAACTGCGAGGAGGAGAAACAAAAGCAGGTTCGCTCTCGAAGAACCGGCAGCTGCGATGGATAGGCAGGTTCACTGTCAGAACCAGCCGCCATGCTCACCGAAAATCCTCGTGGGAACGCTGAATAATTGCGGCGTGAGAGAAAAGAGCACGTGCGTCACGCAGGCCAAAAATAGGATATGACAGAATAGCTCGCTGGATGCAACCAAACAAACGTTGGTTCATGAAAACACACCGTGCATAAAAACAAGCAAATAGTGTAAATGAGTGAGTGGTTTCAAGGGGACATGAAGTAGTGGTATTTCTGGGGGATTTTACACAACCGGTTGGTGCAGAGTTTAACTTCACTGACTTTAACAGTTCGTGGTCGGCTTTTTGTGGTACTTTGGCAAAGCAACCGCCAGTGAGCTCTCAAGGGCGCCGATCAGGTTCGCTGCTGTAAAGTATCAGCCTCAAGGGACCACATGACCACCTTTCTTGCACCTTCCCCTTCTCGCTAGGTCACTCAGGCTAATTTGAGAAGAGTAAGTGAGTAGGAGGGTAAAACCTGGATGAGAAGTTCTGTTGTGATAATAGAAGGAAAGAGAATGGAGACGAGTCAAGAACGAGTTCAGGAGTGAGTAGATTGAGAATAGACTGGGATGGCCCACAAGAAATTTTGGAGTGCTCGAGAAAACAGACAAGGAAGCAGAGGGCAGATGGAAGGTGAGAGTGCAAGACAACCTCATCCGGCTTAAGATTACTCCGGAATTAGGGAGGCCCACCGTTTGTCCAGATAGGCCTTGAACTGCTCCCCGGGAATGCTCCTACCTCAGTGGAAGATAGGTGGCACCAATCGTTCATTATTCTGCGGCCAAATGAGTTTGCATTTATGTACCGGCATCACAGTGGCCTCATGATCTCATGCTTGTCCTCGGAATGCTTTTTGTTGGTCGAGGCACCGAGAACAGGTGCATTTGGTCTAGCCTGTTTTTGTATGACCTTCAGTGGAATGAGCTACACTGCGACGTGAAGCCGTGCGGGGATCAAATCCCTCAAAAAGGAACATCACGAGAAAGGACATGTGATATCGATCTGGAAAACCCCGCGTCAAGGCTCTCAATTGCGGTTCGGACGGAACTTTGGGGAAGGGGGGGGGCAAAAGGTACAAGGCTGGAAAAAGGCCAACCTAACGGAGTCCCGCAACCAGTGATCGTACCTACAAAATAGGCTTTTGTATAACTTGGCTGTGTGCCTCTATATCTGGGGCGTATCTAGAGTCTGACTTTTCACCGTTTCTCTTTAACGGTCACTACCAACTGGCTTGAAATTTCAACTTAGATGATTCCGAAGAATGGAAAGTAGCGCCTCAGCGGAACAGCCTACATCCTCGTGTGGCCTTCTAAATTGCCGCGAGGAGGTTAAAAGGAATGGAATTCGTTGCGACATGTGCAAGCAAAGGTACCGTCGAAAGTGCAGTGAGCTTCCTGTTAATAGCCTTTAATTATACTCTGAGCATCCCATCTCAAAGTGGACCCGGACTCTCTGCGTACGTGCCTGTAGATGGCTGCCAAACGGGGTTCAGGTGAACCGGAACCATCCACAGGCTGTGAAACTACAACTACCCAAGGTGAACACAAACAGATAATACCACCCCAATGAGGAAAATGGAAGCTAGGCCTGGAAGTTTATAGCGGTCGCTTGTGGAGGAGATGTCAGGACAGCAGAATATGCCAAATTATAGAGACTGAAATGAAAAAGCAAGGGACCGAACGGGCTCTGTATGGCTGAATCGACGAAATTTGAGAACACTGCGGTTGTTGCCCTCGGTGGGCAGCGAAATTTTGTCATAAACGGGATATCTAGGCCTTTTCGCTTGTAAAATAGACAACTATTGAAATGGCCAAGGTACCGGATCACAGGCCTACTGGGGCAGAAATCGGGGCCAGAGCGAGCTCATTTAAGGAGTTTTTGGGCTGGGCCTTCTGTGAGTCAACTCAGGGGGAAGTCAGGGCCACAGACCTGTGTTAGTGGAGTTTGGAAACCCAATTCTCTTAGACTGGTTTTAGCAGTAGCTGGCCAGGTTTTTGGACACGCGGAAGGGGTAATGCACGTGAAACCCGATCACTCGGGTGAAGGCTCCAGGAACACCTCTGGTGGGAGACTCATCTACAAAGAATCCAAATCCACCTCTCTGGTGAGCGCAAGACCAAGAATAGTAGTCCGGTATCTGTCACAAACAGTGCCCCCAATGACTTGCACACCTATTGTGGGACAAGAACATCAGAATGGAGGTAGTGGAATCAGCAGCAGTCTAGTCCCCCTCTTTGAACACCCTAACCAGTGATGAAAACGTGGAGGACTATCCGGCGATGAGCCTGATAGCTAGCTAGAGAGAGGTTAGTCAAGTCCGGCAGGAGGGCTCAACAGAACCTCCCACGGAGGAGGAAAGAGTAGTGCACATCAAAATTTTCTGTATGGAAAATAAGCGAAAGGAAAGCGAGTTTGAAACTGTTGGAGCCGATTGCATTGCGATAGCGGAGACATGGTTACACCAATTCTCAGTCACGGAGCTGCTACACATCAGGGAATACTTCTCCCACAGGACGGACAGAGAGGATGGCACGGTAGGAGGGCGAACTTGCTCGTTAGCTAACGGAAACTTTGAACGGCATTCCGGAGAATCTATGTACACCCCAAATAGGTAGGCTTCATTATGCCGCCTACTATCTCCGGGATCTCTCGTGGACATAGTATGCAAATAACGAAGCTCAAATAGGGCTCAAGAAGGGGGTTTTTGTTGTTGGGGTATCTGATCATGATTGCCTCATAAGCTTTTCAAATTTTAACAAAGAGGGATCTCAGCTCTTACGAAACACATTGAAGAGCCTGTCTTCTTCGACTGACACCCACTGTAGTAGAAAACTATTCGAGCTGATGGTTCGCGTACCACTCTTTCAGGATGTCAACCAGCCGACCAGGTTAGGGAAGGGACAAAAGCCAAGTCTACTGGACCTGGTGTTCACAAGACTCCAATCAGAAGTAAGAGGACTGGAGCTAACAGCCGCGCCTCAGAGGGGCGACTACGCGACCATCAGGGTTCTGGTCCAAGGGGCGCCCCCTGCAAAGTTCTGAATGATCGAAAATTACTCAGGTGTTATTTTCATACATTTTCTTTACAGGTTTTTGATTACCCTTTCCATCTTATCCTTACTGATACAGTTTTGTGGTCATCATCCTCTCTACCATCGAGGCATCTACTTTTTTCTTTCTTAGTAGTACTTTCGTGGCGAGAAAGCTTTGTGGACACGCAGTAAACCATTGAGTATCACTGACTCAAGGCAGTTTGCCATACAGCAGTTTGGTTTTACTTTCTCGCTCAAGCCAACTGTCGGTTAACATTCAACTCGTTAACGCTAACATTTTGGCTCCACTCTCACGAAGTAGTTTTTGGGCCCGATAAAGCCTGCAGAATTTATTCTTCTTGTTTCGACCACGGGAAGGAGCCTCCTATGTATTCTTTTTGGTTAACTATTCCCTTCCGTACAGAATTTTGCCCTGATTTTGGCTTCTTTCCGGTTAGATATTAACTAGGGATCACTGTCAAACGTATGAGTGTTATGTACTTATGTTTAAACCCGCAACAAGCACCCGAGAATTTGCGGATCGGCCTTGTTTTTGTCTGGGCTTTGGATGGACTTGGGATACTCTCAACTTCTAGGTTCTGTTGCGTTACCCAGGAGGCTTGAAGTTAATCATTCCGTGGATCCAGCAAAGAGTTATTGGTCAGAATTCACCCTGCTCAGGATTTGCACTTTTTGGTGGGAACTCTCCAAATAGTGCAGAATAAGGTTTGAAGGAGCTCCACGAGTTCAGGTGCCAGCGTGATTATGGAGGCAGCAGGTAGAGCCGACCGAGGTACAACAATAATGTGGTGCGAAAGGGGCGGAAAATACTCAGCAATCATCTCCTCAGACTGACCGACGATTCCACCCTGCTTTGACGCCTCAAAAGGCTGAGCAAATCGCCTCAGTGGATGAGCCGATCCGCCTAGGCGCAAATGACCGAGTGCAAAGCTTGTGGCCCTTATCGGTCAGCAGGTTTACACCAGGGTTTTCTGAAACATATGAGCCCGCGAGCAACCGATAAGGTTGCCGCAAGAACCTCAGACGAGATGGAAGCAGCCGTAGGGAGTAGAGTTAAGATGTGTCCCGAGGCCTAGTATAATTGCCTCCAGTCAAGGGCTGCAGCAAGCGCCGCCTTAAGATGTGTGGTCGAAGAATAAATGCCGTCAACGACCACTTACGAGAAACAGATGACTCTGAAAAGCTTTTCGAGTTTGTGCGTAGATACAAAGAAGGGAGACAGCACGAGACCACCCTAACCCAGCGGATGATCACTGTGGAAGGAGTGGTGACTGGCAACAGTAAAGTTGAACTGGCTCCGAGCAGGCCGAATAGCAACAAGGCTGCGGGACCGGAAAGTGTTCATCCCACCATCATAGAAGCCCCTGGCCAGCACACCAGCTGAACCTCCATAGCAGCTGTTTACCGTGAGTCCATGCAAAGGGGAGCCACCGAAAGACCAGAGACTGGCGCAAGCTGTGCCCATTGGTAAGTGACACAAGAAGTAGGCGACCGCTGACTACCGTCCCCTAAGCCTACTACCATTTGCACTCAAGGCTTCGGAAGTACGGGTCAGCGATCAACTGGCAGCGGAATCCCCATCTGAATGCCGACCATCTAGGCGGCTTTGGTAAAGGAAGTTCCTGCCTTACTAAACTTCTAGCGACTTTCGATGGGTTACCCAGCAGATTAGATCAAGGGGAATGGGGGAGGCGTGCTACCTGGGACTTCAAAAGGCTTCTGCTTCCGCGGACCACCATTTCTTGCTGGGCGAACTGAAGGCACTTGGAGTGACCCTACAGATTGTGAGGTGGATCTAGGTTTGCCTAAGTAACAGAACTTTCTTCGCTCAGATCGGGGACACCTGGTCTACTCTGGCCCAGGCAAGCGGTGACGTGCCGCAAGGTTCCCTGCCGGGATCATGGTTGTTTTCAGTATATGTGAATGATCTGGAGGCCAAAATAGACTGTACGGGCTTCCTGTTTGCAGACTGTATCAAAACAGTAGGTGAGCCGACCTCAGGTAGGCAGCGGACCGACTTAAAAAGAATCACTGCGTGGACTGGAAAGCTGGAGGGATAACTGAAGGCAGCCACATTGATACACTTGTTGTCAGGCAGGGAGAGCAACGAAGACAGGTACGTGGATCTGTCCGTCCCAGCGAGGGGTGATTCCGCTATTGTGGTCAGAGGCCTAGGTGTGCTTTTGCGCAAAAGCTTCAAGCCCGCTGAGCAGTCCACATCAGCTGCGGTCGGAGAAAACAGGGCGCTTTTCAATTTAAGGACAACGGTTTCTGGAGGGGCGGGAGTAACTCCTCCTACACACAAGGCAACTGTGAGGAGTCGCTTGGAGACTTTTGTCCAAGCATGCTTACCGAGCCTAGTGAAAGACAGAGAATGGTTGGAAGACATTCAAAGGAGGTTCAGCCTAATGACAAGCCGAGTATAAGTTAGGTCGTATCGAGAGGGACCAAAAGCCTTAAATCTTCCCTTATTTGATTGTCGTAGGTTAAAGGGAATCAGATAGAGTGCTACAAGTTATCTGAGAGAAGCAGTACGACTGAAAGATCAAACCTGACTAGCTGCCTTAACCTTGCACTCAGAGGAGGGGTGCACAAATTGGACAAACTACCGTGTCATAAACAAATGAAACGAGCCTTTTCTACAAGTAGTAACAGCAACCTGAGTCTTTGCTTTTAAGAACAAGCTAGAAGTGTGGTAGGCGGAGGCACTTCCAGACTATCACCAACCATCCTAATTGGCTCTCTTTTTTAATCTCATTTCCCGTCATTTTCCCTCTCCCGACTAATTACCCTACACTGCATCTCGCCACTCTAGCTCCTCCTTACTGTAGGTATCTCTGGCCCAGTCCCCGTAACACCCTAATCACAATCACTCCATACTTACATCTTTACTTTGTTCGAGGACTCGGTGTATGTCTCACATGGGGACAGCGGTGAGTTTCAGCACCGGACCTGCATTGGTGTGACGTTGCATTTCACGGCGGCGAGCCTGTTTCATTTCCCTTCCCCTCCGCTGCTACAAATACCTCATTATATTGGATACCTGGGCATCGCAGCACGGTGGAAAATCCCTGGGCTCGCAGTGTAAGAAAATGGACGTTTATTGGCTCAAGCGGCTAGTTCTGTGACCTGACCTGAGCTGACTACTATCTGCTTCTTATACCTTTCTTCTTCTAGCGGCAGATTCCAATTAGCGGCCGGCTGGTGGATATAAGGTAGGTCCCAATCCATGTATCCATTGAGGAAACGTTCCACCAGTTTTGCATCGTCGTTGAAAAAGGTGCTTGGGAAGCAACAGTGGCCGGTTTAGTCGTCTATGTAAATCATGAAGTGTAGTGGTCCTGAGAGGGAGCCTTGTGGAACCCCGCTGCTCACCGTAGCTGGACCCGTTTTCAACTGTAAAGTAGCATGACCTACTCTTCGGATAATTTCTCATCCTCGAATTCAGCCTCGGAGTTAAGCTTAGTCCTTTCAGCTTTAGCACCACAAGCCGGTGATTCACGGAGGTAAAGGCTTCATCAGAGTCTGAGTAGTGCTTCCCGGGGCCTTCTTACCTATCTGGCCCGAGGGCCACTTCACCCAGGACTGACGGCACAGCTGACTGTCTGGGGCCGTTTACAGACAAACCACGCTCTCTCAGAGTTGGGCTTTCCCTTGATAATGCTTAGCCAACTCCAGTGGACCTCGGAACCAAAAACTATTTGATTTGTAGCTTCTGCGACACTGGATTATGGAATGAGCATCTAACAAACATATACAAACCTCTCATACGTGGTCGCTGGAAATCAAAATTGGAGCCGTCTTCAAGGCGTTAGAAAATCAACAGGTTCAACGAGTCATGGTGAAATCTCGTCTTGGAGGGGCAAGAGCGAAGGTCAATAAACAAAGGTTTAAGTGGTGAGAAACAAAAAAATATTTATAATCTAGAGCCTTCGAGGGGTTAGAATACGAAGGCATTCTTGGAGGATTTCACAGAACTAGTTATTACTCCGAAGTTGACAAGCTGACTCTTCAGCAAGCCGTGGGATATCCCCCTCCCACAACCCTTTCAGATACCTCCTGCCTATTTAGTAGAAGGTCACCAGGGCCGCAGTTTTCTACGTCGTCTTTTGATATTCATTGTGGATGGAGATGACGCCCACCAGCTTTCAACCTTCAGGAATAGGCCCCTTTCTGAAGACTTGTTGAACAATCTTGTCAACGGCATTTCAGTGATAACAGCCTATGACCTTAGGGTGGTCGGGTTGATGCAATCTGGTCCAGCCGCCTCGTTTCTGTCCAACTTCTCCAGAATACTTGATATACTCTCGGTGCAGAGTGAAGCTTCTTGCGTTTTGTGGATGAGTTATATACGCGTGCTCCAGGGACCCTGGTGGAGTCAACCAGGTGCAACTTTTCGATGTACCTCCTCAAAAATTCGGTTTTATCTGTTGATGACAGAGCGTGCTTCCCCGTCTTCCTCCACTACGGTCTCCACTGCAACTCCGGTGGCACTTTGATCAAACGAGGTGGAAGAATATTTTAGTGGTAATTTCTAGAGTCACTAGCTAGGCTCCCCTCGTGCTACGCTCGGAATTGAAACCGTTTCTAGGTGGCAGCTTCATCAGAATGTCTAAACTTCAGGAGCCGAAGAAAACCTCCAGTTTGTTTCAAGCTCCGCCGCGCCTTCTTTTAGTCTTTTGAGGAGTGGTTGCTTGCTTCTTCTCCCTAGGTGATCTGCTACTTAGTTGGACAGCAAGCAGTGGCACAAACCATTTCACAAAAGCGAGAATATGGCCCGTGAATCGCACTATACCTCTCTCACAGTGAGGTATGATTGGTGTCAGTCTAGGAAATCCCCAACCCTGTCAGGTTTCTCAAGGTCGGCCACACTAGATGCTGTATGCTACCAAGAATGTGCCCCGCCTTTTTTTGTCATAAAGTTGAAATACGGTACCCCGCGGTCCGTCCTATCAAGATGCGCGGAGCTGTGCGACTCCTCGATGCCTTTCGAGTGCTTTTGAGATTCCAATCTAAAGTGCATAGTGACTGGCACTGTTTCCACTTTCTGGGCTCATGTGAACGTTCCAGGACCTGCCTGAGTACTGATTCAGTAAGTATCATGTCGCCAACCTGCTTTATCGGCATTCCCTCGTGATTTTTTCTGGCTCCGTTGGCTCTGCCTTAGCGTGCTTGATGTTTGTCTGTCCCAAGCTGTGCTTTGTTCCACTTTACCCATCACACATGGTTAGGTGCGCATGTGACTGACACTGATTCGTTGTTCCTGTCCCTCCGACTCATTATTATGCCCGAGAATCCCGATGGATGATTCAATTGCTTACCCGCCCGTCTACTTAGGTGTGCTCTTGCTGATGTACTAATAGAGAGATCTATTGCGTACTGTTTCGTGAATTCTGAACATTACGGTGAGCATTGCAGAAAACTCTTCGATCGGCACCCGAAAGTTCTCCCAGTCGATGTTCCGGCAGTTAAAGTATCCCACACCGATCATTTTCCCGGGTATGAGCAAATGAGACCGCCTGCATGTAGTATGCTACGTGACTTTTTCTTCACGTATACAGGATGGAATTCGATAAAAGCAGACAAGTGCCAGCCTGTCAGGTCTGATATTCAGCTTCAATGGTAGTCTCTGCGTTTTGGCCGATATCACGCTCTCACCTGCAACTTGCCTTTGTCCATTTTTTACCGAATTTAGAGCTCCACCTCCTCTTCTTTCCAGACTACCTGCTCTGTGAATGGCTTATCCTAAATAAGCAGGCCGCGGTTTCAGCCTGGTTTCCATATGATCAACAGTCTGCATTACATGCCCTCGCCAAAAGCTTCATCTTCCCGATCCCCATGCTGCGTTCACCGGAACCCGGGACAGTGAGCCCTTCCACCTGTGTTGGCTTATGTGGCTTGCACCCGGGTTCGCCCGGAGTGCGCTGCCGATGACATCTGAATGTCCACCAATATTGAAGCCCCTCGCGTTGAAGCCTGGAAAGGTGGCTGTTGCTGTGCTAGAGTTCAGCTTGGTTGGCTCACGGCCAGGTGTACATGGTCGCAACCAGTGTCTTTTGCCTCTTTCAGTCGGGGAGCTGGCTTTTCTTTTTTGGGGTAACTTAGGTTCCATCATGATTTTCTGAAGAGTTCACAACCAATGGAGGACATCGTACCCACCAAACCCCTTTGTTAGCACCTGAGTAGGCACGTAAGTAGGCGGTTAAGCAGGCAATTGAATCATCTATTGGCAAGCGCATGCGGTATATACGAATGAGTGCAGTGTAGCCAGGCCGCTGAGCAGTAACGATCAACAAGCATGTATCACTCAGAGTCAAAGTCTGGCCGATTAGAGTGAGCCCTCATTGGCATAGGTAAACTCACGGCGACATGCGCGCATGTGTTCGTGTGTGCGTGATGGTAGACGGTGTCGAATATCCGGTCAATAAGCTTGCCGGCATTGTAATGATGCATACAGTATGCCAATCATCAGAAGGAAAGCGAAAAGTCACAATTCTCTTGCTGCTTGAGCCAAGTTCATGGCTTAACCGGAAATCGTTCTTTGCTGAGCATTTGGGGGCCCGGATTGTTTGCCACAGACATGCAGGATAAGGGCGTTCACCTGAAAAAAGAGGATTAAAAGATCATTTTCCACAGTGCGGCATGAAGTCGGCGATTGTTTGTCTTAGTCCACCAGCCACCAGGTAGGTACCGGGAGATTAGAAACTTGAAACCTTCACGGAGGCAGATGGCCTATCCTCCTTTTGCGAACTTGAGTCTTAAGGAGTGTGAAAGTTTTCCGGGCTGAACCGTTCAACTGTACTTCCCATATTGATTTTCCTATTTGGTTCTCCTCTCCTGTCTTGTTTCTCTGTTTTCGGATCCTTTTATTTTAGATGTGCTGCTACCAGTCGCTTCCCAATTCTGAAGCACTCTTTGCGGCAGCAATGCGCAGTCTATTTCTGTGGGCACCCAGTGCAGCAGTAGGGGATATCTGCCACCCCTCCCTTCTGGGGCCTACAGTTTGAATAATTTTTAGTGAGCGATGTAAGCTTTCCACCTTGCCGTTGGCCACGGGCTTTTACGAAGCCTTGAACTTGTGGTGAATGCCCTTCTGGGAAACTTTATTTCTGAATTCATAACCGTGCAATTGAGGACCATCATTGTAGAATATTCCCCTGGGCAGACTGAACCTTCAACATAGGTTCGGCAGCCACAGCAGAACCATCAGTCAGTGCCTTCTCCGCCTGCAGAAAACCTCAAGCTACTTGGAGTAGAGAAACCTGGCAACAAGAGCGCTCCTCTGGTGGGAAGGGAAGTCTTCAAGAGGCCCCCTGATTTCAACCGCAATTTTCGCTGACTGTTCCACTGGATACTCAGTGGGATAGGCAGAGGCATTCAGAGGCCCTGCTCTGATAATGAGACACCAGGAATGAGCCCAAATGTTTCTCTGAAGCTTCGGCTAGAGCTGAATCTTCACCACCAGTGGTGTTGGCGTACGCGGGGCTTCGTTCACAGGACATCGTTATGCCCATCACGCTAGACCGATATATCTGTGGGAAGATAACTTTCCTGTATTGCAACACGATGGCCACTCAATACGCTGATAATGACCCCTAAAAGGTTACCTTTGACGGCATTGAAGAGGAAACTTTCGGATTGTAGGCAACATCTGCATGGTAACGGTAATGGAGAATGAGGGAGATGCATGCAAAGAAGCTTGATAAAAGTGCACAGGCACCCTATAGGCAGGGAATCGGAGGTAGACACGTCGAAAGTGTAAAAAACAGAGTAGAACAAGAAGCCTGATTGAGTTTACCATCGATAAAGATAAAAACCGCATTAGTTCCTGGAAAAAATTGAGTGCCAAGGTCACTGGAGCAAGAATATGCAAATCAGGGGTCAACTGACTGGAACGGCGAGTAAGGCAAGAATAAGCGACAAAAAAGTTAGAAATATCAAGCGAATCAAATAAGACAAAGGAAGTTCATGTTTGTAGATTGATTTAGGGACAAGGGCAGCCAAACTCTTATGGACCTGGTCTGAAAAATATATATAAGGCAAGTTTACTGTTTCCCGCCGAGATGATCACCGATTTCTGTATCTAGCTGAGGCGCGATGGGATGATCATGACGAGAAGTCAGACGGGGCTTTGTGGAGGGACTCGGGAAAAATTCCTTTGGACTGTTTGAAGTTCACGGTTTGATAAGGAGCTGTGAAGGGTATAAATGGTGGTCACTTAGGACGATGTCAAGGTACCTTTAATTGGGTGCTTCGTGAAAAAGCTCATCACGAGGTGTCAGCAGAGCAACGTTCACTTACTCTGCTTTTCTAAGTTAGTTTCTGAGGTAAAACGGCACAGAGCCAACAAGGGGAAATTAGGTTTACTATGGGAAGTGATAAGGAAGGTTCCACTGATGAGCCCCAGCGAAGTTTGAGGTAACAAAACGGAGGAAATATTGAGTGATCTATTTATGAAGTCTGTCAGCGTTCCACTAAATTTCGCAGAAATATGGTTCCATATGTTAGTTACTTGGTGAAAACCGTTCGCAGAAGATGAAATATATCGTTGAAGAGTGCTAAGCTGACAGTCACAAGAAACTTCATCTGGTAGTCGCCGTTCATGAAAGTCCTAAAGACGAAACTAACCTCAAGGGAAATCGAAAGAAAAGCCGGAGTCTGATGGGCCCCTGAGCGTGGTAAATTAGATGAACCGTTAAGGCCCACCTAAACATTAACCAATTTCACAAACTCTCCCCGGTGATATACGGACTGATAATGTGGATCACCTCAGCACTACGAAGAATCCATTTACGTTCTTTCTAAACGTCCATGGTTTGTGGGGTGAACGAATCTGCGGCGGTGTTTGACCCTGAGACTAAAAGTACTCAACCATGAGGAAAACGGACCGGAAAATGCAAACAAATACCGAGGCAGCAGGTAAGTAACCGCCTAATCCTAATAAACACCGAAAGTCTTTGGGCGTTATAAGTTTCGGAGTTGAATGAATAGCTCTACACCGGGGCGTATCCCATCTCTACTGCGTGCAAAAAACAGCTTGTAGTATTTGTGACTTCAGCAGATTTTTGGTCTTTATGGCTCCTCCAACAGCTGCCGGTGTGGAAGATACCTCCTTGGTTTGCGGTCAGCCTGTGAAGAGTCAAGATGAAGCCCCACAGTGTGATCACTTAGTAGGATAGTAGCAACTGAAATGCACCACTGTAAGTGCAGAATTATATGCCGCTCTGGTGGAATGTCTTCTAGCATTCGTGGAAGCATCAAGTACCCTGTGCGCCTCACCAAAAGGCATAGTTTTTGTTTCGCTCAGGATACACTAGGCGTCACATCAATGGTGTAATAGGTGAGGCCTCTGGAAGTGGCTTTTAGTACATCCATGGAAAATAATTTGCAGCTTCCCTGGACATAACCCGACTTAATGGGGCTCCCACACCCTCAGGTCAGAGCTCCTCTAGAGCCGCCGCATTTACTGAAATGGCGTCTGCCCCTGCTATTTGAGGCTGACAAACAGCCAAAAACCCGCCAAAGAAAGAAAGCTTCTACTACAGTCGCAGTTCCACCAACAGCAACAAGTGGGACTGGTTAGCCCCCCAAGATAAACAATGTGGTAGCCCCCGCAGGTGTTACAGTGCAACCCAGCACCACTTAGCGGCAATCAGCTAACTCGTGGACAAACTTGAGACCCCTTCAACAGCGAAATGCTCCTCCCCACCAAGGACACAATGCTTTTTGGGGGCAAGCCTCACATAGGCTTGGATATTCGCGGTGCATGAAAACCCCAATAATGACTTGGAGCTTTTGTGTGAAGTGCGTGGCAAGTTAATCACTTACGACGAAGAGGAACTGGTGAGGAAAATGCGGGTCAAGGCCGTGTTTAGACTGGAAAAAATAAAGAAAGACTTCCAACCCGGACCTTTGAAGGCAGTCCTTGTATCTCACAAAGAGGCCCGACTGGTATATAACCGGTCATGCCGAATTAGGAATGGAACAATCCGGCTGCTGCTTGACTTAGATCCCAAGGTGGGAGTTAAAATGAAAGCCTTAAGCCGTGAGTTACGAGAGCGCAGCACGAGTGCTGGAACAAGCTTATAAATAATGGACTTCCGGGGCTCAAAGGAGCCGACAGAAGACCAAGCGGCAGCTACTGACTGCCATTTACCAACTGCCCTCACCATCAAACCCTCAGTAGAGGCTGACTTGCGACCAGCGGGAAGAATAAGCGTGCGGGGGTAGTGATGTCGAATGCCCGGGTTCTCCTGGGGAAACGAGGTGAGTTAGCACATTGGGTGTTACTCTACATACCGGTGTGAGTGGCTCCCTTAGAAACGTGATTCAAGGCGGATATCTTAGACTCCGAAGTGAAGATTGAGCGTCTTACACTATACAGAGTGGACAGGAGCTAAACCAGAGGCGGTGGTGGAGTCATCCTGTTCTTCAAGTTGGATACGCCATTACGAGCGGGTTCTCACTCAGACTAAAAAGGTCATGGTGGATCCTCACGGTGTCATCCAAAGCTGGCCAAAGGTGGGTACGAATCCGCTGATATCGTCCATCAGACTCCGGTTATGAACTCACCAAGCATACTGCTGGGCGCAAGCAGATGAACAGCTAAGGGTTATTGCCTTGTTCCCGACCAATTTAATTACCCAAGTGACGGCTGGTTTATTCAGCGATGCCTACCTGGTGCCAACATTTCTGTCCCAGAAAGCGATCCGACTCTCAAAGACCTATCTCCCAGTCAGAATACGGCTCTTTTCACATGCAATCAAGGGGACCACAATTCCATTTTGGACTTGGCCACGTCTCTCAGAAGCTCTGGTGTTGGAAAGACCTTGTTCAGGTCACCTCTTGGAAGAAGTGACCTTTTGGTTTTGGTTATTCAGTGGCAACGAGGACGGAAAGCTATGCCCAGATTGGAGGGGCTCCTGATGTTTGGTGTATGCCTTTTGAAGAAGTGCTCTGGCATTCGAAGTCTAACCTTTGATATCCTCGCGGCCCGCACGATACTGACCAAGTTTGTGGATCCATACAAGGTGGGACACTTTATCAATATCAAACATTTGCACGTCCTTCTGGGCTTCTTCTGCTCGCCAGGGGGCCCCTTGTGGTTTCACGTGGAGCTCAGAAACCCGCTTTGACGCAAAAATTGGTCCCGACAACTCCCTTGTGCTACAGGGGCAGGATATCAGCACTATCAAGACATTCGAAATCACTGCTTTGAACTCAAAAGTCCAAAGCGATTTACGTTTGCCGAAAGGCATGTGGTCGACTCCAACTGTGCTCCAAAGCTTTTACCTGCTTAAGTAAAAAGCAGAACAAGGACCACAATTGTCATCCCGGCACGGAAGGGAGACAAATCACCGGTCAAAACGGGTGACCACAAAGCGAATATTTGGTGAGACGCAATAAACTTGCGAGTGCACCGGAATGTAGGCCGCTTTCGGAGGTGCAAAGCAGAGCTCCTATCATACCTTCTTAGTAATCCGCCGAGAAAGAAGTAGCTGAAGCGCTTCGATCAGCTGAAACTCGTCCGCCTGAAGGACCAGACAGTGTTTGTCCCCTGGTGTCAAAAAGATTGGCTGATATACTGATCCCACCAATCATAAAACACTTCAGCTTGTCAGTTTTGACAGAACGACTAGCAAGAGAGTATAAGTAGGTCATCATTTTCCTCTTGTCTAAAGTTGGTTCAAAGGCGGCTGCCGTTGACTATCGTCCGGTTTGCCTGAATTCTGTGGTTGACAAGACACTGGAACGTCTATTTGCCTCCCACCTCGGCGCACACCTTAGGAGTAACAAGCTACTCTGTTCACAACTGTATGGATTCTGTAAGAAGAATTCGTGCATATCAAACCTGCTGTCCACCAATGAGGGCCGGCTGGAAGCCAAGGTCGCAGGGCTGCCCATGGAGGCAATCTTTGTCAGCTTAAGCAAATAGCTTGATAATGCATGGCATAGACAACTAGGGACTCTAGGTTTTCAGGCCCCACCAATTTACCGGATGGGAGATTTTTTGAGCCGACGAAAGTTTATTCTGAGAGCCAAGCAGTCACTATCGCTTCTCTTCAGAGTCTGAAGTGGAGTCCCACAGAGAACAGTTTTGGGGCCACAAATTTTCTTGGTGTAAACAAACGATCTGCTATCCGTTTTCCAATGACCTTGCCCCATTTACTCGGGTGATCTCAAAATCTGAGGAACTATCCCGTCAGATTTTGATTGCCAGGCTCTACAGGATAACTTGGAAGCACTGGAACCTTGGTCCGAGACTTGACAACCCCCAGCAGAGTTGACTAGTATGCATACATGAGTGCAAGGAGAGTGGAGAGCGGTTCATCATACACCTTATACGGAACGCTCGTCAGTACGTCGTATTGTGAGAGCGATCTTGGGGTAGCGGTGGCTTCAAACCTGAAGACCAATGCCAACTCGAACAAGGCACCTGCTTCGGGCTGAAGCAAGTTCGGAGCGGTATGTAGGTCTGAAAGACAACTGCCTTTGCCATTCTCCGAAGTTCTGCGTGCTTCCTATAGACGATCACGGCTGGAAAAAGTAGACCTACCAATTATCCTGTAGGGCCACGGAAGGTGCGAGGGTGGAACTAGTACCGCGGAAAGCCACTCGCCCCGCCCTCGGATTACGTGGGTTCGGTTGCGAAGTTCACCCCAAGCTATCAAGCAGTTTTCAGAGGAGTATTGTGGAATTCTAAGCGACCCCATTCATACCGGAAGCATTCTACATGGAGACTTAGGGCCAGAGTTGATGAGCCGTTTTCCCTTGCGGGCGCACAACCGTATCCGAGGCCATTTGGACCCTTTTGAAACGGCAACCTGTGGGTCTGCAGCCAGCGTACTGCCTCTCAAGGAGAGTAGTCAGTATACCAAATATAGTGCCAGGAGAAGAGGTGAAGAGGAAAAATGGCCACGTGTTCAAGCTACTCCCAGGCACCTTCCTGGAGAGGGAGTGGCAAGATAGGTATACCCCATTTCATGCCCTCAGCTATGAAGCCTGCCCTACAGCTCTAACCTTGATGATTGAAGATAAGAAGGTGGCTCAAGAATTTGATGCTTGTGACAATTTCTCCTACAGCTTATTTTCCGATACCAACCATTGTGCTCACCCCACAATCTCTGAAGCTGTCCATTTCCTCTCCGCTCGGTTGAACTTCAAAGCGCTTCTTTGAAGCACACCTCCAAATGGAAGAGGCCTCGTCCCTTATCTTATGGACTTATTCGTAGACCACGACAAATTATTCTATAATCTTGTTGCGCACCTTCGCCAAGACTCAATTCTGCTTACTGCTTCGTTTTTCTTCCACAGAGTTTTCTGCCACTAGCAATAAACCGTTGCGCTTTTTTCCTTTTGATTACCCTGTGAGTCAAGTGAGTGCTAAAGAGTCACCCTGTATCGGGCGAACGATCTATCTCTCTCGTTTTAATAACACGCGCCCCGAAGAACCACTGTGCATGGCAGAAGAGCTTAACACATTTTCTGCTTCCTCCCCGCCTAGTGAAGCAGCACCACTTTTCTACGATCCTTCGGTATCGTCAAGTGTGCGGCTTTGTTCTGTAGCGTTCTTACCCTCTGAAAGCGTACCTCCAATTTCAAATATCAAGATGTATTTCCGCCCCGGATCGGACTTGTTTCCATCGGCCATCTTTAAACCGGGAGGCCCATATATCCCAATTCTTTCATCAAATCTGTTCCATTTGTCTGTGAGGTTCATTTGGTACCCTATGCAGTGGAAAACTTGGATATATAATCAACCTCATAGGAAGGGAACACGGGAGGACCCGGCCAACTAGCGGCCTGTGGATCACACCCCAGTATTATCGAGGAGTTTCAAGAGACTTACAAAGGCTAAACCAACAGACCACCTGAGAAATCACCTTACAAGTGAAGGTCAGCTCGGTTTCCGAAAACATCGATTTTGCGCAACTTGTAGGACTGACTTTCTGAACCGTATTACGATAGCAGCCAATGATGATAAGGCAGTGACCTCAGCCTTTTTAGACATGCCTCAAGCCTTCGACCGGGTGTCTCATGTCTGTTTGTTGTCAATCTCGAAGACCCACTATAGGCCTGGCTCGAATGGTAATTGTCCTCGAGCAGTCGAGCGGTAAACGTTAGTGGCACACTTTTCATACCTAACCCTGTAGCCAGCGGTGTGATCCAAGGTAGTGTACTGGGCCCTTTGTTGTTCTTCACGTACATTATTGATACATGTACCGCGGTTCGCCATAGAACTCCGTTTTTATTTGCTGACGATGTTGTTGTACACTTTCGACCATAATTCATTGGGTAATACTACGGTGAAAATACCGGAGGTCTAACGGGTGCTCATTTAGCGGTGTACCGAATGGGGGATGAAGTTCACGGGGGACAAAGCTGCGTTCTTACATACAGGTGTCACGTCCCTCCCGGAAAGTTGAGTATAGATGGTCATCTGATACCCAAAAATCATCAGTAAGTGACCTGGGCACATACTACTCATGTTCGTTCAAGTCTTTGGGGCGAACGAAAGCTCAAACTGCTAGGTCCAACAGGTTACTGAGACCGGTTTGCAAAATATTCCGTTAGCTTGAAAGTAAGCTCTGTTCATATAACACGCGTAAGATCATTGCTAGAGTATAGTCCAATAGTTGGCTCTAACATGTGCCAGATTGACAGGATTGCCTCTGAAAGTGTTCAGATCACCTTTACTAAACAAATAGTTGGCCATTTGTCTAGCCTCAACCAAAAAAGGCGCTGTAATCCGCTACAACTCCAACCTCTGTGGCCCCGGCGGATGATAAACAACTTGTCCTCTTTCCACTTACTATTGAAATACAGATCTCGCAAAGCTTCCCTTGTGATACGAGACCTGTTGGGCTTGAGGTATTCGTTACGACACAGCAATCATTCTGTAATTGCGCAGCCCTCGAGAATCTGCCTAAGACCCAACTTCTTTATTGTTTATTATTCACAAACGTGGAATAAGCTTCCACTGGGTGTCCGTGCAATAGGACTCCTTCCGAGACTTAAGAGGGAATTCAACAAATTGCTTGATGCGCTGACACCAGTATCCAGCAATGATCCGTGCACTTCGAAGGAGCGGGCTTGCGAAATTGGCTTGGGTTACTGACACGCGGGTCTGAGTCAGGGGCAAGTAGATCTAAGTACCACACAAGTTGAAGTATATCACTCAAGTCTTGTTATTCCTTCGTCTTAAACCATGTGTTTTGCAGAGCTTAGCCATCCAACAGGATAACATCCGATTAAAATGGTAACTGTAGTCCCTGGTCCACAGCCTCTTTCTTGGCCGTCCCATATACTAGGTTCTCCGTTAGGGGGAGCCAAATCACAATTCTTATACTTGAAGTGGCTCATCGAGTTAATTCAACCTCCAGTTATGACATTACCGATGCTGATCCCGCTTACTACCCACACAATATCATCCAGCTGATTCGATTTCTCGTATCCACGCAGACCTTCGCTTCTTATTCTGCAGAGTTCTTGCTCCATATCCAGCCTCAACCTCATCTTTGAACCTTGTAGCTCTTACCTCTCCAAAGTTCCACCGTTCAATTTATCCGTCTTACGTGCCATAGCCCCAGCAAAATCGTAATTAGTTTACTTATCGACTGTCATTCACGTTCATTAATTTCACCATTCCCTGTAGTAATTTGATTTCTATGTAGAGTCCCCTGGGTAAACCCTCACCAAATTACTGAAACTTGCGCTTTTCACTCCCTCAGAGTACCATCAACTTCTATGGCTTTTGTGCCTTGGCACTAACAGGGTCGATAACTCTAAGCCCCTTTATATTCTTCCACTAACCGGGCCTCCCTCCGGATTACGTTCCGCCTTATGGCTTTCATCACTTCCTCCACAAACATGGACAGGAAATCCAGTCGCAAATGTCTTACGGGAAGTGGCTCATGATCATGCACATGGCATGCTTCGGGCGCTTCCGAAAAAAAACATTATTATTATTATTATTAACTGAATTCTGTCTAAAGTTATGTTGCCCCTCATCTGTCCCCAGCACGCTTTCCTGCCGCTAATGTTGTTCCACGTTTCCAAGCAGAATTTTGTTTTTATTCTGCAGAGTAGTTAGCCCAAGTCCAGTCTCATCCTCATCTCTGAACCTCACAGCTCTCTCCTCTTCAGAGTCTACCGTTCAATTTTTCCGTCTTACTTGCCATAACCCAAGCATAATCGTAATTAACCTACTTATCGACCAACATTTAGGTTCATTTATTCCATCATTTTCTGTAGTAATCTTCCGCTTAGATAACATTCACCTAATATGGCAACAATGCCCCGCTTTATGTACTAGGTTCTCCGTTGGAGGTAACTCAGCCCCAATTCTTACCCCTTATCTACATCATACCAAATTCACGTTACTCGGTCCAACCCGGGCTTAGTCCTCTTCTCTTAGTTCGCCACGGCATTCCAACTCAGAATCCCATTCCGGCAACCACCAATGATTGCCAAATCATTTTTATCCTTCTTCATTGTCTTCGCCATTTTTAGCATTCCTGTCTTCTCTCTTCCACTTGTAGGCCGCATTCTTTAAAAGTAGTTCCGATTTCCAGATTCTGGAGTTTTCCTTTTACCATTGATAGTTGATCCCCAGCTGGGAGCATCCCGACTCGAGTTCTTCTATTTTTGTTTTTCCAGACAACCACTGACGTGTATCTTCCATTTGATGGCTCGGAATAATACCTGGCCCACATTTATGGGTGAAAATTCGATACCCACTTGCCATTCCTTCACTACCCCATTGGCTCCGCTCTCCAGGATCCATCGCAACCTGGTTGCAAGCTCCTGGACTACTCGATCTCTATAGCTATGTGACTACGCCAATATCACTCGTGCGAAACCCGCCGGTGCGGGGCGCGATCAGATCCACCACTTTGGCCGGTGCACATTGGGCATGCAGGACGTCTGCAACGATATGCGGGTGCAACTAGGGTGGCCGATCGCTCCTCTCGTCACAAAAAAATGGTTCCCAGGTTAGGTGTCAAGCGCACTGTC
Organism: Fasciola hepatica; assembly: GCA_948099385.1. Taxonomy (NCBI): domain Eukaryota; kingdom Metazoa; phylum Platyhelminthes; class Trematoda; order Plagiorchiida; family Fasciolidae; genus Fasciola; species Fasciola hepatica. The sequence continues at coordinate 10,670,218 of CANUEZ040000111.1, read as the reverse complement.
AGCCCCACTCACCAGCGCCGACGGCGGCAAAAAACACCACTTATACACCAGAAACGCTGCAAATATGCCACTATCTCATCCAGTTTTCACCATCTGGTCTCCAACTATGCCATCTTAACTTACAGCTTCTTACGCCCGGCAAAGTTTACTTCTCTTAACACAAAATTATCTTTTGTTTAAAAGACCGTTACCATACTCGGCTTACCGTTCATGATCCTTGTTCCCGAGGATTCGTGCCACACCACTCACCTGTCCCATTTGCAAACCTAACCAATCCCCAAGATAAAACTCGCCCCTTCTCATCACATTCATCGATATATTTGAAAAAGGTCACACAATGTTGCCATACACTTTCTTTCTACAGTGTCCAAACAGTTTATATCACTGAGGAACATTTGTCTCCTGAGCATCCTAACAGTCGGTGATGTTCAGACAGTTCGCTCTCTCTTTATCAATCCTACGATTCATCCACGCACGGCTGTAGCATCGTAATATCCTCATCTTGCAAAGAATCATGCTCTCCCCATATATTCACTTCTGAGGAACATCCATATAGCAGAGTTTTGATTTGTCGACATCACGTGATCCACCTTTTACAAAGAACATCAACAGATAGTGTTTCACCGCCCAACTTCGCAAAGTTATTTGTTGGTTGCTTGGTGCTTTCTCATTTTCATGTTGGTGTATCACGTTCCATTTTTTGAAGGTAAACGATCCGCACGAAGATTGACTGTTTACATCCGGCCACTTCTTTTACCATCACCAAGGCAATCTCTCTCTACAGATGACCCCTCCACTGGGTATTTAATTAACTCAGCCGATATTCGGCCGCTAAACGTTACAAGAATAATCTTCAAAGGATGTTTTCTGCTTCTTGTCCTCAGTTTCACTACTTTTGTAGTCTGATTCCCAATCTTTAGCCATCCCGTACACTGCAAAGAGCTACGACTGGTTTACGTCTCCCTTGGAAAATTCTTTTTCCTCAAGGTGAGAGAACTTTCCGTCGATTCTATTTGATTCTTTTGTTGAGCAATCCCTCTTTTTGAAATATTTTAGTAAAAGTCTACTACCCCCAACCAGCTCCACCCGGACTCGGCCGGTCTGGCCACTCGACCTCTAGTTCAAACTTGCTAGACGCCATCACAAAGAGAAACTCACTACTTTCCCCCATATGCTGAGTGCACATACCTGAATCACCATCTTGGAATTTGGATTCTGCTTCCAATTGCACCGTTTCACCTGCTTTGCAGCGTGCCTCGGGGTTTCCGGAACAAATCATTATCATGAGTCAGGTGAGTGCTGAAGTCATCTTGTATCGGGCAGATGAGAGCGTTTGTTACCTTGATTTGACCTGAAAGCTCGTGGGAGAAGTTACGCCAATGGCAAAGACTAAACGCGCTGGATCAGCGGAGAAACCTCCAGCACTAATAATGAAGCCAAGACAAGAAAACAAAGGCACCAAAAATACACTCTTAGGATGGCGCGAATTTCACGTTTCATTTCCCTCATTGTACTCTTTTGGCAGTCTTTCCCACTATAGAAAGCCAACCCGACAGTCACCGTGGCGTTTCGCGTAACTCTGACGCGGTAACAAGAGCGATGGACTCCACAAACCACGGGGTGGAATGCACGGTTGTCGAGGATAAAGCAATTAGCTTTCATCGGGAGGGCTTTGTTGTGGCGTGCAAGTTCAAAGGTCAAATGAACATCAGACCTGGTAGCAGGAGTTCAGTTTACCAATATTTTTAGGCAAATAAGTAAAGTTTATTTCCGCTACATGCCCAAACAAACAACGAAAATGGTAATCATGTATAGCTGCGGTTGGAATGTAAACAACGATGTCATCTTGATAAAACTCAAGGCCTTAGAGACCTTGCACAATATTTTTTAAAGGCTGCTGAAGAATAGAGAATGAGAAGTTAATACCGAAGGCAAAATTTTGTATCTGGACACTCCTAAAGAAGTACTGACGATAGTTGCCGCACCTAGTTTTCCACCCGAGCGTATTTGAATCTATGCGTCTTTTGAGGCACTTCTCGAAATATACTAGAACCTCAAGCTGACAGAGCACATTTAAAGCGCAGGGCTAACAAGACGAGCGACATAGAGGAAAGCTTCGCCACTGCAGTCACGAATTGAGGAGCTCTTCGCTAGTAGTCAAGAAACCAGGTCCAGCCACAAATATTTTCATGCATGACCTCAGGGCAAATAGTGTTGAGTGTGTCACAAGCAGAAAAGACTCACCAAGGCTTGTTATAATGACCATCTAACCAGAAACAACTTGGTTCAGGGTGAATGAACTAAATTTACGCTTAGAGTGAAAATCAGGATGACGATTGCCAGAAGGGAATTCAGTGTCTCTGCACATGTCTTCAGGTCCTTCGAATCGCATGTACTCTGCAGTAACCGCTTGCTCAAAGTCAGTCAGTTGTCACCTCAGACCTATGGAGTCTTTCTATCAGCATATAACAGAGTGACAGTCGGTGTGGCTCAGTTGGGCGACTCAACAAGGGTAATAATTCCAAGCTCACACAAATGCTGTTGTGCCAGGCCGACGGGTTCTCCTGAACCAAGGGTAATTATTCTGCTCTTTGAAGAAATGGGACGGCCAGATATTTCTTACCTCATTCTAGGAATGCACATCCCGTCGGAAGCCCTGGGACATTTCAGAGCAAGATATTGTACATCCTACGGATCATGCAAAGACGCTCAGAGAGTTACACTGTTGTGCGACTCGCGAAGATTTTTCAACTCAAGAACTGAACGTACTGACTCAGATACCAAAACTTTACTGACAGTAGAAGAAGGTAGAGGATTGTCCGACTATGATGGATCAGTCAGTCGACATGCCGGGCTACTTCTACGAGCATTGTTGACTTGGCCAAACTCACCGTTCGGAAAGCATGCGGCTCGTCCATAGGGACATATGGAAAGAGGAATGTCACCGACAGCATAAGACACCCAAGTCCAAATCCAAACTTGTACGACTGGATTTCAAATGAATCAACCACTGAGGTGGAGTCTGATTGTCACAATGACCGAAGTCCTGTTTAGCTTCGGCTATTTTTGGGTGTTCGCTCGCCTTCCTATTTGACCAAAAGTACTTAAACAAGGCAGTCAAAAATTTCTCATCGTGATACCGTTTACAGATGGCAAGAAGGTGGCGAGAAGCCCGATCATTTTCCGGTAAAACCCCCCTGTTTCAAGAAAGGAGGTTCATTCCAGCAATCAGAAGATCGCGCGTCCGTTCTTTCGACTGGGGATGGTGGCAGCACTTCCATGCCTGTGTCTGCAGTTGAAGAATCATTTGACGTACTGTATGACTTCCATCTTTTGCGCGACAATTATATTTGGCTCCCTCAGCAGCAACGAAGCTGAATAGCTTAAAGCGTTTTAACATGGAGACTCTGAACTTGCTCCATGGGTAATTGATGAAAGGGTCCGAAAAAGGTGATTCTTTTCCAAAACTATGCATTCTGTCAAAAGAATTGTGGAATAGGTGTTGGTTCCTCCGGAAGACGTTAGGCTAACGGCGGGCTAAAATGACTGCTGGCATGTACTCTGAAAGCTCGAACAGAAGCTCACGAAATTTCGTAAAGAACGTAATAATACAAGTGTTGCGATGGTTATTGTTTTACATCCGCATTACAAAACCAGCACGCTTTGTTTCACTGGATTTTCTTGTGACCAGACCGTGCAGTGCTGGTTCTCTTTATCCTCCGCGGATAGGAAGAGCTGTTCGGTTTTTCTGCAAACAAAGGTGAATTGTCATTCACGGAAATAACTAAAGCGCATTTTTACGGTTCATTTTACCTCATGTAAATTGTTATCCTCTCCTATACGTATTTCCATCCATTTATATGTATGTAGATGCATACACTCGTATATTTCCTTGTACTTTTGGGCGGTATTTGTGTAGTGTTGTTTTTGTGAAATGCATGCGACATTGAGTACTAGTTGCTGTGTAACGTTGATCATTATCCTCCAGATTCTGGGAGTCAGAACACGCCGTTAGGTTCAAAGACAGAAGGAGGGAGAGTTATTGCGTGCTCGAAAGAATTCTCGGTGCAAAATGTCTCGTTTGTGGGGAGTTGAAGTTACAAGGGCACCGGTGTTTCATGGACTGAACCACACCAGAGCTATGCAGAGAAAAACCGAATATAGTCAACTGTTCGTTCCATCTTAATTCATAATGACTGGTTACTCCTGGTGGTAGTGCTGTTGGGGTGGAGCCATAGGAGTTGGGCCAAAAGCAGGTTTGGGGTCTGTGGGTCTTTCAAGCAGCAGTTTACTCAGTAGCAGCTCATCGAAATCGATCGTCCACGCAGGTCGGTGTATTTGTGTTATTTCGACTTGCTCAGCCGGTTAAAAAATGCGGCATGAAGAAGCGTGTATACCAAAATCAACGTGGGTGGTTTTCTGGTGAATTTATAATTATCATGCTAACCGCGGGGTAAAGTCTTTGGGTGCTGAATCTTCCAAGCTATCATTCGCCAGGTATTTCGCGTTATTCATTGATAATATTTCGTTCCCTACGTTCATGAGATGCGGCTGACGATTTCCTTATGAACCTTATTTCAGATCATACGGGCTAAATTCTCGGTACTTCTGCCTGACCCTGCGCTGGGCGACAAGCGTGCCGAATGGGTTACTAAAATAAAGATCGACCTCACCTCTCTAAGCTTAAACACGTTTGAGTCCCTTGTACAAACTCCGACCAGCTCGTGGATGTCAAACTCAGTTGTCAATACACGATTTTCGAGGTCCATCACTGTGAAGTCCGGTATGTTCGAAATCTTTATTGTTCATGCATGGACCGGTTATCACTAGCAACTGCTAGAGCTCAAACTTAATGCAAAAGCTAAGTCCTCGTTATCCAACCCCCGGGTAATAACTCATGAGGTTTTGCTACCGACCCAGGTTTTCATATATCTACTTTGTTGTTAGCTGGAGTGATGTGTGAGCACGAGTTTCCTGCGCGGTGGCCCCAGGCTTCACCCTCCAAATATATAACTGCACAGGTTGTAAAACATCCACACCCCATGCACCAAGAATATAAAACACCCCGCCGCTGACTATAGCCGCTGACGACCGGAGAGAAACCAAACATTCATCTACAGCCCACACCAAAGGAAGCAGGTGCTCCGATGGTCACAGTATCCAACAAGGTCCTCTTAGGACAGTATATGACTCTAAATCAAAACCTAGCAGTCGCCCCTACTAACACTACGTCTGTTCCATTATGTGTTCAGGTTTATGGCTCGCTATCGCCATAGTAACATTACTTTGGAATCGAAAACCTCGACAAAGTGTACAAATCAAAAATAACCTTGCAGCATGATGCTCGCCACTGAGCACATGTCCGTAGTCACCGGTCGAATTATGACCAAATTGTCGCTTTGATCTAGGGAAAACTCGTCTGTTTTATCCATCACCCTAATACCACGTCAAAAATTTGTTCAACCATCGTTCTTTGAAACAAATCCTGTCACGCATAAAGGGCTCCGCCATGCTGTGGCTATCAGCTGGCAGTAGTTTATATACTACCGAAACTACTGCTTATCCCCATCAACTCACTCCATTCTAGCCTCTGCTACCAACACTTTACTTCAAAGTCCTGTCCACGGCATAAAAAATGTTCCACCAACCGTTAAAATGAGGCTTTATCTTTGCCGTAATAATACACTTAGCTCATCTTGCATTGCCTTCACTTGCGTGATAAACCACAGATGGAACTACTTTGAGGTTGCCGACCTCCTAAATTATTCTACGCCTTGATTAGTCCCCTTAGATCGCGATAGTCGGATTTCCACTGAAACGTTATTCATACCGCTCAGCAGGAACATCCTCTAAACTGCCATACCTCCTGTCTTCTTTCAGATCATACTGGTTGCCTGGGTAGATATCGGTCCAATAGGCGCATCTTTCGGATTTTCGCACGGACTATAAGAATCAGAATGATCAGGCCGGACCACATTCCAAGCTGTTCGCTCACGGTTCAAGCCTATGCTCAAGCTGACCAATTCTATGTGGAGCCTCTTACATCGCAGTCCACCGTGACTACAAAAGTGCCACCCCTGTAACAAGCCACAGGAAAAGTTTCACTGGACCGCAACGGCGGATTCCCGACATCAAGCGACATCACGCACTGACACAACAACATCTCCATGTACCCCCTCCAGTCGGTCGTCGTGGTTCCCAAATCATGACCAAAATCCTACCACTGCCTTTGCATTTTCAACCTACTTTCCCTATTTCGCCAACCAACGCAATCTTAGTCCGTCTTCGTCTTCCACGCAACCATTTTCCTCATGAATATTCAATCGCGTCTGCTAAGACCGCCCGTGCTCGGGCCCCAATTCATGACCCACCGTCAGCGGCAAACATGAACTTTATAAAAAAAATACCAGTCAATAGCTGTTGGTCTGAACTTTTCCCTATAATTTCTTGTTGTATATAAGAAAACGTTCATCCGTACACCCAACAATAGCCGTTGTTGCCTCGGGTCTGGTCCTCTGCTAACCACTGCCACATGACTTGGGTACCCATACTTCATCTCTTCAACTTTGCTTTGACGCACTAGCTCCATTCTCTCGTTCTAGCTGACTACCTCCTTAACGAACCTTTTTTGAAACCCCCAGCTAAGGGTCCAACCATCATTCATGCTGCTTCGACAGGACACTACATTCCCTGTGAAGCATCGCTCTCCATGCCCACGTTGAAATGTAAAGTGGTTTTCTCCATGTCGCAATGGATTTACCTAATAAAAAGACAACTAAAATAAGCTTATTCAACCTCACAGGGTCACTCCCTCTTTAGGTTTCCATACCACCGTCCACTGGCCTGGGAATTCGTCCTAATGACATCAGTGTAATGCTTCTGTGATATTGCTGGTAGATAAGATGACTTTGGCTTTATTCTCCATCGTGTCCGGATATTCATTAGTAAAGGTTCTCTCCGGTCTTTCTACGTCGACACTTCTGGCGACCAGCAGGTGCGTCCCGAATTTATTTCTATAAGTCCCGGTTTTTCTTTGATCTCTCGATAAACCATTGTTCAAACCATTCTTGCACGTACTACATCTTCACTGTACTTTAACGGAGCTTTAACCAGCAAGTCTGCTTTCCGCTAACTATCCATTACACCCGCTCCCGCCTTCGAAACCGCTTTGCACTTCCCGCACTCCTCTTCCCCACTTTACTTAATTAAAACATTGTCTAGTCCTATGCTATGGTTAATGAGATGCACAAACCCGAGCTTTGAAATTTGTGAATATTGCATATTGCTGTGATAGGATGTACTGCGTGATTATGCCTTGTGCAAGTGTCTTGACCTCAGTCGGGAAATATACCAATATTATTATTATTAATAATATTGAAACTCAGGTTTTTCATCAAAGCCTCTCAGGACCAGCGGAAATCACAAAGTCAGCGACATGCGTCCCCGAATGAAGGCAAAATTGCTTCGGATGATACTTCAGTTCCCGTTCATGCCAGGCGCATTCACCCTGTATTTAGTACGTATTTTTACTCCACTAGGCAACGAGATTAAAATACCGACTTTTAAAATACCCCGACAATAGGTAAAGTTGGTTGATAGAGTACATTTTTAATGTTTTGATGTCTGAGGAAACACTGTCACACTGTTTTCCGTTATATTGTCCATCCACGGATGACATGCTCTCTGCCACACTCACAGCACGTTTCTACGCAAGCAATCCTAAACGTCATATAATACTGTAAGGATTAGGGCAGCATATTTTAGCACAGAATAACTAGAAATCAGAACATGGGTATGGCACACATCGTACTTTGGTACTGCACACCTTGTAACATCCATGTTCATTGAAAAATTCCTCTTCTGCTTACAATGATATACTTCCCGACTAAATTTGGACTGCTTTCTCCAACCTTATTCCTTCCGACATTGCGTTGTGGTCGACCTTCAATCTAAGCTTGGAGCACCTACCTTTCCTTTTCGTGGTCGTGCTTTCTTACTGAGATTAATTTTCGGACAGTTGTTACGGCAGTGGGTCGCACTGATTCAACACAGTTTTGTTTTATTGCTCCCTTGTTTCACTTTTTCGCTCACTTCGACTGATCGTAGACATTCAGCTCGTTTACGCTGATTTTAGGCTGCCACTCCCAGAAAATTGTTCCTTAGGCCTCAGTGGGCTTAGAGAACTTGCTCTTTTTTTGGACTTCAGGATAGGTACTTACTGTTTACCTTTTTTGGCCAACGGTGGCCTTTTTAAAGAATTTCGTCCTAATTTTGACTGCATTTTTGGCTGGGTAGCAACCAAAGCCCATTGTCAAATGTGTGAACGTGTTTGTACTTATATCTTTACTCGCTTATAGTATCGTACAATTTGCGGAGCAACTGTGTTCTTGACTTGGGTTCTGCATTGATTCGGGTTTCGCGTTGTCTTGAGGTTCCAAGGTGCTACCCAGAAAGAGTGAAGCTCACTATCCGGTGTATCGAGCACTGAGTAGTTGGTCAGACGTCACCCGGACCGGGTCTTGGGCGTTTTGGTTGGTACATACCTTGGGCACAAGTTTGTACCGTATCGGTGTATGCGAATACAACAGAGGTGGCAAAAGTCAAGTGTACAGCCAGTTACGAATACCACACATTCATCTCATTCCAATAATCCCACTGGCTCTACAGCTCGAATTTCACCTACTTCTTTATAGAGTTAAATTCTTCCCTTCACCTTCCTTGGTTAAGTGTCTGCCTTTGAGTTTGATCGCAGAAGGCGCCTACAGGAACCAGAGTGAAGTTTACCAGCCGCTGGTTTAAAGGTGGGCAGCGAACCGCCGATCAAAAAAGGCTCAATAATGCAGCTAGGGATAGTCAGTGAAATTCATTGCCTTTGACTAGACCGCAGTGGATCGGTAAAACCGTTGTAGGAAAAAACTCTACATGTTCCTCAGACTGGCTTCATAGTATATGTGCTACTTTCCTATTTCAACGATATGGTTGTTTTAATACATAAAATATCAGATTGTACTCCTTTTTGTTGACGGCAGTTTTTAACGGCACTCTCTTTGAACCCGCGTAAGAAAATGTCTTACTGTCCAAAGCTTTCTTAAGTGTGACTGTCTCACATTTCTACCTCTTGACATTTCGGATCCGGTGACCAAGCCGGGCAATAACAATGAGCGTCTCCAGAAAATTCTGAACGAAGCAGCCCCCAAACTGCAAATTTGCACAGGTTTTCAACCTGTTGTTTCTATGGTGAACTTGGTAATTTTTACAGTGTTTTTCTTATCGATGATAACCTAGCGGGTTTGGTCAAAAAATTACGGCGGTCGAATGGACCAAGAAACGGGCACCTAAGACTGATTAGGAAAGAACAGGCAATCATTTGCAGCGATATTTTCGAAGCCGGGCCTAGCCGAATGGGCGCCCGATGGGAGGCGCGTTGGGTGTGCCACCTGGGTTCAATTCATCTAGGTTGTTTAGGGTCAGAAACTAAATATCAAAAAGTTCTATTTAGTGTTTACCCGCTGAACATGGAATTCACCCCGGGTTCCCGTTTTAGGACCGAATAAGATTCAGTTCTTTTGCTCGACATCATATGCAAAGTAAGAAGCCTGAATCCAGCACAGAACCACTGAAAAGTTTGCACCCGACAAACACAAAGAAAAGGCGTAAAGCATCGTATGCGCGGAATCACATAATTTACAATAACTTAGTGTAACACAGAGAAAACAGCAATGCAAAAAAATAGACCATTTTTGAGCAACGGTATTAATCACGTCGAACAGGTCCATCGTTTGTAATGGAATAACCCGGATCCGGACTACTCGCACTGGAGGAAATACAAGACCAGAATGGAACAGCAAGAAGGTATTCCGTTACATTTGGTTGGTGCTCACTTGCTTAGGTGTACAATGGGCATGTACATATTAGTAGATATCGTCCTGACCAATCACAGGGGGACTTCGCAGTATCTTCACGATTTACCAGTTACGGTCCGGATTCACTTGATTGGATGAATACTAAAAATTACGATACAGTGCACTGGACCGCATGTGGAGACAGTCTAATCATTAAAACCTTCCCTCCCAGACTTCCCCAGTGTTTGCCAGACGAACAGTGCCGCAGTACAGTAAAAGAGAATGTGTTTTGAAAGCACTGGCGCGAATGGATTAAGAAGATGTGGTTGAACCGGCAAGTTCGTCTTCTTGGGCGACTCCGATATTTGTGGCGGGGATAGCAATGGGCAAACTCGACGTATGTGTGGGGACTTCAGACTCACTCAAATCAGCGACTACGAAGGTGTGCAGCCACTATTAAGGAACCCGAAAGTTTTACGAGATCCATGCCCGGTCGTACATCTTTTCGAAGATTGATCTTGATAACTTATACTCACAAATTTCTCTGCTCCCAGAATCAAGACCACCTACTACCATGAACACCCTTGGTGGCAAGTTCTTTTACAGTTTTCTACTCTCAGGATCACACTTTTTATCCGTTATATTTCAGGCTACCATCTATCAAGTGATTAAGGATATGATCGGGGTAGTGTCATGTCAGAATAATGTAATCGCCTTTGAAGCGTCAAAAGAGGAACATTATCGTCGGTTGAAGCTGACCCCGGAACGATTCGTAGCTAAAAATGCCTTGATCAAGCCTTCAAAATGCAAGTTAGGTGTCCGGGACTTGAACCTCTTTGGATTCACGGTAACTGCCAGTGAGCAACAGCCAGAAAAGTATCGACTCAAACCCATCTCCAAAAAGGAGCCATTAAAGAGACAAGCACATCTGAGACGGATCCCTGGTTGCTTGCTACACTGTTTTGAGTTCATACCGAATTTTGTAACGAATGCGCAACCGGTTTTCCTGGCTCAGTCATCCAATATGTGGCTGTGGACAGACCAACACTAGAGAATCCTGTAAGATCTCACTATGAGCACAATCAAAACATCCAACTCCAGCCCCATGTGCACCAGCCATACAAGCAGCTCTAATCACGGATGCATCTGAGGTTGGAATCGGTGCAGTGCTTGAACAAGATGGATGTCCAGTCACCTGTAATTCTCAATTTCTAGGTGCCGCTGAGAGAGGATGCCCGCAGACACTGAAAGAAACATTGGGTTTTTTGTGGGCGGTACGACTCCTTCACGAGTACCTGTTTGGTTTAAAGTTTACAATTGTCACGGGCCACCAAGCGCTGGGGTTTCTATTCCGCCGGAATCAGTCGGTTTCCAGGTACTTGGCCGCCACGATACGATGATAATTACCGTGTCCCACCTCGGCTTGCTCTTTGCTTTTACGAGGTTAGCCCCTGGGAGAGGATGAGCCGGCTTCATGTATGTCCCGAATTGCATCAGCCCATTCGCGGCGATTGGACGCGAGAACTGAACACAGATAAATTTATTTCTGCTTCCAGTTGCTAGTGCTGTAGATAACATGGGGTCCTAATCCTTCAACGTCTGATTTTATGGTACTGACCCATGTTTCCAGCTGCCCTCCGAGGTGACCGCACTATTCTGGACAGGGAACAGAAGCGAGGCACTGCTTTGAGATCTCTTGGTCTGGACGCCGTAGGACATGTCCAAGCCACTGCAATCGTCGGCGTTGGAGGAACACTGACAGCTTTTCGATGTCAGAGCGCCTTTGTTTTATTGTCTCTTTTAGAAGCTTTTCGGGCCACATCACTTTTGGTATCCGTTGCAGACACCAGTAGCCAAACACTAGCTTTCTGATGTCCTCGACGCGTAGTGGCCACGTCTCGCAGCCGAGGGTCAGTAATGGGCGGAGAGCGATCTTGAATACGCGGACTTTGGTCCGGAGGCTGATTTCTTTTCGCTCCCAGAGTACATTGCGAAGCTGACAAAAAACGCAGATCCGGCCTTTCTGGTGCGTAACTCGACCTCATTCTTGGCCTGGTCGTTCGGGAGAATCGTAGGGCCCAGATATTTGAATGCCGGGGCGTGTTCAATTTGTTCGCCGTTCAAGTATATTGGGAGAGTGGACTGCGAAGTGCTTTTCGAAAGGATCTTGGTCTTCGACTTATTGATCTCTAGCCCCATAAATTTCGGAAAATCTCCTACGCGACTGAGAACCAGCTGTAATGCAGTTGGCCTATCTCCAAGGCTGATGATGTCGTTTGCGAATTCTAGATCGGCGAGGAAAATATCGGTGCCCAGCTGAATAACAGGGTAACCAGTGAGCGCCGGAAGCACTACCCAATCGATGGTGTAGTTGAACAGCACTGACGACAGGGACAGCCTTTTCTAACAGCGGAGCTGAGGGAAGAGTCACTGGGTTCCCCCCCATAGATGAGTATTGCTGTGCGCGCATTTGCCTAGTATTACCTTATGAGACTGAGAAGCTTATGGGGCATCTCATCCGCTTGTAATGTAGTCCTTATTGGTTTTCTCTCAACTGAGTCGAAAGCGACCCAAGGATCAACAAAACAATCTGCCTTTGGCTGCTGAAACTAGTACCGATGTTTCAACACTCGGCAAAGGATGAATATTTGGCCCACGCACAGTCTGCCGCAGCAGAAGCTTCTTTGATTGGGGTGTGTGCGCGCGTCCCGCACCACCGAGAGGCGATTCAACAAAAGCACGGAGAATATTTTGGCAGCCACGTCGACTAAGCTGATGCCACGGTAGTTTTCGCACGTGGTCCTGTCACCTTTCTTTGGAAGAGGAAGTAGAACTGAGGTCCCTCAGCCCACTGAGAATTGTTCTTTTTCCCAGATTGAACAAAACAAGGTGTGCAGTGGCTCGAGCAGTGTCGAAAGACATGATTTATATATCTCCGGTGTGATGCCACTTTCTCCAGGGGACTTCCGGTTCTTCAGTTTTTGTATTACATCGGTGGTTTTATCTCGGCTCGGTGGGTTGTTAATAACGCCATAGCCCTTGCTCTGGATTGCTGGGATTCGGCATGCAGAGCTTACCGCGGGACTGTCAAACACATATATGTGATGATAAAAAAGGATGATAATGAATAACTACACAATGGACAGTCGGCACACCCGTCACAGCTCGAATGAAGCTGGGGATTTTGCAGTCTCTGGGGGATTGAAGTCTAAGATTTAAGAGCGCTGCAATGCAAGTTCACCAGGTATTTGTGAATTGGAGCAATCTTGTATGATACTTAGAACAGTGCGTGTATCAGCAGGAATTTCAGAAACTCGACAACAAATTTGGTCAAAATATCTCCAAAGCACCAACCCCTCATCCCTTCATGTACCATACGACTAATGAGCTATAACAGTACAATTCCAGGCGCTAACTGTAAGTCATCGCCACTCAGTTGGGACAAATCAATGTATTTTAAGGAATCTTAGATTCCAAAGGAATACTTGACACTCGAACAATGTAGCTGGAGTGGAACACGTGACGTCACGAGCCTCATTTCTGTATTGCTGCGGAAAATCCTCTACACCTGGTACAGCGCCTTTTAGTGCGCGAACGAAGATGTCGGCCATCCCATTTGACTTTGTATGTCAGGGTGCAGTAATAGGGTGGTGACACCCTATCTCTTAGTCGGGTGGTATTCCCTTCAACGGTGAAGTGGACACCGTTATCTGTAGTCTATGAATGTGGCACTCCTTCGCTGTTGACTGATTTCATCAGTGCAGAAAGTGTGAGTTCTGCATCACCTGACATTGTGAAGTGTACGCTGGCCAAAGTGAATCGAAATCTGTATTCTATCCTTGAAAAAAGCCAGAAAGTGGACGCTGAAAATTGGCTTTCCATCCTCGTTCAATCACGCATAGAATAGATTCTAAGTGTCGACATGAATCTCGAATTAGATCCTAGCGGTTCTACGGGAGTGGTTTCAAAAGCAAAGAATCAGGATCACATGGAGCAGCTGACCGATTTATCTGGATATATAACCAAAAAATGGAATATGTTTATCATTGAAACGCTGAAAGTCAAAACGATACACAAAAAGTGTCATGCATCATGGCAGTGGATTTGTGTAATGATTCGGATGGATCATAAGTGAAACGGAATGCTTCGTGGTAAGAAACACCGATGAATTTGTATCCAAGCAGATAATTACGAGCCCCATTGCCAGAGCAGTAGATAGCGGAGGCTCTCCGATGTGCTTAAGAATAGTCCATTTCGGCAGCAGTAAGTTGACATGAAACACAAGCAACGAGGCATCCATCCTGTTTTAGCACAGACGCAACTTCAGTATTTGATGCTCCGCCCGAGTAACACCCGGGAGGCTCCCAATTAGGAGTAAGACCAGTCACCTGGCGGATGTACGCCCTTGCAAATTCACCACATACTAGTCTTCATTCGACGTATTCATCAACATCATCGTACACTGTTAAATAGCAGGACAAGCTTTACTAACCACTGCTTTTATCATTATGTTGCAAATAGGATTAGAATGTGAGAACATAAAAAATGTACAGGAAGTAAACCTAAATGGGAGGAAAAAAGACAGAACGCCCCAATAGCCAGCAAATGGAATACACAGTACAACTGCACAAATGTAAATTGATCTATCGTTGTGATCCGACAGAAGGTGACAACACGATGTCCACTGTTCATGGTTCGCTGCTACTTCCCTTAATGTCTCCAGGCAACTGGTTGACGGATCTCCTGTACCCCAGCCACGAGAACGTGAGGCGCCTGTATTTCCTAAGTTTACTGAATATTTTCTCATTCCCCGCTGCGACGTCATCTGCTGACCTCCAAGTGGTTTCTTTCACTCCCTGAGCTGTCCCAGTGAGCCGCTCAATTGCGTATGCTTTTGAGCCCCGAGAAGTTCGGTCACTGGGGGATTATTATCCCTCTCTCTCAGTGGGTTGTCACTTCAAGATGAGTGGTTCGGTTTGTGATCGTCAGCTCCTTAAGAAAACTGTGCAACCCTGGGCAAAAGCCCTGTTTTTGTCAGATGTTGTGGATGGATACACATTTATCGAGCCAAAACCACTATCGATAAACGTGAGTGGCTGGAACAATGTGAAGACACGAATAATGGCTTAGTGTGTTCTGACTGCATCGTGACCGATTTTTCAACCCTCACCGGACTATTCACCTACCCAGATGTTCCCCAGCACACCACCGGCGGAGACATGCGCACCAAATGTAACTCCACCGTTGGCTTGTTTTTTCGGTCACTGCCAAAACGTTTGCAGTTACTCGCGAAACGAACAAAAGTAAGAGCACGAAGGACGGCGCTCTACCTGCAACAGCAGGCCATGTTTCGTGTCAAGCACAGGCCGCCGAACCACGAAATCCTTCGAACCTATCGGCTGATTCGCAGGATGAAACAAACGAGTGGAAGGAGGTTCCATCAACCCTCAAGATGATTCCACTATCTCGTGATCAACGCTTCCTGGCCCTCAACATCCTGGAGGCTTCCGCAGAGCCCCTCCTCCCAGGGAAGGCTAGGTCATAATCTGGTGCAATCCAGACTGAGCCCAATAAGCTGTTTACGGAAGATGAATCAGAGCCGGCAGCAACAGATCCAGGTAAAGCGACTTTCAGACTGGGGAAGCTTCAAGTGTCTGGAAGAGTGCGAAATCCTAGTTCTGGAGAGCAAACATGAAAGGTTCTGAGAAGGAACCTCCGTCCTAAAGGAGAACCCGTTCGTCTACACTAAGACATTTTTTCCGAGGACCATCAAAAGGTGAGTCAAGCCAGTGCAGAGGCTAGGGGAGAGGGGACAAGTGTGGAACAGTCCTCTGTGTCCGGGAATTTCGTGTGGTTCGGATGAGATTGCAGATACGCCGAACGCCACTACTACCGGTGGGCTCTCTCAGAGCGCAACAGTGAGAGATTTTCAAGTTGGAGATAACCAGGCGGGATCCACCAAGCTGCTGCTGACCAATGTAGGTGGACCATTGAAGAATCAGGACGAACTGAAGGCTCTTATACCAGCTGAAACCTCGTCTATCCTTGCACTCACCGAGACATGGCCAATAGATGATATTCGGGACTCAGCGGTCTCACTACCCAAGTTTTTGATGTTTCGTGTGGATCGAATTCACACCAGAGGTGGAGGGGTGCCGCCACGTACGTGAAACAGGAGGTACCAGAGTGCACACCTAATAACTATGTGAACCTACGTGGGTGCGGCGAGGCACTGTGTTACAGAGTGAAACTCTCCAACAGTGGCTACTTGGTGCTTGAGGTAACCTACCATGCTCCAATGGAAGACGCGCAAGGTGTTCCGGACTCCATGTATCGACGGGCGACAGACGGCCGTTGTATGGTCCATGGAGAATTGAGCAATCCTCATATTGACTGGGTATCGAACAGTTACAACATATCCGCGGACAGGTTCTCTCCCTTTTCATACGTGAAACCAGGTGTGACCTTGCCCTGCTTCGGCAAGTACAAGAACCGAACAGAAGTCAGGCGGATCAAGTATCCATCCTCGAGCTAGTGGTTCCCCTGCGAAATTCTGACATAGACGGAATCTATCTTTTGCTTCCATTGGGCTCCCATGGCCACGAGGTGCTAGTCTTTCACTGGGGGTGAGCAGCTTTCGCCGCAGTGCGGGCAGAACGCATGACGACATGGATGAACACTGGGGTTCCTTCAAATGGGAAATAACTGCATTCGTGAGCTTGTTTGCACCTCCACGCAAGCAACGAAGTCATACCAGGAGACCGCCATGATTTGACAGGGAACTACGTTTTCAGTTACGAGAAAGCAATCGAGCTTGGCAACATTTTCGATCCCCGTCCACGGGACGCGACAGCTACAGACATATCCGAGATTGGTGTTCGACTCTGAAGTCTGCGAAGAGACGTGGATACGAAGAGCCACTTGCTGCCGATTCCTTCTTAGCGTCAAAAAGGCTGTATGCATACCTGAGGGTGAGGACTGGGACTCACCCTGGAGTCCCAACACTGCTTCATAATGGGATCGTCGAGGACTCTGATTGCGATAAAGCAGCACTTATGGCGCGATACTATGCTGATGTTTGCACCACAGGGAGGTCATCTCCGCTTCAGCCCCCACGCTACAATCAACATGGTATGACGGCCGTTAGAGGTGGAAGATGACACCGAGGCTGTGCGAGGGCTTCGGCCACGTGGCGCCTGATCCGGAAGGGATCCATCCGTTCAAACTCCGGGAACTATACGAAATTATCGCGCCTTCACGTGCAAGGCTATTTAACCGCTCGATGGAACAAGTTAAACTGCTAACCAAATGGGAATAAGCCGTTATTTTCCCGATGTTGGAGGGCAGCAAAAAGGCGTAAGCAGCGAATTACCGTCCAGTTGGTCTCATGTGTTCGGTCGGAGGGATCATGGAACCCCTAGTCTCAACACAACCGCAACAATACCTCGGCAGTCATGAAGTTTTCAGCCCCAGCAGCAAGGTTTCCCAAAAAGGTCTATCCCGTCTGTAGAACCTTTTACTAGCCCGTGAACACTAGGCACGGGCTAGAGCCGAGGGCCACTCTAGGGGTGTTATATACGTGGGCTTCTGCAAAGAGTGAGACAGAGCGCCGCGCAACCCCTTGCTCAGTAAGCTGAAATCGTTAGGAGTGGCAGAAAACTTACTCCCGTGGATAGTAAACTTCCTGATGGGAAGATCCTTCCCTGTAAAAGTAGCTTCATTATACCATGAGTGGCATGAGGCCTCAAGCGGAGTACCACAAGGATGTATTTTAGGCCCATTGATGTTCTTGGCCTTCATCAACGATTTTTCACAAAATTTGGTGCCCCCTTGTCTGGTCTATGCACCTGACCTTATAATCTGCTGTGTGATCAAAACTACGGCAAATCACGATGAACTACAGGCGGATTTGAAAACTCCTACCCAGTGGTCCCACTTTTGGGCTGTCTCAATCAACGTCCTAAATTGTGCCCAGTTGCAGCTAAGGCCACCTGCAGTTTTCAAGAAACTACTCCTCGATTGTCCATTGGTGAAAGACACCTGGAAGCGACACTGTAATCTACGCTCAAACCCGCAATCACACTGACAAGGTTTGTGCCTCGGGGTGGAACATCTATGGTGCTATCCGTCGGAAGTCAAACTTCTGTATTTCCCCACACTTGACCCAGACCGGGGTATGGTGGAGCCATTACATTACCCTGCACGACTTCTGAACTTGCGAGGCTGGAATGGGCGCAGCTAGCCACCACTACTCTCGCTTTTGGGCCCGTGATCAAAACAGTAGTTTCCGTAAGGTTATGCGAGTCCTCGCAGTGTTTGCATACACCCCTCGGATTCTGTGGCGTAAGGTATGGTAACAGGATAATTTTTTGCTACAACTAAACAGCAGTTAATGCCATCAGTGAGCATATCACGCAGTTGTATCTCATAGTGCCCAGCGAAATCCCATCGAACATCTAGCATCAGCAGCCGAAGTATAAATGCACAAATTTTTGATGGAACCACCACGCGGAAGTTAACGAAATTTCGCTCTTTCCGCAATTTAGAAGCTCACAGGAAGAACATGATAAGGCACGGATTTCCTAATTTCTCCGTGATTAGAGGTAACAGGTTTTTTCGAGAATGTCAGATTCCTAATAACTGAATAGGCTAACTTGAGCACTACATTTAAGTAAATCTCAGTTTTTCGCTCCTCGGATGTGCCTTCACAAAAGATGCACCACAGTTCAAAACTTTCGGAATAATCCTTAACCTCGCACACGAGAGAAATTAGATCCGAAAATTCCAGGTTACAGGATTTAGTTGCTTGGATCAACTATTGCGAAGCCAAACGTGAAATCTTAGCGCAGTGAATGAATAGTGATAACTATCTCAAGTTTGTATGACTTACACAGCATAACACAGTTTGAAGTACGAGGCACGAGTACTTATTCACACAATCCACGTTCACATGTACGTAGTGGTAGAAAGGGATGATAATTAATACCTACATAATGGACAGTTATCACACAGAATTTCGGTAAAGCATTAGGAATTTGTCCAAAGTGCTTTCAAGCTAGCTGAATGTTCCTGCATCTATAGATATGGTGGCACGCTTTACTGTTTGAACAAGATTTTCAATAAACCATTTGACCGCGGATTACTCCAAGGGGGTAACAGTTGATGACAACCAAAGGACTTCAAACAATTTTTCATTTTCTGATCAGTGAAATGACTTCCGTTGTCGGTGTCGAATATATATGGTACTCCTTCTCGACTAGAAGTATTGCGAAGAACAGTGGTGGTGAAATCAGCACTGGATGAAGTATTCAAATAAACCTCTAACCACACAAACACGCTGCCAGGTCTCGCATATGGGTGATGGAGTCTGGATAGCTGAGAATGAATTTGGCGCACACAACCAAACTGGCCCAAATCACCGTTCAATTGTTGGGTTGGCAGACAATCAGGAATTTTTCCTAGAAAAAGCATGATGAGACAAATCGCCCGCATGTAGAATGGTTTCATCTTTGGGATTGGGACAGAACTACAGAAAAATATGAAGGTGTTTCATGCAATCAAATCCAGTAGTGGAGAACTGGGGGTTGATGTTAAGGAAAGAACATTGATCGGTAGTAAGATTCGAATCGGTAAAAGATAGTTCACGCGACCCTAATACACGCAACTCATGACCAGTAATATCTTTCACGGAAATTCTTACGGGTGTTTGCAAGCCTTGAATAACTTGATTATAAATGAACGATACTACACTGCTGGTATCCAGTACGAGTGAAAGTTTAATGGAATAATCGACAACATGGGCACGACTAATACGACAAGGTGAATTCGGACTGTTAACAGTAATTAATAGAGATTTGGAGTCAGAAGAAAAACGCGATTCAGCACTGAAATTGTTAGTTATACAAACATTAGCACTTCGGATAACAGATTGGTTGTAACCAACTTTACGGGATTTATAAAATGCAAATGTGCGAGAGTGACAAGTCAAACGTGGATGCTTCGCATTATACAACTGACAATTAACCACCGTGGCTGATCTTTCTCGTGAAATGGAGACGGATTTCTTGTACTGTTCTATACATAAAGGCGTTTGAATCGGTGCTGCCCTTAAGCTGTTGGCTTCTGGGAATCAGCACCATGAAGCTAAACGGACGACTTCTCATGAACAACCGCGTTTCATCTTGAAATCGTCCACACGAGAGTTTAGAGGATTGAAATGAGAGATTCAGAATCAGCAGTGTCTGTCGTTGTGAATCAATCCAATTGATTCCGCAATCAACCGACAGTGTATCTGAGTTTGTAACTAGTCGCCTAAATTACATCGGGAAGCCCGAGTTTGTGGGGGTATTCGTCTATGATTAATTTTTAACACACATCACTGTTTATCTGAACTTGCTCCACCAAGCACGGTGGCCACTTGAATGTTGCCCGTGCACGCTACACGCACGCTTTTCCAACATACACTAATTAGTGGTTAACCACTCTCTTCCTACATATAGTGTTCTCCTTCTCATGGGTTATGGGAAACATTTCCCTGGTGATCGTGTTGCATATTGCAGAGTGCCACTGAAACGGACAGGTGGTCCAAGCGTGTTGGGGAGGACTAGCGAACGCACATAATAAGGAAACAGCTTGATAATGTCTAACCAACCTTACAAGTCTGCCAGCATATGATGAAATCACTTATGGACTAATGATCCCTGAGAACTAATGAATAAATGATGCTCTTTCAGAAACTCGGAAATTGCCTGGCAGGAAGAGTTGCACAAGCAAACCTCCGACAACTTCATTCCTCTGAGAAATGGATACATTTGGAAAAGCCACAGTTTTACCCAGGACGGTAAGCATCGATCCCGATAAAAGATGAGAAATGGATGTTCTTTTTCTCCGAATCCGTAACTTTCCATCTCAATCATCAGATTTTAAAATGATCCACGTATTCGTCAACTTCACGAGGATTTCCATGAATGATTAAAGGCTCTAAACTGCAGGAATTTCCGGCAGGTCGTACGAACGCGAAGCCAGAAAAGATGGCTAAAATTGCACTTCAGAACCTGGACGATTCACAATGAAGGCAATACTGCTCCTGCCGGAACTATATCTAATTAAGTATCAAGAACATCTACCGAACGAGAAAGTAATGAAACTCGTAATGAGTGTAATGGTAGTGTACATGCACATGCAGATGTAATAAAAAAATATTTAGTAATTTTATCAACATTCACCACAGATCCATTCACGGTTGCGTATTCAGTTCGTGATGATGGTGCTGATAGATTCATGATTTTTGGCACCTTGGAGACACCACACCCAGCTCTCACAATCATCACCCTTATTGTCAACCCGTGTGTGAACTTCATTTTACCACTCCGAACTAAGGTGATTCTGGTTCTACCGCCAGTATGGCCCACGTTCACGTGAGTTCTACCTGATTGAGTCTTGCCTCGTACTCTTTGCCGTCTTTGGTGGATGCATTAGAATACAAGCAGGTTATTATTGTAGGGTACCATCAAAATGCTAAAGGGTAGATCGAGCTTTTTCATAGAAAATTGAAGGCAACTTTAAGCCCTTATGTAAACCTAGGAATTCTTTTTATTTGTCTAATTAGGCATTCGGAGTTTGGTGAAATCTGACCCGCATTTAACGTTGGCAGTATTATTGTTAGGGTGTACGTGTAGCCTACATGCAGCATCGACTACAGAATAATGCATACAGGGGAACTTACCTAAGGAACTGTCCACGCACACACGTCTTCTTTCGCACAAACAGTACGCGGTACCCGATTCAGGCATCATATTCAAGCACGTACTGAGTTCTAAAATACAACAGAAAGTGGTCTACCAAAGAACTTAAGTGTGAACGAGGAACGGTTTCCGCAGATGAACAAAAACTAGCTTTATGGGGGTAGAGATGCCCTTTAATTCACCCCAGCCGTGTCCAGCACAAACAGCCGTACCAGCACGCAGGCCCACAACACCAATAGGCGCAGATTCAGTAAACACCGGACTCCTGGTATAAAGCGAAGGTCGCGGTTGTGTAGTGCCAAAACCCGTACTTTTTGTAGACACCATTACTGGTGTACCTAATTGTGAATGAGACTGCATTATATATGTTTCTTCTCATGAACAAGCCTCAGAATGACCGTTTGCACAGTTTCTGTTAGATGTACCTGCATACTGCTCGCTCACAACGGTCACTCGTGCAATTATTTCGATTTTTTTTCTGTTTCTTGAGTTGGTTTAAGGTAATGATTGTTCCGTCGACAAACTATCTATCCGTTACAATGAGTCAACATGGACCTCCACAAGGTTCTGTGGTGAAAGGCCCATCTTACGCCACCATTTATGCACACCGTGAAGTGTTTTTCACATCTGGTCTCAATTCCGGTAAAGGTGTGCAGTGAATTCACTGATAGGTTACCGGCTGCAAAGGTTTTACTCACCCGACTCAAGGCAAAACAGACTGAAAGTGATCAATGATCACCACCTCCTTTGTTTGCCACTTGTTTCACTGTATGCTTCGCGTACACGGCGACCCCAAGAGCTACTTCCTAACACAAATCCTCGGCGCGAGCCAGCATTCAGTTTTCGTAAAACGGCTCAGTGAGAATACAAGCTGTTAACACTTCACGGTCTGTTCTCACGGAACTCCATGACAAAACTGATTGTCTGAGCAGAGAGAGTGTGCCCTGCAATACACCTACCTACAATAAAACCGTGGCAATTTTCGAACCGTAAAGCAGCCCTGCAGGTGAGTACATATGCCATCTTTTATCTATTTCCTCTATCAACAACACAAATTACGAACTTATGGATGCTCAAATACTTCTTACTTTTATTCCCACTCTTTTGATTTTCCAATTAAGTGACACCTTCTTCAGGTTATTTTACACTTCGAAGACTCATCTCCCTCAATCTTCTACTGAGGTAAAGCTACCAGCAAGGCACGTGATGCTGTGAGTCCTCTCTGATACTTTCTCTGCAGATTCTGATAAAAGCTTCTAGGCTCATGGCTCTGGTTTTCTGACTATTACCAAAGAATCATTCGATTCACGACTGTATTTATTCACCGCATCCGGATGTCATTCTTCCCTTTAGCTCTGCACGTTAAGGTACAATCCAGATTCGGTTTGATCATGTTGTTTCAGGTTACTTCATTGATGAAAGAAGCAACTGAGTCGTGGTCCATTAAATGCGTCCAGTACTCTAGCCATACGGATCCCGGTAGTCCATGTCCAAAGGTAAAATGTGAAAAGGCCAGAATTGTGCGCCTTAGGACGAGGACAGATATTTGATTGTTTGGTTGTCACACCACTTGCATACATACATTCAACTATGGCAAGGCCATTTTAGTGGATGACCAATTTTGTATGCTACTTTCTAAGTGAGGTTCAATCTAGTTTGCAAGGGAAGAGTAATGGCCACGGCCGATGGAGCGGTTAAAATGTCTCCGGCCATACGAACACTGGTTAGGTGGACGTCACTGCGTATTATATTTTGTTGATAACCGGTTTACAACAGGAGGTAACAGTGAAACTTCATTGGGCTTTACTTACGGAAGGTTTTATGCTTGGGCCAGATTGTTTCCGATTCTTGGAGGTGCCTTATTCTGCGGTGCCACTGAGATGGAATACGAATTCTGGACAATCAGGGGCAGCCATTCTCCAAGTCACTAAAAATGCAACCACACTATATAGGGCAGTAAACTTAGTTCCCTATCCATGTAGCTTCGGAAAAGGAATCATCAATCTATTTTATATGCACATATAGTACGCATTTGTGTGTAATTATGGGTAACTTTTTGGATGAAAGCAGGAAACTGGAAAGATTGTGACAGATAAACGGCACCGATCAGAACTAGCTTCAAGTCAGTCAGTAGGTACTGAAGGACTACCTAGCTCTTTCAGTTAGAGTTCTAATAAAACTCAGGATTAGAATGAAAGACGAACCGTAGACTAATTAGTTTGCACTGCAGTTTTCTGGTCACTGAGCCTTTCAGGAAGCCTAGTCCATTGTTGATCTTACGGTGGTAACAACTGGCGGACAGATGGAAGTACGATTCTCGAAAACAAATATATGGAGATGCATTTTTTATGAAAGCAGGCTTGTTGAACTATTTTTTTAAACCTTTCATCTGTGACTCCGTTTGGAAACTCACTCCGTGCATTTTGGTTCCCCGTTCTTTTAGTTATGTCTCAGTGTACGGTTGAATTGAATACAACTCAATTATCTGGTGAGTCAAAAAGCTATCGACAACGACGAAGCAATCCACAGTTACGACTGTCAAAAGCCAGCGGTTCGGGAAAGGCTATCATTATACTGTTACAGCGTTCACCAAGGAAATCTCAGTCACTGCTAATTCTTGCACCATTAAGATTGATTGATTCATAGTGTGCCAAACAAAAGTCTGTTTCTGACTCATTGGGAAAAGCCATGGATATGGTAAAACAGAAGCATATCGAACACAAAAACCACTGTGTATGCCACCGGCAACGACCGTAGATTTTTTCTGTTCTTGTTCAATGCTTTGAGGTCTACGAAAAATGCTTGACCGTTCAATGACCACGGCGGGGAACTTGTTTAAAGAAACCAGTTTACCAGCAATTGGCTCTGCTGATTGTCTTGGAGTCTCACCCGTCACGCAGACACCTCAGGTCATCCACATGGCCCTGGTGCACTCGGAAGCCCCACACTCGAGTTTTAATCTTGTCATAGCTCATCAGAGGTACATATCCTTCGCTGCCCCCAGACCAGGGTTTGAACCTGGGCACTCTCACCTCGAAGGCGTGCATGTTACCAACGTGCACCACGACCACTCCTCGGTTGGTCCGAATCACCGAGATAAATTTGTTCAGACGTTGTTCTTTGTGACAGTGAGCTTATTAATTTATACACAACTGACGGGAATTCAGAACTATGTAAGTAATCTTATGAAGTTAACTTTTGGTTAAAAATTACTCTTTGATGAAATGAATGACAAACACCGGCGATGTTCATCTGAATCCAGGGGAAAAACTAATCCAATTTTTTTGGTGAATATTGCAGCGGTCAACATTTAGCTATTATAACCTTTATCAGTAGTTAAAATATTCTAACCTCTATGGCTGAAAACAGATTTATTGAACCCACTTGTGGTGTACATCAAATTAGTCGCGGTCAGAGGAGTTCAGATTAAAATCTTATAAGAGCAGCTTTCTCACACCTTCTACCTAGGACTTGTAGGCTCGCGAAAGTAAGGGAGAAGCTCAGTTAGAGATGATGTGCAGTAAAGATTACGGCTCTCTTCTGGGGAATATTTTGATTCATATGACATTGAATATTTTCCTCAGAAAAATTACTTTCCATTGATGAGAGTAATTAGTGAGTTTTGTGACTTTATTGATAAAACCCCGTCATAACAACCGTCTGAAGGAATTGATGATTAGGAAGTACATCTGAACTATTATGGTTTCTCGCAGTGTAATAGGAAGCCGAAACCACTTCACCAACAGTGAGAAACGAAAAAATTACCTTGCGCTTTAGAACAGCTGAACTGTTTTGCTATCAAAAGCTGCCCCCAGATAACGCAAGTTTATGTGCTCAAAGCCGATGGAATTAAATAGGATCATGCACACACATCTACAACATTATTGGTTTGGTTCATATGCTTATAATGTTCTCCGGTGGGAATCATGTATTCCGGAGTCAAAAGTGTAAAATCTCTTTGTTAGAAAAAGTAGAATAGACGCTTGAGAACGGAAGCGGTTCAATATACGACGTAAGTTAAATAAAAGCCACTAACCCCTGTTTAAAAAACTTTTTCCTAGATTATCAGTCATTAGTGGATCGAAACAAAGCAAATCAGTCCCTTAATTACCGATATTTTTATTCGTCTTGGTTTACCGAACGATAGTGGGCTGAAATGACCTGACGACAATTGAACGGAAATGAATGAATCGGGCACTGGTTTTGTTTCCCTATGTCACAAAAAACAGTTTCAACCGTTTCACTTAGGACTCTACTGAGAAGAGATATACAGTGAAAAAAGACTGATATGTCGGTGACGACCAGTTCACATTCACAGCTGATGATAGGTGGGCTCCAAGTCGTCTAATACTGACTTGAAGCAGGTCGTCCGAGGTTTATTCAAATAGCCTTGTGGGTAGCATGTAGGATCTAAAATCCTGTACTCTAGATTAGAATTCAAGTTCAGATTGAACAAAAATGTTCTGGTGACAGTTACTTATAAACCGAATAGGTAAACTGTCTCGTGCTGCCCGGGACTTTTGGCAATGACTAAACGGTCGATGCTACTTAGCGGGAAATTCTACGATAAATAATACCAACAATCAATCGTTGAGCAGTGTACAAAAACAATAGTTAAAAAGATGAGCTCTCCCGTTTCCCGAAGAGCACATGACGCTAATTTATTTTCTCACGAGTAGTAATTTTTCCCAATTTGTTCTTGAAAGATTCCGTATTTGTTCATATTATTTGTACCCACCTACAGGCTTTTCCCCGGGCTAATAGAATATTGCTTCGCCGTAGGCCTTGAAGTCGGCCCATGAAAATCGCCGGAACTTACAAACTGTACTTGAAATCCAAGCTGAAGTTGACTCAGGAACGACCTGACTCGGCTTGAGGGTTGTAGACAGAAAGCAACCCCGTGTAAAGCTACACGAGTATTTTAAGACATAAAGTCTAGCCTGGATATTTTGGAATATCATACTTAAATAATGAAAAATGTATGATACACGCAGACATACTCAGTTCAGCCTAATGATCTTTTTAATACAAGCTGTCATTCTAGGTTCCGGGAAAATTCCTGCTGTTGAACATCGCTGCTGGACTGTCCGAAAAAGGTTTATCAAGACGTGATAGTGATACCAGGGCTGCATCAAAAGTAGAAAACGTTGAAATGCATGACCAAATGGGAGATTCACAAATCAGGTACAGATATTTCTTCAATGGAAAAGTACGGTCTGGTTTTTCTAACAGAGTGATCGGGGGTACATCTCGATCGGACTTCAATTGATTGGCATAAGCTTCACATTTTCAGCAGTCTTGTTCAAAGAAACAGAACAGTCCAGCACTCCGGCTCCGTACAAATTATCCCGGCAGACACATTGTCTTTGCATTCCTATTGGTCGGGACAGATGACTCGCCATGGATGTAATAATTGCTCTTAAACGCTGTTTTGTCGTCTGCGAGGAAAAAGGAGCACGTGACGATCAAAATATAACAGAAACTCCAGACTTCAACTTTCTTGTTCTAGTTGAGTGCTCACAATGAGTTGATAAATCTATCTGAATCCAATACGTGGAGAATAAATAGCAAATTCCAAAGCAACGAATAAATGGCAATGGTTGAGAAATAAAATATAGAATGACCGAATTCCTATCCAGTTTGTTCACGTTCTTTACTCAAATTCGTTTCACATCAATTTATCAGGCAAAACCCAATAACAAGTAAATGGATTTGGACTGAGTTGACCGACGTCAAATTTGATAGAATAGAGAGTCCCTCAAAACTTCAGCTATAATCCTAAAAACAATACGGCATACATATCTGTTCGGTCGAACTTATCAACTTGCAGTGAACAACGTCAGTGATGCGCACAAAAGAGCTAGGTGTGTACTTCTTTATTAAAATGTATTGTGTATCTCTCTGAGTCTTCGTCTTTTTATCTTTTTATTTGCCTCCTTTTATCATGTCACGGTCATTCCGAGGTTGCCATCTGGTGTCAATAAACCACGGCGGATATCGGATTCCAACCCTGGGCAGAAGCTTTCAAAACCCTCCGTTTGGTCACTGCCTGTAGTAACGTAAAGGCTCCCTATTTGAAAGTAAAAAGTCTACGGAATGAGACGATTTAAAGCTGAAATATAACTGCTGCGGAGCGTTATTCTTATAAAGGATCATGAGGGAATTCATGACGCTTTTTCCCGATTCAAGAAACCCATGGTTTGCCGTTATTTTTAAGCACGAGGTTTCTTGGACGAATAGGAGGGTTATATGCAGCAAATAAGATTGCGAATACATGGGGAACACGGGCGTAATTGGTGGTGCAGAAAGTGCTAAACAGTCTGGGTGGATTCCACGAGATTCGCACATTCAATGAATAAAGAATTGGGGCAAGCTGGGTTCTTTGAAACCAGTGGGTTTATTTTGATCACACTAGGTAATGGTCTACTAGATGCATTCACTTGTAATGCTTTATACCCACTCCTTTCGTTTCTCGTACACTGTGAACTTCAGTTGATTTGTAATGGGTCAGTGACACTCAGAAAGAGGCTTATATTAGTTCCAAGTAAAGACACTTCACCGTAGCTTAATAAACCCTGACTGCCAACCGATATGTGCGTGTGGGCTAGTAGTAGTAGTAGTAGTAGCATTATAAACAATGTATAGAAAATCCCAACTCCGCCATCAGAAATTTTTCATTGCCAAGCAGCTAGTCGCACAAAGAAAAACCAGTTCCTCAGCACACCATTCCAAGTTAGGCAGGGATGCAACTATGGATTGACTGATTTGACGGGAGCGCGGGAACATCTTTTCCAATACAAATTTGGCAGGCCAAATTGGGTAGAATAAACTGTAGCAAATCAATAAATATAAACAAGCAGAAGGAAAGGGTCACGCACCAACTGTCGGCTCTTGGTCTGTGGCTGAGGGCAGAGCATTTAGAATTGTCGAAGAATAAGGTTCCCCATGAAATAAGTACATGGTTGTAAGTGTCTGAAAGACATATCTTTTTGAATGAATTCTAAGACTCATCAATTTAGGCTGCATATTTTAGACGAGAACTTCAATATCTCAAATACGGTTGCTCGATTACCTAACATTCGCTCTCATCTTTTCTCTTCAGTCCGTATAAAACCCGATGCTTAGATCGAAGAACAGAAAAAAGCAATACCTAAAGTACTACAAATAAATGACATTGAATACTGCTATTGTTCACGACTCAAGCCAATTTGTTTTACAGGTATTTGCTCACTTAAATTTGCACAGTAATAATGGTTGAATTTACCGCCAGATATGATGACAGTGGTACCCTGATTAAGTCACCAACTTTGATGAGAGATCCGCTGTGGTTGGTACAGCTGGCTAAGAGACGGTTGTCTTATGAGGAAGCCTACTTGATTTTCTTTGTGGAAGGTCAACTAGCTTCTAGCTTCGCCAGGTTTACAGTTTGCGCGAGATAACATCCAATCAGATTGTTATTTCGTAAATATTCCGTTTTTCAAGGAGTTTACCCCACTGTGTTGATCTAAAAGCTTTGGAACAAGGAGCGGTGCCTTCCGGTTCAAGTAGACTTAGCCAAAGCCTGTCAGTCAAATCGTTCTTATATAGGCTTATCACCTTATGACTGATTGGTATATAGTATAGAGACTTTGCGTGCTGCTTTTCGTATACAAACGAAAGTGTAGTAAATGAAACCAACAAAATACTGTCTGGTGGTTGTGGTCTTGTCACTTCTGGTTGCACGCGGTTCTGGCTATGAGCGATTTCAATGCTTCCGACATCCCCAGTTGGTTGGTCTAAACTCCGTACTAACCATGGAACAATTAAAAGAACAACAGGCCTACTGCGCTACAAGTCATCTAACGAAGGTTAATTAGTACATAAAAGGTAGTCTTCGTCCACGGTAGTTAGGAGATTTCAAAGTAACTCAATATCTCTGAGTTAGTGCACGCTGAAAAACGACAAGCTTCACAGAAGTTTTATCTTGATAAAGCAAATGAAATATAACTGCCGAGAAACGCGAATAATTGTTTTACATCCAGAAATTGGGGAGAACGTCTCATTTTCTTTATCATTACAATTACTAGAAATGACATTATTGTTATTGTTCAGGATCAGACCGTTTAAACCAGCGCACGTACACTAACTAGACGGTGCAATGTAGATAGACAAAAAGGTTGACTATTGATTTTATAATGCCTAAACTCTATCTGATTGTCCCTTCGTGTTTCTCGTTTATCAGTTCACTTATTTACTTGATTCTAGGCTGGTTACATTAGATCTCGATATGCATCGGTTGCTCTAGCCATGATTTGACGGTCTGAAAGGATTCCCGTTGGTTGTCTTCAGCGTTTAGTCCGCTTAAAACAAGCTCACCTGTAGACACCTGATGAGGAAAGGTATAGCATATACAGTACTTACACAAAAACCCTTGAAACTTTCGTCATAGTTTTGCACAGCTGAGAAAAATGCAACAAAGCAGTGAAATTCAAGCACTCATTTGTTCTAACTGGCGGTGTTCCCGAAGTTGAGCAGTTAGAACAGGGCTAGTACTAATGTCCGTTTTCACTGTAAGCTTCTCATCTAAATTTACAGGACAATCAAGTTCAAAAATAAGGTAGTAATGCCTGAAAATTCAAAATTATGGAATCTGAGTCAAACTAATCCCTCGACACGTACCCAGTTTTGAATAAGTTCCGAAAGGTAACGTGCATGAGATGTGGATTGTGAACAGTGGCAGGAAATCTTTTTCGTTCGAAGTTTTACACTGTGTGACTTTTGCACAAGTGAAACAAAACTTGCCTGTATATGTTTCCGATGAAACGTATAGGTTTTCCGTCAAAAGATATTATTTATGGTCTACTTATTACATAAAAGCGGAAAGCGAAAATTGAGTCTGAAGGACTAAGTTCGAATCCTGATACAAACCGTTAACCTTGATTGTAGACAACACGGAAATGACACAAATAATGCTTTCCACTGCATTCTTGAATGAAAAACAGGATACAAATAGCTTTTTCTATATTCCAGAAAAGTCCACCTCTACAATCCCCTTCGTGCTCAATTTCGGATTCACCAACACCAAAAATATCAGCTACGGAACAAACTTAGGACAAACCGAGTCCTTCGTTATATCTCATGCCTCATGTCAAATTGCACACCGCTAATTTCAAGCCTAGATCTATCAAGTAACATACAACTATCCAGCCCTCTGATTGAACAGAGCTTCGATTCGGGTGGGATTCAAACCGACGCGTGGATGCTATCCACAATTTTCAGTAGCGCGTATGGTCCGCCAACTGAGGTACAAGATACCTGGAAGGTGCTTCCGATATTTCACAAATGGATCCCGCTGTTAACCCACTCAAGTACGTCAGTAAATGGAATCCACCACGGTAAACTTGTGCTGTGGGTGCATATGGCATTATTTCCCTATGAATCAGCCAGGGTTCACCAGTTGAATACTCTGGTGTTTGCTTTCGTAATGCAGGTTGAATGATTTGGAAATTGTTGCTGTTGCTCATTTGCCCCAGCACTCGCACAAGGGAAGGGTGAGTAGAGTTTTCAGTGTCCTTATTACGAAAGGTGAATGAAATAATTTTTGCTAGAGTTTGAATATGGACGACAATTCGCAAGTGTGTTCTCGTAAACTCGACGACCCTTCCACGAGTGGGTTTTCCCACAAGAATTACAGTTTACATTTGTCCTCCGGAATTGCAACACGAAAGAAGCGGAAATACACGAGGCGAAATGTTTTCTTTCGCATTGCAATCACTTGCGCAAAGAAAAATATATGTTCAACAATTGTTTTCCAGTTTATAGCGTTAGACTCAGAGGTAACTATTTCCGTGTACCTGCCATCTTCGGCAGTTCACTTATTCACAAAATAATTTTTGGTTAAGGGTCGAATGGCAATATGAAAGAATATGGACAATCTGTGGTACTCTGAGCTGACTTTCCGCCAAGTGCGCAATTTTCCATTCCCCTTCAAAACAACTCACAGCCACATTCTGATATGCCCATATTAAGCCTTCGGAACCCTGGGCAATCAGACTGCAGTGATCACGAGGTGCATTCACTGTGCCACTGTTCACCACTCGGCGAATGGATCCGTCCGAGAACAGTTTATCGTAGTGTTCATCACTGGTCAGTAAGAACACGTTTCTATGCAAATCTCCGACCGTGGTGAACGAAGACTCGGGAATGTAGTGGAAATCGATCCCTTTACGTTTTATCACACGTATCAATGTTTTGTACTGGGATCCTTCCGGAGTACATCTGAATGGACGGGGAAAATAACAAAATCGGACATATTTAACGATCAAAGTAGAAACATTACTAAAATTTTTCGAAGAATTGCTTCATTGGCACTAAAATTCTTCTCATTAGCTTTCCATAGTATATGGAATATAGTATTACGAGTGCTACACATGAGTACATTAAGTTATGTGATGACTTGTGAGAGGTTGAATTTTTGTGGTCTTGGCTATCGCGATGAACTTTCCTGAAGTTTGGAGTTCTAATAGTTGTGAAAAGTCAAAAGTGAATAGCTCAGAGTGGTTTTGAAACAAAGAGTATTTTTTGCCACAAGGAGCTTAGATTTTAAATGGTGGAAAATTGGTAATCATATTAGAATCCCGAGGAGCTTGCCTGGACAAAGAGTTTATTTTTAGAACCACAAGGTTATTCGAAAATCATTTTGTTCTTTAGTCAGGGACAACCTATAGTGCAGCAACAACCGTGAAAACGGTCGTGTGTTTTCGGGGAAATTTTGTCCTGTCGTCCAGACACAATAACACACTACTTACCTCAAAGATGGGAAGTCTACTTGCTTTCATAGCATCCAAGAGTCCAGCACCCAGAGCCGAAATCGAACTGGTGACTTTCAGCTAGCTAAGCCGATGCTCTACCAGGTAAGTTTTCGCCGTACTGTCAGTTAGGTGTGAATAACGGATCGCTGGATATTCACTTGGGTTGTTTACACCCAAAGGACGGTACCGCGATAGCTCAGGTGGTAGAGCATCTACTTACGGAATGCCAGCTTAACTCCTGATCATGCCGTTGAGTTATGGATGCGAAAAATGCAAGTGAGTTTTCAATTTTCTAAAGTTATGAAAGCAATACTCACCACAAGTGGTTTCCGCCACTCATGAATTCTTGCTGATCTTAGCAGAAATCGTTCCAGAGGCGAAAGTGGTGACCATATGCATGCATTAATAAAATGAACAGAATCATTATAAACAACTTTGAACTACGATATATTATCTCGCAGCTCAAGGGCAAGCTGGCCCTTCTGTCGGTAAAATATTCCGGTTTGTTTCACCAGGAAAACCATTACATCAAAGTCGAGTGAGTGAGGTCCACTTAAAATCCACATTGTTTCCTTTCAGTTAGAGAACATTTTACTGAAAACCAAAGCTTTGGTTAAAGAACTAAAAATAAAATGTTTTTGTATATCGTGAAACCGATTAGGTTGTGTTTTGGGGAGTGGAGTCATTCCGTCATTGGCAACACGATTTTTACCAGCTTCCATGTTGAAGATGTTGTCACAACAAGATGCAACGGGCACGAGACGAACAATTCCGACTGGATTCTGATGGTACCCGAAGTGGTATAAGAAAATAGACTGCAGGCAGCCAGAATTTCATCCAGTGAGATGAGTTAAAATTCAATCGAATATGCAAACAACAAAAACTGACCACGTGTTTTAATCGTAGGTGAAATCCAAATGACCTCGTGATTAGTTTTGATCACGAGTTACTTCGCATGGTCCGTGGTGACTTTTAGAGGACTTATAAAATGAGACTAGTAATCTTTAATGTACGAAAACCCTATTCCAATGGATTCCAAGCCGCAACACTGATTACTCCGGTTGATGTGAACCTCAGTAATACACCGCGGCCATTCCTGCCGAAAAGGGGGTGTGCGTGAATAACGATATCAGGAATAGAGCGAAATTCGTCGGTCTCGCAGAATGAGTATATCCAGTTAGTCGGATGAAACGTTCCGCTAGAAAGACCATCTGTCTTCAGGGTAATGTGCAGTGTCGAGCATCACAGAAGGAAGAATACTGCATATATGCATACAAATATCCTTATTTGCTAGCAAAATTTTACAGTGAAAAACCACGCACAACTTAATGACCCAATTTTATCACTGATTCTAAACAGCCCTGACTTGACGGTGAACAAAAATTTACTTTTTGGTCGGCGGTCCTCAAAACGGTCGTTATTAAGGGCTTTATATCGATCTGTCCCGGGGTTAAAATACTTCGTAAGCAGCCGCCAATCCCCTACCCCAACAGGTAGCCTATAGTTTACCGCAGCCCCTACCCTGATATAACCTATTATAATAGCGCATTAACAGAAAGTAAATAAAAAGAGAAAGCAAGGGGTTAACAAGATTCCTCCACATTTTGGTTTTGAGGTGAAAATAATGGCCACTAAGGCTCCAGAGGTATAGGCCTCCAAACATTAAGTTGAGAGGGAAGCCTCTACTCTCGCCCTATTTGTCCTGTGTTGCCCATTTTTCGCCTCTATTTAGTTCCTCTTCTGTTCACTGGAGATTTTCCCTTTTCATTACTGGCAAGTTTATAGTCTTCTATGAGCTCAGGAATAAACGACGAAAGTTAAAAAGCAGTACCGAAGACAGATACAGTCTAATGATCGCCTAAAATACAGATGCTAGTGATTTGTGTAATTGGTTGTTGGTTGAATCTTAGCTTTATAAATGTTTCCTAATGCAATGAATCAGTTTGCCAAACGATAACGTAATAAACTGTTGATAGCTGGCCCGGATAGCCTGATGGTTAAGTATCTGATTCAGAACCGCGCGTCCTGTTTTGGAGTTTCCGTGGAGAAGTGGTGAACGTGCACTGAAATCGATGATTCTCAGTAGATCAGATAAAAAAGCTTTCAGGTGATTTCAGAGTTTCATTAGTGACCTGAGCGTCGATAGGGCATGACAAATCATCTATCAAATAACTAAATTACCTACTACTAAAATTGATAATAGGAATGGGCTGCACTTTATTTTTGATGAAAAGCAAAACAACATACGTGAGATGTGAAATTATTCAAAAAACAGCTATTAACTATATAAAGATCTTTATAGTTTTGCACCGCCATCAGATGATGTTTATGCTGGTTAATTCCCCTGAGATTTGGAACAGCAACCAGCTGTGATCAACACAATTTATTGTCATTCCAAATGCTGCTTTGGAGGTTTCAAACTGTCCAGATCGTTAAAATGGCCGGTTGATAGCTGCCATATGTAGGATGTTCACGATAGCATGAATACCACCGGACATTTACGGCTGTTCCAATAAATTTGGGACAGTATGCGCATTTAAGTCCTTTGAAGGAAAAACACAGATAAGTGATCAATATTTGTGACCGTTTATTTCAGAAAATTGTGTTTACAGATTCAGTTCACGTCTGATTCTATTACATCTTTATATGTGTTCTGGGCTGTTCGTCTAACTCTGATGAGAAGACCATTCCACTTTCGAATCATCTCCATTTGTTAGTACAAAAACGACAGTTTATGTACGAGGAATTGTGGTCATAACAGATTCTCGGCTCACACACTCATTGGTTCACCTGTTATTCTCAGTGAGATTTTCTGATTCGTTTGTCTGAGAACAAACCCAATGCGTTCATTAGGTTCAGACGACGGTTGACACCCAAAGGTTTTTCGGTCCACTTCGTTCGCTGCAATCTTACTTCCGGTTCAAAATAGGCGAAGATGTGCTAGCTGTTCGGCGAACCCTCGTGCTCTTTACCAAAAGATGTAAGCTGTCTGTTGATAAAGTGCTAACCCCATACCTCGAAATATGTCACCAGGCAAGTAGTCACTATTCAAGTCAAATAATCGAAGGGACAAAAAGTTAAATGTTCCAATAAAACGCAGTTTTTTACCTGAATTTCATTCCCATATAAATTTGTCAGTAAAACTCTGAAGGTTTCTGACACCGCTAGTGGGTGGAACAAGTGATTCTACAACCGACGCGTATCAGTTCCTGACCAAACTGGAACATATAAAATAGAACAAAATGAAGCATCCGTTTCGTCTGACGCTGCTGATCCCCTTAGTTCAACTGGAATGAACCCGACAGTGGGATGAAATTAAAATAATTCATGCAAATCATCAACCTGTTGAATAAGTAGCAATAGCCGCCCCAGACTTTGAAACCTATGATCGTAACTGTGGACGGTAAAGCTGATGGCCACATCTACCATGAAATGAAAGAAAAACGAAAGGGCCAACACGTATTCGTTATAACTGAGAAGACGTACAGCAAGTTCTCGAAAAAATGCAATTCTTAATCCACTAGGTAGGGAGGGATATAGCATGAATCATTGTCACAACTCCCAGGGCTAATGTTCACTGAATACTCCCACCAGAAAATGGATAAAACATGGAAAAACGAAACTTGTACGCAAATGCTTCCAAAGGGTAGGTAATACTGTGTTCATAAACACTCACCCAATGGTGACTTCATATTCCTACGACTCTGAAAAGATTCTAGTTTCTTTCTCCCTAGTTTTGTTTTATAGTACATGATTGCTCATGAGTGTGATGGATGGAGTATACCGCATAGTCGCAAAGGTCCACTGTATGAACAGTAATAGTCGGCAACCATAACCTGCGAATTAGAGTGGCAGAGAACCACATAGGGTTCCAATAGGTCAGATGTGGTAACGGGCCTGATGACAACCGGTTACTGTCTCCCACCAAAGTAACCGGTAACAGCGGGATTTGAAAGTCCCACCTCTGAGGTGGCAATCGAACTCTCCAAACCAACTGACTACCACCGGCATTTTTCCAACCCTTTCTGATTCATTTACTCTCATTTCCCATCCGACTGATGGCAACCTCCAAGTTATTGTGAAAGATATTATTTATACGTCCACGTGTCCACTATTAGGGTATAGTCTGAAAGATATTTATTGTATCCCTACCCAAGGTGAATCCTAGTTATATCATATCCTAACGAAACATTTAGAGCTATTTTGCCCCGAGCTGAGAAAGCCTTTTAGTATCAACAGGCACAGCATTTTACACCTTCGTTGAAAAATGTTGTCGTCATAGCCATTCATTATAAAGGCAGTAAAGATAACATGCAGCGTCAATATTCTGATACATTTCGAACCATCTTGTTAGTTTCATGAAAACATTTATATAGAAAATCTTTTGCTTTCGAACCGTCGTTTGTTCATGACCATCTCGTTTCAAAAACAGTGCTTCGACCACTCCCCTTCAGTAAATACAATTACCGAAGGTTCTAGTATTTGCTGTCCTGTGGAAAAGTGTACTTTCCTATTCGGAAGAATATGGTCCCACCCTATTTATCTCTTCCGTAAAGGGGGAAAACGGAGCAGCTTACAAAACATGCGGGCACAATATAACGGCACAACATTTCATTGAAAGGGATGGTCGGAGCAAAATGGAGGCTGCTAAGGGTATTCAAGACCTTTTGGGGTAGGGTATGACGAACTTCTACCGATATTTACCTAATCAGTATATAAGCAGGCAACTTGATAACAAAGTCCATGACACGAAACTGCATATACATTCATTAAAACAAAAATGAAACCAAGATTTGACTGCAGTGGAACATAAGCAATGAAAATGGCCGCAAACACTTACAGCTCCAAGAAACTGCAAACACACTGCTTTAAGATCACCCGACGAAGACAGATCTTAAGCTAGAAAAATCACCGAAAACCGGGTATATCGGACAGAAGTATGAGGTTCAAAGCAATGAATGTGACACACTACGAGGGTCAAACCCTAAAAAAAGTGGCCAGGTGAGTGCATGAACACTACGTATCCGAGATAAGGGAGGCCGCATAATCGGTTTAGTCAGTTCACGAAAACCTGAGAGTATTGAAATTCGAATTAAATACGAATGCTGCACGCAACGGCGTTCGTAACAGCTGTACCCGCCACAACAATCTCATTCAATAGGAGCATGGAGAACCTCTTCGATTTATTCATTGATTCCATCAAATAAATAGTATCCTAAAGAGTGAGAAATTTAGCAAACTCAGATACAACAAATGAATGCGAATCGCTCAGACTCGTGTTCTAAAATCTCCGTTCTTTGCATGTGCATATTCACGGAAAATGAATAAATGTTTCAAAGGACAAATTTACACATGGTCAGCAAAGGTATGAAGGCTAATTTTTCCTTTTTTCCGTGCTTCATGTTTCAGGATCACCTGTGGATCAAATTTCACATTTAGGAGCAGAGTCCTATATGACTGTCGTGGAAATTCGAATGACGTACTGGTGTCCTCGTAATTAGTCCATGACCTTCCTACAGATTTCAAAACTGATCTCCAAAATCCAATGTGGCCAAAGTGTGTTAAATACCTTCCCCAAAAGTGACAATAAAATTTGCTTATTACAAACGATCAACGGCTGCTTTGAGGCAATGGCAAGAAGCAAACCTTGAGGGTGATCATTGTTTTACCACCTTAAGAGCATATGAAAAATGAATGGATGAGTCTGCTGTTGTTTTTTAGTGAACCTTCTAAAGTACATGACAAGACTCAAAACCCCAATGCATCTTAGTCTACGCCGAAGAACTTATTGCATGACTAATTGGAAAAGCTTCTCGAATGAGCTCAATGAATTCTGCTTCGTCCAGGGTGTCATTGACGACACTCTCATGACATAGTTGTCTACGATTTATTAAAGCCTTTATCAGTCGGCCTAATGAGCTTCTGGACGTGAAAGTTATTTGAGGTAGAATCCTGGAGATTGCTTATCATGAATCACATTTACATGCGTCCTCTCATTCTCGCCGGGGATCACACACAGTTAACCATTAGCAAAAATGAGGTTTTAATGCGATTTGAGTTTCTTCACGACTGCTACACTTGGTCAACTTTGTGCGACATTTAATGCCGGCCTAGATCGATCGAGAGCTGACTCGTCTCAGTTTCTCATTTACGGCGGAGCATAGAAATTTATGCGGAAATCTCCTCCTTGGGTATATATGAAATGCTCCATGCATGTTCTTTTTTATCGCAGTGCAGATAACATAAATATCCTTGTCAAGTTTTCAAAATTTTGCTTACAGATTCTTATTACCAAAAAATGTTCATAGGTGATAATGCGGAGAGATTGCATGCCATCCATACCACAAAAAGTATTCTCGAGGATTTCACAGAAAGTAAAACCTCTTCTTTTCATTTCAATCATGAAAATGTCGACTTCCAGTGAAATAGTTGCTCCAGCAGGAAGAAAACAGAATTGACTTCACCAGACCTCATTCATGCGGCCCCAAAGTGTTGGTTGTGCACTTGAAATAGACCGAAATATTCTAACGGCGGAACTGTCATCAAAAGCAAGTTTGCTGTTGGTTGCGAAATAGTTGGATTTTCATTGTTTCAACCCTTTTTGTGAGACACACAAACAGTAAACACTTCAGCTTCGGATAAGATCAGTATTTATTCATCCACGATGAAAACCAACTGATATGACTTTTATCTTCATGGGTTTGAAAATTAGAAGGAATAACAATCTTACTATTTTGCGACATTTACGATTCCGGTGAGCTCATCATAGTAAGCAAGGTCACACAATTTCAATCGCCTACGGACTACTCCGGAATTCAAGTGAACAGAGTTGAGTTAGGTAGAGTTTTTATTTCTTACATTGGTTCCACATAAAACGGGGCTATATGCAAATAAAAAATCCATGGCGAAGAAAATCAATCACAGCTTGGGTTTCAGTGAAAATCCGTTCTGATGAGCTACTGATCCCTGACAATTTCACCTCGAATGGAGTGGGATTTTTTTGCTCAGGATTACTGTTGATAACAATTACACGCCTAGGAAAATCACCAATCTACACTTCAAGAAAGCACAGTGGTCAAAGCTATCACTGTCCTGAAATACGTGAAAAATAGAATAAATTAAATGACAGAGAGATAATAATGCTTTTACCAAAATACAGTGGGGAGTAAAGGTAACAAATAAAAGATAGCCGAATTTTGTTCAGATTTGATAAAGTATAAGACTCACCCGCTGCAAATGTAAAGTAGTACTGAGTCGTGCGTTCCGGCGGATCCTGCAGGCTGACGAATCGCTCTGCTTAGAGCTTCTGTTGCTCTCGGCCATTCCACAAATTCTGACGTCCGTTGCTCCCACAGGGACACATCTTTCTGCTGATCAAATGTGCTTAACGTCTGCAGGAATTGCTCTCCAGACATCCAAACAACGCCGTTGTTTGATGTTAA
Source organism: Fasciola hepatica (assembly GCA_948099385.1). NCBI lineage: Eukaryota > Metazoa > Platyhelminthes > Trematoda > Plagiorchiida > Fasciolidae > Fasciola > Fasciola hepatica. The sequence goes on along the minus strand of CANUEZ040000111.1, from coordinate 10,630,400 downwards.
ACGAGTGGTCTGGGTTGTTCCAGATAGACTTGTGAACAGGAAAGCTGAATATTGTACTGGTTGGCTTTGTTTGGCTGTACGAAATTCATTATAATTACGGCCGTAGTTAAAAACTGTTCCAATGGTGTGAGTTAAGAACTCTCGTCTCGGATTTGTTTAAAATGACGAAAGGTAATCTGTTATTGAAAAAAGCTCTTGGTTCAACTTTCAGAGGACAATCTCCCTTGGATGTACGTCGCAACTGTGAAAATAAACACATGCCACAGCAGCAAACGGATGGAAAGCTATCCATTTTTCTTTGAATTTCAAACTGAAAGCTCTTTTGCCATATGAGGAGTATAGTGTTGTATCTGAATGATAGGGGGGAAATGGCTTCCGAAGCACACGACTTGTTTTGCTGTTGCTGCTGCTTACCAGGTATGCGTACCCCGTACTCTTCTGCCTATTCATTCTCATACTTTATCACGCCTCATGTGATTTACAGCTGCAATCTCACTTGAGTTGAATGGAGCATGCACGGACGATGAATTCATTCTTAGTATAGCAAGGTGATTCTTCCAAACTTATTTTATCAGTTAACAGGACTAACCTTTGACGAAACTAGTTCGGCGGAATCACTGTGTGATTCTGAAAACGGACTCTTCGTCCACTCATGCTCCATACAATTCAAGTAAGACCTCAGGTGTGAACATTCTGTTATTTTTCATTTCTATTCATATTACTCCGAAGGGGATTGATTACCTTTTAGCAAACACTTGGAAATGAAAAGTTGTGTCGTTCGTAAGTGACATGCATGAACCCGGGTTGCCACACAACAGGCGATCCAGCTTGCACTAGACCAAATCATACCCGGATCGCTTTCTTCTCAGTTTACGGGAGACCAGAATTACTTGGTGGTTATTATCATCAAGAAACAGAAATGGATCGGTTGATTACGTCATCAGAACCTCAGTTTTGGTTAAGCACAGTTTATTTTTGCCAGCTGACCGGAATTCCAAAGATTCCGTTCAATGTTCTGTTTCATTTTCACAACTACAACGATATTCAGATACGTCCCACTGACGATTTCCTTCATAATACGAGACAGGAGGAAAACACGAATCGGCGTAACAAATAGCTTCATTGCGATTCACTTTTTGTTGGTGACTCAGTAGCATTTCTAAGAAACAGCTTTTCTGAAATGTGTGAACATAGTAGTTAGTCCAAAAGCTATTTTTGGGAGGTAGCAATAAGAGCAGGAAAGTCTCCCTACTGGATGTTAAAATTCAATTATCTATAGTAAGAAGATTGACGCTTCGTTGCGTCTGCTCCAACAAAGCGTCAAGTTGATTTATTGCCGTACGTTTGTCCCTATCTGTTCGCGAGAAACAACAGTCAATGGCACAAGTTTTATTCAATATTTAATCGGAACGGTTATACACTATTGAGGACAATGGAGAGGGGGATAAAAGTGACTTTCAAAAGGTTTAGCTAGACTCACACTTGTTCAAAAGAATGAGCAGTTCAACAATTTCCTTCCGGCGCCGGTCGAAGCATGAGCCCATTTCAATGACAAATGTGATTCGCCTTGTATTTGCGTGAAAATTGTCCTCCGGTAAAATATTCGCGACATACTTTTCATCGTTCAGTTCACACGATACTGCAGTTGGTTGACATGAAAATTAAAACCGATCATTCAATAACCTATTGCCGATCCTGGCCGGAAGGGTGTTTGTTTATCATGGGGTAAATGTCAAACCAAGAGCAGCGATAATTTCGACAATCCTTTTGACAACTAAAGTCAAATTTCACTCACAGCAGTCATCCGTAAGAATTGACAAGGTCTGTTAAAAAGATCCCTTTTTCATCTAATAATATCAGGTCATGCTCTTTAAAAACGAATAAAAACTTGGCTGACCGTCCTTTGGATTCCACCTCTAGAGCACAAACATCAGGTCACTCGATGGACCCGGCTGCACTCGGAAGCGTCACACTCGATATGGCGAACTATATCTACGAACAATACCGTGTTATTAGCATGGTAAATCTCACCACAAATAAATGTTTCTTTATCCGGATACATAACACAGAAAGGGCGATGTGTCAGTGTTGGCACTAATCAAACCGTTAGAAGTGAACTGGAATTTTCCAGTGCTAACTTGTGCCACTCGTCATCATACGCTATGAGCCCCAGTTCCACTGGAGTGCTCGGTAGATTAGTGCGCAAAGACAGATGATGCCTGTCAGTGTTTCCCCCGGTTATAAACAATAGCTTACATCCAGTACATATATATATATACATATATATATATATATATATATATTTAAAAGAGTTATTATTAGTGAAAGACATGTGTGAATAGCAGACTTTGTTAAGACACTTCAGGTACATCCGGAACAGCGAGCATTGGAGTTTCACTGCATTATACTTAATGAGAAAATATAATTACTTACACACGTAAATTACTTCTTCATTTGTTCGTTCTGCTAACAATAAGCTAATACGCAAAAATATAACTGAAGGTAATATAAGTTCGCTATATATTTCATTAACGCACAGTTACCGAGTACATTATCTAGGCGGTTGACAAGTTCATAAAGGTTCACAATGCTTTGACAATTTATGAACTGGGGCAAAAACGTGCAATTTGATTTAAAACATACACGATAACTTGACTATTGATTACAATCCAAAAATTACATCAATAGTTAGGCAAGGAGGAATAGTTGGACACATCATGAAACTTCTTACGGTGGATGCCGCGCGCCCTGGTAGCTTCTTTGTTCTACACTGGGACCATTTTGGACCAATACGGCGTTAATAAGGGTTAATGTAAGGGATACATGTTTGCTTGTTTCATTGTTGGTTAGGCAGTGTTTTTCTATGATCACTGTCTGTCGAAACCCGAAGGGATTAACCCCGAAGCCCACTGGAGCAAGAAATCGGACTTCACTCCCAGGTTGAGGCCGTAGGTCATGTGACCTGACCCGACCTGACTTGACCTGATTTCATCTGTTTACAGTTTTCTCCACTGTCGTGAGCCACGTTTACGTGACTGATTCAGAAAGTTAATGTGAACAGAAATCTTATTTGATGGAAGAACATTATTATTATTATTATTATTATTATTAGTAGTAGTAGTAGTAGTAGTAGTAGTAGTATCATACGTAAGAAAAAACTTGGCAGTGAGGTGGTTCTATAAATTGTTGTCCCTCTTGCACAGGAAAAAACATCGAAGAAAAACTTGCGTTACATATTTCTTATTCCGACTTGTTCTTTCTCATTTTTTAAAATCACCTCAGTGTAAAACGCACTTTACCGCAGTCAAATAGAAGACAGAAAAACCGGTACCCATTTATGAACCGATATCTTTCACTAATGTATTACTGACTGTGAACATTTTCAGCTAGATTCCCTCAAGTATCGGTTAGCTTTTGAAAGTGAGATCATGTTCTGAATACATATTACTCAACAATGCGAGGCATCTCGCAATTTTTCCTAGAGGATTTGTTCATATTTTCAGTGAAAAAATACGTGAAATTTTTCGAAGGTTTATGGATATTTCGTCTTAACCTAGTAATAGTAGTTTGCATTGTAATGAGTTAAAAAAATTTCCCTATTATTAGAGTAGAAAATCTCCCCGTTTTTGGGGCCTTCGAGAAAGTCATTTGTAAAAAAAATGTTACCCAGGACTCAGAAAACGGAATTTTATTCACAGCTGGTGTCGGAAACTGGACAATAACCGTAGCCGATAGTTGCAAGAATTCCTAAGCAGCTGTAAATTGGGTTGCTAACCCTAACAGATGTGTGCAATAAGACCGGTTGTACCAACGTTTCTTACAGAGAGCAAGGTGCGTTGAAGAGAGAAGGAACCCTTCACCACATAGCGAGTCGTAACTTTCCAGGTCCACCGACTTTTCTACTCATGAGGCTTAGTCATGCAAATACTCAAGACATGTTTGCTGTATCATATGATTCTTCATGTAGCTTCAACGCTCAACTGACCATTGAAAACCATGAAAGCACTATACAGCTGTTTCATCCTTGTTGGGAATCATCAGCAGTGCACATCCACCGAGCCCCCACGGGGACTCGAACCCGGGGTGAACGATTGTGAATCGAACACCTTACCCACAAGGCTATCCGGGCTGGCTCTCAAAGGTTTGCTGAACATCTACATGAAGAATCATATTACATAAATCTAATCTCCTACTACTCAACTGCATATATGTTTACTGCTTTACTAAAATCTGTCGGAGCTAGATCCTATCAAATTTGGTTGAAAAACAAAATAAAATCAAAGTTTTTTGCTGGAAATGAGGGAATATATCACAACGGGAACAAGATCACAGAGCATTAAGGTGCAAGTAATAAAATGGTTTATTTTCTGTTGTCGAACAGACTAGCGGTAAGTTATGAAGAGATTAGACGGTAAATAGAAGTTATGCATATGATAGTATCCATTTCATGCTTTCGTCACATAGATGCTGTAAAATGATATGGTCATCTCCGAGCTTGGCTCTTCGGCAATACTAAGCTAAAATATTGGGTGCAACGAATTTGGTGACAAAACTCGAAGTCGGCAAAACCTATCTACTAGACCAATTAAGAACACCCATGTTCAGCACTACCATAGTTGGGCTTTATTTTGATCACAAGGTCAAAGCAAATGGAATGGGTCCTTGTTTTATATCAGCAACTGATTAACAAATTGGCAACACTTTTACCTCACAGTGGCGAATGATTTGTGGGTGACCATTGGTGGTGATTATCCAGAAGCCTAAAGTCACAAAGTACCTTGTCAAAACCCTATCTCGGAAACGGAAGGTCATTTTTTGTCGAAATATCAGAACGAAACGCTGAACAAAACAGAAGCAGTGTTTGAACGTTCGGCAATTCATTACTTTTAAATTCACAAACGATTATATTTCATGAGCTTCAGGAGGAGATCGAAGTCATTTGGATTTGTAAAGCAATAAAATACTAAACATGACAACCAAAGGGGTCGAAAATCGGTGGAGCTTACCACATTGATGCGGGACACGCACAGGCACGTCCTGCAGGTTACAGGAGTGAATGTAAGCACGAGCTACCATACAAGACCGGTCGTTCCACTCAACCCGGTTAACTTTAGCATCGGACTTCGAGAATTTTGGCAAATCAATAGAGTAGTCACAAGCTTCGATCCATGGGTCGGGATTCACATAGGCGAAACACGGTTGAAATCTTTGCCACATGTCATTGCACAAATTTGAAGAGCGGCTTGGCAGGCGTGACTGAGGCCGATCAGAAAAAAGTGATATAAAAAATGCATTATTCCTACATTAATTATGTTAGAAATTATGGTACAGAAGTTATCGTATAGATATGGGAGTTTTATAGCACCTAGGGTCTCTTCTGAAGACATTTCACAGAGAATATGATTGGATCACTGACGGAATAGTTGCCAATTCAAGCTTTACTTACTGAACGTTTGTATCGTACCATTCAGTTGGAAAACGTATATGAGTAAGACGGGTGGATGAGTTAACGGCTCGCGAAAAAAGTTCACAACCAGCAAGTCAGCGATAACTCCTTAGTTCTGTGTTACAAAACTCTAGGTGAATAATAAATTAGATGTACCATGATTTCGGATATTTTTGCTTGTTCCAAAATCTTTTTCTGTCAGTCAGTGAAAGTTCGTAGCCTTATACTTTGCTCTGGTAGTTCTACAGTTCAAAGCACATGGTGAAAGGTCCTGGTAGTAAGCAAAAACAAACCTTAAATACCGAGGGAAGAAATGAATGGGGTTCAGAAATTGGAGGAATTCAAGACAGTTTGCAAACCCAAAACACGTTTCCACAACCTCAGCTAACTGGTTTCGGAAATAAATAGCGCCTTCTTCAAACTTTCGTTTTAAAATGATTTTGGGAAGGAAAGATCTCAAACTGCTTTATTTGGCTCACGTTTTCCGGTCCCATAGCATGAATCTGCTGATAGCTAGGTGACTACATGTTCGACTCGGGTTCACCCCGTAGCGGACTTTTCGGTAGTTGTTCACCGCTGATGACTGCAACCAAGAACGAAATAGCTGTACTGCTTTTTCATGATTTCCAGGGGTCAGTTAAACGTCCACAGTATGACGAACGATATTATGTCCAAAATGATCTACTAATTTCACTCATATAGTGGCCAAGATTCATACAGGGAAGTCTTCCCTCATCAAGGCCGACGCTGCTCAGAAGAAGCTCCACTGAAGTCTAAAGCCAGGGTGGAAAGGCACTTTATCATGCAGCAAGTAAATTTAACAAGCTGTTTGGAGTCTCCCCGGACATCCTTGGGGTTAGGTGTTCGATTTCCGTCTTTCACCTCGGGGTTCGTTTCTGATTGAGACGCACGGAGGCGGCGCTCTGCTGAGAGTTTCTAACACGGACGACAAAAAGAGCTTCAGTGGTTTTCAACGGTGAGCTGCAGCTTCATACGGCATAGTGAATTGTACAATGTGCTAGCTGATAATGTGTTGTCCGATCAAGTTTGGTAATTTTATTCTAGGATGAAAGCAACTTCATTTGTTTTTGGCTGTTTTTGCCTGTTTGAAAATTCGCTATACCAACGAACATAAGTGAGCCGAGAATGATCAGCTCGTCAGCGTGCTCCTTCAACTCTCCTGAAGGTGTGGCCTTTGCCCGCGGACTGATGCCAGAAACCTGTCACAAATATCTAGGAAGTATTTCAAAAACATTTTCTACAAAAAGTCGGGTAATATTCACGAAAATCCACTGGTTATCTACGAACTGTAAACCCCGAAATCGTTTTCATTCTTTCTTCAACTCTTCACCTTTGACGTAGTCATGTGAAATGTTGATCTAGAAACAAAGTTTCTTAGGAACAGGTTAAGTTCTGGTGCCAACGAAGGTTTCATGTTAATTTTAGGGCTTCCTTTTATTTTACTTGGGGATTTTCCTACTATCCGACGTCAACTGGAATCTTAGTATACCCGGTATGCTGTGAGATTCAAGCAGTTCTGATTTTTTCCATTATGTTGATATTTTTCATGTATTACATACTTATACTGAAGTGGTTTTGAGCAGCCACAATTGTATTAGCACCTCTCAGAAAACCTCATTTGTGATCTTGAAAGTCTACCTTTCTCTTCACCATCGCACTTTACAAAATATCCAAGCGACTCCCAGAATTATACCAAACATACTCTAATTTATTCAGTTCCTCCTTCCATTACAACTAGCTACGCCTTTTACAGTTGATGAAAATTCCATTCATGCGTAAAATCTTCTACTGTCGTTGTGTTCAGTGTACTTTTTTCGCTTAACTGGTAATTTGATGGTGATCTTTAGTTCATACTATTTTAATGTTGTGGGTATTTCTTTTTATAGTGGGACACTAACCAAATACATTGTTTTTCTGACCAAGACAAGATCATTCTTGGGGTAAAAGCACCGATTTTTGAATACTTCAACTGATATTAGGAAAGTTCTATAAAACAGACCGGATCGGCAATCACATGGCACAAATATGTATAACAGGTTCATCATTATGTTGCATCAAAACGGACACCTCTACCGTTGGGCACCGAATCCTTTTCATGTTTTCTTACAAACGATTGACTGATACCATCTTACGAGATAAGTCAAGAGTATGTTATCACTATCATAAAAAACCACTAATCAGGGAAACATTCAGTTTGAGATGTCCCTATAGGATATAGGTTCGATGTTAATTGTGACAAACAACAATACAGATTTATTCCAAGGTCTTACTCGTACCTCGTTTGTCGTAATGAGTGGTGCAGCCCCCACCCCCTCACACCCCCCTGTTACCTAAGTGGCATGATGTAAGTCATGTTTTACACATGCCTACTCTTTTAAGCCCTGAGAGTAGTTCTCCATTTCCTCTTCATTTCCGTTAGCTTAACAGTGTACTTATTTTTGGGCAGCTGCATCAACTTATTGATTGTTCAAACTTGCCAGGCGTACATTTATAGACAAAAAATTCAACAAATTTGTTCTTTGTCGAAATGAAATTAAAAATCATGCCAGTCAGACCAAAGTACACGGGATGAAACATGATACCTACGCCGACGGTAGCCTGTGATTTGCCAGTGGTATTTTCACCAACTGTTGTGTATGACCACAGCCTGGCCATATCACTCTGATTCCACATTCGTCCGGTACGGAGATCTAGCGTTTCATGCATTTGTTCAAAGTCGTTGGTACCAAGTAATCCTCGACACTGACCGTGCCAAGCACCATCAAGTTGAACGCGCAAATACCGAAGTCTCACATCAAACAGTATCGAGATCAGTTCTCTTTGACGGTTGTTGTCATGAACACGCAGTACTATGCGATCTCCGTTTCGGGTGACTTCAAGTCGTGCAAGTGAATCCAATTTTCGAAAATATGGCAAACAAACCAGTTCTCCGGTTTCGCTAATAATTTCTCGAACCTGATATGGGAGAGTATGCAAAAGGTCATAGAGAAGTTGAATAATCAAGTGGGTTTTTCAAATTGGATTTTAGTCTGAAAACTCCATACTTTATCGATTATGACAACTCACAAACTGTCACTTAATAAACTTCTCGTTGATCTTATTTGTCATGTATTCAGTTTAGTTATTGGATTTTCACTCAATAAACTCTGTGAAAGAAGTGACACACATATCTTTGCAATTACGAATGAACAGAATGCAGTTCTGGATCGATGCGAAGGCACGTCTAACAACGGACCAAAAGTGACAGCTACGGGACTCACTGAATTACTGGACCAAGGTTGCAAGGTAAACTCGAAGCAACACAAGGCGATAGGACAACAACTAACAAGGCTTCTCACTGAAACCCTTCCCGAGTTTGCTGACTCGACCGATATATTACGTAAATAACATTATGGCTTGAATTTATTTTCAGGTAATGTAGAAACCGACTCGCGTTTCTGACTTTCTCATCAGTGAGAGCAGTTCGCATCAGAACCTATCGGGTTCGATTCTGCAATGTGGATAGTTTGATCGAAACGGACTGCAGCAAGATTCGTTTTGCCATTCACGAACACTGCTTAACGTGCCAGACAGCTAGTGACCAGCTTTTATCACAGTGATAATATATCTCGTTTTTTAGTGAAAATACCGGACAACTCCCTTAGGCATCCACGTAACAACTAAGATAAATCTTTTTGACGAATATCAAATATAAACTGATAACAATCTTTAAAACTAGAAAAAATCTAAGTTAACATGGGATGGGAAAGCACTAAGTTCACAGTGCTAGGGCGAAACGCCCACAGTTCCACAAATCGAGGTATTGATGGACAGAATGACAGCGAACGCCATTCAGAATGGAAACCAGCTTCAAGTAATCCAGTTGTTATGTGTTCTATAGCGTTGATGGCCAAAGTGTCAGATTAATGGAAGCCTGGTTTTGCTTTGTCAGGTTAAAGAAAGCCTAACCAGTAATTGGAGTGCAGATTTATTTCGGGTTTACCTTTGCACTGTGCTGTGCTATGTTATAAAATGCTCCAAAAACGTTTTCTTTACCACATACACACACAAAAACAAACATAAGAGGTTGCAATGAAGTTCTAGAGATTACATTTTCGAGCAGCTGGACACTATCGTAATCCCTGTTGACTGGGTGTGCGCCAACAAAGAATCTATTGACTTTACATGAATGTGAGGGAAGCTACGGCCTAAAAGAGAAAGAGAGAACACGTGAGAACAATGAGAGAATAAAACACGAGGTAGTGATTCGATAGTTCAATAAAGCATTTTTTTGGAAAGCATTTCGTCGAAGTGACAGTATTTTGGTCAAGCAATATCAACAATTTTACCAGGATATCATCATTTAGGACCATGGGGTAGTACTCACTTTGGGTGAACGAGAGTGAATGAGAGATAAACTCAGACGGGTAAGCATGGATATTTCACACTAACAAGGTCGAACTGACTAATAACTTGAAATATAAGCATGGTAAATACTACCGGTTGTGACAGTCACGGAGCGTTTCATTTCCGATCGATATTTAATTCACGTTTATAAAAAAGCAGAAAATGACAGTAAGCTGGTCTCGAATTTAAGGGAATCTAATACTGTTGAGAATATCTAGTCATCGATCGCTTTGCCGATGTGAATAGGAAAGACAATATACAAACTACTGTTTTAACATTGAAATTCGAATGCGCAAAAAAGTTGCACCTCATTGCATGTCGTGGAGGTAATATCTTTCAATATTACCACGGTTCACAGCTTTCTGATAGAAAGAGTATTGTAATAATGATGTTAAGATGGCTTTCAATTCTTAACTTTGTTTCAAAGCGGAAAAAACCACGTTATCTGTATGCTCAAAGCAAAATGATAGTCAAACAATGTGTTTGACAGTTACACTAAAAGGTATAGATCAATGAACGTAAAGTTTCGAACCGTCTGACAACACGCAGATAAGATTCGACCCAATTTTTGTCATCCGAGCCACTCTCTATCTAAGATTTTGATAGTGTGGTAAGCAGTAATGCGTAGCATGGCTACCTATACCAAGTGCAATCTAATACTTTCTCGAATCATACATAGATAACCCGTAGTTATCGCGAGGGCACGGTCTGACATGTCCATCGACAGGCAGTTTAGTCTCGCTGGTAGACAGTGCGTCAGAACGGACCCAGTACTGAGCCCATGAAATCACGAGAGCCAGGATAGCCGATCGATGGCTTGGATCGATAGATAGGAGACAAATCCTGTCAGCGGTGTTTAAGCCCCACGGCTTGGTCGTCCCCACCAACCAGACCGATGCATTGTGTGAAGCGAGTGGGTACATGGGCCAACAACCCATATCTAAGTTGTTGTATACTAATAAAACGAGATGAGTGGCAGGCAGAAAAGACCTCTGACTAGAGCGAGTGGGATAATTTGAAACAAATACATAGTTAGTAAAATCATACTTCCTTGAAAATGTTTGACTGTTTACAGTTTGCAGTTGATGAAGTTAGGCAAAATGAGATGAGTCTCCTCTTTGTTGAATAATCGTATGACGAGTACACATCGTATCAAATAATCAGGACGAATTAGGTTTCCATAATTGTTTTCTAATCTTTGAGATGTTTCGCAGTCGGCTGTTTTATGGTAGGAGACAAGTCCCGTCGAACCAATTAATACGGATCACGGGCAAAAACCGCAATTACAGACGTCGCTCTATGGTAAAACGTCACCCCGGCTGACTATTTAACCTTTCTCCTAATTTTCATCGACCGAAGCCTGTTTGGGTGGACGCATTATCTTGTAGTGTGGACGCGAAACAACCCTTTGAAACTTTATCCGGAATGCCTTCTGGTAATTTGTGTGGTTCCTAGTCAGCGTTGGTGGCCGGCAGTGCTCGAGTGGTGTAGAGCGTTCGATTCCCACCTCGGAGGTAAGAGGTTCAAATGACCGCCCTTACCGGCTAATTTGGTGTTAGACAGTAATCCTCTCCATTTGGACTCGTTAGCACGCCCACTCTTTCGGGACCTTATGTGGTTCTCTATTACTTCAAGTCTCAGGATTTGGTTGCTGGCTATCCCTAATAGTGCCGCGGGACTTTTGTTGCTATGGCGTATACCACTTCCATTGCACTCGTTCACATTATGCCAAAAAACACGATAATTCATTTAAGGACAATTCATAGACTATCAATTTTGCTCTTACTGCTACTAAAAAATGTTCTGGACTAGGAGACGGTTTGACGCCAATTTGAACCAGTTGATCAATAACAAACTCTCCGATATGCTGATACAAATAACATGATTTGTTTGGAAAGTCAAACCGGATATGGCGCGTAAACATCACTGACCCAATGTCAGCCTCCTGTGCTACCCGATTCGGTCAAAACAGTTTAGTGTCTGATGAAGAACAGTGGTTTTCCTAAGTCGGTGCGTTCAAAGCTAATCGATTCAGCAAAGTGTTTTCTGTTAGTAACCATTTATGATAATTAAGTAATTTCGAACGCGGTATGGAAGTGATGAAGTATTCACTTAGTTTTGTTTGCAGAAAGCGAGCAGAGAGGCGAAAATTATTGGAATATGTTGACTTGTTTCATCTTATCATAAGACTTATCAAACTATTTTTCAAAGTTGATTGGATACTCTGGTTCAGCTGCGGTTTTCAGGGCAGTAACAAGCCTTTTGTTGATTTGTATCTCGATCAGTGAAACTGATCGCGATCTGGTTTTTTCCACGCTACTAGACAAAATATTGTGGAGTCATTTGAGTTATCAAGAGGCTTCATCCTCACACTTATCACGATTTGCTTTCATTCGAAGTACACTCGTCATGTTTCTGAGAAAATCCAGCAAATGGAGATCTAGTGGTACCAGGATTACCAGCTGTACCCATGAAAAGCTGCCAGCAATGTCTTAGGATAATAAATTTTGTGAGCCTCACCTGTCCTTCATGTGTTACGTAAATAGTCATTGAGCCTATGGTTATCTTGGTTCGCCAACCGCCTTCCTTCGTTAGATCCGCAAACTCGTGAATAACGCGTAGTTTACGGTCCTGGTCGGTGTTCGCCACCAGCAGGTAAGGTCCCCAATGTGGTTTCTTGACCGGAATGAAAAGTCCGTTGAATGTGACAACGTAAGCGTTGTTCTCACTGTCAATCATCAACCAGGAAGTCACTAAATCAGATGAATTAGGCATATTAAGGAGAAACCGGTTACTGATGGATTTGCACAAATACAACCGAGTAATTAATATTATATAATATTAGTAAACATATGTGTGCCTGTATGTTTGTATGTTTCTGATGGCCGGTAAAATCAAAAGTGATAAACTTTAAGACTGCCCGAAAAAGAGAAGTAAGACTGGTGCTTTCTTACCTTTATACGGCGGGATGAGATGTACTAACTTCCGCATCGCCTCAAAGTTATGCTGATATTGATCATAAGCGTACATAATTGATTTCATACCACGTGACGGATAGATCCAAGAAAGAATCTGAATATGAAAGTTTAGTGGGGGCAGGGAAAATTGAAATTTCCAAATTTATTTACCACTTTAAAGACGAATCGTATCTGAATCGGTCGATAGGAATATGTAAAAGACAGGTCTGTCAGTCGAGTGACATCTCCGGAAATGTCGCTTCCGTTTTAACTAATATTCTTTAAATTCCTTAGCTTTTTTTCCATAACCGTTCTGTTTTTAGAGGCGTTTTCCAAACATGCCAGCACCTGTCTAGATTTGCATGTAGTTTGTCAATACACAAAATGCGAATTCAATGTGAATTTTTCACGCTTCGGCGAAAAATGTTACCCCACAAATTCGCTGCGCAAGTGGTTCGAAGAAGGACAAGAAAAACTGAATTCCCCGAATGCGAAGAAACAAAGAATATTCGCATCCATTGTTCTAATATCTGGAAGCAACCCGCAGCACAAAGATGGCTTTTCACAACTAAATCGTTCTGTGACGGTAGTTCACCATTTAGTATCGTTCGTGTAGAAGATTGTTATGCTCAACGCAGTTCTATTTGACAATTTCTGTGTGTATAGCTGATGTGATCAACAATAGTTGCACAGCCAAAAATACTGATCGTAAACAATCCAATTTTATCCACCTAGGTATAAAAGCAGGGTGATAAAACTTGCATTGTTTCTAATAGCCCTGTGAAACAACTATTTCGAGCAAAGTTACCACCATTTCCGAGAATTCATGTCAAAACATCACCATGGTCATGAATCTTCAAATTCTATCCATCAAATTTATGTATTTATATATATTTTATACATATATATATATATATATCAGAAAAGCGCACAAATCAATGAATCGCCCTGGACTCAATTAAACTTAGAACTTGTAAGTATGGTAATAAGTTAGGCAGATTGTGGGAAATTCTCTCCCGCTTCACTCGTTTTTCATCACATTTGACCTGATGAAACCAATGCTCATTCCAAGTATAGGCCAGATGTTGCCCTTAAAATCAGCCATGTTTCTTGGAAAAAATTCGTTCTGATTTCTTGAAGACCATAATGAAGAAAGCATCTTGATTGATTCACTCATACTTTTTATGAACTAGTTTAGAAGTTAGAACACATACTCTACATTTCCTTCAGAAAGCCTAATGTAAGACCAAATCTACGAAATATCGCGGCCACAAAATGGTTTTCCTTGCAATGTCCTTAGTACGCCTTTGTCTCTAGATAACAGGAGACTATTGCTCCTGGACCACGAGACCGGTTTCACGTTGATTGTCAATCAACAGGCATGCGTACCTGGTACTCTCTTTACGGCTTGGGTAAGGTTCGAAAGCTTATGCGTGTCAAGTTTTAAATTACAGATATTTTGTAATTTTCACTCTTTCTAATTCTACTTTAACCAGTACCCGAATTTCTGGTAGAAAAGCCCTGGTTTTTGGTTGTTGGCTCGTTCAAGTATTTCAAATCATCTACTTAGTAGAAATGGAAAACATACTTGATGGACTTGTGACCAATCATATATAGCTATTGCCGTAGTTCAAGTCCCAAAGTGGCGTTCAGTAACTAGTGAGTCGAATTCACACAGTGTGAAACAGTGGCCTCCAAAGTTCAATCCAAAGAAGATGCATAAATGGATTTCTCCATTACCGGGAATAAATTTTCAGTTACTTTCGGATCTTGGCTGTCGTGAGGAGATTTCGAAAATTACAGCGATTTCTCTTTAAAAAATACAACAGGTAAATGTGTTTGTCTGTACTTGCAAGGTGTCCAACCGTTTGTGGTACAAGAAAAGACTCATTGAGCTTCGGCAACATAGTCTTCAGCACTCGTGCGTGACCAATGCGAGACATTCCATTTTTAACCTGATAAATATTACTTTTCCAACATATCGCTGATAACACCCCCTTGACACGACTGGCTGTGATTCAATCAGCACGAGGATTGCTGAAACCTTAAGGTCAAAGAAATGAATGTTTTCGAAATTTCTTTTCGCGACTTACTGTTTGCTGGCAGAAGCATCTTGTGAGCACGGGTTTTCAATAAATGTGCAAAAATGTGTTTTCATACAGCAAAAGATTCCAGTCACTTTTATCATTGAAAAATGTTCCCAATGGGCTAACAGGATGCTATTTCTTTGCTCTTTATCAAAATAATGGTGTGTTTGGTTTTTGTTTACCGCCTGTTCAACTTAGAGAAATAAAATTGTTGTCCAATAAGCCTCATGCATGCGACCACGATGTAGAGGTTGTGTATTTGAAAGAAACCGAAATATTTTGCAGATAAAACTACTATCAACCATGAGTTTGATGTAAAGCTACTAAGTAGCGCTGTATTTAAACTTTTTCTAATTCCATAATAAAAGCCTACTTGCGTTTTTCACACCCAAAGGTCCAAAGCCGCGAGTTGGAACCGAACAGGCAACATTCTACTTGACGGACAGATGCTCTACCAACTGACCTATCGCGGTATGGCCAGTCGGGTGTGAATGATGCGACTGAATATCTGTTATTTGCCAGTCAACTTTATGACTCACGGTCAAAATAACTGGGTCAGGTAGGATCAGCATTTATTAATCAGTAGTGAACACAGCCTTGGTAAATTATATATTTATACATTTAAAAATCAGTCATACGTAGCAGTTAAGAAGATTTGAACTTCCAAGCTTCCAGTAAATTTCTCTTAGTAGCCACCAACACGCTTCCATTTGTCCATTAGCACCTAGCACCTAGCGCAAACATTTATTCAATAAAAATTCCGTACCCCAACCTGTGTACGATATGCATGTGAGTGAAAGATAATTCCCATTATTGCGTAATACGATTCTTCATTAAGTGTAAATGTTCATGCCGTTGAAATCCATGGAAGTACTGTAAAGCTGTTTCACTCCTGCTATGAATCATCAACAGTGCACATCCAACAAGCCCCAACTGGGACTCACTGTGGAGAATCCAGCCCAAGAATGGACTCAGAACAGTACTAGCTGGTATCAAAAGGATCGTAGGTGTTCAAGCTACTGCGGAGTGTGTAATAATAGTTCGATTCTTGAATTCACAGTGGACAAATAACAGGTAAGACCAGAACTGCATTCGCTGCTCTGTAACGGTTATTTCTTTGAACAGAAACAATCTGAGTAACTATTTTTAATTGCATTGTGATTTTGCATTGCCACGTAAACCAAGATGATAGCAGAACACATCTCGTTTAAATTGCACAAGGAGCAGGAAACAAATGTTCCACGTTTCAAGCACATCCAAAACAATTTGCACTCAGTTTATGGATCAAGGAAAATTTATCTGGACGAACAGTGGCACTGAAAAACAATCTGATTTTCGGGTGTTCTTAAATTTACCTGTCTTGGATATGACTGAGATCCAAAAGCACTATCGATCAATCTTTCGAACAGTTTTGGCACGTGGACAGACAGTTTGACCAGGCCGTTCTCTAGGTCAGCCGTAAATCGTGTTAGATGCGGTTTGAAAAACAGCTGACTTGCATTTTCCACATGACCATTTGACATCATAGTTAACAGTTCTAGCATTTCTTTATCGGTAATTGCACCCAAAGCCAACCGTTGAACGTACTGAATCTGAATCAGTGAGAAAATGAAAAGTTAGTTCACGTGTACAAGGCAGTTTTTTAGACGAGACGAGATGTAATTTAAAGTCTGTGCAATAAATCTTTCATTCTTCTGGTGAATCCCGATGAATATTTTCAATAAACGAATAGATTATCCATCAACCAGCCATGCTTCTTTGACGATCAAGTTGATAATTACCAACCGAGAGTGATGTGTTTGCAATGCAGCTTGGTAGTTGTCACTGAAGTGAATATTTCGTGGGGTACTCTCACGAAATGTTACATGATAGTGGTTATAGTCCAAACATATTATATAATGTTCTCTGGTTATGTCTGCTTCACTTTTACTCTTCACCTCACTTAACGCTTAAAATAAATAATTCAAGCATGTCTGCACGTACTAAAATATCCACGTGCCTCGCTTTGTTTTTCTGCTTATAAACTCCGATCAGTTAGTTTACGACCTTTTAGTTCACTTTTTTCTGTGATACAAATGTACTTACTGTTTCACCTCGGTTCCGCACCTTCCTCTTCACATTTCCACTAAAACCTACACCAGCTCTGATATTCTTTGTGCTGAAATGTCGTCCTATACTGGATGTCTAAAATCTTTCACTGGTTTGATGGGACTTGAATTTTGTGACCATGTCTCATCCCACCCCCAAGTGATGTGACATCTGTCTTTCAAAGTTGTGTTGACACTCCCAATGGTGTCAACTAGTGCTGAAATTGGATTGAGTTGATTGTATAAGGATTCTCAAAATACGGTCAGACATTCATGCAGAGAGCAAATAAATTCCAATCAAGGTAGAAAACGTCAACCTGATCTACAAGGATAGTGGATGGGCTGAAAAATATATTGTGGCCAGTTTCACTTCGTTGAATCAGATGATATGAAAAATTCATTTCAATTCACTCTAATTCAGAATAATTTTAGTTCAAAATAAGCTGGATCTCTGTTTTCCATGTACAATTATTCAAGAATAAAACAGTACGATTCCGGAGGATTTCAATTGCAATATACATCTCCGACTAGAACGTAAAAGCTAAGGGCTCCAGAGTTGATACAAAACGTATCGCTGTGACATAAGTCTAAGTGGAAAAGCTAAAAAAATATTGTCCGTTGATGAAACAATCTTGCTTCTTCCTCGTGAGGTATTAAACGGTAACTGATAAAAATCTATTGGCGATGGGCTCAAAACAATTTCCAATCTAAAAGATTAGGCAAATATAAGGGGTTTTAAAGGCTTGTGCCCATTTTGCAATGATAGTTACAAAATCATAAAAATGAAATAACTTCAGCAAAAGAAAGACTTTGCACTGCGAGCACGAGTTATCAGGAGGTGTGGTCAGGATTGTTTCAGCGATCGGGAGTTCACACTTTGTCTCAAATGTCCCAGCTAATCATCTGTCAAGATATTTACTGGGATGAATCAAAGCTTTTGCTTCTTTGAGATGAATATATGTATGTACATATGTATTCTGGGTGTTTCATTGCTTCGGTCGAAAGGCTTTAAAGAATCCCGTGATGGCACCTGAGGCTTTTGCTGTACACCTGGGACAGCCATAGTGCTCCTTTACTCGAGTGTCTGACAGGCGTAGTCCTCTCTATGTTTCATCGGTGGATTCCAATTCGCCTGTTTTTGTACTCAGTCTGACATCCAAATAACTTGTTCAATGCGTATGCACCATACGATGGATCATAAAAAGATAACATTTTAGAGAATTCCAAACAGATTTCATGGTTCCAAGTTTGAATAGCAGCACTACACACATGGCATCTTTTGCGCATGCATAAAGCGTAAAATTACCTATCTTAAACAATCCACGGCAAATTAATCAAATAGCGAAGGCGTCTTCTTCGATATGGCAACCACACCAGTTATGTCTCCGAGTTTCTTCTCACTCAGCTGACTGGAAAATGCAGTAGTGCCGTTTAATGATCCATCTTTCGACTTCATGTTGGTGACTGCATGGTCTGACCCATCGTCGATAGACAGCTAGGTCTAGTTAGCAGTGAGCACTTCAATGTGCCTGTCTAGAATCAAGGTGAATGCTTAAACCAACGGATTCGAAAGCTACAAGGTAGGCAATCGATAAGAAGAGAATAGATCCCCGTCGAATGGTGTCTGGCCGTATCCCCAATAACCCAATCAGAAGAGAGATTACCCGGTGCTAGCTTGAACCAATTAGTTCGTTTTGCAACCTGTGGAGACAGTGAACGTTTCTTCCTGTATAAACCATTTCTTCTGTGGTGATGAACTAAGGTCATTCAGAGGCAGGAAAGTCTTCGTATCAGAACTAGCGGGACGGAACAAAACCCAGTCCCTTTTCAAATCTCCAGGTAGCAGTTGACATACAAGGAGTGAAAACTGTAATTTTTCCTGAATATATAGTTGGGTATCAAACAAATAGGTACACGTAACATGGCAAGATATTAAGGTGCTTTCTAGACTACACTTGCGTATCGTTTGGATACATTTCGTTTTGCCGCTAAAGTGGCTATTTTGTTAGAGGTATTCACCAGTTTTGTGATCACAACTTTGAATGTAAAGAAGAACTTGAAAGGAGTGATTAGAAACAATTTGGTATGCAGTTCAAAACTGGTGCTTGTGTGTACGTGTGTGCATGCTTACAACGCAATTAACGGAGTAAACGTGTCTTAAAACCACTGAATTTGATGAGACTTTTTACCCTCGGAATATCGAGGAGATCAGAAGAGTAGTTTAGTTGTACAGCTTAGTCTAATATGCTGTCCCATAGGCTATAACTCATGCCGACTCTTAGTGCACGGAACCATTAATTATGAACGACTTTAGTGACTATAGTCAAAAAACCATTACCCATTGGGGTAATTAAGAGTTAAGTAGACAAAATGAAGTAAGACAATGCTTTCCGTGTCTTCAAGATATGGTAATGAGGAGATTTGGAACGATTGACGAAAACCGCATGTCTAGTCAGAAATGTTTCTCGATGAGTTGTAAAAATTATTAAACAAATAGTTTTAATTATTCCGACTCATCAGGAATTCGTACTTCAGCAAGAAAGTACAATTTTGCTCCAAATTATTCCCACTGAGAGCAGCTTGAGAAAGTAGAACGGCGAACAAACTCGTTTTGAATGATTTATATTTATGCCATTACATCTCGATATATTACTAGTCAGGGGATTGAACCAGTTATATAGAAGATAGTGATAGAGATCAAAGGAAACACAACTTTAGGCCAGATTTTACTCAAGACCAGATGCAAATAATTTTACACACGTTATGCTTATTTTTTTCTAGTATGTGGCCTGCTGTGGGGTAGAGGATGGGCTACGGGAGCTTAAGAGCACACAAAAACTGGTATGAGCCCAGATAGGAGGACTGTGGATGCGAACGCCTGCAGCCTCAGCAGTAGCCAGGATGTGACATTTCTTTTTTCTTGACTGCCGTCCCCGACAGGTGCACGAAAAGCTTTGGATACGTTTGCTGTGTGATAAGGCATCTGTGCGTGAAATCACTGGTTTTGTGAGCGAAGTAATTGCTCTAGCTTTCGACCAACAAGAGCATGGCCCTCGGATGCTTTCAGATAAGCGTTTGTTCTTGCAGTTGATATATGTATTGTTTTATCAAAACAAGTGAATAAGTATTCAAAGAAGGAGGCTGAAGAATAGGATACTCTGTCTTTCTGTTGCAAAACATTTCGCCAGTCTGTATTGTGACAAATTTCAGAGGTTATCTGATAAGACTTACCGAGGGCATCTGGTAAATTTTTCTACACAATCTCTGACAACGTGTTTGCTTTGAATGGCAAAGCTATGTGTGCTGGCTTTATTTCCACCACAAACTCTCTTAGAGTTTTCATCTCCGTCTGCATCATATTATCAACTAGGCGATCCAGAAGGGTATTTTTGGATGTAATTTCTTCGCTCTGTCTAAGATTCTTCTTCAGGGGCGTCCTTCAAGAGTACTCGTCTTGCTCTGTTGGTAAGGCACATATTAGGGTTTATTTTCACCTTACAAGACACGGAGTAGTGAAAAAGGATTCATTGCTTATTCCACATTGCTTTCCTGTGTACTGAGTCGGAATCGTAGACACACAACAGCAGGGAAAGTGTTGAAAGAGAACTAAAAACGGCACCATTATTTGGCTGATAGAGCTTTTGAGTACAGAAGTGCCTCTGATGAGGACAAGTAGCCATATTGGAAGATTGGGAGGATTTCTTGAACCACAACCAGGAAGCTCAACATGAACTACTCGGCCAGTTCCTCTGGTAAGGCTTTACATACCTCCCTTCCGCATCACTGAATGACCATCTTTACGTATCTTCCAGCCATTGCCCGCCTCAGAAAACAAACAGCTCAGGAATTCTATCCAGGAATGTGCGCAGAACATACCTCAGCAGCATTATCGAATGCTTTTAGTGCATAGGGACAATGTTTGCTAACGAAACACTTTTTAAAAACAACAGATATAAATATTCCGTTCCGTTTATCTTAACGGGACTGAAAAGAGACTAGATAAAATGAAGCCAGAGCGACAAAAGCTAAGAGTAGCAACACATCAAACAAACCAAAGTTTACGTTTAGTTTCACCGAATTCGACGAAGTTTCTTTTCGTATTAGCTAGCAGAAGACACGGGAAGGAACAGATTACGAACCTTTGTTTATAAATTTTGACAAATGTTTGCTAGGTCCCACATAGACCAAGGATTTGTACCGTTGGTCAAATATGAGAAAAAGTGGAATTTTTAATCCCGTCATACTGTGTATCAAGCTTGTCAACTCCGACTGATGCCTAGGACTATAGTCTTCCACGTGACACACGAGGTGATCAGGAAGACACAACAGAATAGCGGTTTCTTAAGAAAGTTTCAAACACACACTGTTTCGTATAATGACTTCGTCATCGATTCCCCTTGTCACTTACCAATTGTCGTACCAAGGCAGTGACACTCTCCATCATAGTGTTACAGAAACAGCTGACTGGTCGCAGTGCCGGTACATCCACTTGCAAACGAGTGAGGAAAGCACCCAGTTGCACGGCAAACGGCGTTTGGCTCAGATTGCTCATCCACGTGTACTGGTGATCAATCCATGCGCGCAAACTTTGTTTCAGCGTGTAAACGGCATCTAATAGTGTGGGATAAAATGAAATTTTATTCCGTTTGTGCAAAGAAGAATGTGGAAAACGAGTGTCAAAATGTCGCAATGCGATAAGTGAGCAAACAGATCACGCAACATCAAATTTTTTCGAGCAAAAAGGTTTGCTCACAAACCTCGAACTTTGAGGTTTACTGTACAGCGAGCTTAAACATCTCGAATCCTCGGACAGTTATGGTGTTCGAAGGAAGGGAGTTGTTTGTACAATGAAAAGAACTAAGTGTTTTCCCTTCGAGAATAAACAACGTGGCGAACACCAAGAGTTCGTTGGTTATATTTCAGAGAAATTTGAAAATTTCTAATTCCTGGAAAACTTTAACAGTGAAAAATTGATTATGAATTTTATCGGTGAACTTAGCAACCGGAATGTCAACCTCCACATCTTTTTGTCTACGACACTCGGGTTTCTGGGTGTGGAAATCACGACAGTGGTAGTAGAAATGTTTAGGCGTACGGTGCCTTCAATGTCAGACACCTTTGGTCAGAAGTTTAGAACCTCCAACAAACAGGATATCTTGTTGCTCTGAAAACTGGTGAAATGAGCAGACAGTAACCACCAGTGTACAGGACTGTCGTCTAGTAATAGACTGGCAATTAGATGAAACCCAAGTCCCAAGGTAGTGAGCACAAGCTCGATGTACTTGCACTACAGGACAGATGATCAAACAATAACAACGGCATACCTCAAATTGAGGGCAAACAGACCACAGAATTATACAGTCAACAAAAGTTTCGAGACCCCTAGGCGACGAAAGATAGGAAACAGTGGAGAAGGCGGTTAAGGGGCTAGTCATGAGGTTTAGAAAGCAAGTCCCTATTAAAGGGGGACCTTTTGATTAAACAAAGGTCAAAAAAGAAGCGAGGGTGATGAACAAGCGGAATATCATGGTTAAGAGACAGTGCCAGATCACAGAGGGATGGCCAAGTTCAGTCATGCACGCGGATAAGGCAGATTGGGAGGAAAAGATAACTACGTCCAAAAGTTTGGGTCTCGTCAAGTGATCCAGGCAGTTATGACGCATTAATGAAACGGATCACGGATACCGGTGGGTCATTCCAAAACCGCGAAGAAAGGTTACGTAAGCGACAAAATCGAACAGACAAGATCAACAATTAGAGTCGTGACTACTGAGGTCAATCAGCACCTGACGTAGACTAAAAATCGCGTGATGCAATGGGATTGAACAAACAGATTATCACGCGGGAGAGGAAGCGAGGTAGAGGTGATCGGTGGGGAGTCCAGGGATGAGGGTGCATGGAAAGCAACCAGATTTTTTGGTGAATACAAGACAAATTATAATATGAAGCATGGACTGTGGACCAAATCAGCCTAACGGTGGTTTTCGACATGGTGAGCGGAATTTTTTGTCCAATTTCAATAAATCATTACAATTACCTTGTTTGTTTTTGCCTGAAAGATCACCGGCTACTAGCTCGAATTATGACGTCATTCTCTGAAAACTTTGAACCGTTGTTTTTCATCGATATTCAGAGAATAATGAAAACTCTGATTTTAGGAGTAAAATAACTGTGAATACAATATTTGTTTGAATAAATTTTTCTCAAACGCTTATTTTGCCACTGAAGTTCATGCCCGATGAAGTGTCACAAGGGAGTTATCTTTCGGTTTTTCGGTGCACAATATTAGGGTAACCACAGGAACTTGCGTCTCAAGAACCTCCACTGGCGGTTAACTCAAAGCGATCAGCTTTGTTTTGTCTGAGTGTGCTCTACTATATTCTATTCTTACGAATTCTTTAGCTTTACTTAAACACACGGCGAAAGAATATGCTTCCTCTGAAGACCATAATCGATCAATCGTCCCGTGGCCATCCATAGTATTCGGCCAACATAGGCCAGATTGGAAGCACCACTTGTATATGGCACTGCAGATATACAAAATTAAACGCCGGAAAAATGAGGTCACGATAAGATCAGAAAACAACTTAATTACTTCAGATGGATCATAAGTTGTCCTTTTCTATAGAAACAAGAAATCTATTTGAAATCTCTGAACTGAAAATATTTCTACTTTACTTCACAATCTTCGCACATTGGTAGTCAGCCAGAAGGTGACCTGTCTTCCTAGACTGCCATGATATACGATTTTAGCTATCTTTCAAGGTAGTGAAGTCAACCAATATTAGGTGACAGATATTGCGCTTGTTCCAAAAGCTTCGTATCTGCTTACCGGAGAATGTTTTCATACCAACACATCAGAAGACGTCCAGTACATGAAGTCTCCTACCCATCGAAGTGACATTTTTTCACTTATTGTCATATGCCTTAGTGGATAAAGCTACCTTTTCTGTTGGACTTAGGAAAGGAATACTGCTCGCTTCTAGTTTTCTCTTATTCTTTGTAAGCAAAACTTGTGTTCCGTTATCTTAAGTGGACTTTGGTTCAGGAGTAAAAGATAGTAATTCTCTAGACTTATTAAAAATGTACCCGTGGTGATCATTTTTACAGTATCCGGTACTTCACTCGGATATGGAGGACCATGTTAGTGTAAACATTTAAATTTGGACTACATTTGGAGCAAATCATTACCGATCAACAGCTATCAAGCATGTGCTTCTAAAAAAAGCGCAGTTATTTTCGTTCGGAATCGTTTAAACCTTGCATTTTTCTCCTGAGATCAACAATATAAAGATCAAATTCAAAACAAACATCCGGCTATCCACCATCGGTGAAAAAGAGGATGATCAAAGTGTGCACTTTTTTCTACTCAAATTCAGAGCATAAGGAATAGACCGATCGATGCTGTCTTCACTTAGGAATTTTCTCACCCAAATACCAGAGCCGCGTGAGCATAACAGGATCAACAGTAACCAAAATCCCACAACAAAATACATCAGAAAGTGAATCATTCACATTTTGCTCCTTTTCCAGGCTATTTTGACAAGATAACAGAATATAATGACCGTCGGGTGGATTAATATGTTTCATATTAGGTGTCCATTGTAAAAGTCTAATTCATTCCAAGCGACTCGTCAGACTTTAGTGTATTTTTTGTCGACTGAAGCAAGTTTTTACCAGCAGAAATGTGAGCTTGTTCATGAGGAACAAACAGACTTTAAATGAGGTAGGACCGGCTGGTTTCTGCCAGTGAACAATTGTTCATAACACTGTCTTTTCAGTATAATGATCGGTGTGAATTTACTCAGATATTTTTCGATATTCATATCACGAAAACTGTGAATGAGCATTCCACGGACAGACAGTGACGAGTAATTAGACCAGGCCGACATACGACCAAGCTACTCAAGTTTATCTCGTTGACAGTTTTTCGCTGACGTGGCGAAACACTGCCACGGACATTCTGCAGGGAAACATTGACGGTGAAAGTTTCACACAAATATTTAGTAGCACATATCAAACGACCAGAGCTGAAGTATCTCCTACCTGCCTGGGGTACGCTTTGCGAATCAAAAGCCTCACGCAGTAACAGTGTTCACCGTTGGCAATAAAGTCAATGATAGCTCGAGTATGTAAATGAAGAAGAGTTTTTGCGTATTCATCAACTTATATTTACCCCCTAGGTGTATAAATTTCATTGGACTAAATCTTTACAGGAACTTTTAAATCATCTCATTGAGACTGGATAGGCCTCAAATGTGATGAGGCTCTTACGGTGGTGGATTTTGCAGATATTTTGAAGTTGTATTCCCGGCTTCTTGAGAGCATCTTCGATTTAATTTACCAAAAAGGTACATTTCTGATACCTAATCCAGTATTTGGTTGCCTAATCACGTGATTGTGCTTATTCTTCAATCCATAACCTTTTCGGTTGGTGGTGGTATGCTTGATTATTACATGAAAATTTCTGAGTTTATGCTTACAACATCCGGTGTGAGACAACATCTAAACTACTTTATGGTCCATAATCAAAAGGAGTTTTCCTAAAACATGGATTATGTCTCTTCCGGAGCTGATTTTGTAGGACATCATTTAAAGTCCTCTCTTCAATACCGATACTCCTTTTTGAACAAACTCAATTTGGTTCTGAATTAAACTGCTTTCACCAAACTCAAAACACAAATTATCTTCCGGAAACACGTTTTCGAACAAATTAATTGATCCCATTTACCGAAAGCTCGAGGAGGAAGGAAATGCTGCATACACGGTACCCCGTGTTCTCAGTTGCGATAGGACAAATTTATCTAATCTGCAGATATCATTCCTGACAATTCGAGTGAAACAAATTATTACTGATCATTTCGGATCCTGATTTCTATCTTACCCATCACAGTAACATTACTGAGACAGAATTTGCAATCTTTTTGAAAACTAGAATAGTAATTTCGAAGAAAAAACCAATTTGAAGGTTGTGAAGTAAGGACAGGTTCGGATATGACAGTTCAACTTTTCTCCAGCTGCCTCAATCAGGTGCACTTGTGTGGTGATTGGAAAGCTCACTTTTTCGAGTGGAAATTATTGCACGAAAGACAGTAGTTCATTTTCGACCATTATCAACTGTAGTTACCCTATAGCCTGTGAAACAGAACATTTTATGCAAAATCTATCACCCATTGCAAGTTTCGCGTGCACTACAGGATTATTTCTCACGATTACAAGGCAAGTTAGTTCTAGCGTTCGAACTTGCTTAAATAATGAATGACTTCTTAGAGACATTCGCTGATTGCACGACTTTAAACACCAACGCAATTGATAGCACTTTCAATCAACAGATAATTCGTTGTATCAGGTAAAATCCATCAGAAAAGCATCTTTGAACATGTTGCGTTTCTAATCTCAAAGGGTTAGCGGAGTTTTCTATTGGGGATTTTCACTATTCATTCGTTACACATCTGTGTCACCACACCACGCCCTATTTCAGTTTGCTAATAGTGTTATCGAGTGCCTTAATGTGAGTTCGAATGCTCCAAGCCTCGCATTATACCTGTTTGAAAGATAAAGTAACAGGTCCTTCCTAACATTTTTACAGCTCTGAAAGCCCTAGATTTTAACTTCAACCTAATTACACGATTCAATCAGAAGTGATACGCTTTGACATATGACTGGTAGATGGGTACATCAAAGGAAACCGGTATAGGAAATTAGGTAGACATAGAAAAGAAAGAGGGTGGAATTTCATTTCAACCAAGCGAAATTTGAATCCAATAAATTCAGATTATTGAGTCAAAAGCAGCTGCACCTAGTATCAAACAGAATGAAGCTTTCACCGAGTTAGAATCTGGACACAATAAATGTACTTTTTAGTCACAGCTTTTGTCGAGGATCTATACAATAATTACTGGTTGCCTTAGGATAATCACTTGTAACCCACGAGTCAAAGGAGCGATCCACCAGGACTGAGGACTGGATATAATATTTAACATGGAGTAACCAGTTTTTCAGAGGCTTAGTCCCGGGTTCTGTTATTCTTCTAAACACAGGTGGTTACACACTGTCTTCACTAGATTATATTCAGATAAGTCAAGCCTCTTTGTTTTTTTGCAGGACCGGTTTAACGGCTGAAACCCATTAAAATTTGTTGCCTCAACGGCATTTGCAACTGACTTAGGGAACTTCAAACGATTACAAAATTTATATGAGTATTATTTTCGACGTTTATGGGCAAGATAGCGCACACTCTGAGCTCATCTATTTTGAGATTATGATTAACATCCATCTGAGTACCTATGCCTCGTGAGTACTGTGCGAATCCGAAGCTTTTGCTGTTGATAAAAATCGACTTTTTACCAAAGGTAACTGAGCCAGGTGACAAGCTGATCTGATCTGCATCCTTCAGCTGAGATGATTGTGTTCTCCCTGGTCAGCGAAAACTTTCGTTCACTCTCCTCAAAGATTTTGGATCCAACACGCTTTCTTAACACTCGAATTCATGTTCATACATGCGCAGCTGGGTTTCGAGGTTACAGAATGAATGTGAATTTTCATGAATTTCTGGTACGCATCTTGGATTTCAGTGTTATTATCGAGATAGGAAGCTCAGGAAGAGAAAATATTGTTCGATGGCGATCTTCTTCAGTTTAACGTAGAGCGACTATTCTACTGTTTTATTTAGGTACCCTCTAAACCGTATCGAAGGCTTGACTAATCAGAGCTTTCTGAGAATTTCCGGTTTTATAAGTACAGTTATAAAACGTACGTATATCGCCCCCTCCATTTGTTCATAGTCGAAAACACAATTCTTCCCACGATGTACTCGATGATATTTGTTCCGCTTTTGGATGGGAATTTGTGATAGTCGATGATTCTATTCATGCTAACATATATTCACTACTTTCTTTGGGTCAACTGATAATTAGTAACTCCACACAAGAGCACATTCTCACTTAAATTGGAAGTACTTCTCTCTAAAAACGATCAAAGCATTCTTCTTTTCTGACTCTCGCGGTTGATTCACGTACAGCCTACAGATGTTCCCCAGAAATACGTCAGCTGAAATTGTCTTCTTAGATATTTGTATAGGAAATTCTGTCTGCTGAACGCAGCCATCGCAGCTGTCTCTTCATGATTTCCTTCCTGTTCACGCTTAAAAGCCGTTGAAATCATTACTGGTATTCTTGGTTCTATATTTAATCTCTATGACTTGACTAAAACTCTGTTTACGTCAGATGATAGTATAACCTCTCTACACCCAAAGCTTCGCAGAAATCAAAAGCAACGAGTCTACAAATCTCGTCAAGGTTTAGAAGTCAGGCAATACTTGTGCCTAATAGAGGCACAGATAAAACGATTTGACGTGTTGGTTTCCTCACAGTTCGTGTGCACTTTGAATCCTGAATTGCTACATCATGGCTTAAAGCCTCTCTGGAATCAGAAAACTGAGTCCAGCGATGATAACTTTGGTATGGGTCTTCTCAACGCTATATTTATGCATCCTTCCTGTAAATGTCCTCCATCATATTCTTCCTCCGTCAGTGTGGACTCTGGAACTTTCCTACGTCCGTTATATTTGAATTTTTTCTGAAGTCCGGATGGCTTCTGCCTTGCAATGTTCAGGCACGGAAGTGCCCAGCTTGCCAAACCCACGGCAGTTTTATTGAACGAATCCCTAGCAAAACTGTCCTGACCCTAATTTTTGGCTATCAGTCACCGTTATTCCAATTTCTCAGGGCCCCGACACCATTTTCACCGAAAACTGTTTTCTTCCAATGGCTCTTACGTAAGCAAAACTAAATTTTTCTGAGAAGGTTGTACTTAGCCTTCCTCAAACCCACATAGATTCGCCTCCTGACCATTGTCAGTTTATTAGCTGACCCAGAAGTTTCAACAATGATGCTGTGGCTTCCTTAATCCACTTGATTACCTATTCCTAGACCGATCCACCAAGTATATCCCGTGTATTGCTTCATTATTCTTTCCGTTTTTTCTCAAGAAGCTTGAAGCTTACAGTTGTTCCCCACAAAATTCCTTCTTGCTCTCGAACTATTTTCACGATAGAATACGGCGAACAGAGATAGAACACAAATTTGGCAAATGTGCCGTTAACGATTCTGGGGAGCTCCGTGGATCTGTCTTAGCTCCTTCCCAATTTTTCTGTTTTATCGGTGATCTGAAAGATTTCCCGTCTCAGACAAGCTGACGATTTTCTTTTTTGTCAGGCTTTTTTCGACCCGTTTGATAGAAAATCATTTTTGATTATATTTATAAATTAAAACATCTCCCCGCCCAGTCGGGTTCAAAAATCGAACCAACCAAGTGCCTTAAATTCATTTTCAGAAAATGAAAAGATTCCTTTTCGTAAATTTCAATTTGTAATCTAGAGGGAGCTCTTTTACGTACTCTGAAGCTACCCTTTGTAACAATATGCAATGGACAATTCATATACAAAAGTACTGGAAAACCGCGACTTCTCTCCGTACCGAAACAGAGACTGAGACATTTTCTTACAAGCCAAATTGTTATGTCAGTTTTCGTCTTTTACCGTGGTCTTCCTATCCAGCGTTATTGTCCCTTTGCAGTTTTCAGCGTCCTGTTGAAACAAGACCCAAAAGCCTTTTTCCTCAGCTTGTTAACTATAAATCGCGTTTCTTCAATCCCAACTGATACCGTTTTGACTGAACTCTTTGATCATCATATCGACTTTTGTTTGGTTCCAGCGCACAAGATACCCCGGGACCTCACTTATCCGCTAAACACAGACTAATCCCTCCGTCTCTCTCTCTCACTAATTCATCCAGCCGTTCTACATTTCGTCACCGTTCCGCTGGGATAAATCCTTACAAAATCTCCCTCACGCTCTATCTGGTTCAAGTTTTGACCAGTGGGGACAAGAAACAAGCTCATTTACTTAAAAAGTCTATAATTAACTCAATTTTCCCTTACCCTCCCACTAACTGAACGGTATTCCAATTAAAACCTCTCTACCAGCATTAAACCATATATTTAGGCATTTGTGAAATCTTATTTTCTTTTAGTTAGTACGTGTAACGACTGGAGTGTCAGCACTTTACTTGCACAAGTTCGCTGTACAAACAAAAGTGAAAAATATGAGTTCAGTTAGCACCAAAGGCGGACTTAGAGGTGTTACATTTAGTACCTTTTTGCACGTAGGGAGTTGTTCGGTCAGACTAGGATTGCTCCAGTTGGAGCTACCGTTCGATCTTCAACGTTCCTCGGTAAGTTTCCCTTCGAGGTTTATATTAGAGAGGAAGGCCACAGCAGCAACGGCTGTACAATCCAACTCAGGGAAGTAGACAATGAGGATTTTTTCTCGCTCTTAAAAACCATCTCGATTGACGCTCTTTGCTTTTGGATTAGTGTCATGTTGTTCGACTTAAGTAACTTGCGTTGCCGATAAATTTGAATTGTGCGCGTAGTGAGAGTTCGAACCTGCATATAGTCTGTCTTTTCTCTGCGAAAAGAACTGGTTAGAAGGTAAATGTTAGAACCTGCGTTTTTCCTATACCCTGAGCATATTAGATTTTTAGGCGATTTTCTTGCCAACTGTTTGAACGCTGGACTTCCTATCCTTGCCTGTTATGCGTTTATTGATGAGACATCCATGGTTTTACTAAAGTCTATGACTGCGAGCAATCTTTATTCAAAAAAATAAGAATGTAAACCAGAAGACATTTCACAGTCCAGTTTAGTTCACTCGGCTCATCTTTTAGGCATGTTCTAGTTCAACCAAGCATGATACCTAGGCTATGTCAGTGCTTTATCGGTAGGTCATAACTGCTTGATTATCTCAGTCTGAAATGTCTGAGAGTGAAATGTTCAGTACTCAATAGTCTTCAGGAGCAACTACTGTTACAGAGCACATTTGGGGTTATCTTCCACTAGAAATTCTTGCTGGCAGCACGAGACTTGACCAGAAGTTGATGACTGATTCACTGAATGAAAATATCTACTGTAACAAAGCTAAAAAGGTTTCACCCAAAAATTATCATTGAAACCACCTTTTTAGTGACACTATTCTCATAATTCCACTGTTTCTAACTAAATTCTTCAGATGCTAAACTACGGCAAGCTTGCAACCAATCCGGTAATTTCACCGAGTTCAATTTCTAGGAATGAGAGCAGGAAATGCTTTAGCTCCTAGAAATCTGTGTATTACAGTGAAGTACTTTTCACAAACCATAAGTGAACTACCGGCAAATTAGATTTTAATGCTTTATATCCTAAGTGTATTAAATTTGTGAGCTGAAATTCCAGAGGATTTATTTTCTAAGACAGCCGATCTCCGTCTGAACTCCGTACCGGTGTGAAAACTCTCCCTTCGTAAGTTGATCTGTCTTGCTCGAAGGAAGATTCCACTGTTATATACAGTGAATAAGCTGAAACTGATCTAAATCCGTGTCCTAACTAACACATTCATTTAAGGCTACTAATATAAGGTCAGAGTGATTTATTTCACCAAGCTTTCTTAAGAGAAATGCTGTGCTTTGGATCGGGTGAAGTTTCTCAAGCAAAAAGACGTCTATTCTTATTATCTTTTACAAACTTCCTCAACTGCTTTGATCTTTTAGCACATCTTCGCCTTCATCTGCCAGTTAACTCCTCGAGGACTTATCCATTCACAGTTTTGATTTGCACAATAACCCTGGGATTTTGTGAGTTTCAGGTATTAGAACTTAAAAGAAATAATGAATTCTCTCATCTATTTCATCTCCATCTTTGATTTCCGAGTGCAGTAAAGCCTTTATTTTCAAACTGCAATAAACTGGAGCGTACTCACTTGTACAGGCTGCGACTTTGTAGAACAGAAAGTTAGCAAACTGTCCTGACGCCCAAATTACTCCACTCGTCATTCGAACCATTGCTTCAAATGTCGGTTTGAACAAGGGAAAACGGTTCCGTTCAATTTTCAACTACAAAGGTGTTGATTGTCAATAAACGTTTAGGGGTCAGATACGAGAACAATATGAGATAGGTATTGAGTGGGTAAGGTAATACTTTTCAGGTATTCATATCCTACCTGGAATATTTTCCCCATGAGAAGTATAGAAAGTTCATGAAACCGATAATCTGTTCTCAATGAGGCAAACTTGTGCAAAATAAACACTGTGATATAAAAACTATGGTGTGCGTGATTAGATAAGTACAGTTATTGTTTACAGTGAAACGTAGTTGACGGCTAGCCGTCAGTCACACAAAATGACCAACGTTTTACCAAAATAGTGCATCTACTTATCGTAATGCACTAGTTACTAGATTGGTCTGTCTTCCCGATCGATGTAACACTTTTGTAAACGAACATTTTTGCATTGTTGCGAATATTTTCGTAATTCTCCACCACGATACTTTAAAGTGTGCACAATGAAATAAGATATGTGGGAAAATGTAAAACAATCAGCACACTTTTGTGTGGCAAATCATGATGTAATGTTTAAAAGTGGGTTTCAAATAATTATACGTGTTCTCTCTTGCCTAAATATAAAATATCATTTCTATTTCCCTACTTCAACCTTAAACGTAAAACAAACCATAACGAGCCGTATTCAGATAAGCAATACGTGAGTAGCACGCGAATGCAAACTGCTGTTTATTGGCGTTGAAATGTCTGTCGCACGCCGTAATTTACCTGTTGAGGAATACAACTTCGATTCTGAATTTTAGAATTATTTATTGAATTGGAGACGAAATCATTTTGGAGATTATCGAAAACGATGCGCAGTATGAAATGGTATACGTAAGTGTTCAATATTATGTAACAAATTAGACGATAAAGACGGTAATCGGTCGACATTTCAATTGGTATCAGTAAGTTTTCCTTAAACCAGTTTAAAATCAAATGACCTTTGGATAATAACATGAAGTCGTAACGCATAACATCACATAACACAAAGTCAGACGCACCTATGTATGTGTATGCATGTGCGTGTGTGCATGGATTGTGCCGAAGCTCTGAAATTACAGCCCATCTTACATGCCCCGACCGAAATGATAGAGTGGACATTTCAGGCATATGGACGACACTAATTTCGCTGATGAGTAAGTGTTTCAAAGGTTACAAAACTGACGAAACAGAGACCCATCTCCCACACCCACAACACATACAAACATTCTGTCACACACGTGCACACATACACATAAAAAGACACCGTTTGACACCTAATGGCTTTAGATTATGATCCCAAAATCATTCCTGTGTAATTCATTCTTGAGCCCGGTTTCCAGCGATGACCGAAACGTCAACTGACCATCATCAATTCCAAAAACGCTAGGTTACCACACACTGGACCATCAGGGATTGGAATTCCCTAAATATCGTTGTTCCTTTTAGCTCGTTCTAGAAAAGAACGTAACCAGTATAGAGTAAAGCATGTAGATAGGTAATCAGTCAAGGTGAAGGTTATTTGGGTTTGATTATGTGGTTGCATTAAGGAAACAACTTATTAATCAAACCAAGTAAGATAAGAATTGCTAAAAGACAATATGGATAGTAATGAGTTACCACGATTTCCAATACAATAACTATTTTGCATCTGACGTGCACCTTTGCTTTTCATCAGAAAGGTATTTGTGCAATCGTAAGATCCACAGCCAGGTGTGAACGATTTTCTGGTGGAATTTGGCGCTTAGCTACAGGCAGATCAAATTGGACCTGAATAAAACATTTCCCTGCAAAATGGTAAGAACCATTACTGTAATTTTTGTCTTAAAATTTAAAGAATCAATACAACCAGCATTGAATTCTTGATCGGTTCTTTAAATTTTTAAACAGAATACTTGTCTAATTTGCACGCAGTATTAGTTACGTGCATGCCATCCATATTGATTATTCACAACCCCCGTACAAAGTAGAGAATCAAACCATGATTAGTTATGACCATTGAATGAAAATACATTTTAAAAGAACCACAATCGAATTAGTTATGATATTCCATATGGTAAAATAACTTCTTCCGTAACTGAAATTCCCATACAGGTTTCGCAGGTTTATAAACCGTTTTAAGTTGTAATTCATCATGCAAGCCAGTCGTTCCAGTAGCCAGTAAATGACGAGAAGAAGTTGGCGTCTGGCTACGTTCAAAATTTAGTTCAGTCAGCTTTGATCGAATGAACAGAACAAATTTGTTTTTCTCAACCAAAAATGAGTACGGCAGATAAATCACAATACCGAATCTGGTTTACTGGCATTTAAAATAAAGCAAATGAAAAGCTTTGATCATAGCGCTTATCTCCCGTTCATTCTGCTTGCAAGCTAATCCGGACTAAGCAATCTTCGTACAGTTCACTGCATGTTTTTACTTTCAGTGCTGCTAGAATGATCGAAAATCCTGAAACCTTATATCTCATCAGTCACAGCTGATGATTCCATGAAAAATCCGAATATATTAGCTCAGGGATTTCTTGTGGGTTATTTAAAATTCCCTGTAAACATGAGCGTTTATTTTCCTTCAAATTGTACCTCAGTTCCAGACAGTTATCCTAAAGTTTGGGACTGATGAGTTTATGAAATAAGTAAAGAAGCCCTGCACACAAAAGCAGTTCCGCACTTTTTGAACGACGTAACCTCTTCCAAGGCCTGTTACGCATCGCGACTCTAAGATGGAACGGGTGACCCATAACTTCTTGCTAACGGCGTCCCAACAACAAGGTTAGGCTTTCAGAATGCCGGAATTTTCACCAGAAAACGTTATGTCAGAGCATGCTGGAAACAGAAACGCCTTTGAGTGACGTAACCAAATGTGAACGCTTGACCATTGAAATGTGTACGAAATTAGATTTTTAGCAAGAGAGTCGATTCAGCAACATTTTTCTACAAATTCCTTATTTAGTTCCCGCAGTCATCACCCACACAAAACTGCTGTGTTGCCGTGATACGAGATTTCTAGTCAGTGAGATCATTGTTAAATAATAGTACAATTCACACGGATGAAAACTCGTTGCAGCTGTTCTATTCACTCTTGCTGCTTATCAGCACTCCGCTTGCCCGGTTCAGAGTCGTGGCAAATTTGTAACTACATTAGCTCTGGGGAACGAATTTTTTACACAACCTATCCTGTACTAATTGTCACATCACCTAAAACCCATTAATCTCTTTTTCATCCAAATATTCTGTCATGTTTGATTGCTTATCCAAATTCTTGTACGTTGAGCCCATTACGTTTCAAAATTCACCAGTCATCAGTTCTGTAGTATGCTCAATATTAGTTGCACCAACACACGCTACGTCCTGAAATAAATGCCATTTCAGAATACCACCACCATGGTTGATCAGCTATCTTCACCAACTCGAATGTATCCGAATACGCGGCGTTCTGGCTTTCAGGTTTACTTGGTCTTAGATATTCACACAAAAATACTTCGGATTAGATGTTCCCCCGAAACACTCTGTCATTTTCGACTTATATGGTATATGAAAGACAATTTTGTGGTCATTGCTTGCTTGATGCTTGTCCCGCTACACCGTTCACCCCGACGTTCGTTCATCTTGGTTAATTAGAAAAACTCCAGATCTGATAATACAGTAAGGTCAAAAGCTCACCTTCAATTCCTCCAGTTGCTCTAAGCGAAACAGATCATCCTCCGCCGCTTTCTGTAAGATCCGTCCAATCTCATCCAGTAGAACAGCTCGGAACGAGGTTATATTGTATGCTAAGTCGGTCACGTTGAACTCACCCAATCTCTCGATCACGGGGACTTTGAGCGTCCTCAAATAGAACTGATCGTCTTTCCACCATCGGTGAATTGTGGTGAACATGCGGTTTAAATCACTGACTGATACGTTCAACCATGCCTTAAGATCCCGGTGGCTGATGAGTGATGCGGAATTCTCGTCGGAAAACATGGTAAGCAATTCCCGGACAGTAGATGCTACCGGAATGGGATTTTGTAGCAAAAGTTTCACGCTTTCCACGTCCGAAAGTTCCGTACCATGTAACTAGGAGGGTGAATTGAAGTTGCATAACCTTTCAGGATGTCCGTGTGACAGTCGCAAAAGCAATTTTTCAATTCGTTATAATAGGCAGGCCCACAGGTTTGTTAGCATTCAGACGAGGGAAATCATTATATCATCGGTTTCATAAAACAAAATTTGTCACGCATTAGACTGAATAATCGCACACTTTTTCTCACTAAGGAATGCTCTTCACCGTGCACTTCAACACTCAGTTCACTACTGCACATTCAATAAAACATTATGAAACTGCCCACTTTTTTTAGATTTTACCCAGGTGAAATCCCAACTGCAATTTGAACTCACCGTGCACAGTTGGGAATCTGTCTATGTAACCGTCAAGCTGTAAGGCGTGATTGCCTCATTTCAGCGCCTAATTATGTAGCACCAGTGTGTCCCTGTATTTTTTTCGCCCATGCACTGATCGGCCTCTTACGAGGGCCACTTCATTTTACTCCACATATTTTCATTCCATGCAAAAAGAAACTTTTTCGAGAAATAGTGTTCTGAGGTTTGGTGGTGTATGTACGTCTACTGGGACGTTCATTATTTCGTACCGCGTTGGGCAATACTAGGTGATGAAGTCAAGTAACAGACCGTTTT
Organism: Fasciola hepatica; assembly: GCA_948099385.1. Taxonomy (NCBI): domain Eukaryota; kingdom Metazoa; phylum Platyhelminthes; class Trematoda; order Plagiorchiida; family Fasciolidae; genus Fasciola; species Fasciola hepatica. Next base: position 10,593,852 of record CANUEZ040000111.1, on the reverse strand, counting down.
ATCGTACCAGCCTAAGTAAAGGCATTATTTTGCGATCCGCGAAAAGCCCTTTTTTCCAACAAAGTATCTAAATGAACAAATATGGGATGGCTTGGGTATGGCCATAATTGTTAGCTTTCAATTAACCCGATGCTTGTGTTCGTGACAGCAAGCTAGATGAACAAATTTCATCTGTTCGCACCGCACAGTGCGAAGTGGAATGTGTCATATTCTTCAGGGTTGCTTTACATTAAAATTAAAACAAAATGTTTCAGTTCAAGAGTAAAATGATCGAGGAAAAACTGGTTAGAAACAATCATCACTCTATCGAATTAATTTGAACAAAGACCCATATTTCTAAAAAAGATGACGGGTTTGGTAGAAGTATCACGTAGTCTAAAGCGCGTTCTCCTTAGTGGGTACACCGTTATTTATATTTTCCTTACAAATTTTCGAATTATTTAGGTCACTGTTTTTTGTCTGGTAGGAAGTGCAATAATCAAGTAATCAAGCGCCATAGTATCTGCATTTGCACGTGTACACACTCAAGTCAACTTTCCCAAGCCTATTGTCCCAGAGATTACGGAAAGTTTATTGTCCATACAAGCGGAATAACATTTACTTACTTTCTCGTCCAACCAGAGTAGCTCCTTGTGGGTAATGTCTCGAACGAGAATTCTTTATCTTCGCCGAAGTTGCATTGTTTCATAATGTCTTGAATTTTGTCTCGCAAATTATTTTCGGCGAGCCAAGCACAATGTGACTTCTATAGTATTTCTCTGCTCAAAATGACAACTTGCGTCCATAATGAGGTCAGTTTTCGTGTATGTTGCCACAGCCAACAACCTCGTTGATCGAGAAATCAAGATAACCGTCAACTTGATAAACAACAGTACCCGTATTCCAAGTCACTACGAGTGACAGTGCCATGCCGTACAGCTCAGTCATACTGTGGTCTTAAGGGCATTGGATATTGGTATTTTTTCGTATATGAGGTCCTTAGTTGTCATGTGTTGGTGATCGTCGAGCTAGGCCCTTAGAACGAAAATGTCTCATCAACAGACAAAGTGACGTCATCCGTGCTCAATTGGTCGGTCTAGTTCCAGTTCGTAAATGAGGCTCAATCGAAAGGCTCACCTATCAGATGCTAGTTTCAAGCGTAACACTTGTTTATACGAACTGGGCTGAATAACAACACGGAAAATGATGGCTTGGTTTCGAAGCGAATGCATGCAAGGCGAAACGTTTTGCGTACAATGGACTTCGTGAGATCCGTCCATGTTTGCTACCGCGTACCATGGAATACAATCAAAAACGTAAACTCATTATGGATCATTTATTAGCGAATCTAATAGAAATGGACAACATCAAACAAAAAATGAGCTCTGCATTTGAACGAAACCTTGATGAAATACAATCTGGCCGCTAACTTCAGCAAATTATGACTTCATATGGTTTTACTCCACGGCTTTTTTTCTCGCAGGTCTTTTGCGAGGTCAGCTGTCAGGTTTGTTTTGTCTTGAAAGCTACCAATCGATGGCCTCGGTCGTTTCGCAGAAGATCATGAGTCATTCATGTTTTCTCGTTTGTCACGTAGGTGAGCATTTTGATTAGAGATGACTTCCAACTTTGGCGTGATTGGGTGGTTTAGCGCATTTGTGGGGCCACAGTTACGACGAATGGTGAACAAAAGCCGCATCTAATAATCTAAGGAAAAATGACACAATCTGACTGCAGTCATGTAATGGATTTCTCTTCAAGGGAGCTCCATTAATAGGCATGAGCTGCTTGTAAAAATGAGCACTAAGTGTTGGTTGCTCCGACGGAGATTCGAAAGAGTGGGAAATTATTCTGTAATCATGATCATTGCTGACAATAAACTGAGAATATACTTGCCAGTTTGAGTTTTAAATTCCATTCGATCTGTCGCACAATGATTTTCTCTTAAATATTCTCTTTCTAACAAATTACACATTCGTTTGATTGGTAAAAATTTAGTGAAAATCACAAAACTGTTAATTTCCAAAGCAATGGTCTCACCAGTATTTCGTTGATTAGTCCCGGTCTCCAGTTCAGATTGACGTGAAAAGTGTTCTCCGGATCTAGAAGAAACCGAGCGACCAAATCCTTTCTTCGGTTTGGCACTGACCAGTCAGCACCGGATGGCGAGTGTTCTGTGTCGATCAGAAACTCCTTGGCTCCGGTTTTGCGCCCCGTAATCCATGCTCCTAGGAAATATGCATTACACGAATTAAACCTTTGTTGCAAATTAGCCTCAAGAAAAGCGCAGTGATGTGGATGGTACGGAAAACGTGACGCTTGGTAGCTTGGGTTGGTAATCAGTGATCTTTTCAGTTATCAGCAGTAATTTTGGCTTTTATTAAAGTTCCCTTAAAGAGAATCGACAAAACCCTCAAACATAGGCAAATTTACCAAAAAAATCTGGCTTTCATATATACTTCTTGATTCAGCAAAGTAAGATATTCTCTCTAAATGTATCAATCAAATTCAAAGCAGTCCTCCCAGTTAGTCACAATAATGGAAACGTGGCATGATGAATGTCCGATACAGAGAGAAATCTATAAACTCCTACCCTTGGAAAAGTTACACGTCTTTCCATTCTCTCCGTCTAGGTGAATGCAACAATCGAAATAACTATTCCCCTCTGTACACGTTTTAGGATTCTTTCTACAAGTGTAAGACAAATATTCGACAGGACCGGTCTCACACTGAGTTTACCTGGCTGGGTTTTCCGACAACATAATAAGTATTGTTTACGAAAAAAAATTTCATTCATTCGCAATTGAATATATATATATATATATATATATATATATATATATATATTGTGTGCTGTTTACACCCTTCTTTTGGGGCTTCTTTCTCGTGTTTTTTTTCGGTTTTGCCACATTTCATTGTCTATAAAAGCGAATCAAAATGGTCACTGGTCAACTAGCTCTTGATCTTCGTAAGAGACAGTTTTCGTGAACAGATTGTTGGCATCCATATTGGTGCTTGATTAGTGTAGACGAAGGACCTTGCGCATGCACTTACTAAGCCTTGGGTTCATGGTTTCCACTTTCATTTGTGTTTTCCGGATCAAGCACAATCTACTACCCTCGGACAAACACTGCTCCTTGGGTACCACAGATTATCTCAAGAATATTGTCAACGCGAAGGTTTGCACAATAGCTACAAAGTAACACATTACGTACAACACAATTTCGAAAGTGCCATGAATTAAAAAAGTTGTCAAGAAGACATTATTTCATTCTGACTCACGTCCACTTCTTGAGTCCAGAATGGAATCCAAGTGAAATGGTGAGAGTTGCAAGCTGCTCAGATGAGACATATTGAGCAGGCCACTGTTCACAAACACGATTTGTTGTAGCACACTGTGCGTGCTATTACGCCAAGTATGACTGGAGATTTTGGTCTCATTGAAGTTCTATCATTTTATTGGGAACAAAAAAAAACGGAAACTTTATGCTGACACACTGAACAACAAACTTTTGAAATAACTGGCTCCAAGGTGACTGAAAAACGCATCTCCGGGGTTCCTAAAGCTTTTAGTTGCCTAAATCATTGTGCATAATCGTTTTGATGATTTCTTTTTTTCATTCAGCAGTAATGCGAGATAGGTTTGCTTAATGTTTCAAAATTTTTGGGGGAAGAAATGTTCAACGCGATAGTTACCTGAAGGAAAATGGCTAAATCAAACAACAACAGTAAACCACATTACCAGCGAACCTTGGAACTCGGGGTTAAGATTCGAGTCCTTCTACCGAGGTTCAAATCCATTCTTCGATAGCATTTTGGTGACTGTCACCTTCACCTGGAGTACTGTATTCTAGCTGTACATATGAATGATGAATACGCATATATTTGTGTGCAATGTACTCACTGTCAGTTGAAACTGATTCCATGAATCAATCGTAATGTTCCAACGACCAGCAGATGCCCAACTAATGGGATGGGACAAAGTGAGTTCTAGAGAAATAAACAGAAGACATTAAATACGAAGAGTAGTATTTAGACGATTTTTATCACAATACTGGCTTGAAGAAGGTTCATCGTAACACAATTTGTGATCTAAATGCTTAGTGGATGATGTTTAGGAAAATCAATATAGATTGCGTCGCTTACCACCGACAGATAGTGTGCTCTTTGCACTAGAAAGGGAATAAGTGGTGGGTGAGTCTGCATTAATTCCTGTAAACATTTAGGAGACTAAAATCACTTGTCAGTTCTCATCCTCTAAAAACATGTGTTCGAGCAAAATAATTTGCAAACAGCGGGAAGATAATGCTTCGTATCACTAGCTCTGTGATGATGTGAGACGGTGGTAAATTTTCGACAGAGAAGCAGAAAAATGATGAACCCCAAAGCCAAGTGTAGGCCAGGAACTCTGGTAATTCAGTTAACCACCATAGAACAAAAATAAAAAGGTACAGCTTTGCTACTCACTCCGGCAAGTTTTCTACTGATAAGCTGTGCTAAAATCAGGCTTAGTCACCACCCCCTCCCACACCACTCATGTTAGCTCATCATAATATCAGTCGAAAACATTAGGGACCACTGTTGAAAAAAAAAATTATCGAGAAGCACAATAGCAGTGTTCGGAACGACAGGTCTACCGGTAAGGAACTGGCTCGGCCGAAATGATCTCCTTGACGGAAGCTCAGTCAAGTAATAATAATGATCATTTCTTAGAAAGTACTGCTGGCTCGAGGACCCTAAATCTCATGTATTGGGAAATCTAATTACATCTTTCACGTGGAAAAGTAGAAAGCCACTGGCCGGAGTCGAACTGGCTATGCTCTACTTACTGAGCTATCGCGATACCTAAGGCTGGAAGTGAATAGCGCAAGTGAATAATCGATGATGCTCGAACTACTATTCCAGTGATCCATAGCAAATGTCCTTGTTATAATCACTGGGCTAGCCTAGTCGGTCACTTCCCAATGGGACGAACAGCACACTGCTGAACTTGATCTATTGGACATTGAAATATATTCATAGAATGCATTGTGGGCACGAGGAGCTTGAATCTGATGTAATGGAAAATCCACTTTCGTTGTACTAGCCTGAGCACGTTTTTTGACGGTGCTTCTCGGCTGTTGAGAAAATAAGGGACAGTTTTAAACGCCAAAACGGGTTAACAGTCCAGGTAAAAGTTCATCCTTATTCGGTAAAACACTTGCAAAGAAGGGAACTACGGAAGTTCTGTACAACGATAATTTGGAAGGAACCAGTTGAAACATGGAACGGGCAAGAGAATGTGATCGGCTCAGAGAAAGGTCGCCACGGAGTGGATGTAGGCATTCCATCTCAGCAAATGGAACAGACGCTCTTATGTGCTTATCTCGTAAGTTTGATGAGAGGTATCTGAAAGCTATACCGAAAAAAGCCTGACGATTCGCAGACCTCTACGAAGGGTGATCTAGTCCCTTTTCAACAGACCACGAAAATTTATGGGAGAACAATACATAATGATTGGAAATATACACTGGTGTACAGAGGAAGAAATGCAGATTGCAGAGCCAGAACAGTCGAATTTTACGAATTTAGATGAATCATTCATGCAATTTTCCAACAGTAGTTTCTGTAGTTGAAGACCAATGTAAATGCTCCTGTAAAATTACACCAAGATATTTCACATGGCTCAGACGTGCAAGAGGAGTAGAGTTAATAGTGATGCTATCTTCAATAAAACGCAGACGCAAATTAGAAAAATGAACTTGATTTTTGGTATTGTTTGACAGTAGATCAGATTTTTCAGGTTAGTTGTGGATATGTGTAATACTTTCATTCATGAAAATCATCTAAATCGAACTGCTGAAGACGGACCAAGCCAAAACAACTTCCTCGCCGCACTTGACTACGTACGCCGGGTGGGTTGCAGGTAAGTTGCTAATGTAGGTAGTAAATAGGTGTGGAGAAAGAACAAATTGCAGAACACTAGCACTACTTAAGAGACACCTGGGAATTTTTTTCTAATTTTAGCACACTGGATTTAATCCAGAAGGTAGTCTTTCAGTCAATTAAATAAATATGTGGAGAAAATAGGAGATCCTCATTTTTTGAAAAGCAAGAGTAGTCGTACACTATCAAACGCTGGTGGGCAATCAAGGAAGGCATACCTCACTGAGTCACGCGAATCACTGAGGGTTTATACGCAAATTGTTATTAATCAGTGGGGCTTCTGACTGTATTCTGAAGGAGCTGTATACCGCGTGTTCAACTATCTTCAAAGCCGACGAGGAAAGTGCAGTTGGGCGGAAGTTCTTGGATTCCTTTTGGTTACTGAACACTTTTGGTGAGGGAACGATTGTAACAGGATGCTAACAGCCAGGTATGGAACACGATTCAAGTGAATGAATAATAACAGTAGTCATAAGATCAAAGAGAGGTCCGGCACGGTGTTTGAGTACTGTCAAGGTTAAGCTTTCCCATCCAGAAGCTTTCATTGACTTGGTGGACTTGAGGAGCTTGAAAACTTTCCCCGCTGGAGAAAGTTTCAATATCTAAATTAATGGTTTGATGGAAAACGTAGAGTGGGTCTTTCGTGGAAGGAATGAACAGAGAATTGTCACGGTCAGCATCTATGTCATCAAATGGGAGACTTTTCTTCTGGCCACAGAGTAGCTTGATCCACTGTCACCTGCCTTTAATGTTCCTGAAGTGCAGAAACAGTCTGGAGAATATAAACTTCAGACTTTGATCTCTTTGTTATCAAGCTTGGTAGTCTACTGACCTCATGTGGGTACGCTACCTCCTTCTTACTGCGTAGCTGTTTGATATACCGTGAGATCATTCTTCATAGAAAGAAGTAGACCTCTTTTGTGGAACAGCAAATGATAAAACTATGGTTTGCAATTTCGGCTGTAAAATATACCGAAAGGGAATGGCTAAAGCTGGGTTGTGGCCAGCAGGTGGCGAGATACAAAGAACGGTTAAACAGTGAAAAAGTATTCTGTGGATAAATTCCTGTAAAGAAAAACCGATATCTTCAGTCTGTGTGTAAATTAAGTGACCTTGTTCTGAGCATACTTTTAGAAGTTGTAGTTTACTATGGTTACTGGTACTTAGAGGCGCCCTAAGTCTGGCGAAAGGGAGCTCTGGATGAGTAATTAGGACATTACCACAAAGGGGTTAGGCAAGAGAAATATTGTTGAGATTAAAAGATAGGAGTGAATACGTAGACGAATGAATAAAGTCTCCTACAATGGTATATATCAGCGGTAGAAAGAAAGAAAGGAGTGAACCAAAAATGTGAAAACAGTGGTGCTATATTAGGAATGTTGATAGTAATATAGTCAAAATGGGGAAAATTCACGACGACTGGAGACAGATATGTAGTCCATCCCATTAGAGTAGTAGGAAAAACTGACAATGGACATGCTAGACCACTTAAAGGTGATATGTGACAAAGCCGTCTCCTCTTTTCTTCTTGGAATTCTGTCCATGCTGGATGAAGTGGGAATAGTTCTCCTTTTCGACCTCAGAATCAACCAGGCCAGCATTCAGCCAGGTTTCCTGAAGGCAAGCTACACATGTATTTTGAAAGTCACAACCCATGAATAGGTAAGTTGGGTCTGGAGGCTTGTTGAACAGAGAGCGCACTTTGTTACACAACGTGTTGGAAAGTGTCGTATAATCCGATGGTGTGCGACTAAGGCCTATCTGCCATCTGGCTTTTTCGCATTTCCTCACATGATCTCTCCGGTTTGTTTTTTGACAGTAGGTGACCCGAGACTTGTCGACAAGCCTTTCTTGGATAAGACAAATTGTTCTGATTTTTTTTCGAGGACAGCATCGCGGTAACGTAACCATTTCAACGAAAAAGGACTAGTATTGTAGTGCAGTTGTTCAAAGGGCATGCTTAGATTAGAGTTAGTTATTTCTTTAACATATTTTATCCATTCCCTCAGGTCCACACAAAACGGCCAAGGAAAATGTATAAACCTCAAACTTATGGTGTGCATAAAGTCATTCGAAGCGTGTTTACGCACAGCATTACCCTTATAACTGAAAAGGGAAACTGTTCAAGTAAGAAAGGGACATCGGGAGTAAGCTGTTATTTTGAAACTTGACTCCAGAAGGTTTTTTCCGCAACACCGCAAAGAAGTCGAAAATCAGAGTAAGGAAAGCCCGCAGCACAGTAATATTTTTACTTTATAACACTACGCTTCTCTTTTGAGTTTCTTCAAGGTTTTGTAGTTGTAAGAATTCAAGGACAAAGGCTACGCTAATTTCTCGAAATGTTGCATAATAAATTTGTTCAAAGACTAACGGCCGAAGAAAATCATTTTCTTTTACTTTTTTATTGGGAACATAAATCATTGTGGCAAAGTACCGAAGTAATATTGCTTTAAATCACTGCTTATCCATGATGAACATTATTTTGTGAAACACTGTGGTGGGATCACAATGTTATCACTAATCCTAGGGTTGTTCTAAAAAACAGAGATCCAACGCACGCGATATATTCGCTTAACCTCCCATGTGGGGGAAATACAGGTAGACACGCAAATCTCTTCACACAAACACTTCAGACTCATGGACGACGTTAGTCAGAGGACCGATGCAGAAGTTTATCAAGTGCACTTGAATACAAGATGCACAGACAACTGTTTGAATCAAATCTAGGCATTGGAACGATGCTCGCACGTGCGGGTGCAGACAAAGGGTTGTAACTTGGTAAAAGACGCAAACGTTTATTATTCACGATTCTTTTTTTTTCTGCAAATACATATCTCGTCATGAGGTGGGAATATGCAACCTATGACAAATTTGGATAAACTGGATTCCAGATATCTATCTACCTATTTATCAACCTATTTATCTATTCATCTATCCATATACACATTTCTTTACTAGTATTTTTTGCACTGAATGCTTCAAGAATTTGATTGAAAATGCCAATGTCAGAAAACGGGTGAAGTTGCTAGAGTACCTTTGGTTGTCTATGGACTAGCTGACTACTATCAGTCAACCTATCCTCATTAGATCACATTGTTCTACGTTGCTGTTACAACAGAACGATCAGCCATACCGATAAAAATCAGCAAATGAACATGACTGCAGTGATATCTGAAAATCCGTCGGTGACAACAATGCGTATCTGTCTTTCACGTAATTCAGAAACCCTCCGACAGAAACATGGCAGTGCTTATTTAACTATTCGCAAACACTCCCCTCTTCTTTACCGTCGTTTTGAGCTGTCCTGATAAAAGTAAGTGTGAACAAAACACAATCTATTAGCTGCTTACCTTCAGGATTCTGGTCAATCACGCTAGGGGAACCGGTGAAATTAACAAGTTTCTTTTAAGGTCTCTGTTACTTCATGAATCCCCCAAACCGAACAACTTCAAATCGGTATCAGGAAGAACTTAGTTGAAGAAAATCAGGATAATCCAAATTTATTTCTTCTCTTTTGATTCTAAGTTTTGGACAATTCGAGCATCACTTCATAATTCAACGGTGTCTACAGATACAGATATATAGGTCAAATAAAAAAGACTATTTGTTATGAGTCTTGCTGAACACAACCCGAAGACAGAAAAGTCATGCCTAGGGCGCTTAAGACCCTCGATGACCAGACACTTAATTCAGTCCATTTCATGCGTTCTCCATATTTGAACACCCAAATTCGGATAAAATATTTCAAACCACTGACGCAGCAAACATGCGGCTGTTTTATCCACGGAAATGCCCATAGGGCTGACTTGTGTTCAACTTGGTAACTTTCATCACATTCAGGTTAGTTACTCTCTTCTCCACAGTTCTAATCCTTTTGATCCTCGAGTCCACGTCTCGAAGTTCAGCCCACTTTTAACTGGATCAGTGCTCCAATTTCTCGTCGAGTAACCACTAGCCCATTTCCCCCTAGTGCCGCCTCAGTCGCCCATTTTTATTCCCTGATCTTGTAGAAAAGGTGTTTGACTAACTGATCCTATTCATCCTGCCTGATATAAAATCTATATTCTAAGGTAGCAAAAGGTAGAAATCTTACAGAAATACAGAAGTGCGTAATGCGATTCATCCTACAGTGTGAACACTCGGCTCCCTAGTGAACACTATGGAAGGGCTGTACAGCTGTTTCATCATCTTTATTAGGATTCATCAGCATCGTGCTTCCAGCGAGCTCCCACAGGGATTCGAACCAGGGATTAACGATTCTGAGTGGAACACCTAACCATCAAGCTAAACGGGCTGACTCTCAGCGGGTGGTTTATCGTGGGGGAGAGTTTTCTCTTTCATACCAAAAACCCATTCACTGCTAGTTCGCACTCTTCTAAGCAATTAACGTTACCTGGGCTTTAATAGGGCTTGCCAATCTATCGAATGCCATCAACCAGCGTGATTCGAACATTCTTGCATTCGTGAGGTTACTGCCAGTAAAGTGCCACTGGTGAACACATTAGTACGTCTACTTACCTGAAGTCATATAAGACGATCTGAGTACATACAATCCGATGAGGCTGTACTCATTATCCTGAGTTTTCAATTCCAACTTAGACCGGACGACATCTTCTTGTGCTTCATCTGAGGTCAAATGCAAATTAATTTTGTGATCCAACTGGTCCCCGGTGAATAGATTTGTACCGAAGCTTAGTTGGTCCGGTGAACTTTGAATAGTCAAGTTGCATTCAACAGATTCCTGCGAGAGAGGGAAAAAAGAATTCATTCATTCATTCTGATCTTTACGAACGTTATTGGCAATACCGAACAAGAGGCAAATAATTTAGAAAAATCACCAATTTCAATATGGGGACAATGCCGAGAAAAGTCAAGTCAAGTCCGGTGAGCAAAATAATAAATTCAATAAAACGAATAACTTCGGTATCAAGCCCCCCCCCCTGGGAGTTGGCAATCCCTAAGGTAGTAGGGAACAATTGTGTTCCTGAGGAAGATTATGCATTTTACCCTGGAAATAGGGCTGGTCAAATCTAGTGAAGAATTGAAACCGTGATAACTGACATTGTGTCTTTCGTCTGTCTTCGTTTCGGGAATGGGTGAACATGGTAAACACAGTAAAAGAAGAAGTACAAGAAGAACGGGATTTATCAGTTAATAATCAACCAGAGGGTACAGGTACGGGATCGATGAGATAGTTGTGAAAAATGGATACAAACAGGGCGGTCGATTGTGTAGGGAATCGACTTGTTATTCATACATGTCTCGAATGCCCATAATGCTTGTGTGTGTATTCATCACCGAGTCTTGTTCTGAACTACAAAGTGTCTGATATCCTTTATAATTAGAAAAGCAATTTTTTTCTGCCAAGATTTTGCAATCTTCAGTCAATAACACAAACGTTGAGTAACTCCTAAATGAACACTGGAATAAGCTGGACTACCAACCGATAAAATGGTCATACTACGATACGGGCTGAACAAAATTAACCAGATTAGTTATTCAAATGCTTAAAAGTACTAAGAAGGCATAGCAACAAGGTGCAATCTATCCTGTTATTTTTCTGGGGTCATATCAAACCATTATTATCCCCACAATTGTTCAACATCAGAAACTCCGAAGTACACGGAACACTCTGGCGTTTGTGTTGATTTATGTAATTCGAATCTGGTGGCCAACGATCGTAACCTTTCCATCGTAACCCATACTAAGCCAATACCGCCAGCTGCTTCGAACTGATCACAAATGTATTAGAACGAGGAGATATAGAAAAAACGGAAAAGAAACACCGATTTTCAGTGCTCATTCTGTTCGTATAGATTTTACCTCGCGAAGTGTCCCGATATTTCCCTACAGACAAATGTCCTCGCACCTGCCTCCGCTGCAAATCGGGCTAATTCTGTCACGCTGGGACATTAGGTTTCCGGAAAATCCTTACTACGGAGTAATCTGGACTGAGTCCTCTGGTTCTCCTAGGGAACACTCGTTCCAATTCAACACCGACTACCCTTTGAGATAAATAACTACGTAAAAATCTGTCATAACTGTATCATGTCAAAAAAAATCTTTTCTGAACGAATTGGTTGATCACTGTGTGCAGAGAAAGGGGTAAATGCATTCTTTTGTCTCTTTATAAGAGACATCAGCTCCACTTTGTGGTTGTGAAATAAGTTGGCATGATTTTATCACTCACATCGATCTAATCTTGCCCAAGCTTTTTCCGTTCACTCTTCAGCAACTTTAATAAATCACACACAAAAAATGGGCAACAAATAACCTCGTCATAATGGAATAATAAATGAAGTGCACTATCAACGGTAGCAATCTGAAAAGAAATACTATTCTACAAAACAATGCTTTTCGAGTAATGACCTTTTTTGATACTGAGGAGCAGAAGACGAATTTGGTTTGTAGCTGAGCCCTTAGTTTTTCACTGGTTTTATAGTTGATAGAAAGTCACAGACCTATTTACTTGACTTGAAATAACCACACAAAAAAACACGTTTCAGCTTTCTTCCTGTAATTCCTAGAGAGAGAAAATTCTGAACAGTATAGCGGTATACAGACAAAATAAGATGGAAATGTGTAGACGGTCTTGAAAACCAGATGTATGTCCTATCTCGGGTTGATTTTTTCCACAAGCAAAGGGTATTTGGGTTTGGAATTAGGGTCGTAAAAGTTTTACAACCAGCCCAGATGATGGCACCTTCAGTAAACATGTGTATTTAGAGGGAACAGTGCTCTTAAATTTCACAATGACCTGTCAGCCAGCAAAGAAATTTGATGGCTAACAAATATGAAAGTTTAACCCTTTGAAGTTTTACACGCCTATTTCAAAATGTAGTAGCTTCTAATCTAGGCCAATGACTGCTCGACCCTCGCGTGATGGCAACTATTTTCAGAGGCTTGGCTCTGCTGACGGTGTGGGACCGCACCTAACTCGTGTCCAAAACAAGGCTGGGTTCAATGAAGCAGACAGCACGTGATCGGCTGATCAGAATTGCCGACAAGATCAGAGCGAGTCGGGCGATCAATGGACCAGCCAGGGGTTAACATTCGGCCAGAGCCAAATCAACCAATCCGGGCGCAGCCAGATAAACCAATCAGACGGGCCGTCCAGGTCTATAAGTAGACCAATTAGATTTTATGCATGGTTTTAGTTATGAGGAGCGCATAATTTATATAAACAATGTATTCTTTACCAATAAAACGAAAATTCATTCTGAGGCAGAACTGAGTTCTCACTAGAATTAGTGAGACGGAACAAAACAATACCCTTCAGCAGATTACTTCAATAGAGGTATTCACACGACGAATTACGGTTCTCGGATATGGGTCAGAAGAATCGGAGTTCGTTGATTCACTTCTAATTTTTGTTGAATTGACCGAACCTTTTGCTCTTCACGAAACTCTACGTACCATCCAAATGAAGGTGCCCATTGATCGAATTTCATGAAGAATGCCAGGCTTCACTGTATAATTCATGGGACAAATGGAGCTCTCACAATCAACCGCCTGTTATATCATATATACTGACATCACATCTAAATTTCTGTACAGAGAAATCGTCCATGACCGGAGGCGATCGTTTTGTGAGAGAGGAGGTTGTTATCGGTCAAAGCCAGTGACGGAAGGGGGCCACATCAAGGAGTGCTGATATTCAGCAAACCTCTGAGAACCATCCTGGATGGTCATGTGGCTGGATTCTGGAATGATAATTGTCCACTCCGGGTTCAATTCCTAGTAAGATCTAGGTGGGTAAAAACTGCAGATGATTCCAAACAAGGATGAAGCAGCTGTACAGTGCTTCCAGGGTTTTCAGTGGTGAGTCGAGCGACCATCCTGCACGACGAATCCCATTATATTAATCTAACCTACTACTTGTTTCCACAAAATTTATTCTGGAGAATACGATTGAAAAATATGGAGGTTGTTCAGGCTTAAATCGAACAGCGCAATACCGATCGCTTTGTTCGAAGTAACTACCTCCCCTTTGAGGCTTAAACTTAAAGCGATAAATGCGGCTTATGGTCACTGGAATAATCGATGTATCTGTAGTACATAAACTGTCGAAAGCATTGCGATAATTACTGTTCCTCGGCCTGCTCTAAATTTCTGATAAGTTAACCGTAATCTTTAGACGTTACCCATTTTCACCATCCATATACGTACGTACAAGAGTTCTAACTTATTCGCGACGTGGGTGAAGAATCACGAAGTTCATGTTTTATTTACTGGTTCCTTGATTCATAAAGTCCATTGGATACCAAGGATTTGGGCCCTGTAATAACTAACGGTATACACATCGCTTTGTCCATTTCGTATAGATGCGGTCAGTGTAAAGGCTGAAGTTATCGGAAGAGCTCAGCGACGGACGCTCCTAAGACCAAGCATGGACGTGACTAGTAACTTACGAGGTCTGGGAGCTACGGGAACTGAATTTTAAAGAGCTCCTTAAAAGGATTATTACGTGTAAAGAAATGAATGCATGAAAGCAAAGCGTCTGGTTGATCTCACTGAGAGCCGATAGTCGGCACTGAGAATCGATAACGAAAGAGATTCAGTCTTAGAAGGGTTGAACTTTGTCTACTGTTAAGGCTCTTACAACAGTTTAAGGATTGTGAAGCAATGTGGACGGGTGATGATGATACTTTTTCCAGTAATTACCCACTGTAATTGAATCCAGGTACATAGAATTCAAAAATTGTAGCAATCGCTGACTTAATAACCCACTAGTGACTGAAACAAGCACGAACCGACACAAGAAAACTCCATTTTTGCTTTTTGAAAAATCTACTGCGCATTTCATTTCAAATAGATTTCGAACCAACGGCTGTTCCTTTGACTGACAACGAAGCATAAAGTTTTAAAGAAAACCCGATCCATTTCAACTTAGTTTTAACTGAGATTTTGTTTACACGCCTTCTAACAGCTCACATCCTAGGTATTTCCATTTCAAGGGAGCACAGTGTCATGTTATTCCATACAGCTAGATGACCTATTTAAAATTTTCTAACGAATTACTCATCCAGAGAATGTATTGTTGGCACGAAGAGCCTGAATCGTATGTTTTCGGAAAATCCACTTGCATTCTTCACATCGAAAAGTCGGACGCCGTGAGCCGGAATCGAACCGGCGACCCTCGGCATATAGGGCAGACGCTCTACTAGCTGAGCTATCGCGGTTCGGACTGTCCGGTGTGAATAACGCTAGTAAACAATCAATGAGGCCCGATAACTCAGCCGGTAGAGCATCTGTCCAGTATGCGAAGGGTCGCCGGTTCGATTCCGGCTTGCAGCGTCCGACATTCCATGAGAAGAATGCAAGCGGATTTTCCAAAAACATACGATTCAGGCTCCTCGTGCCAACAATACATTTTCTGAATTACTCATCCTTGAGACTTTGTTTTACTTGTGGTCCTCACAGTTAAACTGACTCATTCGCTCCATTGGATAGATACGTGCTTCCTAGTCATGTCAGATGAGTCAAACACGTTTTCTAACTCTTTCAATTTATTCCGCTGGAGAGGGATTGCATACCATATTACACAACTGATATCCGACCGTTTGTCTTATTTTGCTAATATAATAATAAATGTAAGTAATTTACAAACCTATTCACTTCATTCGACCGCCACCAGAATCTCAATACAAAGATAAAAGGCAAAACGTGTATACCGATATACGTAGGAACAGTTATTGTTGTACGTAGTAAGCACTAATCTCATTCCGTGTTTCAGGTTTCCCAGGATAATTGATGGAGTGAAGCTATATTGACAACAGCCGATCACATACAAAGCAAAACGTTGCCTTACCTAAACCACCTACCCACTTTGTAGTTCGGCTCAGAGCCAGTGGAAAAAGCTGTCTTTAGATCTATGTAGTCATATTGATTTAGCAATGTAGCCACCTTTGTGACCAATGCTCACCCATGTTTACACGACGAGACTTCATTATAATTAACTAAATTTTTCCATCGCTCATTGTGTGGGGCACCAAGGCCACACCTAATAAATAGTGTGCGTGGCAGATGCCACCATGGACACATTATCTCCGCCAAAACGCTCAACGCAGCCCACCAGGAGGTTTGGTTTAAGATTGGAATGGAAATGCAGAACCAAGCGACCTATCTAAATGTTTCCTTATGCCACTGGGCTGATAGCTGTCCTGAAACATCGGTACGCAGAAAGACAACATGTGTTGGTTAGTCTATTGGCAACGTGCTGGGCCCAGTCCCTCACAGTTAGTACATTCACTCTGACAGTTCGGCGCTGCTCAATGGGAAACGAAAGGTAATCCAATGCTTGGGCAAAGAGTAGGCAAAATCTGTTCATCAGACACACTGGTCGTCAAGTTGTAAATTTGGTGCAATGTATATTTGCAAAATGGATGTCATAAATGTTTCAATAACTGAACCAACTGGACAAAGAACTAAATAAGAGATGTCCAGTAGAAGTCGGTAAATGTCCATGTACCTTTCAAAAGAGATATCCTAGTGGAGTGCTGTACTTCACGGTCGGTCAGCGGCTGTTGATAAAGCATTCCATACAACGAGCTCTATTCTTTGTTGCATCAAATCATGTTTAGGGTGCCAGATTCTTTGACGTCATTGTCTGTATGTTTTTCCATTTCTTTCTGTGGCCGTACAATCGGGCACTCACACCGAATTGTCCGGAAGTATCGTCCAAAATGGTTGAAAATTAGGGCAGTGAGAGTAACTGTAATCTTCACATCTTCACACCTAGCTAATTTTATGCACCCAGTGAATTGGCTGAAGTGTTTCGGCCAATTTCAAAGGTGTGAAGTAGGCAACAACGAATGGTAAAGTGTCGCGTCCTGTCACAGAGGAACAGCTAGACATTCCTCTCTACAATCCTCCTTTACGCTTCAAAAAGCAGGTTGTGCAAGCAATGAAGTTTCCATTGCTTCCACTCACCCACCTCTGTGCACCAAGCGGAGCAAATATTTGTTGATTAGACTAGTTACATCAATCTCACCCAGTCAGCGTCATCGTGCGCATGAACCTTGGTCTCTATCCCTTTTTTACTTATAGCATCCCACCATCATTTGTCCCTTATTTTTGATTTAACGTTAGTCATACAACGTATGATACGCACGCATGATTGAGCGCAGATGAAAAGGAGCTTGTTTGTCACTTTGTATTTTGTTCTATGTGTTCTGCGGGGCTATTTGAACACTTTATAGTAAGTCCCCGAAATAAAAAATCCTGATTGAGTCATATTCCGGTGCAGTGGTTTAAGTACCGCCCATGGCGGTTACGCTCTGTCGAGTTCTAACAGCGGTTTTACACTCGGTGACTGTCTGCGTACAGCACTCTATTAGATGTTAGTCTCAAGAACCGCGTTATTGTTAATTCTCCATCTAATTCAGTAACTGAATTTTTTGCGCTTTTGGGGAGTTTTTTGTTTTGCCCATAAACACATCCTGATCCAACCAAGATCCAATCTCACGAGTTTCAACTTCCAAGAAATTAGCCTGAATGGCCCAGCAAATAAGTTGGATAAGTTCCTTAATGCGTAGCAATATTCTTACGGATAGACGGATTTAAAAACGGTATTGAAATGGAACAATGGGCAACACAATTTATACTTTTGATAGGTAATAATTGTATCACTTTTGGTTGTGCACAATGTGTAACCATTTAACGTCATATTTATCTCACATATTCATATTTCCCATTTTCATTGGTATGTGACAACATAAACTTGAGGTGCAGTTGATAAGTGCAGAAACAGCCACGTCCAAGCCCAATCAACAACTTTAGACTTTTCGTGGAAATGGGGCAAGGTAAAAAAACAATGCAGAAATCAACCTCTGTGCACATTTTCGATTTAGCTACACACACAGCGAACAAACAAAAGCTTCATTTCCCTCTAATCTTGCTTCTGAATATCCTGTACAATTCTTCATGGAAAAGGCCGCTACTAAGGCTGAAGCTCAGCTGGTGACTGCAGCTCCATGTTTGACAGGTTATAATGTGTTTAATGGGGAGAGCTCATTCGATGATACTCTTTTGGTCAGTACGGTTGACGCTCGGAGATTCCGTGCACACAGACCAGGGAAAGGTGGACAAATGCACACTACTTTCGCTCTGGTCGAGTTTCGATGTCACATCACTGAGCCGACTTTTCGCAGTTACGTAATGAATTGGAAATAATGACCAAACTGAAGATTGGTTATTTGTTCGCTACTTCGTTGCTTTTTGGTTGACTTTTCTAAACACCGTAATTTTACTGCTTTATATCGAGGCGCACTGATACAATGCAGTCTTCAGGAAAAAATTTGTTATAACCGCAATTTGTGTATCAAGTGACGCATTATTTTTTGCAATATTTTATTGACTCTGATCTGTGTGAGTTCAGCAGTGAAAGGACTTTTGTAGGATAACTTATTAAACTGAGTGGGTATGACTCATGAATTGACCACTTTTGTTGATATTTTCTTCTTGGTCGAGCGGCAAAAGAATATTAGTTCCGTATTTGTAAGACCGCAACAATACTGTATCGCATGAGCTAGGGGAATAACGTGCCCACGCGAAACTAAGACGTTAATATAAATAGGAACTGAATGTATTACTGTCATAGAGCTTGCCTAGACAAAATTTCGGGTTTCATTATGTGCAAAAATATATGGCTCTTTTATTCTGCGAGGATCTGGAGACGTATTTGGTTGGTCCTGATATATAAACATCAGCAAGTATAAAGCATTGACAATTATATATATATATATATATATATATATATATATATATATATATATATACCTTCATTCAACAAGAGAAGATAGAGCAAACAAGCTAGTCTGTTGTTAAACTTCACGTGCTCACTGTCGCGTGCTGTTAACGTGAGGAGCTTCATATGGACAGTAAAGTAAAACGTCCAACGCTGAAGATCAGGTTGTTAAGGATGACTGTAACATCGGCGCGTTTTGCTTGGTAAATATTATTTCTTACAAAACTACAAGTATGTCGGTCTTACGGGTCAAGTAGTGCATTCTTGACCCCAACGAGTTCAGACCATGACTAATGTGCTCATACAGGAAGATTTGAGCCAATGTTCGGAGAAGAGCACCTCACATCTATCATAAATTCAACATTCCCTGATTCTTTCCTATACTTTACCGCAAAGAGTGAGTTGCACATATTTCACACGACGGTTTTTTGGGTGAGGGTATGTAATCATCTTAAACGGGAGTCTCTTTTCGATTGGGTAAAAAAAGTATCACTCAAACTATACCATCACTTCTCTTGTGGCAATTAACTTGATCGGGTGAGCTGGAAGAAATAACGTCGAAGCCAAGCTTCTATGAGAAAACAATTGTTACAAAGCTGACATCAGTCTCTAACTTTGTTGAGCCTTCGGACCTCGAAATTCACGGAACGCTTGATTGAATACTTCTCTGTTAGTCAGTGGCGGTTACGTTTCAAAAATTAGTGTCCTCCTTTATGAGAGACGGACTTTTTACTTTCGCAAAAAATGCTGTTTCAAGCTTTGCCTCGTAGCATCCCATCTTTTTAATAACCCAAAACGTCGTTGACCTTCAAGCACTTTTTATTATCCGCTGCGAGTCAAAATTACAGAACCCCTCTCATTTTCCTGCGTATTTCCGGTTCTGTACTGTTAAGAAATCATCTGTTCGAAACAACTGAACGTACGGTACAACAAGGCATACAGGATTTCAGAAAGAAACCATGCTCTATGCGCGAAGTAGAGCAGAAAATTTCAAAACTGAGGGCGACAAAAATATCAGATTTCCTATTACGGTTCACCGTTCCGTGGAAAATTTCGCAGATCCAGACGAATCACTGAGCCCATCAACAAGCTCATTAGTTCTGTCTGTGTTTGGCTTCTGGCAAGTTGATAAGAACTGTAATCATGTGACTCAAATATATTGGAGCACGTGATGCGCCGTGGTGACCCAGGTGACCTTCTTTCGCGTGGTTTGCACGTATACACTTTCCAGAACTTACGGTAAATATTGTTTGCGCGATATCACACCAAAATAAACCAACAGATTTTGAGCAGGGCGAAACATCCACGTCTTATCATACGGGACTGACTTTGCATGGGCGCCTCCAGACAAAGCAAGAGATTTAAAAAAGTCATACTACGGTATCTGGAAAGTAACTAGCACGGAGGGCTCAATAAGCAAAAAGGTAGTCCAAAAAATGAATGAAATTGGACGAGAGCAGATTAATTGTTTCATGACTGTGTCAAACGCTTTGAATGGAGTCGATGTTTCAAAAAAGGAAAGTTATAAATAAGGCTAAAAGCTGTACCCTGGATGAAATTTAAAGAAGAAAAATACTCCACTCTCACACCACTGCATAGAAGACCGTACTCGTCGTGAGCTAAAACACATGTCGCATGGACAAATAAGTGGGAAAATGTCTATTTTGGAGTAGAAAAAATTATTTTGATGGGCCAAATGCTTTGAGTTATTGTTTTCACGACGTCAGAAAGGAAAAAAATCTTCAGTCAAAGGAACAATGACTAGAGCTCAGCTGTAGTTTGAGGAGCCTTCCCAGCTAAAGGCAGAAAAATACTAGATCCCGTTGTGTATATTCGTACTTTGGAACAGTTTTTGCTACCGCTAGTGGTTAATAGATTACAAGACAAAGCAATAGTTCTTCGTATTAATGCGTCTACACTGCTCATACATGACAAAATGTTGGCTGTTGTTCCTAGGGATCAAGTTCATGCAAGGACCCCACCTTGCTGCCTGAGTCTAAACCCGATAGGGAATACTTTCTCGCCAGGTTTCCAATGAAGCCACTGTTTACCGGTCAAAGAGTGAACTGATAACCACCCCCGAGCGAGAATGTGTGATTATTAACCAAGGGACAATCACAGATCTTGTAAGAAGTAGGCCAAGAAGATGCCTCGAGGTCCTCAAGCACAGAGACGATTGCACACGATTTCAAGTGGTAACTATAGGAGCAGGACTCCGGAAGTCTTATAACTTTTATCCCCCTTTTTCGCATATTTTGGTGTAGGTAGCTCAAAACAGGTTTTGAAAATTTGTATTCTGCTTTACAGTGGGTATTCGGTCGTTCTGACAAGGTACTGTTTCGCTAGAGAATACGGAAGCTGAAAGCTGCGGAAAAATTTTGGGGGGTCTTATGCACTTGTCACGCAGAGTATTGGGGTGGAAAATCGAGACAAAAAAGAAAGCCCTGGGACATCAACTGTTGAAAGAAACGTGCGTACTGCATTTTTAAACTGCTATGGAGTGATCACAGATGGATCACAAGCTTGATACGTAAATGGTATTTCACTTACCCTGGATAGCATACTCGACAACAACTTCGCACCGTAGGTCCAATTTCGTTGATCATCAGTCCTGTCTGTTAGCTGATACACCAGTAGAGTGGAGTAGAAATCACGGTCTGCACTGTGTGATTCCGGATCTGAAGTTGCAAGCGTATAGTTTGTTAGCACATACTCCGATTTGTTTGCAGGTTTTAGCTCTTCACTTTGCATATTAAGTTCAATCTGACGCAGAGGGGTCCGTAGGTAGACTGATCGGAATCCCTTCACCATGGTCTGAATCATGCCGTTATGAGATCGATCCCATGCCAGTTCGGTCTGATAAATACCTTGATAGGGTCTTCCATCCAGTGAGGCGTTAAATATTCTTGCCTGGGATAGATAGCTCAGACCGCAACTGGTTGAGTAAAAGGCGTCAATAGAACAATCCGCTCGTGAAGTCCAACCTAAGTCACCATCTTTTGCCAGTTGATGGATATTGTGACGGTAGACACAGCCTTTGTTCAACTTTTGACCAAAGGAAAAGCTAGCTTCTATTGCCCAAGGGTAAGTTGTTCTCACATAAATTTGATTTGAATCGGTTGAATCTTCTCCGGATGAGATACCCAAGTTCACGAAGTGTTTAGATGTTCCTTCATCCAGTCCAAAATTCAAAGACATGTTCATAGCTCTGATACTTTTCTGACTGTTTGTCTTCCAAATGGAATACGAGAAATGAATCGGGGTTTGCTGGACACCATTTGACGAAGTGCCTGAAAATGAACAGGTCACAATCTCAGGGTCTGCGGATGGGTCGGTTGGAAATTTTTCCGAGAGTATCATTGGAGCATCTATATACGTTTCATCTTGGGAAACAACCAGCAGTTCAGTTGAATCATGTTTCCTGGTAATCTTCATTCGATTTGAGGCATTTAGCCTTGGAACAATGAATTCGAGCAAAGCCCCTCCAAATCGTCCAGATGGATCGTAACTGATTTCTGACTGAATGAAACATTCCTTCACAGAGAACAAAGTGAGTTCTAGGGAAACTAAAGGTCGAGTGGATTCCATGGAGTACTGAAATTGCACTGAATTATCTCGAGTTCTTCCCGGTTGTCCTGCTTTGAGCTGGATAAGAAACTGATCACCATGTGGACTGATAGACATTTGAAATCCGCTTTCAAAAGCCCTCGTGCCTCGGCCTTCCAAAAGACGAACTCCCATAATTGATCGTACTGTGAGTTTTCTCTCTTTATCTTTCGTTTCCAAACCACTCAATTCATAACGAGTCATTGTCGTGGCCATCTCATAGCCAGTCCAATATCCAACGTGTTGTGAGTTGATCACGGTTTCCATCGTTCCGGTTCGGTAGGATTTGTCACCGGTGAAATGTATTCGCAAACGAATCGGACTGCCTGGTCCCACCCCGGAGTTTGGAGTGAATTCACCACGAATTTCTAACGAGAAACCGAATGGAAACTTTGAAACAGCATAGTTGTAATTGCTGTACCAACCTTGGAAGCGTTCAGTAGAATACTTTGGAATAATTGCCAGCATATTTGATCCTTCCAAATCTTGCTTGCTTCTGTGACGAAATTTGTCGTGGAAGAAAACTGACCCGAGGCTTTCTTTGCTACATTCTAATGCAATCATTCTGGTGGACTCGGATGCATTGAACTTAAAGTCACAGCCGGACGAACGAACGGGTTGTCCTGATAGATAGAAATTCAAATTAGACTGTAGTACAGTGCCTTGTTGTGTCGCTATCTCGCAGTTAAAGTCTACTCCGTATTTACCATTCGACATTGGTCGGGTGTACAAAAGTCGTCCCTGCAATGCAGCTTCCTGAGGACCAAAATGGTTCCCTAGTAAAGCCTCTATTCTACCATCAATTTCTAAAATGGGAATTTGTACTTGTAACAGTCCGTAAGCTTTGAATTTTATTCGGAGTGGATTTCGTGTGACCTTCCCGTGCAATTCATTACCCCATTCAAAACCAGCGATGAGTTGTTGCGATCCACCTTCTATGAATTTTGTCGAATTATGCCGAATGAGTAGCTTGTTTGTTTCCATGTGGTAGACAAATTCTGTGTTTATGGTTCCAACCGGTTCGTTGTCATTTCTTGCGAGCAAATGTTTGAATGCTATTGCCGTTTTTGGTCCAACTTGGAGCAAATAGGTAGTGTTCATCACCATCTCTTGGTCAGGTGGCCATCGGACACGAAAACTGTGAACGGGCAATCCACGATACAGTGTGCTCTCTAACATGTACAATGTTTTCGAGTCGAATTCCACCGAGGCTACGGTGATCACATTTTGCATGATGGTGTGGCTGATATTCACACGGAAATATCGATCGTTTTCGGGAGGAAAAATTCGCAGAGTGACGGAACTACTCAGATCTTGAATCCAAGATACACCGGCTTTCCGAATACTTCTCCACTGAAGGTCTGCTTGGGCCAGCGCGTCGATATTCTGGAAATTGTGGTTTCAAGAAAAAACAGCTTTGCTTTTATTAGATAGGTTAGAATGTTTTATGAAAATTTGAATATAGGAAAATAGAATATCACGACTTAAGTGAACCCATTTTTAATTAACCTACGGGAAAAAAAATATTCACAGTTCAGCAACGAAGATTCGGTTTTTTAATTCCTGTTGTCCAATGATTACGCGGAACTCATGGCCGAATCCAAGCCTGGGAAACAATGGACCGCAACACTAGTTTTTGCGAAACGAAGTGCAGTCTCTCCTATCCACAAAACATTGAAATTTCTAACCCACATTTCATTTGCCTTATCATTTGTCAGCCCATGTTTACTAAACAGTATTGTTACTGTCAACATCCTGCGCCTCCTAAAAATGTAAACCAGAGTATTTGACAATTGGAGGGATTAACAATTATGGCCTAAAGAAAAAGAGATCATATGCGACCTGGTTCAAATGTCTACTGGAAATGCCAGTTAAATTTGACAGAAACACTTATTCACCAGGAACACAGTTGTCTGAATAAATTCACGGATACAGATATGCAGTGGATTGGGCTGGTAGTTGTTTTAGGCACCACTATCACAGTGATTAGAGCGATAATGTTTCATAGCTGGAACCTTCCAGCAGTTTGCCTTCCAAGCAAGAATAACACCGACGTACTGGTATCATCCGTGTTCGATGAGTTGAGAAGCAGAGCCACTCCAGATTACTCAAAAATGTTACAGATATTTTGCGGTCGATTCCGGACTAAAAATAGCAAAGTATCATTTGGAGGAATATTTTTGGCAAGATTTTTCTCCGAAATGTCAGAAATCCGCTGACTAAATGCATTAACATGGATGGATTTATGAGGTCCAGCGAAACTTTATGATTTATTTCTAATGAGGCTTTATGACTATTTTCGAAAAAATCCAAAATTAAATTGCTCTCGGGCACGAAAATTCTAAAGTTGATCGGTGCAAAATACGCCATCAAAGTACATTTGGAACCACGAAAACTAATATGAATTTATAGTTATAATGATGGTCACACAGCCCTCATTACAAGAAATCACTTTTACTACGTACTTCAGCTTGCACGCAAGGAAAGACACGTTCTCCTGAGTCATACGCTGTACCACTACAATTCTAAGTTACCATGTAAGTTACGGCATGATAGTACCCCGGATCAGAATGGAACTGCTTACCACCGTTGGTAATGAGGCTTCAACTTCCTACCGATGAGTCGGTAATCCGCGGCGTACACTGACAGAAAACCATCTGTTCATCTAGGTTGTGGGCCTTCAGTTTTACATATCCGACAAGCTGATTTTATGCAACCATGCACCTTCCACCTTACTTCGGCAAGCTACACACTTTTAACCCATATATTCGTATATATCCATTGATTACCCCATTTTTGCATGAAGTTAACTCTGCCGTTTGACTTGGTTAAACAGTCCGCCGTAGCACAAACTTAAGTCAGTTTAAGGTAAGTTTTTTCTGAAGTATCACGGAGAAAGTGCACTGGTTTCAAAATCATGAGCTGGAACCAGCAAAACCTTTGTATTTTTAGACAAAATTTAGCATCCGTCACTTTTTGCTTGCGGATTTCATGGAATATCATTTTTTACAAATATATTGTTCCTCCCGTGTCAAAGTATCAACAATTTTACGTGGCAATCTGGAACTTTCCTACACTTCGTTAACGTAGCGAAATGGACAAAAGCGAGACGTTTTATGGCTGATAACTTCTGCCCGGGAAGTGCAAGTGATCGAACCAACTTACCGCTGAGGGAATATTCAAAACGGAAAAAGCCTCAAATGATCCACCCTGATCTAGGCGATAACGGTAAGTGCACGCGGTGGAATAGTTTAATTGTAAGGAGGGCATATCGGGTGAATAGGACCAAGCGTTGAAGCTGATAATTGCCGGCAAATCCGTGTGAATCATCCAGATATTTTTCGAGAAAAATTGATCCATTCCGACTGAGAAAGTCAAGCTGTGTGGTTGGCAAACAAGAGAGTTTGATTGGTTAAGTGAATATTTTTGGAGTGATGGGGTAGTGCACGAAATATTTTCAGCCCACCCGCATGTTTCTGCATTTTCTTGCGGAAGCATAGACATGGGATCGCGAAATATGGTGTGCGTATGTCTTATCCAGCCACTACACTGGGGTCGTATACGTATCTGAATTTCGACTTGGGGGAAATTGAAGTTTTCCGAAGAAAGTGCCTTAAAGGTGTGATGTGCAGTTATCGCACTACATGACCACTTCCGAAAAGGTGCACGCTACAGGTAACGTAATACGCGGATTGGGTCGATCATATAACTGTTGTCTTAAGCGATGCTAGGGGATATACCTTTGAACCAAATTCATACTATGAGGTTCTCGTGAACGAAGCTCACCCAGTTCGGTAAATCAGATGCCAAAAGTTAACCTTTCATTCGTGAAGTCAAAAGAATGTCACACGGGCAACAGCTGTCTGAGTTGGAACAGGGGAAAATACCTGTCTAAAAAGACTAGGAAATTAGTATAAATAAGATTGGAAAAAGAATTCTCAGATCAAGGAGAGTTATCTGAAAATTTTTGAAAGAACCAAGCAGTTATATATCTAAGAAGATACGTGAAGTACGGAAAATATCTGTGAAAAAGCCAAGTGGAAAATTCCACGTGTTGTATCCAACCAAATAACAGGGGTGTCAAAGCTTCAGAGGCTCATGTAATTGAATAATGCGGTTCGCCGAGTACAGCAAGTGTTACATGCATCAACCTTGGATGACTGAACTTCGTATTTCACGTTGAGTAAATTCGGGTGAAAAATCACATCAGGTGGAAGGCTAACTGGAATAAAGTGTTATTTATTGGTGAAAAAGATTCAGCATAAACGACCCCGACAGACTAACTCAATACCGACATGACATGCGGAAGAAGAAACTTGACTTGAGTCGTCAAGCCTTCTGATTGTCCATGCTGCTATTTCTGTGGACGGTAAATCACATATGATAGTTTTCGAAGAAAAACAGACAGCTGACGCGTATATTCGGACACTGAATGACTTCTAAATTTCTGTATTTCCTGAAGATTGGACATGATCCATGCTCCTGCAAAAACAAGGCAGCCATTCATGGAACTCACATCAGTAGAATATGACGATTGTGTTGAAGAAGCAAAATCGTCGATTGCCCCTTTCACAGTCCCAATTTGAGTCCCTTTTAAAACATTTTGGGTTTTGTTGGTGAGATGAGTCACTACAAAAGGAGAAGAGTTATCTGAGACCTTCATGAACTGAGATCTACAGTATTTTTCGTAGTTTAGGAGCTAAAAACCACTGTTTAAGGGCCTTGCCCCACAGTTTGAGCCTTTCATCAGCATCACCTGAACTGACTGCCCCAAAACTTGTATAATATTTGACTTACACATCAAAGCAGTTTTAGCAAGGGTTCTGGGTTCCAGAATGTGGTGCAAACAAGGTTTTAGAGTCAGCGACAAAATGATAGGGCCTTAAGGCCTAACAAGACTGTAAGGTCAAGGGTATCGCATGCGTGCATAGAAATATTCGATTGCTATGGCATGTTGTTTTCGCTTTTCGCATTCGGTAAAGCCTAGATACGTGCTTTATCTACTAAGGGTACAACGTGATCAAGGATGCTCAGTTTGCACAAACGGCTTAATTAGGTGATGCGATGAAAACACCAAACCAGGAGGAGCACGAGGGTGTGAAAACTAACCGACGTTTTTGAGCGTCTTGCGGTCATCCGGTCAGTTTCAATCTTATATTATCGTGTGAGAACCGTGGACAGTGTCATTTATCATACAAAAAAGTCAGAATGAAGGTCTTCACTGAGGAAGTGATGGAAGAGATAGAAATAATCGATTTGAACTCAGCGAATGAAAACCCCTCACGCCGAAGAAAAACTTGTAATAATAAATATCACAGATGTACTGTATAATGTGCAAGAGAAGGAGGTGATTTGAAGCGGCTATCTCAGCTTCTCAAAACAAACGTAAAAGAATGCAAAGGCATTGCGAAAATAGATCAAGAAACTGTACTAGGACGAGGCCTCAAAAGAAGGAAATTTTCGGATGATATTATCTTTTAAGCCATGCAACGTTAAGGACCGGATTTCTTCAATAACTGTAGCTCAGATAAGAACAACGTTTGAGACTGCCGTGGTATGCAGAATGTAACTATTTGGTTACCATGTTTTATTGTCCTTAGAAAATGAAAGTCACGAAAGGGTATTATCACGGAATCCTGAATCTTCGAAAGTAATTTTTCTCTTTGCTCTTATTTCAGGACATATCTAAAATGCTTCATACTAGTACTTCTGTTAGGATTTATCCGGAGAACCTGAAGTATCCTGAAAAAGGGGAAGTCTAGTATCGTAGAGTAACTTTTTGTAACAAAGCGTACCGATTAGACTGATTTTATTTGATCAAGAACAAAGAACATCTGTACAACTCATATTTCACTGGCTGCTGTTTCTTTGTTTGTGGTGCGGGAAGAATTTTGAGCGCCAATGCTGTCTTCATCAGAGTGTGGGAAATAGGCAGCGATGATGAATGTGGAATCCACCTTGGTAGGTCAACTCTGCAGGTTTTTTAAAATCACGTCTTTTTTCGGCTCTGCGCAATAATTTTCAGTCGGTAAGTACAACCAGCTTGAAATCTACCCAATGAACTCATCGGTGCGACCTTGTGAGAGGACCGCGTCAAAAGCCACATTCAGTTGGCAGCGATACCACCATCATGGGTCATTCCACTAAGGTCCGCATATGAGATCGGTTTTTGTGGCCAAATTTAGCATAATTCATACTAAAAGCACAAAGACCGAGAATTATCATATACAGCTGAGGAAAGATATGACCAGAATGTGTAGCAGTTCAATAAAGTTGAACAAAGATCGAAAAATTAGTAGATCTGAGTGGTAACTAGAATACTCTATTTTCCATGATCCAGTTCGTAAGACAAGTGGATTTGTTCTATGAAAAACCGACACAAAAAATGCGAGAAGCCCACAAGGATAAAGTCCATCTGGTTATTACGGAAGCACAGCAAGAACATTATTTTTGTACTTGCGAATACCGTCCTCTACTTGCAGTTTTTAAAAACGCTATGCAAACCAGTTCACCTTAAAGCAACAATACTTTCATCTCTTCAAAGTAGCCCAAAGAATGTGCTCATCCCAGTTGCGATTTGCTCTCGAAATTGATTTCGAAACTCACATTACATTTGTGGTGTTGTATCTTGACCAGTATCATTGTATACATATTAAAAACCTACCTAACAATAAGCTTCTAACGAGATCAACTTTAAAAATAATGCCAAACGGCGCAGAAGAACGACACGTATTTCTCGTTAGGAGACGCAAACTCACGGGTTGTTATCGTGTTGCACTACCTTCGTTTCCCTGAAAAATTTGAAAAATAAATTATCAGAAGGAGGACAGAAGAGGCTTATGCCACTTTCAATTTCATATGACCAAGGCAATGGGATGTCTTACACTCTCAGCTGCCTTGAGTATCCATCCACAGTCTTATCTAGTCGACTAGTCGCATCTCCTTCTGTCCATGTGAGAGCAGATTGGAGTTCCGAACGGTTTTGTTTATTCGTTTGTTTCACTCGAATCACTCCTTGTTCCAGCCTGCCATTTCGTCGCCCGCTATTCCACTCCAGTTGCAAACTTAAAACCTGATCATCACGCAGACGTAGCCGAGTGTCGTGGTGGAATCGCTTGAATGACGGATAGTAAGTGTGTCGTGAATTGATCACACGTTGCGTCACTTGTAAGACGACCAGACCGAGGCGCATTTATAGCAGACAGCACGGAAAGTGATCGGGGAGTGGGAGGGAAGCAGTCATGGGAAAATTATTCGGAGCTGTTCAGTCATAAAACAGTCAAGTTAGCCCACGAGGTTTGAAGTGAAAAGTGTCATCGAAAAGGAAGTGCCCTTCTAAGTTAAGTTATTTTTTGATTGAACATTCGGATAAAACGGAAAGTACTGCCAAAAGCTGATTTCTAGTCGGATGGTTGTGAAAAATCTTAAGCTGTCCGCAAACCTAAGCTCGTACATGGTGGACAGCGATGTGCTTTCAGCTGCTTCGATGTATTCGGTTAACGAAGCAGTTCAGGTTTTAAGAACCAACCAAACTTTGTCCTACCCATTTTAATTATCTTCGATCAGTACCTGTTCGACGTGAAACTGTCAAAAACCTTTTAGACTGCGCGTGAAGCTACTACCATTTGATTTGCGTTTCGTGACTTCACGAGTGAATCATTGTGTCATTGTACGCGTAGGACGTTCAGAACTTTCTTTCCACACATGTTTGACTAGAACAGTTCCGTTGGATCTACCGCAGCGGAATAGTTCGACTACGCTCGGCTTATGTCGCAAAAGATCCTTGTGGTTTTCTGCTGACCAGTAATATGAAACCCAGTCGAAAATTGAACTACAGGTGCCAACGAAAGATTTTGTTAGGCAAAAATTTCACATAT
Organism: Fasciola hepatica; assembly: GCA_948099385.1. Classification (NCBI taxonomy): domain Eukaryota; kingdom Metazoa; phylum Platyhelminthes; class Trematoda; order Plagiorchiida; family Fasciolidae; genus Fasciola; species Fasciola hepatica. The sequence continues at coordinate 10,563,717 of CANUEZ040000111.1, read as the reverse complement.
CCGTGGAAATAATGTCGTGTTCTCTTTCCGGGATCACTTTTCCACTTTTTCAAAGTACTTGAAAGACAAAACAGTGCGGTGAATAACTGTTCAATTTCAACTCTACGTTGTGATGTCCATGTCATGTAGTACGTTTCCATTCGCCACAGTGAAAAGAACTTTCTAACCATATTTTTGCTTCATTTGTCATTCGCAACTTGCAGGTTCAAAATAGAGACTTTACTGGACTCCAAGTTTAGGATACCACCTCACGTAACCATCAAAACGACCGAGGGGACTTACATTCCAGCGGCTCCGGCCAACTGCTGTCTGCGTTGTGTATTTGCAATTTGAAGTTTCCTGTCAGGTTACCTCGAAAAGTCAGTGTAAGTGTTCCCGTGGGATACTGAATCCTGGCAGTGAAACGCTGGCTCTCGTCGGACTCAGTGTATACTCCATAGATTGTCCAAGGTGTTGAGCTCAAATTGCCAGTGGCATGAAGTATACCATTTTGGCTGTAATCGGCTAAAAATGAATGCGGCAGGATGACTGATGACTTTTCTAAAAGTGGGATATCTGCGAATTTTGTATGATGTATTACAGAATTATAATCATCTTGCTCAAGCAACTCATCAGTTAGGTGCTTCTGGTAATTCAGGGTGAATAAGCGACTCGAGCGGCCTTCACAACTCCAGATTTACTCGTATTGAGAAGTGTAAAATTGGTTGTTCTGAAACAGTTTGTAATATCGTTTGTGTTTCAGCTTGGCTTAAGCTGCTCATTAGGGTCTGATAGCTGATTTTGATATTTAGTTCGCAAAGCATCGATCAGGAGCTTATGAGCACATCAACCCGGGCTCCGAACACTGCTGGTCTTTGGAGCTATTGCACATCAGCTGGAGAGTGCAACGCCAAGTCTCACTTATCCTCGGTAGTTCTTTGCCTGTTGACACGTTTTCACCATAGCAGCTGAGACCCTCGAAATCAAGATGGCATGTAGTGAACAGATTCGACGTAAGCTCTAAACTTCTCAAAGACATTCTTTCGAAAATGAGAATGTTCTTTTCTAATCGAAGATTAGACAGATGTATAAAAATATCACTAAATGGAAGTATGTCGAAATGGGAAAAAGATACATTGTTCAGAGAAAGTCTTCATGTAATTGTAAAGGTTCTGCGGTTATGATCATTCAAATGGAACTAGCCAGGTTACAGTGAATAAGATTTGTCCGCTGTCCAATGGTTTTTTTTATTTTTCTTGTGCAGTGTATGGGAAATGTTTATGTTCCATTGGTATACTGGTTCATTCACATTGAAAGTTCGTAAATCTCATGAATAACCAACTCCAATTTTGTTTTCAGGACTTGAGTCAGGTTATCCAGAAATAAAATCGATTCAAGATTATTTGGTGCAGCGTAACTTTTGGGTGATTGTTTTGAAATACACTGAAGAAAGAAAATGTTTTGAAGAATTCTTCACGTGGACAAAAAAAGACCACGAAGTACAAAACGGTAAATAAGACAGCCAGTGACAGCTTATTCAAGTAAGTTCCAGCTAGCTCTATTGCACTTCCAGTGGTGAGAAAGTGAAATACTCATAAAATGCAAACACCTGTGCTTGATATATGACAAAAATGGCATCAATAGGTCAAAGAAACAAAGATTCGTGTATCACAGGCTTTCCGTACATCGAACCAGCTGTGAAGTCAACAGGAATCATGGGAAAGTGCCATCTTATTCCGTTTCACTGATAGATTCATCGTCGAAATCAGTTTGCTTCTGAACAACTTTGTTCTAGAGGAAAGGCTGCGCTAAACTTCACTGAAATTCGAAAAAAACCCTCTCTTGTGCCTGTTAACTCACTATCATTTTTGCCATCCTCAACTTCACGTGTCAGAAGCGGACTACTGTTTTCCCTCATGATTTGTGCTGTTTATCAAAATTTGTTCGAACTAGTCAAAGACTAGAGATGTTTTGGTTGGATCTGATAGTTCGTGATTACACGTGGAGCCGTTAAGTCATTGTCATTATTGAACTCGATGGTACCTGTGAAATATAAACACGTCAGCAGTTTAGAAACAGTGGCAATATTTTTTTGTAACAGGACAGTTTAGAGCTAGGGGTGTGATTAATTCTTAGGACAACTTAGTTCATACAGCAAACACATGTTAGTCAAATCATCGAAACGTCGAGTCCACTTTATAAAAGTAGGACAACAGATCAGCTTATTTCGACGCGTGAAGGAAAGCTTTTATTAGCTTAGCAGCAACACACAAAGGGAAGTAAAATAATTTCTTGAATTTTGCACCGCTTCAGCGGAAGATAAACTTTATCTGCCATTCAGAGTTAGAAAGCGATCCATTATCATCCGGATTGTTATCATACCTGACCTACTGAGACCTTACGTGGGTCTCCACTCCAAATCTCAGGGTCTGATTGCAGGTTAACCATAATAGGGCAGTGGCCTTTATGACTAAGGAGTATACCTCTTCTATTGCACTCATTCAAATGCGTGTATTAAAAATTCCATGATGTACGGAAAATCTGTAAGGCGCAGCGATTGACACCTGAATTATTCGAGCTAGTCTCGATCAGACGCTATCCTGTTTTGTCCACTGATAACAGGATTCAGTAGAATGCGCAAAGTCTCCGTGAGAGTCATCCAGAAGGGAGGAAGGTGGTGTCGGTTGAAGTATTTACGAAAGTGGTATCTTCACAACTTGCTAGTGCCAACTGTTCAGTGAATGCAACCAAACGTCTTGCTTCATCTTAAACGTTCAGTCAGAAATCAGGCTGAGTGGTGAGATTTTTCTTGTTCATAGTAAAATCGGCGTGGGGGAAGGATCCTTTTTAAGACACTCCTGCAGGCATACAAAGCAATTCATCTAATCAGTTATGCCCCCTGGCCTACGTGGCACTACTAAACGTGTCAGAGACAAGCTAAACATACTGATTTAAAGTATCTATCAGACTGATATCCGACCCAGATACGGGTACCGATAGTACAATTCGTAAGTGTTGATTTCCTATAAACCATTTTAATTCATCAGTTTACACCACAATAGTACACCGGTTCCTAATTATATGATATACAACGTGGTTATATATCACTAAAAACGAGTTTGTTCTCGGAATCGTGCTCCCTCGCAAGTGGCTTCAGTAAATCAGATGACATGAAAAACAGTGTTTTCTGTTGTGAAGTTGATCCATCGATTTGCAATTTCCAGTAACAAATACGTATTGAATTCATCCATCAAGAAGGGAATAAGCTGGTTTCCAATGATTGGTGATCATAAAGATACACAATGGAATATGCGAAATTAGATGCAAAAGGGATACAGTAAAGGAGGAGAGTTGTAATGAACAGCGTTCACATTTCCGATGGCATTGACTTATGCGGAGACCGGAAGTGAACGGATGACCACGTGCTTATCGTGTAAGCTTTCCACTGATCAGGTGCTGAGTGGGCCAGGGCAGACGTGATGGATACGAATCGTTTCTGAGGGCACAAATGGAAAGATGCGGACGAATCCTGGCCGCTTCCACTGGGACGGTGATTCATTGTCTCACTGGTCTGGGCAGCGGATCCCCGACCCCGTAAGGGAGCAAGAAGATTTCGCCACACTCATAATTTGGTTCATTTTGGCCACGTGCGAAACGATTTGTTGGTGATTCAGTTCATCGTTCTATTTATCAAATGTTATGGAAATAAACACTAATTCCTTTATTCTGTCCTGAATGTACTAGTCCCGTACTGCTTGCTTTGACTTGAAAAAATCGATGCATGATGAATTTATATATATATATATATATATATATATATATATATATATATATATATATATATATATATATATATGCGTAAGATCAGCGGTTTACTTTGTTCATACCAGTGATAGTCACGATTTTATATTAGTAATGAGTCTCGCGAATTCTCCAATTCCCTTCATCACGAAGTCCGAATGCAGCTACAAATTCAATATTTGACGGTGAATATTTTACATGTTTCTCTGTGAATCACTGTGAATACGGAGTAAATATTCCTGTCAATGATTTCAACAACTGAAAACAAGATAAGCGTAGTTACTTTCTAAAGTCTGTCGTATTAGGAGAAGACGAAACAGCTGTGAGCTTTAATGTGACATCTCTTTACACAAGCGTGCCCATTAAAGACAGTTTGGAATTTCTACACTCCATATTGACCAATGACACCACCTTAGAACACAGATGTCCACTGAATCCAACTGATATTATCACTGGCGTTGAGCTATGCCTCACATCCACCTTATTTACATTTAGCCAATCATTGTACAGACAGACTGACGGCATAGCCATGGGTTCTCCTGTATCACCCATTGTAGCTAATCTGTTCTTACACTCGACTGAAACTAAAGCATTGGCCACATTTCACGATCCACCACGAATCTATGTCAGATATGTAGACGATACGTTTGCAATTCTAAAATCAGAACACAGGCATGACTTTCTGCAATGTCTCAATAATCAGTCTACCTCAATTCAATTCACAATGGAGACTGAGAGCACTGAGAGAGTCATCAGTTTCCTTGACTGTCGAATACAAGTAAACAACTCCCGTAGGTTTACAGTGAGCATTCACAGGAAACCTACACATTCCGACAGATATCTTGACTTTAACTCAGCCCATCCACAATGCATAAAACGGGCACTCGTATCGTCACTAGCCAACAGAGTCGACAAATTGTGCAACGACGGTGTCACTCATAAACAAGAAATGCAACGCTTACACACGGTTCTTCAAAACAACAACTACCCACGAAGACTAGTAACCGATATGTTAAGAAACAAGTCAGCAACACACGACGAGAAGGACGTAAACTGGCTAACCTCCGTTGGTATCCCGTACAGATCGGGCACATCGGAGGCAATCAGGAAAGTGCTTGGTGCGTATGGTGTTCGCGTTTTCTTCCGAATAGATAACACGTTGCGACGCCATCTCACAAGAACCAATGCCTCTCAACACATACACGAACAGAACAACTGTGTTTACATGATCAACTGCAAAGAATGCCCCGCTCAGTACATTGGGCAAACATGCAGACAGGTCAAAACCAGAATCGCAGAACACAAAAATAAAGAAAAATGCAGACCGAGGGACCAAATGGCTTTAAGAAAGTTAGAACGCGACTCTGCAATCGCACTTCATGCCATATCCGAAAATCACACCATCGACTACGAAAACACCAGAATCCTCCAATGTGGGTTCCGTACATACACCGAACGTCTCTACGCGGAGGCTCTGGCAATTAACGCCCACCAATCGTGTCTCAATCGCAACGATGGGGCAGAGATTTCAAGTATATGGATGGCACTTACGACGCGCATGGATAAACACCAAAACGGGTCATAGCACCTTGTTGACCTCAAATGACCCCACTAACACGGACACATAGTATGGACGGAGATTCAACCCACCCACCCACCCCTTACATTAAAACAACATCACAAACACACAGACCAACACACGAACACACTGTGACTAACACCCAATTGCTCTAAGCTATTATTCCAGTTTCATTCGGTTGTAAAACCAGTCTTGAAAAAGGTTACCCGTGGTGACCGAAACGTCGACAACCTACCAACGATCTCGACTACGCTGTGTTATTGAGCAATAAAATTCTACCATACATCTAAATCGTTTTTCCCCTTGTACATTTCGTGCTGCGTGGTAGTTGAGGTTTATTTCATGCAAGATAGCTTCTGTCAAATATGGATGGGTAACATTTTCAGTACATGCGTAAAAGTTATGGGAAACATGGAGCTACCAAGTTTTGGCTTGGATGGAAAATTATTCTGATGTTTTTCTGGTGAAAAGCAGGGAACAATAAGGAAACATGCCTATAAGTGAAAGTGATGCTAGAATGGGACTACCTTTCACAAACTTGGGTCATGCCCAAAATCCCTACGATAATCCGAGTAACAAGTAAGACTTTAAATATCTCATTTGACTAATATTCACCATATTCGCGGTGAAAATAATTCATGACTATCATGTGAACTCCAAGAGGAGTACAAAAGGGTTTTTGATTTTTTTCTCAGAAAATAATACAACTTCTGACATTTAGACACATGTTTGTTGTGTTCCCAAGAGGAAACCTTTTACTTCCAATCACTTATCCAGGTTTTAGTCAGTCACTTTCTTCAGGTCCTCATCAGGTTTTTCGTATACGGCGGTTGTAAGTAGACACATTTAAAGTGAATTAGTTATAAAGCATATTTTCCCTATGCGAATTCCGGTAGCTACAAAAATGGATGTCCAACAGCTATAGGAAAAAATTCACATATTTCCTGTATGGTCTTTAGCGCATCAGCAATTTGGAAGTTTTTGTCCGTGGGTAACAAAATGTATTATTAATGATTTCTGACCAGGAATCCCAGACTTCCAGGTAATAATCCTTTTATTGGTTTCACTATATTACGTGAGTTAGGTGTTCTAAAAATACCGAATTTCGCAACTGACCACTAGGCAGAATTCGTTTTCATGTTGTATTCGTGGATATATACTTTTTGAACATAAATGGCAATTTTCTATAATCGTAATTAAAAATGAACTAGATAATTGCACAGGCTGCACAAACTATCCGTCGGAAAGTACTGTAAAACCTCAGGAATTACGCATCACCTAGATGCCGAAATTGACTGTGATCTTAAACTGTTGTCTAGTTTGAGTTTCAAACCATCGATAACGTTGGGGTTCAGCTATTTGATGTTAGTTTATTATATCTATGGAGTTTCATTGGATCCCAGTGAAAGCCCAAATTTGTAGGAGGTAAAAAGAGAAAAATAGGTTTTCTATGATTCATTCAGCATCCTTAACAGACAGTGGGCGTGTTGACACTCGTCTTATAGATAGAGGATTACGAGAGCTATCGAAATGCCACTGCCTAACTATCTCGGTTGTGGTACTCAAGCTTTTCGTGTCTGAATGATTTTGGGTTTCAGGGACTGTCGAATGGCAACCGTGGCTCTCAGAATGCTGGTATGAATCGGGGATTGTGTACCTTATTCGTGGAGGTCAGTGCGCGTTGAGGAATGAGTGCGTATAGTTTAGGGAGTACTCGATGGACGGTTTGACCCGTATCAACACACCAATTCCTAGGTCTACAAACAGATTAACGAAGGAAATAAGTATTTATTCTGCTGGGTACTTGTGAACCATGTACGCAAAGCTTAGGGCGGTTGACCTCTACTTCAGAGATAACCTTCGCTTAATTTCAAGAAAATTTGTTATGAATCTAATATCCAGGCTCATTGTCTAATAATATATTTTGTGGGTTATTAAGTTCTTTGTTGACAATGCTCAATAAAATGTGCATAAGAAATCAACTTTTTTCTAGTCTTATTGATACTAGTAGGGAAGTGGAAGTGCTATGGCATCTACTCATTCAGGTTGCTTTCGGTAGCCACACAAGCTGTCTCATGCCTGTAATGATCATTGTCGTATGCCACTTGCCCAGCCTAGTAGCGTTTTACTCGACAGTAACAAAACGATAACCGATATCGCCTCAAGGCAAACACCGAACACAATTTTTTTCACAAGCAACATTTTATTCGGTGCCTATATAAAGCCTTCAGGCTTTTAGTGACCCCTAGGTCAACCAGTATCTTCCAAAGCTGTCTTAAAACTAAGTGGTATGGGACAGTCCAAACTGGATGAAAGGTCATAATAATCAAGTGTTTCAGCACTTTGGCCTCCAAAGTGCAACTTTTAAAGGAGAGATTAATATCAGTTCCTATAAAAAGAAAAGGTTCTTAACCATAGTAAGGTAGGAAATTTTAGGAACTAACAAAATTGTGGTTGTACATGTCAAGAAGTGAGTGGAAGTTTGTAGTATATGCATCAATCTAGTTACAGTTTGGGTAAATTACCTTTTTATCCTTGTATTTCATGGATCTCTAGCATTCATAACCCAATTTCGCCGTTTAGGTTGCACTGACACAGTTCGTCTACGTTTTATTGTGTATATAGCATGAACTTTCTGCTTTGATATTTTTGAATCTGCTATCCTAGGACTGTACATTTCCATTGAAAGGAAAACTTTCCAAATGCTCACACGTGCACAATAACTGCCATCCGGAGGCTGAAACTCCCGACTTCAGCCCAGCCACCACGACTGCGGCAAAAACAGATCTAACGGCGGGTTCGTTCATTCACGTTGACATAAAGCCCTCTTTGTTCGGCTTTCAGGTACAAACTATTTGTACTTTTTCACTGGTAATTTTCTTACATTTTCTAATCATAGATTATTCCTTTATCCCGTAACTGAACCAATCATTTCATGTTATCCAGAAAGTTTCTTGGTTAACCTTCTGTATCGTGAGGGTGCTGATTTACAAGTGCTTTAGACTCCTAGCTGAGTGGACTGTTTATCAGTGCTCTGTTCTGATTTACCGGATAATTTTTTGTAATTTCGTTCTTGGTTGCTCACCTGGATGTAAGTCGTTTGCTTTTATATACTTATGTATTTTGTATCACGCAGAACCACGAAATTAAGGTTAACACGGTTGTCCAACTGGAATTGGTTCCACTGGCTGTAGCTGTGGGCAGCCCATATCTTGCTGAAAGCCCGTGAGACTACGTTTCTGCTAGATTGAAATCTTAAGAAATCGGGACAGTTTCTGCAGCTTGATTGTTAGAAATAAAAATCATCCATTATCTCATTGTGTTTCACGTTCGTTACACGATCAGGTACGGAAATTCTGTTAATCTTATTCGTATAACCCAGGCTCGTCGGTGTATCAATCTACCATATTCTCTGGACAGAACAAATAATATTTTTATCCAAGTTATGAAGCGGAGAGAATATCGCATTCATGTCGCAAGTTCTGCAAATCATTGTGAAGAATTTTTCGGCGAGATCAGTTCCCCGTCAACCGCAGCATCATCAATCAACTAAATTCACAAAATGAACGACAGTCAAATTTGAGGTAATAAATAAAATCAGTGGGAATTACAGTTATTAGTCCGTACATTTCAGTTTGCTTCGGGAAGCTTCTTGGAGTAAAATCGGAATATTTGACGTACAATCCATGCGATGAGAAGAATGATGTATAATGGAAACAATTTTTCACTCACAGCAAAATAAACGCTGTTCCTAAATCACTGTCTGAGCTCAATCATACTTCGGTAGATGACTAGCCGCAAAGTATGATTAATGGTACCGCTATTTACAGAGAAGCACAGAAAAACCTTTTCTGTATGGAACTCTAGATATTTGAGTGTTCACTTTTGCTTTGTCCCTTCATCCTTCTTAAAATAGAAAACCTTGTGCCGATCTGATCTTTACACACAGAGAATAACACAAAAACCGAGGTCAGGTACTTTTTGTCTGCCAAACACTTTGAACAAAACTGATATTCTCTTATTTGGCCAATCCACTTAAGCCTCGTTCGCCATGTTTGTGGTTATTTCTTCGGTTTTTCATGCCAAACACCCCGTTGCCATTCCCCATAGAGACAGAATAACATAAGAGGTAAAAAGATTATCTACATTTGGTTAGGTTCTTATCCGTTTTAGGGACCACATAAAGCTAAATTAGTGGTACAGGTAGAAAAAGAAGCCATCGGAAATTTTCGCAGTCCGGTTAACTCATGGTCGCATAACTCCACACGTCTTCGGTCGGCCAGGCATCTTGGAATTTTGATATATCACACCAGAATCACAGTATGTGCAGTGAAGATGGAAGGAATTCGGTCACACAAACCGATCTGTTGGTATGATATCAAATATTAACAAGAAAATAGTTGTTTTATGGGGACACTGGCTAACGAATTTTCGGCAGACGGCCTAGTCTTGTTTACAGACAGCACCCCTACTCTTGTTAAGAATCGAGGACAAAATCGGAGCCAGCAAATCGGACTGATGGAACAATCAGTTGCGAACAGTTGCCTGAACATACCGGAACCGAATCAACTGATCGGAGATGTAATCAGTACAATCATTTGGAAGGGTCGGTTTTGAGTAGCGGTTGGATCAGTATGTTTTCGTGCGAAAACTTGTCTATGATCAACTCGCACCTGATGCAAAATGTCTCTGTGGTACTGCTAAAATAGGCTAGTGTTATTAGACCCAAGCAGGTGGCTACGAAGTTAAAAACCTAATGTCATTTAGCCCACAGAATCAAATGAAAAGTAACTTTAGTTCTACCGTCAGTTTGCGATAACTTAATCACAGTATGATCCGAATACGTCAAAGGATCAAAGAAAGTCTCGCTTGTTTTTATCATTTCCCTTTTATGATTAGTTCACAACTAAACTGCTTATTTATATCAAGATATACAATCCACTAAAATTTAACACTTATTCGGTAGGAGACTTCTGCCACTCATCCGATATGATCGTGGTCTGTGTTTCAGCACACACGTTTATTTATTTATGTGACTTCATTGCGTAGCTCTAGCATCCATCATTTTCATTAGTTATTATCCGCCTGATATTCTACTTACGAGTAGTACGTGCCACACTGCGCTACACAGGCTTTCAAAGAATTTCCGACCAGTAAACACTGGAATCATCTGTTTAGCTTAGATGCCTGTTTGAGTTAACTGGAGGGATGTTTTTTAATCACAAATCTGCTCTCAAAGATGATTCTCCCACGTAATCTATATATTTTTCTAGTCTATTCTAATTTCGTCTAGAGAAAAATGAGCCAAAACAGCTTTCGATATAAGGCCGATATTCGGGGCTTTAAAAACGGAGGCATGCTGGTTACGCGGAATTCGTGAAATCGCACCAAAGGTCCCTTGTGTATTTCTTTTATCCAGCAACTGAAGGCCGCAGCAGAGGACAAGCATCGGAAAATTTATACAATCGTGACCCGGAAGTATCTCATCCGTTTTTAGTTCAAGATTTCACAATCCATGAGGCTTTTCATCTTATTTACAAAGCCATATGTGCGGTTTAGTAGCGGACAAGAATAGTTTGTGCAAATTTTAGTGGTACCATGCGCGGAATACAGCAGGATTATAGAACCTGTTTTACATGTGTAATACAGGGTAGTAAAAAATGTCACTTCTCACAAGTGTTATGAAACATGTCAACTTACAATTCGCCTTTAAAATTGCAAATTAATAAGCACTTTAGATGCCTGGTTTTTACTGCTGTTTCCTAGCAGCAGAGAAAAGGATGGTGTCGATGGTTTTTCCAGCTAAAGTAAGACCGTAGTGAACTAATTCGTGAACAGATTTGTGGGACAAAACTAATCACGTGATTGAAAACGATGAACTAGTGGTTGCACCATTAGGCGGAGAGAACCGGTGTCAGAAACTCTAAAAAGCGTCGTCAATTATAGACAGAAATTCAGCCGAATCCATCACTCAATTATAGGATACCACTCAAGCGTAGTGTCAACTAATTAAAAATCAAAAAAAATTACCACGTATTTCTACCCTTGGAGTTCACATTATTACTCATGATTCCGAGATAATCTGCATCTCCTTCTGACAAGCCGAAACTTGAACGAAATCACGGTTTGTTGGAAATAGCCCGTCCCTTAGATGCAGCTTTTCGGCCTGTAAAAAACTCTCTGTCACAAACACTTACTGGTGTATTACTTGTAACTAAAGAGGTATTCTAAGGCTTACTACTCTTCAGGGAAAGATACAAGATAACAAGTTCATCGAAGTTCACCAACGGGAAATAAGAAACAATTTTGCATGTGAACTTATGCCATGTGTGCATTTCTTTTTGGTCAGTACTATATCTGTCCTTTCTTACAGTCATAGACTTATTTCTACCTCTAAGGAACAGGGTATGCCAACCTAGTCATGAAACCACTACTTATCATACGCCTCTTTGCACACATTATTTAGAAAATATTCCTTCCAAATCTTTCATTGATCATACGACAAAGTACCAGGGTTTCCGAATCGGAGGTTCTGTAGCCAATGAAGAGTGGCCAAATGAGGAAGTACCCGGTAGTGGCGAGAGCTGACCCAGAGTCGTTACTGTCCAAAGTCCACGATGATAACCTTTTAAATGTCTCTAGTCCAACGAGCAAAAAAGAGGGGATTTCTTTGGCCAGCGCCAAGAAGGAATTATTAGTCACGTTCAACTCTGAGCTTATACCGGTAGATTGCTGAAGCTGAATACCTAGTGTGTGTAGATTCATCAGCCCAAAAGCTTGCCCTTAATCAATAAAGATATCCTTGGCTATAAAGTATCTGACCTATCTTGCAACCAAAATGACATGATGCAAAACCATGAACGAAAAACTATTTTCCTCGGAAAGAGTCTGATCTGACAGATTGTAAAAGTTTGCTTTTGTGCATGCTGAATTCTTCTTTGATCTCTGCGACAACTCTTACTTTAAGAGGGATCAAGATATTATGTAGCACATATCAAGCTACGTAGAATTTCGCATCAGTGGGATGAACTCCTTTTCATGATTCAATTTTTTAACCCAATAAGTTCCAACACTAATCGCACAAAAACTAAAATTGCAATCAAAATGACTGAGGATGCGATCTGAATTCCTCCTGGATTGCAACACGTGACCACCTCCCTCGGACGCTTTGTACCGACTTTAGATCTTTCAGAAACTAAAGCAGCTTACTTCCCTTTATCATTCTGAACGGCTTATAGCAAGTTTTATACTAGAAAGTCTTGTTGGTTGGAAGAGACACCCTTTCGGAGGATTTTTAAAATCAAAAGGCTTGTAAAAACATTGTTCAGTCGAGCAGTGTTCATCTTCTCCCGTCAAGTCTTGTTCCAGTACAATATTTTGGAGGAGTATTTGTGGAGGAGAATGCAGTCTTTACCGGAACGAGTCCAAGCGATATTTGTCACACAGATAACTTACCTATAAATTCACAAAATTTCATCTCTCTCTCATTTGACTTTCTTTAATTTTGTGAAAACAAAATGGATGTTTTGCCGGTCAGACTTGTAGAAACTTAATGCGATGGTCGTGCTTTCGAAACAAACTAAAGTATTACCCTCGAAAGGCTAACTGTCAACCACGAATTTGCTAATGAGCAGCGAGATAATATATTAACCTGCGCATGTGTTTGCATTATTCTGAATCCTTTCTATGTGGAAAATGTATAGCCCAAAACGTCAGAATAAATAGCTGTTCCTGGATGAATGAAAACGATGAGGGTAAAGAAGAAAACCAACCGTGGTAATTTTAACTTCACAGCCTTAATAATTGTTCATAATCAACAATTTTCTGGCATTAGTCATCATACCTCCAGATAAAGCTATCGTGATAGCCGAATTCCCGAAATTTAAAGTGTCTACAGAGCCCTCATACAAATAACTTCAACAAAATCAGTTAATACCGAGTTTTACTTTTCTAACCCATATTTGATGTGCTATGAAAAATTATGGAAAGAGGAAGGCATTGTGAAGAAAATTTATCATTGTAATTCCAGCTACGCTTGCAGTCCTAGCGACCGTGTCTGTCTCATCTTATACACGCGCGCAATCCTCTTCCGCTCCACGTGCGTGTATTCAGCGCACGCAGTTCAGCTAATCACACTGATACTGATATTTGTATGTCCACCTCCCCCCCCCCTACATTCATTCTGCCCATAAAATTGTCGTATTTTCACAGTATGGGGCCAGCACCTTCCCTTTCACCGGTTCGAGGGCATGGTGATTTCAACCCAGAGGTAATTAAAACGTAAAAATAAACTTGTTAGCACTGGACAGCTTCCAGTGGTTTTAGCTGGACGGAACTTTGGTCCATAAATGTAAATGGGAACAACAAAATGCAAATAAATGCGCGCTTACCACGAACACTGAGTTCATGCTGCCACGGCGGAATAAGTCGAAGGTGAACAAATTGCGCCGTTTGGTTAACTGGTCCAATCTCAAACGAGAGCTCAAGATGACTTTTGGGCGCCCCGTTCAAGTCCGATTCGCCGGGACGATTAAATAGTAGATAGCATCGCTTGACTGGACTGATCCCGTCCCCGCTACGTTCCAACTCAAATCTGGCATCCAAGCCGCGAAATTGGTTGACGCACAAAATCGCTTCGATCGGTAACACGTCTGAGGATTTCTCAGCCAGTACTACCTTGCTGGTCGCTTTGACACCAAGAAGAGTGTCCACGTAAGTTGGAGTCTCTGATAGTAGAGTCATTTGTGGACTGTTGATGCTATTTGGCACTACAGCATCATCCAGAATAGCATAATGATGGTATCTGAGAAAAATGATAGATGGTTCACATAGTTGAGCAAATTACGACAGTTTCGACCTGTGTTGGGTGGATAGAACCGTACAGAACTAAACTATAAAGGCTAGCCTTGCGATTCCATCTTCAAAAATCTAATAACTCGAAGCAATCCTTGTGCCAATACGAGAATGTTCTTTGCTTAAAAGTGCAATTGCCATCTACTGTCACTTCCACAAAAAAAACTTGATAACGGTATGCAACCATGTTTGGACTTTAAATATAATAGAAACGAATCTCCGGAGGAAACAATCCACATTAGATGACGTTTCATCTCCGTTCTGCTAATTATCGGTACAGAAAGTTTGCACATCAAGACGTTTGCTGATCAGTATGTGTTTATATTATTCAGATGTACCTCTGTGTTGTGTGAAAGCTGTACCCATTATCGAACATTGGCCGAAACATGTCACATTTTTTGCTCTTCCTTAGAAAACCACCAGTAGTGGTAGTCTACCAAATCGCATCAGGAACTGAAATGTGAAATTCATAATTTTTGACCGTATTTTCAAGCCGAATTGCAACGGAGTTGCAACTGATACTAACCACGAGCACAAGTGAGTGTAATTCAGAGGATGGAGATATGGAGAATCAAATCGGAGCTCACTAGACTAGGCTTGGCACAACGACATACTGCTTAACACTGAAGTTGACAGGTGGTTTTGTAGTTCGAGTATCGTAACTCAGACTTCCTAGTCGGAGGTTCATATCGGCTGGAGTGCCACCTGTGAGTTTGGCATGTTTTAAATTCGATAGTCTGATCCGAGTGTAGCCGACGTAATTTGCGCTATCACTGCATAAGTGTCTGAGACCCATCAGTCACCGATGTTGGAAGTTCACGTCACTTTGTCAGTGCAGAGACCGGCCATAAAAGTAACCGGGGGAGAACCAGCTGGTCACTTTTCGGACACACGGAGTGAGTTTCAGTTGTTACTCTGCTGGTACGCACTGCTGATGCCCTTTATCATGAAAGAAAGAGCGGTAATGCAATTTCACTTATCTTTCTGTTCCCAGTTAGGCATAAGTATTGCATTGTGAATAATCCTACGCCAACCCAAATCCCTCAGTGATGAACCCAATCATGCAAACGTTTTTCATATCTATTTAGTGTCTTAAGGCAGGCCTTTAAAGAACAACCGATATGAGTCGGTTCCTCTGTATATTATTGCTTTCCAGGTAGTGGATAAGTAAGAGGCCGTCACAGCTTACTGACAGATTTAGGTACGTTCCTTGAAGGTGGTCAAAGTTGATGTTGAAACACATTCATGACAAACTGTTTTTCACAAAACCATTTGATTGAGATGTTAAAAAATCCCATTATTTTAATAGCATTATGCTGCACAAAAGTGTTACTTACTACCGTATTACTATGAAACTCACTCGATACCTTAGGCTGAGTAATTCAGCGGGATAAATTAGTTCGAAATGCAAGTTAGACCGCGCCGTATTCAATCTGTTGTGAACACAATCTACGCTCGTAAGGTATTATATTGCTTAGGTCACCTCACAACTTCGAAGTGGAGCGGCCTAACGAGAAAAATTCAACTGTCATCATTTTCACAGTGGATGAAAATCATTTTGTCTACTCATTTTTCATTCCTTCACCACACCGTTATTTTCCCATTGCCAGGTTTTGGGGTAACTGTAGTTGATAACATGTGTCACTCTGGTTCAATCTCAGCTAGAGGCCGAGTAATCAAAACAGGCTTGGCTTCGGTCGACGATTGTTCAACCACTTTCAGTACGACTGACTTCATCTTCTCAATGTGCAAACAAGAAAACCAGAATAATAAACTGGCAGTGGTTGAGAAAATAGAATCTGGACACATCGTTTTTAAATTATCCACACCAAAGTGATACTGCTATCGGTATTCTAGGCGTATCGGCTCTTGTATCAGATCTGTGCTCTTTGCTGCTCAGTTGAATGACTGAAAACTTCTGTTTGTTTTTACTACTGCACTCATTGTTTCTCGAGTTTGAGTACTCACTGAAAGATTTTCGCAAGCGCTCGAAAGACTAGTGACTACACTGGTAAAATAGAAAATATAATCCTCAAAAATTTGTTTCCTTGGCCTGATTGTTTGCCTAAAAGATTAGTTTTAACCACCTAGTAAACGCCATTGTGAATTTTTTCGATCTCCTTGAGTTTTCTGATATTTTTCATTTGTTATTCACCCTTTTGCCCTTGTTCCTTTTCACTTTTCAGTTAGGCAGACCACCTAAATGCTTTAATCAGGAGATCAGGCAGATAAAAGTGAGCGGAGGGAAACCTTACTGTCAACAAAAAGCGACTGTCGCTGAAGCGCAAACAAATTACCACCAAAAGATGATCACCTCGGCTAGCTTCCACTCAAGATAAACGTGTGGAACACGGTGTACAGAGATCCGTGATTCTGTTTAGAGTTTATCAAAACTTTATCAGTACTTCCTGTGTTATGTAGTGAGGTTTCACGGTGATCAATTCTTGTGTCTTGCTCTAGGGGGAGTTCTTGCTAACAACCCTAGTGCAGACCAATAGCCCTATTACACACATGCGTAGCTGATACCCAGTTAGAATGCTTGACAGCTCACGATTTTCCCAGGCGTCATCAGCGAGACGGTATATTGGTAATAGGAAGCAAGAATGGGGAAAACCACATCCCGGTGGCTCCATGCGGTCACTGAAGGATCTAAAGTCTCCAAAGCACAAGTGGCTTGGAACCCAGCGTTGTCACTATAACGGAGCTTAAGGCCTACCATCGAGAGAAATTATGTCTTACCGGCAGCCTCGGGATGGCGCTATCGGTTAAAATGGTGGTAAGTGGGGAAATCCAGGAAATTACCGCAGGCTGGAATTTTGAAGTTCTGGTGTGAATGGCTTTACGTTATCATCACCCCATAGTACAAAATGGAGTGAGTGATGAGTACGACTAAAGACCTATCCCGGGAGAACATGCTTGTTATAATTTTTTCGCTAAATAGGTTAGTTTCTAATGATCATTTTCAGTTGATAATTAAAGTTAAATATATTATTCAGCACAGTAAACGGGTGGAGATGGTCCCACGGCACTCATGTGTATCTTTTTGGAGTTGAGGTTAGAATTTCAGCTACCCCAGCCTCTTTGTTAACAGAAAACGATGCGCTATCGCCCGACTCTTTACGGTGCATTTCCTACTGAAAGCCTTTGTGATACTATACTTCAAGTTTCACGGTGACGTTGCCGGTTATCCCTATTGGCTCAATGGTCCTTCCAGACCGTGTGGTGCATCTGTTACACCACACTAATATATAGCCGTTTATTACAAAAATTATAAACTCCACTTCGTCCGACGTGGAGCTTCCATCATGAGATCATACAAGGATGCCAAATCCACTTAAAACCAATACACTTACTTGTATTTTAATGCTAGTTGATCATTGTTCCAATTTTTGAGGTAAATCCGTCCTTCTTTGTGGTTTGCTTGACGTGTATAACGGACTGCACCATGCAGATTTGCATCAAACGACAAGGACCACCACTGATTGATGGTGGTACGATGCTGAAAACCGGCCACTTTTAACTGCGTCCCGAAAGATAAGTGTGAACTGTTTGCAGCAGAGTTCCAAATAGAGAACGCGGGTGGAAACAGAGAGCGCATTGTTATTAAATGTGGGCAAAACGACAATCAGACAAAAACATCAAATTTCTAACCACTAAGTACGGCAGCACACACGTACTGTTAACGAGGTCCTCGTATATGAAATATCTGACGGTTTACTATAACAATAACTCCCCATTTGTAACGTCATAATGCCTTTTGAATACACACATACTGATTGGCTTTTAAATAAATTTTGACCAATAGTTTATACTATTATCGTGGTTTAACCAGCAAGTTGTGCACCCGGACGCAGTAGGGCGTAGACATCAAAGCAGAATTTAACGGAGAAACTAAAGAGATGACAGAAATGAATTGTTTCACTTATACACTCTCGGGTTTCCTACTTTTCAACTTAAAACAGCTTCGGATTCCGAATCAGGGGCAGTCCTTTCTGACCCCACTGGACAGTCTAGAATTTCCTTATCTCATAGCAGATTGACACGGTAATTTATGGCACTCCAGATCACAGTCTCAGTTCAAATTCGGTAGATAAGTGATGCTAAATGTTCCTGAAAGTCCAGGTTATATAGCAACCTAGTAGTTCGCTAATTACCACCAAGGAGTTTAGCGTTGATTTTACTTGACAAGTGCTACGCAGCTTACTTCCTATCAGTTACAAAACTGTCGAATTCATATCACTCAGTGGACAATATACTTCGGGAAGATGACGCTCCTAACGCGCAATCCGTGCGCAAATATACCATTGCGAAATCCACTTTGAAGTGTTTTATCGGGCTGTTTTAACGCCCAACTCACCATTCTGCATTCGGCTTACCCTTGTTGGAACTCTGTAGATACACTCTAACGGTGACGAACCATTCCGTAGGCTAGTTCAGTCTAGCGCACTTCTTTTTGATACTCTCTGATAGCCCCAGTGAACTCGTTACTTCCTCTTTATTAGCCTCTTACTGATGGTCATCCCGTTCCTGAAATTCTGCACATTCCTGTACAATAGCGAAATTTGAAGTAAAACATAGATGCAGTTATCATTGATTTGCAACGATGACGTCTTGATTCAGATCGGGCAACCGGTTGAGTCTGATTCGAATGGGGTAGGTGTTCAAATGTTACTGATCACTGAGTTCTAACTGTTTGCAGTTGCATGGTCCCTAAGTTCAACTTGAAATATCTCCACTAATCTATTAGTATGATGTTCAGTCCCATAGTCCTAAGGGCTCAAAGACTGCATTCAGTAGAAAGCCGATCTTTTAGGGACATAGGGCTCTCTACTGTTGACCAAGTGACCCCTGATTTTGTCACACAACTCTGAGGGTTCCTCAAGTCTGGTCTGTCCATTCAGGTTGCATTTATCTCTTACGATCTGAGCCATAGATAGGTAAACTTTTGCCTTTTTTTGTATTAGTGATATGCAGTGTCAGAAGTATCTTTGATATCTAAAGGTCACATTTTTTCTACCCCTTATTATAAGCAGTGTAACAAGCAGTTTGAAGCAAAACTTTGCAATAAACCTCAAGTTGAGCATAAGGTCAAATAAAGCTCAGTGTCATTTGCATGCATCTATGGCAAAATAGAATCGGTTCTACTGGCTTGCAAAATGCCCTGCTTTCGGAGGGAAAAAAGTTTCAGAACAATGAGTATCTTCTTTCCTCAATTTGAATGACGCGGTGATAGCATTTTAAAGCGTCCAAATCCTCACTAGTCTATAGAGACATATTACCCTGAGCTTCAAACCTCCCGGTAGTCAGAGGCTTCGATAAAGCCAGTGATGTTAGAGATCTGCTGAAAAGCCGTAGCATTTCTTGTCGCACAACGGAACACGTCTGGCATTATATGGTCATTATTTAGCTTGCTGTAGTATCCTAAGGTAGCTGACATCTGACTAAGCCAGGCTGAATAAAATTTACTTGAAAATGAATATTTTCTTAGTCCCCAGTAGTGCCATGATTCAAAGCACTCGAATGGCCATAAACCATTTTTCTCGAAGTACTTTATAGAACGTGGTATCGACTGTATGGAAGCCATTCGATAGCCTGAATAAAACGTTTCTAGGAACGTATTCAACCCCTAGTACTGCCCGTCCTCCAGACTTATTTCTTGTTTCACAGTTAATCAGGGATCGCCGATTACTCATTAGATTGCAGTGAACCTTAGGCTGGTGAAGAAGGCCAGTTGCGCTTATCCGGATTTTTTTATATTTTAGGCTTCTACATTGGAGAGGGCGTGATTTGTATCACAGGGAGGCAGCCCGTTAGCTTTGGGTGAAGCAAAACATGGAAAGCAGAGTCACACGCAGTTTCAATTGGTCGGGAGTGTTAAAGAGTCGCAAGAAGACAAAGCTCTCTGCCGGAAAATATGAGCGGTTGTGAACCGGGGTCAACTTTACTTATGACTGCGCTGGTTAGAATCATATGTGCAGACCTTTGGAGGTATTTACGAAAATTACGCAATCGGACATGAATGGTTTTGTCAGACGATCATTTGCGGTATTGACACGTTGATGCTCTTGTCTAGGCGAAAAAGTAGTTGGATTTCTAAGTAATCAGTTAATAGGCCCCAATCTGAGCACGACTAACTTTTTCCCTAGTGAGTATTTCTCTTCTCTCACTCCGTAGTTTACTCATTTTCTGTACCTTCTACCCATAGGCCTATCTACTTCAGGTTAAAACAGTGATCAACCATAAGCCTAGGGCTTCGAGCGCTATGCGTCGTTGTTTTAATTGCCTCTGTGTTGCAAGCCTTTTTCACAAGCAAGAAGAGAGAACAGATAAATTATGACAAAGTTTTTGGTTCTCTTAAAGGCGTCGTTCTCCGGACCGTGTAAGAATGTACTGGGGGACACCAGACCTCCTGAAATAAAACGTGGGTTAGTTAGTGGACTATCTGCATTGATCGAGCATTCAGAATACATATTGAGAGCATTACCACCACTTCATAGATAACGTATCTCATAACATACCATAATTAAAGTAACCTTTCACCTACCAGATAGTCCTATTCGATGCCACCATTTTTTCAACCTACCTTGAAGTCCAGTTCACTTGACCTTCACCGGGAGCAAACAAAATACGGTTTGCACTGCCTTTGCGTGAGGTTTTCAACGCCAAGTAATTGATCTCGATTGGGAATCCTCCGATGGTTGGTACAAATAGACTAGAATCTATCACAATCATGTTGTTCACAAGAAGTTCGGATTTGATCGGATTCGATTCGCTGGATTTTGACAGTACCAACAAATCGTATATGGTCTTTTTCAGGTCTGAGGTATACCACTGATCCTGTGCTCCAATCCTCAAAAATGCAGTGGTCATTTTCTCCAATTTTCGCTGCTTGCGGATCTGGATTTTTTTTTGATAAGGGTAACTCGAAATTATGAAGTGGTTTGACGTGGGCTTTTGAAGTGAATTTCTGGTTTTAGTTCAATAAGTTATAAGTTCCGATGTCCTCAAGATATGTGAGTGTATGTGCGAATTGGCACATTTTAGAGGGATGATATAGCAATAGTATAGTATAATGGCGTTTAATGATGACAAAAATGTCGGACAATCACCAGGAAAATATAATAATCACGTAAGAGGCCGAAGAATGTATCACGGTCCGATCACTGTTTAGAATTTTTGAGGCGGAATAAGCTCTTGAGGACCAGTTCGGAAAGCCTATTGCTACCGTTTACGGCTCGTAATGATGTACACCAGGTTTTAGTTCCGTTTGGGGAAAAGTGAATGTGTACTCCCAATCATTCTTAACAAGAATCTAACAGACACAAAGTTTTTATATGTTCAGTGAAGAAATGACCGCTTATACTCAACGACGGATTACTCCGTGAACAAACTGACTCTCTAATACTAATAATTCCGCGTACCAATCACAATTTTCTCTCCGATTGTTTCTATGAACACAAGTGAACAAAAACCGACTTAACTGTGGTCATTCGAAAGTTGCAGTGATTTTCCGTCTGTCACGGTCATTGTTTTAGTCTTCGTGTTTAAAATTCTGTTGCCCACAGATAAGCATACTACTAACTAGGAGAGGCGGAGTTTGGATGGTAAAAATGTACCGATTTGTGATCGAAGCCGAATAGCAATCAAAGACTGGCAGATTAGATTGTGATGCCGAAGTTTTCGATCACAAAGATTCCAGAATTTCAGTAAACAAATGCATTTTGTCATTTTCATTATCTATTTCACTCCCGTTTTACTATATAATAGTAGTAAAATATTTCAGCAAGCGGTCTGAGCCCATTAAGGAAGGCCAATCGAGGAAATGCGGGGAGATGGCCCAAGGACTTGAAGGACGAAAGTGTTCAAAGTCCACTACAACAATTGTATGACCACTGCAGGTGTCCTTTTGGAAAGAAGTTCACAAATACTGAAAAATGCGAACAGTTCCGTTCAGGGAAAATACGGCTGATGAAGATGCATCAAAGCTTAGACCCCCACCATATTCCACAAAGCAAAGATTATCCTACCGAATATTGCCCTAACATCCGGTATCCTAGATAATGCAACACGTTCATTAATTATGGCAGATACAGTATGAATTTCACCGTAAGAATCGAAAATAATCGATCCTTAAATCTAAATATGTCTTATGTCAAAACATCTCACTTTGGGCACAATGCATAAAACCAGCCACCAAATACGTTTTCCTATGAATGATATGAATGTGAACAATCTGTAATCCTTTTTTCATCTTATTGCGAACACTAGAAACCATACGGTAGAAGTTAACTGCATTGACTGTACATTCGTTTCGAAGAAAACCAAAGAACAACGGTCAGTTTTAGAAAACGGGTAGCGAGATAACCTGGCCAGACACACACCTCGGTCCGTTGAGATAAATCGATAGAACACACCTTACACACAGGGTGGGCAATGGCTACTAAAATGTTCACTCCGGTCCCGCATGCTTTAAGTGGACGATTGCTGACCAGGAGCTGATCTGATGCCATTTTCCACCCAGCGGTCGTCTGATTAACCCAATCCCCTCGTCCGTTTCATCCTCCTCACACTTCACACCTCCCTCCCCTGTTACAAAATGTTAAACCTCTGGAAACTTCCTTCCTAATCCAAACACCCATGTCCTTATCACAAACTTTCGTATTCTCGTCCGCACTGATAGATCAATCCTTTGGGTAACGGCATTGAATAACCACACCCATTCAGGTGGCACGACGGGTACACCGTTTAAGCATGATCAAAGCCAAGCTTGGAAATGTAAACAGAAAGTAAAATACAAAATCCATCTGTCTGAATAAGATCTTCGTTTTCCTCATGGTTTATCAGGATGGTATTGTCCCGATAAGCGGAAGATATTCCCTAGTTACCATTTTTAAAGCATACTCCTCCCTTACATTCGTTCAACTTGTACTTATAGTAAAAAGAGAATTTCTTCTCCTGAACCAAGATGAACAGTTTTTCGCTGAATGTTTGAAATTAGAATAAAAATATGAGAAACTATCAAGATTAGACTCTGTACTAACTGAAAGTTTACAATAGATTTAGCAAACTTTATGGACGAAAAATCATAAACGATTAGATTTTGGCATATTTCCCCTATTATGTATATATATATATATATATATATATATATATATATATATATATATATATATATGTTCGATTTGTTATAACTGGAGTGGCTGTTTTTACAACTGGTATATTTCTTCGCTGATTGCATGATGATTGAGATGAGACTGACACCAGGAAGAAAGCCATTTTCTCTCTGTCTTTTGTTCACAGTTATTCACGCCTTCTGATTTGCAAATGAAATGGTCTCCTCATAGGTAAAACCATATAATGGAAACTGAACTTTGGGAGGTAAGCGCCAATCAGATTCGTGTATCTATATGTCAGCCGGTGCAACCTTACCTGATACACTATCTAACATAAACGACTTATCCAATATCTTTCTTTTCGTTACAGTTTTCGTAGATCCTCGAGACTACTCCAACTCATATAAGTTTACGAAACCCCCAGATTTTGAGCTGACACTAGCATTTTCCGATACAGGTCACGCAAACTAGCTGGATTCAAATAGCACATCCAGTCTGAATTTGGATAATTAAAGGGCGTAAGACTCGAAGTCTCTTTTATGCGAACAAGGAACCAAGAACAACGTAAAGCAACCTAAACGAGACGGGTGGATTAACAATTAACTATGTGAGTGAATTAGAACAACAGGCCAGTGCATCCCGAGAGTATATGTGTTGCCGAAAATCCATAAGCTTGTAGTCTCTATCCGTCCCATCCTTCTGATGAATAATTCACCGTACCAAACAGTAGCGAGATAGCTGACGGAAATTCTAGAGCCCACATGGAACCAAGTTTGCATACATAGCCTGAAAGACACGTATCACTTCGTGGATGCCGTATAGGATGTGAACGTATCAAATAGAATGATGTTCCTCGTTAGAGGTCACATCCGTTTTCACAAATGGACAACTTGTTGAAACCACCCAGTTTTCCGACTGAGGCCCCGCGGTAACTTACATTGAAGTGCACGTACCGAGTGTGCTTTATATTAGATGGGAACTTCTACTGACAAAGGGATGGAGCAACCAGAAGGTCACCCCTTAGCCTCCTTCTAGCTGAGGCCATTGCAAAGACCGAGTCTAATAATCTAAGAGGCACAATTACATATCTGGATGCATACCACCGTTTTGTTTATGATATATTGTGCGTAGCTGTCTGAAACTGTGGTAGAAGATATTTATTGCGCACTTTCAGAGAAAAGCTTCATCAAATAAAATTTACGGCAGAAATAGAAACAGGTGACCAGATGCTCTTCCTAGATACGCATCACAAACGAAACTACAATGGGTCCACTGGAAGTAGAATATGCAGAAAAGAGATGTGGACTGGTCAGTACACAAGCCTCCAAAGATAAGTGGCGATGAAACGGGGAGAAAATAAGTGAAATGTAAAGTATCGAGAGGAGGAAATTCTCTTCACCAAAGGTACATTAAGATAAAATTATTTTTATCAGCAACATCTTCCAAGATAACAAATATCCCGGCAAGTTCATCCAACGGAATACGGCAGAACAGGACCGAAAGTCACTGATAATCACGGCCTACAAGAAAGGTATAATAAATTGTTTTCCATTCAAAGGTAATATCCATTCAGAAAGCATTCAGAGGCGCTTAAAAGGCGATGTAAAAGTCACCTTCAGCGCAGCCCGATTATTGTGTTCTTTCGAAAGTTCCCTTCTAATAACAATGTTGAACTATATTGAATTTCCGACACTGATCTCTTCCATAGTTTTTATTCAGCCAGGCGTCTGTGATGCACTCTAATTACGTCGAAAAGCACGGTAATTGCCTCTCCACATGAAACAGAGCCGCCCGTTACGACCAAGTCGCAATGGGCTCGGAACAAATTCTAGAGCAGTTGTCGATTATTCGGTCTACTCTAGCCACTGAGCAGATCCCAATCAGTCATTTAGGGTACTTCAGTAGGTGCCCCAAAACTGATCAAAACAGGTCAGGATACGCGCACTAACTATCGCCGAAACCATCTGAATAAGGTAACTAACACCGGAGCTTGGTGTCCTTAAGCAATTAGTGCCCGGTCTCTACCTCCCATGGCCCACGGCCGTACCGATATACAAACGCACACACACCGTATGCAGACATTCGTCATATCAGGGAAGATCAATGGACCGCCCGGTCGTAATTACTCGATCGCATTTCTCAGTGGGACGACACCATGACTGTGTCCTATTCACTTCTCATCACATCACACAAGTATACACACACAAGCACAACGATTACGTATTTTGATTGCACATTCTCTATCCTCCGGGTTTTCGTATCAAAAATTGTAGTGCCACGTTTCTAAATTTTCGCCCGAACTTTTGTTCTCAAAGTGACCTTGGGCATTTTCCAAATATTTATTATCTCCTCTGGTTATATTTATAGTTACCGTTGGTAGCTGTACCACTGGATGGTTACATTCACTCTGATAATCGTTCGAGTTCAGTTCACTCTCAATTGTCGCTAGATAAATACGTCAAAAATGTATCTTATATTGCTAGAGTGTATCACTGATGCAAGAATTAACTGACTCATGGCTTTTATTACAAGGTAGAACAAAACTGTTACACTTTTACCGGATCAGACGTAGTACGCAGCCCAATAACGCTCTGCTTGTACCAAAACTGTGAACGATAACGTGTGAAATGAAAGATAACAGAGAACAAATAGACAGGTGTGAGAATCACAGGGGCTGCAGAAGGGAGTTATAAAGGATAGCCCGGTACGTCTAAGGCAAACAAATACGGTTGCTTGAGGTTGCATCGACTTCACAGTTCCAGCTTGGATATCCAAACTACTGTGTCGTAGACCGTCATGCGCAACCACCTACGCAGTCTTTTGTTGCGAATTCTGGCAGTTTTCTGGACTTGTTTAAAACTGTCTTTGGATCACGATGCATTCTACTGTCAGCCAGATGGAGCGAGACTGTCCTGTTCTCAGTCCGAACTGCTCCCTTGCGAAAAGAGGCTAGAAGGTGCTCTGTGATCCTCTCACACTTCTTGGAGATATCATCGTATGTCCAGCGTATTTCACAATATAAGAACATAGCAAAGAATATCCTACTAATCGGTCACGGGTAACGGAGACAAAATTGAAGTATTTTCAGGGATTTGTCACTCTTGAAACCAAGAGTTAGGTATACCTTCTCCGGTCACTTGAGTTCTTGTTCTGTCTTTTATCCCGGCCAGTCCCTCTCGTATGTTTTCTAAATTAAAATCAATTTCCTCTTCAGACTTGTAAAGATAACGCATTAGTCACTCAACTACCCAGTCGTTGCTACGTATAAACTTCAAGTTACCCAGTTTTTAACTAAATTGATAAGGGTGAAAGATTTTCTGTGTTTAAAAACACTCTTTAAAAATCAAACGAACAAACCTTAACGTTTCACTTTTGTGTGCGATCAGTTTTGAAAATACATGAATCCTTATTATTATATGAGCATAATTTTGTGGGTAAACCGGTACACGAGACACTTATGCGCTAACAGCAAGCGTGACAATGTGACTAGGAGTGACGAGATTTATAAGGCCTCACTAGAGCGCCAGTGATTCGAGAGCAGACGATATCAATGTTGTGTACGACCTAGGACACTTGGGCCTACTGAATTTCCAACTCAGTTATTCAGAGACAATGAAAACTCTGCCACTATCACGGATTAAAAAAAATAACACACCAGAATAACCAAGCACTGTCATGAGCACTCCCGCTGATTGGAAAATAGTAACTCTTGTTTGATGTATGCCCATGGCACTTGCGATGAAGTTACTCAATGCAACATCACTGTAGTCTGTCCCAGTAAGTGAACACTAGCAATAATTTTTGCACTGTTTGGTTATGGTAATCGCTGAAAGATCACACATGGTAAGTATTTGGCTTTAATCGTATTTTAGCTTGTGGGAATTAAAGTCTAGAGCAACAATTTCTTATCCTTTGCCTCAAATTCCAAAGCTGATTTTTTTTCTTTCATGACATAGGTTACGCGATCTGAGGCAAGCTCAAACTACGCGTGTGCTGCAAATTACCGAAAAACTGCTTTTCTCCCTTGAGTCTTATAGCTCCAATGCCGCGAACACTTCAGTTTCTACAAAATGGTGAAGAAGCTCTAAATACCTAGAACGGTAAAGTTTTCGGTTCTACAAGGGAAAATTCGTTGGTTTCAAAATGTTTACTCCGAAGGCAGCACAGTTTAGGCGAACGGTGCTAGAACTGTATGGATTTGATTTCAGTACCACAAATATATATTAATATATATTTCTGGCAAGGCCTTGCTTTGATCATGCACTGCTTATTACTAACAGACCCATCGTGTTGGAATACTCTAGGGGAATAACTCTCGAGTTGCGTGTGCATATTTGATTTTGTTCATATGAAAATGTTCAGTTCATCCTTTCAACATAATTATTTTGGTTGTAACATGCACAACAAAAAACGCGGTGAAACGCTAGATGATACGTTTGGAATCTGTGTGTGTTCACGTTCCTGTCGGGAAATGTTTGTTTCCAAAGTCGTTTTTGTCCGAAAGCTATGAGGTAGACTGGTTGTTTCTATGTTGGTATAACCGTGTAGTTCAATCCGACAAAAGCTTTTTAACTACCAATAAAATTATGAATCGGATAGGGTTATGGCCAGCGGAAGCAACTGAACAACCTTACTTCTAACAACCCACAGCGTCTTCTGCAACCTAAAAACCGTATCGTGGTGTGATATCAAACGCTGTGAGTTCTTCAGCATCGGTAAGTCAAAAACGCGTCCACCTTGTAGTATGGTGTCTCCCCCTTTCGGACTAAAATTATGCATGATGTGCAAATCATGTCCGTTATATTACGTTTCAATATGTTTCTATTTAGCTGATTTAGGAAGCAATATCCTACTTCCTATTAGTATCATTTCCATCCTTATCCTATGTGGACCAATCAGATCTTTGATTTACCCTCCTCTCTATTGGTCCACGCAAACCAAACCGTGCGAATTATTCCGGTGTCTTTCTGCCACCACAGGCGGGCTGTATTAGTTCAGCAAGCTTATCCGCGAACTGTGTACGGTAAATCCCGCTTCAGGACCACTCAGCTATGTTAAATCTAGCGTGTCCCCAGAATGATTCGAGCAGATACATTGCAGATGGATTTATCAACTATTTTTTCTCCTGGTATATTGTTCTGGCAAACTTGACGGCCACAGTGTTTAGTGGTTTGTGCTTCTTTGTGCTTATTAAGCATCCACGCGTGTTTGCCTCATCCACTCGGGCCTGGTTCATGGCAATCACGGTGAGTGACTTTTTCACACTCCTACTAGCCGCGAATGATATGTACGCTGAAGTCATGTTCCCCATGTCTTATCATCGACTTCTTTTCAAAGTATTTGGACGATACAACTGTATGGTGCGCCTCAGTCTTATCTTATCCTTAGGCTGGAGTTCTAACCTGCTCCAAACTGGCCTCTCTTTGGAACGCTTGGCCTCCGTGATTGCACCGCTGAAAACTCGTGCCCTGACAACCGGTCGTCTTACTCGTTTCACCATACTTGGAATTATTATATTTTCCTGTGGAATAGCTATAGGAGTGAATATTCTCTCGTACGATCCGAAATACATGGAATCCGGTGATACACAAGAGGAACCGGGAAATGAAATGCTACTTGAATGTGACCGAGTGAATGGCTCCACTCTGCTCGGCGAAATGAATGTTAATTTGGATTTGACCAAGATTGTTTACCACATAGACTTGATTATGTTTCGAGCTATCCCATTCGGTACAATGTTGGTTTCATCCGCCATAATTGCCTCTCTGATTCGTTGTCAACGCAGACGTCGTACAAAACTAATGGGTGCAAACTCTGTGCTTCAACAACGGCAATTGTACAGCGGAAGTAATCATGAATCACAAGCTTCGCTACTGTTACTCACCATGAATTTGACCACTTTGATCACAAATCCGTTGTTCCTCATTTTCGAGCTCATTGACGGGGAAGGAAGTGAGGGTCGCACATCGGGTAAACTTACAGGTAACACCTGTGTTACGTGGGTTCTACGCCAGATATTCAACTGCTTGTTGTATTTCAACAATCAAACGAACTGGATTTTCTACATTGCTTTTGGAGCCCGATTCCGGCATCACATTGTGACACTGTTTAGATGTCGTCATTCGGGCAGTATTCACGAAAGACAAACAAAGAGATCTCACACGATCACAACCCGTAACACAACGTATCACTCAGTTAAGAGAGTGTCAGGGGATGCGGCAGTCTATGGGGAACGGATGGAACGAGTCAGATAGTTACAATTTCAGCAACCCATACCAGACTAATTTTCACCATCCGCTACACCGGGTTGTCACTCAACTACCTGATATCGGTGTAGCCCCTTGACTGTTCGCCAGCTGCGTGCAGCCGCTTTGTGTTATGATCCCAGTGACTGTATAAAAAAAAACACCTGTCTACGGTGAACAGATGCTTGCCAAGCCTCGATTTGTGCATGTGTTATTATGCAAGCATAATCAAAACAAATAGAAGACATAGTAACACCAGATGGATAAGCATCGTCCTGTCTCTGCTGACTACCTAACTAGTCGAGACCGACATTCTGACAACAGCATTGGTGTTTTGTTGCTGACTTAGAGATGGATCCCTCAAGGCTAAATGGTGACAAACAGGAAGCAATCGTTACGCTGTTCTGTTTCCGTCATTCGAAAAAGCAATCTTGTTTACTGTGCCGAATTCAACCGTTTTCTCGAAACTTGTGTTTTCGACCTTCCCACGGTGATTCCCTACTCACCATCCTAGTAGGTGTAAGTGTACGATATTTGTATGGGCAAACTGAACCTTGTGAAAATACTCCTATTTATACAAACTTTTATACTTGTACATATACATCAAAGCAGTGTTCTGAAGTGCATTTTTGAATGCGTGATTCCAGTAGTAATTAACTGACTGTTTGATTGGTTCTAGAACAAAATGCAGTCCTTAACCAGAATGGGTTAGACAAGTCTCTTACGAAACGGTTATTATCTTACAGTCTTCTTCTATTAAGCTATGAGCTCACGTGTCCTAGAAATCACAACTGAAGCGTTCAGATGTGTAACAAAACATAGATTATGATGCTTTTCAGTAATGTCTTAGTTCATATAATTTCCCAACAACACGTGATATGCTAGCAGACTAACAGTCCCCTAAGAAACACACTTCTGGCTCACAGCTCGTTGCAGTTTTGGCGCGAATGAGGTACCAGTAATAACCTTGCGAAAGTGAATTGTTGAAAATATCTGACCACAAATGAATGCCAACTTGAAATAACCTCTCAATAGTCCAACATGCAGTATCAACAGTTAGCTCACCGTGGAAACGTATAAGAGCGCTGTAGAGCTGTGAGCTCAGCTATAGAAAACCAAAGTATTGAATATGCCGTTTCGAAGACTGTTTCAAAAGGTAAGTCGGCTTTTTTATCTGCTACAAAATATATTCATGTAAATCAAAATCTCGTGAAACTACGACAGTTCCAACGGTCAAAAGTTGCACTTTGTTTTTACTAACTTCGTTAAACTTAGGCTCATTTGATAAGAATGAGTGCTACACAGGGAATCCATTGCTGAGCGCACAGTCAGTTAGTAATACCTAGGGCGCGAAAGAAATTGTCGAGAGCTAGTCAAGCTGATCTAGTATTCGCACATGGAATTCCCAATCTTTCAGACACTAGGTTCTAGTTCACGCACAAATTCTGTAGACATGGAAAGTGTCTGCCGGTTCCGAGCAAACCAGATGCGTCGGCTGCACGGTCAGTGTGCCTCGATGGCTTTTTAACTGATGAATTGACCATAGAAACTGCAAGACGAAAATATTTTGTTCCGTTTACTTTGCTGACCTATCTAATTAGAGATACATGTCGTATTCACAAGACATACAATCAGTTTTGCGTGAAATTCGCGGCGAGAGTTACATCATTTTGGTAAACAGAGAAATTCTTGTTCAGGCACGTGATACCACTTTGTGAATGACGACTTCCGGAAATAGATTCCCAAATATTTTGCACCAGTTAGCAACATAGTTGATAAACAAGCCGATAATTTTGGAAAACGCCTTTTTCGGGAAGTCCTTATGTTTCACTTTTCTTTAGAGGCAAACAATCGTTTCGAAATAATTTCCGTAGTCTTTTGTGCATGGCTACAAAAGTTAACTTACTTCGGGGGTGTAGTTTGTGTTAAGTTGAGCAGTGAAAACTGTTACCGACAATAGATTTCCAGACATAATCAAGATAACCGAGTACACATTTTCCCCCACAAGATTCAAGAGGCTGGTGGACATTTTCATCACTTTTTGCTCTAAAGAAAAACTGCATAAAACTATCAGAAACAAAATTATTTCCTCGGAGAATCCTACGCACTCTAGAGAGAAAAGCTAGCTATCCACGAACAACTTAGTATTATAGGTGTTCACTTTTTGTGAGCACTTGAGTTAATCTAGTTCATTTACTTTGGGAAAAAATTGCAAACAAAGCTGCATAATTATCGAAAGAATCCACGCTCTTGGGAAGTAATATATATATATATATATATATATATATATATATATATATATATATATATATATTTGTAGAAATCGGTTTTTATCACTAAAGAACGAATTTTGTTGGTTCCTAGGTTTCAGTAATCCTGCTTTTTAGGGGAAATTCGTCTTCGAGAGTCATCCACAAATTCGGTAACTAGTAAAGATTTGGGGAGCTTTTGTGGTCCATAAAAAGTCAATTCGTGCAGTTTACATGGAGGGTAGTTATATGCAGGTGAGTATCCAAACCACCTCCAGTAAATACAGAGAATGCTTTGTGAAATGTTATACCCATTACCGTTCTTCAAAATTAATAAGTTAGTGGGCAATCTGGCTTGTATTCATCCAGTAAATCAGTATCTTGCGGCATTTAATTGGGGGAACATTGTCACGAACTAAGCTCGAGACTTTTCAGTTGCATCAAAAGTGTCCCATATTGGGCAGATTGCTAAAAGTCCAAAGTACCAGAAAGATCTTTACAATCGACTTTATATTATGTGGGGGTTTCGGCCCTAACCTTATTTTGGCTTAAGGGTAACCTGTGGGGTTGTCAAATTGGGCACTTGGTGATACACATTTGACCGACTTTCTTGGATAAGCAACATTTATTCGGGGTCAGCAAATGGACACCACCTGGGGTGAGGGGTGTTTACATAGATGAATGCCTTCGACGGCTTCTCATGGTCAATGTATATTGACAACCTAGAAAGTTACATTCTGGTGTGTAATCAATTTGCTCAGCATGCATTATGAACAGAACTCTATGAAGATGGTGTTTATTTCATTAAACAGATCCACAGATTTCCAAATTTCAAGAGAAAGCGAGTTTACCAAATTTGTGACATGTAATGTACTGCTTTCTGTAACAATTACTGGATGCTGCGTTTCTCAGAGTAAAATAAGACTCCACGCAGTCTATCTAAGTATATGTACCGCCTGGCATCCTCAAGTCGGATGGGCTTTTTTTTGGTGAAAATCTCCAATTTGTGGTGGTGTGCGAACTTACTGGATCAGTCACAGCTGGTGAACATCAGAAAGTCCTCGGGTGAACAAAGTCACCTGGTAAATGCTTCTGGGAATCTGTTAGTTGAAACGTTTTTCAGCTAGATCTACTTCTTTAAGATCGAAATTGGCTGAGATTTGAAAATATCATCAACTGAATGTCATGAAAACGATAGTTGTAAACCTTGGTGAACATCCACAAATGAGTTTCATATCCAAATGTAGCTTTGACTTTGAAACAAATATTCCAGTGACCAACAGCTTTACAAATAGGTTGGTAATACCCCACTATATATGTGCTTAATGTTTCGTGCACAAGATTGACGAACTGTTTGCCACGGAATAGTCAATTAGCGTTTCTTTGAATTATGCTGCTTTCATTTTTGTTTTTAATATGGATGGAAAATTTAACCCTTGTGAATCATTGATTTTGGTAGTAGATTTTTTGCCCGAGAAAGATTTTGCATCTTGCCAGCCTGAATAGACAATAGAGTAATCTGGATGACCGACTAAATTGTACCCCATAAGCAAACATATCATAAGCTACCGAGTGTCCCTTCCTTATAAATCATTCGCACTTGTAGACATTGGAGCGCACTTGATGCACCGATTTACATTTAGCAAAGCAGTATGTTCCCGAAAGTACAAAACCAGGAGTGCTGAATCTCCTCTGTTGATTTTTTATGGGTTCCTTTTCACAACAGTCGTTACGTTTCCTGTCTCACAACACGAAGACTCTGTAAGGTATAATCCTAAGTAACGAAGTAACAGTATGGTAACCGACTTTTACCGCCAGGATACACTCAACTTGTAAAACATCAGCTTGTTTTGCGGAGGAATCTGTAATCCAACCGGCAAAAGTTTGCTCCCCCACAGAGGCCCCACTCGCTGGGCTATCACAGAAAAGGCTTCAGTAAAAGCAAATTATCGGCTCATAAATACGAGTAGTACCAAATTTTGAACTCAGAATTCCCAGGTGAATTTTAAAACCGTATCATTTCTGACCTTCATTCTGTAATTGGTACAATTCATAATTCTAATAGCAAAAACAAAAAGAGAGTAAAAACGACAATTCCCATAATAGCGTTCTACGGGTGGTTTAATTTAATTGACTCACATGCTCAATCAGCAGTCACTAATGCGGATGAAATTGTATTCATCATCAGGCTAACTTTTAGAACGAAAAACTGTCAGGGAAATGCTGTAACGAACTATTTTATTTATTCATCGTTGGACGATAAATACTACACTCAAGCATCCCTCAAATATTTTCCACCAGTTGCCCCTTAAAATAAACAAAATAACTCGCAAATGTGCTGAAAAGCAAATGTAAAGCTTTGGACTAGTCCCCAATATAAACGAGTATCAGTTGGGAAAACCATATCTACCGATCCGTGTAAGAGTAGAGACGACACTAGTCTATATCTTTACCGGCTTTGGTGAAAAGTTCCTAATGGAGGACCTGCAACCCTTCATTCTTGAGTTCAAATTCTCAGGCGGCTGCCGATCACTCCCGCCGTTGTCAGCCTTTAGGCGGCCACAAATCATTTCCTGAAATACTGTTGCATAATAGTAAGTAAACAGAATGGTGAACAGTAAGGTTGTTGTTCTTTTCGAATAGAAGAAAAAAACCAGCACGAATATGAACAAGTTTTCATTTTAGCAACAGGAAAACCTTTGAGCGTCGTTTCATAAACAAAGCCTAATGTCTTCCCGCGCCAATAAGCACCTAAAGTCAATGAACCCTGGGCTGATACATCACGTGACTTGAAAGTGTCTAGTACTTACACTAACCACAGCCGATTGAATCACGGAGCCGCTTTGGCATAGATAGAGTAACATCTTCCACATGATCAAATTCGAACCCTTTTACTTAGGAAGCTAAAGGTAAACCAATCAGTCAGACAGTCCATCAATCAGTTAACCAGTCAGTCGAATCAAACGCCAACTAGATGAAAATGATGAAATAAATTTTCGGCGCTAGATAAAGATTGAATAACAAGTCAGGAAAATTTAATCGTCAACACAAAAAGGCCTCATTTTGCCCAACATTTTTATGTTTGTTGTTGCTAAATAACTATCGGGATAAACATTTAGCTGTTTCTTTATTTTTCAAATTTCAAAACCTAAACAAAATTTGGCAAACATTTACGTCCCTGACCGAAGCCAAAATACTCTAAAGTAAGATAGCTGACAAAAACCAAGAAAGCCACTGACTTCCTCGTTTTTGAAGACTTTCCTATCTTGGGAATTGGAATAAAAAATCTAAGTAAAGTAATTAACCAGCAAAACCCGAATAAGAAGATTCATTCGAAGGAAGGGGCAAGGTAAATGAAATTTTTGGCTAAGGACTCATAACAGTTATTGTCAAGTTCTACGTCGCATCTTGGATTCGATCTGTTCCATTACTATCCCGTGACACATTTCGAAACTTTTACACAATAACATCTTAGAGAGAATAATGAAGAACTGTTTAGTTTTTTCAGTATTTTCACCATGAATAAACCAGAGATTATTATTTTCGATATTTCGTCCTCGGATGACATTACCTAACAAAGGCAGTTACTGTTATGAAGAAAATTTATCATTTTAGTCCATAACGCAGTGGAATCCGTGTTGCCTTCCAGACCGCTGTAACAGTTCTGTTAGGGCTGCTTATTGTTTTTGAAGTCAATGGATACCTAAGTAACTTCGTGGCTTATACACTTCTTTAGTTTGCACTTCATTCTTTAGGAGTGACAGAGAGGGAGGGAGTGCATCAATCTACACTCTGTTGGTTATTTGTAACGCACAGTGGAGGTCAACATTGTGTTTCCATGATTTCATTCTCATAAAATGGAAAGCCTTTGTATGTGGCTATTTGGAGAATCAGTCAGACGATTAGATGCTTTGTTGACTTACCGGTCAATCTTTTGATAAACATTTAGAGCTGAAAGATAGGGTTGTATACTTCATCAGATTTTGATGACCTGAACCAACTTCACGGCCGTGAGTGACGTCACGGAAGCCTAGCCACGACTGTTCAGTTCTTTGAAATGGTTTAATTCGTGAACATATTTTAGACCACGGGTAGCATAAAATGATTATGTTGTTTAATTCTCGTGTATTGAATCTACCAGCGTCGAAGAGATTTTTTATAAGACATTGGAAGACGTAACCACATGGCTTGATCGCAACTATTCGTTCTTCTAGATAACCGACTTGTTGTCTTTTTAGAGTCGATACCATACCTCCAATTGTGGCAGATACAATACTTATCACAATCAAGTGTTTTCACTAGACACTGCATCTCCTTTCAACGGTGAATGTCAAACGACTGCCGAAGCCGAAGTTCACGAAGGAGATTCGTTCACTCTTTCAAACTTTCATGGCCAAATGCAGATAAAGATACCATTCAATTTGATGGCGATTCAACCCTCCTTAAATGCGACTTCTAAGTTTACTTAAACACAAAGGCTTTCTCCTTTTTATCCAACGAACGGCTGACCTGCCAAATGACTCCCAATCTGTTTGGTACTTACCCTAGCTAGTCGCCGAAATGTAATTGAATAAGATCTTTTTGTTGCTTGGCAAGGGAATCTTCAAGAATCATGTTCGTCTATCTCTTTTTGGTAATACCGGAGAACCAGTTCTTTATTGAAACTTTACGTTCATCTTAATGAATGAAACGGAGCGTTGTCCACACAATCCGCTGAAATGTTTCCAATAACAGTCAGCGCTAGCCAAACCAAGTTATTTTCAAGAAGGTATTGTAATAAACAGTCCGCTAAATTTCTGTGCATTATCGTCTAAAAAACCGGTCCTATGCTAGTTTTCATCCCAGTTACCGGTGGCAGGTTCATTGAAAGAAATATTCTCCTAAGGATACCTTTGAATTGTTAAAAAATAGGATTACCTATTCAAATCCTCAGTATTCACCGCTGGAAAGCTTCCGTTCACTCAAGCCATGTATATGCTTTGTTCACTCCAAAAAGCTGAATGTTCAGCCTATTCATACCCAAGTAGACAACCTCAAAAGGGCAAACAAAGCAAACCAAAAGAACACAAAAATATCAGAGTAACAGATAGCAGGCACTGGAGT
The DNA here is from genome assembly GCA_948099385.1 of Fasciola hepatica. NCBI lineage: Eukaryota > Metazoa > Platyhelminthes > Trematoda > Plagiorchiida > Fasciolidae > Fasciola > Fasciola hepatica. The sequence continues at coordinate 10,526,795 of CANUEZ040000111.1, read as the reverse complement.
TAATCTAAATATTGTGTTAGTATGGGTAGTGCAGAAACTGGATTGCGCAAAAATGTTGCCGTGTAAGGAATAGTGGAGCTGCTGTACGTCCGAGTGCACGCATAAAGAAGTTTGTTATGAGAACATGGTAAGTAGGTGAATGAACATTTTACATAAAGCCGGTGGGCAGAGTCATTGGGAATCTTAGTGGATACACTTTGAAAACGTTTACTCTGTCTGGAGGTGACAAGATAAGTGCAAAGCTGTTAGGATTAGCCATCGGAACATGATAAAAGCTTAAGTAGATGGTGATACAGGTAAAGTCTTTCAACATCAAGCCAGAAAAGATGACAGGTGAGACGTATACCGTGTGAGGTAGGACACAAGAAAAAGTAAAGCTTTTGAGAAGATGAGAGGATACGAAAAGGAATTTCAGACACTAAACATAGAAAGATTTTAATTTTCACAAAAATAGAACAAACATAACTGAACAAAAATGGTTACGTTATTGCTATACTTCCAGCTACTGAGCCTGACGATTACACCAGAAAATTGGCTTCGAGAGAATTCTTTTTTTTGTCATGTCAAAAAGATTAGCTTGATTTCAAAAATAAACATAAATGAAAACTTGCTAGTAGTGTGTGGGATTGGTGAATATTTGTTTAGCTGACTGTCCTTTGGACTCCACCTTTCGAGTCTGGTGCTTCCGAGTGCAGGTTGGTCAGATGACTTGAGGTTTGTGCTTGGAAGGTGGAATCCAAAAGACAGTCAACAAAACAAATAAACAAAAAAGTTGTTTTTCCGTTCATTTGAGGATCCGGCCAGACATATGAAAATATTTAAGGAACTAAAAGAGCAAGGACTTCAGTAGATATATTGTCTACCTTACCATCATGCATTTTACTTCATTGTTCCCAATTCATTGGATAGGAAAAAATAAAAAGTAACAATTTATGAAAAAAATAAAATGCAACCATATACCATATTTCAAGGGTCTCTTGGCTACGTTTCCCTGTGTAGCGTTTTAAATGCTTTTTCTGCCCGGGAAACCACAATGTTGGAGGCGATTCTCTTCCTCGGTTCCCAGGCAAGTATTTTTTACCCAAACATTGGAAAATAATACTAGGCTATTCACATCTTAAGAAACTGGCGGGATTGGTTTATGCGTGGGTGAATTCGGTTGTCATTTACTTGCACATTAGAGGTATTTTACTACCCATTAGCTAGAGCCTGATAAAAAAAATATTTTTTCTTCTTCAGTGAACATAAGTAGAATTTTCATATTTATAATATGCGGTAGACTAGTGGATTTCATCCCACTTCCTTTGAGGAGAAACTGAAAACACTGTGACACGGCGTTCCCATTTCTATGAAGATGCATCTGTCGAAGGTTGGGAATTTTTCTGGTTCCGTACTCTAACGTCCCAGCCAGTAGAGCATGTGCCCGATTTTTGGACGTATTTGAAGGTAGGCTCCCACCTACTGCACTACAACATGGAAGCTCAACAGACGAGCAACTTCTCGATAACTGGAATCGTTTGCTTTTTATTCGTTTAAGTGCTCAGTGGAGAAATTCACTTTTCGGCTCCTGCATGGAGGTGAAAATCCAGTAAACAAAAAAGGCAAACAAGCAGACTGTTGTGGTTTTTCTCGGCAAAAATCCAGTTTCATCACGCTTTGCCACTCTGTTTACCAGCGTGACAGAAGAAATAAAGTTCACGACGCGTCAGAAGAGGTGATTTTTCCTTCTAGTCAAGTGCGCAACTGCGCTATACCAACTGTTACGCACGAACTGATCAAACCACATCACGTGCATCTCGGAGAATTCTGAGAAATATACCACCATTATAAATACTCTGCAAAATTTCAAAGCCATTGTCGGGAAGGGCTCCACATATTGTAGTGTATAAGTCTAGTAAACCTTTGAGAACCAACCCCCGTACTTTCGTGTCTAAGATATCCGATTCTCATTTGTTCAGCCAGGGTTCAACTCTCCGTTGGAGCTCGGTGGATGAACACTACTGACGATTCTAAACATTGATGAAATAGCTGTACAGTGCTTCGATGGCTTTCGATGGTTAGAACGTTCACAAAGCATGATGAATCGTATCGTCACCAACAGCTACCATGCAAATTCCTGGCAAAAACACTGTCGAGAAAAACTGATTCCGAGAATATCTCAGCATCAAGGCGCACGTGAGCATACAACTGAGTTCAGGAATTGTATCAGCGTTTGTTTTTATCACCATTTTTAGGTACCATCCCAACTTCTTGACGTCTTTTAAAATTTTTGTCTAGGCACTGCGGTCGAAAGAATAATCGACTGCCTTTAACGTATAACCACGCTGACTAGTAATACTAACCTAACCGACTTTAGGGACTTGACCACGCGTACTTGGCAGTGCAGTCCAGAGTGCACACCATTAGTTAAATGAAAGAACTCCAATTGTAATCCTATTCAGATATATTTTATAACGTCTGCTCTAGTTACTATCCTAAGCTTAATAGGAGTTTCTTATCTGATTGATACAGACAATAAAATTAGCAGTTCGCTGTTTCGATTGTCATTCTCGTTTGCAAACCACGTTTCAAAATATAAGAAAAGTTCCTGAAAGCACAGATTATAGCCAATAAGGCCAATAAAATAAAATGACGTGTATACGACTGTCCGTCGCAGACATCTTGCAGATTGCTCAACCTTAACGGAATCCGTACACCTTACGGAACTATTCTTGGGGTATGAACTGTGATTGCTTTGCTCCAGTATCGAACCTCCCGGGTGAATATATGGCGGACCGCATGTGAAAAAAGAGATCTTTTGAACAAAAACTCACAATCAGTTGTCCTGCGTAATAGACGAATATTTCTTGTATTTTCTACAGGCATATTCTAAGGCACACGGAAAGAAATGTTCACGTAAACGGGATTTCTGGTGCTATAATTGTTATTCAGTAAAGAACCTTGTAAACTTGGGGGCCTCATCCGCTCTTTACTCCCCACTCTTTATTTCATGCACTTTTCCCGAAAAAGACTAAAAAGACTAAGCCAATTGCAAACGTTTAAATTACACACTAGAATGTAGCGGCTGAGTTGAAGAAAGCTGTAACAGAAAAATTAACACCAAGGAAAAATCAGTCTGCCTTAAAAATGTATTTAACGTAAAAATATTGTTTGAGGTTCAGTACGGAGCTCGAGTGACAAGTGAATCACTAAATCCGACGCCTTTGCATTTAACGTCGTAACTGATGGCATCTCTGGACGTGACTCATATGTCTGGCATTTACATTACCTACCCAATTTTCCAGTACACAGCAAAAAGTTTGTAAACAGAATTCATGAAAGGCTGGGAATTAATAACGCCAGAAACTGACAGATAATGCGGGTTGGCAGACACCTACAAACTTTGAATGTGGATATTCAATGTGAACAGCAAAATAAATCTAGACTGTTGAAAAACAAACGGGTAAATGGAATAATATTTCCCAGTAAAAAGACTATTCTTTACATCATCACAAGGTTCCGAGTAAGTAGTGCTACTTATTTTCAGGAAAGAACAGGAATTAAAATCCACAGAAGTGAACTTTATGTGTAGCATACCTCATGTATTAAATCTGTCAGGAACTGACCTCCAAGAAGGTTTGAAGAAAAGCCAGGCTCAATGACATCCGAATGACGATAAATCTAGTGGGTGAGACGGGTGTTTGACTGCCTACAGTTGAACCAACTTAAATTGCGAACACATATGGCCACTTAAAACCACAAGAATGATCTACTTCTGAGAATCTAATCGAGTGCTTCAGGGCCAACAAAATAAGTTCTTTTTTGATAGAATAAATCCTTTGGTATTTTAAAATAAAAACAATGGACCATGAATTCCAGTTTCTTATTGTAATTAGCCCAAAAAATCGCATTCTACTATCCAAACTAGACATGCGAACTATCCGATTTCTGAAGGGGTGATCCAACCCAAATGTGCTGGCAAACAAATCAGCCTCCAGCCTTTTGGTAAAATTCTAATCAACAGTGATTCGAACGGATATGTTCCTAGATTACTTCAGAATCAGCCGGAGAGAGAAAAAAATCTAATGCAACTCAAGATGCCAAGAAAAAGTAAATAAATCTGGCTACTTCTTTGCTTGGAAAACTAGCAACCAAAAGTGTTTTATACGTCCTATCGACAAAGCATGTTTAAAAATGTTGTCTGTGTTTGCTATAGTTCTGTGTGTTTATTATAGAACTCAGAAATATCTCCTGATATCTAATCTTTTTAGCTTTCACAAAAAACTGGTCATTTGTTTGGTAAACTGTACGCTCCATGTCCCACAGTAAAGCAACATTACGTGGACTTTGGGGTTAATCGATTAACTTGATTGTCGCTAAGCAAAACTGTACGAGGAGATATCGTGCCTTGCCGCAGCTCTGCCAAATTTCGGCGGCCGTTGAAGGCACCAAACGATTGGGCTACCTCTCTTGAAAGATGCGCTATCAGTAGTTTACACCCAGTGAATTCCCGTCATACCTCGAGATATGTGTCAGTGACTGTGAATCAGAGAAGGCAAATAATGAACTACTATGGTTGCCTCTGAAAAGCTCGCTCCAAGGCAGCACAACCATCAAGCGTATATATATATATATATATATATATATATATATATATATATATATATATATAAGGTTTGATCGGAAATACAGCACCTGATAAGTGTGTGACAATCTTCAGAAAATTGCCCCGAGATACCTCAGGTTGGCTTAAGGTTCTAGGCCAGCTTTCACTCCCTTTTGTCGTCTCCAGAGAAGTAAGACAAGGCTGCCCTACATCCGCCTTTCTCGACAAATTTGCCATAGAGAATGTTTTGCAGAATGTGTTATCTGGCCTACCAAAAGCTGAAGTTAAATTTCTCCCGAGTAACGGGTTTTTTGACTTAGTACGCGTCGATGATATAATCTTGCTCGGTGACAAACCATAGGCAGTGCAGCCAGTTTTGGACCGAATGGTGATTAAGGTGTCCAAGTATGGTACGCACTTTGCGCCTTCCAAGTTAAAAAGTACTTTCACAAGACTTGCAGGAGCTTGTGTCTGCACTGACCCTTTTGCTGGTTTAGCCTGAGTAGGTCTACAACTCTAAGTACCCCAAGAGATTGATAACACTTGGAGTTGGAGTTAGAGAGGATGTCAGCCCAGAAATAGCGAGGGCTGAAGCAGCTCTCGCTAACCTACAACACCTGTGGTGTAGCCGTGACATCCAACTCTCTCCTAAAGGGTGGGTGTACACCACCACGGTTCACAAGGCTTTACTCTACGATTACGAGACTTTGCCAATTAGCTCTGAGAATACCCGGCGTCTCTCTGCGTTCGGCGACCAATGTCTTCGAAATATTGCTCGCATCGGGTGGAAAAATTCATTGAGCAATGGCGATGAGCACCGTCTTGTGTTTAAGTAATCTCTCTACTCCACTTCCGGTGGCTCGGACTTGGTTTGCGAACGCCTGCCCATCGTTTATCTCTCCGCGCTTTATTCGCCCGTGTTTGCAGATCTAGAAGAATAGTCGCGGCCGTCAGACTTAGAATAACGCTTCCCGTCTACCTGGTTGAGGCCCATGGGACATAAATTATCAGTTGTTAGAGACAATTAGACACTGCTCAGGAAATGTCCGTAGAGCAAATGTTGTGTAGACTGTCTGTAGAATTCTCGTGACCCATAAATGTAAAAACTTTGTTCAGATGAACAAAACGGTAAAGATTCATCGAAAGGTATAAGGCGACAAAGCAAAATCTATCATGGCGTATGCTATCTTTTTCTAAACTGTCTTTTTGTGACTGTAGTTGTTACTTTGGCAAAATCTTTGATTACAAGCCGGCGTATTGAATTTAATACGAGAAATGATCTGTCGCTTCACCCCATAGCAAGAAAGACTTTCCAAATAGAGCTTCTTGTCAGACAAACAATGGGCACATTATTCTGGTGCATAACCCCAGCTTTAAATCAAAAGAAAGCCAACGTGACCTGCTTTGTCATTGTTTCTCAGAGGTGTATAAAAATTTACAGAAAAGTCATTTTGTTGGATAGATCTAATGACGTGTTGAAGTCAGTTATTGTCGCTTCTTGATAGAAAGTGTTTTACTAGACGGATGAGTTACTTTGCACACCTGACCGTGTTATACCACCAAGCAACGGTCAGAAACGTTATTTCATTCGGAGGGAGATTGAGAATTATTCCTTTGATAAAAACACCAGACTAAAGGAACTGACTTGGTGAGAAAACGTTAAATTCATCTGGTTGTCGGTAAACTATTCTCCGGCCTCCTGGAAACAATGAAAACCCAACTGACTTTGCCCAAATTATCTTGAAGTGAAAGGTATTTGCTGGGAATGGCCGGATTTGTTTGCTCCAACGAGCATTTTATCAACCCCAAGGTTACTATTTAGCCAAAAAATATGATAAACATAAGTAAGATTACCGATTCACCATGCAGTGACAAAACTGCTGCGCCATTTGATTCGGTGGGAGGAGTCAGCAAAGCACGACCACCGCGCCCCTTAGCCGGGATCCAAACTCTGGGCGGCCGGTTATGAATCGAACACCTTACTACCGGGCTGAGAGAGCTGACCGGGAGGACTGTTGAACGTATATGCCAACGGCCTTTCAAGGATGATAACCCACTAAGCGCACAGCGATCGACTCCTATCATGGATGAACTTGTTGGTGCATGATAAATTATTTTTGCTAATCGGATCCAACCTCCATCTACGAAAATGTACGGCATATTTTTTGCTTCATTCCATAAGACCCAGGATGTTATCAAAAATAACTAATTCTGGTAGAATCATAGTCGAGTTTTCGGTGATGATGACCCTTTATGGTGAAAATTAATCATACTTGAACCCTTACTAATCTTGAACTTCCAAGCTTCGGGCAGTGCTATAGTGGCAGTCGAGTTCACATACTTGGATCACCATCAGAACACCAGTGGTCTGACTTTAACTGCATAAGGTTATTTGGAATAATATATTTCCACCCTTGTTTCGAAAAATATTCCAAATTAAAGAGTATTCAATAAAAAAAAATTTTTAGTCATCAAATTTCGGCGATGTGATCTATTTGCCACATTCAAGAATAGACAAATCCTAGGCAATGTTTGGTCTCGTTATGGTCAGCGATAATGTTTTTCACTTCAACATTAGCTTTTTCTGTCCCCGGACAAATGGTTATAGAAATTTGGGTATAATTCGGACTAGCTGACCCTGGCTGCACGATATTCATATCAACCGAATCAGAATGTGTCAACTATTGTCAAGTTTGTATGCACGAAAGTGGATCTGTGTTCACAGGTGGGAGGTCGTTTTGAATATCATAGTAATTGTACTAAGTCCCATGGTGATATATAAACTGAGTTGCCTGTGAAAGCACCCGACAATACTCGAAAAACGTCGTTTGAATGATAATTTAAAAATAATTGAGTAATTTTTGGTGATTTTCCTCTTGAAAACTCAATTAGCTGATGATCGATATCTGGATGTTGGATTACACCCCTTTTCCCACTCATCGTTGTTCGAGCAGTATTGAATTCACTACAGCTCCCAACTGCCGACCGATTTACTAGCGGTTAGCTGCCCATCGAATTAAATCGAACAGATATAATTATTGCCTAACACCTGAAATTAAAATGTAGGCAACAACGGTTATCTAAATTGGAGACAGGCCCGTTCTTCTCATCTGGCATACTCTCACAATATTGTGCATAATAAATCTTAGGAATAAGGTTTAGCGCATTTTTCAATATTCATCAGTAATAAAACCCTTGAAAACCGTTTGGAAACATGCCCAATTATCCCTACCGAATTGATTTTGAGTAGATATTTCGAAATATAAGTCGTCCCCTACTTTGAACTGCCAGACAGATGAAAAGGTGCTCCATTTAGATTACCACGGAAACGTTTTCATCCATTCTGATGCCACAAAAGGTACTGTCCGAAAACAGTAGGCATGAGTGATGAGGAGTCCGTGAGGAAGATATTATGAACTTAATAGCTTCCTACTTTCCATGTGAGGCTGTAAATGGTCGATTATCTACTGAATGGTATCACGCAATCCTTTTGCAGAAAGACCTAATGGACAGATTTGATAACTGTATCAAGGTTACAATATTTATTTTGAAGACGAGAATGGGAGCTTTGTCTAGCAATCTCGATTCCCTGATTGTCTGCCCACCAGTAGGGTAGAATGGTTTTTTTCATGAGTTTAAAATGAAAACTCTTTACTCTGTCCCCAATCCATAAAGTGTTGACTGAAATACCACGGAACCTAACTAAAAGAGATTTGCCAATAGAAAAACGCGTCAACAGCAGCCGATTCAAATACACTTGCGTTCATTTTCCGTTCTTTCACATTATTTACTCTAACCACCTACTTATTTCAAGTTGATGTCAAACATTTCCACAAAAGTATCTGCTTCTCCCGAATATTCATGCAAAGTTGTTTTAGAACAACGTATTGATCAGGCAAATTAAATTTATGAACCTTGTCAAAAAATGAGCCGTTTTAAAGCATGTCTACAGTAGATAATCGTTTCACTAAGATACAGGTGTACACTGTATAAACCGCGGTCCTTTTTCACACACTCATAAAGGCCATCTCAAAATAAAATGACTGGAGCCATTTTGACATTTCGTCCCCCGTAACAAACAGATACATACAAGCTACGGGTTTCCTTTATCAAGTACAATTAAGAAAAATAAGAAACACTACATCGGGTCTGATGAAGGGGTGTTCTTTAATGAATCTTCATTATACTGTGATAACATTAGTAAGCCCCTGAACTGAGGTGTCAGTCAGGTGTTTGGTTAACAGCACGAGATTAGTATCTAACTGAGAAAGAGCGACATAAGTCGCAATCCCTGACCAACTGCACCTCAGTAATGCTATAACATCAATTTTACGACTATGGGGACTTGACGTTTATCTCATCAATATCAATGCGCACATCATAGCTGATATTTTCTGCTTTCAAAAGACTGACCAATGAACAAGTTGGATCCACTCAAACACAGTATTGTTTCATAGTATTACTCTTGTTTATCAAAAATATGAATGGTAGCTGTTTACCGTCCCACCTTTCTTTCCAGCCTTCGTGTTTTGCTGAAAATCTTTTTATAAAGTTCTCCAAAGCAGCAATAAAGTGAGATCCCTAACCAGATAACATTTCTGTGACAGACTTGAAGCATCATGACCAGATAGGAGTACGGGAATGTAGTTGGTGTTCTTGATCCGAAACTGAAAACAGTCTGTTTCTCCGGCTTCCAGCACCTGTATATTAGGTTGGCCGAGATATCTTCTAATATTCTAACTAAGCCAATTTAGTCCGTAACTCCGAGTGTCGATCATCAAAAAATTGAAGAGGAGCTTACAGCAAACACACTTGTCTGCCGCGTGGTATCACTGCAGACGATGGTCACACTGTAGACGGTTTGGATCTGGTAAGTTCACTAGTTCTGGCTAGTTTCGACAATCCCAAAAACAGAACACGCTGAGCATAAAGCAGTAAGTTTTTTCTAAACAAGAGGGAAAATATTTCACTTCCTCCTATCTGACTGACGTCGACAAATTTGTAAATGGAAAACAATTACAAAATAGAACACAAACTGATGACCGTAGTCTGAGGGTATTGAAAATATTTGACCAAATAGTTAAATGAACAAAAGCAGACAAATCGTACAGCAGAAACTTGCGTAATAAAATATGTGATAGACGTTCCCGATTCCACCGAAACAAAGCCAGACGGTTGGCCAAATATCAGCACACAGAATAACAAAGCACTGGAATTTATAGTTGCTGAATATGCTCTGTTTAAAAAAGTATATGTAAAGGTGGGATAATGGCCTACTCGAATGATGTGATTAGAAAACTGGAGATGATCATGTTTTCCGGTTGAGAACTGTTAGCGTATCAATGAAGTGACATGTAAACTGCAGGCACTTTTTATTTTCCACACCTCTTGGTCCATGAGTTTAGATTTTTGGGTATTAGACTTCTGACCTGCGATCAAGGTGGCATTAGCATCGGTAAATAACATTTATAACCGAAATTCTGAACTCAAAAATCTAGAAATTTTGTGAGCCACTGATCCCGTTAAGATTAATTACAGATAGACCGAGCAATACTGAAATATTCTGACTCAACAATAAAAGAGTTCTAGTCCGTCAAACGAGGCTTTCTTTTAGGAAGAACACGTTGTTATAGAATAACTCATCAAATAATTTAGCACAATAAACTGCACATCATGCAGCGATGGACAAATATATCTATTTGTTGAAAGCTTTTATGTAGGTGAAACTAATGAATGTCTCAATAAATTATATTTAAAAATATTCCTCGAGAAGTCTAAATTTGAATGAGAATAAGTACTGACTCCCAGACTTTAAGGAAGAAGTTATTGCACTTTATCCAGATAACAGTCAGTTTTACTGCGGTGCAACCTTATGTGCTACAGACAGATTCGCGGAACCAAATTGTGAACTGGATTTTGACAATACCTGCATGTTGTTCAGTAATATACCAGTCTCGAAACTAATGCGGCTGAATGCTCGGAAATATAACGTTTTTCTTTGGCAATATTTGCAAGTTTATTCCCGGGACTTTTTCAGGGATAAATTTGGAATAATAATGCACAAACTTTTATCATTCGTATGCTTTTTGCAAAATTCTGTAATAAACCGGAACTAGGACTAGTGAGGGGGAAAACACGGCAGTTTTGTTGTTTGCCGAGTACTTTTTCTTGAAATATTTTCCTGGAATAGTGTAATCATCATTCAGTGGAACAAATACCCGGCAGCTTGTCCTTGTCAGCCTATTGATCATCAAACAGGTAGAAGTGGCAGATTTTTTAACACTGGCCACTTTACCTGGGTTAGTGCTGGTTGAAAAAACTTTGCGGTTTGTTGGATGGCCTAAATTTATCAAACTATGACGAGGATATTCGTCTTGCGTCAGCGCTTCTCACTCCTGTGTGTATCCGAAGTGAACTAGAAGCATCAAAATCCGGCACCAGATTCGTTCTGTACTCGTCGTAGCATTTAAGCAAAACTTTATTCTTGCATTTGTCCTCAGCAGCTGAAATGTCATTGTTTGTGGCCCATAATTCTGCATACTGAGCTTGAATCCTGGTTCAGACTCGGCCCATGAACAGTAATCATAAATCTCTTCTTACTGTGAAATAATTCGTTGGGTATTTTTTTTACATGCAACAGTTAGGCAGGCAATAGGCCAAAACGTGGGTCAGCTAACATGGGACAACATGCGGTGCATTCGCTTCATAGATGAACGGGTAGCAGAGGTACTGGCTTACTACAATAAAGTGAAGGAAATTAAACGTCAAGTCGTTTTCACAAAGTCACAAATGGCTGTAGGAGCAGTACCTGAAAAAACCGGTTTTCGCTTGCAATTAGGATATTCTACTAGTTAAACTGTTTCATTTAGAACAAATTTAGGTTATGCTTGAACTATCTGAGAAATTTTTGTTTTGTGCGTAAAATATAGACAAGAAATGAGAACTACTGTATGACTACAAAAGAGTATGACCCACATCTAGTCGGATTCGTATTTCTCTATGAGATAGCATATTAGGAACATTTTTGAATTTCTGTTATTGACAGATTTAGTATACATATTTTTTTGTCTTGACTAAGTTAATTAAATGATTTTACCGAGATATCAGTTTCAAACCAACTGAAAATAACTGGTGAGGAATATGTAGAAAAGATTAAGCATGTCTCGGATTAGTGACTGACATAGACCATCGACATGCACACCATGAGATTTGGCCACGTCTGACTGAAACCAGGACAACTAATTCCGATAAAATGAACATTCTGCGGGGGACAAAGCAAGTAAAAAGATCGGGCTGTGTGCTGCTCACGTGCTCAATAAATGGTTCGGGGACCAAACAAGTTCATTAAAAATTAAGGGTTTCGGAATCTCAAAAGCAGCTTTGCCGAACTCTGACTAATTTGATTTGCTCACAATCAATTTCTGGATTTCTCGCAGATACCACGCCCGAAAGGATTTTTACGAATAGTAAAGAGACCTTCTGCCGGGTATCTTTCTCCTGAAGCTGGTGTACTCTTTAGGGAGATGGTAAAGTATCCTCCATTTTAATCGGGAAAAAAAACAATGTCCAGTGCGGTTCAGTGTGCAAGCAATGCAACATATTTGATCCTGCTTGCAAGTACAGCAGGTGGTACAATTACTTTCGGATCCAAGCTCTTAGTAAAGAAAGCATTATACGAAATTTCCTTTCCTCTTCTATCACTTACAATTACCGTATATAGGCCCGTTCATTCATTGACATAACTGAAACTTCTCAGTCAGGAAAACCAAAAATGATGTAAAGAACTTATGTCGGTGGTCAAAACCGTTTTTCGAGGCTATTTATCGAACAATAGCTAAGTTCAGCTCACTGTTAATGAATAATAGAGCCCTCATACAGGGAACGGTTTCGCCCTTTTGAGTAAATCTTCACAAGGAATCAAGCCACGTGTGCATGACTGTGAGTCAAGCAAGCATGACTACTAGGCTGTTTGGGCTCTTTGCCAGGGCTCTATTTGGTTCCATCGTATTTAAGCATATAACAACCGTGTATCACCGGCTTTCAATGGTAACCGTCCTTCACCTACAAAGACATCGATTTTTGCTGCCTAAGTCTTCTGAGTAAGCACTTGGATGAAACAGCCGGCCTCGGTTACACAGTCATCAGGATGGACTTTTGTCCCTTCTGTTCCGTCTTCACATCATGTCATCGCTGCAGCCGGTCACTCACTCCCTTCTTCCCCCAGATGGTAGCCTCAGCTTGGTCACAGCCCCATTTCTGAATTAGTGCACAATTATTGTATAGTATCAAAGGAAATTACAAATGGAAGGGAAGCACGAATGCATTATAAGCAGGCCATAGATACTGACTGCTTGATCTGTTTGAGTAGTGGAGGAAGTAAACACTTTGCACACATCACCAAACGGACAAACTGTAGACAACTGGGTAAGGGTCTTTGTTTTTCTTTCGTAAGACTACCAAAACCGTCAGTAGGTGAAGTAAGTGCAGGTGGTTTTCATACCGGACTCGGAAGACAGCTGTTCGCAGACTTTTCACAGAGGACTATCAGGCGTGGGCAAGATTTTGTTTATGCCTGTAACAGGAAATCGTACAGTTTGGGGTTTAAGGACACAAAGTAAACAAGTCACCTTGGTGTTTGCTGAAAATGTACTAATCCTGCCCTAAAAGTCGTCTTACTTTTGAGGTCCTAAAAAACACTCAGAAGAAAAACTGGACAAACAAGCGGAGAAACATTTCAATGATTTTAACTTAAGAATATTGTCGAAGATTCCGTAACGTACTACTGGTCACTTACCAATTTTTCTAAGGCATCTAATGGTGCAAAAACTGCCGAAACCGTCGGTTTTAGGAGATTCTTCCATAGTTGAGACTGTTCGGTACTTCTTATTCCGAATTCCAGGAATTGTAGTTGCCCATCGAATAAATCGATCGTCAGGTTGACGGACACGTGACGGGGAAGAGGACTTTCTGGACCGAAGATAACAGAAGTTTCCACGTTGACTCCAACCTGGAAAAACATACAAAAGAACTTGGAAATGATAGGTCACCAGAATAAGCGAAATACACATGGTTTTATAACGATTACTGTCTACCAAAAGGAGTGTGTTGTGAACATACTCTCGAAATACCTTGAATTCAATTTTACAGACAATTTGCAGTAGGGCATTTGCGATTGTTGGACAGCAGCTCGATTTTTATTTCGTTAGTACTTTTAAATTTTGCGTGCCTAGTGAAATAAGCAGAAAAATCAACGTACTTTCCATGAACTATTTTTTCTGCACCTGTTATATAACGGTTTGAATGAATAAAAGCCCGATAGTTTTGTAGTCATTGTTAATTGGTAATTTTTATCAGAAAGAAAATAGGTACACTTATGGTACCATAAGGACGAGCAACGGAGAGCGATAGAGAGGATATACGAATACGAATCCGGCGGAAATGACCGGAGGCCGAACAAGTAAAAAGGAAACCAGGAAGCAAAAACATTGGTAATACCTGAGGGAAGACATAATGAAATTAGTGTTGTCTGTGCTTGTTCATGCTCTATCTACCCTGTGTGAGTCTGTGTAGGTGGAACTGCTACTGTGCGCAAGGCTTGCCGTCCAATTTGATCGAATCCACTACACCAAGGAAGATTGAATTTTGTGTGAATCGATTGCGGAAACTGTTACATTTGGCAATCAGACTACACAATCACTCATGGATATTTGTTTATGGACGGTATCTCCTTTCTACTTTATCCGTGAGGGTGCAAGGACGTGGTAAACACCTGGACAACAGAGGATCGCTGTCAACCGAAAATGTTATTCGGTTTTGCACCACTCGGTAAGGTCCAACTTCAAGTCAACAGTCACGAACTCTCCACGATTTAACGTCTGCTGGTTATCAAAATAACTAAAGCGATAAACTCACGTTTTTAAAACGATAAAAGCTACCGTAATGTTTCGAGAAGGAACGGCGATTCAACGCAAATTTTCTTCGAAAATGAGCAATTCTCTTCTCAAATGGTCCAATTATATCCGTCCAAGGCTCTGCAATCGGTCCAACGAGACCGGCCAGATTTGTCAAGTGACTATACACGTACGATCCAAACTGAAAAAAATGACAAATCTTTGTAGTTGTTAAAGAGTCACTCTATCAGTGTAAGAAAACTCTTCCTTTTGGTCGGATTCTAATAAAGACACAAGAACGCCAAGATTGTTCGGAAACTTCTTTCGCTGTATACGGTGATAATTTATCTGCACTCGTTGGAATAGAAAATATGTTCCAACGTAGAAATTTTGCTAACAATATGCGATTGTTACTTCAAAGCTTTTATGTCTGCGCATTGCGTGTATCTAGGCTAAGAACTGCCTCGGTCAACTATTGCACAGCTGAAGTAAAGTTTGTTCACTCAAACACCCGAGTTTTTGTGAAAAATACCTGACCACGCTTAATCTTTGCAATAGTAGGACAATCGGACCCTTGTACTTGGTTTTCTTCTGTGTTGCCACAGGAATTGGCTGAAAAGCAAAGGGATGGTTTCTTCAGATGAAGAAGAACACTGTGAATCGATCTTCACCCAGTGATGCTGCTCGTTTTTCACCGGATGAAATGCTCAAAGATATTCTAAATGGAACATTTGACGATGAGGTGAAACCGAAATTCCTCTGACAAATTTCCCAGTTCATTCGTCCAAAACGGAATGAAAGTTTATCAAACCTTCCCAAAAAGGCTAACATCGAAATACAACGATGAAGAAGATAGGATTCCGCACGTCTTATTAATTAGATTCCGGTTCGTGTATAATTTACAAAACTATAGGGATCATTTTTCTTACACTAATATTGAGGTTTCAGTAGTGACCTTTATTTTACAAAAAAACATGTTATTCAAAGAGAGAACATGAAGGCCATACTATTCGTTCTTTTCTCTTGAAGAAAGACTTTCTCTACCTACAACAATGGCATTGTTAAACTGTACAGAACTAAAAGCAAGATGCACTAAAAAACCATATATCAGAAATAATAGAGTACAGGTAAACACTAAATGCTAACTCTTTTTCGAAAGCAGCCATCGTTTACCGGTGCCCACGTATTACCCCACGGATCGACAGATTGACCAAGGCGAGCTCTTTGTCAGATACAAGTGTACCCCTTGGTCAGTCGGAACTAGTAACCTCTTTAAGAGAAATATGCTCAAGAGACAGTTGCATTTTCTCAGTATAAAGCTGCTGAAAACGATAAAAATACTATTTGCTTCCTGAAAGCATATGCTTCTTGTGTTGTTCTACACTATTGAGCCTTGGCATCCCACGCTTTTAAACACTGGTGCACTCTCATTCAATTGATTAGTAAGAGCAAGATTAGGAATCATTGAAAACAATTGTTCGCCGTCCAATGTTGTCTTTTTAATGTGACCATGGGACTTTTCAATCAATTGTTTAGTAGGCCGATGTCTCTGTCTACTATCGACCCTCGGGGTCAGCTGGGATGTCCTACTATATAGGTAACCAATCATTCTTTGTTTTTCTGTGACATTGTGAATATACGCCCTACTAAAAAATAGCCAACCTCCCTCTCTCTTACTAGTAGGCTTGGTTTGTTCTTCATGGGCCTGGTGAGGCGGTCTTGGATTTTTGGTTCAAAGTTATAACAACGATAATAATAGTAATTATAGTAACATTAGTAAAAATAGTAATAATTTCACTCGGTGTTTCACTGTCACTGATTGACTGAGATACTACTTTGCTCTACGAAGACGCTACACAATGAACAAAACCTGCCTTGTGTACATTTTTGTTCACTCATGGCTTCAGGTATTATCAAGGAGTGATGATTCATCCCAAAGATGATTCTCACAAGACCTCATCTTTGCCGAGAGACTTGCAGGTTGGTCTTAGTGCTGCGACTTCCGTTTGAACGAAACTGCTACATAAATACCTATCCTTTTCCAGTGGCAGGTAGCTCCGTTTTTTACCTCAGCTCGTTGCCATACCGGACCTATTGAAGGTTTATTTGTCCTCGAGAGCGTGATTGTTAGTTCGTCTTCCTGTCAGGCCTCGTGAATGATAAAGAATCTGCTTCATAGCAGCGGTGATTCACTGAGGAATGGAGAATAAAATCTGCAAACTTCTCATCGAATGCTTTATCTGCAGTATCTCACAGACAGAGTTTTACGTGAGCATATCAGAAACATTTTGTTACCTCATGCCAATCTGGAACACAGCTAATAGCCAGTTTTGCAAATAAATTCCCCCGTCTCAAATTTAACACGCTCAGCTCAATTCCCGAAACAAACTGGGCCCCGCAAATAACTAATACAAAACACAATTTACTGATGCGAATTCGAACTAAGAGTTGCGGACGAATATCTGAATTTCGGATGGCTACGGGGTACATTTTGTCAATCTTGAGTTCATGTGGGCTCTTCAGCCAGTGCTCATTGAAGATTTCAGCTGGATTAGCAATGAGTATTTTGCGACTTGAAAACTGTTCAACAAATTAGGCTTACTCTAACCAGTTATCTCACCCGTTCATTTTATTTATTGTTTTTCACTGTGCAATATTGGTACAATATTTCACGACTGGGTTGTGACCAGTTGGATGTCGCCAATTTTGGAAGGTGGCCGGTGGGCGGAAGTAGGGTTAAAACCGAGCCAGAAGAATTGAAAGCCCTCCGTGACGACCGTTTGACCATCAACGACTGCCTTTTAGTTCGTAACATATTAGCTGTGAGATGATTATACTGATATGATATCAAGCACATCAACGACCTTCGTAGCACATAACATTCATTCGCTGGAGATAAAGAGTGTAGCAAGCCTCGTTTCATAGACCTAGTTCAACTCATAGTGACCCCTTCTCATTTTTGGGGGTATGAGCTCCAGATTGTTTGATCGGCAAGTGTAAACATCTATGAATATGTTTCATGACCAAGTTGATACGAGAAAAAGCCTTCCTGAGAATTCTTGAAAACAGACATTATGTTGACAATGCATGGCCGATTTGCGTAAAATGAGTAAAACAAGATGCTTTGATGATATCTGTTTTCGGACAAAGATGCAAGTGGGGAAAATAATTTGTTTACTATAACAATAAAATTTTTTAATGAATATGAAACATTCCTAAGCGAATTTCATGGCACACAATAAGTGGATGACAGTCTAATTAAGTTTTCTCTGTCTTATTCTAATCATAAACTACCGTCTAGAATGATCAGTTATAGGGGTAGAACTTGTACAACTCAGCTCGTTGTTGTTTTTTAGTACAACATTTCTGACAAACCTACAAGCAAACCTTTTCAGACATCTCAATTCAAACACCTCCCCGACTGATCCGTGTATTCAACAGCAGGTAACGACGTCACCTCGGCTGAAGGTGATGAAATATTTCCAAGGTGCCAGACGCAGAAACCAGGAGTTTGCAAAAAAAAAAGGTGAACGTGATCTAAGACTGCCGAAAATATTCACAGTCACGAAGAAGGCGTGAATCTGATCTTCTCACGTTAAGGTCTCACTGTTTCGTATAGTCGTCCCATCTGGAAGTGAACAAAGACCATTAGCGACATATTCACTTTATGTAAAACTAACGTTTTCTGAAACACAGTCATGTTGCCAATGATTATCGAAATTTCAGAAATGCTATGCTTCGTATATTCCTTTGTTGGGACTGATATCATCTGTCTGTTCAATTCTCCCACGGAAAGTGTTCCTCTTCTCGGGAGGGTCAGTGTAGACGGTAGAAACTCACGCACCGTGCACAGTCAGTGACAGCGAGTGTCACTCAAAGTATACGGCCAGAGGTCACGATAGTGAGTACCAGATTTTATTTCTTTTGTATTGTTTACAAACAAGAGATTGGGGGAAACACCATAATATTTTACGCATACCAAAATGGAGGTGATCAAAAATAGTAACAATGGTTTCATTTCGTAAAAGTTAAGTAAACTCTTTTATATCGACACAACCCAAAACGCCACCCAGGTGCTTTCACTTTGGTCTTTTTTGAAATAATAATAAGACTTTTACAAAAAACTATGAAGGTAACAGATTTTTTCTGAAAACAACCAGGAATATCACAGTGGTTTCGTTAAGGCCAGTCGCCATAACTTGCTAGTGCTTACCTGTTGTGAAGACTCATTTTGTAACAAGTTGAGTATTTTTGGCAACTTATGTTCCATAGGACAACGCATGTAGGAACGGTAGGCGAAGATACGCAGTTCTATATCACGAAGCTGATCCGCCATGAGTTGTATCATAATGTTCTAAAGAGTGGAGACAGATTGATAGATTGATCAAAGGCAATAGAAGACAATAATCACAGGTATTATACGCACAGGATGAAAAAAGCAGACAACTAGACAAAGCGTTCTCAAATGTTCTCACAACAGACGAGGAAGCACGGAGTCCTGATAAGTGACAGTATCACATGAAGCGAACTAAATCACTGCTCTCGTTCTACGCAAGAACAAGAGATTTCTCCATGCCAAAAATGCCTTTTAGAAGGACAGATGATGCATTTGCAACAAGAAAAGCAGTATCTGAAGGAAGATATTTGTTCAAGACAATATCTGCGGACGTAAAACACATTTTTAGTATTTATTATCCCGTTGACATCCGGGATACTATAGTTATATCTCATGAAACGAATAAATCAGCAGAAATCCAAAGGAACGGTAAGATTCAATTTAGTACCGATGAGCCACTGGGCCATATCAGATGGCTTTGTATATTTCACACAACGACCATAATGCTTACCCACCCATAATAAATTAACACATGGTGTCTACCACAGTGCATGCTAGGACGACACCAAGAGCTATACCAATTGGTTCTTTGGGGTGATGCATGTCGAACAGACCGAGGACAAGTAGCTATACAAAAGAAAAGCTGCCCTGTTAGGCCGTGCGGCGGGCATTTTGCCTGGTTGCAAATTCTGTATGAAAAAGCGGCAGAAACCCATAGAAAACAACGTGAGGTGCGCGAAAGTGTCCCGCCACAACTGCCTCTGGCCTCTTAGACAGCTATCCTCAGTGGGTTCAGATTCACTGGGAAGAGCTGGGCATCAGGGACTGACAGACCGTCATCCAAAAGGCATATAAATCACTCTTTCGGTCACCGGCTCCCAACACATAAAATTTTCTTTTTTCCGACAGCTAGCACTTGTTTGTGCACGGGCTAGAGTTGTTACATTGAACAAAAGACCGAGCCAAGCTGGAGATGCCACTTCATACCTAGTTCCCAATACTCTTCCTAAACAGTTCTTCTACGGACACCGTTCATGGGCTGACGCCATCCGGGTTTTTTATGAAGCCGGCACGTTTTCTCTCTAAGGATTTAGCAGTTCAAAGGTAAAACAAAGCAACGCAAGTCTACCGAGGCAAATCAACTTCTAATGTTTCACCGTTGGATCAACTTGTAATTTGTAAAATATGCCAAATCCCACCCCACTGCACCATTGGCGAATTGCTGTTGCCAAAATGTAAACGAAGTTTTCTCAAGTTAACAGAAAACAGATGAATAAAGTTCTGGGCTTTTACCATGCTAGTTGCATCACCTAAAACGGCTGCTTTTATTTCTCGAACACACACGGAGTTTCCACATGTGTCAAGGTTTTCTGAACTCCGTAGTCAAGGAGGAATACATTTCTGATAGTAATTACTCCACTGACTTATTTAATTCTCTCAAATAAACCTTTGTGCTCGTTTTCTGTTCTGTCCAGCGTACTTTTCTAGACTACCCATCCACTTTTGATTCCATTAGGTGGTCTCTTGTCATCAGTGAACTGGAAGCTTTCAGCTCTGCTATTCGTTTACCGGAATGAGTGTCTATTTATCCTATCAACAGGACTTAGTGCATTTCACTAGGTTTTCAAAACATCTAAACCTTCGGTAAATAATTCGGGAAAGCTTCAGGAAGTTGCCCTTTTCCCCTATTTATTTTTCACTTACATTAGTGAGCTTTCATTCAGCTCTTTAAATATGCCGATGATGTGGCTCTTTGTCAAGCTGTTTCTGATACCCAGTGCTTCAGTAACTTTCCCAGCAATTTGTCTCAGATTTCCGATTTCTCGGTTCGACCCGGTCTAAGTTTAAATTTCTCTAAAAGCTCCGAATGCGTAGTCATCCTTTCTTGATCGGCTTATCCTTGTGATCCATCCATCCATCCACAGAACCACTAGCCGGAGTGGATTCTGTCAAATGCTTAGAAATCACCATTGATACAGGTTTGAAGTGATCATCTTATATTTCACACAGTGTGAAGAAACTAAGCCGAAAACCTACGCATTTATTAGTAAACAGTGTACTTTTTCCATTTTTGTTTATCAATGTTTTTTCCGTTCTGCTCAACGTTTCCCCTGTTACTTTTGCCAGCCCAATAAAAAAATATTTTAAAATTTTTTCGTCAAGGTTAGTCTAGTTACGTCCGTGGATCTTTCATACCCCCAAATGAACTGTCTGCTAAGTTGTGCGAATTACACCTGGACGCAAGTGATGAGTTCGCTTACAAAATTCTTGCAGACAGCAATCATCCTTTATACAGTGATCTATCCAAGTGTAACACGCGCGCTTCTGTACTCGTTCCTCTTCCCAATCCATACCATTTTGCATTATTATATACAAAAACTCCACTGTCCCTTGTCTGGTGCGAATCCCCACAAACCCGATGCCAGTATCAACAGATTAACTTAGAAATTTCAACATGGAATCGTTCTTTTTTCATCCTCTTGATCAGACGAGTTGTCAAGTGTTAGTCTCTTGTAACTGTAAATCTGACTTCTGTCTACGCAATAGTCTGTTCACATACAAACACGAATGCAACGCAGCTTTTATTCTGAAAGATCTAATGGTAATTACACAGCGTCGTTGGTAGCTACTGCAGGTAACCTCTCTCAAGGCAAGTTTGTTACCAAATAAAAACTCATTACACTTTTTTGCTTGTTATTTACGTTCATATTACCGAAAAAAGCTGTTCTTAAGAGGCAAGACAAGGTACATCTTTAGCACATTTAACTAGGAAACCGATCTTTTGTAATAAAACGAAGCACCACAGGTCTAAATTATCTCTCGAAGGTAAATCAAACATCGAGACAGTGCATAAATGAATAATGTACTTCTAGTGTTCATTTGTGAAGGGCAGTCCGAACAGCTATCTAGTTTTTCGGTATAATTGCTGACATTGTTTGAGTTATCGCCTTCTAATGAAATTCCGTCCAGACTTTAATAATGCCAAGTAAGACAGTTTGAAGGGCCCTTGCTGTTATCAAATTAAGTAACCTTTTAGAGAGCGTTACAGACATTCATAGATATTTATTGGGATATTTCTCTCATAGGGTGATGGCAGAAATGAATAGCTGGAAAAGAATGTAAGCAAGTGCACTACTATTGGCTATATTTTTTTACTTTTCCTTGGAGATAGGTCCACTTTTTGGTCGAAGGCCAAAGGATACTCCTTCCACAGTATGAGGTCGCCGTCATAAATTACAACTCTCCCACTCCTAGTATTGTAAAATAAAAGACTTATACCCACAAGGGTACACTGGACTGTCAGAAAGAACCAGTATCTTACGTTACCTGGGGAGTGGATCACGTAAATATCTAAAGCACTGATGGGTCAGATTCGAGGGCCGTAAATTACAGTCTAACAAGACTTCTTTGTTATTGATGGGGTCGGAGCTTCTTACCTGATATTTGATAGCCGATTTATTTAAACCCTCAAAAGCAGCCTCTCTGTTAGCGACTCGTAAATTATTCCGAATGATATGTGGAATTTTCTCTCTCAGACAGACTTAAGGCTTAATTTAAATTTACTAGTTATTTTCGCTGCCAAATATGATATCTTCTCTTTCGGATACTTGTGCTTTCACCGTATCCAGTGCATTTCTCTGGGAAAACAGACATTTCAAAATATTCTTGCATTAGTAAAGGCACCTTTTCGGCCAGGCGGACCAGGAAAACAGAGCCGTCAGAATAGCAACCAGGGGATCTCTAAAGTCCGACCTCGAACACATCTCTTCCTGGGGATCCCACAAGAGTGTTGTATTTACTGCTTCTAAATATTCTCTTAATTGCCTTGAAACCTCATTCTTCCGGCTCTTATTCATCCCTTGGTTCAACTGGGCTGCTTTCCACATGTTCTACTTCTCTTCTTGGCTTACCTATAACTTCTACTCTGTGTTGGTTCGCATTCATATCTCAGCTCGTATCTCGAGCTGCTCAAAAAGATGTTTTTGTGCTTCGAGTCAGAAGCTTCTTCACACCTGCTCATCGTCTGCTACACAAAGCTCAAATCCGCCTCGTACTTGAATACTGCAGTCATGAGTGTAGTGAAACTTCGTCTACCTCTCTTTCTCTTCTGGATGGGGTTCGACGAAAGGCAATCCGTCTGATCGACGACCCTTTTCTAACCTCAGGTCTACAGTCACTAACCCATCGTCGTGCGATTGCGTCGTTGTATCTTTTCCACCAGCACTATTTCGGACTTTGTTCTTCTGCGTTTGCTTCGATAGTTCCTCTTCCCAAAACATTTTCCCGATCAACACTTACCCAGGCAGCTAGTACTCACTATCACATTTCCATTACTAGAAACCGCTCTTCTATCTTTCAATTCTTCTTCCCCCGGACCATTAAATTATGGAAAACGCTCCCTATTTTTTGTCTTCCCACTCACTTACAACTTCTCATTCTTCAAAAGCACGATCGATAAACTGGTTCTTTCGTGAACTTTCCCCATTCAACCCACTTTAACAGTATGTCTTATGATTATGGGGTTTATCCCTTGTGCTGTAATTCACTGTAAGAGTAATGAAAAAAAAATTTCCTCTCCAGCCAGCTTCTTGATGATACAACTTCGGACCAAAGGATCGGCTAAGGTTTATTCTGGTAGTAATTTCAAAATAGCCTAAGAGTAACAGTGGGGGAGTTGATGGTACGTTTTACTTTATTTCTGCACCTGGTTTGAGCCTCTTAATCGGGTCAAATTTCAAATGTCAAGCAACATTCCGTTCTTCTGTGTTCCACTGAGTAAATATTTTGGCCTACTCTAGAAACTTCTTTGTAAGATTATTTATCCGTACCACCGCCTTTTATTGTAGGCAGTAGCTTCAGCCGTACAAATGAAACTAGCAAGCTGACAAAAAGAAATGCATGCACAAGCTTCCGACTAAATCATTACCAGTATTCATTTTTGACTGAAAATAATGTTCATGCCTTCTTGCTCATTCTCTCGGTCTTGTTACTCAGGGATTCGAATTAACCGGAAGCATTGGTACGATGCTGAGGCGAAAATCGAGTCCGCTTTGCGTTGAAGTTTATCACATTGAATCAGTTTGATGCATCAGACGGCCATCTTGCTATATCCCTCAGCACTATACCTGCGTTTGTTTTGCTATCCTGTGCCAGAATTTGTTCGGCTCATGGGCTTTCGCTTTCTGCACGTTCTCATTCCGCCCGACTTGTTCCCGATCTGCCCTGGGTAGGCCCACGACTTTTCCGCAGTGATATGATCACAGACACTCATATGTATAATGTTGGTTGACTGGTTTTCTGCAGTTATGTTATTTAAAAAGCCTCTAGAAACCCGGTTTTAAATGAATGAACATTCACTGAGCAAACCAGCGGATTTGGTATATATATATATATATATATATATATATATATATATATATATATACCAACCGATTCAATCCTTTGGCATCAATAGGCTCAGGTATGCGTTCATCAATGCTCTATGCACCAATGATTTTGTTCGCGCGCTACTGCTGATGAAAAGAATCAAACCAGTTATTGAGATTTTCTACCAATCGTATTTGATGCGTATTAACAGTAACTTTGGTTTTGCTGAACCATAACATAGAAGACCGGTAATTCAAGGTATTTGCCAAAAAATAAACCCAAGCAAACTAGAAAAGACCAGAACTCACATCGAACTGTTGGCTACAATCGGTGAGGCGCAAAGCTTCAATTGCAGTCACCTGAACGCTGACATCCACTTCGGGGTTCTCTAAACAGGCGGACAATATCGTTGCCAAGCGGGACTGCAATAATCTTCCCATGTTACCTAATGCACGGAGTGCAATTATAATCTGGAGGATAATAAAGCGAGGTTTGATGATTATATTGTGGTAATAAACTGGACAGAAAAAGATTCGTAGTTGCAACAAAGTGTTTTTTCACATGACATCTTTCATTACGGATGCAGCTACTGGATTTTAAACGAGCCCTCCCCAGAGTTACACAAATCATTTTCAGCAAAAAATAATCGAATTTTTGATTTGCATTTTATTGCCTCCATTTTTCCTTCTATATCAGCCTCTAAAACTAGAGATAGGTAAACATCCCTCAAATTCCAACTTATTATCCTTGGCCGCCAACTCAGATAAAAACAATCACCCTTTTAAAAACGTGACAATGTACTTTTGTGTTGTCATTCTTCACGGTATCAACAGATGGATCACCTTATTCCGCTATCATGATTAACATCTTATAGCTTCTATTTATTTAATGAAAAAGCCGCCGAACTAGTTTTGAGTAGTATGATTTTGTATCCGGATGACAGGACACATTTTCCCCGGAAGTACATGACCGATTTCACGGTTGTTATCGCTCATCAGATATGCGTACCCGGTGCTCTCTTACACATTTATCCCTATACCGGAGCACTCCCCACTTGGCTACCAGCTGTAGTCTCATCTAAATCTTAAGGAGAGTGCATGGACTGAGAGTCCACTTTTGAAATCACAAGGTGATTCTTTTAAATTTATTTAGTCGGCCATCGCCACTTACCTTTAAAACGAGGATACATGGTCCCAAGTGTAGATTTGTAATTTGAGTAGTACCGTACTGTACCTGGATAACCATCTTATTACGCTATTGCGAATAAAGTTACAGTTCTATTTTTATCATATAAAATTATTTCTAAACTAGGTTTACATTTGATAGTTTTCTCACTGAACTAATTTTAAGATTAGGCACCAAATATGCCGTTATTTTCCAATCAAAATTCAGATATTTTCTTTTCCACTTACCTTTTGCTACTTCATTCTAGCCCTTTTGTAAAACAGTATGCTACATAAGAAACAGAAATTTCGTTTATTCTAATATCTTCAAGTTATTTCAGATATAATTAATACAGCACACATTCCTTTATTATCAGCTCAGAGTAGATCGGATAGAAACATCCGTATATTATATAGATGTGTTGGATGATGTAATGGTAGGGCAGTTTATCTGCACCGGGGGTGTGGTTGCGGAATACTATTGGTATTTCAGCGATTTCATCGACCAAAATACCTTACAACTTTCTTTGGACGATGAAAGCTTGCAGTACTGCCCACAATCATTCGCCGTTACACGTGAATATTCTCTGGACATATTATCAACTGATGCAATCTGGAACATAGGCTTTTTGTCGAATAATTCCAAGTATTCATCAGGTATCCCGCTGGTGGTTTCTCGAAAAGTTAATGATAGTGATAGCATGACTAAGTTATTCAGGAGTCCAAAATGGTTTTTCATTAAAATGATGTAAAAAGAGCTCACACGCTGCCGTATACCTAAAAGGCAATGATCGCAAAATCTTGCAATCTAACCGAAGAATCTTAATTACGAAAGCGGTTATACGAATGACAAAAAATGTATTTTTCACAAACATTGAATATTTTGCTAGCTGGAACGAGGTAGCTCGCTCAGAGACAGTCAGTTTTGGTTATTCTTAAGAACTCTGATAGAATAATATTACACAAAGGAATTCGGATGGAGTAGGCATTTTAGTCTTTTGAATTGTTGCAGTCAAAAGTAGGAAGGAATTTCCTCTTTGGTGACGGACGATCATCTCATCGAATGGTGGGAGCTAGAAGCAGACAAATCGACGGAACTGATGTTGCCCCACACAAACGGTCTCCGGTATTTCTCAGAAGTCATTCAGCTTAGGTTGTTCTTAAGATCACAATTCTGGCAATGTATGTCACTTAGGGAGTACAAATAAACCGGTCAAGATAAGGATTACGTCGGAATCGGTCTCGTGATTGCACGTGAGGAATCAGCTCTTCTCTTTTGGTAAACTGAAAAAGAATTATGAACCAACCGGGTGAGGTCTCATTCTAGAAGACACAGCAGTCTGGAATTGGGAAGCGATAATATCGAGTCCTACGCACTAACTGTTTGTTTACTTGAACTGATTCTCAGCGGTCGGATAAACACCCGTGCTGTGCAATGTTAATTTATTGCCCAAGAAAACCATAAGGTGAGGATGAATGCTGAAAGTGTGAGATTTATCCATAGTATTGGTCGAAAAAATGGATGAGAAATTCGAAGTTGCTCGTCTCACCAGATTTATCATGTCCGCGTACGAGGAACGGCTCTCGAGATACAATTGTTGAATAAAAGGGTGCTTTCACTCATACTGATCGATGGCACATTTGCAAAGCAAACTCTCAAATTTAAAATGGAAAACTTAAGAACATGTGCACATGACAGTCGGTAAATTGAATGGTTATTTATTTATCTGCGGTTGATCATCATTCAACCGCCAAATAAGGAACAAATCACGGTCAAACCGTTGTATTTATTGCCACTTGAATTTCTTTCAAGTACATGAAACTGAGTCACATGGTTTTATGAGAACCTGAAACACGTCAGTAAGTTAAACTCTTGCTTGGCATTTTAACTTGTAAAGGCTATTACACAAACATTGAAATTATCTAAACAAAAGTGCTCGCTTGAAGAACAAATCCATATCAGTTGGACTACAAATATCGCAAACAAATAAGGTGGACTAAATCCAACAATTTACAGAAGTAGTATATGCAGGACAGTCATGAATGTCAAATGCGGACCGGATTTGTGCTTTCTTCGTTTTCCATTACGAATTAAAAGCAACAAACCACGGCCACTTGGCAAACTTTTTGCAACGGGGTTGCTGCTGATTTGCTTCAGCCGGTAAAGTCTATTCCGGTGAGTAACCCTGATAAAACCGTTGCTAGTTACGACTATCTTGAGCTGGATTTTGGATTATTGCTGGACTTTAAAAATATACTCCCAACTGTTTGGGTAACTGCTGCAAAATTGATACTACATCCAGTATTTCGAAAACTCATCATGTGTGCACAGATTTTTGATACCAAGTACCTGATTCGTTTGTTCCTTGTCGGTATATATGCACTGTGTTCCAATCTTTTTCGTTATTAGATCCACAATTTGAGTGAGTTCTCCATAGTCCTGACAATGTGGATGTTGGTGACAAAATGTTTGTACAGCTCCACTGACGGGTAGTGCGGCCCTAGTGACTTCGTCGTCACGCAGTAACTCCTACCAAAAAAACAAGGCGAGACGAGTTTGCTTGAAAATTCGACGAATTTCAGTTCAGCACAGCGAAAAAACATTACACTGGAAAAACGTGATGGGAGAAAGATTGTATTTAACCTAGAAGAACTTTGGATTTGTTTATACGTCAATATTTTCGTCAGAATACTTCCGAACTTTGTTGTAATTCGTACGGTTAACTTAAAAACTGCACCTCTTCTACAAGGTCCATGGGAGTGAAAGGGGTTTATCTTTCATGAATATGATATAATCAGTGGTTAAAAGGAAATAATCTTAAGATAGGCGTAACCTCCAACTTTGATATAGGAAGATCAGAACCTAAATTTAGGTCATAATGAAGTATTTATTTATTAACGCAAATGATATAAAGATCCAGAAAGTTTTCAACACGTTTTATAATTTTGGGAGTTCTGCGAAGTATAACAACTTCCTGCGTTGCTTGCAGAGTCTTCCGGCTGTGAAAGTGTTACTGAGTTGGCTCTTATCCATCATCATCCTAGAGGTTTCTATGGGACAAAAGGTCCCACCGTCGAGGTTTATATTAGATGCACTGTTTTTTTTCAACCAAACAGACAAAAGGATTACAAAGGCAACTCACAATCATAATCTGAAGTAGATCAGCATCCGGGTACGAAATCTTCTTCAGAGCTGACAAAATATCAGATGAAGTCAAACCAAGCTTTTCTGCGTTCTCTCGTAGAAATTTGAAAGCAGCCACTGTTCCGGTTTCGACCAAAATTCCTGCGTAAACTTTACTGAATTGAAAGAATGTTGCGTTTGTGGGGAAATTAACGAAAAGACGAAAGTGAGATGCATCTCAAAAATGTTTCGTTGCAAAGAAGTTTATCCTGAATCGTACGATATACACAGAGAAGTAATCTCAAACTTTTCTCAACCCAAGCAAATACCTGTTAAAAGAATGCCGAACTATTTGAAAAACGGGGTTCTGGGGTATGGCACCGGTATCAGTTGTATTTTTACATACGTTTGTTTGAAACGAATGTGTAAAGGGACCCAGTCTTGGTGCAAATAGCGGGTTAGCTAAATGAATAGAAGTGAACGTGGTTTTACTTTCCTTATTTGCCATACGAGAATGCAGAAGCTATCCGGACTGGGGCTGCGGCCAAAGGAAGTCCACCGAAAGGGGAATTGAGCGACGATAGAAGGGACCGAACCAGATTCATTACTGTCCACGGATTGAATTTCCAGCCCAAAAGCTGGTAATTACTTCGAAGTGATTTAATCCAATGGCCTTCTGAAGTAACCTGTACTCTTCTCGGTTCTTTTTATATTTTTAGTACAACTATGCACCACAATTCAGGAAGGGTGCCGCGACCAATGAAAGGCTGCCAAATGGTGAAGGGACCGGCGGTGTAGAGAATCGGACCACCCGGGTCGTGGATGTTCGAAGTTCCCGAGAATAACCGTCTGACCACCGCCGTTCTATATGATTCCAAACTGTGAAAGCTAGTGATCTGCGAAATTTTGATACTGGTCTCAGTTTCGAGAGCAATTTAAAGAAAAGTCATTCCAGGGTTCTCAGTACTGATCTAGTTAACTCCGTGAATTTTATTACCTCCGAATAACCCCTGTCTTTAATTATGGTCATTGGAATTAACCCACAACACTTATTACACTTAGAATATTCGATGTAATACTCCTCTGCCTTTTAGTGTCTAAAGCCACTGGGCTAGAAAATTCGGATTGTACAAGTTCCATTCGCCAATTCTCAGTGAATTTCTCGAAATTTCTTTGTTAGTCATGAAGTGATTCGTGTACTAAAATGGTTACACTTGCATACAGATTATAGGTAGGGGTAGTCCAGATGCAAACTGTAGCTCAATGACAAGAGAAATTGTGTTAGGCAAAAAGAGGCACTACCTTCAAACAAAAGAACTCACACATGTACACACGGCTTTGCTCATTGCATTGTGTGTTGAAATGGATGCTAGGAAATGGCAACCGATTTTGATCCGAAATTATACCTGAACTACCTATGCCAGGGGAAATAGGTTACACAAGAACCTCACTAAACGGAAAGGAGGTTAACAGATCTACTCTTTCTGATTTTCCCATTTTAATTCCTATGGAGATAATTGTGATGATGCACAGTGTAACGAAACTCGACGAGAAGACCGGGAGAAAATCTAGCATTCACTAAAAATATTTACTGTTTCCCATGGGTCAAAGTTATTGCTTGCTCTCTGAATTTTTGGACCTTTAATTTATTTTGGGAATTTATGTTTAATAACTAGTCTAGGCCACCCCAAAATGTTTCTGAATCAATCCAGGTTACCTTCGTTTAGTTCTCTTTAAAGTTCACCAGGTGGTTGAACTGTGCTAATGTCAAAAGTTTGTAACACAGCTTATTTTGACTGGCAATCTTCACTAGACAAAATTTTAATTCACTTATTTCTCTGTTTATTGTGTCGTACAGTTTGTTCAGGTCACGAAATAGTTTTCATCGAAGTGATCCGTTCTGACTTCGGTCGAATCGTCATCATGATACAAATGCAAAGGTTGATTGCACCACCGGATAAGAATCGCGTGCCCACTGGTTTCTGAAGAGCAGTGTTACCATGGTTTTTCCCAGTGACAGAACAGTTAGTCATTCAGATGGAACTCATGACCAAACAAAAGACTTCTGAAACAAAAACAAGATTCAAATGCATATATATATATATATATATATATATATATATATATATATATATATATATATATTCAACTGAATCCGGCTTTTGAACTGATTCACCTTGCTGCTTCAACACTCAAATCACTGCTGGTTACCGTCTGGGCACTGGATCACTATTTCACAAGCCTTCAAACTCCAAATCGGTTAGTATAACTACGAGTGGCAGGCTTTATCAATGGATTTACCGGGTTTACGGGTTGTTCCGCACCAACACTACGTGATGTAAAACCAATCCGTCACTCTCCGTGGACGTTTATCCGAACCCAGTAACGTGAAACGTGCTTCAGCACACAAATCAGGGCAACCTATCCAAGCCGGACGCACAAATCTGCCAAGCCAGAGAACCGTAACACATTTTGTTCCGTATTCAGCAGACACGGCGAGGCTAGTGCACGGTATACAAGGTTGCTAACTGCAGTGCATGAACGCGATAAGCATACGGTAAGTTGGAGAGCACTTCATAACATTTTCGTCCGGCTAAAGTACAGATAGTTTATCTCAGCAGACTGAACGACCACAAAATTCATATCCAGAAATGCCGCCCCGGTTAGAATTAGTAACCATAATCTGAGTCAGAAATTTCCATGACCAAGGGAAATCACCAATATTGGTTTCTGCCACGAAGATATTCAGTCTGAGGGCATTCCGTTAAATGAGTGGTACGCATCCGAAGCTTCATGTCATCAAACTGAAGCGTAAAACAAACTGAAAAGGAGATGGAAAAATCTGAAAAGGAAGCTATCAGGTTCGAGAAAACCAAAAATAGAATTTTCGCATTTTGAAGGAAAATACTTGGCAAAACCTACCGAATATCTGCGTGGTCCTCCTCCAGAATTTCGTCCATCATTGCCTTCTGTTCAGAATAGCTCAACAAACGTGATTGTCGAATCGCTTTATACATCGACCGAGGGCTATTTGTGAGGTAAACATCTCTCACAATTTGAACAAACTTCGATTTTTCCCCACTGATGGCTTTCTTCGTTTGAATGTGATAGTTCTCGAGGTCAAAAGTAGGCTCTATTGAACCGGAAAAACCTGTGTGGAAAATGATAGTTTTACGTGTGGCGCAGGCAACTTTTCATTGATACAAATCGAGCCAATTCAATTTGAATCGTTTTCATAATTGACCGATTGGATCGCCTGAACTGCCGACGATAGACATTTCACTTTGTTTTATTTCCGTGTGCAATTCACGGCCTAGAGGTTCTACGTGGCCTGCACTGAATATACAGAAACTAAGAAGCCAAGCAACTGGGTAACCAGACTTACTCGACCACTATACTACTCACCATAGTTAGTTCATTGAAGAACATTCATCTCTCATACCAGTATCCCTATCGTGTACTTATCCAGCCCATACTTCCTCATATACTTTTACATGACATTCATTTTCTTGACGATCGATTCAGCTGGTTAGACAATCATTATCATTCGGGCATTTTTTGTTCAACGGCAAGTTAAACGTATTCCTATGTAATAGTATACGAAACAGCAAAATTTTAACTTTTCCTTATTTACCTGGCAACGTTTTCTCACTACTCGTAAAATGTTTTCGGGTGAGTTTGCATGAATAAATTACATTTCCACATTCTGTGTCACCCACGGATAATAAACTCTACTACTACCATTTTTTAATTTGGTATCCATGGCTGGTATTTTGTGCTTCTGTTTTTTCAAGAGAAGCACCAAAAATCTAAACGGGAGTCGCCACTCTCCTTTGTTACTCGTTGCGGATTTGAAAATGTGTAAATGAAAGTCACTGGCTACATTAATTTGAGGTGTTTCCGTCTGTTTTTGCAAATGCTTGTGGAATTGTCAGTGTATAAACTGGTCCAAACTGAAAAGGTTGACAGTCTCATTTAGATGTGTAAAAAAACTTGTAAAGATCTCTGATAAGGCGAACGGTTACAAGAACACTACAAGGTGGATTCTGTTCGTTCTCGCCTGCAATGAAAGGTAAATCATTTAGACTCGTAACCTTACAACGTCTTGTCATAAAAGATTTGATGTAGAATAAACTGAGTTTGATGAGTATCACATTTATTTTCAAATCTTCAAACAAACCTGTCATGTCACCGGTAGAAACTGTGTCGTCCGTTTTTAGTCGTCTCAGTGCCGTTTGCACATGGACTACCGTTTTGTCCAGAGAGTTCCCGTTTCTTGCAATCACAATTATCTCGTCACATGTAGAATTCAACAGACCGACGTCCAGTTCAATGATCTGACTGCACACAAGTGATCCGTCCAAGTGGGGAATGTTTTGAGATTGCTTTAAGATAGAGTCACAAATGGTAAATACGTGAAGCTGGTTATTCAGAGAAAACAAGGGCAAGTCGATTCGATTTTGGAAATTCTTTTTCTCAGTTTACGTATCGCGTGGTCCGTCAAATGGTAACATTTTCAGTCTGAGAATCCTAGTTTCGGGACTGCACTTTCGACTGAATTATGAGTCCAAGAAAGTTAGAATCTCTATCAGGCACAGACAGCTGGCAACGAACCACGAATCAGTCTGTTTTACAAATCCATTCGATTGTAAGTGGTGAAGCTATCTGTCACCCAAACGCATTCACTGACGAGGTGTCAATCAATTTGAGGAACAGCTTTCTTGTAAATTTCAACGATGAATTTGATCAAAACGGTGATTCGGTAATTTTATTCTATTCACAATGATCGTTTCTCTCGATAAATTAATCTCAAATTCACCTGAACAAGCATCAATCTCATGATAGTACTAATGTTAATTAAAATGATCATAAATGAAGTTTTAAATGATTCACTTGGCTAGCCTTTTCACGTTAGATTATCAGCGTTAACATTCAACCTGTGAGTAGTAGGCAATAAAAAATGATTTGTCTGTGCATATGTTTCAACCCAATTATTCAATCTGATTACCGAAGCAATGTGGGGCGATTCGGTGTATGCCCGAGTTTATTAAATTAACTCTGCGGATGGAAACACAGTAACTGAAGCCGAAAGACTTTTTATATGATATGGCCCATCGATTGGTGTGAGCACCCAACTCTTCACTGAAAACCGCGGAAGCACGGCAAACCTATTTTATCCTTGTTAGGAATCATCATCAGGGCACATCCACCGAGCCCCCAACTGGGACTCGAACCAGGAGTGAAAGGCTGCGAGTCGAACACCCTCATCACCAGACTGTCCGGACTGGTTCTCAACAGTGATGAGATAAATATGTAGTACTTCCGTGGTTTTCAAAGATAAATTGAAAGCCCACTTGGCCTAGTGGATTATATTATGCAAAAATCTAACCTAATACTTAGACCCAAAAAGCCGTCGTTGAAACACAAAAGGTTTCAATGGACACATCGACAAGGCTGGAAATGGATGCCAAGATAAGAAGTGTAGCAAAAAACGGCAACAAAATACCTCACGCTGTAACATAGTGGTGCATATTCCTCTCTGTATCTCCAATGACCGTCAGTAACATGTAAGAAGTGAAGCAATAGATACGCAGCTCACCTTCGGCTTTTGCTTGGAAATAAGTTGCATGGTTGACCGATAACCGAAGCGCTTACTGCAGCCTGCCGTGTACTTTCGTTTCACCATTTTGATTATTGTAGAACTCTGTCGCTGAGGAACATACTCCGTTAAGCATTCACCAGAAATATCGGTCTAAAAACACGAAGAAACCGGAAAAATATCAGTAAATATAAGTGATGATCTTTTGGTTTACTTCTCCTTCAGTAGGCAACAAATAGCGCATTTGTCCTCAATATGACTGATCCGGGGGTATCCCCACCGAAAGCTCTCCTTTTCGCACAGTCAATACTCTGACTAACACAGAACATCCTACTTAGCCAAGTTACTTTCACGGGAAAAAACGTCCCTATTAACGGTTCTGTTTTGTTGATTCCTGCCCGTAGAGCTAAGTACATGAGTTTTAGTCAATTTTCTTTAGTTGTGGGACTTCTGGTGGAAACAAAGAGGTTGCAGTAAGCCAACTCACCTCCGCTGTGTAACTGGGAACCTCCAGGCTCTTCGCGGTCATTTGAAAATGCGAGAGGAGCGCGCGCTTTAGATTTTCCAACCACGGTTTCTCCGCGAGTGTTACGCAAACTTCAGAATCAGGGGATCCAATATGAGGTTTGTCGCAATGTGCTTCGTTTTGTCGATCTGCCCTGCCAGGATCACCAACAGACTGAAGCTGACAAAATGAAAGTACGGGAGCCAAACTTCGATGAGGAAAATGAACTCTGTATTCGTAAGAAAGGTTGCCCAGGGTGACCGAAATGTCGATTGCTTACCAGCTTTTCCGACAGAGCTCTGTTATTGAGCATGCAATAAGCGTGGCTAAATGACACGAATTTAATTTCAGGGTGTAAGAACACGGGATCAACTTTGTAGCTTGCGAGTAGACTCATTCGAAGGCAGATGTTTAGAGTCTAGTTTCTGTGGAAACAAATGTGGCTGCATCCTAACTAGGGTTCAACTGACTGTTTAACACTGTGGGGCATGAAACCACTTTTGAGTATTCTAGTCACGCATGATAGCAAGCGATCACATCTGAAAGGTAATCGATAGTGCCCCAATTCTATCCTTATCCAACCTTAGTTTGCCCGTACTTCAGGAGTAACACAAAATACCGGTAAAACAACCTCATGTGATAAAAAAAGAAAAAAATACCTCTTTTCTGTATCACCGATAGAGAAAGCACTTTTTCCATTGAAAGTCTGAATGAGAACCGCATAGCTAGGAAAAAATCACTCCGTTGGTGCTCAGCAGCGTCATTCAAGCGTTTATCAGAAACCCATTTGCATTTCTAGAATGAACCCCGCAGACACTGGCTAAACGCGTTTCATTTGACTGCAATCAGCCAATATGGCCACTGGCATCGTACATGTACGCACAAATGAGGTTTTTTGTTAGCATCATCAGTGCCCAGCTTTCTCTATTCTAGCACGAATTCCTACGGGAAAAACTGACAACACTCCCACCGGTTACCGAGAAAATGTTCAGTTTGGTGACAACAGTGATCTTGCATAATGAAACAAACAAAGAGGACCGTGTAAAGCCAAACTATTTGCGCATATTACGAATTTCCAGAACATAGATAAAACAGTTTGCCTTAACATTGACACTATGTTCAGCTCTGTTCATGCTTACTTTCTGTATGCTTTTTACGCGGTCATTCGTAGAAGCGAGTTAGTCTAATTTCCGTCAAGAGTTTTATTCTTGTCGCTCAAACCATACGTCCCAAATAGTATTACCTGAACAACTCTTTGAGCCTAATGCACGAGCGGGATTTTTCAATTATTTTATCGTACTTCGTTTTCTCCCATTAGTGGGACAGACATTTACTCTCGTGAACAGTGAGGCAAATCGTGTAGTAAAAAAGGCTAGCCTGTCGTTTTAGTTACTTTACTCAAGCGACGCTTTTATTCATCAGGCAAATTATGTGGGCAACTGAGCAAATGAAGTGCTTATTTACTGGCCCGCTCAACAATTTATTAGTTGCGAAGGCGGACCGCTTGTTTGGGTGACGAATGTTTCTGGCTATCCAGTGTCCATTCCGAATTATATTCTACTCCGTTCCTGATCAAATCAGGTGTTAGACAGAACTACACCGTTTGCCAAAATGCCACCTGTTGCGGCCTCATATTGTTACCTATTCAAGTTTCAGTGTTGTGATTGCTGACCATTCGTTTTTATATTAGGAATAACCTTTATAATAATATCTACACTTCTTCGAAAAACTAATGTGAGAATTAGGTGTGAATTTTAATTCTCGTTGAATGGCCCCTTGACCAGTGAATGCAAAATTGTGTACCTTTGTATGCCTGAAGCTATACTGTAACAGAGGCCAAAACCACGAGAAACGAAACTTGTCTATGTTGCTCAATTACATTTGAGAACATCGGGGTCAAAATCGGACCGCTCACACGGACTTTGCTCACTATCGTCCAATAGTTCGGGAATTGGAGCTGCACTAGATTCTCGATTAACTTCTGGGTGGTATTCCGTTCACCATAAAAATATGGCACTTCTCTATTATTCCAAATTATCCACCCTGCTCATTGTAGGTAGTTTAGGACAATGGTTATTTATCAAAGGGTTTCCTGATTTGTATGTCTTAGTTTATACGTGGACCGTTCGGCCTAAAAAG
This sequence comes from Fasciola hepatica, assembly GCA_948099385.1. Classification (NCBI taxonomy): domain Eukaryota; kingdom Metazoa; phylum Platyhelminthes; class Trematoda; order Plagiorchiida; family Fasciolidae; genus Fasciola; species Fasciola hepatica. The sequence goes on along the minus strand of CANUEZ040000111.1, from coordinate 10,490,087 downwards.
CTTTTGACTATGCCAAATATGCAGTATGAATAATATGGACTATAGTGTCACTACTGAAACCTTTCTTCACTGATAAATAATCGCAGACTTTCTTGTCAAAGGAAAATGGTTCAATCTTGTTTATACGTTTTTTGCATTTGAAAGTCACCCTGAATGGCAAATTTTTTGTACCTTGAAAGAAACTAGGCAACTAGCTTGTGAGATTCATTCATTGGGTTATGCGTCTACTGACGTCTTCTACTATTTATGATGGACTTAAGCTTTCAGTGGCTAACGGCAACCGTCAGGGTGGAAAGCTTCCCGGCTAGTAAAAATCGAATTGCATGTTTCTTTCGCATGTGTTTCGCAGACAAACGCACCGTAGAATCGATTACCGCATCGATAATATGTGGCTTTACTAATTATTCCCAAGCTTACGAGAATCTGCTATAAGCTTCTAAAATGCAAAAAGCAATATTTCAGCCAACTTGCAAACAAGCCTCTCAACGAAAATGAACAGTAAATTCTTTTTCCTTACAATCCAGCTCCATTGTGGAATAACGAATTGAAATGGTAGAGTCAAAATCATCTCCTACAAATCCCATAAGATTTGCGTTCATGTATTGGGAAATGGACTGAGGCATTTTTCGCACCTCATCGCGTTCACTTACGGCAATTTCCAACTGGCCGTTATCACCCATTCGCAGTTTTGCTTGGCCTTCTATTTGATCGAAGACTGACTGGTTGTGAAATGCCATTAGCACCGAGTTGGAATGAACGGAAAAGTGATAGTGGTAAACTTTTCCGGGTTGGAATGACAGCACATTCTCTGGAATCAGAGCTAAAATTAGAAACACACAGATAGAAGAAGATCATCAGACTGGAAATTCGGGGACGAACTTGACATCGCAAAGTAAGTCTTGTTGCGCAACTTCACGATCCAAATTGATTGATGGCCAGTGATTGAGGGGTAGGAAAACTGTCGACAAATTATAGATTACTGCAAGTTCTTGTTCCGGAATGATACATGTCTGTTAGCAAGATATTTTTGAAACTTCGCGAAACATTACCGAGGTAATCATTTACAAGAGCTTCACCTTTTAACCTAATATTGTTGATAATGATGAAGTCCGATGCAACTGAGTGAAACAGCTCCTTTCGCACACAACTGTCAGTCTCGAATGTCGTATAGTGGAGAGAGCAAGCCGAAGTTATTCGAAAATGAAACGGCCTTATAGTATCAGTTAGACTTAGCCCGTGTTAACATTTCCCGAATGAAAAGTGCCAAACAAATTCGTGACTTGTTAAGGGGAGAAATGTGGTTCTAGAGAATACAAAATGATAGCACACATCATATTACCTAAAACAGTAGTCAAGTTAAACAATATTCCCTACCACATTAACTTTGTCGGCCAAACATTGGCACTGTACCTATACCAAGCTTCTGTTCTACCGTTTCTTTTGTATTGTAGGCTTAAACTACACCACACCACCGAATCAGTTTACAACTTACCACTTTCGAAAGTTACACAATTATTTCATCACAAAGCTCGGAAGCTTCTAGGCCACTTATCTTCGACAGATTCTCTCCAAGAAATTTTCCGCCACTCATGAATAATGAAAAAAGAAGTGGAGCAACGTTATTCTTATCGATTTGTTGTTTCATTTCATCGAAAAAACATGTTTATCTTTCAAAATTAAACAACAAGAAGTTGATCCATTTGCTTTATCAGTTGATTTAATCAAACAAATAAAACGAGGAACAATCTATATTATCTTCCTAAGATGAGTTTTTGATGACCATCTAAATCATTTTTGCTCTCATTTCCAACAACGGTAAACTGTTAAAATCATGAGAAAAAAATGACAGCTTAAGTGGAATAAAATTCGGAGTTTATCAACGCTGACTGGAAGAAAATGAACAATGTGACCAAATTCAGGAACAGTAAGCAAGGTTACGCAGTGTTTGTATTCAGCCTCATCCAATGCTGACCTTAGAAATAGAAATATTTTCATAAATGAATATTCCTACGGATTTCCGGTTGACCCCTTGCAGGGTGGTTCGGTTGGAGAGTCGAAGAAAATATAGATTCGGACTAAGGTAATTCTGAAAAGACCCACTGAAATGAAACATGTGACCTGTTTGCAAAAGTGTTTCTCCTAAACAGAAAACGGAATAGTTTCACACCATTCGGAAAAAAAACGGTTCACTAACCCATCCAGTACTTTAAGTGTCACAGACGAGGTGTTTGCTTAGACTAACTTCATTATCATCACCGATTCTTCAAAAGCAGCTTACTTTTCGGATAAAAGCGCTAAAACTCGATTGTGATTCGCAAAAAATAAAGCATCGATATAATCTGACAAAAATGAGCATTTGTACGAAAGGGTCCAGGGATTTGTTGGTCTCATACCAGTTGAATTATTTCTTTAGTAACAAGTTTTCTCCTTTCAAAATAGGCATTTATGGTCACAGTGCACCTTTCCTGAAAATTTCTTCGCTATTACGAAGGGGCTTCGCTGACAATTACGCTTCTGTACGTGTTTTTTGATACAAATATTGCAGTATGCGAATTAGCCAACACAAAATAGTTCAGTTTAAATGACTACAGACACCAAACAGTGAAAGAACGAAATACCAAAGTTCATTCCGCTATCATTTCTTTGGTAGCTGACTGAAATCCTCTTTTTCATGGAAGATGGAAATCTAAGACCAATTTCGGTCAAATACCGGGTCAAAGTCTATCGAATGCAGGCATAAAATAGAGTTACATCAGGCTGATCACACCGAATGTGTCTTTGTGTTACAAATGCCTGGATCGAACAAGCAATTTGAATTTCACGAAGCCAGCCTGCAAACCAGTCGGGAAGTGGTACCAAGGTTATATTGCTACTTGTTTCCGGTAAACGCACCAATATGGCCGCATGGTAGCTCAAATTCCCCTTGAATATCGCTTCGTTCTTGACCTCGAGGCCTACAAAATAGGCGTTTTACAAAGGGTCTCGGCACAATGTTCCGTTAGTTGTTCCATTTTTTGAGCGTAACTAGGCTGTTATCGGTGTAAAATAGTCCAGTCATAGATTTTCGCATAGTACAAGGTGAATAATGTATTCACACTGCTTTTTGATAGATAATATCCTCCACAGTTTAGAAAAGGAAGAGCATATGTTTACAAAAATAATTCATACATAATTTCTGGGTCCAACTCAACGCTCTAAGTGAGAATGTGAACGGTTAGTAGGGTTCACGTTTTTCTGAACCATTCTTTTTGACATATTAGGTAGATGGTCATGTTTTTTACATTTTTAAAACCAAAAGATTGTTCAGTGGCCAGGCTGACCCTTCTTTGTTACTGTGTTGTAATCTGGCGATGGACTTATGTGCATCTCTATAGTAAAGTGCTAGGGGAATTGAAAGATTTTATTCACCATGAGGAATCAATAGAGTGCATGGTAAAAACAAGCACAAAATTTGAGCAGTTCTCGGCCAAAGGACAGAACTGATTTTCACTGTGAACAGTGGTTCTACTCACTGAGCATGTGACGAGATATCATGACTAAATCTGCCGTAATAATAGGGCTCAGATAGCAAATCCTAGCTAGGGAAGAAGAGAAAAGTCTGATTTTTCCCCCGTCCCTCAGCCTCTGTTAGGTTCGTTGCATTTCTTGACACTTTTCAGTGATAGCACATCTAGCCCCCAAAGAATACATGAGGAAGATTGCGAATCGATGAACAAGACAGTGTTTGGTGACGCCTAATAGTGCCACAATATACTGTCATTGTAAGAACGACGTCTTTCATTAGCGCCAGCCAGACCCAAGTCCGAAGTTGGCAAGAACCTAATTGGTATGATTGGTCAGATCAAGTGACAGCCCATGTGTCTTATATCGGAGAATGAACGACATTGGTTTATAGAGCTTAAGAAAGATCCGGAGTAGGGAAAGCTCACAGCTACCGAAGTAGCTAGGATGTGACTAAGTACGTCACCCTTTCACTATGAACAAAACGCCTCGATTGCATTCTCTGATTTGGTAAATTCAATATAGTACAGGCAGGCGTTACCCAACAAGAAGTTTGAGTACCCAAGAGTTCAATCAGGCCAATTTTTTTGTTCTTTTCAAATTTGGAGGAGGAAATACAATGAATGTGTAGTGCACCTAATGTGTCAGAGCCGATCTCAGTTTGGATTGCATCCAAAACACGGTGCGCTATGTACTATGCTGTACTTGAGTGTTTATTTATCGGTAACCGAAACGTCGACTGTCTAGCATTTTTTTTCAAAAAACGCTGTTATCGAACAATAACTCTCATATACGCGTAATCCAGAAGCTAGATAAGCTAGAGTAGAATCTTATTTCGATACGGGACAGCGATAGGCAATAATTATCAACTGTTCACGTAAAGAGACACAGTTTCTTAAAGAGCACGTGAAAATTTCCGTTCTGAGTTAGGCTTCACGAGAGGAAAATGAGAAAATAGACAAGTTGAGCACAAGCTCAACATAGGGTGCGAGAACCCAATCAAGGAAGGCAAATTGCTCCTGTTTTCTTTCATTACTAGTGGTATTATAGTTTCCAGACTCAAGAACCATTTGACTGTCAGATCCGAAGTGACGAAATAATTTACGTATAGATTTGGGGAACAAAAAAGTTTGATCCATTTTGTCACGCACAGCCACTTAATTCAAGCTTCAGGGTAGATATTCAATCCGAACTACTGCCTGATCAAACGTGAGTTACCGACTCTAGCAGTGAAAGGCTGAAACTGTTTTAAGAAATGATCAGTTGTGTAGATTAGAGGCTTGGCTCGCCATTGAATTCCGTCCTAGAACTGTACACTTGCTTCATTCTGGCCAAATTTAAAAAACGAGTGAGTGATGGCCGCTAGTGCTGAGGTAAAATCATCCGTTGAAGCCCAGATCGGACAGACTGGGAGTGACGCGTGTCACTCGTAGTCATTCATCTTGTGTTCGGGCCTCGTCTGTGGCTCGACGGATGTGAACGTTATCCGATGATCCCCGTAAAAATAAACAACTTGGCTGGTTAGTGTTTTCACTGTCTTCACTGATGAGTTCAGCTCGGATAGTGCATGAATAATATCTTGCCTTCTCAACACTTCGCAGTGAAATAATCCCGCTGCCAAATATGTTTTTTGTAAACGACATTTTTCACTGCGTGCTTGAGCATGATTGCAGTGTAAGGGGTATATAACCCATAGCCACGAGGGATAACCAAACAACCAGACCCCGAGACTTGGAGAGGTGAAGAATCACAAAAGATCCCAACAGATTAGGCGTGGCAACAATCCGGAAGACAGTGGATTACTGTCTACCACCAGTACATTACGATTAGTGTAAAGAAACAACAAGCTCAGTTTCTCGAATGTTTTCGAATAACCAACCATCAGGCAAATGATGACATTATGTCAATAAATTCCCTCCAGAAGCTGGAGAATTACTGTGGAGTTTCAGTTCAATGAATTAGAATTCCGTTTGTTGTGTCTGTGAGTGTTGATAATTGCGTCATCATGAAGTTTTCGACAATTCACGGGTACTACGTCGTTACCGTTATGACTTTAGGTGGGTACTGACCTCGATCGTGCTGAGAAAATGACTGTTTTCGGAACCCCATTTTAGATCTGTTTTCGCTACTATCTTTTCTGATACTTGGTTTCAACCTCATCGTTTCGTTGGATTGCGTACATTTAACTGAACTGACTTTTCCGGGGTTCCCCGTCGACCTCGTTTTTGAGTCACTTTTACTTTCGGTTTGTCGCCGACTTTACCGGCACTCGGTTTGCTTTGTGCTTCACCGTCGCATTCGTTTGCTTTTCGTGTATTTCTGTTATTGGGGCTGTTGCGGTACTGCTTTATATAGAATACACTTCCGCTTCCGTCAACCGACTAGTGTCTGCTCTATTCGTTCGATAGAGGGGATTTCGTTGATATTTCGTTCAGAATGGATGGAAAACATGATTATAAGCCGTGCTCGAACGTCTTCTATAGGTGTCTCATGTGTACGATGAGTGAAATGCTAAGCACAGATACAAGATGTGCAGTATTGGCATTGATGTTTACGAGTTCGATCGGCTTGAATTTCATCTCATTCCTGCTGCTCCAACTAGACATGTTTCCTTCGTACGCACACCCAACTGGAGTAAACTAAACATATTCGCCAGTGGTTCTTTCGTGTGCTCGTTTGAACGTTCACTTTTATACTAAATGCGTTTTCGTTCGCACTGCACTGGTCTTTTTACTGCAATTGCACAAAATGAACACTTCGAGCACCTGATACCAACGTACATGTTTTGGTCGGCTTTTGAGAACCAGCGAGCCTTGGACAATTGTGAGGCAACTAACAAGCAGCCAAGTGCATTTGGCTGACTAGTGGGGCTGGAATAGAGTGATTATTCCTGGAGCAAACTACATTGTCCAAAAGATCCGACACCGCTAGTGATCCGTAGAAGGAGTGACTGTTTGCTAATTGGTACACGTAACAAGCATTGCGCATTATTCCACGAGAATATGCGACCAGTAACAAGACCAATGCAAAAATCTGGTAATTTGCTTTGCCTGACGTTAAAAGATGATCGACACCTACATACTTATCGATCTTAATAGAAAGGTAATTAGAAAGACATATCAATAAATAGATAGATAGACAGATAGATATTCAGGTCGATAGGTTCAGTGCATTCGTGCAATCCCTGAACTTTTGCTTTAGCTGACTAGTGTTAATTTTCTGCATTATGCCCGCGTCTAATCCTAATGTTACTTCAAGCAAGCATTTGCGTTTACCGCCGCTTGATATTATCTCCTGGTGAACTCCATGATCATAAAAAATGCTTTTCTTTAAATAATATTTCTTATGCCCAGACGAAAACTAAGTTATAATCGGAAGAAATTCCGGGAGTAAAGTGGTAATTTGATTTTAAAAGCAAAATTCCTATTCTGTTGACCAATATGCCTAGCACGACTTCAATCACGGTTATTTGAAAAATGGATTTAAATAACGTAATAATAATTCAATAAGTATAGTTCAAATCCGAAGGTAACAGATGCAAAGGTTCGCCTGCTGACCTTCTTTCGTCTACTATAATCGTGGATGCTCATTCACCAGCCTAGTGAAAAACTATTTTACCAACAGCGTTGTCCATTGTATCCCACACTAACACCATCATTGCCTGCGTGCATCCGCGCGGTTCGGAATAAAATCAAAACTGCCAGATGAGTTCCCTGTCGGAACATGTCAACCGAGAAAAACTACACAGTCCTGTGCAGTTCAGGTGAAAGCAAAAAATGAAAATTTCATTTTGTCCCACACTCAGCTGGTCCTCTGCAGTTCTCGATTCCCAACAACTATCCGGTTCTCCTTGATTTCTTCAAGTAAAACACATATTTCATGCTTGAAGCTCCTAGTCCGTGGTATCTGCTGACAAATAGAAACTAACTCAAGTCACACGCAAAAGATACTTCTGGGTGATCAGAACTCTCGTGCCTGTGTTCACTGTGGGTCATCTACTTTTTACCTCTCTTCTAAGGCTATTGGGTTTTCGTGTAATTCGATAAATATTAGGGCAAGAAAATACTAATTGGTAAGTTGTGGATTACCTGAGTAGAATTGGGACAATTTGTAACTGTTCGACGGATAAAACGGGACCACGAATGACTTTCAATTCTATGTTCCAAGTAGTAAGAGGATTGGGCAAGCAGAACATATGTATCTGATCTAGAGGCACTGCCAGAAAAATAGAATATGAACACAGTGTGATCAACGAGAAACACGTCAATTTGATCAGAATCATGTTTTCGATGCACGGTAGAAAGTTGTTTTTATTTTTCTGCACTAGGTTCCCTCACAATCGATGCTTCTTTTATTACTGATTCTCTGTATTGCCGGTGATCACCATATTTTGCATCTTGTGACCTTGACTCCGGTTGGTTTCTAGGTCAACTAGACCATTTCAATATTGGCCTTGTTCGCTATTGCCGGACATTTGATCGTTCCCTTCCAGGGTATGCTCAGAACACAGATTGACTCTCGATACAGCCTTTCCACTTGTTGCTTGTTTGTGCATTTGATTATGGTTGCAACAATTAGGATGTCGATAGCAATCTCGCCGGCCGAGATATCATCATCAAAACAATATTTGCTTCACTGCCACTAGTTAATCCATAGTCAATGGAAGTGACCCGTCTACGGCAAGGTCTTTACATTGAAGAAGTCATTTGGACTCGTTTGAAAAGCTAGTACCATAAAAGCCAACCTCAGCTAACAAACTATTCACGAGACCTAGTTCATTTCATGGTGCTTTGCAAGTGACTAACAGCTAGACCTGTTCAGTAGGGAAACGTTCTTGTCAACCGATAAGTGTGCCATCACTTGAGGTTTATAAAAAAATTTCCAAGCTTCATAGTTCTTGAAAATATAGCTTTCTCGACACAAATTTGAACATAGAAGTCAATAGCATTAAATTGCACGATGTATTCCGTACCATTTCGCTGCATCTTCACTAGTGCATACTGCAGTCAAGGTGATCATAGTTCTACTCACTGAACTGTCACCAGAGGTGTAAAGTGATTTATGATCCCTGTGTGCATATATGTGTAGATCACGATTATCAAGGATGCATACTCCATGAGAAATTCCCCTGTAGGAACTAAAGCAGTTTAGGGAAAATGCAGCGCATCATTAGTTCGTCTGAAATAACGAGAAGCTGATAGCAAATTGATTCAGAGTATTAGACAATGAACAGAGCAATGTTAACCAAGGAACGTGAAGGTCAATGCATTGCTTGCGCGGGAAATATGATTGACAGGTACAGTCCTGTCAGCCATATTTTACCAAAGAAGAATTCTTTATTCAGACTTGAAATCTACCTAGGAGCGCAAATCTCATTTTCGACTTTTGACCTATATTTCATTAACAGCGTCAATGAAAAGAGTGACCTGGCACAGACAGGTAGACATTCATGAAAGTCTGGCATGGAATAGGTTTCATCTTCTGTTTTACAATATTCGTTACTAACTGTACGGCGTTTTAGAGCTTCCTTTCTTGAACACACTTTCGCCGTTATTTTTATTCGCGCATGTATGGGAGTTTTAATTGGTGAATGACAAGTTCACCTGAGAAGAATTTTAAAAAAAAAACATGGTTTTGAATGGAGTCTCCGGGTTAACTATGGCAGAATGGATGATACATTAAGAGAATCAGTATGAACAAGAACTGCAATTCCCAAATTTGCACCACTTGTGTGTATCCGGGAAACAGCTGTTTGTTTGATATCGATTTTCTCGCACCTGTTAACTTAAATGAGAAATTCCCCAATAGACAAGTATGATAGATCATGTCAATACATACCAAGTCTACCAAAGTAGTGGTGCAGATAAACTGGCGTTATCAGCAGTGATATGAGCATCTATGAATTGAAATTTACAGCTTTTTATTCATAAATTAGACTGAAAATGAACCTCTTTACATTTTCGCCAAGTTTTCATCTATTTTTGGACAGACCACAGTAGTTGCTTGAACTAACACCAATAACGATGAACTTTTATCAGTACAATCAATATATGTTAGCATTAAAAAGCAACTGCTTATCCATTATTTGATGAAAAACCTTTCTTTACAAAGGTAATGGATTGGTAGATGGGGGCGTCTCATGTTGCGTTGTGTATTCTAATTACTGGACAAGTAGTATTCTTGTTTAAACTCAGAACCGAAGAGTAATCCCTTTTCGAATTTCTGACGAGACTTAGTATCATTAAGAAGCCAACTAATTAATTTATTTCCTAGTTTCAGCCTCGATTTGGAATACGATATCGAGTGTTCAAAACAGTCAAATTTCTATCTTCAGCTTAATATTATCCATTTGTCAGGAGAGTTGACACTGAATTCTGATCAGTGAACAGTTGTGCACTCAAATATAACAAATCACCAATAATGGGACCAGTTGAACGCTTATAGTGCGGAACATTCAAAAGGCGCAGTCATACGCATCGGACACCGCAATCCCACTGCATGAAGTCATATGACCTCCCGATCACTCAAACTAATCGATTGTGGTGTGAATTAAACGTGACCGATAAAATTCAGAAACACAACTTGATGAGTGTGAAAAACGGAAGCAGAAGGTGCAATGAAGATAAACAACATTGGATGGATACGATCCAAGTATCAACGACAAAAGATTTTTGGTTAGGTATCTCCCAAAGCTTGGTGAACTGATGATTGGTGTGCAAAAAAACTTTTATCCAGAATCTCTGGCTTATGGTTCTTCTCGAAAAAACATTTCGTATCTTCAAGAGTAGAACCCTCATCCCACTAAGAAATATAGCAATCCTTGTCATTCTTAAAGTGGCTTTTATCAGTAGTAAAGTTCGGGGATATTTTCTGGTGACCAGTATACTACTAACGCCTTAATCTGACTTACACCATGACATTCAAATAAATAAGCATTGAAAACTTAGTCACTGCGAACTGGCCTACAGTTTACATCGTGTTTTTTCTCAAATGTAAAGCAAAGCGGATACCATCAGAAATTCAACAACGAAATAGAAACTTTTAAACAACTTATCCGTTATGTTACTGTAAATTGCCTGTGTGGTTCAATTGAAAAGACAGTCGCATTTCGCAAGCTGTCCACAAATTCACCTAACGAATACGAAGTTCGGTTAGTAACCTGCTGTCTCCGTCACATCAGAACAATATTCCCAGGACGGAGACAGTCAAGCTTGAAATAAAAATCACTTTTTTCTCTTTGGCTAGAAGGTATTGACTGTGTCCTGAGATTCACAACTAAGTGCTTCATTTGTTGAAACGAGGAGGTCTGTTTTTCCATTTTATAAAAACATGGTAACCAATCGAGAGGCTTCTACGAATAAGATGCAGCCGTAGACAAAATAGAACATCTTTACCTTTTTTTACAATCTAGCTGGTGCTGAGAAGGGGCTGAGAAAAGGAAGAAGATTGTTTTGCTTCTTTCTACGTCTGCTCAGCATAGAATGAGTTGCTCGGAAATCCATCAGTGGGAAAATATTAGAACCAGTATTCGTTGCGTTTTAGCCGTGAGACATGAAGAAGTAATTTATGATCACCACTTGAATTGAAACTTTCTTCCTTCACTGCGTTCATCTCATGTCAAAGGTGCAGTAAGTCTCGTAGGAAGAGAAGATGACTGGTAACTATAGCAAGACCTAACTTCGGACGCCAAGGGTTTGAAGTGTATTGTCGCAACCGTCTGATAGTTGCAGATCAAGCCAACAGAACATGAAATTCAGGAAGCTGGATCTCAACCTGAGTGTGTGAGGACTACCAAACCATATTTTGCGTGCGCGGGCTCAACCAACAGCTCACGAACTAAGTTTGTCAGTTGGTTTGATTCCGATGAGGTTTTGTTTATTAGTGATGTGACTAACAGTTTTTTTATTGTGGTTTATTCTGAATTAAACAAAATGTAAAACAGCATAATCACTGGAATGTGTACGACACCTGAATTCCTAGTTAATACGCATGGGTTTCAAAAAGCTCTTCCTTGGACACCTGGTTGATTCGGACCGAATTCTCCACATGAACAGTAGATTCCTCTTAACGAAGTATTTTGGAGATTCAAGCTTTCATGGGTGGTAATCAACCCAACCCCAATCTTTTGGTACCGTTGCCCTTTGCTTGATGATTCCGGTTAGGAGGATGTTCTTGTTTATAAGTTAAGAAGTAGACGTGAACCGTATTCTTGCCTTACTTACCAGGTGTGAAGAAACAAGCACACAAAACGGGATCATATTTTCATCCCGACTGAGTGAAAGTTACTCTCAACAGTCAGCCATTTTACCGCCTGGAAAGTTCGGACATCAGAGGCAAGATCACTTGTTACGTTTGTGTTTCTCTCAACTAGCAGCAAATTATGTTCGTGATCAAAAGTTGCCAGTAATTTCTACTAATCGATATTCCACAGATGGACAGTATTTCGATGGTTTTTCAACGATATGTAACACAATTCAGTTACATTTTAACTAAAACCTTGACAATCCTTAGTCAACACTCAAGCAGCAGATGGGACAGATAAATATTACCGTAGACACGGAAGAATATGATTAACAAGACAAATCATTATGTCTATAAGACTTGCAGCTCTGTTTATCAATTCCAGTTTTCGTAATAACTGTGATGATGATACCCCGCAGGCCGGCAATAAAACATCGTCATCTTGTATTCAAATATAAACTAAACCAACCTTATTTTTCACCAGTTAAGGTCAAAGTCGTATTGTGTCGTAAAAATTGCACATGTTCAACGGAATGTCCACACATCTATCTCGTAGAATGATGATAAATGTTTGGACATGATGAACAAAATCAGAAGACCAATGACTATTCTGATAACCATGCCATCTGTCTCAGAGATTCTCAGAAGTTGCATCTGACACACACACACACACACACACACACACACACACACACACACAAGCACACAACCTCCATGCTCGAAAGCCGTCAATTTGTTCGGATTTGACAAAGGTCTAGCTTGGTGGATCAGTTTTAGCCCGGCTTTATTGGGACATTATTAGTTACTGGTGATAGTGCAGTAGGATTTACGGCATAAAGGTACCATCTGCTCCTAGTATACCTAACTGAAAGCATACGTTCACAAAGCCAGAAAAGAAGAGCAATGTGAACAGACTCAAGAACCCCAGTGTGTTCTCATCTTTTAAAGGAAGACTAATGTTCAGCAACAGCGGTTGACCTGTTGATGCAATAAAGCCGAGACGACCACCTAACCGGAACAGTACAGGTCATACAGCGGACACATCAACAATTTCTGCAGTCCATGGAATTCTATAGTGCCACCGAACACTAAAAAATATTCTTCGAACAATTAGTGTTACCTTGCTAGAATGACGAAAGCTAACCTTCTCTATCTGCAAACCTGTGTCATCTGCCACCTTATCCTATTGCTAATTACCGTGTATGCCTAAATTGTGTCACTCAAGTGCCCGGGGTTCAACGGCTTTGGCCTGGTTACTAAAACCTCATCGATCTAATCCTGATTCCTTCTGCTTCGTCAAGGTGACTCACCCCCACATGACAGATTTATTTTCTGAACATGACATATACGTGTGGCTACAGTGTGAATCAAATTCTAATGCACCTATGCTTCTCACTCTCATGAAATTATTCAAGAATAAAATGACAGCAGCATTATCCAAATGTGCGGAAGAGAGATAGAGAGAGAGAGAGAGAGGGTCAAAGCATTCGGTCTCTTCTGTTGTGATCTTAATTTCTGAAGTTTCATCATTTCTATGTGTGCCGCGTTAATTTCACTGAAGTTAGTTTTTATGTGTCGTTTTGATTGGTGGTTATCGTTTGATTTAGCTTTTAAAAGAACTTAGTGTAAATAAGCCAAATAAACCAAGGTTTTGTCGTTATACTTTGTGCAAATTGTCAGTTAGATCATATGGTACTTCTTTAACAAAATTAGACGAATCAAAGCAGATATGCAGACAAAAGTGGTAACAGAATAGTTTGAACGTCAGTGAAACGTATCTCAGAATAATGTTTGATTCAAAGCGCTTTTTTCTACCGATTCACATGACTGTACTACTATATCATGTAGTGTAGGCTTTCAAGATACAGAAAATCACGGAAGCTTTGAGCAGCTGTTTCGTTCTTGTTAGAAATTATCAACGGTACACGTCCAACAAGCCCCAGACGGAATTCGAATTATTAGTAGAACACATTAACCACAAGGCTATCCGGGATAGCTTTCAAAGGCGTATTAAACTTCTACACTGCACGATATAGCGGGCTTCGGACACTGGTTTTGAATGTGATTAACGTGTTCGATCCACACTCGTTTACCCAGGGTTCGATTCCCCGTTCGTGCTCAGCGGATGTGTATTGTAGCCGATGATTCTTAGCCAGGATAAAATAGCTGTACGGTGCTTCTACGGTGTCAATGGTTACCTAGGCGTTCACATTGCATGATGAATTTCATATTATGTAAAATCGAATCTCCTAGGTATAAACTGTACTACAGTTACAAGATAAAGTTGAGTTAAAAAAGTACATCTGCTCCTTCAGTCGCAGGCGTTGACGCAGATGAAATACTGAAACGATACATAAAAGAGCATTAGCGGCTTATCGTTAAGCAATCACAGAGCCATCAGCTTTAGTAGACCAAAATGAAATACATTTGTATATAACCAAAATAAAAGTAAAATAATGGCATCATTCTTCAGAACCTAAAACCCGACTTTATTTACTCAGCCGATATCAAATGAACAGTGTACACAAATGTAAACAATGAGCTGAGAACATTGTAGAACTGAAGCTTGGAAATATTGTAACTATAAATCACGCATTAAAAAATATCTACGAAATGAATGCTGTGTATTACTGTTTGCTATCAAATAAATCTTAAATTTCTGTGAGCTTGCCATGAAACACCTTTTGAACTTTCGTAGCTACTAGTATGCTAGACCTTTTTGAATGCAGCCAGAAAGAATTAGGACTCCTTGATTTTATCTAAGTAGAAGAACACAAGATGGTTGAAGAAGGGGAATTGATCGAACCTTGATGTTCACAAACTTGATCAAGCAACGGATTCCCAAATCATCCCGTGGGTTTCTCTTTGAATTGGCTAATTTTCTTTTGCATCACTGTTCAGTAGTAAAAGATGAATCGTCTATCTGTCCTTCATGGCTGATGGTCGTATGCTGACAAATCGGTTAAAGTAATGGTGTTATTTACTGTTTTTCATGGACGACTGTGTACTGTTTTTCCCCCGGACCATTTGAAGAGCCACACCTAGGTGATTTTAATAAACGAAGAATAGCACGGCAAAGGCTCGCAATTTGCCTTGCCTAAAGAAATCAGTGGAAGAGTGTTTGATTTCGCACCGCCAGTCACATCATTTCTTTTTTGACCTGAGTAACAACAGCTAAGAGGCATCTTATCAATCCAGGACTTACAGTTCCAGTGCTACTTTAATATAGATCATTCTATTTACTGCTGAGTGATGACACTATTTACGAAAGATAGCGCAAAACCCTAGCCGTACTGGAGCATCTAATCGAAACTGTTTTTTCTAGGTGGAAAATGATAGCTTCCTCTTAAATCCATCCCAAGCATTTTCCAAAGCCAGAGGATCAATATAATATGAACAATTACCACTAGCCTATATTATTTGACGTCACCCTAAAGGTAACGATTGAATTGATTAGTTTGTATTTTTACCTCAAAGGTCGATGACGGGAGAAAATGGAAACCAAATTTATAGCGAAAAGAATCTGAAGGCTACAACTAACTCTTCCTAGCATTTGAAGTTAGAATATGATACACCTCAGTACATCAGAATTTCTGAATACTGTAGCATGAACTGACAGAGATAGCAAATACGAACCGAAAAGCGGTCACATGGAATGACCAGAATCACTTAGAATTTGGCTCCTATCAGGAGCGGTACGGAAGCGCATACACTTCCGAAGGAACTATGAACTCCAAAGGGCGTAGAACAGCTCCTCGTGGAAAATCCCATTTTTCCGAGTCTGTCGAAAATAGGCTAAGAATTCGAACTAAAAATGGGCTACAGATCAAATCCCAACGGATCACCGGGGGAAGTGTACGAGTCACAACATTTTGGGAACAGTCTTTTAACTAACAGGTGAGAGCAAAGCTTGACTGATGGAAGAAAACAATAAACAGTCTTTGAATCCAGTTCTGTAACTGCCCTTCACGTACACAGAAAGTGAAAAAACTAGGTAACGCTGTCACTCAGTACTCGACCTCAGGATAAATCACTCTAACTTAGGGTAAACGGTTTTCCACGAACCAATAGAACATTTTTCTATCATTCATCTCCTAAATAAAAACCCTTTTCTGACCGTGTTCTTTTGTCTTCTGTAGAATCATGGTTCCCGAACTTTTTCAATATCGCATCACCAAACCCATACAATTGTGCAGCTGACAGTGTTACAAAAATGTACTTCAACAATAGTTATATTTCTACAATGGAGGTTTGTTAAGTACTTACCTTGAACATATAGAAATGTGACTGATAGAACCAGAAATTCCTGAAGCATTTTTACATCCAGACGAGCAACGTGTGATCTCTGGGACTTCTGTGCTGTCAGATCGACTTAGGCGACTTTGGGCACACGTTTGCGTAAGTCAGAGTGCACGTACTTCTGACACTAGTGGCTCTTGTATCCGATCCACACGTGCACCAGTGTAGACCAAAACCGGTCAGTTTGTGCATCGTGTAAACAGCCAACCGGTTATCAGGCCTACTGGCCAACGATCTTGGACACTTAATCCGCGATCAGTATGGTGACATCGAAACCCCTATGGGTGTAATTTGTTTATTCTATTTCTGTCTGTCTAGCCAATAGCCGTTCACTAAGGTGTCTGAGTTTACAAGATGTGATTTTCGTAATCGCTCACGGTATGACTGACTGAATCCAAGGTTCTTTTTGCGCACACACAACCGCGGATATATCCACGACAAGCAGTGATGACTTAGCCAGTAGCGAATAACCGATCAGTTCTTTTTTAACGATGTTAACTAGATGTACCCTGGACCTTGAATTCGGTTTGTCGAACCGAAGTATCCGACGATTATCAGCAGCAACACCAAAACCAACATCATCAACGAATAATCCTTAAGAATATCTGAAATGCATTGAATAATTCGAAAACAGTATACATTGTGGTGACTGTCATTTTTCATAAATTTTTCGGATTACAATGTATATTTGACTAAACAGCTCGGAACTAATCAATACTGATAATTCTTTCTCCTCTAATTTTTCCTCTTAAGCATAAATTACAGAGTGTTTGTGAATTATCGTTTGCAAAATATATCTTTCAAACGTGTAAGACTACTTGCATGACTTTGCGCAGGTCTTCGGAAAATTTCTCTCATGTGTTTGATCAAAAGGATCTCACAGTTTCGGATTTTATCTAACTTTGACATTTCGTTATCTATTGTGAAACCCAGGAACTAACTTAACAACCAGCTTTTTACACCGACAGCCACTTTCGTCTAAATATATAACACCAAGAGATAACGGTGACTTTCACAACAAAATGAATGCGCCATTTTGATCGTAGACGATGGTATTTAACCACGGTATTTCCGTGCATGTTGCAGAAATCAGAGAAGATAACATTTAGCAAGTCTATTTATGCAATATTCGAGGTCTGGACGTGTAGTTGTCCCTTGCGTTCATATTCTGCGACGTATCCTCGGAGGGCCTGTATAATAGATCTCCGCGGTAACTCTTGTCGCTCCAGCTGGCTAGCTTTGGTCAGTAGGTAACAGCACAACCTGTCTGATGACAGTGGGTTGTTACGACAGAACCACGTGCTAATAAAGGCAAAAATAGAATAGTCTTTAACGCGTCCGTCCAGTAGGATTTTCCCCTGTGGGACACTGACTGATTGAGTTCATTTTTCTCTGGTTAAGTCAAACAGGTTTTTTCAGTGTTAACACCGTAAGTTCAGCAACGTGGTTGAGTAGGAGCCTGCTGATTGGTAAGTTCAAGCCAATGAGTAACTTGATTTCAGAGGGGGGGGGGGGGGTTTACAACTTTCTGACACGGAGTGGGCTTCGGCTACGGTAGGTTTAGCTCGTAAAGCAATAAAGCGTGGCAAATAATATCCACGTGATCTCGAGGTCAACGGATGCCTACAGCTTTCAGAATCTGAATCATTCCAACATATCTAACAAGCGACGCAACAGGACCAGCACCTACGCAAACAGAGAAGGACTTCCGGATGGGGTGAGCACTAGTGTGCGGACATAGTAATACAGGAACTGTGTTCATTCTAATTTCCGGAAGTGAGTCTACCTCGATAGATTTTCAAGCAATAAGAAACCCATCGATTTTGCATATTTGTCCCGTTATCTGAGAGTAGTATGTGAGATTGATGATACTTTTCTCGGTTGACTGTCCATTGGACTCCACTTTTCACGCGCCAATTTCAGGTCATCCGACCAACTTGCACTCGGAAACACCAGACTCGAGTTTCGCTCTTATTAGAACTTGTCAGAGGTACATATCCTCCTCTGCACCCAGGGTTTGAGCCCGGGCCTTTTCACCTCGAAGGCGTGTGTGTTACCAATGCGCCACATCGCTCCCGTCCCGGCTGATCCGAATCACCTCGTTAAATTTTTTTAATGTCAACCTCTATGACAGCCAGCAATTCACTACAGCTTCGAAAGCAGACACGGTATTTGTCCCCTTCAATCCAACAAATGCCTCCCAGTAAGACAGGTCTTCTCCACAAGATAGGCCAAAGTACCCGCATTTACACCTGCCTCGAGTGTGATATTTGTATATCTTACAATTACTTGCGAATAGTGCTTGGGATTGACGGTACTTTGCTTGACAGACTATCCTTTAGACTCCACTTCGGATCCATTTTAATCGACTCTATCAGTAGAGCAGTGGTAGCACACACGCCTTTGAGGTAAAAAGACGAACGTTCAAGTCCTTGGTGCGACGGAGGATACGTACTGTTTATTTTAGTTTTACTGAGTCTAGACCCACGAAAGCTGGGTTTAAGTGTTTTTCAGAAACACCAGTGTTCTGACCAACTAAGCCGGTCTTTTGAAACTTCGCTGATGAGCTTTTAGTACAAAACAGTCACAAACGTGCAAAGTGCACAGACATTTTGAGTGCACCTCTACTGTTGCAGGGATAGCTCGAACATATTTCGTTGATTGCTCAGGGAAGGCCGTTGGAAACAATGAACAGATGGATATACTTGAGGCCGAGAAGAGTAGACGAATCTAGTGGTCACGTAGCGAAAGAGACAGGGAGCAATCAAACCAGTCGAAACAGGGAGTAAGATTGCAAATGAACTGAACGTCCTGCTTGAGCTTGGATAAGGTTGCTGTCCACAAGTTTGAAAACAAGAAATCTGAATGTTTTCTACTTTACTCAACGATCAGCTCCCATTATTTTGCACGTGGTTGTAAGTTAATGAACTATTCGAATAATGCTTTCTTGCACGCATGTATCTTTTATGTCCCTCAGCTTCCGAGTTTCTAACTTCCGAGTGATGATTTCATGCTCCAATTCAAAGTCTATTCAATTCTTCCTTGAGGTAAAGAATGACTCCAGTAGGGTAAACCAGAAACAAAGATAGTCGGATATCGGCTCCGTCGGAATCATCATCTGCTGTCTGCCCGATCGCACTTCCTGACCATCCGGTCAAGGCAAACAAACACACACACACACACACACACACACACACACACACACGTACAGCCACACGACCGATTGCATGACTGAACCTATTTCGGAGTGTCCAATTTTCGTTGAGTAAACTTCAAGGCTGTGAAGACCTTGAACCGAATATTTCCCCTTTTCTGTAACCTAACTTATTCAGAATTTCTCCTGTGTTCTTCATCTATTTATATCTTTCTTGTGTTCTGATTCTATTATTTCTTTCTGAAGTCAGTTTTGATGTGATATTTATCACTGGAGAAAACCTTTCAAGGGAAAACAGAAGAGCTGGTTGATTTTGCGGACAAAAAGGTTCTCACAATCATATCCTTTACAAGCTCTGCGTTCACAACTGTAATTCATCGGTCACCTTTTATTTGATCTGTTCAAAACAGCCTTGTAAACCAGGTCGTGTATGGTCACACGACAACACATCTGCTCGACAGCACGCGAACTAAAACAAAAGTGTGGTCTAAAGTAGAATTAATCTTATATTGTGCTAGGGCCAAACAAGGACAAAAAAATACCAGTCACAGAGGTCAGTTAGGGCTCAGCTGAATAAACTGTTTTAATATGTGGCTGTTTGTTTAGAAAAAAACACGACAGAACACCTGCATTGGAATATTTTCAGAACTTCTGTGCAACTGTTGAACTAAGTCGTGTCCATCTCTGGCCGTTTGCGTACTAGTCTGATATCTGACCAAGCACATGATTTTCCACAATGATGATAAGTATATAGTGTAGATTTATGGTTTTCTCAACGGTTTTGTTCTCTGAACTCAGCATTTTGACTACAGACCTATCATTACCAGTCCAGATTACCGACACGTCCAGTTTTAGTCTTAAAAAACATTTCCTTTGATTTCACATAGAACTTTTAAAATCGAGACAATTAGGAAGTGAAGGAAATGCGATGAACTCCTATTCAAGTAGATAGTATTGATAGTAAGTTTGTCCGGTTTTTATCGAATAAAGTCATTATTACTATAGATTCTTGTAAAAGAAAACCAACCTGGTTCTTGATGGAAAAGTTCGGATTCCAATACTTGCTTTTTTCACCAGTGTACAACAGATTCTCAGTGAACTATATCATGAAACCCAAAAGAGTTCATTTCTTGTGCCTTTCTGCTCATTAAATCTTCTTTAGAATTTGTTTGAATCCAACTGCCAGCTTTCATGATTGCGTTTTATATTTGCTGGCTACATGCGGTTTTTCTTATTCGTCGAAAGGAAAAAATTCTTTTCGGAAGTTGTAAACCTATAAAGTTTTCTTTCTTGCTTTTGAAATGTAAAAGAAGAAATCTGTCAACCCAGTCCTACTGTATCCGGCTGGAACAATCACAAGTAACGCATGAACAATTGACCTACCTCCTTTCCATGCATGGACGTACCCCTATTGATATTTATTCACGCTTCAGTCTCTGCAATGTTTGTCAACTTATCGATCCCGCTGCACATCGGATGACCTTGCCCGACACGGGGTGAAGGTACGCTAGAGCATGCATGCAACTCAGTTCAGTGAAGTTACTTACACACTCTCCTGGTTGCGCATCGGCCAAGGCCGGGTTTTGTCTTTACGTGCATAGAAATAAATGGGCTCCAGTTAATACTTGTTCTGCTACTAACCACGCGAGCAACAAATCCCACGCTAGCTTCCGAAATGAGAAAAACAGCTCCATCACTAACCTTGTGTTAAATGAACGGATACAAGAAATGCTATCTTTAATACTTTTCAGTAATGCTCATGGATTTCGCAGTTGCTGCTCACTGTTTTTAAACTGTAGAACTCTCGTCCCAATTCGGGGCGAAATTGTTAGTGAAAAAATGATGGTCTCGATGCTCGTTTATAACTCTTTTATTTCCTTTCTATTTGGATGTATCCCTTACCTCGAATGTAAAGTTGTAGCTCACGTATGACCTTATTGATGACATGGCATTTTGAATTTGCATGGCTATAAATTTCATAGTACATTTGTTCACCTAAACTTTAATTTGAAATGAACATGTTTCCGGTTTTCAGTGGTATTTGCTCAAACATACTCATTCTTCTTCGCGAATCTTTATTTCTAGGTTTCAAATAATAATCATAAGTTTTCAAAGTCGCCTGGGAGCACATTGTCAGTATTAATTGTTTTAGTCTGTCTATCTCAGGTAAAAAGGCTGTTCTTCCTTTGAATGATTTCGTTTTATTCGTATCAACGAACAGGTTACGTAAGATGCGTGGTGATCATGGACAAAATCTAGCACAAAAACATTTGTTTGTTTTTTTATTCATAAAGGGCTCTTCTGAACGGTTATTCACTTTTTGAACCGATTGGCTGATGTGACTCCTGTCGGTTCAGGGCACTGTTGGCCACTGATTGGTCTATCGCTCCGGTTTGCTGGCTGCGGCACTGCCCTCCATTCAGAACAAGCGATGACGTGCTGTGTGATGGCCCAGAGGCCGATCTGCTTCACTGAGTTCAACCTCGTCCTCGATTCAGCGGGGGGGGGGGGATGACGTATTGTAAGCTAAACGAGTCGAGCCTTCTAACGGTGGTGTCTGTCAAAGCTTTCACAATAATATCGTTCCAACCTACCATGAAATGTTTACAATCGTGACTCTAAGCTTTTATCATAAGTCAAAAGAGCCATCAGTTTCAGCTACAAACATCACCAATATTTAACATTTTCTAAACTTTTACAAAATACAAAAACGGTCGATACCTTGCACTCGGGCACTTGAGAAGCATTCTGTTGCTGTGCATGAGAACATTAACGTAGAGCTACAGTATTTTTCATCCGTAATAACAAGCAAGTAGAGGCGAAAACAATCCTTATGGTTTGCTTTCATGTGACTGACCGATACGTTCAACAATTCAGAATCCAAAATGCAGAACTGCTGGCGTTTAGTGAAGGTGCGGTTATCAAGACAAAAACATCGGCTCTTCGTGCGCAGAAACAATGGTTGCAAACGACACGCCTTCTCTGGTATTCGCTAAATAACTCAACCAGAATTGTTATTTTATCTGTGATGAACAAAGTCCTCCTTTTCCATGGAGTATTGCACGGACCGTACCATTTATAAGCTGCTTTTTACGTATTCCTTTGACAGAGGTAAACGAAATGCTTGTATCTCGTTATATACGTCTTCTTCATGTTCTTCTTTTGAATTGTGATGACCACATTGGATTTGCTTTTATGAAAGACCTCAGGAATCTTTCACAATTGGAATCTTTTCAGTATTTGATACTTTTATGGTAGCATAGTTTAAGAATCACTTGCAGTACCTCTAAGACCAACGGTACTCATAAGCTAAAACCAAGTTAGAAACTTGGGTTAGTGAACCACCTGAGGTTAGCCTTATTCAGATAATGATAGTGGTCCGAAAGCGTGTAGAGATACCTTCAGAAGAAAACAGTTATTTACTTTCACAAGCAAATGAAACACATGGCATTTATACTCCGTGGTTGTTCCGGCAAAAGATGGTGCAACTGAAAAGCGAAAGCTTAGCATCTATCTCATAACATTTCAGGCAGATTGAGGACTACATATTTCGTCTCAAGCCACACTAAAACCAGGTTTCTTTTCGATATCTCGTTACTGGCGCTTCTATATCTATATACATGTTTTGTATACGTTGTTTAAGGTCGATATAATGGGACGACTTGAGCGGCGGTGCCTAATCGTGATCGTAGAATACTGGTAGGTCTCTTTCCAAAAGTGAAGCCCGGAACTTCTCGAATGCTATGCTGCAGTACTTATTCAACGGCGGATCTTGTCGTCCCATTCAAAAAGCAGACAGCATGCACTCGGAATTTCAGAAAAGGATTACTTAAGTCACTCATCACTAATCAAATATGACAGATAACATTCTGACTGATTGTTCTTCCATGTGCACTGGAGCTTGTACTCAAACGCATGCTCTGCTACATAGTAGAGGACAACTTGTCTCGTAATATGCTCCCTTCTGCCAACCTTTTGTCACTTCCAACGGAGAGCTTCGGTCGACCGTACTAGCCGTGAAGCCTCCAGTGGGGATTCCTGCCATGTATTCTTTAGTCCTCCACCAACTAGTTTCTACGTCCCGCCGAATTCACTACCATTGGTTGACACCCTCCTTCGCTCTCGATATCTTCCCAAACTAGTCACTTTTTATGTGAAAACCCTGATGCATACAAGACAACAGGCGGGTTTAGCTCATATGCTTGGAATCCTTATCACGGACATGTGTTGAATTCACCAGACTCATATCCAAGACTCCAGTTCCGTCATCAAGTCAAAGGTCCACCTAATTTTTCTGTGAAATTTCACTTACTCCTTTGTATAGGCTCTCAGGTTGCAGTTAACGATCTTGCTGGCTTTTATGTGGTCTTAACTGGGAGGGATAAAGCCGCTTTGCATGACTGGATCCTTGTAGATGATCGATTATGTGAACCAAGATCTAGACATTCGCGCAAAGTAGGCATTAGCGGTCCTGAGAGGCTCAAGCTGTTCGCCATTTTGGGCATACATACCCACTGATTACGGCTTTGATGCAATCAAAGATAACTTCGACCAAAGGCTACAAGACCTGCTACTAAAAGGGATCCGGGATGATAACGTGATTTTGCAAGTAGATATGAGTTTTAAAGTAGGCTGGATGTCATCCAACAATGAGAATTTGGGGGGCCCTTTTCGATTTGATTCTTGCCATTTGAAAAACTGGACAACGGTTCTTAACTCTATGCATAGATCATCACCTGCCTCTCACCGGTACGAACTTTAAACGTCCTAAAGGCCAGCACCCCAAGTAGGGTTCACCCTCTCCGAGTCAGCAGTGGACCTAGATTGATCACATTGCGATAAACCACAAACGGTTGAGTTGCATATGAGATTATCGATCGCACTGGTGTACCTCTGGTGACCCCGACCACGAACTAGTTTGTACTAACCTGTCTGTATGATTCGATAGGCTTCCCATATGCAAGCTGCAACTGTAGTTGAACTGCGATTAGCTGTTCCAAAAAGCTGGACTATCCCTCTTACAGAAGTGCAGAAATGCTAGATGAAAATCTCGAATTTATCCTGACTGTTAAAAGTAGTTTGCATTGGTTGTTTATTAAGAATGCTTAGCATTTTATCGGTCACGTAGGTTGTGGCCTCCTGTGCCGTGTCGTGACTCCCCGGGCTTTTTGATGAATGTTCGAGCTTCCTCCATTCACGTCTATTATACCACGCTGTAAGCGAGTATAACTAGATACAGCTAATAAAGAAACATGCATCATACGCAAGTCTTCGTTGAGACTGCGAAGTATGACGATCAAAACGCGTATAAGAAGTAAAGCTTGCTGCTACCGCGGGAAATTCCTTCAAGCGCGTATATCCACTTGAGTCACCGGTAGGAAATCGTTAGGTGTGAGCGAAACGATAAGTTGACGGTTCTTCACTTCATAATGGGTAGTGACTTCAGACCTGAGTGGAGCACTTCCAAAAACGGTTTAGCTGAGTCAGCTTCACACGGGAATTTCGACACTTATCTTGTGGTCTCTTTCAAAAGATTTACCTACTGAGGCGGAGATCTATAAGGAAGTCAAAACTCTAAAATTTCATAAAGTGCGGGACTTCGATGCCCTTGCCCCAAACATGTTTAAAGGTGATGGTGAACAGCTTGCTGTAGAACTTTATGTTTAGTCCTTAAAGGTATGATTCAGAGCAGGTACCTATCCTCTGCGGAGAATCGACTGTTGCCCGTTATCTTCAAGGAATAACAATGCAGGGACTAAGCTCACCACAGGGGTGTAAGCTTTACTCCAGGATCTTTGAGGCTGTCACACTCAGGAGGTTGTATCGAGAGCTTGAAGAGCAGACTCACAATGAGCAGGCTAGATTTCACGCCGGTCGTGGAAGTATCGACCGAATCTTCAATCTCAGGAGGTTGCTACAGCAGCGTCATAACTTCCGGCGAACAGCCATCACCGTGTTTCTAGACACTCGCACGGCCTTCGACCATATTGATAGGACTGCCTTTAGGAAATGTTTGCTAAGGAATTGATTATTTACGAAGTGTATCAATCCCTAAATAATTGTATCTCCACACCATAGGCCAGGCTATGGCCGACAGACAGGTTTCTCCTCTCCTTCCTATTTTCGTCTCCAGAGGAATACGTCAGGAGTGCCATGTGTGCCACATGAGAAGCTCTACTAAATGCCTTCTCCAGTCTGCTAAAAGGTGGAGTTAAACTTCTCCCAGAGAACGGAATTTTCGACTTAGAATATGCCAACGATTTCGCCTTGTTGAGTTACATTTCACGGACAATGCAACTCGTTTTGGGCCATCGAGGGCGATCGAGGTATCCAGACACAGAACGCATTTTGCGCCTTCAAAGTGGAAAGTACTTTTACTAGACTGGCAAGAGTCCGTGCGTGTACTCACCCTATATGGTGAGCAGCTAGAGTTAGTTGACAACTTTGAGTAACTCGAAGGCTTGGTTACAGCTGAATGTAGTCTTGAAGAGGTGATCAGTTCAAGGATTGTAAGATCCAGAGCAACTTTCACCAACCTGCGTAACCTGTGGCGTCGCCGTTGAATCCGGCTCTCTCTCAAGAGACGGGTATACATTGTTATTGTTTACTGTGTTCTACCATGCGACTGCTAGATCAGGCAGCTTCGCATTGAGGATGCTGGGTATCCATCTGTATTCAACAACTGGTGTCTCGGAAGCATTACTCGCTTCTGGTGGGGAAACTGTGTGAACAATGACGAAGTTTTGTCATTGTGTTGAAAATAGGGATATTCGCTTTCCAACTAAAACGATCGCTTCACACCACCGATTGTTTGGACATGTTTTGCAAAAACCTGTCCACCTTCTTCGTGAAGGCAGGAAGAAGCAATGGGGCGGTGACTCCATGACCCAGCGTTGGGATACGAAGCTAACATCAGCATCCACTTGGTTGGCGCTTTCAAGCTCCCTGGTTGGGGCTCAGGAGATGAGAACTATCTCTGGTTAGACGCCCTGACAGCATGACTAAGAATAGAGATCAGCGGTGTAGATGATGCACTGCTGGTCACTTGCAATTCCGTCCCCTGTAAACACATGAAACAAAAAATAAAACACATCAGCACCTGTAGGGTGGAAACTCCAAAACATTCGTGTTTATTTTACTCAATATTCCCTTTCTAAGATCCTGTTGTACCTTAAACTTTTCGTCATTTTATCTTGTTTCCATCAAAGCAGTCAAGTTGATACCGTGCTTGATCTCAAGTCGCTGATAAACATAAGCATCCGGATACACAAGGTTTGAAATTCTGATTTCTGGATAAAGCACACTCCCCAAATCGACGAATCTCATGTCGCCTTTGACGTAGAAGTGCGAATACTTCCACCTCACTACATTAAACAAAACTTCCCTGTTATTCTCACATCCATGTCTTCCACGTTTCGCTCTGAAAAAACTATCTGAGTAGTGTTTGTTCCTGCATTTCTTCCATCCTGTTTCAGAGCCCATATCCGAGTTGAAAATCCAAAATCTAAGTTGAATAATGTACCGTGATTCAGACCGACCAGATGCTTCTCGAGTTCTACTAGAAGGTCCTTTAGACGTTTGCGTTTTGACTTGATGCTAGCATCAACGTTAAAAATCATGCACAAATATCTCGTAAAGGTTTGCGTCAACCGAAACCATACGTATTTCAACTGTGACAATCCGAAATTCAGTTCACTTCATCTCAAAGGGGTGTACACTACAGACAATGTCATTCATTTCTTTGATGAAGGGTTAATTCATGGTCATTGTACCGAACCTACTAAAGACATGTCGTTCAGTTTTCTTTCGGGAAGGCAGACCTATCCTTACACGATATTCAGGCCACATTTTGAAACCGGACACTTAAATGCTACGGCTAACTGAGGTGGTCTTCTGAGAACTGTCAAAGGATTGTATCCAAGGTTTTTCAAAATTATCTTGTATTTTTCAAGGTTTTTTTCATACCCCAGGGATGTCCATGTTCACATGATTCGCTTTGAGAACATTGGTTAGCACCCAAATAAACTTCAAAATTATGTGCCGTTTCGTTTTACTTGGCTTGGTTTTGTCCAAACTTTAGGAACCTTTTACCGAAACTTTGGAATTAAACTATGGCAAGCTTCACAATTATTCCTCCGTAAACGTATTTACTTGTGGTTGATTTCATTATTTTATCAATATCCTACAAAAGTTCTGTTTCACTGATTTTGGCGCAAACGGGTAAACTGTAATTTACTTGTCTTGTAGATTTTTTTCTCGTTCTAGGTAAAGTGTTGTCCAACAAGTCTCTAGAAAAACAAAGTTCACATTTGGCTAATCCACGCAGACTAGCACAGTCCAATGGGAGTTAGATATTTGCACTTTTGTCAAGTAAATCCTCACATGTCAAGTATCCGCAGTAAAAGCTGCAATTTTTATTTTAACAATGCCTTATCCATTCTTGTTAAATCAGATGAGGTTCGAGAAAAGTGTCCTTGCTGATTTGCTCTTTTTTCCGATAGATGCAAAATACCTGAAAGCCTATAAGAGATTTTGCTTTTGTCATAGACTGAAGAAGAATAATTTCTTGAAAGCTGTACTATGGTTTTAGTTTGCTCTATTCATTTTGGCTAATTTTCATTGGTCAAACTGTTACAACTGTGAACTGAAACGTATGTGGTCCCAGGTTTGCAACTCGCACTCGTTGATCAAATCCGTCGTCCCGCAGCAGATAAACGTCCGCTTCCAACTTCTTGAACATGTTATACGACTAAAGTTTGAAAATAAACGTATTAGGTTATTGGTAAAAAGATTTTCCTAGATACCGCTTGGGATTTTTTACTTCTTGATGTAACGTTTCAGGGAGTAGAACAGTGCTTAAATTTCGTACGCGGTTCATTCTTTATACTCTGTGAATGTTCAGTCAATTTGCAGTCTCCAAAAGTTTCGAAAACCATTTGCTCAGTGCCTTTTTTTAAACGTGACTGGTGAAAACACGGTAAAAGCTTATAACAAGGTGCTTTCGAAGGAAATCAGCTTGATGCGACTTTTATTCGCACCAAAATGTAGAAGAAATAGATAATAAGAAATGCAAATGAACTTCTATTGTCTATAGAATTCAGCCTTCTTGTGTGAGTAACGCACTCTGTGAATAAAAAACTGATCGATTTTGAAATAATTGTTAAGATAGCTCACTAAACATGACTCCAGTCCCCAAAATCCGCTAACTGCTTTGTAGGAGACAAAATATACAAACATTTTATATTTCTGGTTAAAGTGACCTATAAAGTTCATCTAATTGCTAGTTTAGGCAAAAACTACTTTCCAATGTTCAGAACTTTGGGTTGAAATAATAGATGAGCAACTTCCAAATCTTTAAGCCATGAATTCAATGCTTGGATAACAAGCCCATTTCCAGTCTCAAGGTGGTTCTTTGAAAGTTTCTTTCGTCAGTTAGTCAAGGACAACCTTCAGAACGAAGGCACATGATCCCAAGTTTCGATTTTTAGTTTAGGTAGTATGTTACTATGTCTGGATAACGAGATAACTTTCCATTCTAAAAACGAACTTCTTGTCCATTCACTACTTTCACAATTCAAATGAGATAAAAGTGATGAACTTAAAATGGAGTGCCCAAGTATAGGGTCGACTGGACAGGAGAGTACCGGGTACTCATACCTGATTAAACGTCAACAAGGTTGGGACCGGTCGTATGGTTCCGGGGAAATTTTGTTCTGTCATCCAGATTCAAGAACATACTACTTTCAAACCTTCACTCTGAATTTTGCATGTTTTCAAATAAACAAAACAAAGGGTGTCCATTGTGCTTTAAATAACGAGGACGTAATACAAACTATTCCTCGAAATAGGGTTAATACATTTCCCGGTTCTTTTTGACTTTATCGTTACAACGGTTGTGTTTTATTTACTTCCTTATTTTGTGAAGCAACACTGAGGGGCTATCCATTAACTTATTTTCCCGTATCGTATGTGCCTCGATGAAGGAAAATGATTCGCGTGTGAATAAGGAAAGCTGACTCTCAAACCGCACGCTCCTCTAGCATGAGGCACAACTAGTCGAGTTTTCTGTGGTTTGTCTCCCAAAATAGATGTGGAATTCAAAGAATCTAACCAGTATGGTATTTCTGTTTCCTTACTCAAGCAGTCGCCAGTCGTTTTGTTTATTTGTGTCACTAAAGCAAAAGATTTCACAGATTTATTTTCATCTAGTGTGCATGCTTGCACTTAGCTTTAATCCGGGACTTGGTCTGCCGGAGGGGAGAGTTGAAAAACACCCGTTTTGTTGTCCATAAATGTTACTTCACTTATGTAAATTCGTCAGCACGATGCAAAAATAGATTGGTAGGGTTTTATTGCAAATCGTAAGCTATTCTAGTGTTTTTTTTTTAAGCGCCGTTTATCAGCTCTTGTTCGTTCTCATCATCCTGGAAATTTCCGCGAACTTTCTAATCAACAAAAGGCTCCACCTTCGAATTGTTATAGAACGAGCAAAACAACTTAGTACGATCACAAATGGATCAACAGCCTCGAGTTCAGAAAGCCTCATGCCGAAACAGACTACTTTGCTGTCTCCGGTCTCGTTTCTAATGTGCCTCATTCTGCTGTAAGCAGTATCCTTTCAGCTTTTTCTCAGTTTCTGATTCCCACAAGCAGAAGTTTTAGTGACGTGACAAAATCCTAATCAAATTGTACTTTTCTGACTTCGAGGATCAGTAAATTTAAGTTCACAGTACAGGTATTCTCTTCAGAAATATATATTTTATATGCCTCTATAATAGAAGATTCAGTCCGTTAGTTCTCAAACCGGCTGAAGAATAACCCTTAAGTGTGAACTTGAATAAGTTGGCCAGCTCAAAGTTGATGATAACAGCCGTCTGCACAGTCTTCCCAGAGGTGATCCCCATGGGTGGAATAACTCGATTGTTTTTGTTTGTTAGGCTAGGGAAGAGAGCATGATCGAACATTCTGATAATATGGAAAAACAAATTTGACATTTCTGGCAACAAAACCGGAAGCATTCTGATCAACAATAACGCACTCCCCCCTCCAATCGGGCTCTCCTCAGTCTGTAGTCGCTGAAATGTTCCCCAAAATGAGGGTTTTATTACAATACGAATATATATGCAGAGGTTTGCTTTCCTATTTTCAAGATGTAAAGCGACCATTCATTTACAAGATGGGAGGCTATATAGGAAACAACTGTGATCTTTACTTACAGCAATATGGTTTCAGAACCAAGCAACCGAATTCCGCGACTAGTGACATTTGGATAAATTTCACGCTCCAAGTAACAGACAGTAAAACGTAAGGTAGCATTATGGGCGAAAATTAGCAAAACGTGACTTGAGTGGTGAGACAGCGAGTTGGAAAAACGTAACTACAAATAGTAGGTGATTGTGTTCATCTATAAATCTCAGCTTGTAAGCAAGTGTTTCCAGATTCACTCACTCAATTTTCGTTCCTAATGTGTTTCAGATGAAGAAAGAAAATGGCTTTAGTTTGAATAGTCCCATGGTCATAACGGAACTGAAATGCAAACAGTGGTTTTCCACAATTCCGAGTCTTGCTCCGATCATACAAGCGTAAGTGATGCATTTGAATAGTCGTTGACTGGGCTGAGGGTCTTCGTTACAATGGATGGGGTGGGGTGGATTGAAGTGATGCTATATGGCGTTTTTTGTGTGTTTATGTTGACTCGGTCACTCGATCCGAGAACTCCGTCTTTAACCCAGACAAATGAACTGCCTGAACTAGTCGCTTCTCTATGCACAGCTCCCGGCTTAGCATACATGTGGGTCTTGGAGTCGGACTGCCTTTGTTCCGCTGGAGAAAATCCAATACACGACAGTAAATTAGCCATTTGGGTCGATCATATGACCATTATTGTCAGGTAATTAAGAACAGAACTGTTGATTTCGCCTGGTTTCCGTGATTCAGTATCTTCGGATGGTTCTCTCCGGTGCTTTGAGATAGACGCCTGGAGATGCATCCTGAGCAAAATGCACGATATGGGCACTTAAACAATTAGTTATACAAGGATGAGGTCAGCCCAGGCAATCCTCTGTTCGCTTGCATTCGGATAACCGGTGAGTTGGGGAACACACATTTCGGTTTTGCTCCTGACAATATTCAGTTCACATCGATTCTGAGTGGTGTGCTTTTCCTCTTTGAATGGCACTTTTAAGAAAATTTCCTTTTTGGAGCTCTAGACAATCATCTGTCGGCTATGAACGGTTCAATATTTTTCAAAATACTCCGCTCAAGATTCTCGTTCTATCTCAAAGCTTGTTTTATGAAATTTCATTTCATCTTTCAGAGTATCCTTTAAGCATATTACAAGGGCTTTGAAGGATAGACACGGGACTAAGTTTCTCTCATAGCACAATGGCACAAAGCTATGGAAATTTGTGTTTTGGCCGTTCCACGTCTCTTTTTTTAGACTCGACCTTGGACGGATCCGTTTTCCTGTCTAAAGGCCAATACAATGAGGAGCGCCATTTGGTTTTCGGTTCCTATATCCTTCGTGAAATCACGAGAGCTATGTGCACGCGTGAAATCTTCTAGAATAAGTAGTACTCTAAGATCTTCATCTAATAGGCAGATAATATCATCTTTAACACGGAAGTAGTAATCCAATACTTCCGTTGTTTTTTGGAATTTCCTGTTGTCCAATGTCAACATAACTGCTTCCGCCAACAAGAGACCCAATGGGGAACCCATAGCCACGTCGCCTCGTTGGTAGTGGAAACGGTTATCAGAGAGAAGCTGAACATGGCGTATGCCACTTAGCATTATTTCCTTTAGGCTTTCCACTATAACATCTATTTGTGTTCTGGATCTTCGGGAGCACTTACAGAGAAGGTTCACTGATTCTGTTAGAGGAACACCCGTAAATGACGACACCATATCAAGCGATACCATAATATTATCTTGCAGTGTTATATACTGTATTGTGTATAAAACTGAAAACGGTGTGGCAAACTTTGTTTAACACTTTTTAACTGAATGTGTCCTAAGGGTTCTGCTTGTCATTATTCTATTCTTTGGTATGAAAAATTTGCCATCGCCACAACTGATCGGAGCGGAATGTTTTGTCTAAGAACTTTCGGGAATTCACTGAGACTTGGAATGGTCGATCCATTTGGTCTTATTGTTCCGTATGCCGGATAGTTTATGTAGTTCTGGTCTTGCAGTTTGCTTAGACATCCGAAGAGCTCACTCCGGCTAGTCCACCCCTTTCAATTGCCACAATGAACCTTAACCCGGCGAACGACGAATCACAGGCACTGTTTTCACCTAAACAATCCGTAACATCAAGATTAGGTATCATTCATACAACTCATCGCTCTCCTTATCCAGAGAACTAGTTTCCATCTTTCAATGTGACCTGTAACGAGATTGGTTTAAACGACCGTCACAACCGCACCCCATATGGGACTGCTCCAGTATAAACAAATATTTTGACTGTCAAATTAAAAAATTTGCAATTTCATGATATTTTCTAGGTTACGCAAATTGTAATCCAGCTTGTGTGTGCCACAAGGGTGTTAGTCTTTATCTGTTCATTACCTGAATTTGTCACTCTCTACCAGTCTCATTGCCCTAGCCGTTCTTGATTTGATGAGCGTGTTATTACTGAGTTATGGTAATCAGACGCATTTCACCGAAATTAAAATCTAGTAACTTTTTCTCAGACTTGCGGAATTCCAAATTTGATTAATTTCCAAATATTGCTCTGATTTCTCTTGAGGATTAGAAATAATACTTATTTTCAAACATTTTGAAAATATTACACTTAAACGAGTAAAGAATGTTCGTTATTCATTTCATGAGGTTCGGTCGATATAACTTTGTAAACAATAGAACCGCCTTCTCCCTGTATGAATTTGAAAAAAAAAATGGTAATATTGCTATCAGAAACGAATTCTAATATGAATGAGATGCGAATCAATCGTGCAAAAGTGTAAATCTTTAAATCAACATGTATTTAACTACGAACAATGATCTAGAATATTAGCGTTTTTTTACTTCATTTTCTTTAGGTAATAATTATACACTTCCAGGAACCGCGCCGAGGCCAGTTAGAGACTGCCAATCGGGGAAAAGTGACCATCTGTAGGATTCGAATCCGGGAGCAAATGATGTAGAGTTTACCATTTCGACCGTTTGACCGCCACCGATCAACTAGAGAATGAGTTCAACTATGGATGCTGTGTTGCTCTGAGCTCCACTGGAACACAGATACGTTTGTTTTAATTACACAGTTTATGTCCGCTATCTGTTTGGATAAACTGGATCAGGGGTCCCAATGTTTCAGACTAACTGGAAACCAAATCGACTTCAGTCGTTTCTTCTATTTGGTGCGCTCGAGTGCCGTAAACTTATAATTCCAGACACCATTTTTCTCTCCATGTGGTTAACTACCAAATACGCATTGGTGGTTTTTTTTTATCTAATTACATTGGTAAAATGCTGCCCTCTACACACCTATTTCAAGGCTGATTTTATTCACTCTTCACGCCTAGTGTACTGAAGGCAAATAGCTAAGGGACGACTATTCCGTCCAGTTGCCCAAGTTCCGCGTTTCAAAATCGTTGAGCACTCTTTTGTTGTGTCTTGCTCAATACGTTTGCTAACTATGAAATTCCAGACGCGTCCGGAAGCTGTCGGAGATTTTTGATTCAATCGACTCTAGTACTTTAGAGTATTCTGTCTAGTTTGATAGAAAAGCTCCATTCGCCAAAAGAACTTTAATTCGCGAGAAAATATCTTGGTAGAAAGAGACTACTATCTAGGGAGCTTTTAAGTGACAGCGTCAAAGGTGAACGGTAGCTGATTTCTTGTTTGGGGTCAGCTCCATCTAGATGAAGGATGTCAATATCCTAAAATGAGGATATTTGTTGAACTTCGTAACACGCTGATATAATAATCGTTTTTATTTGCCAAATACCTGAAATCATCTCTCTTCACCTGTAAAGACCACTGCAGGCCTCTGGAAATTATTATAGTTTACTGACAATTAAATGCGTTTGTACGGATCGGGAAAAATTCACACCGGTTTGAACGTCGTTGCTGATAGTTTTAACGGTTCCTTAGAGTTGGTAATCGTATTTCCGGTACTTTTTACATGAATAAGACCCTACTGTTAAGGCTGTTCAATGAAAAAAGTTTCACCTTGTCTACTTCGTTTCTTTCTCGTTGTTGTCCATTTTTATTTCATTCCTGAGAGGTTTTCTAACCAGCATCCATTATTCACTAAGCAGAGGATAGTGTTGAGTATGAAATGATTAGGGAAAAGCTGACAGTAGCACTTGAAATGTAACTAATGATTTTTCTGCTCTCAGCTATTTTCTTTCATGTTCCTTTCCAAGTCATGCAAAAATGATCATTATTTTTCCCAGTTAGAGCTTTGATTGCAAAAGATCTGCCAAATTCATGCTTTGTAAGCAGAAAAACTCTAAATTTCAAGTGGATCCCTCAAGCTTCAACTGCGTGTTATTATTTCAGCATAAATACACGTGTAGTAGAATTTTTGCTTACGCATTTACGAGCTTCCTTCGAACTAGTTTATGAAAACACACCCAGTCCTAACGGATATTCTAGTAGAAAGGTTTTCCCCATACATGTCACTGACCGTGTTCATATGTCGGTGGAATTCCACCCTCTTTGGACAAACGGGAACATTTTCGCAAGCATCATATATAATCTCTTGCCTCATAATGATCACATGACTTTAAAAGTTCATCTTCCCTAAGTCTTGAACAAAGAGTCTTATTGCGATTGTTCCTTCTTAGATCAGTCAGACCACACTGGTTTTCAAACTTTTTGATGCACAATGATGTCCGCTAAAGAACTGGTTTAATAATTGGAAACCTGAAAATTGACTGATAGTTTCTCACTGGTTATTTTGTCCTCTTCACTCTTCCCAGATTATACTGAAGGAGAGATCTCAAAACAAACAAACTGACATAATCACAAAATGGTTATTTTGGATAACAACAAATAGTGATTTCTTCATTCCACTAACACTTCTGGGATGAACAGATGTTTTGGGAGTGATAGCAGATGATTACATTGTTTTATAAACTAACTGAATACTCAGCTTTACAAGAGGGGAGCAAAATACTGCCCGAACTAACCGGCACTCAGAGCTCGCATTTGCACTGGTTAATTATTTCGCTTTGAAAGGTCTTTTAAACCAAGTAATAAGACAAAGTTTGTTGGTCCATGGTCGAAAATAGTCAAACTGGAAACCCGACAGCACTTTATGAGCATCTGCTATGAGGATTAGCTGGTTAAAAATTCAGCTCTGATAATTTTACATTCTAGAATGAAGTCATTGAAAAACCG
The DNA here is from genome assembly GCA_948099385.1 of Fasciola hepatica. NCBI lineage: Eukaryota > Metazoa > Platyhelminthes > Trematoda > Plagiorchiida > Fasciolidae > Fasciola > Fasciola hepatica. The sequence goes on along the minus strand of CANUEZ040000111.1, from coordinate 10,454,542 downwards.
GTCACTTCTCTAAAATCCATAGCAAATTCAGTCGAAAGTGACATCAGAGGTAACACCTTCTGGATCAAGTGAAAACGGAGGTCCACGGTAGACACATTCCACCCAAGTTCTCATTTCCCCACGGGAAAGTTTCTTTAATCTCCTCTGTATCGAAGTTCCTTTTTTAATCATGATTTGTTGCAAACTGGTTTGCTTACGTCAGTAACGCCCAAATCGAGGGGAAAAATACTGCTAGGTGAATCCTTTTGTTCTCAACGAAAATTGTGTCTCCGTGGGATAAGGAATACCACCAGCTCCATCCTGGCTCTCCTAGATTTTTGTGGTAATAAGGTGGACCCGAATGTATCATTCAGAATGCAACATCGTGTTCCTCCTCAACCGACGGCAACATTCGTACACCGAACTCTGACCAGGACTGAGGCGATTGCTATCCACCTATTACTGGTTTACTCAAACAAATGCAACTGGTCCCTACTCTTCATCTGTCCTGGCTAAACCTCAAATCTGTGAAAGGAAAAACCAATCCTGGTGACCGATGTTTGATGAACATCGCTTCCGAAATCGGGAAACACATATAAACTTTGGAAACCATTTGCCGACAGTCCCAAGTGACACCTTCACAATTGCAAATGACTCACGATATTCGTTTACCATCTGGTGTTAATTGTTGAACTGGTTCAATTTATTTGTTTTCTTTTTGAATGCCATAAAATAATCAGCTCGGCTGGGAAAAAAATGAAAAGGCACACACACACAGAGACATACACGTACAATTGATAAGTTCTGACTGCGTAAAACCAATTACAAAATCACCGACCAGTCTTTCTTTTATCACACAAGGAATTCGCTATTTTATTCTAGCACGAAAGACATTCACATGATCGATTCTATGATGCACTGACATGAGTACTGATCAATTTAGGAGGCTTGTATCCACAGATCGATCAAAGATGTGTATTTTATATTTGTACCCTATCAACCGAGACTTGAATATAATCTGAGTAATTTTATCGCGCATTACTCTGAGTAATGTGACTAACTTCTCATCTGTCAATAATCATAGCTTCCTTCTCGATCGTCAAAATTAGTCGCTTGGTTACGTCGCAATGACTTATTCCAAGACGAACGCAAATAACATTCTTTGTCGAGAGGAGAAAACTCAGATATATATTTTGTTTTCGAATACCTCTTCAGAGCTATATGGGACCAATATTTTCATCCCCAAGAGAGATAAAAAATCATGCGTACAAGTCAGATATCGAATGAAGTGTCAATGCTTATAATCAGAACAATTCCTTTTTCCCAACCTCAGTCGTCTGTGGCATCAACCAGTCACCTCCGTGTCCGTCGAGTCAGATCTACACCACAACAGTTGGTACAGTTCTTCAGCGCAACTCAGGAACAAGACGGCTGCAGGTGCAAGACTCAAGAAAACTGTCAATACTTTAACGCCAATGACTCCGTATCAAATTGTGTTGGGCTAAGAGTATTGGGCCCACAGAGAAAATCATTTGATCAGATAAAACATTTCGTCAGACTGCCGTGATTAAGGTACGTTGTTTGCATGTCCCCGACTAGGCTATCTCAGTTTGTGGCTTTCGTCCCCGAGATTTGTAGTTGAAAGTTGTATACGATTGACTGCTTTATGGCAACAAACAAGTGTACGGAAACTTCGATCGGTCTAGATAGGGTGGTTCAGGCTTCGTGGCTGGCTTTCAATGATACTGATTGGTGTTGTGATCAATAGAGCTGTTTTTTCACTTATTGTATTCCTCTAATTGGGAATATAATTACCTGCTCCCTTGTTCATTGATTTGTGAAATTTCCAATGGGAGAGAAGGAAATGACAATTAGAACCGACACATCCACCATATGGTTACTGAAGAGGAACTGGTTATTTGTTCACAACAATCTGATTTAGGCATCAGGAGCATGACTGGATTCATCCGTCACAAATGAGCAAATGTACGAATAATTGGACAGGGAACTGTCAGACACGCGTACCTGATAAGCGGCCATAATCGTGAAATCGATCGTGTGCTTCTGCAAATTTCTTTCCATCTATCTCCCATTTCTAATTGCAACCAAGGAACTGATTACTTTTAAAAGCAAGCTTTGGCAGTTAAAGATAGTCTGATTTGAAAAACTCGCAACTTCACCCGAATTTTGAAGAGGTATATATGTCTTTGTATTTCATTCTTACTTCTAAGTAAAGCAAAATGAGTTAACCGCGTGACCCCGAGAGCTCAGCTCTCTACTGGATGCAACTTGATGATCAGAGGGTGAGACATAGAACTGTTATTGATTCTGATATTATCTCGATAAAAGCAGATTTCCGGACGGAAATCGGATAACTAGTGCTCGTAGCAAGTCCGACCGATAGAATCACCTCAACAGAGGTCGGCTTTGCATTTCTGCCCGACCAAAGACGATGTCTACAGTGAACTGCACCTGTTGTGTAAGGGTATGCAGCTGCAGCGCATTTAACCTTGCAAACTGACCGGAAAGAGGTGCAGAGGAGAGATAAGAAATTATTTGTGTAATACGAATTCCGCAGGGCTGAGACGAAATGAATTCACATCCGCTAAGATAAAATCATTAACTGGTTAGATAGATGGATAGCCTTGAGGCGAAGTAAAAATGTTCCCAAAAGCAGCGAGCGTGACTTGGGGATAATCTTACAACTCACCCAACACAGTGGGTTTCCTAATGGATCATTTGTATTATTGAACCCGGTGATACGGACACTGTATACCATCAAAAATCACTGCAACTTACCGGCCGTTTTCATTCCTTCTTGAATAATGTCGCAGCTTAAGTGCTCCTATTCCTGACAATTCATAATTGTCAAACTTGATCGCTGTCCAGCTACGACGTAGGGCCTGCCAATAAAAAGTTTATTATCTGTTCAAGGTATGTTTGAATAATTTGGCAGTAATTTCTAATGTCTTGCCGCGATTTGCGGTATCCCATGGATCTTGAGATAGATCCTCACGAGGGATAATAACTTCGGCCCTAATTTGTTCCAGTAGAGTTCAGTATAATCTGAAGGGGCTTCGCCACTTACGTTACAACATTATTAGGAATTATCAAGCACTTCAGCTTGTCTGAAAACTTTGCGAGATTGATACTGTTGGGGCTAGAGACTACTGGCGCGGAAAATCCACCAACAAAACCCCTGCTGGTATTACTACAAACACAAACAATGATAGTAATAATAATTAATAGTGAAACTTAGGTTGAGGAACACCCAGACACAGCCTAATAAAACTAAAGCCATAAAATGCTTGTTCAAAAAGATGGAAGAACTTTCAGCCAAGACACATTTGGTTGCTACCCATTTTGCATCACCGGTCTTAGATTGCCGGTTCAAACTCATCTATCCGCCTGCTCATTGTTTTGATGGTACGCGCTCAAACTCATCGATATCAAACTCAGGACACACTTATGTTTTTTGTTTACAGACTGAGAAATGTCATTTGTTAAAAACATTTAGGTATTTTGTTGACCATGAATATACAAAACCGAGCGTGACTGTCAAGCTGAGTACATACCTTGTTTTTTTTGTCTGTGTAACGAATCCACTAACACCTACGAGTTGTTCACACTTAATGCTCCCGGCAACATCAAGCGAACCTTTTCAGTCCCGGTGTTTAGTTTTATCTTGTATCTGCCAAAACAATCACCTTGAAAATAAGAGCTGATTACTGATGTAATCATCATACTGATCCGTTGAGCGTAGATGGTAACAAGGACTACATGATTGAAATTTAAGGTGTCAGATTGCTTCCAGAGTCAAAGAGGCTATTATCACATACATTCCAATAATTTTTAACTTTCAGAAGACATTTACCAAACAACTCAGTCTCTGAATATAGGTACGGTATTTCTCCGACAATCGGACCTACCTGAGTAGTAAGCACTAGAATGGTTTTTCGAGAAATGTTTGTTACGAGTCCCACCCTGAAAATAACCCTAGGTAGGGACCGTCACTTACCAGGGGATTTGGTAAGGCGGACCCATACCGACGAGCATTGTGCAGTCGCAAAGGTGCAGTAAAGAGCTGGAATTCTAGGGTCAGTTGTTTCAGTTCGCTTTTTAGTTTACCAAGAGGATAATATGAGTGCAAAAAGAAAAAGCCATTCCGTCAATTACAATAAAGGAATTGTTGGAGACTTCCGGAACAAGAATCTTTCGCGCGGAGAAGACGGTGGTCAGCCGGTGGAAGAAAGAAATGCTGAGAATTGCAACTTTGGATCAGATCAACGACCATTATCTTCTGAAACAGAAAACATCATACATCATGCTTGTAACGGGAAAAGCCTGGTGGGCGTAAGAAGTCAATAGAAAATGGGTTGACTAAACGCTGCCTCTTGTTTTGTGAGGTAATCAATGAGGTCTGCTAGCCTGGGATTCAGCCAGTACAGACCGCGATAAATTCCTGAAGAAATTTCTTCCAGAGGGAACAATAGACCAAATAATAGTTCAAACAGGAATCAATTCATATTTCCAAACTATTGATATCGCAGTAAACAAACCTGTAAAGGTTCTTTTCCGGACAGAAACTAGCGATTAAAGGGAAAGTGGAATGGAGAAAAATCAGCGTGCAGATATTTCAAAGCCTAGCTTGGAGGAGGTCTTGAATTGTGCGGATAACTGATGGGATAAAATCACCCACAGCTGTTAACGATGCGCTACGAACAGATTATGTGAGCAATGGATACCCACTCAGGAGAAGCTTTATTGCTGGATACGAGAGACTGCGGCAGAAGGTTTTTCGGTGAAAAAGTAGTCGAAAGAAATCAATGCCCGAAATCAGGATTTGGAGTTATGTGACGATATTCTAGAATACGGCACGGCTGTACTTTAATGGACGTTAAATTTCCTGGGAGTATAAAAGTTGGTTTTTATGTCTTGCAATTTTCGAGGCAAAAATAAATATAAGACCGGGTCTTGCCTTCCGGGGCAATGCAGTAGTAGCACATTAGATTTTACATAATCTGATTCACCATGCAGTGTAAAAGTTCGACGCATTATTAAAAACCTTGGAGGCACTGTACATCTGTTTCATCCTTGTTAAGAATAATCGGTTGTGCACAGCAACGGAGCTCCAGCTGGGATCAGGACTCAGGATGAGTAATTGTAAACCAAACATCGTTAGATGTTCAGATCACAGTCGTTCACTCTGGGTTCGAGTCACGGTGGGTGCTCCTTGGCCGTACACTGCTGGTTATTCCTAACAAGAATGAAAAATCTGTACCGTGCTCGCGCGCTTTTTAGTGATTAGCTGAACATTCATACTTCATGGTGAATCATACCATAAAGCATCATCAATGTGAAGCAAGCCCTCCAGAGTCACTCCGACTGGATTTTCTGATAACTGATGTGTAGAGCTCATTGGCGTTCCTACCGGCAGGGTTCTAAATGTCCACAGTTGTGACTACGTAACTGGGCACTGCTTCGGACCAAGGCAAACCAAAGCACCATGTACAGTGTATAAGCATATTCAGTGTAAGTGAACAGCACATTGATATATAGGCTAATACCTTGTCTATGGCAAGTGTAAGCGTTATGTGCAACCAAATGTGGTCATGCCGGGCACCTAGCAGGCAGTGGATCGTTTGGCATGCAGAACTGTTTAGAATAAATCTGTCGGGGTATAGGTGAGGACAGTGTGACGAGCGTACGAGTGAAAAACAGTCGTCCTCGGCTAACTGACCAAAAACGTTATTGACACTGGCTTTATGCAGTCTGTGGTTTTATTGGTAGTAGGGTGACTCAACAGTGAATATATCCATGAAAGTACAACACTGAAGGATCATCGATACCGGATAAGGTTAGACAAGTATTGGTAAAAATGGATACCCGTCGTGTTTCTGAGATTAGTCTGTCCACTACAAGCAACGTCGAAACTTAGCAGAAAATATTTATGGTACCTTTAACCTCGGCATCATGAACAGCAAGCGCAAAGGCTTTCTGGGTTGACTTCTCTCTCGGTGAATATTATAACGCGAGTCGTTGATAAAATTTGTCACTTCGAAAAAAGCCGTCGATCTAAAACGTAATGGAATGTGAAATACAAATCGACCATGAAAAGCCATTTGAATACTTGCAAACAAAACGCTGTAACGGCCGAAGGACATTCTTTTTCACCACGGCTCGTCCTCGTTCTGAGTGACTTGCTGAAATCCTCTAGTCACGAGGCGGATCTTACGAATTTTTTTGTGAACACGACGGGGTATTATTCAATCGCCTTACTATCTCCTCTGTTGTAGGTAATAGTCCAGACTTGAAATCTGCGGTCCCCGTATTGGTACTGCCTAATCTAACGTACCGACTGGACCTCACACACCGCGGATAATTATCACCAATAAAACGGTCAGTGTGAAACATTCACGGCCTCACTCCCCACCCCAGTCTACTCCATTGTGAACAAGTTGTCTCCGTTCTACAAGCAACTGATATTCCCATATCCCCAGATTTGACCCTGAGTTGTGTAATGTGCCGTAAGTCGCCAGTAGATGAAGCATTGAAAACAAGCATGTTTGCCAAATAGATTCAAAAGTATGTTGCAAATATTGTGTCACTGAAACTGAACCGTTACAACCAGTAAATGGACAGCAAACCAACACAGAAGCAAATTAAAAGGGAGCCACGTGCGTGTGGATAGCGAGAACTTGAAAGTGTTCCCAACCTGAAGTCGACGAAAAATTCGTGCTTTTGAGTTCGGTAAAACAACAGAACACAGGTATCATAGTCAAAGTCATGCTTCAGAGCAGATCTTAGAGAAATTATCCCTAACAAGGATGAAACACCTGTACAGTGGTTTCACGGTTTTCGGTGGTCTGAACCTTCACAATGCATGATAAGTCCCATGTTACATAAAAGAAAATAAATCAAGAATTACATCTGGAAAACGTTCATTTTCTTCGAATGATGGATATCACAAAGTATTTACAACAAGCATTCAACTGAAGCTGAGCTGAACTTTGACACTGCTTGATGGATCATACTTTGATAGCTCAACTTGAACACCACACTTTTGTCTAGTACGGTGCATTTGATTACTGCAAATACTTTCGCGGTCACTGGATCTCATGCTGTCCTCTTCTGCGTAATATCGAATATCCTTCACGTCTCTCCCCAACTTTCCCCACACAACTGTTTGTCACCTCTTCTTTGAGTACATTTATCAGCGGTTGTGATAAAACGGGCTCTTTCGTTGTTTCCCTTTCAGCTCTGTCAATAAATCCAGGGTTCAATTCCCCACACGTTTGGTCCTCAGAAATAACCAAACCAGAAAGAGAGATATCCGGCCGAACGCGGTTGGCTCAAAATCGTCTGATAAACTGTGACGTTTTTCTGTTGATTCTTTCAAATTATTTCTTCGAAATCCGGGTGGAGTGTATCGTTAAAACAAGTGGGGTGAATTTCCGTCTGCTGTTTCGTTCACCAACAAAAGCACCACTGAAATAGCTCTTGTGAGCATTTCCAATAGTTTGCCGTCCATACTGTGACGCTAAAACATGTGTTCCGTTAGTAGAACCTGGAAATTATCTCTGTAGTGAGCAGGCTGTTAATGGTCACATCATCATTCGGTTATAGCAAGTGTAGAATTCCGCTGATGCCATTAGTGTGCCTTGGGCTCAGGGAACTTTCTTCTCTTTGTGTTTTTTCAGATCGAACTCAGGCAAGCCCCCGCGGAGGAACACTGGTCCTTGCAAAATACAGTGCGCTTCCGTCATAAGCGGATTGCTTTTTCTGAATGATTCAACACAAACAAAAGTAAATCTGGACAGTATTGTCCACCGTACTTAAGCCTTCCACGGAAAACCATATATTCTTCTTGCCCACTTTTGATTCTGCTTCACCAGGTGCCGTAGACGACTCGAGAAGCAGCAAAGGGATTTTATTATCAATAAATATTCAACTTTTCTGCTCAAGAGCAATAAACTGAGAAAACTACTGATCCTATTATTACAAACAAAACAAGAGACACACTTTACCAGGAAAACACCGATAATGGGTACCTTCGTAAAAAAGAAGGAAGACCCGTCATAACTGACATAACCTCGTCTCTATCTGTCAAATTTAGCGGGAGAGGATATAATGTCACTAATGTGAGGGAATAGGCCGGTAAACTGTTCGTGGAGTAGAAGTCACAAAGGTTTGATGAACAACCAGCGCGTCTTCGCCTGTCCTGAATCAAGGACAACACTGGGGTGAACGGTGCGGACCGAAAAACCAATAAAAGTCAACTGTCATTTGAAACGAATAAACTCATTGGTTTTTTTACGAGAGCCACCACTAGGAATAGAAGGCTGTGAATAACGGGCCAACCAATAAGAGTGCGCCCCAGGATTTGGCTACGCCCACCATTCATCCTATATAAACTGTTGTTTTTTGTAATGATAAATTTAACTGGGTGGTATTAGCATCATAGCGACAGTGATGTCCGTTTCCCTAGATTGGCCCAAACCGTATTCGTCCATTTTCTTCAGTACCACGGTAGGGTCTTCTAATTTTAAATTCACATCAAAAATATGGTGAACAAAGCTCGACTGGCCCCATCACCAGGATAATATCGAAGCATAACAATTTGATACTCTTTTGGTTTCAAAAATAGTTGTGTGTGGACAGCAAAATCTTGAAATATGTGCCTCCACAAAATCCATTCCACTGACAAAAGATCATCCGTCATGTTCGGCTGCGCTAAAAGTGATAAAGCACGTTCTTGACATATTAATTGTCAGACAGCCGCGGAGTTCTTCTGCTTTCTCTTACGCGACGTCCTGGATTGTCCCACTAACTCTGGTGAAAAGGCTATTCTGCCTTCGAATCATCTGGACGTATTAGTCCAAAAAAGGCATTTTATATTAGAATGAGTGGTGGTCATAATCAAATCTTGGCTCGCAAATTTAATGGTTGAGCTATTATTCATAGCCAAGTTTTCTGAGTGGTCAGTCCGGGGATAAACCCAAGTGGTTTATTCGTTTCAGATGATAGTTGGCATTTGATTGATTTGTCGGTCCGCTTCGCTCGCTCCAATCTTGTCTTAGAATCAGGACAGGGGAATGTCTACTGACCTATTCAGAACGTCGTTCTGTCTACCTGGTGAAACAAGCCGTCTGCTGATAATGTGCCGGCCCATTCCTCAACACTAATAATAAATCAGTGAGAATTATGAGATCTTAGACTGTTCAGTGGTCCCATTTTTCGGTTTGTGGCTTCCAACTCCGCTCTCCTCCTGCTCCTTCGGCTATTGCCTCGTGCAGCTGTGGCCGCTGAATCTGTCCCCTTCACCTTATACATTAGTCTTGGAATTAAAACGAAAACAAAGAACCAATATTTCCAGTAACCTTTGCTTGCATAACCAGAGAACGGCAAAACAAGTATTGTCACCTTCGTGCGTCGCTTTAGGAAGCTATTTATCTTGGGTTTATTTATTGACAAAGCAACAAGGACAGTGCGACTGAAAAAGCCACTGAGATTATATGTCAAAGTTTGATTCTAAGAAACCTTTTTGCCCATGCAAAGCCACCAGAATTAACTTACATTTGTCACAACGCTTATCAGACAATCAGGGCGCAAACACCATACAACATTCCCACTGTGGCCGAAAATGATATCGATTATGTGGCATTCGTGGGTGTAGGTCATTAACTATCGTCACAATACCCCAAGGACTATCAGATGCTCATCCTGAACACTCAGCCAGGGACTTGATTCGCTGGTGATGGTCAGAGCGTGAAGACACGGTTATAATAAATTCGGGTACACTTTAGACTAAGCTGACGTGTATAGGGTTCCCGAAGAACTTGACTGCCCAGTAGAGGAGGTGGCCGTTGGAATAGAATCTCGTACTGATCCTCCTCCAACTCCGCTTTGGGTTATAGTTCACATTGTGAGCCCGGAGTCCCGAAAACCGACAAGCATATTGCTCACCGAGAAAGTTCCCCACGCGAGTAACTTTTCGTGAATTACAGCTCCACTTATCTTCTCTCTCTCTCTCTCTCTGTCCGTTCTTATCATCCTCGTAACTGAAGAGTAATTATTTTTCTTTCGATGAAAAGCAACTTTTTTAATTGTTGTATTTATGGATCTACACTGTTATAAAGAAAAAACTTGCTAACCATTTTTCTTAGTTAATAAAGAAACTTAGGGACTTATTTGTGGTCACAGATGTAAGCGAGGCATTTGAAATATAGTTTGAACGCTCTACTGGACAAGTGACCAACATTGTCACTCAAACTTAATGGCTAAAAGAACAGTCAAGAATAGTGCTCTTCGTTTTCCTAGCTTATATTTGACAGTCTAGAGTTGCTTTGTGCATCAAGCTGGGCAGTAAGACTGCAATCCAACTACCGGTAAGCTTTGACGGAATTTTTCTTTGCGTTCAATTTTTCTCGTCTGTTCCTCGGTTCAAACAAATTGCGAGGACAACTTGCACAATTAAGGCGAAAACAGGGTATGTGTGATACGGTTGCCTAAGAGTAGTTACACTAGCTTCCGATGGAATGCAGTCTAGAATTGCCAGGCTTCGTTTACATCACCGCTCAGCAAGCTGTCGTCGACAGCGAAAGTTTTATTTTTCGTCTTCTGCTTCTACCGTAGAGAATTTAACCTGTTTCCACGTGTCACATCCCTGATCCGTCCGCGGTATATCGGAAAAACGATGCCCCATGTGATATGTTATAATTAAGTACTTATTGTTCGGTAACACCGCGTTTTCGGAAAAGATGGTAGTCAGTCGGTCGACTGTAAACTGCTCTTGAGAAAGATTACCCGCAGTGACCGAAATGTCGACTAACTACCATCTTTTCCGAATAAGCCGCTTTACCGGATAATAAGTACTTAACTACAACACCTTTCCATTCTCTTTGACTCATTCACTGAAACAGCGGCAGATGTTAATAGATTGTTCGTCTGTGCGCCCTCATCAAGTCTAACAACAAATTTTCCTTATTCTCAAGGTTCACCATAAGGTTCTCTGGAGATACTTATTGTGAAACTGGGTGAGTCGGTGAACGTAAGTTTGAAATGTTTTTACCACCAGTGAACTCATGAACTAAGCTTTGCTTCCAACGTGCCAGCACGTTCTGGTCAGTACGAGAAATTCTCTACTACAGACAATTCACCTGACTGTATTTTATTGTATTCGCCTTGGCGCAGTGTTCATGTTATTGACCTATTGGTTCTCATAAAAGTGGTATTCATGCCACTTTGTAGTTAGATAAAGATTCCTGAACAAATGCGATCCTTAAGCCATTCGATCCACGTAAAGTTTGGAATCAAAGTTTTCCCAGAAATATAGCAGACAGAGAAGTGGCATTTACCATCACTGTCGCTCTTAACTGGTCGAGCACAAATTTCACCGATCACTGTCAGAATTCTGCAAGGTGCACTATTCGATCATTTCCAAAAGGCATTTATGGTGTTCGTTCAGAGATAATAACTGGACCTGGATTTATTGAACAGTAACTATCTCATTCTGATTAGAGGTGAATCACTTCCCACTGCAGCATCCACAAGTCGATTTCGTACGATTGGCATAATTCGTGCTGAACAAATGAACACAAACGTGCTGGTTGACAGACTGCTCTTAGTTGCACAACACCTCAGAAAGTGACGATTCATGCATTGACCAAAACCAACATTCGGTTCCTGTTTGGAAGGATACCGTTGGTAACCTATGTTCTGGACTCACGGATCCACAAAAGTGCCTGTGTAGTTTATATCCATGGTTCTTGGTTAAATGACGATACTGAAGACCAGCTAGTTCTCCTTGAGAACTTTGGGTGCTTTCGTCAAGAAGGGAAACAATGAGGAAAGAAAACAGGTGGCAGTATGGTTACCTAAATCAATTCCGAGTGATCCGGCATGTGGGAATTTAACTTGGCTTTTTCCCGTAATGGCACTGACTTCGACGTTGTTAAATGTCATCCAATTTTTTTCTTTTCGACACACGGTGGCCAGTAATATGTATACTGCACCGTTTTGCTCCCAGGGAGACATATCAGCTTTCTGAGGTTTTATAACCAGTTCAGTTCGATTACTTTCTGACTGTCTACCCATTGTTTTCGGAGACTTTAATCACGCTCTCATATATCTCCTACTCACGTCTGGTTGAAGTGGCGTATATCTTCTACAAACCAGGGTAAAGCTGTTTTGGACAGAATAATCACGTACCAACCCGAACCTTTCGTTTCACAACTGAAAGCTTTTGTTTCGACAAGTGATCATGTTCTTATTGCCGTTAGACTCAAAATTTGCTCACTTTCTGCTTAATCTTCAATCGTCAACGAGAAAAAAAGGAAATATCTACCATGAACTTGTCACCCTTAAACAATGCTCTTTTTAAAAGATTCCTTTTGGCTGTGTCTTTGTGGTTCTTAGTTGAATGCTCCCTTTACCCCCTAGAGATATTTATAATAATACTGAATGCAATATTCGACTATCGTTATCCCTTGGAAAGGGTATTCCAATTACGCCAAAATAGCTTCACCGCTGTCAAAATCCCTGAGGAGACAAAAAGATCAAGCCCACTAGCTTCATGACTGGGCTTCGGTGAAATGTTTCTCTATGTGGATCAAACAGGAGAAACAACGATATAATGAATGCTTTTTCCAAACGGTTTTTGAGTACTGCAAAGAGTAAAGCACTTTGGCTCAGAATTAAGCTGCTGTGAGGTCAGTGAGTCAGGTCATGCAGTTCTAATAGGAATGCCGGCACTCTGAATGCTGCATTTACTCACCCATCCACGGACAGCCTACTGTTCTATACGCTCTTCGTTGCTTCCATATCTGAACTTTGTTCTTCAGAAAAAGTCTTCTAGCTCCTATGAACCTCAAAAGTGGCTTTTGCTGTTGCTTCAGATGGCTTATCTTCCACCCTTCTCCAATTTGAAGTAATTCTGTTAACTAGCACCGCGCCTCGTGGAAACCGACAACAGTTGTTCCCATTCCCAAACATACCATTTCTAGCATTTTGTCGTGATATTTTCGTCCCACAGTCGTCACTTCTTTTGCACTCAAACTGACTGAGCAGGCTATCTTTAGTCGACTGCTTTCCTCATTTACTGCTCCCGAACGCCCTTATAAGCTCGCATACAAGCCCAACAGGAGGTGCACTCAGGAAGCAATTGCTCCATTTTACCAATTTATTTCTAATAGCTTGAATAGTTTTGCGAAGTCGGTTCTTTGTGTCTTTCTCGGCTTTACCTTTGCTTTTCACTCGGTTCTTCGGTCTCTGCTATTCCAAAAGCCGAAGTCTTTTGGCTGTCTGACTTCCCCGCCTTCGTGGTAAAAAGACTACTTTTCCAACGGTACTCAGGTTAACAAATTTGGTAACACTCTGTCAATTCCCTAAATGAACAACTCTGGTGTTCTTTGAGGTGCTATTTATTCCCCTACCTTTTAACCGCATACACTAGAGACTTATCCACGGCTCGTTCTGCACCAATTTTTTAAGTGTTCCTATGATTTGGTGTTTTGTCAGCCCATCTCCAATCAACCCGGCTTTAACTCTTTTTCTGATAAATTAATTTATATCCAGAAATTTTCCTCTCTCTCCGATTTACATATCAACACCTTAAAATGTTTCGAATACACATTCACCCTTTCTCAATCTCCTTATCCCAAATAACAATCAGTTATTAACTCTGTCCTCGTTTCTGGAGCTCAGTTGTTCAAATACCTAGGTGTTACCATAAGCACCAACATACAGTGGGCTTTCCATTGACTCTCGCTTCAAATCTACAGACAAAGATAGTTTAGTGCCAGACAAGCTTTCATCATCTCCTTTGCCTACGAATTTGTTCTAACAATCTTATCTTACTGTTCTCCTGTGATCTATCATGGTCTACCTAAAAAGGATTTTCATTCACTACATCACGGTTTGGCTATCATGTTTCATCTATTCCCTTAGTCTCTCATCAAGGAAATACGTGATCTGCACTTTTCACCTGTCAAATATTCGCTGTGAAGATTCTCGTGGACCTCACTCATCCTCTTTGCCATGTGCCGTCTGTTTGCCTTTCGTATTTTTCTACACATTCTGAGGTTAGACTCATCCCGTCCCGCGTAAATATTCATCGCAAATCTTCAGTGCCTTATTTAGCACGTATTCTTGTTAGAAAAGTGGATGTCGCAGCCTCGGTAATTGAACCTGATCCTAGTTTGTCAGTTTTTCCGCCCATTTGTTTAGATGTTTCCAATTTGGAAGTTATCGTCTTCACTCCATTTTATGGCTGGAAAGTGAGTAGTTTACTTAAAAACTCCTCAATACTATAAAATGCAATTATAAGAGAAGGCTGTAGTTGCAGGCATTACTGGGCAGATTGGGGAAAGTGTAGCAGCGACTGGAATATATTTCTAAAACTCGAAATGCCAGTTGCTGATTCAGTACTACTTCGGCCCGAGGTCATGCTATATTCTGGAATCACAAGGCTTAGTACAAGAGGACAAGAATGATTGCTACTGTGTAGCTTGAAATATCTCTGTATCCTGACATTCATGGTGAATAGAAGGTCATGAACCTTCCAGTAACCATAGTTTCCGGTCCATCAATCAGAAAGACGCAGCAGCAAACTGTTAGGACAGCCCGAAACCCTGTGTGCGATTACCCTAGAGAGATGAGAATCTACAGGTGAAGTTTTCTTCACCCAACTTTTCTAAATCGGTGACTGCAAGGGATGCTAAGTAAATGCAGTTATATCCCCGGTGCTCAAGCTTCTTCAAGGTACACTGAGTTCCGGACTTAGGTTTTCCCACTCAGGACAACTGACTATACCTCTTCGAGTATTATACACTCTACTGGGCCGGTTTACTTTCACAATCATAAACTCATGTTCTTACTAATACGCTACAGACAAACTGATTTTTACCTCTTTCTTGAAGATCCTAGGATAACATGTACTTAGTCAATTACAAGTCATGATCCGAGCCGGATGAGCGTGACCCCAAATGACGTGATTACGGGGAACATACAGTCTATGCATTCGAGTGTGAACAGCGGTGATCATACAGTGGCTTTATCTGTCCTATTGCAATGGATGAAAACCCAAAGTTTTAGAGAACACGATTGTAGTGTCTGTCTTCACTCGCGGTCCAGTGCACTACAGCTTCATTTCCAGTATCCAGCCAATCGGGTAAAACAGGACCGTAAATGTTAGATCGTCTAGATAAAGCGAAGTTGCCTTATGATTGGTCAGGACGGTATTTTCCAATGAACACACGTCTATTTTTGTACATAGACGAGTGAGCACCAATCAAATGCAACAGAATACATTCTTGCTGTTCTTGTCTCGTCTTGTGGTTCTTCCAGTGAGCGTAGTCCTGGTCCAGGTTATTTCATTACGTACGATTGGCCGGTTGGATACAATTTCTACAGATATTTGGCTTTCTCTCATCAGAACTTGAGTTCGTTCTTCTTAAACTGAATCAATACCACTATAGGATGAATCACGAAATGATATAGATTTCGAGATACAGATGTTTCTCTTAGCCTTCCGAAAGAGAACTAACAACGAAGCCGTTATTGCATTGCTTCAAATGGAATATTTTTATATGCCGGACTGCAAGTTCACTCGATTCCTATTCCACTATCACATTCCATTTACTATAGTCCTTGAAAGTTGCTAACTTTCACTTTTTCGATCGATAAAAGCTGACAAAAATTGAGTAACTGATGGTTCATGTCTTCGTCCCACACTTTTGAATTGTGTAAACGGAACCTAGTTCTTGAAATGAAGCAATACTTTTACCTTGCCAGGACACTGAATTACCCTTGTTTTTCTGCGTGCTTCTGAGTGCCACTGAAAAGACAACCCTCGTACAAAGGAGTCAGTTAATCAGCCAGTTTTCTTGAAAGAATAAAATAACAAAATGGAGGACTTGGAGTAAACAGACAAACATCCGGAATGATGACGAAAGGGGCCGGAAATGATTGCCGTCAGTCTTCCAGTTCGACCTGCAGTTACGGGTCGGGTTTGAACCTTACATCTCGGATTTGATAGTCAAAGACTCAAACCCTTGCATCGCTACTGACCAGCTGGTTTACTAGCGAATTTACCAGATCACTTGTGTTTCTTTTGTAGCAAGTAGTGAAGCTGCTTATGGTGAAATAGTCATCACTGTGGACGTTAAACTTGCAGTTCTCGGGGTTGGAATCCTGTCCCCTTCTCTCTCTCTCCCAACCATTAATGGCCACAGCCCCCGTCCTGAAAAATCTATCCATTTACGTATATGAAATTAAAAAGGAATGAAAACGGTGCAATAAAAACAGATTGTCTAAAAAGCTTGTTTTTAGTGATTCCTAATCATGCCAATGGAACAGTATGCGTGGGAAGACCCATAAGGGAAAAGGTCAAAAAAGGGAGTGTTAAGGATGCGTAATCATACCTTTAAAGGAATAATCCAGCCGCCTTCCTTAAAGCCTGTCCGATTTCTCCTTTCTAGCCGCGTTAAAGCCTTTCTAGGATACTTCCGTTTGGGTCAGTCTACTTCGCGTCCCAACCACCTAATAGACGCACAGTCAATAGACGTTAGTTGTAAGGAACACGGTTCTATTATTGATGAACATTAGTAAATAAAGGCAAATGAACGTACAACTGAACATCTCCAAACGTACGGCGAAAACTGTCAGTGCGACTCGTGTCAAACAGTACTACCGAATGTCGAGTAGTAACGGTTGAGGGAATTGACCCGTAACACGTTGGGAGCTGATTGGGTGTGTCAGGTGGTGCGTGCGGTGGAATGGTCATAGGGCCAACGGTTTAGTCTGTGTGTGTGTGTGTGTGTGTGTGTGTGTGTGTGTGCTCCTTTTCCAGTGGTCCCGTGTGAAAGGTGATCACTAGTGCGAGTTCAAGTGTGGTACTCAGGGTCATCGTGATATGGGGGAAGCCGTGATGAATGAACGTCGGTCCGTGTGTCTCATACAGAGAGCGGTCATGAGTGTGTGTGCATGTCACCACATGACTCCATACCGAGACAACAAACATGTGGTCACTTGAGCGTGCTTGTGTCAACGATCACGGAGTAGAGATCGATAATCGTGCGGTGCGCGTGATGGCGTGTGAGGAAAACACATGATGGGAGCAGTGCCGTGCGTGAATGTGCGTGAGTGTATGAACCGTTAAGAAATGATCCAGCGACGTATGTACGTGTAATGCTCTTGCGTCCTGCACGAATTGTGGCCGAACCATGTGGAGAAGCAGGACTGGGGAAGTTGTTCTATTCGCATTGTTGATAGCAGATAATTACGGAACGTACAATACCTATGGTGGCACTGGTTTTTTCGAAAGCCGTTTGTGAGCGGATTATCACAAACTCAGCGTATAAGCCATATGAAGGTCTTACACTTGTCCTTTCTTGATGAGCCCATGCACAAATTGCTTCTGAGCACACAAAAAAAGGGTTGTTAAGGCGAATTCAAAAGGCTTCTGCTGTGGCCAAGATGCGACTTCTCACGGGTCTGGAAAACCAATCATGGGCCCTGTACAGGCGGCATAAAGCATGAACCACAATCATTGTATCGTTAGTCTTGACCAGATTTGAAACCACTGCCCTGGTGCTATTATTATTATTATTATTATTATTATTATTATTATTATTATTATTATTATTACCATTTAACACATCAAGTCGCTTGTCAGGTACAGATAATAAGCGAAAAATAGTAATTATATTGAAGTCAAGAAACATGGAAAATTTTCCAGGGTATTTCTTGGTCGCCTTCAGTATGCTAGACTTCATTCCATGTTCGACAAATGAAATCTCCAAAGAGTTTCTAGTGTCCGGTGGAAACATCGAGTGAATAATGACGAGGTATGCCCTCGTGTGTTGGGCACCGATGGCCACCCTCTTACCGAAGTGGTCGCTCTACACCGCCTCTGATGGCTTGCACATGGTTTGCGATTGTCTGCCCATCGTCTACCTTTCCGTGCTCTGTTTACAGGTGCTGGGCAAGGCTGGAAAAAAAGTCACGCCAGTCAGGCCATTACTTGGCTTAGAGGTAATAATATTAAGCTAGAATCAGCTTTGACTTCAGTTGGTGCTTCCCGCCTTCCCAGTTGGTGCCTAAGAGATGAGGATTGTCTTTGGTTGCAGACGTTGAGGGACACTGCTCGGAATGGAAGTCGGTGGCACGAACTTTGTAAGGTCTATCCGTTGAATTATTGTGCCCTAATCACAAAAAATGTCACTCACAAACAAAATGACAAAAACATCGAGAAATGTACGATTGCAAAGCAAAAATAGTCACTATGTATTATACCTTTCCTACTAACTACATATTATTCTCCTTTGTACTTCTCTCCTAATGTAACCTGCATTACTTGTTGTTGCGTTGGCATCACCCTAGATTCCAAGCCGGTAGAAAATAAACATTATATATATATATATATATATATATATATATATATATATATATATATATATATATATATATATATATATATATATATTGCTCTACGCAAGGATCAGTGCCTTCCGTGGAGGTTGCTTGTTTTCGATCTGCAAAATACAAAAACGCAGAAAACTCCATGAACTCAAAGGCTCAGTAATTGCATCAACAGGATCCTACACTTACATTAATCGAACACCAATATGGCTTGAACACAGCCGGCTCACTACCATATCGTCTTATGCTGGAATTCTGCTACAAAAGGATTGTTATCTGCACACTTTTTCCGTTGAGTAGCAGATCTTATATCAGTTTATCGCATCCTCGGTATTTAAGCTGTTTTTTAAATGTCTTGAAATCACTTGCCGATGACCGCATAGAAGTCGATAAAAGGCTATTAAATCTGCATTCATGCTCTTCAACTCGCTACTTAACCGACGTCATTTTCAAGGGATATGTGCTTTGGCGAATTAGACCTGACGAGTATTTTCATCCGTAAGGTTTGACCATGGGCATAATACAAAACAACTTCGTGCCGTGATAAAAGACGACCACCCGGCTGGTATTCGATTGAGTCATCGTCTTGGCATGCAGAAATTGATTGATCTACCTGAATGCTTTGCTTTAATTTTAGGGAGATCATCATTGACTAAAGGCGGTAAAAGTCAACTTTACTGCGGCTCGGTTCAACTCCGAGGCTACTTATTGTAGCTTTTTGTGAGTCTTCACTTGAGGTATTGCGTCTGACCGGCGGTGGTCAAACGGTTATCATCATGGAATTAGGACCGTGAAGTCCCGGTCACTTATCCATTTGGTAGCCTCTAACTGGTCGTGGCCCCTTTCCAGAAATATTTCTGTTGTTAGGGTGATGCGCTATTCAATTCATTCATCAGCAAACCCATGGCGATTTTTCATTTCATTTCGATCGTGATAAGAGTACCGGTGCAGATGGTTTAGTCTCATTGCAGCGAAAACGCAAAATGTGGGATACAACCCCCTATTCTCTGAGCTAAACAGTTCAAAAAGGCAAGACTTGTGGCCGTTTGGAATTCCGTTTTCACGTCGACACTCCACCAAGATCCATGATTATACTAATTATTCTTTTCTGCTTGTTTCAACCATGTGTAAGCGGACACCGAGATTGCTTTTCTGTCCACCATTCCCTTTGTGTTGACCCAATTGTCTCAGACAACATCTTGGTTTGAGACTTTATCCTGAGGCTTTTTGTAGCTAGTCAGAGATTCGCTTCTTCATGGGTAAAATGTACATTGTCTGTCTCGAACTGCTTTCGAAATAAACACTTTGCCCTCTTCTTACGTAGCTCCTGGGCGACTGATACGATTGACTCCATAACCAAATCTACCCTAGTTGTCTCCGCCACGCCGTCACTAGAGTGACAATGTAGCACTAACCAACACTCAAAACAAATAAACACAGTTACCTGTTCTGTTTTTCAGCCCAGCGGTTATTCCACCTTTGTTTTGTAGTAAGTCGCAAATTGAAGCCTCCGTGTCACTTTCAATGGGACAGATCATTAAGGTTTTGACATCACTGCCACTTTCTGGCCCGAGGTGTGCTGATAAAGCACAGAAAGCATTAGATGCAAACATTCTTATGATTCACTTCAATCCTATGGAAAAGGTGTGCTTAATCATACGTATCAACCAGTCACTGGGCAAAAGTTGGGTAAATCAAGTCCAAAAACAGTGCCGAAGAGAAAGGTCTGAAATTCAACAAATCCGCAAGGTCAGTGGAAAAGGGGGTTGAAATAGTGCAACGAGAACACCGGAAACTGTACACCTGCTCTAAAACACACAGATATAACAACCGAGTTGTAAAAAAAGATAAAACCAAGTTCATTATAACTGTCAGTCCGAATCAAATGCCTCGTACCTGATCCACTGTTTGATCTGCAGGTTCGGAGATATCAACATAGGTGAGACTAATCAATGTCTGTTTCAACTAATAGCCGAGAGTTCAGATGGCAGCAGATACGTCCAGTCTTACTAATCGGGTAACTCCTCATAGTGTTATTTAAGTAGAATAATTCCCCACTTTCGCTCCCAGTGATTCACTGGGCTATAAAATTGAAGCTTTTAGCATTCTGTATCAAAGGAGACAGAATATCACACTGCCGGTGCCGAAGACGTCAGTTCTCAGTAAGCTCTAATCTGGCTTTTACTGATCGGTCTTCATCCAACTGTGTGGCAAAAACTTGAATAAACAAGACAGAAGACAAATGCTGACAGAAGAATTCTTTCCGTGTGTTCTCAGCGGTCGCCAGAGTGCTTAGGACTATAGGTAAATTATGGGCTGTTTGACAAGAACCAATATATAAACCAGTGGTTGAATTCTGGCAGATTCCACCCAAAGTTGATAAATACCCTACGAGAACAGAATCCATAATTACTGAAAATACACATCAGCTAACTATCCTGGGCAGAAAAGACAACCCGGTCTAATATGCCTCAATAAACGGCCGCCAAACTGATCGAGCTGTCACAGTTTAGTTTGAAACATTGGGTCCCCTTGATCCAGTTCATCAAAACAGATAGAAGACATAAATTGCGAGATGCAAGCATTTCTTTTATTCTTCTCAGTCGCGTACGTAAAACATGCGATTTCGTGTTCAAATGGAGCACAGAGCAAAACAATGGAATAGATAGTGTCAAGCGAAACTCGGAAACCATTCGGTAAACCTGACTGGTTACCGCCACGGCAGGCACGCAGTTTAGTTTGATGAAATATATCAAACTCTGTGAGCGAATAATAAATTGAACTATCCCGTCAATGTTCGTCAGCAGTTGCACTAGTAGCCACCCTGGTTTCCCGATCAACAGGACAGCATAAGTGAATCTTTCAATCCGTTGTTGATACTTTTGGTCGAACAAGATCATACTCAGTGAGCAATCTACAGCGGAGGAAACCATCTCGGGGATTAGTGATATAGTATGTTTAGGGACTTATACAGGAATATTAAAAACATTCAGCAAACCTATACTTAGTAACCCCACTTTCTAACAAGAGATTGATTAAATAACCACTCTGTGTCCTGTCTCCTTTAAGTTACCTTCTCGGGAGAGAACTTCACGACTGAATTGTTGAAGTCAGACTAATCGGGGAACCTAAAATAACGTCCCCCCACCCCCCCCCCCCCCCCTAACCTTCCTCCGCTTCCAGTTGGTCCATATTTTTTGTAACCACACTGCAAGTGCATTCACTGAATTTATACAGTGCGAGTGTATGCTTCTTTTTTCTTTCACTGGCATGACATGTTCCGCAATTACGTTTGCTTCCTCATCCACAAAAGGGAAAAAATCACACGCTGTGGCTAGTAAAAGTTATCTAAATTATTGATTTCAATGGAGCCTCCACCGATCTCGTAATTCTATAGCACCTACCACTCATACGTGCTAATGCTTTATTGGGAGAATCAAGATTTTGAAAGCTTCTGATTTCGCACAATGACACCATTTACAAGGCCATACGGTATACACATTCACGGTTTGACCCCCGGTTAACAGCCAGAGTCTGATTTGTTCCTATTTTCCCCCCAAAAAATACTGATCGAAATTCATTAGACATCTGAAATTACTGGTTGCTTTTATCGGAGAACTGCGTTTTGTCTCACATCACAACTTTGATTAGGAGCACAACGATAGACCGGAAATTGTGTAAATGTCGAATATGAGTAAAAATAAAGTGATCCGGTAGAATGAGCCTTACCGCGGTGAGCTTAATTTCATATTGGTATTCGTGCCTTAGATTATTTATAACTTTGTAGAAATGTGAACGTAGCTTGTTTGTCTCACACTGAGAAATGCTAGCTCTCTGACCGATACTTCTTCGAAGGGGACGAAAAGTTGTGATTTACGGGGGGGAAATTATCTCGTCCGAAATCTGGTCATTTCACTAAGCCTTCGAATCATCGGTAATAAGGCTTGGGACACGGTCGAGCTTCTCCACGCAGATCAACTATTGGGTCAAAACAATTAGAAAGCCTTGAGCAAACGCCTCTGGCAAGATTGCTCTGATAGATCCCGTACTAAAGCCAAGTTTAACCTTTAATTTCGATAATTTAGATGTTATGCTCTTTCCGATGGTGACACTGGGGGCATTCAAGATAGTCAAAGGGGTCCACTGGACTAGGAGTGGAGTCTAACCACTCCGGTTGGCAGTTACTCGAATTCTGTGCCCGTGTTTATTCGGTGTTATTTCGATAACCGTATGTTATTTCTAACTTCAGTCGAGTTATGCAAATTCACAAGAGGTGAATAGGAAGTCAGTCTGATTACAATTAGACAATCTGTAAAGGATCCTGGCAGTTGCTTACAGATATCTCATTCCATCGAATAATTAGATATCAATTCGTAATCCCTAGTGGCACCGTTGGAAATTGAAATGTAAAACTGTAGGTTGTAGTAGCGGAGCCTTTGATGCCGGCTGTGCTTTGAACACTTTTTCATCGTTCGTGGTTAAACAAATAATCATTTTTCTGATCCTGAAGTTAAACTAATTTTGAAGGCCAGGTGTTGTCTCACAAAGGCCCTTCTTTAAATTCCCTACGGATCCTCATGCTTATCAACGAGTTTCAAGCATTTTCGAATGTAGTCAGAAACTGTGTAAAACGTATGTCATGGTAGGTACGTGGGCAATCAAAAAAAGATCGTGCACGTGGGAAAACCGTTCTAAGACGTCACACTGTTTCTAAAATGCCGATACCGTCAATATAATCTTCGAACTTTTATTTCCTTTTGGAGAAATTTGATGAATTATCTCGCATCACCTTGCAAAATGAATCAAAAAGCATTTGTGCAATAATTCTCCAGGGAAGTTGGTTGCACAAAAATATTGATGACGACGATGATGTTTTCCATATTGATGGGTTTGAATTTAGATTGAAAACTTACTTTTTCAAGGGGCGATCGACCTGCGAACCCAGGAACCCGAGAAGTTGGGGTAATCAGATTTATCCGTCTCAATTGGTGCAAGTCTTCTCATCTCTTATTTCAATTCCACAAAATGAAGTTCAACTGCGTTGCAGTTCGTTGAAAGCCACCTTTTCCAAGCTTCTTTCACCATCTTGTCCTCGTTAGTTTGTGTGTCACACCAGATACTCCTACCGATGATATCAGTCAGTTTATGGACAACCATTCCAACCATCTCAATACAAGTCTGTATCAGTCCTTGTGCACAATAACAAATAATTTCCATAGACCCGACTCATTCTTTTTAACCCTCTTGGGTTTTATAGATCTTGCGCATCCTCCAACGCGCTTCGATGCCTTTTTGGATTCAGTACTGGTTAGTCAGCTACTCAAATTTCTTCCCGGTTTTTAAACGTGCTCCCGTTAGTCATTCTGATCTTTTTCCTCCTTCACCCAAAAATTCATTGTACCAGCAAGTCTTTGACCATCTCCCTGCACTTGTCGTACACTGACTGCAAACAGGCATACACCCCTAAGAATCTCGATAAGTCCAGAGCCTCGTTGGCGCCAGTGATTTCCCTATTTTCCTTTTACACGATGCGTCCCCACACTGTGAACACTTAACTGACTGCTTAAACTTTTGTTATGGCTTGCGCTGCCGCATGGAAACCTATTGTGTTTGACCCGATAAGTTCTCCTTCCCTCGTTTGAATAGGTTTTGTAGAGCTAAGGAAGAGACGTACAAATCCGGCCGGCTTCAAGCTGCAAAAACGTTTTCCACACTCATCAAGACTGAAGTGCGAAATATGAATAATATGTATAGACACAGTGCTGGTAAGAAGAACTGCTGTGAGATGTGGAAGGCCCTGAAACAGTTGCACTATGGCATGGCCCAGGCTGAAGCTAAACGTCGAAGATTTGAATCATCAGTTCACCGTTAACTCGAACGAATCCTCTCTTCCCTTCCATAATGTGAGTCCCACAAACCTATCCCCATCGCATCTAGCTCTTTCCTTAGAGTTCTTCGATAAGTCTAGTGTCATAAGTCTGGTAGCCCCGACTTCCTATCACTAAGTTTACTAAAAGCCGGCTCTTTCAAATTCACATCCCCTTTGACAGATCTGTTTAGTAGTTGTATTGCTTCTGGAGTGATTCCTGATTGTTGGAGATCTGTGCGCATCACAAATGTACCCAAGAAAGGACCCAACAAATATCCTCCGGTAGCCCGCACTTCTGCTTTGCTGAAAGTAATTGAGGATGTACTCCTTCACCTCGTAATTTCCCATGTTCACTCTCTTGACCAGACACAATTTGCCTACAAACCCCTCTGTCAACTCTTGATATCGTTGGCGTCATTGTTAATTCTTTTTCTTCTACTCTTGGTCACGGTGGCCGTTCTGTCAGGTTTATTTTTCTTGACTATGCAAACGCTAGGTGGTGCGCCCCACGATTTGATGTGCTACATTTTGTTGTGAACCTGATCAATGTCCCTTTGGAATTATTTTCATCATCAACTCATGGAACTCAGGATTCGCTAATCTAAAGAATCATTCACTAGGATTGAAGACAATATGTTCTGCTTCACTATCCACCACTCGTTTTCATGAAATCTGACAAAGATCAAGCTGGACTAAGAAACGCAAGCGAGCCCGTTGGTAGACTGCTTTAAGTCGCTCAACGCTGAGGAAGGAGACAGCCCCCGTACTGGTCAGTACTAACATTTGGTCCCGCTTTGGGAAGATATCTTTCCTAAACAACGTCCTGAACTCTCGGATTAGCACGAACACCTATGTGACCTGTATCCAAGAGTCTTGGTTAAATGAAAGTATTGATGACGAACTTGCTCTTTTAGAGAACTCTGAGTGCTTCCGTCAAGAAAGAAAACAGCGCAAGAAGAAGACGGGTGGTGGTGTGATTACTTACATCAGTTACGAGTGGTCTGGCAAACCTGAAGTTATTTTTACTTTCTCCTGTAATAGCGTTGACTACGTGGTTGTTAAATGTCACCCTAACTTCTCGCCTTTTCGAGGCACTGTGATCAGTAACTTGTATATAGCTCCTATCTGCTCCCAGAGTGATATCGACCTGTTCTTTGACGCTTTCTTACCCGTCCTGGTTCCATTACTCTCTGACTGTTTATGCTTTGTTGTTGGTGATTTTAATCACACGCCTACGTACCCCTTACTTGCCTTAGTTTGAGTGACCTCTGTTTTATTCCAACTAGATGGAATGCTGTTTTAGATAGAATTATCACGAACCATCCCGATCCTTTTCACTCACAAGTGGAAGCTCCTGTTTCAAACAGTGATCACGCTCCCATTGTCTTTAGACCCAAGGTTTGTCTACGTTTAGCGCACTGTTAACTCTTCAGGACATAATAGCTAAAGATAACCTCTAGAAGTCTGTCACCCACCAACATTACTCTTCTTCAGAGATTCCTTTCCATTGTTACTTCGTGGTTTTCCTTCGATTGCTCTCTTTGCCCGCTAGGCCCATTTACGAAGACACTGAATGAGGTATTTCTTTTGTATCCTCCTATGAAGACTGCATTTTTTGCCAACGGCAGAATAGCTGCTCCGTTGCTGAAATCTCTGAGAAGGCGAAAAGAACATGCCTACAAACATCACGACCAGGCTTCGGTGAAACGACACTCCATTCTGATCAAACAAGAGATTCCACGGCTGAACAAGACATTTGCCCACCAGTTCTTTTGTACCACCAATAGCAAACTTCTCTGGCAAGGAATCCGGCTTCTATGTGGACAACGAGCCCGATCAAAAAACTATGACATAGATGCCGACAGAGTGAATGCCGCATTTATTCATCATTCATCGGATACCCTGCCATCTTATTTTCCATCTGTTCCTTTGGATATAGAGCCATTTTCCTCAGAAAAAGTCTTTAACCTTCTTCAAATCTCAAAATCAGCTTCTGCTGTGGTTCCAGAAGGTTTACTCTCCACAGTTCTCAAATTTAGAGCAAGTCACCTATTCGGAACCATGACTTCCCTCATCAATAAAACTGTTGATGTTGGTACCATTCCTGCCTCCTGGAAACCGGTGACAGTAGTGTCTATTCCCAAACACTCCAAGCTCAACATTTTGTTAAAACGCTTTCGTCCCATCGCCATCACTTCTTCTGCGCTCAAGTTGATTGAGCGTGCTATCCTAAATCGATTGCGTGCCTCTCTTGCTGTTCCAAACGACCCCCATCAGTTTGTGTACAAACCCACCAGATGCACTCTGGATGCAATTGCTTCAACTTGCCATTTAATTTCAAACAACTTAAATCGTTCCATGAATTCCCCTCGACGCATTATCCTCGACTATTCTCCCGCATTCGATTTAGTTCCCTGTTCTCTACTTCTTCGAAAGTTAGAGTCCTTTGGCCGTCCCACTTCTTTACTCTCGTGGCTGAAAGACTACTTTTCCAACAGAAACCAACGTACAGGAGTTGGTACTAGTTTATCAAATCCTTTGATTAACAACTCAGGTGTTCTTCAGCATGCCGCTCTTTTCCCGTTTCTCTTCACCACATATATCAGCGACTTGACCACTGTACCACCTGCACAACCTTTTAGGTACGCTGTTGACGTCGTACTCTGCCAACCTATATCCAACCAACAAGACTTCAACTCTTTTTCCAAGAACTTGTATAATATTCAGAATTTTCCGTCCCGTTCTGGACTACATCTCAACACCTCCAGATGTTTTGAGTGTACTTTCTGCCTTTCTCGTTCCTCTTACCCAATGAGCAATCAATCATCAACAATATCCCGATTTCCAGAGCTGACTCGGTCAAATACTTAGGCGTCACGGTCAGTGTCAACTTACTATGGTCTTCTCATATTCTTGATGGTGTTAAAAAAAATTGCGTAGACTGTCTTTTCAAATTCGTAGGCTAAGGTAGTTTGGTGCCACACAAGCTGTAATTCTTTCTCTTGTCCATCAACGTGTTCTCCCAATCTTACTTTACTGCTCTCCCGTAACCTTTACCGGTCTACTTAAGAAAGCTTTTATCACTCTAAGCCGCGGCTTAGCCATTATCAGTCGTCTCTTTGATTTCCATGGGCCATCTTATCTGCAGAGTTTGCGATTTGCACATTATAGCCTGTGAAAAACTCGCCAAGATTCTTGCTGACCTCACCCGTCCCCTGTACTGTGACTTATCTGCATACAGTTCGCATCTTTCCACACGTTCCCAATTTAGACTTATCCCATCCCGCATAGACGTCTATCGTAACTCTACAGTGCCTGGTTGACAAAATAAAAGTCACAGAGGAACTTCGGACCAACCTCGATAGCTGAACCAGTTTTATTTCTGAAGTACCCATTTTTATGCGTACTTCAAAGTGTTAATGATCAGTTCCTCTCTATTTGGCTGAAATGAGTTTTTGTCAACTTTCTAAAGTCTTCATTACAATACAATGCTTTTGGTCCACTTTACTGTGGTACTCTCCTAAATATTCCACATAATAACGGAGTTGAGAGTAGCACTCTGAAAGCCCGTCATGTTTATTCATCTAGTCGCACACAGTTTAATTCTGGTGGTGGCCAACACTGTTCAAGTTAACTCTGATGTTTTCAGGGTGCAAACCCCCATTTCTTTTCTCCCTTTATATTGGTAAGCTCCCCGATTTCACCTAATCTCACTAGCTACTAATTTGCCCATGATGTTGCACCTGGATATCTTTGTAACGGAAAAGAATGTCTGAATTCTTTTCAAAACAGTCCGAATGAGCTTAGCTACTGACCTACTTCTAGTTCTCTTTCTCTTACCGCTCTAAATTGCATTGAGGTTTCCTTCAATCTTCAATTTGAAGTAAGCTGCCAAAGTGTTTTAATAACATCCCAAATCTCTCTATTGATAATCAGCATCTGCCCAAAGCTTCTTCTGTCCGTTACCCAGGAGTTACTTCAACTCAAAACCTTTGCTGGACAAGTCAAGTTGAAACAGCCTCCACCAAAATCAGAAAGCTTTCTTTTCTATCATTCAGACTACGAAAACTTAGAGTACCTTGCAATAGTGTACTTCAAGTTGTAACCTCTTAAGTTCGTCCTCTTTGGCTTTACTGTTCTATTATTTTCCCACAGTTTAGAAGGAAAATACTTTGGTCTCATCACGCAATCTCTGAGACTGCTTCCCCGTTGTAACAAAATTAATAGAGATAATCTTACTGACTCCCTTCATCAGCGAGCATCTTGATGCCTGTGAAAAGTTCAAAAACAGGTCACAATTCGACGTCATGATAATCACTGCACACTCTCTAAAACCAACTCGTTCTCTTCCACTCGTTCAAAATTCAAAATACTTCATTCACGCACGTTTATCTGTAGAAACAGCCTCATCCCTTATCTTGTCCGCTTACTCGTAGACCACGACCAAGTAATCAGCGATCTTGTTATTCGCCTTCATCATTAATCCGATTGCTTGTACTGCTTCACTTCGATTCCACGCATCTATCTGCACCTTTCAATAAGCCCTTGCACTCTTTTCTTGTGGATTCCTCTGTAAACCACGTATACGTTGAAAACTCGCCATACATCCGATGCTAAAAAGCTTTAATTGTCAACTTCCGATTAAAACAGTTGACTTGGTATTTGCTAGTAACCCTGACTGCTTACAATGAACCAGCAAAACTGAACTCATTCCTTTGGGCGTTTGTTCGACTCAGCATGGGACAAACTGAACACATGGCCGATTGCAATATTCGCAACACCCGAGCTGATAGGGCGCACTGAAATCTCTCCCACCCGGAACCACGCAAACCAAAGTAGTGAGAAAACCAAGGCTGCGGAATAGCAAGTTGACTGTATTGTGGAACTGGTTTGTATAAATCTGGCAAACCAAGGGAAATAATTGGCAGATTAGAAGTTAGCCAATCACAGCCGGCTTTTGCTGTACCTGTCCTCGGCTATCTTGATTGGCTTAGGCTCAACCGCGTGCGTGGCTAAGAAGTTGTACCTGGCCGTATCACGTGTGTCGGCGGCTGAATCACCACACCGATACAAAATGTCAATCTGGTTATATTATCAAACTTAATATACGGAAGCCCAAGTGAGAACGAATCCTCCTTTAAATAGCAATTTTCAATATCTCTTAGACTGAGTTAAAACCAGATAAAGAAGAACTACCCGTCATGTCAACAACGTGAGCTTCCTCAGAATCGACTTACGAAGGCTATAACCTATTTCAGGTGACTGAACTCAGTTTTCAACCGTACCTACTGCACTGCCAAACCTGACACTGTCTTGAACACCCTCGGAAAAACTACACCACTAATAAAAGAACCACAGTCGTCTTGCGCTAGATAAGTAATTCCATTTTGTGGATGTTTGGTCGTTTGTATAAGTATTACACCGAAGCACCTATGTTATCTAATCACTAGCATATCTACATCAAGACATAAGAAACATTTTCACAAAATTGAAGTTGTCAATAGAATATCCTTGGGTGAAACAGTCGCCACAACCTGGGCTTTGCATATCAAATCATTTACTCCAACAAGAGGTTTAAGATGCTCAATAAAGCTGATATGCGAAGCGTTCACGATCATAATATCGATCTACTCGGGTAAGTGACCCACCAGCTAAACACTGCTTCGTTGACGAAACACTACCTGCAAATGCCTTTCACATTTAGTAGTAAGGTGATATCAGTTTTACGAAACGATTTATAATGCGATGTCAACTGTCAACTCACCACTGAAAACCCTAGAAGTACAGTAGAACTGTTTTATCTGTTTTGTTCTAGTAGCCATCAGCAGTGCATATCTACAGAATGCACCTGGGGCTCGCGCCAGCTCAAGGTCTACGCAACTTTAACTGCAATGTTTTATCCTGTCTATCAAAACTATTTCCGCGACTGTAGTGAGCACGCATAATAATGCAGCTATATGGTCCCGAACACATCTCACAAACCAAAGCTTTCAACTTTTTTACTCAAACGTGATGGGAATCGAATCGTTTCAAAGTGTCACACTGTTACTTAGGCAGAATCTAGCATAACAGTTCGTCCAGCTTGTGATCAAGCAAAGCAGATTAATTTAACCCTCTATATTTTAGTAGAACGATACTGTTATGCTAACCGGCAGTCGTAAATCTCATTCATCTAGGTGGAATGAAAGGCCCAAAATATAATCCACAAATAAGTCTGTTTCGATCAGCGAGTACGAACTGCTGGCCTCTGATATGATCAGCCGACTGTCACATGCAGCTAATCAGAAGCAGTCAAAATATCAATGTCACTTAATTCGACTACTTGATTTTCCGTCCTGTAAGATTTGCAAAATGTTAATCAAAGCGAACACATGTCTCTTTCTCGAACTAGACAAAATAAATTTCAATTATCTATCCTCAAACATCGGTTTTCCTCCGAATATTTCAAATGGCATATCTGAGCTGGTAAATAATGGTTCAGCGTCCACGGTCGACACTTATCTATTCAATAAAACCGCCTGATTCAACCTCTTTCGGAAATATCTATAGCGAATATCCACTGATTCCTAGCTAGAGCTGGAACTCTGCGTGCAAGGTTGTTAGGCTAACCGGGCTGTATGATGACTGTTTTTTCACGTCACAATTATACAGTATAACGTCAGTCGATCACCCACCTTGGAGGTTCACGAGCCATCCACATTACCACTGACTGCTGCCGTGTGATTCCTTTCAGCAGAGACTTAAGTGAATGACCACACGTTGCAAGCTTGCTTCATTAATTTCTTTCATTTCTGCCGATTCCATGAATGTTGCGCTGTTAGAATGCATTTGCATCACAAATAACTGTTAACCTTCACCAACCACTACCATAAGCATTATACACTGTTGAGGAATTCGATGTGTGACATGGACATTACAAAAATGAATGGGATGCTGATAAATACCGCTTATTTCTATTTTCTGTTATTGACCCACTATTTTGAAGTGTTCGAATCTGAAATCGCACGATTTACCTAAAACGGATGGTTACTTCTAATAAGCAACTTTGCTTAGTTATTCGGCTTGGCAGACACGTTATCGCATCCTCGGAAGTTTGCCCAATATGGAGTCATTTCACTCCATGAATTAATTGCGTGATGAGAAAGCAAACGGAATTTCAAGGCTGGAATCCATCACCAAAATGATTTTGACCGATAGTTAGCTTCTCCACCTACAGCCGATCAAATCATTGTACGATCATTGTTCGTAAAACTTACTGATTTATTCAACATCGCTGTTTCTTACTGGAAGTTGTTAGTTATCACTGGAAACTACTTTAGTTAGTGATGAAGTCCTAACTAAATCAACGAAACAATCGCAGTGAAAGTGAATTTACCACGAGCGGAAGTTTGACTGAAATACTTCTATCTAACGACCACCATAGAAACTGGTCCATAAAAACCCTGGGATAATGGTCGCCCTGTTTACCCGTCAGCTTTTTAAGGGCTCCACTAAAATTATCAGATTGTAATTTTGGCTACTGAATTTATTCGCAGTAGCCAACCGTTTCACATAAATCCCATGCGTGTGAAGGGCTCACCCGATAAAAGTATGCCGCGCCAGTGGTGAATAATAATAATGATGATAATAATAACGGTAATAATAATAATAATAATAGTAATAATAATAATAATGATGGTAGTGATAGTAGCAATAATAACAACTCATGGAGAATATGTATGACATATATAATCAACAAGTTGTATTCGCCACTGCTGCAAAGAAACTGAAACCGTGGAACCCCCGTGGTTAACGAGTGGCAAATGTCTAAAATTTCACAGCATAGATACATAAGGCTGCGCCATGATGTGCGTTCGTACACAAAAATGACTGCTAACCGGATGAAAAATTTCGATTGACGTTTTATCCCATACCATCTCTAGGCTCATAAAAGAAGTGTACGCCGAGTAAATATGCAGTGATTTTTGAAGAACAAAAAGTTTTATTGGGAGACTAATCTGCCGCCATTCAGATTATCTGTGAAATATCCTCGAAACCCTTAAGGATCCATACTCACTCCATGCTAGATAAAAAATAATACACACCCGTTCATTCATATATTGCCGACGCGAGGTTGGCTCAAGCCTACTGATATCCATGAGCGCACATCGATCAACAACTATTGTAGATACTTCTAATTCATAGGCACGTTCCAACGTTCTTCAAAACTGATTGTAAAACTATCAAAATGTTATAAAGCTGTCTTCCGTGCACCTTTATCACTGATCTTATCTTTCTGCTTAAACCTGTCACGGATTTCAGGTGAAAGTGATAAAATATTGACCCAACATACGCACTTTTTCACGGCGAACCATTTATTCTTCTCAATTTTGTTCACAGACCAAGATGTTAGCTTTGATGCCCTGACAGAAGTAATTTCAGAGTGGTATAAGCAGAAATCGCTCGCAAATCAAACATTTCCTGTCATATATGTTCTGAAACAATAGTTAAATCAGTAGAATATTTAAATTTGTTTATGCAGGGATTCAAAAAGCTTTCTCAAAGTTCAACAAATTGTTGTTGTTTATTTGCATAGTTAAGAACCACCAGCAGTTTCCATGCAGGAATGTGAATTTCTTTTTGTTACACACTTGCACAAGAATGCATTGGAAGAGGCATACACCATAGTCTTAAAGGCCTATGGCACTATTGGGGATAACTGGGAATTTAGCCCTGAGACTTGGAGCGATGGAGAACCACATTAAGTCTCAATGGGTTGGACCAGGCGGGATAACGAGCCAGGTGGAAGTGATTTACAATCTGCCACCAGAAACCCGTGGTGATGAGATGATACACACTGCAAACCATTGAACCATTACCGTTTATGTTGATCTTGAAGCTTCTGAATTCCATCTCGAACAGCCCGGTAGTCAAGATACAAGCTTCTTGGTTGTCTGATTTGAATCCTAATTAGCATTCGTCCGGACATAAGTCACTCCTCACACCTGAGCACATATCCGTCATTAAAAAGATGCGGTTGCGACCTGATTCGTTAATTTTACGCCCTGACAAGGGGTCTGGAGCAGTGCTGGTTGGTCGGAATGATTATGAGAAGAAAATGGAAATTGTTCTTGACGATCCCAGCAAGTTTGTACGTGAAGGTAACTGTGATGACCCCAAAGAACTAGAACAACAGATATCGACAGAAGTACAGTTTCTACTAGGACACTTCATCAATGAAATCACAGCTCACCATCTGAAGCCAAAAGGAACTCAAACTCCACAACTGTATGGTTTACCGAAACTACACAAACCCGGAGTGCCACTTCGACTAATACTATCTATGACAAATTCACCACAACACGAATTGGCGAAATGGATAATGAAACTGCTTGAGCCAGTTCATAAATCAATGGTCAGACACACTATCAGAGACAGTTTCGAAATAGTAAAGCTTTTGGACCAGATTAATGTGAGAGGGAAACACATGGCTTCATTTGATGTCCAATCACTGTTTACGAATGTTCCCGTTCGGGAGGTCATACGTATCATCTGTGATTATGTCGAGCAAAACCAACTCAAAATCGGTATACCAGTATCAGTTCTGGAACGACAATTACTACTGTGCACAACAAACGTATCGTTTTCCTTCCTTGGTCGGGCTTACAGACAAATTGACGGTGTCGCAATGGGAAGTTCATTGGGTCCCATTCTGGCAGATATATTTATGGCTCATCTCGAGGAAAAAGCGAACAAACTCCTGGAACGTTCAGAACTTTACAAACGATACGTTGATGATGTTCTAATCATCACAAAAAGCCTAGAAGAGACAACATGGATTATGGATGGACTCAATCGTCTGCATCCGAACATACGATTTACGATGGAAGCAGAAATAGAAGATACACTGCACTTCCTCGATGTTAATATGACTAGAAGGAATGATGGAACAATCGCCAGATCTATTTACCGAAAAGAAACCTGGACAGGTCAATACTTGCACTTTGGCAGCTTTGTGCCTGTGGAATATAAACGTGGCCTGGTCCGAACATTATTTGAAAGAGCACGACGTATCTGCACAGAAGACATGATTGACGACGAAATACGACGGCTGAAGGAAGCCTTGACTGAAAACGCTTATCCCGATGCGTTTATCGAAAGGCACAGCAAGCCTAAAGTCAGCAGACAAACGAATTGTTCAGTAGAAAAATTACTAGTCACACTTTGTCTTCCATTCAAAGGTGATGACGTCAATTGCTTGCTCAAACGACGACTCGGATCAGCGCTTGTCCGAACATATTATGCAGCTGATCTCAGAATTGTTCATCGGACGATTGAGATCCCCACACCCTCGGTGAAACAACGTCCATCTCTGTACACCGAATCGAATCTGATTTACCAATTTCAGTGTAGTTGCGGAGCAACCTACGTGGGTAGAACAGAGCGGCAGTTACGTAACCGAGTGATTGAACACATTCCAAATTGGGTACAACGTTTTTTGATGCAATCAGGGTCAGATCAAAGGCATAATGACAACGTTCGAAACCATAAGATCCCGTCGTCGGCCGTCGCTCGTCATCTTCTGATGACGCAACATCCAGCTGACCGAAGCACTGCGTTTCGGGTCATTTACGTGGCAAGGCGTACCAGGCTTTTGAGGTTTGCTGAAGCTATTGCCATACATCGATGGAAACCTATATTGTGTCAGCAGAAACAGCTCTTTGTTAATGTGTCTTTACCATGGTGACGTAACTTGACTATTGTAATTTTCCCTATATTTGTCGAACATAATGGTTTTACATGAACTTATATAAACAGTATCGTTCTGCAGTATGCACCGTGTTGAGATACAGCGAAATCGTCCCGGACATAAATCGTGCTATATTACAACGCTGGCTTTTCTTTTCAAGATTATTTCGGGAAAAACATGTTTCAAAATCAGGATTACTGTTGCTACGACCCAAACGAAATCTGCTACTTCATGTAGCTACTTAACACCTAGAATGCAACCGATGTGATTCGACCCGTACCGAATGCCGCTACATCGAATCATTTGCGAAGTGATAAGGAACGACAACAAAGTTACCAGCATAAACAGTTTTCTGTAAAATCAAACTGCGACAGAAATATTCTGAGTCACAGTTAATTTTGTCTTGGTTTTTTATGCCTCTTCTCTTTGTCGTGTTAGTCAACAAACGGATGGCGTGCACAGCATGCACCGAAAACAACATTGGGTTGATAAACTAGCCCACCTAGCAGACGATTGTAGACATAAAGTGACATCACTAGATGTTGCGATCAATGGCGTGGTTGGATTCGGGCTCTTTGTTTGTCTTCGTGATTTCCGCTTGTAACTTTGTTTTCGATTCTTTTCCACTTTATGCTTCGATTCATTCTGCCCTCAGCTCGACAACGCTGCGAGATAGCGACCAAAAACGGAGCACAGAAGTGAGAGGTCTTGGTTCATTGAACTGAACCGAACCAAGTTTTTCGGCGATAAATCTAGTTTTAGTACTACATTCGGTTGATCCCGTCTAAACTGAAAATCATAAATACCAAAATTTTTACTTCACAGAATTTAACTTAGAATCTACACTTTACCAACTTTCATATGGGCTCATAAGAAACCCCTTTAGAATACGCAACTTTGGTATTGCGCTTCGACGAAGATGGAAATTGGTAGTCAGAACTAGAGCGAACCTGGTTTTCAATTCTGGTCTTTTTTTAAATCGTAACCCGTGTCCTGTGTGCAGACCTTGCTCAGACCGGTGGTAGTCGAGTGTCATAGAGAGGTTACTTTCCATTTCGGAGGTCAGGGGTTTGAACCCCGCTATCGCCGGTCACTTTGGTGGTAGACACTAATCCATTGTCATTTAGTTCACTATCACTTCTGACCCATTGAGATCTTATATGGTCCCCATTCTAAGTCTCAGGGTCAAACTGCCGGCTATGCCTAATAGCTCAATGCGCATTCGAGGTTATGGGGTGTACGCTCTTTAAACTACTCCCATGCGCAGGCATGAAATGAAAATATCACAAGCAGGATACAATTTCAATTAATGATGCTAATACCAAGAAAAAGAAAGTAGGTGAATACAGGAGCGTCGTTGGGTTAAATTCCTAGCCATATCCTCCAGTTTTCCAACCTCTGAGAAGATGGATTTTCTCTACCCCACACAAGAAGTTTAACGTACGCCGCATGACCATGTTTTTAATACCTTTCTTCCCCACCACGAACTGACCATCTTTGTTCATCTTCTAGGAACCACCCGCCTCCCCCAGCATCACACGTTGAAGAAGCCTATTCGCGGGTACGTGCAATACATGCTTCAACCGCCTCATCCTAGTGAGCTTTTGTATTTGATCTCATGAGTTGCGGTCGGATTTAAATATGTATATGGCGAGGGTAGATATCTGCGCCTATTTATAGAACAACAATTGTTTCTATCAAGCAACAACCCCAAGGCTCCTGGTGGAAATATTACTATTAGACTAACCAACCACATAAGGTAAGGCAGTGTTCGAATCTCTTTAAACACTAGGAACGTAGTTTGGTTATTCATACGACAGCCACTTCGTGCAGCCCACCAATTCGTTTAGAAACACAAAAATAGGCTAACAAGTATTAGAAACTAGTCAAATGCAAGTTCCGAGAAACCTAGCTTAGTTCCAGTGAGCTATCATGCGAGCTTGCGAACATTCCACTGGGCGCGTTCTCTGCTGTATTCTGGCTAAACGAGAAACCCACGTCTCCGCTCAAATTCTCCAGTTCTTTGGCGCATGCATATCGAGCATTGATGATATAAATGAAGCACGATTCGATCCTAAACGCAGGGTTGCGGCAAACCCGAAGAACTACCATGAAACTTAGTTTTCAAGTACATCACAATGATGAAATACCCACCAAAAATATCTGATGATCGGAGTCTTGTGCAAATGACTATCTCCAGTAGACCACACAACTGGAACGAACAGAGAAGTTGGTGAATTGACAATCCCATTACTGCGGCGCACAGCACACTCGGTGTGACACAAGGACACCTATTTAACTGATCAAACCCCCTAATAGCTCATAACTGATGAATCCTGCTTCGCGCTACGAAAACCAGACAGAATTCTGATAATAGACATCGAAAGTTCCTGGCATCCATTTCACTTCGTGGTTTCACGAAAACATAATAAACGAGCTGAGTATGATACTAATCGTAGCTGTGTCAATCAAATACTTAGGCGCCATCAACTTCCAAAACACTGCATGATTACCAGACCTACTTTCGTAAACCAGTCACCTTCAAAGCTATCAACTGCACGATCGCGTGATATGATATATTCTTAAATTTAACTGACATTTTATTAGCACCCTACGACGTAAACTATTTCGGGTCGGGGATCGACAGAAACACTGCAACAAAACAGTTTTGTTACTTGTCCTTCAAAAACTTCTCTTCACTCGACCTCTCTCAAAATCCATTATTTCTTCCTATTTGAATTAGTCTTCCGTCCCCCTTGGCTTTACAAATTCGATCCCCTTAATGGTTCTTTCGATAGTGTCTTCTCTACAGTGGTCTTCACGTACTCCTTGTTTTGTCTGTCATACTGCGCACAATATGTTTTCTACTCTGCGCCAAAAGCTTCTTTACTAACATCCCCCTCCTTTTGATGCAAAAGGTTAAAATTTGTCCCATACAAGACTAATGTAGTCACGTGTGTGGTAGAGCTAGTCTTCTTTATCTCTTCTCCACCGAATCCGACGTAAGGCCAACCTCGACGAACCAACTTTAACATTTAACCTGCAGTCGCATGCATATCATTGCGTAGTTGTTGCACTTTCCTATCACATGGTTATGCTTTAGTGCAGTGGAGAGGATATCCACCTTAACCTGAAACACCCGCTGTACTATCAGGAAGAATCGGAAGCCTGACACTAGGACCTGGAGTAGAGGACCACATAAGCTATCAATAGGTCGGACGCAGTAACAAGCCAACCAGCAGAAGGTTGTTTCCTAACACCAAAGTGGCGGCGTGATTCGAAGCTCCGAATTGGCAAAAGCTCATACCACTCGACCACCACCGGTCCCTATTCTACCACAATTATGTAACGAAGTTCGCCTTCTTTTATTTGTTTAAAATAGATCATTGTTTAACCAAACGCTGACTGCCAAGACCAGTTGCTATTTGACGACTGCTTTTGCGAGCTCCTCGAGTACACTCTCAAGTAGACACTAACCACTTTCCCCGATCGCCTCCTCGTCCCCATGGGTTGTGGGGAGTATCGTTCTGGTTAACGTGATCGCGAAGTGCCGGGCATAACGGTAACACATGTGGTGCACACATAGTACAGAGGACTGACGAACGCGTTTATTGGGAAAACGACATGATAAAGTTTGCCAACCATACAACTGGCGAGCCTGAATTGATTCCCAGGTCCGATGAGTTTCCTTATTTTCCACCTTACTACGTCACGTCTGCGTACTTTTTGAGTGTATTATCATTATTTTTCAAACAACTTTTCTGGTAGTTCTACTGGTCCCTTTATCCTTTTACACATATTTTGTTGTTCTGTTTATCGCAATCGTTTTCGGGCCTTACTACCTCAAGCATTATTGGTTATAAAGATTATCGTCAGCTTCATTCCGTTTTGTTTGTTTTTTTTAATTTAACTACTAACAGTATGTCTACTGAACGAAAGCCATCACCAGACCCCATAGTTGGGGCGATCACACTGAATATACTGGTATTTACGCTTGCCGGTCGAATAAGAATTCGAGAACTACCGGATAACAAGTGATGCCAGCCGTTTTCGGTAGGTAGCAGGCCGCTTCCGACCTGAGGTTAGGGACATCTCTTCCCGGGGCTGAGGTATAAAAGGAGGCCATCATTGGTCGCATGACCCCAGTGCAGGACCTACGGATGTAACAACTCCAAAACGTCGAAATCATAAGTAAGAAGCCCATTGAACTGCTGCGTGAGATGCAAAGCTTGAAAGCAGGGGAAATTTGACTCAAGCGTTTATCGCAAAGCATGCCAGTCTTACTGAGTGCCACGCACAGATGCTCGCTAGAAACAGCAGCGAAAGCTGACGACAATGTGTCACGGTGCAACCTCGCTATGGATAAGGTAACCAGGTCTTTGCCTGACTTGGCAGTATCTAATGAATTTACTTCCATTTTGTCCAGAATCGATCATAACCTGCAAAGCCTGACAGTGAGCAGAGGCAAGTCACAGAAATGATACGATGCATGCTCACCCAGACATTATAATCTTTTACCAAGACGAGGTTTCGGTATCGTAAATAGTACAATCGATTCGAATTAGCCAAACAATGAGAACGTCTGGGTACCTTTCTCGATGGGTATTAGGGAACCTATTCCTCCGGTCCGTGGTGGTGACTCACAAAGCCGACAGTCGCCTTTTAAAAGTAAGGGTATCCTTTCAACTATTCTCTTTCATGTAGACACGGGCGCCGAAGTGAGTGTCACTTTCTGAATGAAAAGCAACAACGGAACATCGCAAGTTCAAACGCTGCCAGTTGTCAATGGCACGGCCGTCCCAACATTAGATCAGCGTTCGCTCACCCTAAACCTTGGTTTAAAGCGTAAATTTCGTTCGGTATGCATCGCTGCCGGCGTCGTTTCGAATGGACTGGATAGTTCAATACAAGCCCTTACACGGCCAGAAGTATGAGAGTACAGTGATCTCAGTAGATTCACGAACTTTCGTGGCGTACCTTTTCTGTGAACAGCACTGAATAGCGCCGTTTGATCAGCTGAAATGGAGGTGCACTTAAGTCGAGGAAAACCACTACTGCCAGTCGACGGTGCGTGTGCGACGCGTTTCAAATAATTGGCGAGCAGTAAAAATCTATTCGATGCATCCTCGACCTGGGCGGAATCCGCCCCGTTGTTCGCGGGCGTTTCTCTTACGAACCGATTTAAGACGACGCAGCAAAATCGAGGCCAACAGCTTGGGGACTATCAGAATTAAACTGATCCCATGGTGATTACAACAGTCATTGTGCATTCCTTTTTTGAAGATCGATACAACCAATGGCTCGTCTCATAATAACAGAATATGCTCCTTGTTCCAAATGTCACGGACCAAGATAGTGAGTGACTCTGTGAACGCATTGCCACCCATTTTCAAAACAAATGGGGAAGTTCATCGGGACTGACCGCTTTCTCACGCTTCCGTAATCGACTGCCTAACTCTATTTTCACCTCCGGGTTCAAGCGATACTCCCCAACGAATCGTAGTTGCTGACGTCGAAGTAAGTACATTAGCGAGCGGCCAGCTAAACTGCTCCCTAAAGTACTCGGCCCAACGGTCAAGTCTTTGCCTTTTGCCATGAACAGGCTCTCCATTCCTATCGCACATCATTTCACTGGCCGGGGTTCGCCGTCCACCGGTATAGCCAGTAAGTTGCTCTTTCCATTTCTTCGGCTACTTTGACCCACCGATTTCCGCGATCCTTCTTAAGGCTTTTTATGGGTTGTCTTTCTAGATACCTTTGTATTTTGCTCCCCCTCACAGTTCGAGAGCTGACGTGTTTACCCCCAATAAACTCGCCGACTCTTGAGAAACTCAGTGTCATTGATAGACATCGGATCTAGGGCCGCAGGTGAAACCTGCTGCCACGCACATCGCCTGTTTGACATGGACCCAGCGCTCATTTACATTACTGCTGATCATAGTTCCTAGCTCATGTGATAACTTCTGTTCACAACTGGTGCGAACTTCTGGATAAGACAAACGTCGTACGGATAACCGAGTTTGCGGTTTCCGTCGATGACCATGGAGCTGGAGCAAAAATCGCATTAAAAATAATCTGCGGCCCGACTTGACGTACGTGGACCCGTGAGACATACAGTTCTGGACAGAACGACGCCACCGGTAGCTTAGTGTGATATGACCAACTTGACTCAGGGTACTTGTAGAGTTAGAGTGCCATATTGATGTGCGAAGTCAGCTGTGTCGAAAATTCCTACTAAACCGGAATAAT
The DNA here is from genome assembly GCA_948099385.1 of Fasciola hepatica. Classification (NCBI taxonomy): domain Eukaryota; kingdom Metazoa; phylum Platyhelminthes; class Trematoda; order Plagiorchiida; family Fasciolidae; genus Fasciola; species Fasciola hepatica. The sequence continues at coordinate 10,413,296 of CANUEZ040000111.1, read as the reverse complement.
CAATTGTCTGCACAAAACTGGAGAAGCCAATCACCGTTGAGTGTATAATGCACAACGCCCACCTAAACAAGCTTCTGACGCACTCAGTTTGTCAATTTCTGCATTGATGTCTCCAGCTAGCACTACCATGTCACAGACTTTGCCACTGAAAACGGGGGTGGTGGACTCTTCATAGAACTCATTCTTCTGAGCGTCACAATTGCAGTCTGTTGGAGCATATGCCGAGATTGGAAGCAGCCTGCGCTTAACACAACTATCCTATCGAATACCAACTAACTTCTGAAGTCTTACAGTACAAAAATGACTATTAACCGAGATCCATTTTGAAAAGGGAGCTTCAGATTTGTCAGTCGACTATTCCCACATCACGCTGACCCGCTATTCAAGCTGCTTTATCTCCAGAAGTGCACAGGAAATACCTCGATGAGACACTAGGAGCAGCTAGTTGGATCACATTGTTCGAATCTCAGATCCGCTTTTCACTTGCGCGGCAGACATCAATTGCCAGAGTCTACTGTGAGCGCTAGGCACATCTGCTGACCAACCTGCATGATTGCACGCACAACAAAGGAGCCGGGATTAGGAGGCTGACGAGGCTTGGGAAAATGAGTTATGAGACTGAGGACTATCTGCGACACTATTCTACAATGAACTGTTATGAGTATCGGGTGTGTTATCAGTGGGATCATTATGGGAAGGTAAAAGGGGCGAAGCGATGTGGTTGAGGACAGAAGATAGATTGACTGTCTCGCCCAAACTGGTAACCGAACGTTTTGTTTGGCACAATGTCAAGTGAGACGTACGTCACTGAGCCTGTACCTGCCCTGAATGTCGTGTTAAGACCTATAGACACACTAAGATAGCGTTAGCTAGGTTCCCAGAATCAAAAACATATCTTCATTACAAACCCGCCTATCTCGTATGGTCAGTTTCCTTCATCAAAGCACGTCTACATACACATATGTGTGGATCACTTCACCTTCTGGCCAAGTGTTATCCCTATTCTTCGTCCCAAGTCAGAAGCCACGAAAGCTTTTCTGATTTGTTGGGTAAAAGAGTTCGGCTGCCCAGCGATGGTGACAACCGATCATAGCTCACATTTCGACGCAACTTTCGGTAACCTAACCGCCATACGCAATAAGACGACAGCCTATCACCCCCTAACCAATAGCGTGGTAGAGCGTTTCTACCCGCAGTTAAAAGCCACTCTTCGAGAAAACGTTGATTCACATGGGAGTGAAACACTACCGTTAGCACATTGAAATCTGGGTAGTACCGTTAAGTAAGAAATGCACACAACACCGCCCCTGTTGGCATACGGCTTCACACTTCGTCCGTTTGCACTCTTGGTAGCCCCCTCGTCAACCATGACTTTCAACTACGGCAATTTCGATCGACTGTTTACGCGACACATGCGAGTGCTCAAGGCAAGCCCGTCACACGAACAAAAGTCCACAAGCTACGTTCTAGCTATGTTAGAAACCGCTACCCATGTATTCGTCGGTGTTGATGGTGTTTTATTACCACTACAACTGCCACACACGGGTCCGTTTCGTGATAAAACGCAAAGCGAAAACATCACCAGACGACACGACACTGTATCTACTGGCCGCCTCAAACCTGCTATCACAGAATGCGAGCCACCAGACCAAACTATACCTGCTCACGCCGCGAAGTTTCCCGCATCGAGTGAACGACCACTTGCACCACCCAAGATCGCACCTAGCCAAGCGTCGGACATTAGTTTTCTAGGATCTCCAGCTGTACCCACAAGGCAAAGTAGTCGTCGTGGCAGCCAACTACGGAACCCTGTCTGCCTCGCTAATTTTTTAATCATTTTCATAATCGACTTCTGGTACTAAGCTATGAAAGTTACCGTATGATCACCGATCAGTAGGTTAGAAAAACTTTCACCAACGGGTATGTTATTTTCTTCCAAATTTCTAGCGACTACAGCAGCAGCAAACGTCGTTCGTGAGTCCGTTATTCTGGTAGAACATCTGCCGGCGCCCCTAGGCGCTATTTCCCTCCAGTTTGTTTTGTCCGCTCTGACGGAGTCAGTCACACTAGGTACATCCGCTTCCTTGCTGACGCTCTTGTACATCCAAGATAACCACTCACTATGGCACCAGAGAAGACCGACGTATACAGAACCTGGCCAAACTTTCACCATCCATTCATCGACGTAGTGGGATTTGCACACCTTTCAATGATATTATTTTTTATTCTTCCAAGCTTACCTCATGCTTTCTTTCCACTAACTATACACTCCGGTACCGAACAACTAGTCAGTGAACTCATTCAGGCTTTTCCGCCAATTATTGAACCTCAGCCTATCTCTTTCTCCTAGATCTGCTAAACTCGAGGGCACCTTTCATCACTTCCTTTCCATTAAACCATAGCCCTTTCCTTCCCAAAAGTAGGATTACTATACTGGTTTTGACTTGAACGCCTCTTCTAATTTTTCTGTGTCCCCGAACAATAGGTTTTACCTATTTTAATGCAATTCATTTCATACGCAATAAAACATTACAAAGCGTGGACAGAGTCAGGGATAAGAAAACAACCTGCAGAAGCAACCCCTTAGTGACCGGGTATTACTACCACTTTACGTCAATTAGGTAGGATGGTTACTTTTACCCATTCCATATTTCACAATAATCCGAGGCGGGTTTAAATTTTCGGACATTTAGAAACTCATGTATGCTTAAACACAAATGTGTGCTCCGCTCAGTCGATGTTCGGCTTAACTACAGGTCACCCAACTTGACGCTCGAAAAAAAGCCGGAGTCCGAAAATGCATCCTCGGTAGAAGGTAGACGGGCTAATTGAGTGCTAGATCATCGGTATAGGTATTCACGAAACAGTTCCATACGACTAACAGACAGAAAACAACTGACCGTAAATATCACGAGCACAACACACTGCACGACTCAACATTACCCTGAGTGCGGATGGTGAGGAAGTATCATCTTCCAGGTAATCACCACACCTAATCAATTAGTGTCTGGCAGCAAAAGACCACCAGCTCTGTGGTATTTTCCCCAGAACCCAAACAGCCCGTTCTACAAATCAAAGAACAAGCAGAATGTTGACTATAGCTTATTACTGACAGCATAAATCCTACACTGAGTAGCAGATTTCATTGGAATTATTCTATTTTATAAATATTAGCCATCAGCTCAATCTCAAAGTCTTATTCACAGTCATTTACGGATCATTTTCCGTTTATTAATTGTACATTCATTTTCACGTAAGCTCCACTTTCTCCTGATCAGCTGTCGTGGTATAATTTCGATGAAGTAATTTTCCACAAGATACAACGCTGTCGAAAGCACAAACTGAGACAATCAAACATGTGCAACTTGAGGAACGGCGAACTCTGCGAGACAGATACTCCTAAAATGTTCCTCAACAACTTTTCGCAGTAGCAGTAACTGAATAACTCGCCTGTGTACAGAATTTCAGCTCATCCAAGCCAAAACAAGCTCAATTGTTAGTCTTCCTTCTGAACTTAGCAGAACGTGCTGCACTGGCACCAAGGTGAATTATGTAGCAGTTTGGGTGGGAAACAGGAAATCGAGGTTAGAAGTAGCGCGTAAAAGTATTTACAAAGTTACTCTGACTGTAGTTGTGAAAGTTCCAACACAGACAAGATAGTGACTATGTACAAATAATGGTCACAACTTTCACAACTCAGACCGACGGTTAGGTTCGAATGCCACCGATAAATCGTTCAGGGAATCACCTGAAAACGTAAAACGTTGAAAGACAATAGTTAGAGTAATCATGTTTGCCTTTTAAAGGTTGAATCCAGTTGGATGCTTTGATAGTAAACGTATACACCCAGGATAAGACCAGTAAATACGATCAAAAACGAATGTCCTTTTGCAATCAGACAAAACGTAACAAATGCCAAGAGTGAACCAAAATATTTAGCCATCTCCTTGGCAAACGTAACTGTCCAGATAATTCTATAATCTCTCTGATTCACGGTCGTACGAGCCTGAGACCTCTTCCCGTACTTACCAGCCGCATCCTTGGGCGTGCAAACACCGTGTACTTTGTCCCATCCTGCTCTGCAGTCACAATGAAAACCTCCCTTTTTATTCACACAAATCTCTCCGGAATGAGTACATGGGGGAGTTTTCGAATCACATTCGTTAATATCTTCACAGCGACCACCAGAAAGAATGAATCCCTGTGAACACTTTAAACAGTTTGCATTCGTGGGACCTGTGCAATCGTCACATTCAATCGAACAGGGACTACATTTATACGAACCTTCTGTGTTTTCGCAATATTGATTAGATCTGCATGGACTCTTTTCACACTCGTCGACATCGACACACTCGAAAGAACCATCATCATTTGGTTTTGAGAACCAGCCCTTTGAGCAAGCTTTACATCTAGAGGCTCCGGGGCCGTGACAACCCCCCTCACAGGATGAGTGGCACATTTCACAAACAACAATGCCATCAGATGAGTTTGAAAGGAAATGTGTCTGATTGTTGCATGTGTCGCAAGTTATACCGCTATAGCCTGGCTTGCACACGCAAGATCCATTTCCTGACCGAGTGCCATTTCCATCACAGTCTCCTCCGAATAAGGAACACGGTAGGCATGGTGAACATTCCTCTCCGTAACTATTAACGGGGCAACATAGGCGCATTCTGTCAACGCAAATGTCATGCTCCATGGTCTGTGCTTTATTTGGATTGACCCTGAACACTTTGGTCCACCATTCATCCAGGGTTGGCTCCACCTCGTGTAGCACTTTCTGACACTGAAAGTGAGATTTTCCGCAGACACCGTCAATTATACTATGGAACCGGGTTTCACTGACAGCATAGTTGATTAATTTTTTCTCCTCCCACAGAGTATTTCCCCCGCTGAAACTTCCGCCAGCCGTATTCTCAAGACCTTGAATAAAATTTCTGATTAATTTTTTGCACGTAGAACAGTCGTCTGCCGATGCGATGTTGGTGGTGACTGCTAAAATTGCTAGCAAGATGACCGATGTGTACATTTCCGCGGTCATGAAGTGGTTCTCTCGTTTGGGACTTGAATTCACGTGTTATTGGTTCTCGAAAAAGTCCACCTCTCCACAGATATCGTTAGGCTGGAATATAGTGGCAGCAGCGACAATATTAATTTCCGCTCCCTGAAGAAACGAACTCCGTGTAGTATGCTGAATGCAGTGTCTTCCGTGGGGGTTGCACGTGAACGATCTGCAAAGACAGAGAGAAAACTCGGTGATTCAGGGCTCAGTAAGTGCATAGACACGCATCAACGCTTACACCTAGACAGATGGGCATGGCGATCTGTCCGAGCGCGTCACACTATTCCCCCAACGAAAGAACATTGTATTCAGTGTTCGTACACTATCTAGGCAGATCAGCTGGCAGAGTCTGTTGGCAGGGTTCGCAGGAAGTGCTGATTGACAGGAATGCCTAGAGAGTCGCAAAAAATGCATTCAGCATACTACTATGTTAGTATGCTATAGCATGCTGAGTGCAGTGTCTTCCGTGGGGGTTGCACGTGAACGATCTGCAAAGGCCGATAGAAACCTCGGTGGGCCGGGGGTCATTAAATGCATAAGCAAGCGTCAGTACTTACACCGATAAAGATGAGCGTAACAACTCTTCTGAGCGACTGAGGATTGAACTACCATCCACAATCTGAAGGGAAAAAGAAAATTAGCAGATTCTTGGAAATTCTTGAGGTAAATGAATGTTTTCGAACTTCAATCAAAATTTTGTGACAGATGTGCTATTAAACTACTCTTAGAAGAATTTTTCGCCTAAATCAAGGTCTTTCTTAGTATTTTACTAGCCATTTATAAACAAGGTCACGCATTTTTCCAGCTAAAATTCCCGGCGCGAAAACAATTCAAACGTAAAAGTGGTAACTTCATTCGTCTTTACCGTCCTTACCGAATGTAACGGGCAAGGCGGATCTGGGTGACTGGGCGAGATGGCGATCGGTCTAAAATGAATCCGAGATAGACTTGGTGTTAGTTTTTGGTAAACAAACACTGGGCCGACGTCCAACACACCGTTCTCAGGCCTCTCACACGCAGGAAGAACACAGACACCAGCACAACGCGTATATTAGGCAAAAAGTGTATCAACATCCTGGGCGCCGGGAGTCCCAGGGACAGGCGTAACACGAAAGGTACTAAAAGATTCACTGGAGTTCTGTCTCGTTGGGAGGTTCTTGTGGACCGGACTGGTTGGCATATAGGCCTGAAATGTAATGAAACAGAGGCAGCGTATGGACCAAACAATGGAAATGATAATGTCATATTCACATATTGACCCTAAGAGAGCTAATACTGCTACAGGTACCGTCCAATCATTGAGTAGGTGCTGGTGTGAAGCATCACTCAGCAGTTGTGAAATGAATGGGGAAAAGACGAATGTCACGGTACAATGCTATTTCCATAGGAATTGATAAATATCTTTCATTGTAGAATGCTGACCGGTTTTACTTCTTTCCTCTCTGTTTGTTTAGTCGTGCTATTTAATCTGTTTTGGTGAGTTTTGATTGGCCCACCGGTCATATATAGACGTTTGTGAGCCGCAGTTCGCTCAGTCGGCTGCCGCGTGCTGCACGGCGTGCCGGGCGGTCGGTCGTGGCGTGTTCGGAAGAAGAGTCGTCGATGGCCTAGGATGAGGGTGCTGAGTGGGTCCAGTGTGCTACTTGTTGACAAAGGATATGTTTCCATTGCGCAGCTAATTGATGGGACTCAATTGGTGGTAATTTAGTGGGTAAAGTCGAAAAGATCGCCAATACTGTGCCGGTATTTAAAGCGACTGAGCGAAATTGGAGTTCTCTTTACGTAAGTACCATGAGTAGAATATTTTACTCATTCTAAAAGCATAAATTAGAGCTGTCTATAACTATTTTTACATACTTTCCCCAGTTTCTTAGACTACAATCCAAAGCAGTACAGAAATTTGTAAACCCTACCTCCCCAGCATCAAAAATAGGAACGGCCATTGAAAAAAGGGAAAAACCATAAACCTAGCCAATCTTCCTTTACCAAAACACCCAGTAGTTCAATCCCACCTTACTAATTTAATTAATAAATCGACCCCCCATGGCGTATACAGCAACCATCTTAGAAACGGCGGTTGCTCAAAAAATGTTTTGGACTAATTGGACTGTAACGGCCAGATTGGAGGCCGCCATCTTGTTGTTCGCTTAATGTAAGTGTTGGTGCCGTTGATACACTTACTGGGCCTCGGCTCATGAAGTTTTTCCCTTTTGTGCTTTTGCAGATCACACGTGCTACCCTCATCGGAAGAGCATTGCCCCTGCCTGTTACATTTTTGGCACCCACGGCGGGACCGCATTGAGGGGAGTGGGAGGCCTTGGAGATAGACCTGATATGGGCCGAGGAGATAATTGTGAATTGATCTGAGGCGTAGATTTGGTGTGGCCCAGTAGAGGTCTTGTGGTATGGCCTACCCAAGGTGTGGTTCCCGGAGAGTTAATGCTCCTGTAGTGTGTTGGAGTATGGAACACTGGGGGCAGTGTTCTTTTGTGGGGGGAGCAGTGTAACGGCCAGATTGGAGGCCGCCATCTTGTTGTTCGCTTAATGTAAGTGTTGGTGCCGTTGATACACTTACTGGGCCTCGGCTCATGAAGTTTTTCCCTTTTGTGCTTTTGCAGATCACACGTGCTACCCTCGTCGGAAGAGCATTGCCCCTGCCTGTTACAGGACGCTACCTGATGCTACACGAGAGTGGGGTAAGTTCCGACCTGGCTAAATATAATGCAGACATCATACAGCTGACAGAAAAGCTTCTGAATTAAAATGGAACAAAAATGTCTTGAAAGTGTGCGTAATGGGAGTGGCTTTTATAAACATATATTCTTTATTTTTGGTGAATCTTGTTTTTCTCAGTCAAATCTCGGTAATTAGCTCTCCAGTCATTGGCTTAGCTGTTGCTGATTGTTGATTGGGTTATTGGTCATATATAACCTGTTGCACGAAGTTCGGTCCCCACTTGCCGTTCCCTGCGACGCGGTTACCGGCTATTCGGTGTGCAATGGGAGATCCGGCCCAGTTCCCTAATTTGCGTTCGATTTTCTGGGATCAGCTAGTTAGTTCAGTGAAACTTTGCTGCTAGATACATGGAAGAGAGCTCGTACAGTGGGACATAACTATATACATATATATATATATATATATATATATATATATATATATATATATATATAATATCCTTCGGTTACGGTGGACGCGAAACACCCATCACTTACGTAACTCATTACGCCAATGGTGTGCACGCAGGTGGAAAAACACAGTTTAGGAATTCTGGCAGTTATTCTTTCAGCCAAACTTCACTGGGTCAGATCACATTGCCCAGTGGTCCCCACTAGGGGAACGTTTTTCACACAAAATATGGATTTTGGGACAATGACAAGTGAGGACCACTTTCTCGAATAATAATTAAGAAACAGTCCAACGTTTTCAAAATATTTCACCCTTTTTTTGCCATTTCCAGATACGAATCGACATCCCACTTCAGTTTTAGAGTCCGCTATACAACAATGATGACCATTCCGTTGATCGAGATGTTTCTACCAAGGAAAAACCGCCCATTTTTTTCTCTTTATAAATATACCAAGTAAGTCACCTAAAACCCAGCAAGTAACTCGTATTTCAAAATAAGCTTGGTAGATCAATTTCTTGTGTTTCAAAATTGGCGCTTCAGAATTCCAGGATCACGCGCCAATTCAAAAATATCCAGGTCGGAACTTACCCCCCTACCGATGCTACACGAGCGGCAACCGAAATCCCACCCCTAGGTAGCCTGATCTCATTGGCTGATTCTATGTACTAAAACAAGAAAAATCCATTAGAAGAAAGCGGTAGTCCACAGAAAGCAGGTTAACTATAACGCTTCTGTTATCAGCATTTCGTTTTCAGTAACCGCTTCTGATTTACCTTTAAACTTAAAGGATGTATCAAATGCCGTTTACTCCAAATGAATATCCGGATAATATAAGATCAGGTCAGGTCATGTCACAGGACTTGCGGCTTGGGCCAGTGGACGTCCAGCTTCTTTCACTGTGAGCCCAAGGGGTTCCCGCCACGCTGCGACTTCCACGGATCCAATACAATTTGGTGTTTGTAGTAGCTGAAGGGAAGGAAAATATACAGGCTAGCCCTCGGGAGCAGCAACCTCACGCTAATATAGATTTGGCTCGTCAACTCACTGCTACCTTCATGAGAGACATACCCCGAGTCCTCGAATAATATAGACGTGATAATATGGAATGATGATTGGTAGGATGAAATGAAGGCTGTGATGGAGATAGGTACGAATGGGAAACACTGGAATGGTGAGATGCTGTATAAGATAGTTAGTCAGAAGAGGAGAAAGGACGGATAACGAGAACTAAAAGAAAAGCTTCCTAGTATGGTTAGTAAAGGTCCGGTAAAATCTCCGCCCAGCAAGCACCCACTTTGTGCTTAAAGGCAACGACCGGGTTTGCCGTCACTACGTGTGGAGGCAACGTATCCCACTGGTTTATGACACGGTGGGAAAAGAGACATGCCCTTATGCTCTTACTTGCGCCTGGTTTGTCCCCTTTATGCTCGTTTCCGCTGGGTGCAACACTGTTGTTACGAACGTTTGAGCAATGCGTAGCCAAATTCGCAACGGATCCCGAAATCAGAAGGCGATTATCCGTGATAATTCTACGATACTAGATTATTAAAATAAACAATGACATAAACAATATACAAACCTCAATAATACGATCACAAAGACTCAACAACGAGAAACCGAATAGCAGCGTGTGAGCAGACAGCACGTGCGTCACGCAGGTCCTGAGCAAGGATGTGCCAAAATAGCGCTCTGGGCGCGAACAAACAACAATTGGTCCAGAAAAACAACCAGTTCGTAAAGACAAGTCAATAGTGTATGGAAATGAGTGATGTTGGGAAAAAACACTGAATCGCGAGGGAAAAAAGAGGGGGATTTTCCACGACCGGCTGTTACACCGCCCACCAAAATCCTCCTGGATCCTTAGCAAAGTCAAAGGTTCGGTATAAAGGTACTGATTCTTCCTACCTGCCTAGGCCCTGCTGTCAGTGCGCGCGTCTAATGCTCGTCGTCGACGTTCTACTACTGGTCGCACCTAACCCATTGGCTACATAGACGTGAGGCTAGTCTACATCTTCCACAGGACCAAATGACCGATGGCGGGCGTGAATGGTCACATAGACGTTGTCCTCGTAAGGGGCCGTCCGGTCCTGGATGTACGCGCTTGAGTGAGTTTGTGTGTGTGTGTGTGCGTGCGTGTGCGTGTGTGCCGGGGTTACAATGAAATCACAGTTATGACTACACATCAAAGGAGGACTTTCTGCAATGTCAACAAAAGACCGCGTGGCAAGAAAACGAGTAAATGTAGCATGCATGTGTGACCTGAGCTCCACTACTTCCACATGTGCAAGGGGCATTCGGTAGCGTCAACAAAAGGCGAACAAAGAACACTGTCACATGTATGATGGGTTTACGGGATGTAGAGTGCGTCGTGCATGCGCGTATGTATCGGGATGTATAATGGAATCGCACTCATCACCACATATCGGAAAGAACCTTCTGTAATGTCAACGAAGGGACTGCGAGCACCTTAACGTGTTTGACGGAGATTGTGTTGTATATATGGTGTTTCTTTATCCACCTCGATTACTGGTGTGAAAAAGGTTTACTAGGCCACAGGGTTATCAGCTCCTCCGTCTTCGCTCTCGAGTAGGTTAATACTGCGTATGTCACGAATGAGCACTCCGTTAGCTGTCTTCACCTTCACCGTTCTTATCATTTCGTCGGTGCTTTTGATGGTTTCCGTAACTACTCCCAAAGACCAAGCGCTGAAATGTGCGCGTTCGTCGGCGATCTTAACCACGTCCCCAACCCTGAATGGTCTTGTTTTGGCCAGCCACTTCTGTCGAGTCTGCAAAGCCGGTAGGTACTCCCGTAGCCATCGCCTCCAGAAGACCTTGGCCAGATAGTTCGCTTGCTTCCACCCATGGAGGTAGCTCCCACGAAGGTTTACCGGCCCTTGGAAACCCTCATTCGACCTTAGCGTCAATAAGTCGTTTGGGGTGAGCGCCAGGTGGGTGGGGTCGCCGTTCAATACTGGAACCAGGGGGCGGTTGTTCAGGATTCGCTCCACCTCAGTCATGACGGTGTTCAGGGTCTCGTCGTCGGGCGGCTGCTGCTCCATGATTGACAGCAATATCCGTCTGGCGGACCGGATCATGCGTTCCCATATGCCGCCTCGGTGACTGGCCTGTGGGGGGTTGAAATGCCAGCGTATGCCGTAGGCCACGGTTCGATTCTGCAGTTCGTCCCTGTTTATGTTCTTGTGCCAACGCTGCAATTCCCGTTGAGCGCCCACAAAGTTCGATCCATTATCTGAGTATATGTCTGCCGGTACGCCTCTTCGGTTGATAAATCTTTGCAAGGCCCGTAGAAACGAATCGGTCGTCATCGAATGTGCGACTTCTAGGTGCACCGCACGTGATTTCATGCACGTCATGATACATCCGTATCGCTTTTCTAATCTTTTCCCGCACTTGATCCACAAGGGCCCGAAATAGTCCAACCCGGTGTCACTGAACGGCCACCAGCCCGTAGTTACCCTGCATTCTGGTAGCGGGGCCATGAGTTGTTTGCCTGCTGTGGCATTGCGTCTCCTGCATTGCACACACCGTCGGATCACGCGTTTTACAGTCTCTCGTCCTCTCAACAACCAAAGACGCTTTCGGATGACGCTCGTCACGTGACTTTCCCCGGCATGTCCCTCTACGGCGTGGACGTGTTGAATCATTAGCTCTACTACGGGTTGTCTCGCAGGCAGCAGTATAGGATACTTTGTGTCGAAGTTCAGGTGGGCGTTGGTCAGCCTACCATCCACCCGCAGCAGTCCGTTGATGATTTTGGGGTTTAAACGCTTCAGCTCGCCTCTTGGAGATGGCATGTTTTCATTGGTCAGCCCCACTTCTTCCTCCCTCTTGAGTTCTCGGGCGAAAGCCTCGCGTTGTATCATTCTGAAAATATCGTACTCTGCCGCTTGTAGCTCATCGGGACCTATCGGGCCGACCGGTATCCGACCTGAGGGCCGTAGCCCTTTCATGACTAGTAAACTTATCTTGAACCTGGTTAACCAAACTAGCGAACGAAGCGTCTTCATCCAGGAAGAAAACCTGACCAGTCGCGGTAAAATGGGCGACGCTTCGACGACGTTGGTTGCTATCACTACGCCTTTGATCTCCAGTTCCAATTCCGTAGGGGGTTTTAATTCGAACACGGGCCAGTCCTGTTTGGGCAATTGCAGGAAGTTCGGCCCTCTCGTCCACGTGTCCAGTTGCCTGAAGTTGTTCGCACCTCGAGAGCACAGGTCGGCCGGGTTATCGCCAGACCTGACATGACTCCACTGGTGCGTGGCTGATTCATCGTGGATAATCGTGAGCCGGTTAGCAACGAAAGTACTAAACCGGCTCCGTACGTTGTTAATGTAGTAAAGTACTATCGTTGAATCCGTCCAGAAGCTCACCGACCAAATGTAGAGATCGAAACATCTCTTCACAGCTTGCACCACCCTGACTGCCAACACGGCTGCGCTGAGTTCGAGGCGTGGGATTGAGACCGACTTCAGTGGAGCAACGCGGGCTTTGGCGAACAGGATCCTCGTGGTATATTGTCCATCTCCTGCGCACCATCGTCCGTACACCACAGCTCCATAACCGACTTCGGATGCATCGGAAAAGGCATGTAGTTCTCCAGTCCGTGTCGTATGGCCAGGGGTCAAACATCGTGGTATTCTTATGTCCCCTAATTTCTTCAAGGTGTTCAAAAATTCCTCCCAGTCCAGCCGGTCCCCTCGGTCCAGTGACTGGTCCCAATCAACTTTCTTACGGCACAGCCGCTGCAGCAAGATCTTTCCGGGTAGCAGCCACGGTGAGACGAAACCGAGCGGGTCGAACAAACTTGAGACGGCAGATAGTATGCCACGACGGGTTATTGGCAGCTCGGGAACGTTCAGTTCGAAAACAAAATCGTCCGTTTCCGCGTCCCATTGTATCCCTAAAGTGCGCTCGATAGGAAGTGGGGAGCCGTCCAAATCTCTTACCCTTTCGACCTTTTCGTGATACGGGATGACCTTCAGCACTTCCGAAGCGTTCGACATCCATTTAGTTAGATGGAAGCCACCCTCTTCCAGCAATCTCGTCAGACCCCTGAACTGCTCTAGAGCTGATTCCACATCATCGAATGACCCAAGGTAGTCGTCGACGTAGAAGTTCCTGCTGACGCTTTCTACCACCGTCCGATGTACCAGATCGCCATGTTTGTTCGCTGATTCTCGGAGGGCGTAGTTGGCACAAAATGGTGACGATATGGCTCCGAAGGGGTGGACGGTCATTCTATAATTCACCACTGCGTTGTCCCGGTCGCTCCCTTCCCACCACAGGAAACGCAAAGCATCTCGTTCTCCTACCGGAATCTTCACCTGATGGAACATTTCCCTAATGTCGGCAGACAAAGCCACTTTACCCACTCTGAAACGGCACAGAACATCGATCAGTGGTGTGGTCCAGTCAGGCCCCTGTAGTAGGCGATCGCTTAACGACTTGCCCTGGAACTTGGCCGCACAGTCGAAAACCACGCGCAGTTTATTGGGTTTTTTGGGGTTGATAACCGGATGGTGAGGCAGATACCAGATACCCCTTTTGCTGTCGGTGTTAACAGGCACCCTTTCAACGTAACCGAGGTCCTCGTTTCGCTTCATCAAATCCGCGTATCGTTCCCACAGATTCTGGTCTCGAATGAAGCGTTCTTTTAGTCGTAGTAATCGTTGGAGAACATAATTTCTGTTGTCAGTCCACGGGTCGACCGGTGTGCGCCATGGGAGGGGAACCTCGAACTGTTTTTTGAGGCCTCTAGAGCCTTGCCGCACCGTTTGTAGAGCGAAGTGATCCTCTTGAGACAACGTCGGTCTTTCGTCCCCAATGTCATGAAACTCCTTTTCATAAAGCCGTTGCAGATGATACTCTATGCGGTCCGTTTCGGCGGATAAGTAATTCACGGAACCGCGTACCCCTACTGGACCGTATAACATCCATCCCAGAGCCGTGCGTACGGCATAAGGTGCCTGGCGGTCGCCCACTCTTTGTTCAAGCACCCAATGCGCCTCTGGCACGTCGCATCCGATGAGGAGATCCACCTCATCATCTTCCCAGTCTACGACGGTTACATCCTGCAGGTGGGGCCATCGAGTCAAGATTGCGTTCACCGACCTTGGTGCTCGCATGGGAAGATCCGCTAACGTGAATGCCTCCGTTGGTTCAATTTCCTCGTTAGTGTCTAGAGAGATGAGTTGCAGCCTTAATCTACCGGCAGTCATTACCTGTGTTCCGCCCACCGTGCTCACTGCTAACGACGTCGCACCTTTAGCCAGTTGGTGTTTGTCGGCAAACCGCTCTTTCACTAAAGTGGTGTCGGATCCACTATCAACGAAAGCCAACGCCTTGACTATCCCAGTCGGAGTCACTACTCCCACGGCCACTACGCCTAAACGTACCGGTTTACTGGCAGATTGTGAAGTTGAACAGATCACGCTGGGCTTGGCACTCGCCTCGGATATGGTTATTCTCGCCTGATGCAGCAGCCGATGGTGTCTGCCCGTGCAGCCCTCGTAACCACATCGATTCCTTGTTCTACAGGCTGCTGCCCGGTGCGTGGTGTTGAGACAGATGAAACATGCTCCTGCCATCCTCGCCATTCCCCACCGTTCGTCTATTGTGGCATTGCCGAACTTGGGGCATTCTGGTAGGCCATGGCTAGTACCACAGGATCTGCAATTTGGTTTCGCCGTAGCATCTCGTGAAATGACGTGTGTGTTGGTCCAAGGCTGGTACTTTGGATGTTCCCGTACAGGGGTTTGGACTTGGCTAGTACCGGGCTTGTTTGCTCGGTTGCTGTCCCGGATGAGTCGGCCGAATCTGCTGTCAGCTATCTTCGTTTGCCTGTCTAAGTATTCAGTCAGGTCTTCGAAGTTGGCTTCTCTGTCGCCTCGGCTTATCCGTTCAGCTTCTTCCGCCCACCGACCCTGTAGTTCGGGAGAGAGGTGACGGACTATGCCTTCCAAAGTGTGCATGGCGTCTAGATCAGCTCTGTAACCTAAATGGTCGAGGGCTATTGAGCAGTTCTGCATCTTGATCACCAGGTCGGCCATGGTGTAGACGTCGCCCTTGGTTTTCTTTGCCTCTGCCATCACGCCCTCTATTAGGTTACGGGCTACTTTGAAAGGTTGGCCAAACAAGTCCCTCAGAATCTTTCTTGCCCTTGTGTAGCCTTGTTCTGGATCGAGCATGGTGCATCCGTCGATAGCTTCTCGCGCTCGGCCTCGGCAGTAGTGAGTAAGGTAAAGAAGCCTTTGCCCAGGGTCGGTCACCTTGTTTTCGACGAACGTCTCGAACTGTTTGACAAACTTGCAATATTGCTCAGCTCGCCCGTCGAAAACCGTTAACTCCACTCTAGGCAGATCGATCGATGGTGGTTTGTAGTCGGCGACCTGCGTGGGGTTCCCTACCTTATTGCACTCTAACCTATCGGAAGTGTCGAAGTCACTGGTCCTATACTCTCGCTGTTTCTGTGTACACTTCTCTGCTTCATGCGCCTTTAGTCTAGCCGAAAGTAACTGTTGCTCTAGTTCTATTATTCTCAGCTTATATAAATCAACGTCCTTACGATCAATATTGCTTTCAATAACACATGAGCTAGCACTGACAGGACTAGGCGATCTAGCGTTAACTAAAGAATCATAAGTACCCAAAACCTCCCCAGAGACTTGCCGTATTACTTCCTGTCCGGGTTCGACTGCCTTTGATCCTTTCCTTGGCATTTTGCGTGAATTTTCCTCGTTCCAAATAGATCTATTGAGTATTGTTACGAACGTTTGAGCAATGCGTAGCCAAATTCGCAACGGATCCCGAAATCAGAAGGCGATTATCCGTGATAATTCTACGATACTAGATTATTAAAATAAACAATGACATAAACAATATACAAACCTCAATAATACGATCACAAAGACTCAACAACGAGAAACCGAATAGCAGCGTGTGAGCAGACAGCACGTGCGTCACGCAGGTCCTGAGCAAGGATGTGCCAAAATAGCGCTCTGGGCGCGAACAAACAACAATTGGTCCAGAAAAACAACCAGTTCGTAAAGACAAGTCAATAGTGTATGGAAATGAGTGATGTTGGGAAAAAACACTGAATCGCGAGGGGAAAAAAAGGGGGATTTTCCACGACCGGCTGTTACAACTGTGACAACGAGTCAGTAATGTTCTGTCGGTCGTAGTGGTTTCCCTATATAACTTATGGCACTCTATCAGATCCCCCCTTCGCCTAGGACCATCCAAGGAGAATTAATTTAGGGCTTTCAGACTTTCCTGGTGCGAGTTCTCTTGCATCCCATTTATCATCCGAGTAAACTCCCCTTGGAAGTCCTCTAACACATTTTTGTCCTTCACTAGGCTCGGTGCTCATGCTTGAGCGAAAGCCTCCAGTTGATGCCTTACGGTCACCTTGTGTATAGGTAGAATTACTCCGCCCTCTCTAGACACCAACGTTCGTCTTTAGTTGAAAGGCCCCCTGCTTGCCCTGACCCCTGCTTACTTGCACTGCCCAGTGGAATTGAAGCCCTCGTGCATAAGCACACCTAGGTCTCTTACCACAGCAGCGGACTCAGTCCTGACTGCGACGGACAGCCTTACGTACCTGTCTTCGCTAATTCCCGTGCAAGTGTTTGCATTTGGCTGCATTCAGTGGCAGCTCTCGCTTTTCAGCCCAAGCAATCATCCTTTTTAAGTCGGTTTTCAGTTGCCCTGAAGTTGTTTCGCCCACTATTTTGGCGTAGTCTGCGAATAGGAACCCCGGACTGTCTAGTGTGGTTACTAGATCATACACGTATATCAGGAACAACAGTTGTACCTTCACGGAACCTTGAGGCATATTACTGTATGCCTGGGCCAGTGTCGACCTGGTGTCCTCGACCTGTACGAAGAAGGATCTGCCACTTAGGTGACCCTCGATCCACCTCGCTATCTGTGGGGCCTCTCCAAGTGCGTTCAGTTTGCTCAGCAGGAAGAGGTGGTTTACTGAATCGAAGGCTTTTTGTAAGTCTAAGTAGCATACCTCTACTCGTCCCCCTTGGTCTTATCTGCGAGTTACCCCTTCGAAGAACGATAGCAGGTTAGAGAGGCAGGACCTTCCATCACCAACCCCATGTTGCTGATTGGCAATCAGCCGGCGGGTCCACAGGTGTTCTGTAAGTCGCTCTCCAACCCGCCCCTCTAGTGCTTTGGGGCTATTAGTAGTAGGCTTACGGGGCGGTAGTTAGAGGCCATCTCCCTTTTGCCTCATTTGGGAATGGGGCAACTTGCGTCGGTCTCCAATCTTCCGGTAGCCCCCCGGTTTATAGAGGAACGTTGAACAGCTATGCTAGAGGTTCAGCCAGTACATTGGCTAGGGCTTTCAGAATGGCATGATGCACACCATCCGACCCTGCAGCCTTATTGCTATTCTGACTGCCCAGTGCCAGTTCAACCTCACTACTAGTGACGACCTCATCCATGATGACCGTCTGTTGAGCTACGGTTGTCCCATGCTGTCTCCCAGTGTCTCGTCTATGCACACGTTCAAAGAAGTTATTTAGAGCCTGCCCTTTCTCATAGGCGCTCGTTGACTGCACTCCGTTTTCGTTGACTATGCATCCCACGGCGGCTCTTGCTGTAGCCTCGGACTGGACATAGTTATTGTAAGCCTCAGGGCATATAGTAAACCAATATCTGGCTCCACCCGTGGACCGATAATGATGCCACGCGTTGCGCTTCTCCAGTTGCGCCTTGACAAATCGACTGGTCCACCAAGGTGGTTCGCCCAGTCTTTTGTGACATCCCAGTGGGGCGATCTCGTCCGTCAACCTGAGGAGGTGGTCCCTGATGGCGAGCCACTCCCATTCCGGTGTCTGATAATGAGAGCCCCAGTCAACCCTAACTGCTGCCTCCCTGATCACTGTGACGTCCGACTGCTGAAGTTACTTTTCATCTTATTTTGCTCCCCAGGGGAGCCCCTTGGATCAGGAGTCTGATGACCACACGGCGGCTCCCCCCAAGAGGGGCGGTGAACTGTAGTCTACTTACTTCCTCCGGGTGTCTGGCGAACACCAGATCAAGTACACTCGGAGTTTGCACTTCCCTCAACCTGGTAGGCTGATTGACGTGCTGAAAGAGTGGTATGCAGTCCATCAGCTCAATTAATTTCCTACTGCCGTGGGTGTCAGTCGAAGAGGACAGGCTCTCCCAATTTATCTCGGGGGAGTCGAAATCTCCATTATCAAAATCCGGGATGCCTGCGAGGCAATCATGGCTGGATGTTCGGACAGTAAGAGGTCTTCTGGGTTGGCATTTTGGCAGCGGTATATGCACACTATATCCTTTGGAGATCCCGGAGATAGTAGGCGGCATAGTGAGGCTTGGATACTTGGGGTATGCGGAGCATCGTCAGATTTCTGCTCAAGGTTTTCGTTTACTAACAGTAGCGTTCCTCCCCCTACCCTAACATCACCTCTGTCCGTCCGATGGGCACAGTATCATCTGGTGGGTGGCAGCTCCATGGCTGCCCTTGGGAGGGAAATTGGGTGAGGCGTAGTCGTGTGACAAGACAAAATAAATGCCCAGTATAAATGGAAACCGGACAGAAGGCGTAAGGCGAACTTACTTTCGTTCGGCGATCACTAGTCGAAAGAGTTCCGGAACAGTCCCAAACCAGGAAGCAAGGTCGTACCGCACGCTGCGTTTATTTACAAAGTCTTGGCGTCGTGCCACTTGGCCACGTGCGTGTGTTCAAGAGCGTGCTCGTTATTTACAATAAAGCCTCTGTGCGGCAAAGTGCATGGAAGAGTATGAAATACGCAGGCACCTACACGACCCGAGCATGAGACAAAAGCAGAACCCCACCAAAAGAGTCACTGTTCGTGGGGTAAATGCTACCTCCATTTATCGCGATTCTCTTGAATTCCTGGTTCCCTAACTGCATGAAACGGGAAGTCTTATGGTTGGAGGCTATTTATCCTTTGAACCGACCAGGTCCGAAGAAGCCCCAAAAGATGGTGTAATGGCCGTCGAGCCCCCTCCTCTGGTCTCTTGATCATAACCGTCTCAGCGGGAGCTCTAATGGTCTGGGAAAATTGGGGAGTCGCCCCTTTTAAGTTGCCGGTTGGCACCTCGCCCCTTGTCGTAAGTGCACAATTAGCTTAGTACAGTTCATATTCCACAGGACTGCTAGTGGCCGGGCCCAGGTCGGGTCAGGCTAGACAGTAGAATTCGCGGCTAATGCTGAATAGTTGTTCCATGTTCTAAAGTAGCCGCTTTTCATTTATAACGAAATATAGGACTTATTTTCCAGTAGTAGTGCCTCTGTTGCACCACCTAATAAATAGACATTCGTAGTCATGTCTGCTATGATAACGATAGCCGCTCCCAAGAGATGCATTCAGGCCAGGCAACATGCTGTTAACCAATAATCACCAGTTTCACTTCGCGGCTGGTATAACCAGGTAGTTAAGCCGCGGGACTTGTCTAACAGATAACTGTAAGATTCATCTGCAAACAGATCGGATGGTTCGGCTACAGACTGCCTATCCAAGGTGGAGGTGGCTTTCGTCAGTTGCTTTTTACTTTACGAGGAGCTGGTCAGCCCAGCACCCATCTGTGGCGGTTGATAGGTGAGGAACTAAGGCTGACCTCAACAATAGCATTCGATCGACTGCTTGAGGCTTGACTGTTTTAATCCACTCGGTGCTACCCTGTTTTACAAGTCGCCGTTCACTTCTAACTGGTTAACGAAACTTGGACCACCCCGGATCTTTAACTCTATCATACAGTCGGTTTAGCTTCCCACTTCTCCTTGGTGCGGTAGGGCTATAAATACTTTGAAAACCTCCAAAGTCACCCACTCACGGCACAGGCATATTTTCATTGCAAGTCATTTGCTGGAATAAAATAAAAAATTGCTTCGGGGTTACCTCCTCAGTGCCTTGACACCAAGTGTCCCAGTATGATGCAGGATAACCTGGGCCAAACCAGACGCAAAAAAGGGGATGCTCACCAGGCTCGTTGTCGGGGTAAACAGGCATCCTTGCGGGTTTATTCGAATAACCTCCCCGTCCTTCACCGAAGTGACGGCACCAGCATATCCGGAAACAAAATATAAGCGGTCCGTATAACTTATGATGATTACCAACAAGGATGAAATAGCAGTAAAGTGGGTTTGTGGTTTTCAGTACTTTCGATGTTCATACAGCATAATGAATCTTATATTGTTTAAACTCAGTTCTGTTCAAAATAAGGACCAAAACTAAATCGAATCAAGTCAAATAGTATCACAAGTAAAGGACTACGAAGTGCCAAGTTTGACAAGAGTCTTGCTCTATAAGCTTCTTGGATCGCTCAATGCTGTGAATAATGGAAGAACCGAGTCTTCTTGGGTGGGTGGGGGGGGGTTGGCAAGGATAAACGGAAGGAGACCCGTCCACAGCTGTGCCGCAATCTGAGAAGCCTCCCAGGATCATTGTCCTCCGATCAGTTCCCTCTGGCCCCCATCCGTCTGAGGGACAGATGTTGCGAAGGAGGAAAGTTTGACGTGGTGAAAGATGTGAGATGTTACTGGTGGAAGGATAGGAGGATAGTGGAAAACTGGAATGGAAGAAGGAATTACGAACAGTGGAGACAGAAAGGCGGGAACAAAAGAAAAGAAGGTCGGAGACAAGGGCAGACTGGGGAGTTACTACGGTGACAGTGGTAACAAGAACAGAAGATGTGAAAGAAAGCAATAGGTAATGCAGCTACCTATCGGCTGGTTTCGGCAACCGCACTGTCCCAAAAGCGACGAATCCGATTCTTAAACTTAGCAACCTTTTCAATGGTTATCACTTCCATCGGAATTTGGTTATAGTCCTCCACTACACTAACAACGTGGGAATTTCCTCGCATGCGACCCAGGATTCCCTAGCCTTTGTCAACTTCGGTGGGCGCACCTAGTGGTTGCACCATCGCCGGGGGTCAGCTGCTGTGTAGTCGATCCCCGGAGATAAACATACCCGAAGAGAATCTTAAAAACAATTAGGTCTCCTCTGTGATTCCCGCCGGTGAGCGAGAACAAACTGAATGCCTCGAGCCTCCGCTCATGAGCAAGATTATTTCGGCAAGTGAACCACCTGACGAAATGCTGTTGAACCGGTTCGAAAAGCTTGGTGTCTTATACCAAAAAGTCCACCACCGTCGGTCGGAGCAGTTTAGGTGCGACCAAACACATGCCTTGCAATAGAACCAAAGAATCTACGGTTTCCTGAAAGCAAAGCTTCTCTCGAGCCTGCTAACTGCCCCGGAAGCTATTCATTGACAGCTCGGAACTGCTTTCCAGGTCGGAAGTTTCAAATATGGTTACCCCAAGGTCCTTTTCTGCTGTCGCTTTCCTGATCTCAGTGCGCTCGTTCGTCCCTAACGGGTGCCTCTTCGGTTGAGGTTCCTGGCCATCTACCAAGTTGAAGCATTCACTGGATTTTGGCGTTAAGTCTCAGGTCACCAAACAGCGATGAACCGTACTCAGATCCCGCTGAATGGAACCGGGAGCCACGGAGCCAGCTAGCTCCACGTCATCCGCAAACAAAGTGTGGGTTTTCCAAGTACACCGCCGAGTCGCTTACGAACAAACCCTAACAGCTTAAGTCCAAGGACGGAGCCCTGAGGCACGCCGCTCAACAAACATTCTTCCTGAGATATGCTTTCCTCCAACTTGACTTGAAAAGTCTCGCCCGTGAGTGACCCATGGGACCTCCCCGCAGTTTTCGAATACAGACAGAAATCAACCACCTTCGTTAGCAACAAAGAGCGACTGACTGGGTCGGAAGCTTCTCTGGAAGTTAAGTTAGCAGAATTCCACGCTACTCTCCTGGTCCAATCTACGGGTAACCTCGTCCATGAAAGAGATGAGGATGGCAAGCGGGACCTCTGAAGAAATAACCTATTCTGGTTCGTTGCCTTCAACCCATGGGCAGCCACGTGGTTGACAATCCCGGCCCAGAAAATACCCTCTCCACCGTCTTCGGCAATGCCGCAGTTGAACCAACGGGCCTTTAATTGTGACGGGTTTCTCCATCCCCAGTGGGGACTGAGGGGACCGTCGTCTTGGGCCAATCCTGGAGTACTCAACCTTCGTCAGGAATGCTTTGAACAGTGTAGCCAGTGGCTGAGCCAAAATCTCTGCCAGGGGCTGGATGACAGCTGGATGGATACCATCAGGCTTAGCTGCCTTGGCCTATACCCGGCCGCTTCGAAACTCGAACACCTCACTCTCTGCTATGGCTTCCTCTGAAGTTTGAGGAGCAGCCTCAGTGACGATAAGCTGAAGGCATGATGTCCCGTTTTCCCGTCCACACACCTGCCGGAAGTGTTGTCGGACAGATTGTGCCTTCTGGAGGCAGTTGGTGGCTGGCTGACCCCGGGGATCCTTTACCGTTCCAAAGGCTACTCTCAGGGTCGTCCCTGACCAAAAGTAGTTGAAACACCTCCTCCAGTTTATTTTTGTATTTTTGGCTAAAGGCTCGTCGTACTTCCCTCTGCATTCGTCCTTACATTATCCGACAGCTCCTTATGCTACCTACCACTGGTACAGTCTGTAGTCGCCCTTGTTTCTGCATCCGACCCAAGTTGATTTCTTCCTCTGGCTAGCTGTACGATCGCCCAGAAGGTAAACCCTTACGAGCAATGAACAACGGATTTCGCCACTTCCAAACCCCGAATTAAATGAAGTCGATAAGTCAGGTCAACCAAGAAACGGAACGCCTATTGTTCTTCATGCTGTAGCTGAATGTGGAACAATAAAAATACAAGACGTTTCATACCGTACTTGCCTGTGGACGTTTACAGGCCGATCGCAAGAATGGAACAGAATTAGGCGTAGCTTAACGACCGAAACCAGATATCCAAACGGTTAGTAAAGAGAGAGGAAAATGACGCAGTTACACGAAGAATGGAGAAGGGGAAAGAAATAGCAACTTTCGAGTGAACCAACTGAATCAAGCGCACTGTTCCTCATATGCAATCCGCTACGAATCGTCAGCGGCCGCAGCATGGCCCTCCTGACCTAAACCTACCATGTCACTCAGTGACATGACTTTATCCCTAACATGCATCCTTAAACCACCCCACAAGCCCAAGCTCTGTTCAACTTCCCGTTAGCTCCCGGCTCCAACTTCCCTCATCCATGTTTGACCTACCAAGCGGTGGCTAAATCTTTCCTCGTCTGGGGGTAGTAGAGTCCCCACTTTCAGTGTTAAGCGGAGTGGCCCGTAGTCGCCACATCCTATCGTCACCTTCCTTGCGAGGGTCATCCCAACTCGGAGGACTGTAAGTTCCTGTGGGGGCCAGAGATCACAAGGTCTGGGGTAGAAGGAAGTTGCTCTTGTTTATATCCGGTTTCCTCGGTAACTTGATGGGTGAGGCCACTGCTATATACGTGGCCCAGCAGGCTGTAGCCAAAAGGTTTTCAGAGAGCCGTTTTGTTTATCCAGCCTACCCCTGATGCCTTGAGGTCCCCCACTATCAGGACTTCCCCCCCAAAACCAATGAGAAGCCGTAAGAATTACATTAGCTGACCTTTTTCCTCTGACGGAGGCTACCATCTGCGAAGCACAAGGACAATCCTCGGTTTCTCGTAGTGAGCCACGAGAGTAGCCAAAGTGGCTTGTTTATGGGTTAGATGCAGGTTGAAGCCCTCTGGCTGATAGCAGTGTCCTCGGGTGAGAGGGGGAGCCTCTCTTCTCCGCCGTCTCTGTAGTCTGTCCAAGTTGCTGACTACAAAGACGGGGGCATCTGGCAAGCGATGCCCTCCTGGGGCTAAATAAAGGCCTCAGTTACCCTTGTCGAATCTACATCCAGGGCTTGAGCTTCAAGTTCCGGACACTAGCTACCTACGTCTGTTGCTTTTGAGTACGCAACTAGGTTGGTATTCTCAGGGGCCCTCAGCTGATCAATGTTCAGGTCCGAGCGGCTTGCCCTTTTTGTGACGGGCTTTCCAGTAAACTCTTACCTTCTGTTTACGGCAGCACTCTCCACTGCACCGTACGAAGGTGGCTGACCCGACAATGCTGGACTATTCACCTTCTCTAATGGTTTCTTTTTCGCTATTTGGAACTCCGCTGGGGCCATTTTTGAACAACCTTGTGACAGCAGTGGAAGCCGAGCCGCCCGAACCCTGGGCTAGTGGAGAATAGCTCTGTTGAAGCGCATGAGAGATCTAGGTGGGGTCGTCGTCGGCTCTCTAGCTCGAAGGGGCGACCCGTTGTGTTGAACTTCGATTGCACCCCTCAGTAGAGCCCTCGATTTCCCGCGCAGCCGATAAAAACTCTTGCGGGGTCTAGGACTGCCAAACTCCACAACCATCGGCATGGGCCCCCTAACTGTAAACTCCCTAGGACCCTTGCATTTCCCAGGCCGGGCGTAAGTTTTATGGCCACATGGCCAGGCCTATCGATCGTCCTCAGCAGGATAAGTACGTAAAACCCCGCCGATCCTTCACTTTGTTTTCCACCTCTCATAACTGGTTCAAGGCTGCCCCTAAAAGTCACGTCTCTCCCCCTCCTGAGCGCGGCCTCACTGTCGACTTGGAGCCCGTCCAACAACTGGGAAAAGCTTTTCTTCCCATTCTCAAGTTCCGAGATTTGGCTACTCAAGCTAACGAGTTCTTCTCTCAGAACTGAGCCCACAGGGGCACCGCGTGACGGAAAAGCGGTTATACTTTTCATTTTGACATTTGCGCTCCTTAACTGTGGAGCTCACCTTAGACCTGGTACTGAGCCTCGAGGAAGACTGAAGTGGGTCATCCTCTTCGCGAGCTCCGGTCTTAGTCCCCGGACTTGCTACGAATGACTGGAAATCGTTGCGGAGTTACTCCCTCTGAAGCTCCACTGGACGGCCAATTTTTTTTTGGGGGGGGGGCAATCTAATTCTGCCACAAAGTCAGTGGTTCTGGTGTTTGGGGTGTCCTCCCTAGGAGATTTGCCCCGGGTGAAAGAGAGCTCTCGAGGTAAGGTGGACGTACTTTTTAATTCAGCGGTTGAAGTTGCTTGCATGACCCCAATACGCAGGAGTTCTCGATGGTTTGGACGGGTACAATCCAAACTCACGCCAGCGGTAAGTGCTAATTACGGTCACAGGTAAGTCTCCGCATTTAACATGGAACCAAGTGCTGCATGAATCACACTGGATCCCCACTTTTAACCCATTGCTTGCAAAATTGGGATTATCACTGTACTAACTAGTCAGATAACCTCTTATATGCCTGCCGTACTTCCATTACTTCTGGTCTTCATAGATGTAAGTGAAAGGGAGAGCAAATTTGGGTCCAAATAGTTTGGGATAAGGAATTATAAGGAAAAAGCCAAGTCCAACACTGGAATTTCTCATCGTCACTACCGGGCACAGCTTCAGATCTTTCTTACTCGTAACTTCCGTCTCGGGGAACCAATTTCCGGATTTTGTCTCTCTCCGGTTTTTCTACTGAGATTCACTGCCTTCGGAATTCGCTATATGCTCCTGCGACCGGTCCAAAGGCTGGGCACTGACATTAAGCCCAACATACATTCTAAAATCGTGACTTGGTTTCTGTCTCCACTTGCCAAACAGGGTCACGCCACTGCCTAGAGCAGCAAACACAGCTCAAAGTGTGAGCTGAATTGGTGAATCTGGGATATGAGCGAAGGAAGTACTATAGAAGTAAAAGGAAATACCGTCTCTCTGAGAAAGTTCTCGTTAATTTGATGTGAACATCAGCGAAATTTTTCTAGGGAGGATGGCCCCATCGTGTTTGCACTAATTCAGAGCTTCCTGTGACGGGTTTTCCCACACCCTAAACAAGTGCACCCTGTATACCTCCCGGGTACTAGTTGTTCAAGACACCCGGGATGGAAGCCATCTGTCTCAGTCTGCGCCGTATTTGTTGCCTAATGTGCATCCATGGCGGCTGTACTGAAGAAAGCCAACCTGGCTCCTCCTAGGGAGAAGTGGCAGATGGCTGACTGATAGAAAGAAGGGGATAGGCACTAGGTTGGCAAGTAGTGGCGTTGTCTAGGGGAGGGCCTACAAGAACTGACGGTGCGAGTAGCCCAGCTAAGGAGGGTAAGAAGGTGGGCAGTCCAGCCATGGTGGACCGGCTGAGTTTGGGAAGAACTGGAGACGGAAAAAGGGGAGCGGGTGCAATACAGAAGTGGTGGTAGCCACGGGCGCCTCCTGAAACCCAAAGCTTTAGGAGCTACTTTTGCGGTGGAGCAAACGAAACCTTGGCAGTGGTATGAGGGGGAGCTGGCACACAAAGCCAAGCCAACTCAAAGGAGTTTGATAATTACTTGGCTTCAAAGGCAGCTCTGAGGTTAGTGGTAGGAAAATATTAAGGACGGTCAAAGTAGACACACTGCAACCAGCGTTGCAAAGGCAAGCGCTCTGGTGCTTTTCTTCCATCAGGAGCACAGGGTAGAAAGTTGTGCACCTGGCCGGCCATTAAGGGAACCAAAGTGGAGTACCGACCGTGATGCACTCACGGTCAGAAATGTCGGAGGTAGTAGAAGCCGTAGATAAGTTGATGGAACACAAAGGGGTGAGACCAGGTAGCATCCACACGGCCATCACTTTTCATCGATTGGGGTGCTTTCCGGGTCCTTGACCGACCTTCCCAACTCCCCTTTGGCAAAGGGCGTCTCCTCGAAGGACTGGCTGAAATTTGCAGCGTCTGATCTATAGGGACAGAGACAGGGAAAACTGCTGCAACTATAGCTTGGTCGGCCAGTCTTTGGTATTCTTGAGGGTTGCGGAGAGAGTGTTTTGAGGGACAGGGTGTTGGCTCACCGGGACGCAAACAACTTGGTGATGGCCAGTCAGCATGGTTTCGTTAAAAAGCGCTTATATTTGGCAAACCAGTTGATTTACCTTGTCGGGGTAAATTGGACAGCAAACGGGGGGCGAAGTAGAATTATGGTACCGCGACCTCCGTAAGGCTTCCGATACTGTAAACCACGGTCTCTCACTTGCAAAGCTGGAAGGGCCTAAGCCGCCATCAAAAGTTACGGGATTGGCCCGAATCTTTATAACGGGAAGAGGGCTTCGGGTCAGGATGGAACAGAAAGTCTCGCGGGTGGTTTTCCTGCACAGCGATGTCCCTCAGGGATTGGTTCTGGGGCCTCTCGTTTCCCTTGCATTTATAAACTACCTTGCTATGCGGCAAGAAGACACCATATTGGACCTCGGGGATGATGCAAGGCTGGTTGTTTCCCTATCAGACAACTTCTTCCAGCGGTGCCCAAATAAGGTTCATCACCGGGTCATATATTAAGACCTGCCGCCGAATGCTAACAAGCTTCTGCACCTGTTGAACAACTCAGGTTCGGTGTTCTTGAGCAGCCTGGTTGCCGGGGCGATAGGTTGCCACTTTCAAGGTTAAGCTCCTTGGAATCCTCGTCACGAATAACTTCAAACCAGGCAGACGGTGCCGTGTTACAGCTCAAAAAGCCTCTAGAGCTCTCTAGCAGCTGAAGCGGGCTTTGTTGACTAGAAGGACTGATGATACCGAGCCGTTCTACAGTGTTTCCGTTCGCCCTCCCTACGGTATTGACTTCAGTCATGGCTGCCGCATACGGTGAAGGACTCCAAGGCCTCAGAGCAAACACACCGTTTCACCCTGGAGGTCCACAAATCTGAGGGGACTCGGCTGCCTTTGGGGTCCGTAGCTGGTGATGCCGTTTGCCCCGGGGTGTCGAAGATGTAGGGACAGATTATTCCGAACTTTCAACGTAATGAAGGGTGTCGTGGATGTTAGAGAGGGCCCTGACTTAATACTAAGGCTGAATACCAACTCCATTTTTCGAGGGCATGGTCTAAAGTTGCCCAGGGGAGGAGTAAAGACTAAGTTAGAGGCCAATTTTTTCTCACTCACAAAAGTAAGTGACTGGAAAGAACTGTCTGGCAAAGTGGTTGATGCTTTGTTGACGGCAGATTACAAATCTGGACAGTAAATGGGAAGATCTGTCTGAAGAAAGAGCTTGATGCATGTTCACCTTTTATTCCCCCGGTATCCTCTTGTCCGTTTGTTTTATCCTCCACTTTCTAGCCTTCACTACCCTTTCTATCTAAACCACTGTCCATTCCACTCCCATTTTGTGCCCTCCTTAACCTTCCGTCTGGTTTCGTAATCTGCACAACCCATTTCCCTTCTTGTGACTGGCTATCAGCAGCAAGCTGCCAGCTACGAGGATCCTGTTTTCCCTCCAGATTGAGACATGTTGGCTGCAATTACTTTGTCCTTCGCTTCCACCAGTTAATCGACTTAACTTCTTCGTTGTGGCAGAGTCGAGAGACCCGAGGAGCTCATAGTGCAGGAATCTAGACATCTCTTACCGCTTTGCCGTACTGGCCCAAGCTGCCAGAAAGCAAAAGGTCAATCAACCTTCCTAAATGGACTTACATCTCATGCCCACCAGAAAATCGTCGCCTGAAGGCACTCGGCATTACTTCCATATTAGGGCTGCCACTAAATATTTTGAACTTATTCATAGGCAAATCATTGTTGATCTTTTTACAGTACCCTAATGTGGCTACATCTTTTGCGCTGTCAAATGCAGAAAATGCGCCGGAAGGCATCAAAAAATCCGGGCCACTGTAACGTTTCCTCTGGAGAAACTAGGATACCATGACTAGCAATGCAACTAGCACGAAGTGAGCAATCGTTTTAAGATATACTTTTCAAATAAATGACGGGGAAAACGACCGAAGACAAATGCAAATTCAATGAAAATGTCTGCTTTTCAAATAATCATAGAATACTCCCATTGATTCATGAAAAAACTTGTAACACGAAGAAATTTCTTTTCGATATATCACTTCAGGCATTGACATATATAGTAATGGGTAAAAGAGGGTATATGTGGAGCTAAAGATAGCAGACAGCGAGTAAATGTGCAACAAATCCGGTAACTCGACAAAATGCCCAGTACCATATATGTCAATGCCTGAAGTGATATATCGAAAAGAAATTTCTCCGTGTTACAAGTTTTTTCAAATAATGTTGACAAATTTATATAGTTTGCTGCGAAATATTCCAGGTCTTTGACTGAATTCAGTCCAAGACTTGGCTGTTGATCGAAATCGTTCGAGAGGAGCTTCACTTTTGTGGTTTACGATTTTTAATTAGATTTCTCCCAGCGCATCTGTTTCCGATACATTCTGCATCAATAAACCGGTGTGAAAACCGCGGGCCTTCAATTGGTCAACAAAGTATAAGAGAACTGTACCAAAGGAATGACCTAAGGTCAGTTAAACCCAAAACTGTGGGGCTGGCCGACGAAGCTACTTGGAAGTAATAGGCAGCTCCACAAAAATCTGCCTGGTAATCTGAGAATGCAAGCCAAGAGAGCGAGATCTCTGTGGTGTTGACCGTCGGGGGTCACTTAAAATATTTCATCACACCAAGTTAAAAGTTAGCTGGAGGAGTGATAAGCTATCCGGAACGGAAGTAAAACGGCAAGTTCACTTTTGCCATGTGTTGTCCCTGGAGAGGAGGCCGATATACCTGCGTCGATTTTCGTGAATAATCCGGTAAACTCGATTTCCGTTGCACCTGTAACTGCTGTTATGGAGCATAACTGTTCTGCTCCCAAGACTTCACCGCCCATAGTTCCCCCGTTTACGCTCATCTAGATTTGATCTACCTCTCTAAGTATGCTCTAATAAAGACTTTTTATGTTCTCATCCTATTTGCATGACATCAAAAAGAATCCTGGACACTCTGTTGGCAGTGGTCATTGCCTGCCTTGTGAGGCTTGAACAAGGCTGAGGTAAACGGGTCCCTTATTCCCGCCCAAATAACATTAATCACTGCTTAGACCCAACAGGAAACCCTTGGAGCTTAAACAGCTGGCAAGGGTGTTAGAAGCGAATGCCTATTTGGTTGTTGTGGGACTTCGCGACACGATGCCTAGGGGATCTCAAGGAGCAGCTCGCAGGATAGCACACAAAAGGAAGAGGGGGCTGCGCCAGCACTTACTCAACTTCCGAAGGGAAGCAGGATTTGCTCTCACGCTCTGTTAATTTGAGTCTTATTGTTGCAGTAGTGTGAGACAATAAAGTGCAATAAATACGTATTAGTGGAATTCCGAAACTCCACTGCAGGTGTTAATTCCTAGATGAGGCCGAGGAAGTTCATCCACTCTCCATTGGGAGCGTTTGCGTGGCGCCCCATAATTCTGCTCAGTGAAACAGCACCACATATCCAACGGAGAGAGCCCCTTGATCGAATAGGATAACCTTATACGGGCGCTTAACCGTGTAAAAGCAAAACTACCTTAATTCATACAACAACATTAGATGAAGTTAGTCCCAAACAGAGAACATTACATGAAGCCAAAGTAACGGCTATTCTGACTGTGAGTGATGCGCAGCCGATTCAAAACGAATGCCAAAACCAGAACCAGATTGATTCGTATTTTTTACGGTACTGGATTAACACGTTATACGCACATAAATATGTACAAAGCTCAACCGTACGGCCACCACGTCTAGCAATGAGGATCACAGTTCAACAAAGGTCAATGTCAGGTACCACCGTCACGGCAGTCCAAGTTTGAATCAAAATTGTGCCACTTCGCTTGAGCAAAATATAAATAAATGTTGAAGTGTAGTGATTGATGCATGTTGTACTTGTTTGAAGGTCAATAAAATAAAGAGCATAGTCTAAACAACACAAGTATATGACAACGGCTAGGGAGGATTTTCAAGCATGTACGTCACAGCCAACACACCACCTAAGTTCAATTGTTTTAATAGGGATATGACGACTGTAACTCGTTTTTGAGCAATACGCGGCCGAATATGGAAGAGTCCCAAAACCGAAATGCGACTGACCCGTAAATTCTATGAAAATGGATTATTGAATAAACAATGACGCAAAACATGGAAACCTGAACTATGCGATCGCATAGGCTCCAATTCAAGAACCGAGCTCACGGCGTGCGAAAGACAAGCCAGTGCTTCATGCAGGTCCAAGATGGAATATGACAAGGTGGCGCGTTGGGCGAGAACAACCAAAGGTTGGCCCATAGAAACATAAAGTGTACGGAACAGGCAAATAGTGTATGCGGGATAGTAATATCATGAATACACCGAGTTGTAGTGTCTTTGAAGTATTTTCCACAACCGATCGACACATTGATAGCCCCAAGCATCACCCCAGCTTTTCTGTCCCCCATGCCTTCTCTTCTGCGTCAACAGACGAGTAGGGTACTTGAGCTCAATCCTGGAGAGCAGGGACCAAATTAACGGGCGCATCCTGTGAGAGCAAACATGGATCTGTCGTAGTCCGTAGCTGTGTCTTCAGAGCAGGCAGCAAGCGGAGGGAGCTTAAGGAAAAGACTGACGATCAAGACTGTATCGCGCTGTGTGACCAGGTTGAATGGTAAAGTTGATATAACCGCTCAGCCCACCAAGTTACTAGAAATATAGGGTAGACGGAGATGACTGCAATATAAGCTTAGAACTATATTGTCCGTTGCCCAGTTTCTTCAGCAACTGGAAGGTTCCTATTTTGCGACACCCCGCATCCCTGAGGTTTCTGCCAAAGCAGCTTAGAGCAAGCAAGGGTGCTAGTAATCCGCGCCCACGGAAATCCTTGGTCATCTTGAAAGGAAAATACATGCTTCGAACAAAATATGCGACAAGCCGCTATGGAGAGCTGTGACTTCCTGTCGGCAGGCTAAGTAAATATTCCAGAAGTTGACCATGGAAATTACTGGCACAAGTTTCCTCGTTTGGACAGAAAAACCTCGGTCCAGCAAAAAGCTCCTTTCCTGCAATCACTTTAGTTGACTCTCCGGGGAGAAGACCACACTTCTCATATTGGATGTTATGTTGAGCAAGTACTCAGCAAACCTATGAGATTCAGCTGTCACACCACCCCTAGGTAACAGCGACCGTAGTACTCCGAGGCTTATTTACACCGCTGGGCACGGAAAACCACGAAAAAGTGGGGAGGAAACTTCAGGCACCCAGACCCGGGTAGGCTGGTTCTGGGGACTGAGAACTAGAAACTGGAATATTCAATCTAACAGTGAGAATGGCATATAGAACCAAGTAATGTGCAGCCTCAATTTATTGACTGATGAAGGTGCACCGTTGAGGAAGGTGAGGTTCAGGGGTTGTCCAAAGATGCAGGGCCGCTTCGTGACTGAGGCCTAAAGGAAGGGACCATGTAAACCCTACAAAGCACAAAGGATGTGAAATCAAGCAATCAAATTACGGAAGAAAACCAGACCGGGGCTTGTCCCAGCAAACATTATAAAATATCGCCAGAGAAGTTTCTCACCGGTTTACGTAGTAGCAGTCGGTAACCGTGACAAGCTGTCGCTCCGCCACTCTAGGCCGGATGCTCAAAGGCCTCCCGGAGTGCCTCCAAAATGTGTGCACCAAACAGACGGGTGGAAAGCTGGAGCATTCTGATCGCCTAGCTAACCCGACCACGTATAATACGACCGTCACACCACGGGAGGTGAAATCAACGCTGCAAGAACTGAACTGGCTTAAGACAGCCGGGCTTAATGGTATCAGTCAAGCTACCCCATAGTCCCTAGCTTAATTCAGCCCACATTGCTTAGCGACATTATCTACCCAGTAAGCCAAATGGCAGAGTAAGAGAGACTGGTGGGGGGCTAGGAGATATGACTACATGCTACCGGCAAGTTAGTTTTCTGCTTATTCTTTTATACTTCGTGGAAGGATGTATTAAGAAAAAAACTGCTCGTCGTATGAATAACCGTGACCTGCTAAGTATGGAGCAACACGAGTTCATCAGAGTTTGAGCAATCCTTAAGAAAGTATTGTTTCCATGTAACTGGACACAAAACCTGGACAAAGGTGAGCCAGTGGAAGTTTTCCACCTGGACTTTCAAGAGGCCTTTGGCTCAGTGAACCAGTTATCTCATTTCCAAATGGGGAATGTCAAAGTCAGCGCCCCAGTGATGGCCTGGAAACATGATTAGCTGATGAACCTACACTTCGGTCGGGGTAGAAGGCACCAACTCTGACCTCAAGAAAGTTCGTAGTGGGGTTTACCAGGGGCCTGACCAGGGGCTACCGCAGTTCCTCTTTAATAAATGAACTTGTGAGAAGGCTTGAGTCCTGCCATGCTTGATCTTAGGGCTACCTAGTCACCTTAATAAACGATAAGTTTGAATGAGTTGTGCGGGAGACATTCATCGTGAATGACATTTTTGATCCTTTCTTCCCACCCCTGTTCTTGTTTTCTCGATCTACTGGTCTAAAGTCTCCAGTTGAGGTTGACCTTCGGCTGTGCTCCGTCAGGCACGAGGTTGGTGAGCCCATTATTTCCCCTTCGGTTTACCGCCCGGCTGAAGCGATTCATTATTCCACCCTAGATAATCACTTCTTATGGCCCGCCGATACCAGGCTTATGTACGTTCTCTATTTTTGAATCACTGTAGAATGTACCGCGCAATTCGGAACGCGAGCGGTTTGCCAGCCTTGGTTCAGCCAGTGTTTCGTCTCCAGTGTCGGCTCCAACTGGATTCGAGGTACGACAAATCTTCGACATCAGTAGTATGGCATTTTACCTGGATGATAAGACAAAATCTCCCAGGGAACACATGAACGGTTTCACAGTTCTTGCAGCTCATCAGGCAACGGGTGCGCCTATCTGATGAGCAGCAGGAGTTGCGAAACCGGTCGAGTGCTTTTTGGGAGATTTTACCGTTTCACCCAGACACAATGCCATGCTACTCATATCGAAAGTCCATACTTGGGACAGTGTGTCCTCGTTCTGAAAGTTAACCCGGATTAACTATGGAAGAATCACCGTGTGATTCTAAAAATGGACCCTCCGTTCATGCACGCCCCACTCGGCTCAGTAAAATGCGGCTGTGTGACAAATCTTGCTCGTGCCCTGGTGGACTACCAAGATGAGGAAGCCGGGACAGTATTTAAAACCAGACAGCATTTTGGATTCCTGTGTACCCTAGGCATTTCCTCCACCTGGCTTTCGAGGTGATATTCTGTGCCGATACCACCTTACAGGTGCTACATTTCTAACCGAGGACTGACTCAAGCATTCTTTTTCCTTTCTATCTTTTGGTTCGTGCGAAAAATCTTTAATTCATCCCTGTCTGTTGCTATTAGTTTGCCTTTTGAAAGCCATTTTGGCTCAGAGGCTTATTGTGGGGCGGTGCCTGCACTCCCCCGTGGTAAGTCATCACCAGTTTGAGAACTTTTGGGTATGAAGACCCGTAACAATTTTGGCCTTGAAGCTTTAGAAGTAGAATGCTCGTGGATGAAGGTTGGACCCGCTGAATCCACGGCGAGAGCTGCGGAAGCCAAAGGTGCAAGGCGGTGGCTTTATGGAAAAGGAGGACGAGTCACTTCATTGATGATTCGTGCGTATTAACAGATCTTGTTCGTATCTGTCTTTTCCTATTGTGTAATGTTGTACTGAGAGCTAAACGGATCGGCAGTGAAATGGAATCAGCTTCAAATCAACTTCCGATGTACAATTTTCATTTACTCGTGTGTGGACCAGCAAGACCGGGGAGCCTTGACAGATGACGAAAAAGTTAATCGGCTCAATGATGAATGACTTGCTATGGATGAAGCAGCAAAGCCCGATTTTCTTTGGCGCAGAATGTCAAATATGAGATGAGACCTCAAGAAGATGATTTAGTGCTTCCGATTAGTTGCTCTACGAGATACGTCAAAAGGATTTGCTGTATATTGGCCGCCTGTGTTTTGGCCAATGGCGTATTGTTTGCCGTTTGCGTATGCACAATCTACGGAACCCCAAAGGAAGTGTTGTGTCACAAAACATTAGTCGGTCCACTCCAAACCCTCTGAGAGGATTTGTAGGACCAGGGATCAGTTTACACTCAAAACAGCTAGCAATGGGAAAGGTCCCAGTAGAGCCTTATATGGCAAGGGCCAAGTTTTATCCCTGGCCATCCGGTAAGAAAGGCTTAATGGTCATATCAGTCAATTTAATTAACCCATGATATCGTCAACGACCTTTACCCAGGCATGGCGATGTATATGATGGTATCCAGTGGGATCTGAGCTTTCGTTTGGCCCCTGGACTGCCTTTAGTGCACCTGGAGGAGTGCCCCCGAGGGCCCACCTCGTTCTTTGACTTCTTAGCAGATACAACGACGTATGATGCACCTGTTGCTTGGCCTCTACTAAATCCGCGAGGCGGCTGGCCTAAACACAATTGATCACGGCTCCCAAAGTAACCCATGCTATCTGAAATGATTTGCTTCAAGAGCCCTCCCGTTTATTTGACCTTTTGGTCCCACCATCAGGTGACCTTTGACCTTGCTCTTAGTCTTTCTGCCGGGACCAAAAATGTTTAAAGCTTAGAGTTTTGTAGGCCGTATGAATACTCTCTAAGATGCTTAGAGCTTTCGGGTTTTTCTCTTTATCTTCATGATGTACACAGCCTTCACATACCCACTGTCTACGGAAGTTCTAACACTCATAATATCTGGGAGGTGCTTTATGACCCACCTGTCTCGAAATGTTGCAAGTATGCTTGGACTTTGATTTCCACCAACAAGTGCCCCTCGGTGTCACCCTAGAGAAACATTGGCACTTCTGAGGATTTTGTCCTGGGCTGCTGATATGACCCTCCTTGGTAAAACCCCTCTGCCAGCCCACCTCTGGGGAAGAAAATTCCTCACTTATCCGTCATGGTGTGGACTTTTGCATGCTTTCTATCATTTTAGACTTCATGGGTTTTGTGTCTGCTGCTCAGACTTTCAACAATTGTGCCGTTTTTGGATAGCTTCTTCGACTTTCCCCTGTTATTGCCGTTACCGATGATGTTCTCTGCTTTTTATTAGGACCTCCCTTGACTTGATGCCTTTTGCAGCACTCCGTTTTAAACGTGTGGGATTCTCATGTAGGTTAAATGCTCCTTTAACAGCTTTCTACGTTTCTGGTGACATAGAGCACAACATGCCATGC
This sequence comes from Fasciola hepatica, assembly GCA_948099385.1. NCBI lineage: Eukaryota > Metazoa > Platyhelminthes > Trematoda > Plagiorchiida > Fasciolidae > Fasciola > Fasciola hepatica. The sequence goes on along the minus strand of CANUEZ040000111.1, from coordinate 10,377,142 downwards.
TGCACTGCTTTTCCGCCGAGCGAGTTCTGGCGACAAGTAAGAAAACCACTTTCCTGAGGCTCCGCAGTGAGAAGGCTAAGCCAAAAATTCCACAAAAAGCCGATCCTAAGCTCAGAGTGCTGCCAGTTGTCAAGGTAACTCGCTTTGAGGACCGAGTTGCATGCCCACCATCCCTCGCTTCCCTACTGACACCATTTCCCGTCGCCGAAAGTACTCCCAGTAATAGGCCTAGTGCCACTAAACACCTGTCGCCTACGAAAAGCATAACAGGCCCCATCATAGCCAACAAGACTGTTTCAACGGACGAGATTCACTCATCCTTGAGCCCAGACATGAACCTGCAACCTGTTTCTACTGAAAGAAGCAGTGAGGAGGTTAAAGCACCAGATAATATATCTGGTGCTGTCATGAAAAATAAGCTCACCAACAAGAGAACTCAGAATAGGGCATCAGGCAGTGCGCAGAAGGGCAAACCACAAAAGGCAGCCCACCCTTTTCGGAGACCGAAGGATGTAGGCCGTCCACCTGGATTGATACCCCCCAGGTTACTAGACATCAAAACCTACCGGTCCCCCCAGCAGTCTGCTTACCCTCTAGCCCCCCAATATCTTCAGCCCCCGACTCTCCCAGGACCTCCTTTCCATCCTCAAATCCCCCTCTTTCCCCCTCCTCAAACCCAAAACCAGCTGCCTCTGGCGATTCTGCAACAACTCCTGAGCATGTGCTCAAGTGTTTTTACAGCAATTGCCTGAGTGTGTTGAATAAGATCCCGGAGCTTCGGCAGCTTGCAGTAGATAAGGAGCCTCAGATCATAGCCCTCACAGAAACCTGGCTCACCCCTGACACACTTGATGCCGAAATATCCATTCCGGGATACTTCACAGTAAGGCGGGACTCCAGTAGAGGTCGTGCCGGCGGGGTCATCATATACTACGAGAATTTGATCCCTCCTCCCACCTTACTGACAACACCAACCTTTTCATGTATTGATTGTCTGTGGGCCGTGTTTAACCTCTCTAGGACAGATACCCTATTGCTTGGTGTTGTCTACCGTCCTCCCGCGTGCAATTCAACTGACAGCATAGGTCTCATAGACTTATTAGGCTCCCTGAAAAGCTATACAGACTTCACCCATCTGTTAGTCACTGGTGACTTCAACTCTACCAGTGCAGACTGGCAAAGAGCTGATGCCCCGGATATCACTTTCGGTAAACCCCTCCTTGATCTCGTACTGAAAAACTCATGGGTGCAGAACGTAAGAGATCCGACTAGATATCGCACAGGCCACGCCCCGTCCCTACTAGACCTGGTCATCACCAATGATCGGTTCCTAATAGATGTGGTGCATTACTTGCCGCCCCTCGGCAAAAGTGATCACATTCTCATTGGATTCGATTATATCGTGAAATGGCCTCCTCTTCCGTCAGAAACTAAAATTTTGAGATCCTTCAAAAGGACCAACTTTGACCAAGTCTGTGCATCTTTTCGCTCCCAGCTAAATTTAACTAACCCAGGTAACTCTGCGGATGAAATGGCAGAGAATCTCAGAGAGTTAATCTCCTTAGCTGATAGGCATTTTTGTCCCCAGAATTCGTCGCCCACAGACCGCTAAGCAACCCCTCCCTCGCCCCATTAGGCGCATTCTAGACGAACGCGCACGCCTCTTTGCTAGATATAAAGCCACAGGCCTTGCCCGTGATGCAGAAGACTTCAGGATCATAAGGAACATATGCAAAGACAAGATTAGGTCCTATCAGAATGCAGTCCAGCGATCTGTACTTGATCGAGCACGGACCAATAAGGCATTTTTTTTCAGTACATGCGCCGTCTAAGGGGCACAGCTCCGACGCCATTAGCTCTCAAAGATAGTGCCGGATCTCCAATCACTTCCCCTAGCCAAGTAGCCGAGGCATTCAGCTCCTACTTCCGTACAATTTTTAGCTCCTTTCCCATATCATCCCACCCTACTATGCACCCGTTATCTCTGACCACTAAGCTTAACCGCGTAACTATTCCCATTGGTGCAGTCGCTCAAGGTTTCCGACGGCTCAACCAATATTGCTCTATGGGTCCTGACCTAATCCACTCCCGTATTCTCAAGGAAGCCGCGGATACATTAGCTGCTCCTTATGCCTCGCTTTTTCAGCGATGTGTTGACGATGGAGTTTTTTCCCGTAACTGGAAAAAGCAGTGATCGCACCCATCTATAAGAAGGGTAGTAGACACCTTGCTTCTAGTTACAGACCCATAAGCCTCACTAGCATCCCTAGCAAAATTTTTGAGGGAATTCTTAAGGGTGCAGTTCTTTCCCATCTTCATAGAAATAAGATCCTCTCCCCGTCCCAACATGGGTTTCTTTCTGGCAGTTCATGCATCACCAATATGCTTACTGTCATGGATAGTCTAACGAAGGCCTATGATGATGGCCAGCTCTCACACGCTGTATTCATCGATTTTGCTAAGGCCTTCGATAAGGTCCCACATGCCCCTCTTCTTTATAAGCTGCAGACGTACGGGATCACAGGCTCCATGTTGGCCATCCTACGTAGCTTCTTACCGACCGCACCTTTGTGGTTAAAGTCGGGAATGTTTTGTCTCAACCCTCCCCAGTAACAACTGAGGTCCCCCAAGGGTCGGTCTTAGGTCCTCTTCTTTTCCTGATCTATATAAACGATCTACCAACAGCCCTTCTTGCGAACATTGCCATGTACGCAGATGTTGTAACCCTCTGGAGTTCAAGCGTTGAAGACCTGCAAATTGCAGTTTATGAAACAAAACACTGGTCCGAGGATTGGAACCTCCCAGTTATTGATGACAAATGCGTGAGCATGTCTTTCGGCAGAGAGACTGGTCACAAGTTTTCCATTAATGGAGCAGCCACTCTGCCAAGGGTTGACCGACACAAGGTGCTCGGTTTCTGGTTAGATTGTAACTTATCCTTCTCTCATCATCACGAACTTGCGAGCAAGTCTGCCTTTCGAGTTCTAAACATGATTCGAAGGTCCTTCCCGCGCATATTTAAGGATGATTTCCCCATACTTTTCGGCACTTATATCCGACCTCTGCTGGAGTACGGTAGTCAGATAGTGCACTCTGGTCTTATCCGAGACCGTGAGATCCTAGAAAGGGTTCAGCGGGCCTCCACCAAGGCAGTAAGTGGTCTATCCCATCTACCTTATCCCGTCCGCCTCTCACTCCTCAACCTCTATCCCCTTGACGTAAGATGCGTAAGAAGTGATCTGTTTTTGATGTTTCACCTTTTTGAAACAGGTCAAAGCGATTGCTTCTTCTCCGTCTGTCCAGCCTCCTCTCTCCGTGGTCACAGCAGAAAAGTTTTCAAACCGAGGCCACGCACTTCACTAAGGATTAACTTTTTTAGCTATAGGGTTATTACCATGTGGAATGCGCTTCCGGAATATATTGTTCTCTCGCAGAACAAAACTATCTTCAAGAAAAAGCTAGACCTCTACCTGGGTCTCTCCCAATAATTCCCTTTGTCAAAAACAAACAAACAAAATAGTTGTCTTTTATCGCATATATGTTCATGAATGCCGCACCCCCACTCAGCTTAAAGCACTGTCCACAGTGTGACACTGAATGAGGTTATATGTATCTTGTTTTCGCTGCCACCTCCGCCCCCCCCCCCGCTTCTTTTTACTCTCGTTCCAGCTCGGTGAATCCGACAGAAGATCAAAGATTTCCTAAAGAACCGGGACAATTGGGCTCAAAGCCTCGAACACGTGTAGTACTTCAAGACTTCAAGACTCCAATCCAAACCCTCTGAGAGGATTTGTAGGACCAGGGATCAGTTTACACTCAAAACAGCTAGCAATGGGAAAGGTCCCAGTAGAGCCTTATATGGCAAGGGCCAAGTTTTATCCCTGGCCATCCGGTAAGAAAGGCTTAATGGTCATATCAGTCAATTTAATTAACCCATGATATCGTCAACGACCTTTACCCAGGCATGGCGATGTATACGATGGTATCCAGTGGGATCTGAGCTTTCGTTTGGCCCCTGGACTGCCTTTAGTGCACCTGGAGGAGTGCCCCCGAGGGCCCACCTCGTTCTTTGACTTCTTAGCAGATACAACGACGTATGATGCACCTGTTGCTTGGCCTCTACTAAATCCGCGAGGCGGCTGGCCTAAACACAATTGATCACGGCTCCCAAAGTAACCCATGCTATCTGAAATGATTTGCTTCAAGAGCCCTCCCGTTTATTTGACCTTTTGGTCCCACCATCAGGTGACCTTTGACCTTGCTCTTAGTCTTTCTGCCGGGACCAAAAATGTTTAAAGCTTAGAGTTTTGTAGGCCGTATGAATACTCTCTAAGATGCTTAGAGCTTTCGGGTTTTTCTCTTTATCTTCATGATGTACACAGCCTTCACATACCCACTGTCTACGGAAGTTCTAACACTCATAATATCTGGGAGGTGCTTTATGACCCACCTGTCTCGAAATGTTGCAAGTATGCTTGGACTTTGATTTCCACCAACAAGTGCCCCTCGGTGTCACCCTAGAGAAACATTGGCACTTCTGAGGATTTTGTCCTGGGCTGCTGATATGACCCTCCTTGGTAAAACCCCTCTGCCAGCCCACCTCTGGGGAAGAAAATTCCTCACTTATCCGTCATGGTGTGGACTTTTGCATGCTTTCTATCATTTTAGACTTCATGGGTTTTGTGTCTGCTGCTCAGACTTTCAACAATTGTGCCGTTTTTGGATAGCTTCTTCGACTTTCCCCTGTTATTGCCGTTACCGATGATGTTCTCTGCTTTTTATTAAGACCTCCCTTGACTTGATGCCTTTTGCAGCACTCCGTTTTAAACGTGTGGGATTCTCATGTAGGTTAAATGCTCCTTTAACAGCTTTCTACGTTTCTGGTGACATAGAGCACAACATGCCATGCTGCACTGCTTTTCCGCCGAGCGAGTTCTGGCGACAAGTAAGAAAACCACTTTCCTTGAAGTGTCATATTTCATTATCGTCTTCCGAACTTCCCGGCCTGTTAGGCACGATGGTTGACTCACTTTCATACAAATCCGCCAGTTTTCCACAAAGATTGTTCGCTTCCCCAAGTTTCATGGAAAACAGAGCTGCCGACTCTTCGTCTCATAAACAAGGCGAGAAACAAGCAGCGATCTAAGCTTCCTGTCGTTTTGTCTTCCCTGGTTCCCAAGCAGTTACACCTTGGATGGCTGAAGATTGGTAGACCCGCCATGTGAAAGACAATTTTTTCGAGGTAAAAAAACTGACTTTCTGCATCCGTTGCCCGAAGTCTCTACGTCGGCCTACTCATATCATCATTTTCGACAGCATTCAAGCATGTAATCCACTTTCCCAACCTCGTGCGCACGACTGACTTATTACTATATTCTGCCCTGCATGATGACAATCCACTCCTGTTTTTCACATAAAGTGACCCATCCCCGGATCTAATACCTATCTTCCTTTGGTCATTTCCTTCTTCACGGCCCCGGCACTTACCCATCGGAAGTGTTGGCTATCTTACTTCCTCGCCGCCAGCTTACTGCCGTTACTCTTAGCCGATAAACTATTTCACTGTCTTATTCTATTCTATTTTTGATATTCACTCCCCGTCCACTGTTGGGTTCTCTACTCGTATTACGATCTTTGTTTTCGGTCTGCTTACGACTTTTTCTGCCTCTCGTTTGCGACAAACTTCTCTCTTAAAATACCGATATAATTGAACCACATTTCGATTATCCTGCAACTCGTAGTTTCTAAGGTCATCCTTGGGGTCTTTCACGCATATACCCTGTTACAGCCGCTGGGGCGTCGCAGCGGACTGCATGTGGGTGAAAGTTTACTCACTTCAAACAGTTCATTAGACGTTGCCATTTTCCCCCTTTCTTAACCCTTCGTGTAACTGCGTCATTTTCCTCTCTCTTATTACTAACCGTTCGGATATCTGGTTTCGGTCGTTCAGCTACGCATAAGTCTGTTCCATTCTTGCGATCGGCCTGTAAACGTCCACAGGCAAGTACGGTATGAAACGTCTTGTATTTTTATTGTTCCACATTCAGCTACAGCATGAAGAACAATAGGCGTTCCGTTTCTTGGTTGACCTGACTTATCGACTTCATTTAATTCGGGGTTTGGAAGTGGTGAAATCCGTTGCTCATTAATTGTAAAGGATGACATCCCGGGAGATCGTGCGTACCCCACGTTTTCAGGTGACCTAGTGTTTCCCTATCAGACTTGACCATGTGACCTTCGTTTTCAATGCTGCCGGGCCTTGCGATCGAACATGATCCACCAGTTATTCTTCCGACCCTTTTGTTTGCGCATACCTTTGTCAGCCTCGCAGAATCTCTGACATCCATTGTCACCTGTATCATCCGGTCATGAGCAGCGGCATATCCTTGGACTTCCCGAAATAATCCGTTATAATTTATTCTTTCCTGCATTTTACGTCACTGGTTTTATTGCCACACTTCTATTTTCCCTGGTTCGCTTTTCCGGGACTTGGTTTTGACCTAGCACTCACACAAACCTATTTCTCAGTACTGTAACATATCCCACCCTGAGTTATCTGATGTTACGAGGAAAATTCCTCTTTTTGCATGCAACATTTCGTACAGAACCATATTAGCTGATGACACACACCGACTACCCTTGTCTCTAGCCTGAAGCAATTTGCGCTCTGATAAGCTAATAAAAGTAAATTGATATGGTCCAAAAGCAGAAAGTTTCATATCTCCGCTATTTCATTGTTAGCAAGGTCTATGGTTTCCAGAATGACCTCGCAAGCGGATTGCAGACAAAGTTTGCCTAAACACAATTGTCCATTTCCCACCCGATTTTTCTCAAGGCAACTAGGCGCGGATTACGGCGATTCATTTGACAGGTTTTATTTCGTCATGTATTTATGCCACTACCAAAGCGAGTGATTAATAAATCTTCACTAAAAATCCACCCCTTTCGAAGAAGTGGGGGAGTCCTTGACTTCGGTTGACTTAGACTTTAAAGCTTACGGTCCTCTGCACTAATATCCGATGTTTTGCTTTCAGGAAAAGGGCATTCCACTTTTCATCCAGCCTCTCCAGGCGCTTGACATCCTGCAAAACAACCACTCCTCCTCTTAGCTTACTTCAAATCAAATCAGACCCGTATAATAATGACTGTTATGGCATATTTCTCGACTGTGATCAAAAAACACGAGCAGGGAATGACGGTAGGCTACAAAAATGCACAGCAGTGTGAAGTATTCGCCAAGTTCGAAAGTAGGATTCACACATTTCAGTGCCTTTGCAACAAAGGTGGTCAGAGTTTGATTGAACTAGAGTGGTAACCGATCACTCAGCAAACAGGAGTCGGTTTCAGTTTCAGGAGCAGGACCATGTGGGGGATCAGCTAAACACGAGACTGCCGAATAAAGCATTATCAAATTGTGCTGCAGATGCAGTATACACTCCAATTGTGTGAACAAGGGTTCCCTGAGAGATGAAAGAAAAATCCAGGCGTATAGAAATAAACAAGTGGACTCACCGACTAGACACCTGAAGGGTTCATACCAAAATACCGGAGGGGGGTTCCACCAACGAACAATCAGTAACGGTGGAAAATGAAACCAGCATGGGTTTAGAAAATTACAGGTAAAGATATCAGCGAAGTATGGACAAGTCTGTTCTCACTGAGGTCGTTGGGACAAATCGCTTAGCCAGAGGAGGGTGGTTTGAGTGTCCAACGGAGAGAAGCGTCTGTGGAGTGATTGCAAGTGACCCAGATAAGTTTATTGTGGTTAGCATTTTTTAGGCAATTCCTTTGCCGTATGGTAAGAACGACTTTTCATTTGAAAGTGGATATAATAATAATAACAATCATACTAAACACAATAATACTGATAGCATATTTTGGATGGGCCCGAGATATATTGCAGTGAACATTCCAGGGCTACAAGTGAAGACAGAACCAGGACTCCTCGGAGGGTAATATAAGTGCCCACAAAGAATTACGGGGGAAGATTTAAGCGGTCGAAGCTGATAGCAGCATTCGAAAAAATTGAAGCTTAAGGTCAGATGGTCAGTTTAGCTATAGCCCAGCAAAGTAGGTTGAGAATTTGGGGCTCGTGCAACAGTAGCGCCGGAAATGATGACAACGGTTGGAAATTTGAACATGTCCAAGGGATAGTTTGTTTCTATTTATAGAAAGGGTAATTTATCATGTGAAGCACACAGCTACTTGAAAGCTGCAGTATGTAAAAAAGTGCGGATAGAAAACCCGGCGACGTACTTGAACGGGCCATCCGAGGTAGGAGTCCGGCGATTTGTTCTCTCTGACGTGTCAAGATACGAGAATATGGTAATAAATCGATCCGGGTTACATTAAAGGACGATTGCAGAGGCGATTAGTTTGCAAAAAAGGTAAGATATTAGAGGACTATCAAAGTTTCTGATGACCATAACCATAGGCAGATCACTAGATAACGGTAGGAATGCAGCTATGGGGCTGGTGAACCTCAGAAGCCTAATGGGAGTGGGATAGCGGGCACATGGTGGAACATATCGACCAGCAAAGACGGGGGTATAAATCGATGGCTGGATACAGGCATAATAAGGTATGTAATAGCACGTGACTCATCTCGAGGAGGAGTTCGGCTACCAGAGTGGAAATGAAACGAAAAGGCCGGAGGAAAATGGGTGAGATAACAGGAAGTTGTTAAGTTTATGTAGGTCTGATCAAGAAATGTCAAGGCAAAAATGGAAGATGAATCAATATAGAGTGGGTAACTACAGCTATAACAAAGATGTTTAGTTTCTGCAACAGAGGTGATAGAGTAGCGGACAGGTGAGTGTGTATCTACAGATGGAGGCTGGGAAATGGGTACTGTGCGAAAAGTACAAATGAATACGTTGGCCTAAACTTCAACTCGGAGAGCAACAACGTAACAACGGCTATAGAGTAAAATATACCTCAGGTGACGAAGAAAGTAGTGGAAATCAGAGACTGGATACCGTATCAGTTTTAGTTATGTATCATACGGATGGCACACCTGGAGGGAGAAAGGGACTTCCAGAGTGATAAAGAATGAAAGATGATGATATAGAAGGTGGAGGTAAGCGAACAACTTTTGACGAACTTCTTGACAGGTGTTATGCTTGATGGCAACTGAGCTTCTAGTCTGCATGGGAAATATGTCTGAGACTTTCATTTATTGAGAAAACATGGTGATTTGCAAGACCAGGAAGAAACAATGAAGTAGCCCTGTGGAAGCAATCAACTGGACTGATGAAGAATGCAGGTGATCACTAATCACCCCACTGACTGCTGGAGGACTACGGAAAGATATTTCGGAGCGAGAAGTCGTTAGGTGATCCTGGAGAGGAAGCGAACAGTGAAAATAAAAGTGCCAAAGATTGAACAATATCAGCGAGTTTTGTCATGGGTAAAGGAAATGGCCAGCAATGGGACAGGGAGTGGACATGTGTGTAATTTATGGAAGGTAGACAAAGAAGCAGATGCCAACATGAAAGAGTTTTATATAAGCAACCATTGTGTGAAAAGAAAACGACGGAAGATAGGTAGATGGGAAAGCTCTTCACTGTTTTGTACACAGATAGAGTGAAAAATTTTGCCAGATATGAAAAGGGTAATATACAACTAATATACCCAGACCAAGCCGAAAGGGAAACAGGTGGCAAATGGAGAGGAACAGAGTAAACGATATGAATACAGCAGCTATGTGAGCGGACAAAAGGAATTTTTCAATCCACCAGCGGTGCCGGTGGGTGGGACTGATTGTTCGCTGGACACCCAACCTGGAAGCCACTTCTGGAGACAGGAGGAGTGGTCCGCCTATCTGGTTGCTCTCGACATCCGTTGCAACTACCCACAAGCCCAACATCAGCCGACAAAATCGGTGGATTTGACGGCGTCCAGCTTCGTTGGGATAAAAATAAGTTGTATTGGTGTGGTAAGGTTAAGTAATCCTGGTTCTGGAGACCAAAACAAAGAGATACTGGGAGCGGAGTAAGTAGAAAAGCAGCTGAAAGACTGGTGAAAATCAAGTTGTACGGAAAATCTGGTTGTTCAGTCCAGCGAAAAAGAGCTCTACGTATATTTCATGATAGTTCCCGAGACACTTACACGATGCAAATTGAAAGCTGGCACGGCTCGTAGGCATCAAAATGGCTTTGTTAGGCAGAAGACAGGTTCAAGCTGAACCGGTTACTGCCCGGATTCATCTGGAAGTGGCAAATATTGCTCAAGGCGTTAGGTAGAAACATGAACTGTGGGGGAATAAAACTCAAGGGAAATGTTAGCGTTGCAATGAAAGTGTCAGTTCCCCGGTGTTGAACTTGCGATATAGCAAGAAATCCAGGGCAAGGCTGATGTCGGTGTTAGGGCAAAATTGGTGACGGCCGCCTTTTTTGAAGGCTTAAATGTCAAACCGCGAAAAGTAAGACTTTTGAAGATATACTCAGGGCTTGAGACAGATCTGGTCAATTACAACACCGAAGGAAAGCGTGAGAGCTGAGAGATTTGTGGTGAAAGGTCTTACTGTTGGATAAAATCTAGCTCGAGATGAGTAAAAAGGAAGGCTGACAAAATAATTCAGCAGTATTTGACCATTCTGTTGTGCCTGCCTAACGGCTAAATGGCAGGCCAGTAGTTAGAGTAATAGGTACCAACACTATGAGAATGGGGTGCTGCAAGAGGTAGCCGGCAGCATGTTCAACATTTAGCAGATGGAAGAGTAGGTGTTGAGCACACGGTTGGAAAGATATTCGACGACTAAAAGTTGAAAGCACCGGTCGTCGTAAAGTCTGATCAACGATCGAGTGCCCGGTTAGACAAGTAACAAAATTACACCCTTCGTGGATAGCCTACTAAAGCCTCGGAGCAGTGCAAGGACAACTATGATTCACTGTTCAAATCAGAAAAAAGATAGCTCTGCAAATTCTACAGCACCATCCATGAGTTCAAATATGGGTACGTAAAGATTAAGCCTTTGAGAGTGAGCTTGAGCAACTCTCCAGCTAATAGGCACTCAAAATTGAGACTAAAACTATTACGGAAGATAGATGGACAAGAAGAAAAAATAAGTTCTCTTCCTGTAGTGCAATAAAAAGCAGTTAAATCTGCACTCTCACCTAGGCCAAATATATAACTTCTTGAGGGTAGCAGCCAAAAATCAGCGTGAACGAGCTGAGTATCTAGGATTCCTCAACGAGAACGATTAGGTGAAGCAGAACTACTATAAAAAACCGTCATGATTCAGTGGGCTCACTGCCAAACAGAATGTCCATGGAGATGCATCAGCTAGAAGGCACGACCACTAAGGGAAAAGGCAGATGCAATAAGAGTCGATTGAGTGGCGACCACAAAATCGGTGCCAGCACAAAAGAGATCAGAGAGAACAGTTTGAAATCCCTCGGAAAATATATGGGGGCAAGGAGAAGAATTCTCATTGTGAATATTACATGTTGGCTTGGTCAGAGCAGACACTGTTCCCGAAAATCTTACTACCACGTGGATGATGTATGCTCTGATACGTAACCTGCAACCGGACCCTGGGTTATCAGTTCCTTTAACCTTTTCCACTTATCCCTTTTTTACTCAGTAATATAGTGAGCCGCCACTGGTGGCAGACCTATGATGATTTCAAGTAGTGCGAAAAGCCAACTGTATCTTCTGTTTTCCGGCGAGAAAATTCCTATTTTGTCTATGTCCAAAGGTCACTTCTGAAAAATTGGTCAGTGTATTGCTGCAGCGTGCTACGAGGAAGCCTTAAAGGCTGCAAGCCTCAGGATGGTTCTAACTCAAATCAGTCGCTGCTTGATCACCGTATAGCCAACCCACAGGGGCCGCAAAATCAAAAACGAGGTTGATTCATAAAGTTTTTCGGTAGTAAATTGGGAATCACAAAATGAACAAATACACACAAAATTCAGTTTAACAGCTTAACCAAATAAATTATTATTCTGGGGTCTAAGCAAGACCGTCATAATGGTCCAGGGCTAAGTTCAGGTATCTCACACGAACCTACAACTATGAAAACTAGTTCCGTATACAAACGCCCCGTAATGCAATGTGGTGTACGGTCAAATCTACAAGGCTTACAGAAAACATGAAATAATTTTGAATATGCATCTTCAAGGCGGTCTGAGAAGCACTTTACACTAGTCCGATTACACGATTACCAGTGTGCCGAATAGAAGTTAATAGCTGACCATCCAGGGAAAACATTTTTCCGTAGTAAGACAAAAGTGTATTCAAACCAGTTCACTTGTACCCCTTGCTTGGTTTTCCTCGGGCCATCTAAGTGACCGGTTCCAAGAACGGGAACTAAAAAGCAGATGCAACAAGCTTATCAATGACAGCAAGCGGCGTGAAAAGGCTGCAGATGGCTCCATACGACAGGAAACGGTTTGGCTTTATACAATTTTGGTTTCCCGGGGCCTATGACTTGAAGTAAACAAATGCATGCGCTCTATTGACGGGAGAAACACGGCCCAACTTTGTATGGTCTTGCCGGGTAACCAGAATGTGCTTGGTCGTAAAAGGGGGAATGGAAGATTGCAAAGTGTGAAAAGCAAAAAGGCCAGGTGGCCAGTGTCAGAAGGCCGCAAGGGAAGCCTCACGGGCACTACCAGCAGAAGCTGGCGTTTATTTCGAGGAGACAGGAGGACCCTCTGTCAGTACTCAAGTCCATAGTGGGACCCAAAATGGAATACTACATACAGGCCTGAAGTCCGTCAATCGTGCGGGGTTCCGAGCCCTCGGGCAATTACAGTGGCGGTTCACTCGGTGTTTTGGAGATCGTTGGTGCCTGGACTAGAGACAGCGATTGGGGAGGTTGAGCCTTTCAACCTCTGGAAAGCACGGTTGTGGGGAGACTCGGCAGAGGAGTTTTAAGTTGCTATTCGGATGAACATGACACCCGGGGCAGAAAAATCCTTACTTGGAATTCCAGCTCCGTTTTGTAAGAGACTCTATCAGAACAGGGATAAGGAACCCGCGATTTGTCGAAAGATCTTTTAGCAGTCGAATAAACTGACGATGGAGATCACTGAAGAGCCTTTGACTGACGTCTTCCAGCATCGGCCCAACAAGACCTGGAAAAGGCCTTTTTTGATTGTAGCGGTTGAAGCCGTTCACTGGGGAAAATTCCCCCAGGACCGGGAAAAAGCGTCAGTCCTTGCTATGGACAACGGCGGATCAAAGTTAGCTACGGACAGGTATATGTCGGCAGGCTTAACAAGCACCCTACGCGGAACATGAGAAGATCGTTCGTTTGCATATCCGTGAAAGCCTACTGGAGCATTCTAAGCTAATCGGGGCCCAGTATGAAGTCTCAAAAATTTAGTTTCCTAACCGGCCCCTTGGACTTATTAGATAAGGTGATGCTACGAATAGGGGAATGCAAGTGAAAGCGTTATATTGACTAATGCAAAGCTTCTGGCTAAACTAAGGAACGTCTGTTGCTGATTAGGTTGGGACCTTTGGTAATGGCGGGTCGGTACGTGGGTGTCTACATGTTTTTTTCCTGTGTAACACTGCAGCAAAGCAGTAGACAGGCGCCCTAGTAAGGTGAAGGTAAACAGTGGCGTACCTCAAAGATCAGTCCTGGGCCCTCTATCACACTTATTTTTGTCCACGGCCTGGAAACTGCCCTTAGGTTGCCTAGTCTCGCTTTTCCAGAAGATGTTCAAGTTGAAGGATCAGTTGGGGGGGAACATAGATAGGGGCACAGGAACTGTCTCAGACTGGGCCCACAATGTTAACTTACCGCTAGAACCTGGGAGGACCCATTTGATTTCTGAGGTGAAGTAGAGCATGAAAGCCATTCACGACATGATTCCGTTCGCCGCAGAAGCAGTCAGTAGGATTAAGGACCTCGGGGTCATCAGGATTTGAGACTGAACCGTCACAGTGCAACAAGGACGACAAGAAGGGGTAGGATACTTGCATTTCAAAGGCCAAACAAGCCAAGTCAGTGAAACACACAATCGTGTGCATATTTCCCTTTCCAGACCGCGTCGCACCAACATTGCTGTTACAGCTACTTCGGTGTTTTGGTCACATTCTGGCCAGTTGCTCGTGGCCGAGAGCTTGCTCTTGTCAGGCGTCATTTTTATTCGGCCGGTCTGATGGCCCCACTTGAGGGCCTCATCGTCTGCCCCTTACCTAGTCTATGTTGGTGGTTGCCCGAGATCCAGCTGCTTTTCCCCTGCTGGTCCGCTTGCTTCTTCTCGTCTGCTTTGGGAAGCCTCCACCGTACTTACCGCCTGTTCTTTCGACTGTTGCTATCGGTTGGATGGTCCGTTCGGTTTGATATTCGCATCGTTCTCTTGCCCCTGCATCCCTCGCTACCGCATCGGACCAGTGCTGCTGCTCGAAAGGCCTCCGGTAAATCACTCAGACAGAGGTCTACACTGGCATACCAAGAGCCGAACTTATTCCTGGTAGTATACCTGGCTGTAGTACAACCTCAGTAACAGAACAGTATGCTGGCCTGTACAACCCTCTCTAAGGGACCCCGCCTGACCAGAGAACAATGAACGTCTTGCAAAGCTAATGTTTGGAGGTTAAAATAACATGACAAAACAAGAGAATTATTCATCTCGGAACTTCCGCTTTTCTGGAAAAAAGGCCTAGGATAGATTCCATATAAACTTTAAGGGTGTTGGACGAAAATTCGCTGACGTCGAGGTCGTTGCAACTCTTAACCTAATGGGACATAGCGTGGCTCTCTACTACAAGTGTCAGGATCTGATTGCCGCCTATCTTCAGAAGTGCAGTGGGCCTTCATGGCTTTGGGGTCTCACGCTCCCCATTGCGCTCATGCGCAATCATCAAAAAAGGCCTTTGTATTGTGCCGCCAACTTCATAAAAGTCTAGTTTCTGCAGGCCTCAAGCAATGGGAATCTTCTCGTCGGTTGTTCAGCTATGTGCCCGACAGTTCATCTCTTCAAAGCCTCTCAAGCTGTGGTTGAGCGCGTGTCTTGAAGGGCACAAGCACAAGGTGAAAAAGCGTCGTTAGTTTCCGATACAAAAGCTCAAAGGCTACGCGAGGTAAATGGAATCTTGACGTGACAGTCATTTACAAAATCCTACCAGCTTTTATATTGGGAAAGGCGGGCTCTTGCACCCATCTCAAAGACCCAGTTTTGGGAGGCAGGTAAAAGCTTCGAACTCATAGCCAGCAGAACATTAGTCTGGCCTCAAACAGACGGTTCGGTACAAACTCGATGGGACTGAATAGGAAGGTAATGAAGGGGTTCCCCGTCCTTAGTTCCGGAGCCTATTTAGGAGGCTTCCAAATTTCGTACTATGGAACACGAGAGGCTCACGAAAGTTTGAACTGAGCCAATAAACAAATCACACTTCTTTAGGAACAGGCCAGTAAACAACTGAAAGAGTTCTCC
The DNA here is from genome assembly GCA_948099385.1 of Fasciola hepatica. Lineage (NCBI taxonomy): Eukaryota > Metazoa > Platyhelminthes > Trematoda > Plagiorchiida > Fasciolidae > Fasciola > Fasciola hepatica. Next base: position 10,361,747 of record CANUEZ040000111.1, on the reverse strand, counting down.
AGGGGACATGATGGATCTGCGCGCCATCCAGTGTCCAAAGAGGGCCTTAGGTAGTAAGTTAAGCTAAGTAACCCCTTATAGCTAGCTTCCACCAAGTTCATCAGACGGACCAATGATATCTTGAGGGCCAGTCTGATTAACCTATCCATTGAACATTTTCGTTCGTTTCTCAATGACTCAGTGAAAGCTCACGATTCATTACGTGTTTATCATTTGATTTTTGTGAGTCGTTATTCCGAATCGGAAAAGCAAGCATCTAAGAGAGTGGATCCCAAAGGAAGACAGGACCAACCCGAATTTCTCAAGGTACTGGAATAAAAAAGCACAACAAAAGAAAAAGTATGCAAATCTGAACTTTGTGCACAAAATGACCCCTAAGAGAGAACTGAAGTTTAACAATGCTCAGTAACAAAAACGGTCACAACGGCGGAGTTATAGGTTAAGTCCAAAATGTATCACGGTCGATAAATCAGGATATAAACAAAACTATTTAGACCTGTTGATAAGTTTGTATGCTGTAACCTGAAAACTCCTATGAAGAAATGATGATTCTGGGGAACTGAGGTGTGCAGAAAAATTTATTAGGGACTTCTTGTATGCTTATTACAGTGGGTGAAGCAGCTTTACGGTTGCCCCTCGTTTGTAGAGGGAACTTGATGGGATAAACTCCCTCGTTGTGCGAGTCTACATTGTGGCTCCGCAGAAGGAGTACTGAAAATGCTATTTTGATGCGAGGACAGAAGGGTCCATCGAGGCAGCTTATTTACTTTCCGAGCAAAAAATCGAATGAAGTCAAAGGGAAACCCCCTCTTTCACGGTAAATCGCCGTCTACTAGATGGACGATCTACACTGATCTTCAGATTCCGGACAACTTATTTTATGGAAGACGCACTCGTCCTCAAACAAGCGCGAAACCAGTGAGCAGCGAGAATCGGAAACATGTTGATTGAAGGAGGGGAATCCCTGTACAGGGGCCGTATGACGGATACTTGCAGTTCAGGCATATGCGAAAGAACAGGAAAAAGGTTAATCCCCAGGGGCTCTGAGAACTGGAACCGGTACCCTGGCAGTCTGACAGTCACGGGTTGCCGAAATTTTTGAAGACCATCGCTGCTCAGTTTTCAGTCTGCCTGGCCAGTCCGTTTTGGTTCACCCCGGCTTTCTGGCAAGGCCTGTTGAGACCCTGTTGAAACAATTCTCTACGAATTCACTTGAGTGGGAGGCTCAGTTCTTCTAGCTCACAGGCATTGGATGCAACCCACCCTCGAACAGTGAAGTGAACAGCGTCTATCCTTGCTTATCTTCATTCCATACCATTTCAGAATTGCCTAGGCACACAGACCTTTTCACAGGCGTAAAAACAGGAAACCACTACTTTGTTTTCGAGAAAAGACACAACCACTTTCTAAGCAGCCTCAGGCCGACGGGTCTTGTCATTATCCCCGGCGAAGTTTTGAAAAAGTCATTGCACGAAAAATCCCACAGAAAACTTTGGGAACGAAGCAGGGTGGTGAACAAGCTCGTTTTCAGTTAGTTGTACTCATACCAACGCGATATCAAGTATGACTCAAACAATAAAGAGGAATGATCATCCAAATCTTTTTGTGCATACGTGTGTGCATGCAAAATTGATCACAGCCAAAAGTGTTCGATTGGTTGCACATTTGTTCGGGAACAAGAAGTGGGCCATGGAAGTTTATGCGCTTGCAGAAATTGCTTCTGAGCACAAGGGAGAGAATTGTACAGTCGTTTGCTCACGGCTTCGGCTGTGGCTAAAATGCGACACATGACAAATCTTGATGGCTTGCCCCGGATTTCATAAATGGTACTAAAAGCGTTTGTCACCTCCCTGGTTTGACTCAACAAGGTGTGAGCATACAGCACCAGTGATAGTCTTAATTGCTCCAGTGTTCAACCAGGCCGAATGGCTTTCACGAACACTTTCGGGTGAGCGCTTGGTCGTGCGGCCAGTGTACCTGGTTCCACAGGACCACGTGAATGAATAAACACAAAAAGTTGCTGCAGGATGCGGCACTCTATCCTCAGTCGAAAACACACGATCTGTTTGGGCTCGAAAGTAATTTGTAATCGTGCTCCGTAAAATGTTCTGCTGACTGCTCTTGTTCATCCTAGATGAGTTTTTGCGCATCTGCACGAAAACAGGCTGAGTTCCACATCCCACCCTGGCTCCTCTCAGGAAAATCATGCATCGCCAAAATGCTCTCCATCATGGATATCTTAACACAAGTTTACAACGGAGGCAGGGTACAACTCGAAGTCATCACTGACCCCGCAAAAGCCTTTGACAGGATACTCCAAGCCTCGCTTTTTTTGACACCGGAAGCACGGGATTGACCGCGAGCCATCTTCTCTTCTCCAAAGCCTTCAATCTTCAGCTACTTTTTCACCCGAACGGCTCCCTCAGTGACACAATCTGCATCGATTCATCGCGGTGTCCCTCGAGGTCAGTTCTTGGCCAAACTCTATTCCTGGTATAAGCTACTGGTCCCAAAATCTCTCCCGTTAGCACTGCAGCGTGTAAATATCAGGCGCGGAAAACCCATCAAGAACATAGCAAAGTTTGAGATTCGTGAAAACGCTGGATTATAAACATTTTTCGTGCATTTCGATTCACTCGTACATTTTTATGTCAGTCCTTGCCTGCTCACCTCCGATGTGCGATTTTTCATGAGCCCATTGAACTCGTGTGTTTCACGTACCCTTTTTCTCACGCCATGAATTCGGTTCTTCACTTCAGCTTTTGAAACCGCTTATTTCAGGTCGGTATATGTTTCTGAAAAGATTGTTTCATAGTCCAATATATTAGAATTTGCAGCTCAGTCTGGTTCTAAGTTTAGGATTTGTGTGAACTGGCTACGCGTTGTTCGAATATGCCATACACCGTGTACGCTGATGGAATGGCCATCTTGGGCACCGAATCCGGTGCGGTACCGTCAGATTTGGGCTATCTAAGTGCTTGTAAGTTGGCTGGAGCCTACCAATCAAAAACGACACATTCGCAAACAAGTTACTTGGTAATGTTTCGGATCAACTTCTCTGCATTGGGGCTACGGTGCAAATCCAAGTGATGAATCAGCACAAGCTCTTCCGGTTCTGTCTCCGAGACAGTCTCTTTTTTTACCCTTTCGGGTGCCATAGTGATTTAAAGAAAATTAACTTGATTCTCCCAGGAAGTCTACCATCCAATATGCAGGGCATTCATCCGGGCACACTGGGAAAATGGCGGTCAGATTTAACACAACCCCGGCATCTGAGATGGTGGCGTGTTAGTGCGAATCAAAAAAATCCAAAGGTCTACCCGGGTTCTGTTGTAGTCTTGAAGTGATACACACATACGAGACTGAATCTAGGTTATTTTCGGACCTTATATTTATCTTCCTACCAGAATACAGTCCGCGATCTGGGCGTTAGTTCTTGAGATAACGGGGCGCTGGAAATGTGAGGGGGCCAGAGTACTAACCCCAAGGTACCTAGGTGACTGTGTTGACACCAAACTGTAAGGTAGACCACAAATCGACAGGAGTGGATTCAGCTTTGCAGCATTCCGATGGGCTTAAGCAGCTAGGAAGACACAACCTTGAAAACTCTGCGGGACTCCAAAAAGAAAATTTATGACTCGCCCTCGCCGAGGGCGGCCCTGAGCACTTAGTTTAGTTCCGGCACCTCATATCTTCAGTGGTCCGCAGACGAACTTACATCCTCTGGAAAGATGTTGTGTCAGAGGTCGTCAGTTCCTCGTTTACAGCCTGTTTTAGAAGTAGACGAGTTCCTCTGACGCAAAAACCTGAGGAACCGAAGAAAACAGGAAGAAATTGAACAAATCCCTGCCTTCAACCGTCATGCAGTCGGAAATCTTCCTGAAGACGTTTCATTCAAGGTCGCTGTCCACTTACTTCCATTTTACGGACAGGATGCGTGGAGGACAACAACCAATGAAGATGCCCGCATATATGACGTAACAGCGCAACCGTGGTGTGCGTTCCCATGAGCCAATCAGTCAATCGCACGTCACTGTTCACACCGGCCCCTGGCGGACAACCTACTGTTTTTTTCGCGCCAGCCCCTTAGCCAATCAGGCTTCCAACATACTGTTTTTCAACATAACCAGTCATATCTGCGCACCGAGCTGGGCAGTCAATAAGGAAAACGTTCCCACGCTTTCCGCGCCTCATTCTAAGTACAGGGTTTATTTTGGGTCATAATTAAAGACAGTTTTCGCTCTTGTCTGTCATTAATTTTTCGTCGAGGTTGGATGATCGGAGGATCGCCGAACGGGGATAATCCAGAGGTTTGCACACAGATGCAACGCTAACCCCCATCCAATAGCGTTACTCAGTCTGTGTAACATTCTTGTAAAGCAGTTCGCCAGGAGAAGCAATAGTATTCTCCCCCAAAACGTCCTAAAGGAGAAGCCATGCCGTTGTGACAAACCCATTCCGCTGGCTTACGTCCGGGGGCGAGGGCTATCAGGGGCAACAATTTTCTTGTCAAATATAATATCCAGTATATCAGCCGCTGGGTCGTACTGCTTTCGTCGCTTTCTTCGCATTATTCTCCGAATAAGTGGTTCTATATGTCAACCAGAAAGCACGAATCCTGGTTTGGTCGAAGTCTAGCAGATGATCTAATGCTTGATTCAGCAAATAACAAGCCTTACTCGTTCTGGGAGATATATAGGATTCTCAAAGTAACTCGCACAGCAAATGGCTGCAGAACCCAAATCAAAACAAAAAGCTGTGCAAGTTCTACGGTACCATCCATGCTTTAAAGTGCACGCACATCGCAACCAAGTCCTCGACAGAAGACTTTATCCAATATCCTATCAAACAGTGGTCCAAATAAGGACTAAAATATGTACTCAAGGAGCAACTGACGAAAACGAAATGAGCGAGAAATACTTGCCCCTTGTTCCGAGTAAATACAGTGAACTCTGCTCGCCTATCCAGCCCCAAGAAAAGATTTCCCGAGAGTGGTGGCCAAAATTCAACGTTAATGACCTGGACGTCTACGACCAATCGGCGCGAGTGAGTAAGTGCAATCAAATGGTGACAAAAAAAACTGTCTCGAATCAGCGGAGCTCACCATCATACGGAATGTCCACAAAGTTACCAGAATAAGAATGCACAACTATCAGAGGAAAAATAAAACACATCCGGCTCAGATTGAGAGGAGACCACACACCAGTGACAACATGAATGAGGACGGAAAAGCAGTCTAAATCCGTTGGAGGGCTTGTTAAGGTAGACGGATGACGAATATCCCACCAACATAATGGGTCAATACATACGCACGAACCATGAGAAGGAGCCCCTCAACCCTTTCAACCGTGTTTCACTCTGCAAGTGAGCACACAATTTTTACCCGCTTGCCTACTTCACAATATGATTCCGTTAATGGAAGTGAGTAAACGCCCGGCAACTACGGTTTACATCGTCCTTATGTGCGCTGCATCCTTCGCGTTTTACAACTTTAGTGTCAACATATCCATGTTTTGTTGATTGCTGCGGCGGCATACACCTTGGTTCAAAGCTGATTTGCTCTCACCGAGCAAAGCTTTCTCACTCTACTTCATTCCTACCCCTTTTAAAGCCCTAAATTTTCTGTCTTAATGAGTATTGTTGTATTCTCTGATCGTACTTTGACACACGCACCCCGACCACGGTCGGGAAATATGGAATAAAGCAAACATTCCACTCGATAAGAAGGTCATTACCTCCCGCTGACCCGAAATGGTCGCATTTGCCCAAGATGATAGCCCCTCTCATGCCTCCTCCGCATATCAGCCGTGGTATACTGAACCACAAAGTTTGAGACAGGATTTGTAACAGAACCGCTACCCAGTGATCGAGTGGCATGTACAGCACGAAACCAAAACCCAAATTGAATAAGGCAACTCAGTAGTCTTCTAGTACTTCACGGAACATTCATTGCAATCACAAAAAACGTACCTCAATTTTGTGGGGCAATTTCGTCACAAGAATCCGTGAATGGATATCAAGTCGTCCGAGTTGTCTTGCGAGGAACGTAAGTCAAGTGATACGGGACCGAGTCATCAGAATAGAGTGGAATTCAGCTTTTATAGAGAGCAAAATCGACCAACCAGAAAGGAAGCGGGAAGCGTAAATGGGGTGGATGGGCGGAGATATGATAAGGAACGGAGGCAAATGTGAAACACAAGGTGGGGTACATATGACGCACAAAAAACTTGAGGGTTGTAGGTCTTCAGACTGACCTCAATGGAAAACCGGCCCATTGTAAAAGTACATCCGTAGGGAGGCGGTAGGCGACCGACGGCAAGTTAACCTGGTTTAGTAGGGGAAAGGACACGAAAGATGCGTAGGTCTGGGAGGTAGGAAAAGCAGGGTAATATGCTCACTAAAGTCCAAAGAGTAGGAAAGTAGATCCCCCCGGGAATTTCACAAATGTATTGAATTAAAGTCACACGATGCTTTCAAGAGCTCTTTATTCTCGTTTATCATTATTGCTGTTATATTTAAGGGCAACAGTGTCTTTCTTGTTGTCCGATACTTTTTTATTCAGCCTGCTGGCAAATTACCGTAGAACAAGACACTTCCAGCGATCCGGTAAGATTCGGTCTCAAGCTCAGAAACCCTGAAACACTTCACAAACTTGAGGGCTTTGTCGGCAACGACAAAAATAACCGGAAGACTGCGTTATGTAGTGAAGAGGAACTCAGGCTTTCCCCTGTCGTGTTTTTCCCCAAGGTCCTCATTGTTTCGGTTTTATCGCCACCTTCCTTGATTTTTTCACTCCTACATGATTCTTCGTAGCACTTTTTCGGAAGGGGTCACTTTGGCGCCAAAATTATCCTTTCTGACCGGCGTCAGTCCAGAAGATTCCCGAGTTCCTCCCGTGTTACTGTCTCATCCCTGCAGGTTTGCCACTGTTGAAAACATTTCAAATGGGTTTCCGCCGACTAATTCGCCACCTGCTCGTTTCGGACCCGGTTTCGTACCAGCTGAGACTAAACCAAAGTGGTTTTGGTAGAAGGAGCCCAAATGTCTCTGAAAATGACCTCAGATAGCAACAGTACTCCTTGTGGGAATAGGAGACAAGCAAGGGCTGTGGAAGACGGGGATATCCGGATTATTTCCTGCCGAACTGGTACCACGGGACTTGCAGCAACACAGCCAGGGAGGCAAACTGCCTATAATTTAAGTATGGATATCTGCAGTGATTCTGCATGGAGTGCTGGCCTATAAAGCGGAAAAGCTCTGGGCTAGTGAACTTAGTAAAAACAAAACAGTCGGAAGGGAATCGCCGAATACCGAGACATGAACCAGGGAGGACAGTGGAGTGGTGAACGACAAGGACCTGGCACTCATGGCGGAATAAGTGGCTTGTTGCAGGTAAGTAGCTTAAACGGCCATCCACACCTCTTGGCAACTGGCAATGACCTCTGGGATGGAACAGGCACTGGATGAACACGTAGGGGCCGCCTGGCCTTGAACATACGAGAAAGACGAGCAAGAAGGCTAGAGCGACTTCGGACTCCGTGGTAGATGTTCACCCACACCATCTTCATCGCATTCAATCTATCCCAATCCGACTTTATCATCAGCTTAGCGAGAGGCATAAATAGATATATTCTACCGGCTGCGCACCCAAGTTTCCATCACGGAAGTGCACCTAGTGGGACTAAGGCATCTAGCGAGAAGCCCAGATGCCAAATTTTCTCAATACCCCGGGCTTTTCAAGGTTATGCTGGGGTCGGCCGCCGATACTGGCAAAGGGCTGGCTTCAGAATTGGTTCTCAGAGAATGCTCCAAAGTGCGCATCCGACAAGATCTCCCACGATCTATGCAACGAGACACGTTGAACACCGAAGGCATAGCGAAGTTTAGTTATGGAAGCATAGTATAATCGCTCCTGGAGTCTCTTAATTAAAGAGTGACGACCCACACAACGCAGCATTCCGTGGCATGCAATAGCGGAACTACATCGATCCAAATTTATCCACGGAGGGACGGTGGTCTCCGGGACTTGAAGACTGCCTGCGTCATCACGCGTAAGAACAGACCACACCCAAGGTTACTTCAGATCAAGCTTTTTTCGGTCTTCGTGGCTGAGCCTGCTCTTGAGAAATGATGTCACTAAAATCAGTCTCTCATCAAACCGGTAATAACTTGGACGCAGACCCAGAAGTTACCGCCAGGAGCTGCTGCAAAATAGCCTCCACAGTGTTACCCCAATACGAACCTTGGTCTTGCGGGACCATGCAGCTGAATATAAGCAAGTAGCCTCGAGTTCAAAAATCTTGATGATGCCAACTACACTGGGGCTTGGGGCTCAGTCCCAGACTAGCAAAAGGGCACACTAAGGATGAGCCCTCAGCCGGCGGGTATTTTAAAGGCGCGTAATCCCTCGTCGAATCCGCCATCAACTAGCCACTTCATTGGTTACACCAAGCCTGCGCCACCCTTATGGAAAGAAACCAAGTCATTCGAAGCTTCGAGCGGAGCTTACACCAGTAGCCAAAGTTTTCTCCAAATTACTCCCAGGGCTCTGTCTTTCAGCTTCCTAATACAAAGCTTTGGTCTTTGGCTTTACTGAGATCTGACCGCACAAAGATATCTCAGACACGGGGCTGAAGACCAAAGACAAGTGTATTGTGAAGGCAGGCCCTGCAGAAGATGCGAGCGGAGGATGTACACACTAAACCAGCAGAAAATTAAAGGCCACGCGTTTCACACACGCGATCTTAGACCGAGTCATGGAGGACGTTTGTGCTTCCAAACAACTGGTGAGCAACTGGACGTGCCTGGTGGGATTGATCTACAGGCCACCAAACTACTCGGAAACTAAGAACGGCCACATCATTGCAGCTTTAAGCAAGCGGGCTCGCCTAAAAATACTACCTCATAATCAGAATGGAGACCTTTACTCGTCAGACGCGTGTTGACTGTTTATCCTGCCCCACTGGGCCTGGGCCCACTTCTTTGGCTTTCTTTAAGACGGTCGTTGATTTAAGCCGGAGTGAGCATGTAAGCCAGCCCACCCGATGGCGGGAGACTACCCTTTCTGCGCGCCGGTCTGGGCCCTTTCCAATCAACAACAGAAGGTCAGCCCACTGAAAGTGTCTGTACTCGCGGAATTTCGGACTGCAGAGTTTTCACCTTCCAGCTAACGAGCACACCTGTGCTATCACGAACAGAGGGAGCCGTTAGCCGGCAGTGAAAAATCTCCTAGCTACCGCTCCATGGCCCTGCGATTCATCGTGCATTGACGCGCACTGAAACAATTCTGAGATGGTTCTAAATGGGACACTGAACCGGTTCCTCCTCATACAACAACAGGTACATTTAAAGCCACAGCAAGACCACGAGGCCGGAAGATAAACGGCTTGAAAAAGAAATCTCTTTGAGACCTTTACCGGCTATCACACAGCAGTCATGGCCAGGCTAAGTTCTGTATTTCCTCAAGGTTAAGGTCATCCCCGTGTGAACTTCAGGTTGCCTCGTTTTTCTCTTTTTGCTTATACCACTGTCTAGAATTGTAGCTGTGTCCACTCTAGTATATACCACCTAGTCACCTGAAACCGTGACCTAGTTGTGTAAACAACTGCGGCACACCACCGTGCAGACGCTAGTACTTATCGCGAGTTAGAGTTATAGACTATGTTGATTATTCACTGCTCCAATTCCATTCAATTACATTCTACATAGCTTATCTAGCACATCTCCCCTGATTCTCTCCGCAATAAGATCTATCTACCGCTTTTACATCTCATCGCTATAACCCAACTCCTACCTTGTTCTCGCCACGCATCCACCGGTGCACCTTCTGAAGTTTCCGTCCCGCTGTGGCTCCATTTATTTGCTTTTTCTGCCATAAGAGCGCGCTTTCGTTCTACCCGGTCCGCCAACCCCATATTTACAATATACTCTCCCGCAAAACCTGTTGTGGTGATCCAAGCGACAGTCAAGTACCTGCCGCATCCTGTGGGGTTGCACCTGTGCACGCCACACAGCATAATTTCTTCTATCTCACTACTCCTGATCGTCCCAAGTCTCCTAATCCCAATTGTATATATAGCGGGTCATATAGCTCAATTCCCGTACCACATTGCCGCATAGGTCTCATCTAGACCTCTGCCCACATAGCACTCGGGCACACTCCTGGTCTGCTCAGACATTTGGCTTGTCTCTGTCTAGTTGACCGAATTCCTGCTCCCTTTTTACCCCCGTCATATATTCTTACTTATCATGCCATCCCGGTCCCCAACCAGTACTCGGAAAATCCTTATTTCTAAGACCGGCAAATCCAAACACACCCAACCCCTCCCAAAAACCAGGCCGTGCTCTGTCGCCCTCGTTAACGTCGACGGTGAAGCTTCTAATAGTTCTAATGGCCTTAAGCAGAATTCCGTCAAACTTGGAAGCAAGGTCGAGCTGATTGATGAAATTCTTTCAAAGGTTTCACCCCTGGCTACTCTCCTTGATCCTGCAGCCGCTACATCGCCCAAGAACTTGGTTTCGGTGGGACACCTCCTCGACTCCGTGTCTATTGAAATATACCACCGCATTGCCAACTCCAAGAACGCGGTGGTTTTTAATGTTCCAGACCGCTTACCACTTTCCTTAGCGAAACACAACACACTAAGTTCGTGCTGTATGGTTCACTATAGATTCCACTGCAGGAGGCTACGTAAAATGTTCCAGCGACGTAGTTGCCCCCTGCTATTCCAATCAATGGACTACCTAACAGCTACAGAGTTCATTAGCAACAAGTTGACAATTGCTGCCCTTTCGCCGTATTAGGACATCGAGATATTCCCCGATAAAACCCCCCTCCAATGGGAAATGCTTCGCTCGCTGAGAAGTAACTCCGCCTTGCCCATGCAGGCTGACCCCACTGTAACCGACATGAAGGTCACCCAATGCTCCTCTGTCAAGGAGTCAAAGGCAAGCCCAGTGCCCCGCCCTGCCTACCTGCAAACTGTCGACCTAGATATGTCTAACTCCCCACCCCCGGTTCCGTTTCCACACAAACGCCCTTTTGACCATCTCCCTTAGTAGCCTCTACTAGCAGTAGTTCTCGCTCCTCGACCACAGGCCCCGAGCGGCATTCCACTTCAGTATTAAAGCCGCGCTCCCCCATCATAGCCTCAGAGCCAAGACAAGACCCTGGTACAACCATAAACCCTCGCCGCACTACTTCCGATCCGTACTCCGAGCCGTAGGCAGATGTTGTCAGCCGCCGTTCTCGCTCTAACGACTCTACCTACTACCCACCAGCTGCTGGCTCAGCCACGACACTTCGTTTCTATCCTCATAAGTGCCGCTCCAATCCTCCCACAAGCCTACCTGGTACTCCTACCAGGTCCACACTTGCCCAGTTAATCACCTCACCCATTACCCCCCCCCCACTCTCAATTGTCATCTGCTTATAGAGTACTCTCGGATCCTTCTCGTGATAACCAATTGGGCCACCATCCAGATTCGTCTAACGCCATCCTCTCTTTATGTAGGAGTGACCTTCATGGCCTTGTCAGTGCCACTCACCCTTCCACTGCCTTGCACCCCCTTCCACTGTCTTTCCCTCTCTCTGATCGAATGGGTCACCCCAAACCTTTATCTCCGTTGCTACCCTATATCCCTCCCTGCCCCCCAGACACCAACCCTCCATACTATAGCCCCAACATGCCTCAGCTGTTCCCCCCCTGCTCCCCACCACCAACCCTCATCTAACCCTGAAGTATCACGTACATACCCTAGCAGATACTCCAGGTTCGTGCCTGTATCCCGCCTCCTCGCCCCACCACCCCAATTACCGGCTCCCTCGCCCCTCATGAGCCTCTAAACCTTACCAAATTTCGCCACTCCCTTCCCGCCCCCACTCCACACTACGTCCCAGCTACTCTCACACGCCTTTACCCCCACACCGACCTACTGGCCTTATACTGGCTGCCCAACAAGTAAGTTACCTGCAGTCAAGATCTAGATTTTTCCTGACCGGTGCCCTCCGCACCCGTGGTCATATTGCTAGTCGCCCTATGGACCATATCGATAAACTATCACAGACTGATCGCTCCCCACTCGATGTCACGTCACTTAGCACCTTACACCAAGCACTTCCTCCTGTCCACCCCGATTCGACAGATATTCTTAACCTCTCACTTTGCCATATGGTGCCCCCTCCCCCTGTACCGCGTGGTACCCCTCCGGCCCACATCAGCGGTGTGCTGCACACCTACAGTATTGATCACCCACGGCGATCGGCTGCGCCTAATGCTAACACTTCTCCTACTTTCCGTCCCCCATCCAACAATGCCTGCCCTCCCCCTTCTACTGACGCTCTATCCCCACTGAGACCCAGATCCTATTGCCACAGCGATCCCAATAGTCTTGCACCTGGCATCCATGCTTTGCGCATACCAACACTGAACTCATTCCTACTAGTTCTTATTGACACTCGATCAATAGAAAAATAGAAAAATATCGCACCTGCGATCTCTGGCATTTACCTCAAACGCTGACATTATACTGGTAACTGAATCCTGGCTGTCAGATGATGCTTCGCTTGACCTTGTTCCCATAGCTGGGTATCAATGCTTCTCGAACACCCGCCAGTCCATGCATGGAGCGGGCCGTTTAGCCTTTGTCAAATGCACTATCCACGCTAGTGTTATCGACCACCCCTTTCTTCTCCTTATTGAGGATTCGTTATGGCTATCTATTCACGCCACCGGCCAGAACCTTTTCCTTGGCTGCGTCTACGTCCCCTCGGGTCTGGAGCCCGCAAAAATTGACTCTGCCGTGGATGTCTTTATTGCTGCGCTTGACTACCCTGCCAGTGCAAAAATTATTGCGGGTGACTTTAACCTTCCCTCAATTTTCTGGTCCTCCCATACTAGCCCTCCTGCCCTCTCCACCTTCTTTTCCTGTGTCTGTCTTGGTGGATGGATCCAGCATGTTTACTGCCCCACTAGGGGGAACAACATCTTGGACCTTGTATTCTCCATTGATTTTCCTGATATGATCACCTAGACTACTGATCACTTCCCGGGTAGTGACCACCGTATTGTCAGGTGCAAGCTCAGCTGCTTCAGCTGTTCTCATCCGATGCAATCTTCTCCCCCTGTTCCGACTTCCTACCGTTCCTGTAACTGGCCCCTAGTGCCAATGATAATCCGCTCCCTTAACTGGGACACATTTTTTCTTTCATCCGTTCCCTCACTGTTATGAACTCTCTCTACTCCAACCTCCTACACTGCTTAAATACCGCCAACCCATGCGCCGATCCACGCCCCAAGTCCAGCAGCTCACGTCTGTCACTTTTAGTGCGTAAGCTGTTTAAGCTGCAACTTACCTTCGCCAGATCACACAACTTTACAATTGTTCTGTGCATAAGCCAGCTACAACCAAAGCTGCGTTGCATGGTCGATTTGCATCTGAGAAGGCAAGGGGCCATCGCCCTAGCACACCCAAACAAAACTGGTTACCTGTCCGACCTGCTTAGTAAAAGGTCCAATAAATCCAATCATACCTCGCCCAAATTTCTCATCTGTGGCTCTGCTACCGCTAATACTCCAGCATCTATTTCTGAGGCCTTCAATGAGCATTTTTCTTCCTTCTTTATAAGCTGTCCTGGTATTCCCCCTACGACAATCCACCCCTGCACCTCTAACTCTCTTTCATCGATTCCCTTCACCCATCTAGAAATTGGAAAATCAGTTTCTTCTATTAAACCTCCCTCGAAACCAGGACCAGACGATCTCCCACCGGCCCTCCTCCGTTTCGGTGGTCCTGACCTCCCTTTAGTGTTACTTAGTATGTATACCACCTCCAAGCTTCGTCCCACCTCAATGGAAATCCTCTGTTATAGTTCCGCACTTCAAAAGGGGTGCATTACACGACCCAGATAACCATCGGCCCATTAATCATACCCCAATAGTCTGCAAAATTATGGAGAGAATTATCAAAAAACACATTGTCCGGTACCTCTTATCCAACTACCTGCTGAATCCTGGTCAGCATAATTTCTTGAACTCTCGTTCCTGCTCCTCCTGCAAGCTTCACTTTCTCAATGTTCTATCGTCTGCTGCCGACGCCGGCAACTCTGTGATTGTCCTGTACCTCGACACGTCTAAGGCTTTTGACCGTGTTCCCCATATGCATCTGTTGGCCAAAATCCGGCCTCTCGCTATTACTGACCCTCTCATCTCCTGGCTATCCTCTTATCTCTCTCACAGATCACAAGCCATGCTCGTCGACGGCCACTTATCTTCCGCCAAACCAATTACTAGCGGCGTCATCCAAGGCAGTGCCCTAGGCCCATTACTATTACTTATTTATATCAACGACATTTTCTCTTCTATTCGACACGGCACTCCTTTCCTCTTTGCCGACGATATAAAAATAGTGTGCTCCTTCCTCCCTGGTGACCTATCCGTGACTCTGTACAACATATCGCATGACTTACTCGTTCTCCAAACTTGGTGCTTCTCGTGGTTCATGAAATTCTCTACGGAGAAAAGCTTCCTCCTACCATACAAGTGCACTGTACCACCCGGCCAAATTTGTCTGGACGGTCTGCCCATCCCCATACACCCCATGGTTACCGATATTGGCGTACGCTACTCTTGTTCCTTTAACTTCTCAGAACAGGCATCGTTCCAAATCGCTAAGGCTAAGCGAACCATAGGCCTGATCAATCGGCGTTTCTTAATACCGGCCAGTCGCCTCCCCATGTATCTGTCACACGTGAGACCGCTCCTAGAATATTGTCTCATTATCTCCAGCCTCTGGCCATATTCCTCTATTGCATCTCTTGAGAACGTTCAGCGTAGTTTCACCAAAACCTACCGGTCCCCCCACTAGTCTGCTTACCCTCTAGCCCCCCAATATCTTCAGCCCCCGACTCTCCCAGGACCTCCTTTCCATCCTCAAATCCCCCTCTTTCCCCCTCCTCAAACCCAAAACCAGCTGCCTCTGGCGATTCTGCAACAACTCCTGAGCATGTGCTCAAGTGTTTTTACAGCAATTGCCTGAGTGTGTTGAATAAGATCCCGGAGCTTCGGCAGCTTGCAGTAGATAAGGAGCCTCAGATCATAGCCCTCACAGAAACCTGGCTCACCCCTGACACACTTGATGCCGAAATATCCATTCCGGGATACTTCACAGTAAGGCGGGACTCCAGTAGAGGTCGTGCCGGCGGGGTCATCATATACTACGAGAATTTGATCCCTCCTCCCACCTTACTGACAACACCAACCTTTTCATGTATTGATTGTCTGTGGGCCGTGTTTAACCTCTCTAGGACAGATACCCTATTGCTTGGTGTTGTCTACCGTCCTCCCGCGTGCAATTCAACTGACAGCATAGGTCTCATAGACTTATTAGGCTCCCTGAAAAGCTATACAGACTTCACCCATCTGTTAGTCACTGGTGACTTCAACTCTACCAGTGCAGACTGGCAAAGAGCTGATGCCCCGGATATCACTTTCGGTAAACCCCTCCTTGATCTCGTACTGAAAAACTCATGGGTGCAGAACGTAAGAGATCCGACTAGATATCGCACAGGCCACGCCCCGTCCCTACTAGACCTGGTCATCACCAATGATCGGTTCCTAATAGATGTGGTGCATTACTTGCCGCCCCTCGGCAAAAGTGATCACATTCTCATTGGATTCGATTATATCGTGAAATGGCCTCCTCTTCCGTCAGAAACTAAAATTTTGAGATCCTTCAAAAGGACCAACTTTGACCAAGTCTGTGCATCTTTTCGCTCCCAGCTAAATTTAACTAACCCAGGTAACTCTGCGGATGAAATGGCAGAGAATCTCAGAGAGTTAATCTCCTTAGCTGATAGGCATTTTTGTCCCCAGAATTCGTCGCCCACAGACCGCTAAGCGACCCCTCCCTCGCCCCATTAGGCGCATTCTAGACGAACGCGCACGCCTCTTTGCTAGATATAAAGCCACAGGCCTTGCCCGTGATGCAGAAGACTTCAGGATCATAAGGAACATATGCAAAGACAAGATTAGGTCCTATCAGAATGCAGTCCAGCGATCTGTACTTGATCGAGCACGGACCAATAAGGCATTTTTTTTCAGTACATGCGCCGTCTAAGGGGCACAGCTCCGACGCCATTAGCTCTCAAAGATAGTGCCGGATCTCCAATCACTTCCCCTAGCCAAGTAGCCGAGGCATTCAGCTCCTACTTCCGTACAATTTTTAGCTCCTTTCCCATATCATCCCACCCTACTATGCACCCGTTATCTCTGACCACTAAGCTTAACCGCGTAACTATTCCCATTGGTGCAGTCGCTCAAGGTTTCCGACGGCTCAACCAATATTGCTCTATGGGTCCTGACCTAATCCACTCCCGTATTCTCAAGGAAGCCGCGGATACATTAGCTGCTCCTTATGCCTCGCTTTTTCAGCGATGTGTTGACGATGGAGTTTTTTCCCGTAACTGGAAAAAAGCAGTGATCGCACCCATCTATAAGAAGGGTAGTAGACACCTTGCTTCTAGTTACAGACCCATAAGCCTCACTAGCATCCCTAGCAAAATTTTTGAGGGAATTCTTAAGAGTGAGATTCTTTCCCATCTTCATAGAAATAAGATCCTCTCCCCGTCCCAACATGGGTTTCTTTCTGGCAGGTCATGCATCACCAATATGCTTACTGTCATGGATAGTCTAACGAAAGCCTATGATGATGGCCAGCTCTCACACGCTGTATTCATCGATTTTGCTAAGGCCTTCGATAAGGTCCCACATGCCCCTCTTCTTTATAAGCTGCAGACGTACGGGATCACAGGCTCTATGTTGGCCATCCTACGTAGCTTCCTTACCGACCGCACCTTTGTAGTTAAAGTCGGGAATGTTTTGTCTCAACCCTCCCCAGTAACAACTGAGGTCCCCCAAGGGTCGGTCTTAGGTCCTCTTCTTTTCCTGATCTATATAAACGATCTACCAACAGCCCTTCTTGCGAACATTGCCATGTACGCAGATGTTGTAACCCTCTGGAGTTCAAGCGTTGAAGACCTGCAAATTGCAGTTTATGAAACAAAACACTGGTCCGAGGATTGGAACCTCCCAGTTATTGATGACAAATGCGTGAGCATGTCTTTCGGCAGAGAGACTGGTCACAAGTTTTCCATTAATGGAGCAGCCACTCTGCCAAGGGTTGACCGACACAAGGTGCTCGGTTTCTGGTTAGATTGTAACTTATCCTTCTCTCATCATCACGAACTTGCGAGCAAGTCTGCCTTTCGAGTTCTAAACATGATTCGAAGGTCCTTCCCGCGCATATTTAAGGATGATTTCCCCATACTTTTCGGCACTTATATCCGACCTCTGCTGGAGTACGGTAGTCAGATAGTGCACTCTGGTCTTATCCGAGACCGTGAGATCCTAGAAAGGGTTCAGCGGGCCTCCACCAAGGCAGTAAGTGGTCTATCCCATCTACCTTATCCCGTCCGCCTCTCACTCCTCAACCTCTATCCCCTTGACGTAAGATGCGTAAGAAGTGATCTGTTTTTGATGTTTCACCTTTTTGAAACAGGTCAAAGCGATTGCTTCTTCTCCGTCTGTCCAGCCTCCTCTCTCCGTGGTCACAGCAGAAAAGTTTTCAAACCGAGGCCACGCACTTCACTAAGGATTAACTTTTTTAGCTATAGGGTTATTACCATGTGGAATGCGCTTCCGGAATATATTGTTCTCTCGCAGAACAAAACTATCTTCAAGAAAAAGCTAGACCTCTACCTGGGTCTCTCCTAATAATTCCCTTTGTCAAAAACAAACAAACAAACAAAATAGTTGTCTTTTATCGCATATATGTTCATGAATGCCGCACCTCCACTCAGCTTAAGGCACTGTCCACAGTGTGACACTGAATGAGGTTATATGTATCTTGTTTTCGCTGCCACCTCCGCCCCCCCCCGCTTCTTTTTACTCTCGTTCCAGCTCGGTGAATCCGACAGAAGATCAAAGATTTCCTAAAGAACCGGGACAATTGGGCTCAAAGCTTCGAACACGTGTAGTACTTCAAGACTTCAAGACTCCACTCCAAACCCTCTGAGAGGATTTGTAGGACCAGGGATCAGTTTACACTCAAAACAGCTAGCAATGGGAAAGGTCCCAGTAGAGCCTTATATGGCAAGGGCCAAGTTTTATCCCTGGCCATCCGGTAAGAAAGGCTTAATGGTCATATCAGTCAATTTAATTAACCCATGATATCGTCAACGACCTTTACCCAGGCATGGCGATGTATATGATGGTATCCAGTGGGATCTGAGCTTTCGTTTGGCCCCTGGACTGCCTTTAGTGCACCTGGAGGAGTGCCCCCGAGGGCCCACCTCGTTCTTTGACTTCTTAGCAGATACAACGACGTATGATGCACCTGTTGCTTGGCCTCTACTAAATCCGCGAGGCGGCTGGCCTAAACACAATTGATCACGGCTCCCAAAGTAACCCATGCTATCTGAAATGATTTGCTTCAAGAGCCCTCCCGTTTATTTGACCTTTTGGTCCCACCATCAGGTGACCTTTGACCTTGCTCTTAGTCTTTCTGCCGGGACCAAAAATGTTTAAAGCTTAGAGTTTTGTAGGCCGTATGAATACTCTCTAAGATGCTTAGAGCTTTCGGGTTTTTCTCTTTATCTTCATGATGTACACAGCCTTCACATACCCACTGTCTACGGAAGTTCTAACACTCATAATATCTGGGAGGTGCTTTATGACCCACCTGTCTCGAAATGTTGCAAGTATGCTTGGACTTTGATTTCCACCAACAAGTGCCCCTCGGTGTCACCCTAGAGAAACATTGGCACTTCTGAGGATTTTGTCCTGGGCTGCTAATATGACCCCCCTTGGTGAAACCCCTCTGCCAGCCCACCTCTGGGGAAGAAAATTCCTCACTTATCCGTCATGGTGTGGACTTTTGCATGCTTTCTATCATTTTAGACTTCATGGGTTTTGTGTCTGCTGCTCAGACTTTCAACAATTGTGCCGTTTTTGGATAGCTTCTTCGACTTTCCCCTGTTATTGCCGTTACCGATGATGTTCTCTGCTTTTTATTAAGACCTCCCTTGACTTGATGCCTTTTGCAGCACTCCGTTTTAAACGTGTGGGATTCTCATGTAGGTTAAATGCTCCTTTAACAGCTTTCTACGTTTCTGGTGACATAGAGCACAACATGCCATGCTGCACTGCTTTTCCGCCGAGCGAGTTCTGGCGACAAGTAAGAAAACCACTTTCCTTGAAGTGTCATATTTCATTATCGTCTTCCGAACTTCCCGGCCTGTTAGGCACGATGGTTGACTCACTTTCATACAAATCCGCCAGTTTTCCACAAAGATTGTTCGCTTCCCCAAGTTTCATGGAAAACAGAGCTGCCGACTCTTCGTCTCATAAACAAGGCGAGAAACAAGCAGCGATCTAAGCTTCCTGTCGTTTTGTCTTCCCTGGTTCCCAAGCAGTTACACCTTGGATGGCTGAAGATTGGTAGACCCGCCATGTGAAAGACAATTTTTTCGAGGTAAAAAAACTGACTTTCTGCATCCGTTGCCCGAAGTCTCTACGTCGGCCTACTCATATCATCATTTTCGACAGCATTCAAGCATGTAATCCACTTTCCCAACCTCGTGCGCACGACTGACTTATTACTATATTCTGCCCTGCATGATGACAATCCACTCCTGTTTTTCACATAAAGTGACCCATCCCCGGATCTAATACCTATCTTCCTTTGGTCATTTCCTTCTTCACGGCCCCGGCACTTACCCATCGGAAGTGTTGGCTATCTTACTTCCTCGCCGCCAGCTTACTGCCGTTACTCTTAGCCGATAAACTATTTCACTGTCTTATTCTATTCTATTTTTGATATTCACTCCCCGTCCACTGTTGGGTTCTCTACTCGTATTACGATCTTTGTTTTCGGTCTGCTTACGACTTTTTCTGCCTCTCGTTTGCGACAAACTTCTCTCTTAAAATACCGATATAATTGAACCACATTTCGATTATCCTGCAACTCGTAGTTTCTAAGGTCATCCTTGGGGTCTTTCACGCATATACCCTGTTACAGCCGCTGGGGCGTCGCAGCGGACTGCATGTGGGTGAAAGTTTACTCACTTCAAACAGTTCATTAGACGTTGCCATTTTCCCCCTTTCTTAACCCTTCGTGTAACTGCGTCATTTTCCTCTCTCTTATTACTAACCGTTCGGATATCTGGTTTCGGTCGTTCAGCTACGCATAAGTCTGTTCCATTCTTGCGATCGGCCTGTAAACGTCCACAGGCAAGTACGGTATGAAACGTCTTGTATTTTTATTGTTCCACATTCAGCTACAGCATGAAGAACAATAGGCGTTCCGTTTCTTGGTTGACCTGACTTATCGACTTCATTTAATTCGGGGTTTGGAAGTGGTGAAATCCGTTGCTCATTAATTGTAAAGGATGACATCCCGGGAGATCGTGCGTACCCCACGTTTTCAGGTGACCTAGTGTTTCCCTATCAGACTTGACCATGTGACCTTCGTTTTCAATGCTGCCGGGCCTTGCGATCGAACATGATCCACCAGTTATTCTTCCGACCCTTTTGTTTGCGCATACCTTTGTCAGCCTCGCAGAATCTCTGACATCCATTGTCACCTGTATCATCCGGTCATGAGCAGCGGCATATCCTTGGACTTCCCGAAATAATCCGTTATAATTTATTCTTTCCTGCATTTTACGTCACTGGTTTTATTGCCACACTTCTATTTTCCCTGGTTTGCTTTTCCGGGACTTGATGTTGACCAAGCACTCACACAAACCTATTTCTCAGTATTGTAACATATCCCACTCTGAGTTATCTGATGTTACGAGGAAAATTCCTCTTTTTGCATGCAACATTTCGTACAGAACCATATTAGCTGATGACACACACCGACTACCCTTGTCTCTAGCCTGAAGCAATTTGCGCTCTGATAAGCTAATAAAAGTAAATTGATATGGTCCAAAAGCAGAAAGTTTCATATCTCCGCTATTCCATTGTTAGCAAGGTCTATGGTTTCTAGAATGACCTCGCAAGCGGATTGCAGACAAAGTTTGCCTAAACACAATTGTCCATTTCCCATCCGATTTTTCTCAAGGCAACTAGGCGCGGATTACGGCGATTCATTTGACAGGTTTTATTTCGTCATGTATTTATGCCACTACCAAAGCGAGTGATTAATAAATCTTCACTAAAAATCCACCCCTTTCGAAGAAGTGGGGGAGTCCTTGACTTCGGTTGACTTAGACTTTAAAGCTTACGGTCCTCTGCACTAATATCCGATGTTTTGCTTTCAGGAAAAGGGCATTCCACTTTTCATCCAGCCTCTCCAGGCGCTTGACATCCTGCAAAACAACCACTCCTCCTCTTAGCTTACTTCAAATCAAATCAGACCCGTATAATAATGACTGTTATGGCATATTTCTCGACTGTGATCAAAAAACACGAGCAGTGAATGACGGTAGGCTACAAAAATGCACAACAGTGTGAAGTATTCGCCAAGTTCGAAAGTAGGATTCACACATTTCAGTGCCTTTGCAACAAAGGTGGTCAGAGTTTGATTGAACTAGAGTGGTAACCGATCACTCAGCAAACAGGAGTCGGTTTCAGTTTCAGGAGCAGGACCATGTGGGGGATCAGCTAAACACGAGACTGCCGAATAAAGCATTATCAAATTGTGCTGCAGATGCAGTATACACTCCAATTGTGTGAACAAGGGTTCCCTGAGAGATGAAAGAAAAATCCAGGCGTATAGAAATAAACAAGTGGACTCACCGACTAGACACCTGAAGGGTTCATACCAAAATACCGGAGGGGGGTTCCACCAACGAACAATCAGTAACGGTGGAAAATGAAACCAGCATGGGTTTAGAAAATTACAGGTAAAGATATCAGCGAAGTATGGACAAGTCTGTTCTCACTGAGGTCGTTGGGACAAATCGCTTAGCCAGAGGAGGGTGGTTTGAGTGTCCAACGGAGAGAAGCGTCTGTGGAGTGATTGCAAGTGACCCAGATAAGTTTATTGTGGTTAGCATTTTTTAGGCAATTCCTTTGCCGTATGGTAAGAACGACTTTTCATTTGAAAGTGGATATAATAATAATAACAATCATACTAAACACAATAATACTGATAGCATATTTTGGATGGGCCCGAGATATATTGCAGTGAACATTCCAGGGCTACAAGTAAAGACAGAACCAGGACTCCCCGGAGGGTAATATAAGTGCCCACAAAGAATTACGGGGGAAGATTTAAGCGGTCGAAGCTGATAGCAGCATTCGGAAAAATTGAAGCTTAAGGTCAGATGGTCAGTTTAGCTATAGCCCAGCAAAGTAGGTTGAGAATTTGGGGCTCGTGCAACAGTAGCGCCGGAAATGATGACAACGGTTGGAAATTTGAACATGTCCAAGGGATAGTTTGTTTCTATTTATAGAAAGGGTAATTTATCATGTGAAGCACACAGCTACTTGAAAGCTGCAGTATGTAAAAAAGTGCGGATAGAAAACCCGGCGACGTACTTGAACGGGCCATCCGAGGTAGGAGTCCGGCGATTTGTTCTCTCTGACGTGTCAAGATACGAGAATATGGTAATAAATCGATCCGGGTTACATTAAAGGACGATTGCAGAGGCGATTAGTTTGCAAAAAAGGTAAGATATTAGAGGACTATCAAAGTTTCTGACGACCATAACCATAGGCAGATCACTAGATAACGGTAGGAATGCAGCTATGGGGCTGGTGAACCTCAGAAGCCTAATGGGAGTGGGATAGCGGGCACATGGTGGAACATATCGACCAGCAAAGACGGGGGTATAAATCGATGGCTGGATACAGGCATAATAAGGTATATAATAGCACGTGACTCATCTCGAGGAGGAGTTTGGCTACCAGAGTGGAAATGAAACGAAAAGGCCGGAGGAAAATGGGTGAGATAACAGGAAGTTGTTAAGTTTATGTAGGTCTGATCAAGAAATGTCAAGGCAAAAATGGAAGATGAATCAATATAGAGTGGGTAACTACAGCTATAACAAAGATGTTTAGTTTCTGCAACAGAGGTGATAGAGTAGCGGACAGGTGAGTGTGTATCTACAGATGGAGGCTGGGAAATGGGTACTGTGCGAAAAGTACAAATGAATACGTTGGCCTAAACTTCAACTCGGAGAGCAACAACGTAACAACGGCTATAGAGTAAAATATACCTCAGGTGACGAAGAAAGTAGTGGAAATCAGAGACTGGATACCGTATCAGTTTTAGTTATGTATCATACGGATGGCACACCTGGAGGGAGAAAGGGACTTCCAGAGTGATAAAGAATGAAAGATGATGATATAGAAGGTGGAGGTAAGCGAACAACTTTTGACGAACTTCTTGACAGGTGTTATGCTTGATGGCAACTGAGCTTCTAGTCTGCATGGGAAATATGTCTGAGACTTTCATTTATTGAGAAAACATGGTGATTTGCAAGACCAGGAAGAAACAATGAAGTAGCCCTGTGGAAGCAATCAACTGGACTGATGAAGAATGCAGGTGATCACTAATCACCCCACTGACTGCTGGAGGACTACGGAAAGATATTTCGGAGCGAGAAGTCGTTAGGTGATCCTGGAGAGGAAGCGAACAGTGAAAATAAAAGTGCCAAAGATTGAACAATATCAGCGAGTTTTGTCATGGGTAAAGGAAATGGCCAGCAATGGGACAGGGAGTGGACATGTGTGTAATTTATGGAAGGTAGACAAAGAAGCAGATGCCAACATGAAAGAGTTTTATATAAGCAACCATTGTGTGAAAAGAAAACGACGGAAGATAGGTAGATGGGAAAGCTCTTCACTGTTTTGTACACAGATAGAGTGAAAAATTTTGCCAGATATGAAAAGGGTAATATACAACTAATATACCCAGACCAAGCCGAAAGGGAAACAGGTGGCAAATGGAGAGGAACAGAGTAAACGATATGAATACAGCAGCTATGTGAGCGGACAAAAGGAATTTTTCAATCCACCAGCGGTGCCGGTGGGTGGGACTGATTGTTCGCTGGACACCCAACCTGGAAGCCACTTCTGGAGACAGGAGGAGTGGTCCGCCTATCTGGTTGCTCTCGACATCCGTTGCAACTACCCACAAGCCCAACATCAGCCGACAAAATCGGTGGATTTGACGGCGTCCAGCTTCGTTGGGATAAAAATAAGTTGTATTGGTGTGGTAAGGTTAAGTAATCCTGGTTCTGGAGACCAAAACAAAGAGATACTGGGAGCGGAGTAAGTAGAAAAGCAGCTGAAAGACTGGTGAAAATCAAGTTGTACGGAAAATCTGGTTGTTCAGTCCAGCGAAAAAGAGCTCTACGTATATTTCATGATAGTTCCCGAGACACTTACACGATGCAAATTGAAAGCTGGCACGGCTCGTAGGCATCAAAATGGCTTTGTTAGGCAGAAGACAGGTTCAAGCTGAACCGGTTACTGCCCGGATTCATCTGGAAGTGGCAAATATTGCTCAAGGCGTTAGGTAGAAACATGAACTGTGGGGGAATAAAACTCAAGGGAAATGTTAGCGTTGCAATGAAAGTGTCAGTTCCCCGGTGTTGAACTTGCGATATAGCAAGAAATCCAGGGCAAGGCTGATGTCGGTGTTAGGGCAAAATTGGTGACGGCCGCCTTTTTTGAAGGCTTAAATGTCAAACCGCGAAAAGTAAGACTTTTGAAGATATACTCAGGGCTTGAGACAGATCTGGTCAATTACAACACCGAAGGAAAGCGTGAGAGCTGAGAGATTTGTGGTGAAAGGCCTTACTGTTGGATAAAATCTAGCTCGAGATGAGTAAAAAGGAAGGCTGACAAAATAATTCAGCAGTATTTGACCATTCTGTTGTGCCTGCCTAACGGCTAAATGGCAGGCCAGTAGTTAGAGTAATAGGTACCAACACTATGAGAATGGGGTGCTGCAAGAGGTAGCCGGCAGCATGTTCAACATTTAGCAGATGGAAGAGTAGGTGTTGAGCACACGGTTGGAAAGATATTCGACGACTAAAAGTTGAAAGCACCGGTCGTCGTAAAGTCTGATCAACGATCGAGTGCCCGGTTAGACAAGTAACAAAATTACACCCTTCGTGGATAGCCTACTAAAGCCTCGGAGCAGTGCAAGGACAACTATGATTCACTGTTCAAATCAGAAAAAAGATAGCTCTGCAAATTCTACAGCACCATCCATGAGTTCAAATATGGGTACGTAAAGATTAAGCCTTTGAGAGTGAGCTTGAGCAACTCTCCAGCTAATAGGCACTCAAAATTGAGACTAAAACTATTACGGAAGATAGATGGACAAGAAGAAAAAATAAGTTCTCTTCCTGTAGTGCAATAAAAAGCAGTTAAATCTGCACTCTCACCTAGGCCAAATATATAACTTCTTGAGGGTAGCAGCCAAAAATCAGCGTGAACGAGCTGAGTATCTAGGATTCCTCAACGAGAACGATTAGGTGAAGCAGAACTACTATAAAAAACCGTCATGATTCAGTGGGCTCACTGCCAAACAGAATGTCCATGGAGATGCATCAGCTAGAAGGCACGACCACTAAGGGAAAAGGCAGATGCAATAAGAGTCGATTGAGTGGCGACCACAAAATCGGTGCCAGCACAAAAGAGGTCAGAGAGAACAGTTTGAAATCCCTCGGAAAATATATGGGGGCAAGGAGAAGAATTCTCATTGTGAATATTACATGTTGGCTTGGTCAGAGCAGACACTGTTCCCAAAAATCTTACTACCACGTGGATGATGTATGCTCTGATACGTAACCTACAACCGGACCCTGGGTTATCAGTTCCTTTAACCTTTTCCACTTATCCCTTTTTTACTCAGTAATATAGTGAGCCGCCACTGGTGGCAGACCTATGATGATTTCAAGTAGTGCGAAAAGCCAACTGTATCTTCTGTTTTCCGGCGAGAAAATTCCTATTTTGTCTATGTCCAAAGGTCACTTCTGAAAAATTGGTCAGTGTATTGCTGCAGCGTGCTACGAGGAAGCCTTAAAGGCTGCAAGCCTCAGGATGGTTCTAACTCAAATCAGTCGCTGCTTGATCACCGTATAGCCAACCCACAGGGGCCGCAAAATCAAAAACGAGGTTGATTCATAAAGTTTTTCGGTAGTAAATTGGGAATCACAAAATGAACAAATACACACAAAATTCAGTTTAACAGCTTAACCAAATAAATTATTATTCTGGGGTCTAAGCAAGACCGTCATAATGGTCCAGGGCTAAGTTCAGGTATCTCACACGAACCTACAACTATGAAAACTAGTTCCGTATACAAACGCCCCGTAATGCAATGTGGTGTACGGTCAAATCTACAAGGCTTACAGAAAACATGAAATAATTTTGAATATGCATCTTCAAGGCGGTCTGAGAAGCACTTTACACTAGTCCGATTACACGATTACCAGTGTGCCGAATAGAAGTTAATAGCTGACCATCCAGGGAAAGCATTTTTCCGTAGTAAGACAAAAGTGTATTCAAACCAGTTCACTTGTACCCCTTGCTTGGTTTTCCTCGGGCCATCTAAGTGACCGGTTCCAAGAACGGGAACTAAAAAGCAGATGCAACAAGCTTATCAATGACAGCAAGCGGCGTGAAAAGGCTGCAGATGGCTCCATACGACAGGAAACGGTTTGGCTTTATACAATTTTGGTTTCCCGGGGCCTATGACTTGAAGTAAACAAATGCATGCGCTCTATTGACGGGAGAAACACGGCCCAACTTTTGTATGGTCTTGCCGGGTAACCAGAATGTGCTTGGTCGTAAAAGGGGGAATGGAAGATTGCAAAGTGTGAAAAGCAAAAAGGCCAGGTGGCCAGTGTCAGAAGGCCGCAAGGGAAGCCTCACGGGCACTACCAGCAGAAGCTGGCGTTTATTTCGAGGAGACAGGAGGACCCTCTGTCAGTACTCAAGTCCATAGTGGGACCCAAAATGGAATACTACATACAGGCCTGAAGTCCGTCAATCGTGCGGGGTTCCGAGCCCTCGGGCAATTACAGTGGCGGTTCACTCGGTGTTTTGGAGATCGTTGGTGCCTGGACTAGAGACAACGATTGGGGAGGTTGAGCCTTTCAACCTCTGGAAAGCACGGTTGTGGGGAGACTCGGCAGAGGAGTTTTAAGTTGCTATTCGGATGAACATGACACCCGGGGCAGAAAAATCCTTACTTGGAATTCCAGCTCCGTTTTGTAAGAGACTCTATCAGAACAGGGATAAGGAACCCGCGATTTGTCGAAAGATCTTTTAGCAGTCGAATAAACTGACGATGGAGATCACTGAAGAGCCTTTGGCTGACGTCTTCCAGCATCGGCCCAACAAGACCTGGAAAAGGCCTTTTTTGATTGTAGCGGTTGAAGCCGTTCACTGGGGAAAATTCCCCCAGGACCGGGAAAAAGCGTCAGTCCTTGCTATGGACAACGGCGGATCAAAGTTAGCTACGGACAGGTATATGTCGGCAGGCTTAACAAGCACCCTACGCGGAACATGAGAAGATCGTTCGTTTGCATATCCGTGAAAGCCTACTGGAGCATTCTAAGCTAATCGGGGCCCAGTATGAAGTCTCAAAAATTTAGTTTCCTAACCGGCCCCTTGGACTTATTAGATAAGGTGATGCTACGAATAGGGGAATGCAAGTGAAAGCGTTATATTGACTAATGCAAGGCTTCTGGCTAAACTAAGGAACGTCTGTTGCTGATTAGGTTGGGACCTTTGGTAATGGCGGGTCGGTACGTGGGTGTCTACATGTTTTTTTCCTGTGTAACACTGCAGCAAAGCAGTAGACAGGCGCCCTAGTAAGGTGAAGGTAAACAGTGGCGTACCTCAAAGATCAGTCCTGGGCCCTCTATCACACTTATTTTTGTCCACGGCCTGGAAACTGCCCTTAGGTTGCCTAGTCTCGCTTTTCCAGAAGATGTTCAAGTTGAAGGATCAGTTGGGGGGGAACATAGATAGGGGCACAGGAACTGTCTCAGACTGGGCCCACAATGTTAACTTACCGCTAGAACCTGGGAGGACCCATTTGATTTCTGAGGTGAAGTAGAGCATGAAAGCCATTCACGACATGATTCCGTTCGCCGCAGAAGCAGTCAGTAGGATTAAGGACCTCGGGGTCATCAGGATTTGAGACTGAACCGTCACAGTGCAACAAGGACGACAAGAAGGGGTAGGATACTTGCATTTCAAAGGCCAAACAAGCCAAGTCAGTGAAACACACAATCGTGTGCATATTTCCCTTTCCAGACCGCGTCGCACCAACATTGCTGTTACAGCTACTTCGGTGTTTTGGTCACATTCTGACCAGTTGCCCGTGGCCGAGAGCTTGCTCTTGTCAGGCGTCATTTTTATTCGGCCGGTCTGATGGCCCCACTTGAGGGCCTCATCGTCTGCCCTTTACCTAGTCTATGTTGGTGGTTGCCCGAGATCCAGCTGCTTTTCCCCTGCTGGTCCGCTTGCTTCTTCTCGTCTGCTTTGGGAAGCCTCCACCGTACTTACCGCCTGTTCTTTCGACTGTTGCTATCGGTTGGATGGTCCGTTCGGTTTGATATTCGCATCGTTCTCTTGCCCCTGCATCCCTCGCTACCGCATCGGACCAGTGCTGCTGCTCGAAAGGCCTCCGGTAAATCACTTAGACAGAGGTCTACACTGGCATACCAAGAGCCGAACTTATTCCTGGTAGTATACCTGGCTGTAGTACAACCTCAGTAACAGAACAGTATGCTGGCCTGTACAACCCTCTCTAAGGGACCCCGCCTGACCAGAGAACAATGAACGTCTTGCAAAGCTAATGTTTGGAGGTTAAAATAACATGACAAAACAAGAGAATTATTCATCTCGGAACTTCCGCTTTTCTGGAAAAAAGGCCTAGGATAGATTCCATATAAACTTTAAGGGTGTTGGACGAAAATTCGCTGACGTCGAGGTCGTTGCAACTCTTAACCTAATGGGACATAGCGTGGCTCTCTACTACAAGTGTCAGGATCTGATTGCCGCCTATCTTCAGAAGTGCAGTGGGCCTTCATGGCTTTGGGGTCTCACGCTCCCCATTGCGCTCATGCGCAATCATCAAAAAAGGCCTTTGTATTGTGCCGCCAACTTCATAAAAGTCTAGTTTCTGCAGGCCTCAAGCAATGGGAATCTTCTCGTCGGTTGTTCAGCTATGTGCCCGACAGTTCATCTCTTCAAAGCCTCTCAAGCTGTGGTTGAGCGCGTGTCTTGAAGGGCACAAGCACAAGGTGAAAAAGCGTCGTTAGTTTTCGATACAAAAGCTCAAAGGCTACGCGAGGTAAATGGAATCTTGACGTGACAGTCATTTACAAAATCCTACCAGCTTTTATATTGGGAAAGGCGGGCTCTTGCACCCATCTCAAAGACCCAGTTTTGGGAGGCAGGTAAAAGCTTCGAACTCATAGCCAGCAGAACATTAGTCTGGCCTCAAACAGACGGTTCGGTACAAACTCGATGGGACTGAATAGGAAGGTAATGAAGGGGTTCCCCGTCCTTAGTTCCGGAGCCTATTTAGGAGGCTTCCAAATTTCGTACTATGGAACACGAGAGGCTCACGAAAGTTTGAACTGAGCCAATAAACAAATCACACTTCTTTAGGAACAGGCCAGTAAACAACTGAAAGAGTTCTCCAGGGGACATGATGGATCTGCGCGCCATCCAGTGTCCAAAGAGGGCCTTAGGTAGTAAGTTAAGCTAAGTAACCCCTTATAGCTAGCTTCCACCAAGTTCATCAGACGGACCAATGATATCTTGAGGGCCAGTCTGATTAACCTATCCATTGAACATTTTCGTTCGTTTCTCAATGACTCAGTGAAAGCTCACGATTCATTACGTGTTTATCATTTGATTTTTGTGAGTCGTTATTCCGAATCGGAAAAGCAAGCATCTAAGAGAGTGGATCCCAAAGGAAGACAGGACCAACCCGAATTTCTCAAGGTACTGGAATAAAAAAGCACAACAAAAGAAAAAGTATGCAAATCTGAACTTTGTGCACAAAATGACCCCTAAGAGAGAACTGAAGTTTAACAATGCTCAGTAACAAAAACGGTCACAACGGCGGAGTTATAGGTTAAGTCCAAAATGTATCACGGTCGATAAATCAGGATATAAACAAAACTATTTAGACCTGTTGATAAGTTTGTATGCTGTAACCTGAAAACTCCTATGAAGAAATGATGATTCTGGGGAACTGAGGTGTGCAGAAAAATTTATTAGGGACTTCTTGTATGCCTATTACAGTGGGTGAAGCAGCTTTACGGTTGCCCCTCGTTTGTAGAGGGAACTTGATGGGATAAACTCCCTCGTTGTGCGGGTCTACATTGTGTCTCCGCAGAAGGAGTACTGAAAATGCTATTTTGATGCGAGGACAGAAGGGTCCATCGAGGCAGCTTATTTACTTTCCGAGCAAAAAATCGAATGAAGTCAAAGGGAAACCCCCTCTTTCACGGTAAATCGCCGTCTACTAGATGGACGATCTACACTGATCTTCAGATTCCGGACAACTTATTTTATGGAAGACGCACTCGTCCTCAAACAAGCGCGAAACCAGTGAGCAGCGAGAATCGGAAACATGTTGATTGAAGGAGGGGAATCCCTGTACAGGGGCCGTATGACGGATACTTGCAGTTCAGGCATATGCGAAAGAACAGGAAAAAGGTTAATCCCCAGGGGCTCTGAGAACTGGAACCGGTACCCTGGCAGTCTGACAGTCACGGGTTGCCGAAATTTTTGAAGACCATCGCTGCTCAGTTTTCAGTCTGCCTGGCCAGTCCGTTTTGGTTCACCCCGGCTTTCTGGCAAGGCCTGTTGAGACCCTGTTGAAACAATTCTCTACGAATTCACTTGAGTGGGAGGCTCAGTTCTTCTAGCTCACAGGCATTGGATGCAACCCACCCTCGAACAGTGAAGTGAACAGCGTCTATCCTTGCTTATCTTCATTCCATACCATTTCAGAATTGCCTAGGCACACAGACCTTTTCACAGGCGTAAAAACAGGAAACCACTACTTTGTTTTCGAGAAAAGACACAACCACTTTCTAAGCAGTCTCAGGCCGACGGGTCTTGTCATTATCCCCGGCGAAGTTTTGAAAAAGTCATTGCACGAAAAATCCCACAGAAAACTTTGGGAACGAAGCAGGGTGGTGAACAAGCTCGTTTTCAGTTAGTTGTACTCATACCAACGCGATATCAAGTATGACTCAAACAATAAAGAGGAATGATCATCCAAATCTTTTTGTGCATACGTGTGTGCATGCAAAATTGATCACAGCCAAAAGTGTTCGATTGGTTGCACATTTGTTCGGGAACAAGAAGTGGGCCATGGAAGTTTATGCGCTTGCAGAAATTGCTTCTGAGCACAAGGGAGAGAATTGTACAGTCGTTTGCTCACGGCTTCGGCTGTGGCTAAAATGCGACACATGACAAATCTTGATGGCTTGCCCCGGATTTCATAAATGGTACTAAAAGCGTTTGTCACCTCCCTGGTTTGACTCAACAAGGTGTGAGCATACAGCACCAGTGATAGTCTTAATTGCTCCAGTGTTCAACCAGGCCGAATGGCTTTCACGAACACTTTCGGGTGAGCGCTTGGTCGTGCGGCCAGTGTACCTGGTTCCACAGGACCACGTGAATGAATAAACACAAAAAGTTGCTGCAGGATGCGGCACTCTATCCTCAGTCGAAAACACACGATCTGTTTGGGCTCGAAAGTAATTTGTAATCGTGCTCCGTAAAATGTTCTGCTGACTGCTCTTGTTCATCCTAGATGAGTTTTTGCGCATCTGCACGAAAACAGGCTGAGTTCCACATCCCACCCTGGCTCCTCTCAGGAAAATCATGCATCGCCAAAATGCTCTCCATCATGGATATCTTAACACAAGTTTACAACGGAGGCAGGGTACAACTCGAAGTCATCACTGACCCCGCAAAAGCCTTTGACAGGATACTCCAAGCCTCGCTTTTTTGACACCGGAAGCACGGGATTGACCGCGAGCCATCTTCTCTTCTCCAAAGCCTTCAATCTTCAGCTACTTTTTCACCCGAACGGCTCCCTCAGTGACACAATCTGCATCGATTCATCGCGGTGTCCCTCGAGGTCAGTTCTTGGCCAAACTCTATTCCTGGTATAAGCTACCGGTCCCAAAATCTCTCCCGTTAGCACTGCAGCGTGTAAATATCAGGCGCGGAAAACCCATCAAGAACATAGCAAAGTTTGAGATTCGTGAAAACGCTGGATTATAAACATTTTTCGCGCATTTCGATTCACTCGTACATTTTTATGTCAGTCCTTGCCTGCTCACCTCCGATGTGCGATTTTTCATGAGCCCATTGAACTCGTGTGTTTCACGTACCCTTTTTCTCACGCCATGAATTCGGTTCTTCACTTCAGCTTTTGAAACCGCTTATTTCAGGTCGGTATATGTTTCTGAAAAGATTGTTTCATAGTCCAATATATTAGAATTTGCAGCTCAGTCTGGTTCTAAGTTTAGGATTTGTGTGAACTGGCTACGCGTTGTTCGAATATGCCATACACCGTGTACGCTGATGGAATGGCCCTCTTGGGCACCGAATCCGGTGCGGTACCGTCAGATTTGGGCTATCTAAGTGCTTGTAAGTTGGCTGGAGCCTACCAATCAAAAACGACACATTCGCAAACAAGTTACTTGGTAATGTTTCGGATCAACTTCTCTGCATTGGGGCTACGGTGCAAATCCAAGTGATGAATCAGCACAAGCTCTTCCGGTTCTGTCTCCGAGACAGTCTCTTTTTTTACCCTTTCGGGTGCCATAGTGATTTAAAGAAAATTAACTTGATTCTCCCAGGAAGTCTACCATCCAATATGCAGGGCATTCATCCGGGCACACTGGGAAAATGGCGGTCAGATTTAACACAACCCCGGCATCTGAGATGGTGGCGTGTTAGTGCGAATCAAAAAAATCCAAAGGTCTACCCAGGTTCTGTTGTAGTCTTGAAGTGATACACACATACGAGACTGAATCTAGGTTATTTTCGGACCTTATATTTATCTTCCTACCAGAATACAGTCCGCGATCTGGGCTTTAGTTCTTGAGATAACGGGGCGCTGGAAATGTGAGGGGGCCAGAGTACTAACCCCAAGGTACCTAGGTGACTGTGTTGACACCAAACTGTAAGGTAGACCACAAATCGACAGGAGTGGATTCAGCTTTGCAGCATTCCGATGGGCTTAAGCAGCTAGGAAGACACAACCTTGAAAACTCTGCGGGACTCCAAAAAGAAAATTTATGACTCGCCCTCGCCGAGGGCGGCCCTGAGCACTTAGTTTAGTTCCGGCACCTCATATCTTCAGTGGTCCGCAGACGAACTTACATCCTCTGGAAAGATGTTGTGTCAGAGGTCGTCAGTTCCTCGTTTACAGCCTGTTTTAGAAGTAGACGAGTTCCTCTGACGCAAAAACCTGAGGAACCGAAGAAAACAGGAAGAAATTGAACAAATCCCTGCCTTCAACCGTCATGCAGTCGGAAATCTTCCTGAAGACGTTTCATTCAAGGTCGCTGTCCACTTACTTCCATTTTACGGACAGGATGCGTGGAGGACAACAACCAATGAAGATGCCCGCATATATGACGTAACAGCGCAACCGTGGCGTGCGTTCCCATGAGCCAATCAGTCAATCGCACGTCACTGTTCACACCGGCCCCTGGCGGACAACCTACTGTTTTTTTCGCACCAGCCCCTTAGCCAATCAGGCTTCCAACATACTGTTTTTCAACATAACCAGTCATATCTGCGCACCGAGCTGGGCAGTCAATAAGGAAAACGTTCTCACGCTTTCCGCGCCTCATTCTAAGTACAGGGTTTATTTTGGGTCATAATTAAAGACAGTTTTCGCTCTTGTCTGTCATTAATTTTTCGTCGAGGTTGGATGATCGGAGGATCGCCGAACGGGGATAATCCAGAGGTTTGCACACAGATGCAACGCTAACCCCCATCCAATAGCGTTACTCAGTCTGTGTAACATTCTTGTAAAGCAGTTCGCCAGGAGAAGCAATAGTATTCTCCCCCAAAACGTCCTAAAGGAGAAGCCATGCCGTTGTGACAAACCCATTCCGCTGGCTTACGTCCGGGGGCGAGGGCTATCAGGGGCAACAATTTTCTTGTCAAATATAATATCCAGTATATCAGCCGCTGGGTCGTACTGCTTTCGTCGCTTTCTTCGCATTATTCTCCGAATAAGTGGTTCTATATGTCAACCAGAAAGCACGAATCCTGGTTTGGTCGAAGTCTAGCAGATGATCTAATGCTTGATTCAGCAAATAACAAGCCTTACTCGTTCTGGGAGATATATAGGATTCTCAAAGTAACTCGCACAGCAAATGGCTGCAGAACCCAAATCAAAACAAAAAGCTGTGCAAGTTCTACGGTACCATCCATGCTTTAAAGTGCACGCACATCGCAACCAAGTCCTCGACAGAAGACTTTATCCAATATCCTATCAAACAGTGGTCCAAATAAGGACTAAAATATGTACTCAAGGAGCAACTGACGAAAACGAAATGAGCGAGAAATACTTGCCCCTTGTTCCGAGTAAATACAGTGAACTCTGCTCGCCTATCCAGCCCCAAGAAAAGATTTCCCGAGAGTGGTGGCCAAAATTCAACGTTAATGACCTGGACGTCTACGACCAATCGGCGCGAGTGAGTAAGTGCAATCAAATGGTGACAAAAAAAACTGTCTCGAATCAGCGGAGCTCACCATCATACGGAATGTCCACAAAGTTACCAGAATAAGAATGCACAACTATCAGAGGAAAAATAAAACACATCCGGCTCAGATTGAGAGGAGACCACACACCAGTGACAACATGAATGAGGACGGAAAAGCAGTCTAAATCCGTTGGAGGGCTTGTTAAGGTAGACGGATGACGAATATCCCACCAACATAATGGGTCAATACATACGCACGAACCATGAGAAGGAGCCCCTCAACCCTTTCAACCGTGTTTCACTCTGCAAGTGAGCACACAATTTTTACCCGCTTGCCTACTTCACAATATGATTCCGTTAATGGAAGTGAGTAAACGCCCGGCAACTACGGTTTACATCGTCCTTATGTGCGCTGCATCCTTCGCGTTTTACAACTTTAGTGTCAACATATCCATGTTTTGTTGATTGCTGCGGCGGCATACACCTTGGTTCAAAGCTGATTTGCTCTCACCGAGCAAAGCTTTCTCACTCTACTTCATTCCTACCCCTTTTAAAGCCCTAAATTTTCTGTCTTAATGAGTATTGTTGTATTCTCTGATCGTACTTTGACACACGCACCCCGACCACGGTCGGGAAATATGGAATAAAGCAAACATTCCACTCGATAAGAAGGTCATTACCTCCCGCTGACCCGAAATGGTCGCATTTGCCCAAGATGATAGCCCCTCTCATGCCTCCTCCGCATATCAGCCGTGGTATACTGAACCACAAAGTTTGAGACAGGATTTGTAACAGAACCGCTACCCAGTGATCGAGTGGCATGTACAGCACGAAACCAAAACCCAAATTGAATAAGGCAACTCAGTAGTCTTCTAGTACTTCACGGAACATTCATTGCAATCACAAAAAACGTACCTCAATTTTGTGGGGCAATTCCGTCACAAGAATCCGTGAATGGATATCAAGTCGTCCGAGTTGTCTTGCGAGGAACATAAGTCAAGTGATACGGGACCGAGTCATCAGAATAGAGTGGAATTCAGCTTTTATAGAGAGCAAAATCGACCAACCAGAAAGGAAGCGGGAAGCGTAAATGGGGTGGATGGGCGGAGATATGATAAGGAACGGAGGCAAACGTGAAACACAAGGTGGGGTACATATGACGCACAAAAAACTTGAGGGTTGTAGGTCTTCAGACTGACCTCAATGGAAAACCGGCCCATTGTAAAAGTACATCCGTAGGGAGGCGGTAGGCGACCGACGGCAAGTTAACCGGGTTTAGTAGGGGAAAGGACACGAAAGATGCGTAGGTCTGGGAGGTAGGAAAAGCAGGGTAATATGCTCACTAAAGTCCAAAGAGTAGGAAAGTAGATCCCCCCGGGAATTTCACAAATGTATTGAATTAAAGTCACACGATGCTTTCAAGAGCTCTTTATTCTCGTTTATCATTATTGCTGTCATATTTAAAAGCAACAGTGTCTTTCTTGTTGTCCGATACTTTTTTATTCAGCCTGCTGGCAAATTACCGTAGAACAAGACACTTCCAGCGATCCGGTAAGATTCGGTCTCAAGCTCAGAAACCCTGAAACACTTCACAAATTTGAGGGCTTTGTCGGCAACGACAAAAATAACCGGAAGACTGCGTTATGTAGTGAAGAGGAACTCAGGCTTTCCCCTGTCGTGTTTTTCCCCAAGGTCCTCATTGTTTCGGTTTTATCGCCACCTTCCTTGATTTTTTCACTCCTACATGATTCTTCGTAGCACTTTTTCGGAAGGGGTCACTTTGGCGCCAAAATTATCCTTTCTGACCGGCGTCAGTCCAGAAGATTCCCGAGTTCCTCCCGTGTTACTGTCTCATCCCTGCAGGTTTGCCACTGTTGAAAACATTTCAAATGGGTTTCCGCCGACTAATTCGCCACCTGCTCGTTTCGGACCCGGTTTCGTACCAGCTGAGACTAAACCAAAGTGGTTTTGGTAGAAGGAGCCCAAATGTCTCTGAAAATGACCTCAGATAGCAACAGTACTCCTTGTGGGAATAGGAGACAAGCAAGGGCTGTGGAAGACGGGGATATCCGGATTATTTCCTGCCGAACTGGTACCACGGGACTTGCAGCAACACAGCCAGGGAGGCAAACTGCCTATAATTTAAGTATGGATATCTGCAGTGATTCTGCATGGAGTGCTGGCCTATAAAGCGGAAAAGCTCTGGGCTAGTGAACTTAGTAAAAAACAAAACAGTCGGAAGGGAATCGCCGAATACCGAGACATGAACCAGGGAGGACAGTGGAGTGGTGAACGACAAGGACCTGGCACTCATGGCGGAATAAGTGGCTTGTTGCAGGTAAGTAGCTTAAACGGCCATCCACACCTCTTGGCAACTGGCAATGACCTCTGGGATGGAACAGGCACTGGATGAACACGTAGGGGCCGCCTGGCCTTGAACATACGAGAAAGACGAGCAAGAAGGCTAGAGCGACTTCGGACTCCGTGGTAGATGTTCACCCACACCATCTTCATCGCATTCAATCTATCCCAATCCGACTTTATCATCAGCTTAGCGAGAGGCATAAATAGATATATTCTACCGGCTGCGCACCCAAGTTTCCATCACGGAAGTGCACCTAGTGGGACTAAGGCATCTAGCGAGAAGCCCAGATGCCAAATTTTCTCAATACCCCGGGCTTTTCAAGGTTATGCTGGGGTCGGCCGCCGATACTGGCAAAGGGCTGGCTTCAGAATTGGTTCTCAGAGAATGCTCCAAAGTGCGCATCCGACAAGATCTCCCACGATCTATGCAACGAGACACGTTGAACACCGAAGGCATAGCGAAGTTTAGTTATGGAAGCATAGTATAATCGCTCCTGGAGTCTCTTAATTAAAGAGTGACGACCCACACAACGCAGCATTCCGTGGCATGCAATAGCGGAACTACATCGATTCAAATTTATCCACGGAGGGACGGTGGTCTCCGGGACTTGAAGACTGCCTGCGTCATCACGCGTAAGAACAGACCACACCCAAGGTTACTTCAGATCAAGCTTTTTTCGGTCTTCGTGGCTGAGCCTGCTCTTGAGAAATGATGTCACTAAAATCAGTCTCTCATCAAACCGGTAATAACTTGGACGCAGACCCAGAAGTTACCGCCAGGAGCTGCTGCAAAATAGCCTCCACAGTGTTACCCCAATACGAACCTTGGTCTTGCGGGACCATGCAGCTGAATATAAGCAAGTAGCCTCGAGTTCAAAAATCTTGATGATGCCAACTACACTGGGGCTTGGGGCTCAGTCCCAGACTAGCAAAAGGGCACACTAAGGATGAGCCCTCAGCCGGCGGGTATTTTAAAGGCGCGTAATCCCTCGTCGAATCCGCCATCAACTAGCCACTTCATTGGTTACACCAAGCCTGCGCCACCCTTATGGAAAGAAACCAAGTCATTCGAAGCTTCGAGCGGAGCTTACACCAGTAGCCAAAGTTTTCTCCAAATTACTCCCAGGGCTCTGTCTTTCAGCTTCCTAATACAAAGCTTTGGTCTTTGGCTTTACTGAGATCTGACCGCACAAAGATATCTCAGACACGGGGCTGAAGACCAAAGACAAGTGTATTGTGAAGGCAGGCCCTGCAAAAGATGCGAGCGGAGGATGTACACACTAAACCAGCAGAAAATTAAAGGCCACGCGTTTCACACACGCGATCTTAGACCGAGTCATGGAGGACGTTTGTGCTTCCAAACAACTGGTGAGCAACTGGACGTGCCTGGTGGGATTGATCTACAGGCCACCAAACTACTCGGAAACTAAGAACGGCCACATCATTGCAGCTTTAAGCAAGCGGGCTCGCCTAAAAATACTACCTCATAATCAGAATGGAGACCTTTACTCGTCAGACGCGTGTTGACTGTTTATCCTGCCCCACTGGGCCTGGGCCCACTTCTTTGGCTTTCTTTAAGACGGTCGTTGATTTAAGCCGGAGTGAGCATGTAAGCCAGCCCACCCGATGGCGGGAGACTACCCTTTCTGCGCGCCGGTCTGGGCCCTTTCCAATCAACAACAGAAGGTCAGCCCACTGAAAGTGTCTGTACTCGCGGAATTTCGGACTGCAGAGTTTTCACCTTCCAGCTAACGAGCACACCTGTGCTATCACGAACAGAGGGAGCCGTTAGCCGGCAGTGAAAAATCTCCTAGCTACCGCTCCATGGCCCTGCGATTCATCGTGCATTGACGCGCACTGAAACAATTCTGAGATGGTTCTAAATGGGACACTGAACCGGTTCCTCCTCATACAACAACAGGTACATTTAAAGCCACAGCAAGACCACGAGGCCGGAAGATAAACGGCTTGAAAAAGAAATCTCCTTGAGACCTTTACCGGCTATCACACAGCAGTCATGGCCAGGCTAAGTTCTGTATTTCCTCAAGGTTAAGGTCATCCCCGTGTGAACTTCAGGTTGCCTCGTTTTTCTCTTTTTGCTTATACCACTGTCTAGAATTGTAGCTGTGTCCACTCTAGTATATACCACCTAGTCACCTGAAACCGTGACCTAGTTGTGTAAACAACTGCGGCACACCACCGTGCAGACGCTAGTACTTATCGCGAGTTAGAGTTATAGACTATGTTGATTATTCACTGCTCCAATTCCATTCAATTACATTCTACATAGCTTATCTAGCACATCTCCCCTGATTCTCTCCGCAATAAGATCTATCTACCGCTTTTACATCTCATCGCTATAACCCAACTCCTACCTTGTTCTCGCCACGCATCCACCGGTGCACCTTCTGAAGTTTCCGCCCCGCTGTGGCTCCATTTATTTGCTTTTCTGCCATAAGAGCGCGCTTTCGTTCTACCCGGTCCGCCAACCCCATATTTACAATATACTCTCCCGCAAAACCTGTTGTGGTGATCCAAGCGACAGTCAAGTACCTGCCGCATCCTGTGGGGTTGCACCTGTGCACGCCACACAGCATAATTTCTTCTATCTCACTACTCCTGATCGTCCCAAGTCTCCTAATCCCAATTGTATATATAGCGGGTCATATAGCTCAATTCCCGTACCACATTGCCGCATAGGTCTCATCTAGACCTCTGCCCACATAGCACTCGGGCACACTCCTGGTCTGCTCAGACATTTGGCTTGTCTCTGTCTAGTTGACCGAATTCCTGCTCCCTTTCTACCCCCGTCATATATTCTTACGTATCATGCCATCCCGGTCCCCAACCAGTACTCGGAAAATCCGTATTTCTAAGACCGGCAAATCCAAACAAACCCAACCCCTCCCAAAAACCAGGCCGTGCTCTGTCGCCCTCGTTAACGTCGACGGTGAAGCTTCTAATAGTTCTAATGGCCTTAAGCAGAATTGTATATAATATGATTCATCATGCAGCTTGAACGCTCAACTCACCATTGAAAACCATGGAAGCACTGTACAGCTGTTTCATCCTTGTTGGGAATCATCAGCAGTGCACATCCACCGAGCCCCCACGGGGACTCGAACCCGGGGTGAACGATTATGAATCGAACACCTTAACCGCAAGGCTATCCGGGCTGGCTCTCAACGGTTTGTTGAACATCTACACTACATGATATAGCACCCTTCCGTCACTGGCTTTTGAACGGTAACAACCCGCTTCCCACACAGCGATCAACTCCTATGATGGATGACTTCTCTGTAGGGGCCTAAGTACAACGAAGGCATTCCGTTATGAACAACCTACAGAGCTTGGTTACTATTTGCAAGTGAGTAGTAGGAGATTAGATTTGTATATAATATGATTCATCATGCAGCTTGAACGCTCAACTCACCATTGAAAACCATGGAAGCACTGTACAGCTGTTTCATCCTTGTTGGGAATCATCAGCAGTGCACATCCACCGAGCCCCCACGGGGACTCGAACCCGGGGTGAACGATTATGAATCGAACACCTTAACCGCAAGGCTATCCGGGCTGGCTCTCAACGGTTTGTTGAACATCTACACTACATGATATAGCACCCTTCCGTCACTGGCTTTTGAACGGTAACAACCCGCTTCCCACACAGCGATCGACTCCTATGATGGATGACTTCTCTGTAGGGGCCTAAGTACAACGAAGGCATTCCGTTATGAACAACCTACAGAGCTTGGTTACTATTTGCAAGTGAGTAGTAGGAGATTAGATTTGTATATAATATGATTCATCATGCAGCTTGAACGCTCAACTCACCATTGAAAACCATGGAAGCACTGTACAGCTGTTTCATCCTTGTTGGGAATCATCAGCAGT
Source organism: Fasciola hepatica (assembly GCA_948099385.1). Lineage (NCBI taxonomy): Eukaryota > Metazoa > Platyhelminthes > Trematoda > Plagiorchiida > Fasciolidae > Fasciola > Fasciola hepatica. The sequence continues at coordinate 10,320,751 of CANUEZ040000111.1, read as the reverse complement.
GCACATCCACCGAGCCCCCACGGGGACTCGAACCCGGGGTGAACGATTATGAATCGAACACCTTAACCGCAAGGCTATCCGGGCTGGCTCTCAACGGTTTGTTGAACATCTACACTACATGATATAGCACCCTTCCGTCACTGGCTTTTGAACGGTAACAACCCGCTTCCCACACAGCGATCGACTCCTATGATGGATGACTTCTCTGTAGGGGCCTAAGTACAACGAAGGCATTCCGTTATGAACAACCTACAGAGCTTGGTTACTATTTGCAAGTGAGTAGTAGGAGATTAGATTTGTATATAATATGATTCATCATGCAGCTTGAACGCTCAACTCACCATTGAAAACCATGGAAGCACTGTACAGCTGTTTCATCCTTGTTGGGAATCATCAGCAGTGCACATCCACCGAGCCCCCACGGGGACTCGAACCCGGGGTGAACGATTATGAATCGAACACCTTAACCGCAAGGCTATCCGGGCTGGCTCTCAACGGTTTGTTGAACATCTACACTACATGATATAGCACCCTTCCGTCACTGGCTTTTGAACGGTAACAATCCGCTTCCCACACAGCGATCGACTCCTATGATGGATGACTTCTCTGTAGGGGCCTAAGTACAACGAAGGCATTCCGTTATGAACAACCTACAGAGCTTGGTTACTATTTGCAAGTGAGTAGTAGGAGATTCGATTTGTATATAATATGATTCATCATGCAGCTTGAACGCTCAACTCACCATTGAAAACCATGGAAGCACTGTACAGCTGTTTCATCCTTGTTGGGAATCATCAGCAGTGCACATCCACCGAGCCCCCACGGGGACTCGAACCCGGGGTGAACGATTATGAATCGAACACCTTAACCGCAAGGCTATCCGGGCTGGCTCTCAACGGTTTGTTGAACATCTACACTACATGATATAGCACCCTTCCGTCACTGGCTTTTGAACGGTAACAACCCGCTTCCCACACAGCGATCAACTCCTATGATGGATGACTTCTCTGTAGGGGCCTAAGTACAACGAAGGCATTCCGTTATGAACAACCTACAGAGCTTGGTTACTATTTGCAAGTGAGTAGTAGGAGATTAGATTTGTATATAATATGATTCATCATGCAGCTTGAACGCTCAACTCACCATTGAAAACCATGGAAGCACTGTACAGCTGTTTCATCCTTGTTGGGAATCATCAGCAGTGCACATCCACCGAGCCCCCACGGGGACTCGAACCCGGGGTGAACGATTATGAATCGAACACCTTAACCGCAAGGCTATCCGGGCTGGCTCTCAACGGTTTGTTGAACATCTACACTACATGATATAGCACCCTTCCGTCACTGGCTTGTGAACGGTAACAACCCGCTTCCCACACAGCGATCGACTCCTATGATGGATGACTTCTCTGTAGGGGCCTAAGTACAACGAAGGCATTCCGTTATGAACAACCTACAGAGAATGGTTACTATTTGCAAGTGAGTAGTAGGAGATTAGATTTGTATATAATATGATTCATCATGCAGCTTGAACGCTCAACTCACCATTGAAAACCATGGAAGCACTGTACAGCTGTTTCATCCTTGTTGGGAATCATCAGCAGTGCACATCCACCGAGCCCCCACGGGGACTCGAACCCGGGGTGAACGATTATGAATCGAACACCTTAACCGCAAGGCTATCCGGGCTGGCTCTCAACGGTTTGTTGAACATCTACACTACATGATATAGCACCCTTCCGTCACTGGCTTTTGAACGGTAACAACCCGCTTCCCACACAGCGATCGACTCCTATGATGGATGACTTCTCTGTAGGGGCCTAAGTACAACGAAGGCATTCCGTTATGAACAACCTACAGAGCTTGGTTACTATTTGCAAGTGAGTAGTAGGAGATTAGATTTGTATATAATATGATTCATCATGCAGCTTGAACGCTCAACTCACCATTGAAAACCATGGAAGCACTGTACAGCTGTTTCATCCTTGTTGGGAATCATCAGCAGTGCACATCCACCGAGCCCCCACGGGGACTCGAACCCGGGGTGAACGATTATGAATCGAACACCTTAACCGCAAGGCTATCCGGGCTGGCTCTCAACGGTTTGTTGAACATCTACACTACATGATATAGCACCCTTCCGTCACTGGCTTTTGAATGGTAACAACCCGCTTCCCACACAGCGATCGACTCCTATGATGGATGACTTCTCTGTAGGGGCCTAAGTACAACGAAGGCATTCCGTTATGAACAACCTACAGAGCTTGGTTACTATTTGCAAGTGAGTAGTAGGAGATTAGATTTGTATATAATATGATTCATCATGCAGCTTGAACGCTCAACTCACCATTGAAAACCATGGAAGCACTGTACAGCTGTTTCATCCTTGTTGAGAATCATCAGCAGTGCACATCCACCGAGCCCCCACGGGGACTCGAACCCGGGGTGAACGATTATGAATCGAACACCTTAACCGCAAGGCTATCCGGGCTGGCTCTCAACGGTTTGTTGAACATCTACACTACATGATATAGCACCCTTCCGTCACTGGCTTTTGAACGGTAACAACCCGCTTCCCACACAGCGATCGACTCCTATGATGGATGACTTCTCTGTAGGGGCCTATGTACAACGAAGGCATTCCGTTATGAACAACCTACAGAGCTTGGTTACTATTTGCAAGTGAGTAGTAGGAGATTAGATTTGTATATAATATGATTCATCATGCAGCTTGAACGCTCAACTCACCATTGAAAACCATGGAAGCACTGTACAGCTGTTTCATCCTTGTTGGGAATCATCAGCAGTGCACATCCACCGAGCCCCCACGGGGACTCGAACCCGGGGTGAACGATTATGAATCGAACACCTTAACCGCAAGGCTATCCGGGCTGGCTCTCAACGGTTTGTTGAACATCTACACTACATGATATAGCACCCTTCCGTCACTGGCTTTTGAATGGTAACAACCCGCTTCCCACACAGCGATCGACTCCTATGATGGATGACTTCTCTGTAGGGGCCTAAGTACAACGAAGGCATTCCGTTATGAACAACCTACAGAGCTTGGTTACTATTTGCAAGTGAGTAGTAGGAGATTAGATTTGTATATAATATGATTCATCATGCAGCTTGAACGCTCAACTCACCATTGAAAACCATGGAAGCACTGTACAGCTGTTTCATCCTTGTTGGGAATCATCAGCAGTGCACATCCACCGAGCCCCCACGGGGACTCGAACCCGGGGTGAACGATTATGAATCGAACACCTTAACCGCAAGGCTATCCGGGCTGGCTCTCAACGGTTTGTTGAACATCTACACTACATGATATAGCACCCTTCCGTCACTGGCTTTTGAATGGTAACAACCCGCTTCCCACACAGCGATCGACTCCTATGATGGATGACTTCTCTGTAGGGGCCTAAGTACAACGAAGGCATTCCGTTATGAACAACCTACAGAGCTTGGTTACTATTTGCAAGTGAGTAGTAGGAGATTAGATTTGTATATAATATGATTCATCATGCAGCTTGAACGCTCAACTCACCATTGAAAACCATGGAAGCACTGTACAGCTGTTTCATCCTTGTTGGGAATCATCAGCAGTGCACATCCACCGAGCCCCCACGGGGACTCGAACCCGGGGTGAACGATTATGAATCGAACACCTTAACCGCAAGGCTATCCGGGCTGGCTCTCAACGGTTTGTTGAACATCTACACTACATGATATAGCACCCTTCCGTCACTGGCTTGTGAACGGTAACAACCCGCTTCCCACACAGCGATCGACTCCTATGATGGATGACTTCTCTGTAGGGGCCTAAGTACAACGAAGGCATTCCGTTATGAACAACCTACAGAGAATGGTTACTATTTGCAAGTGAGTAGTAGGAGATTAGATTTGTATATAATATGATTCATCATGCAGCTTGAACGCTCAACTCACCATTGAAAACCATGGAAGCACTGTACAGCTGTTTCATCCTTGTTGGGAATCATCAGCAGTGCACATCCACCGAGCCCCCACGGGGACTCGAACCCGGGGTGAACGATTATGAATCGAACACCTTAACCGCAAGGCTATCCGGGCTGGCTCTCAACGGTTTGTTGAACATCTACACTACATGATATAGCACCCTTCCGTCACTGGCTTTTGAACGGTAACAACCCGCTTCCCACACAGCGATCGACTCCTATGATGGATGACTTCTCTGTAGGGGCCTAAGTACAACGAAGGCATTCCGTTATGAACAACCTACAGAGCTTGGTTACTATTTGCAAGTGAGTAGTAGGAGATTAGATTTGTATATAATATGATTCATCATGCAGCTTGAACGCTCAACTCACCATTGAAAACCATGGAAGCACTGTACAGCTGTTTCATCCTTGTTGGGAATCATCAGCAGTGCACATCCACCGAGCCCCCACGGGGACTCGAACCCGGGGTGAACGATTATGAATCGAACACCTTAACCGCAAGGCTATCCGGGCTGGCTCTCAACGGTTTGTTGAACATCTACACTACATGATATAGCACCCTTCCGTCACTGGCTTTTGAACGGTAACAACCCGCTTCCCACACAGCGATCGACTCCTATGATGGATGACTTCTCTGTAGGGGCCTAAGTACAACGAAGGCATTCCGTTATGAACAACCTACAGAGCTTGGTTACTATTTGCAAGTGAGTAGTAGGGGATTAGATTTGTATATAATATGATTCATCATGCAGCTTGAACGCTCAACTCACCATTGAAAACCATGGAAGCACTGTACAGCTGTTTCATCCTTGTTGGGAATCATCAGCAGTGCACATCCACCGAGCCCCCACGGGGACTCGAACCCGGGGTGAACGATTATGAATCGAACACCTTAACCGCAAGGCTATCCGGGCTGGCTCTCAACGGTTTGTTGAACATCTACACTACATGATATAGCACCCTTCCGTCACTGGCTTTTGAACGGTAACAACCCGCTTCCCACACAGCGATCGACTCCTATGATGGATGACTTCTCTGTAGGGGCCTATGTACAACGAAGGCATTCCGTTATGAACAACCTACAGAGCTTGGTTACTATTTGCAAGTGAGTAGTAGGAGATTAGATTTGTATATAATATGATTCATCATGCAGCTTGAACGCTCAACTCACCATTGAAAACCATGGAAGCACTGTACAGCTGTTTCATCCTTGTTGGGAATCATCAGCAGTGCACATCCACCGAGCCCCCACGGGGACTCGAACCCGGGGTGAACGATTATGAATCGAACACCTTAACCGCAAGGCTATCCGGGCTGGCTCTCAACGGTTTGTTGAACATCTACACTACATGATATAGCACCCTTCCGTCACTGGCTTTTGAATGGTAACAACCCGCTTCCCACACAGCGATCGACTCCTATGATGGATGACTTCTCTGTAGGGGCCTAAGTACAACGAAGGCATTCCGTTATGAACAACCTACAGAGCTTGGTTACTATTTGCAAGTGAGTAGTAGGAGATTAGATTTGTATATAATATGATTCATCATGCAGCTTGAACGCTCAACTCACCATTGAAAACCATGGAAGCACTGTACAGCTGTTTCATCCTTGTTGGGAATCATCAGCAGTGCACATCCACCGAGCCCCCACGGGGACTCGAACCCGGGGTGAACGATTATGAATCGAACACCTTAACCGCAAGGCTATCCGGGCTGGCTCTCAACGGTTTGTTGAACATCTACACTACATGATATAGCACCCTTCCGTCACTGGCTTTTGAACGGTAACAACCCGCTTCCCACACAGCGATCGACTCCTATGATGGATGACTTCTCTGTAGGGGCCTAAGTACAACGAAGGCATTCCGTTATGAACAACCTACAGAGCTTGGTTACTATTTGCAAGTGAGTAGTAGGAGATTAGATTTGTATATAATATGATTCATCATGCAGCTTGAACGCTCAACTCACCATTGAAAACCATGGAAGCACTGTACAGCTGTTTCATCCTTGTTGGGAATCATCAGCAGTGCACATCCACCGAGCCCCCACGGGGACTCGAACCCGGGGTGAACGATTATGAATCGAACACCTTAACCGCAAGGCTATCCGGGCTGGCTCTCAACGGTTTGTTGAACATCTACACTACATGATATAGCACCCTTCCGTCACTGGCTTTTGAATGGTAACAACCCGCTTCCCACACAGCGATCGACTCCTATGATGGATGACTTCTCTGTAGGGGCCTAAGTACAACGAAGGCATTCCGTTATGAACAACCTACAGAGCTTGGTTACTATTTGCAAGTGAGTAGTAGGAGATTAGATTTGTATATAATATGATTCATCATGCAGCTTGAACGCTCAACTCACCATTGAAAACCATGGAAGCACTGTACAGCTGTTTCATCCTTGTTGGGAATCATCAGCAGTGCACATCCACCGAGCCCCCACGGGGACTCGAACCCGGGGTGAACGATTATGAATCGAACACCTTAACCGCAAGGCTATCCGGGCTGGCTCTCAACGGTTTGTTGAACATCTACACTACATGATATAGCACCCTTCCGTCACTGGCTTTTGAATGGTAACAACCCGCTTCCCACACAGCGATCGACTCCTATGATGGATGACTTCTCTGTAGGGGCCTAAGTACAACGAAGGCATTCCGTTATGAACAACCTACAGAGCTTGGTTACTATTTGCAAGTGAGTAGTAGGAGATTAGATTTGTATATAATATGATTCATCATGCAGCTTGAACGCTCAACTCACCATTGAAAACCATGGAAGCACTGTACAGCTGTTTCATCCTTGTTGGGAATCATCAGCAGTGCACATCCACCGAGCCCCCACGGGGACTCGAACCCGGGGTGAACGATTATGAATCGAACACCTTAACCGCAAGGCTATCCGGGCTGGCTCTCAACGGTTTGTTGAACATCTACACTACATGATATAGCACCCTTCCGTCACTGGCTTTTGAATGGTAACAACCCGCTTCCCACACAGCGATCGACTCCTATGATGGATGACTTCTCTGTAGGGGCCTAAGTACAACGAAGGCATTCCGTTATGAACAACCTACAGAGCTTGGTTACTATTTGCAAGTGAGTAGTAGGAGATTAGATTTGTATATAATATGATTCATCATGCAGCTTGAACGCTCAACTCACCATTGAAAACCATGGAAGCACTGTACAGCTGTTTCATCCTTGTTGGGAATCATCAGCAGTGCACATCCACCGAGCCCCCACGGGGACTCGAACCCGGGGTGAACGATTATGAATCGAACACCTTAACCGCAAGGCTATCCGGGCTGGCTCTCAACGGTTTGTTGAACATCTACACTACATGATATAGCACCCTTCCGTCACTGGCTTGTGAACGGTAACAACCCGCTTCCCACACAGCGATCGACTCCTATGATGGATGACTTCTCTGTAGGGGCCTAAGTACAACGAAGGCATTCCGTTATGAACAACCTACAGAGAATGGTTACTATTTGCAAGTGAGTAGTAGGAGATTAGATTTGTATATAATATGATTCATCATGCAGCTTGAACGCTCAACTCACCATTGAAAACCATGGAAGCACTGTACAGCTGTTTCATCCTTGTTGGGAATCATCAGCAGTGCACATCCACCGAGCCCCCACGGGGACTCGAACCCGGGGTGAACGATTATGAATCGAACACCTTAACCGCAAGGCTATCCGGGCTGGCTCTCAACGGTTTGTTGAACATCTACACTACATGATATAGCACCCTTCCGTCACTGGCTTTTGAACGGTAACAACCCGCTTCCCACACAGCGATCGACTCCTATGATGGATGACTTCTCTGTAGGGGCCTAAGTACAACGAAGGCATTCCGTTATGAACAACCTACAGAGCTTGGTTACTATTTGCAAGTGAGTAGTAGGAGATTAGATTTGTATATAATATGATTCATCATGCAGCTTGAACGCTCAACTCACCATTGAAAACCATGGAAGCACTGTACAGCTGTTTCATCCTTGTTGGGAATCATCAGCAGTGCACATCCACCGAGCCCCCACGGGGACTCGAACCCGGGGTGAACGATTATGAATCGAACACCTTAACCGCAAGGCTATCCGGGCTGGCTCTCAACGGTTTGTTGAACATCTACACTACATGATATAGCACCCTTCCGTCACTGGCTTTTGAATGGTAACAACCCGCTTCCCACACAGCGATCGACTCCTATGATGGATGACTTCTCTGTAGGGGCCTAAGTACAACGAAGGCATTCCGTTATGAACAACCTACAGAGCTTGGTTACTATTTGCAAGTGAGTAGTAGGAGATTAGATTTGTATATAATATGATTCATCATGCAGCTTGAACGCTCAACTCACCATTGAAAACCATGGAAGCACTGTACAGCTGTTTCATCCTTGTTGAGAATCATCAGCAGTGCACATCCACCGAGCCCCCACGGGGACTCGAACCCGGGGTGAACGATTATGAATCGAACACCTTAACCGCAAGGCTATCCGGGCTGGCTCTCAACGGTTTGTTGAACATCTACACTACATGATATAGCACCCTTCCGTCACTGGCTTTTGAACGGTAACAACCCGCTTCCCACACAGCGATCGACTCCTATGATGGATGACTTCTCTGTAGGGGCCTATGTACAACGAAGGCATTCCGTTATGAACAACCTACAGAGCTTGGTTACTATTTGCAAGTGAGTAGTAGGAGATTAGATTTGTATATAATATGATTCATCATGCAGCTTGAACGCTCAACTCACCATTGAAAACCATGGAAGCACTGTACAGCTGTTTCATCCTTGTTGGGAATCATCAGCAGTGCACATCCACCGAGCCCCCACGGGGACTCGAACCCGGGGTGAACGATTATGAATCGAACACCTTAACCGCAAGGCTATCCGGGCTGGCTCTCAACGGTTTGTTGAACATCTACACTACATGATATAGCACCCTTCCGTCACTGGCTTTTGAATGGTAACAACCCGCTTCCCACACAGCGATCGACTCCTATGATGGATGACTTCTCTGTAGGGGCCTAAGTACAACGAAGGCATTCCGTTATGAACAACCTACAGAGCTTGGTTACTATTTGCAAGTGAGTAGTAGGAGATTAGATTTGTATATAATATGATTCATCATGCAGCTTGAACGCTCAACTCACCATTGAAAACCATGGAAGCACTGTACAGCTGTTTCATCCTTGTTGGGAATCATCAGCAGTGCACATCCACCGAGCCCCCACGGGGACTCGAACCCGGGGTGAACGATTATGAATCGAACACCTTAACCGCAAGGCTATCCGGGCTGGCTCTCAACGGTTTGTTGAACATCTACACTACATGATATAGCACCCTTCCGTCACTGGCTTTTGAACGGTAACAACCCGCTTCCCACACAGCGATCGACTCCTATGATGGATGACTTCTCTGTAGGGGCCTAAGTACAACGAAGGCATTCCGTTATGAACAACCTACAGAGCTTGGTTACTATTTGCAAGTGAGTAGTAGGAGATTAGATTTGTATATAATATGATTCATCATGCAGCTTGAACGCTCAACTCACCATTGAAAACCATGGAAGCACTGTACAGCTGTTTCATCCTTGTTGGGAATCATCAGCAGTGCACATCCACCGAGCCCCCACGGGGACTCGAACCCGGGGTGAACGATTATGAATCGAACACCTTAACCGCAAGGCTATCCGGGCTGGCTCTCAACGGTTTGTTGAACATCTACACTACATGATATAGCACCCTTCCGTCACTGGCTTTTGAATGGTAACAACCCGCTTCCCACACAGCGATCGACTCCTATGATGGATGACTTCTCTGTAGGGGCCTAAGTACAACGAAGGCATTCCGTTATGAACAACCTACAGAGCTTGGTTACTATTTGCAAGTGAGTAGTAGGAGATTCGATTTGTATATAATATGATTCATCATGCAGCTTGAACGCTCAACTCACCATTGAAAACCATGGAAGCACTGTACAGCTGTTTCATCCTTGTTGGGAATCATCAGCAGTGCACATCCACCGAGCCCCCACGGGGACTCGAACCCGGGGTGAACGATTATGAATCGAACACCTTAACCGCAAGGCTATCCGGGCTGGCTCTCAACGGTTTGTTGAACATCTACACTACATGATATAGCACCCTTCCGTCACTGGCTTTTGAACGGTAACAACCCGCTTCCCACACAGCGATCGACTCCTATGATGGATGACTTCTCTGTAGGGGCCTAAGTACAACGAAGGCATTCCGTTATGAACAACCTACAGAGCTTGGTTACTATTTGCAAGTGAGTAGTAGGAGATTAGATTTGTATATAATATGATTCATCATGCAGCTTGAACGCTCAACTCACCATTGAAAACCATGGAAGCACTGTACAGCTGTTTCATCCTTGTTGGGAATCATCAGCAGTGCACATCCACCGAGCCCCCACGGGGACTCGAACCCGGGGTGAACGATTATGAATCGAACACCTTAACCGCAAGGCTATCCGGGCTGGCTCTCAACGGTTTGTTGAACATCTACACTACATGATATAGCACCCTTCCGTCACTGGCTTTTGAACGGTAACAACCCGCTTCCCACACAGCGATCAACTCCTATGATGGATGACTTCTCTGTAGGGGCCTAAGTACAACGAAGGCATTCCGTTATGAACAACCTACAGAGCTTGGTTACTATTTGCAAGTGAGTAGTAGGAGATTAGATTTGTATATAATATGATTCATCATGCAGCTTGAACGCTCAACTCACCATTGAAAACCATGGAAGAACTGTACAGCTTCAAGCTGCACGATGAATCATATTATATACAAATCTAATCTCCTACTACTCACTTGCAAATAGTAACCATTCTCTGTAGGTTGTTCATAACGGAATGCCTTCGTTGTACTTAGGCCCCTACAGAGAAGTCATCCATCATAGGAGTCGATCGCTGTGTGGGAAGCGGGTTGTTACCGTTCAAAAGCCAGTGACGGAAGGGTGCTATATCATGTAGTGTAGATGTTCAACAAACCGTTGAGAGCCAGCCCGAATAGCCTTGCGGTTAAGGTGTTCGATTCATAATCGTTCACCCCGGGTTCGAGTCCCCGTGGGGGCTCGGTGGATGTGCACTGCTGATGATTCCCAACAAGGATGAAACAGCTGTACAGTGCTTCCATGGTTTTCAATGGTGAGTTGAGCGTTCAAGCTGCATGATGAATCATATTATATACAAATCTAATCTCCTACTACTCACTTGCAAATAGTAACCAAGCTCTGTAGGTTGTTCATAACGGAATGCCTTCGTTGTACTTAGGCCCCTACAGAGAAGTCATCCATCATAGGAGTCGATCGCTGTGTGGGAAGCGGGTTGTTACCGTTCAAAAGCCAGTGACGGAAGGGTGCTATATCATGTAGTGTAGATGTTCAACAAACCGTTGAGAGCCAGCCCGGATAGCCTTGCGGTTAAGGTGTTCGATTCATAATCGTTCACCCCGGGTTCGAGTCCCCGTGGGGGCTCGGTGGATGTGCACTGCTGATGATTCCCAACAAGGATGAAAACAGCTGTACAGTGCTTCCATGGTTTTCAATGGTGAGTTGAGCGTTCAAGCTGCATGATGAATCATATTATATACAAATCTAATCTCCTACTACTCACTTGCAAATAGTAACCAAGCTCTGTAGGTTGTTCATAACGGAATGCCTTCGTTGTACTTAGGCCCCTACAGAGAAGTCATCCATCATAGGAGTCGATCGCTGTGTGGGAAGCGGGTTGTTACCGTTCAAAAGCCAGTGACGGAAGGGTGCTATATCATGTAGTGTAGATGTTCAACAAACCGTTGAGAGCCAGCCCGGATAGCTTTGCGGTTAAGGTGTTCGATTCATAATCGTTCACCCCGGGTTCGAGTCCCCGTGGGGGCTCGGTGGATGTGCACTGCTGATGATTCCCAACAAGGATGAAACAGCTGTACAGTGCTTCCATGGTTTTCAATGGTGAGTTGAGCGTTCAAGCTGCATGATGAATCATATTATATACAAATCTAATCTCCTACTACTCACTTGCAAATAGTAACCAAGCTCTGTAGGTTGTTCATAACGGAATGCCTTCGTTGTACTTAGGCCCCTACAGAGAAGTCATCCATCATAGGAGTCGATCGCTGTGTGGGAAGCGGGTTGTTACCGTTCAAAAGCCAGTGACGGAAGGGTGCTATATCATGTAGTGTAGATGTTCAACAAACCGTTGAGAGCCAGCCCGGATAGCCTTGCGGTTAAGGTGTTCGATTCATAATCGTTCACCCCGGGTTCGAGTCCCCGTGGGGGCTCGGTGGATGTGCACTGCTGATGATTCCCAACAAGGATGAAACAGCTGTACAGTGCTTCCATGGTTTTCAATGGTGAGTTGAGCGTTCAAGCTGCATGATGAATCATATTATATACAAATCTAATCTCCTACTACTCACTTGCAAATAGTAACCAAGCTCTGTAGGTTGTTCATAACGGAATGCCTTCGTTGTACTTAGGCCCCTACAGAGAAGTCATCCATCATAGGAGTCGATCGCTGTGTGGGAAGCGGGTTGTTACCGTTCAAAAGCCAGTGACGGAAGGGTGCTATATCATGTAGTGTAGATGTTCAACAAACCGTTGAGAGCCAGCCCGGATAGCCTTGCGGTTAAGGTGTTCGATTCATAATCGTTCACCCCGGGTTCGAGTCCCCGTGGGGGCTCGGTGGATGTGCACTGCTGATGATTCCCAACAAGGATGAAACAGCTGTACAGTGCTTCCATGGTTTTCAATGGTGAGTTGAGCGTTCAAGCTGCATGATGAATCATATTATATACAAATCTAATCCCCTACTACTCACTTGCAAATAGTAACCAAGCTCTGTAGGTTGTTCATAACGGAATGCCTTCGTTGTACTTAGGCCCCTACAGAGAAGTCATCCATCATAGGAGTCGATCGCTGTGTGGGAAGCGGGTTGTTACCGTTCAAAAGCCAGTGACGGAAGGGTGCTATATCATGTAGTGTAGATGTTCAACAAACCGTTGAGAGCCAGCCCGGATAGCCTTGCGGTTAAGGTGTTCGATTCATAATCGTTCACCCCGGGTTCGAGTCCCCGTGGGGGCTCGGTGGATGTGCACTGCTGATGATTCCCAACAAGGATGAAACAGCTGTACAGTGCTTCCATGGTTTTCAATGGTGAGTTGAGCGTTCAAGCTGCATGATGAATCATATTATATACAAATCTAATCCCCTACTACTCACTTGCAAATAGTAACCAAGCTCTGTAGGTTGTTCATAACGGAATGCCTTCGTTGTACTTAGGCCCCTACAGAGAAGTCATCCATCATAGGAGTCGATCGCTGTGTGGGAAGCGGGTTGTTACCGTTCAAAAGCCAGTGACGGAAGGGTGCTATATCATGTAGTGTAGATGTTCAACAAACCGTTGAGAGCCAGCCCGGATAGCCTTGCGGTTAAGGTGTTCGATTCATAATCGTTCACCCCGGGTTCGAGTCCCCGTGGGGGCTCGGTGGATGTGCACTGCTGATGATTCCCAACAAGGATGAAACAGCTGTACAGTGCTTCCATGGTTTTCAATGGTGAGTTGAGCGTTCAAGCTGCATGATGAATCATATTATATACAAATCTAATCTCCTACTACTCACTTAAGCAGAATTCCGTCAAACTTGGAAGCAAGGTCGAGCTGATTGATGAAATTCTTTCAAAGGTTTCACCCCTGGCTACTCTCCTTGATCCTGCAGCCGCTACATCGCCCAAGAACTTGGTTTCGGTGGGACACCTCCTCGACTCCGTGTCTATTGAAATATACCACCGCATTGCCAACTCCAAGAACGCGGTGGTTTTTAATGTTCCAGACCGCTTACCACTTTCCTTAGCGAAACACAACACACTAAGTGCGTGCTGTATGGTTCACTATAGATTCCACTGCAGGAGGCTACGTAAAATGTTCCAGCGACGTAGTTGCCCCCTGCTATTCCAATCAATGGACTACCTAACAGCTACAGAGTTCATTAGCAACAAGTTGACAATTGCTGCCCTTTCGCCGTATTAGGACATCGAGATATTCCCCGATAAAACCCCCCTCCAATGGGAAATGCTTCGCTCGCTGAGAAGTAACTCCGCCTTGCCCATGCAGGCTGACCCCACTGTAACCGACATGAAGGTCACCCAATGCTCCTCTGTCAAGGAGTCAAAGGCAAGCCCAGTGCCCCGCCCTGCCTACCTGCAAACTGTCGACCTAGATATGTCTAACTCCCCACCCCCGGTTCCGTTTCCACACAAACGCCCTTTTGACCATCTCCCTTAGTAGCCTCTACTAGCAGTAGTTCTCGCTCCTCGACCACAGGCCCCGAGCGGCATTCCACTTCAGTATTAAAGCCGCGCTCCCCCATCATAGCCTCAGAGCCAAGACAAGACCCTGGTACAACCATAAACCCTCGCCGCACTACTTCCGATCCGTACTCCGAGCCGTAGGCAGATGTTGTCAGCCGCCGTTCTCGCTCTAACGACTCTACCTACTACCCACCAGCTGCTGGCTCAGCCACGACACTTCGTTTCTATCCTCATAAGTGCCGCTCCAATCCTCCCACAAGCCTACCTGGTACTCCTACCAGGTCCACACTTGCCCAGTTAATCACCTCACCCATTACCCCCCCCCCACTCTCAATTGTCATCTGCTTATAGAGTACTCTCGGATCCTTCTCGTGATAACCAATTGGGCCACCATCCAGATTCGTCTAACGCCATCCTCCCTTTATGTAGGAGTGACCTTCATGGCCTTGTCAGTGCCACTCACCCTTCCACTGCCTTGCACCCCCTTCCACTGTTTTTCCCTCTCTCTGATCGAATGGGTCACCCCAAACCTCCATCTCCGTTGCTACCCTATATCCCTCCCTGCCCCCCAGACACCAACCCTCCATACTATAGCCCCAACATGCCTCAGCTGTTCCCCCCCTGCTCCCCACCACCAACCCTCATCTAACCCTGAAGTATCACGTACATACCCTAGCAGATACTCCAGGTTCGTGCCTGTATCCCGCCTCCTCGCCCCACCACCCCAATTACCGGCTCCCTCGCCCCTCATGAGCCTCTAAACCTTACCAAATTTCGCCACTCCCTTCCCGCCCCCACTCCACACTACGTCCCAGCTACTCTCACACGCCTTTACCCCCACACCGACCTACTGGCCTTATACTGGCTGCCCAACAAGTAAGTTACCTGCAGTCAAGATCTAGATTTTTCCTGACCGGTGCCCTCCGCACCCGTGGTCATATTGCTAGTCGCCCTATGGACCATATCGATAAACTATCACAGACTGATCGCTCCCCACTCGATGTCACGTCACTTAGCACCTCACACCAAGCACTTCCTCCTGTCCACCCCGATTCGACAGATATTCTTAACCTCTCACTTTGCCATATGGTGCCCCCTCCCCCTGTACCGCGTGGTACCCCTCCGGCCCACATCAGCGGTGTGCTGCACACCTACAGTATTGATCACCCACGGCGATCGGCTGCGCCTAATGCTAACACTTCTCCTACTTTCCGTCCCCCATCCAACAATGCCTGCCCTCCCCCTTCTACTGACGCTCTATCCCCACTGAGACCCAGATCCTATTGCCACAGCGATCCCAATAGTCTTGCACCTGGCATCCATGCTTTGCGCATACCAACACTGAACTCATTCCTACTAGTTCTTATTGACACTCGATCAATAGAAAAATAGAAAAATATCGCACCTGCGATCTCTGGCATTTACCTCAAACGCTGACATTATACTGGTAACTGAATCCTGGCTGTCAGATGATGCTTCGCTTGACCTTGTTCCCATAGCTGGGTATCAATGCTTCTCGAACACCCGCCAGTCCATGCATGGAGCGGGCCGTTTAGCCTTTGTCAAATGCACTATCCACGCTAGTGTTATCGACCACCCCTTTCTTCTCCTTATTGAGGATTCGTTATGGCTATCTATTCACGCCACCGGCCAGAACCTTTTCCTTGGCTGCGTCTACGTCCCCTCGGGTCTGGAGCCCGCAAAAATTGACTCTGCCGTGGATGTCTTTATTGCTGCGCTTGACTACCCTGCCAGTGCAAAAATTATTGCGGGTGACTTTAACCTTCCCTCAATTTTCTGGTCCTCCCATACTAGCCCTCCTGCCCTCTCCACCTTCTTTTCCTGTGTCCGTCTTGGTGGATGGATCCAGCATGTTTACTGCCCCACTAGGGGGAACAACATCTTGGACCTTGTATTCTCCATTGATTTTCCTGATATGATCACCTAGACTACTGATCACTTCCCGGGTAGTGACCACCGTATTGTCAGGTGCAAGCTCAGCTGCTTCAGCTGTTCTCATCCGATGCAATCTTCTCCCCCTGTTCCGACTTCCTACCGTTCCTGTAACTGGCCCCTAGTGCCAATGATAATCCGCTCCCTTAACTGGGACACATTTTTTCTTTCATCCGTTCCCTCACTGTTATGAACTCTCTCTACTCCAACCTCCTACACTGCTTAAATACCGCCAACCCATGCGCCGATCCACGCCCCAAGTCCAGCAGCTCACGTCTGTCACTTTTAGTGCGTAAGCTGTTTAAGCTGCAACTTACCTTCGCCAGATCACACAACTTTACAATTGTTCTGTGCATAAGCCAGCTACAACCAAAGCTGCGTTGCATGGTCGATTTGCATCTGAGAAGGCAAGGGGCCATCGCCCTAGCACACCCAAACAAAACTGGTTACCTGTCCGACCTGCTTAGTAAAAGGTCCAATAAATCCAATCATACCTCGCCCAAATTTCTCATCTGTGGCTCTGCTACCGCCAATACTCCAGCATCTATTTCTGAGGCCTTCAATGAGCATTTTTCTTCCTTCTTTATAAGCTGTCCTGGTATTCCCCCTACGACAATCCACCCCTGCACCTCTAACTCTCTTTCATCGATTCCCTTCACCCATCTAGAAATTGGAAAATCAGTTTCTTCTATTAAACCTCCCTCGAAACCAGGACCAGACGATCTCCCACCGGCCCTCCTCCGTTTCGGTGGTCCTGACCTCCCTTTAGTGTTACTTAGTATGTATACCACCTCCAAGCTTCGTCCCACCTCAATGGAAATCCTCTGTTATAGTTCCGCACTTCAAAAGGGGTGCATTACACGACCCAGATAACCATCGGCCCATTAATCATACCCCAATAGTCTGCAAAATTATGGAGAGAATTATCAAAAAACACATTGTCCGGTACCTCTTATCCAACTACCTGCTGAATCCTGGTCAGCATAATTTCTTGAACTCCCGTTCCTGCTCCTCCTGCAAGCTTCACTTTCTCAATGTTCTATCGTCTGCTGCCGACGCCGGCAACTCTGTGATTGTCCTGTACCTCGACACGTCTAAGGCTTTTGACCGTGTTCCCCATATGCATCTGTTGGCCAAAATCCGGCCTCTCGCTATTACTGACCCTCTCATCTCCTGGCTATCCTCTTATCTCTCTCACAGATCACAAGCCATGCTCGTCGACGGCCACTTATCTTCCGCCAAACCAATTACTAGCGGCGTCATCCAAGGCAGTGCCCTAGGCCCATTACTATTACTTATTTATATCAACGACATTTTCTCTTCTATTCGACACGGCACTCCTTTCCTCTTTGCCGACGATATAAAAATAGTGTGCTCCTTCCTCCCTGGTGACCTATCCGTGACTCTGTACAACATATCGCATGACTTACTCGTTCTCCAAACTTGGTGCTTCTCGTGGTTCATGAAATTCTCTACGGAGAAAAGCTTCCTCCTACCATACAAGTGCACTGTACCACCCGGCCAAATTTGTCTGGACGGTCTGCCCATCCCCATACACCCCATGGTTACCGATATTGGCGTACGCTACTCTTGTTCCTTTAACTTCTCAGAACAGGCATCGTTCCAAATCGCTAAGGCTAAGCGAACCATAGGCCTGATCAATCGGCGTTTCTTAATACCGGCCAGTCGCCTCCCCATGTATCTGTCACACGTGAGA
Source organism: Fasciola hepatica (assembly GCA_948099385.1). NCBI lineage: Eukaryota > Metazoa > Platyhelminthes > Trematoda > Plagiorchiida > Fasciolidae > Fasciola > Fasciola hepatica. The sequence goes on along the minus strand of CANUEZ040000111.1, from coordinate 10,302,735 downwards.
CCGCTCCTAGAATATTGTCCCATTAACTCCAGCCTCTGGCCACATTCCTCTATTGCATCTCTTGAGAACGTTCAGCGTAGTTTCACCAAAGGGATGTTGGGAGTATCCCTAGCCCTAACATACCGCCAGCGCTGTGAGCTCCTACAAATTGAGCCTCTATGGATTCGTCGCATGAGGCTCAACCTGATTTTCCTCTTTAAGCTAATCCATAACCTGGCCTACACCCCTTATCCCATCTCATTCGCCGCGTCCTGTCCCTACCCGATCCGACACCTTGCCTTCTCTCTCACTGTCCCTCATTCTAATCTCAGTCTGAAGCCCCGATTCTTTCTGTCAGCCTATTCCAAAATCTGGAATAAGCTCCTCCTTAGAGTATGCAGTGCCTCCTCAAAGTTCGCCTTTAGGCGCGCACTTGTGTTATACTGAACAGTCCCCAACGCTATATTGCTCACCAATGAGCTCGTCTCCACCGGTCTGGCCTTTGAAAGAGGCCTCACACTGTAACTCTACTACCTCTGCGTCACAGGCCACTAGGTACACCCCATGCCCGACACCTCCCCACTCTCTAGTGCCTCGAACTAAGGCCATTGTCTTAACTGATCCATAGCAAACCTACCTCCTGCCATCATAAGATAACTCTACGGCTCATCTACTTTCATCTCTTGTCCATCATATTCACTTTTATTCTCCTCAGTATCCGTTGATTCTCAGCTGGGGCACACCCAGATTGCGCTTCTCTATCCCTTTTCCCTTTCCAGTGATCCTCAGTGACGGCGAACCACTTCGAGCTTGGTACTTACCATCTCCCTGGCAGGTGCATCTGAATAATATGGCTTCAAGGTCGTCTACTATTCGCTGATTCCGTTGGCTCTCCTGTTCATGGTCTCACGTCTTGGTCAAGTGTTCCTGGTTCAAGCACGCCCATCGCGGTCGTTTTGTCCCCTGTACAATTATCCATGAACACTCGTGCCACTCCCAACAGTGCGGGGCGCGGTCAGATCCACCGCTATGGGCGGCGCACATCGAGCGTGCAGGTCGTCTGCAACGATGTGCGAGCGCAACCAGACTGGTGGATCACACCTCCTGTGTTCACTTCACGAAGTGTTTTTCAGGTTGGGTGCCCAGCGCGCGGCCAGTCCCATCCACTAGCATCGGTTGCGGATGGCAAGCCCTAACTTTTCTCGGACTACCAAATCCAATGGTGTCGGTTGAAAATTGCATACTCCTTATCCTTCTTCCGCCACAGCTTGTTCACCTATAGCTCTTATCATCTGTTACCACTTCCCATTTTTGTCGCCCTACCACGGTATGCACCCCTACCCGTTTTGTCCTTCCTCCTATCTCCTCTCTCTACATCAACTTTCACTGCATTGAGTCACTATCGCCCTAACCACTCTTATCTGTCGACGCTCGCCAATATCTCTTTTCCCACCTGCCGTCATTGCCGGCTTCTATCCTCTATACGCTTGGTATTACCCTCTGCTCAGAACGCCCATTGCTAGCGTTCTTGTACCAGTAGTTCTGTTAAATCCCTCCTTGTTCTCCCTCCTCATGCCCAATGCCATGATGCACCAATCGCACCCGCACCCATGACCAATCCCCATATTAGAACTTGCCGCTCCAAACTTGACATCTTTTACAGTCACATTTACCATCTAATCACCACCACCACATTTTCGTTTCTTAGCTCCGCGATTCCTCTGTGGTTCTTTCCAGAGTCCTGATTAGTATTCACCTGTTCAGTTGTCTGCCGGCACACAGCTCTCCAGCTCCACTGCCCCAACTCCGTTGCGCATTCATTTTTTGTGGTCTTTTTGTTCTGTTACTGGTTCACTTATCTCGGAGAGTCCTGCTTCCTTGTCCGCCTCCCTCGTTTTTCATCTGCAGTAAAATGACCTGATTGACTATTTCTTACCTGTGTCTCCTCGGTCATGGCTTTCATCCCCTGATCCGTTTATTGCTAGCTACAGGCATTTTTCTGTGCCTCCCAGTGTGGTCCGCTTTTCCATGTCCCACCGATTGTAAAGACAACGTTACGTCTTTTATAGTTCCAAACCGTTTGATCTGTCACTACCCGATTCCTCTGGTCCGTCATTAAATGTCGCACCTGCAGTGATCAAATAATTAGACCCATTCTTATCTGATCTCTTCGATCCTATCCTTCATCTTCCCTTGTTCATTATCTGCTCTTCACGGCCAGCATCGCTTCTGTGCTTCTTCAGTCTTCTCAATCTGTTGATCCATTATGTTATCCCGTCATGAAAAACTTCGTCTGAATTCTCCCAGGTCAGTCATGCACACTTTGATGCAATCCTATCTCCCTCTTCCAATCACTGATATTTTTTTCTCCCAGTACTCCACTGCATTTTGCTCCTGCTCCTCGCATTTCTATTTATGTACTTATATATATATATATATATCTGTACTGCATCCTGCACTTTTTTGCCAGCTATTTCTCATGCCACCATCCCGCTGACCCTCATGATATGCGTCCACTCTTTTTACATCCGCATTTCATATTTACTATATCAGATCCATAAAGAACATTCTTGCCATCAGCACCTCCAACTGCCTACCTCACTGTCCGCTAACTGTTCTACGATGGGTTTTGTGCCCTGTTCGCTGACCATCTACTGCCGTGTAGAACAGGCTCATTACTATATGATCCCTAGCAATATATCCCCCTTTTTTCTCCACCGTCTCCCGCTACCACCCTTTCTCATATCAATTCTAGCCTTCTCCATGCATGCCCGACGGTTTTCAGATATCCCCATTCGGCCATTTCTTGTGTGCCTTTCAGTTTGGTCTTCTTTTCCATGTTCCACCACTGTAATGACAACGTTACGTCACGACGTTTTTTACAGTTCCAAATCGTTTGACCTGTCACTACCCGATTTCTCCGGTCCGTCACTACATGTCGCACCTGCAGTGATCAAATAATTTGACCCATTCTTACCTGTTTTCCTTGATCTTGTCTTTCATCTTCACTCTTTCATGGACTGCTCCTCACAGTCTTCTTCACTTCTGTGCCTCCACAGTCTATTTTTCTCCCCGTTGGGCTGCCATGTGCACTTGTCATGAAGTTTGTCCACCACGATATTCCAAAGTTAATTCTATGTTCATTTGATCTAACCCCACCTACCCCTCCCTTTGGCTGATAATTTCGTTCTAGGACCCCATTGTTATTGCTCCTGCTTCTCTTATATCCATACATATATATATATATATTATATATATAAACTTACGCATATATATCTATGTGCACGCGCTGTGCATCTTACAGTTCCTCACCGGCCGTTTCTCTTGCTACCATCCCGACGACCGTCATCATAAGCATCCATGAACTCTACATCTGTGCCTCACATCTACCGTATCCAATCCTTCTAAATCGTTTTTGTCATCTGATCAACCCTCTACGTCTTGCATTGCTCGCTGCCTGTTTTACGATGAGTTTTGTGTCCTGTCCGCCGACAAGCCACTGCAGAGTACCAGTGCTTCATTGATATCTAATCCACTGCAGTGCCCCTCACTTTTTTCTCCATCGTCCCTCCCTCCTGCAGTTCCTTATACCGATTTCTAGCCTTTCTCATGTTTACCAGCCGGCCTTCATATGTAACTACCCGGACCAGCCATTCGGTCCATCTGACCTTGGCTTTCAAACTCACCAGGCGTCCATTCAAATCCTCTCTTGAGCCCATTCAAACTCCACACAATCTCTATGGTGTGCATACATTTATCCTATTTCCATCCTACTTTATTCCACCTTCTGAGCATTTTTATCCAATATGTTCATGAGAGTTCCCATATTTCCATGAATTATATCTGTCCATTCCATCACCTGTATCAACTAGATCATGCACATGGCATGCTTCGGACGTTTCCGAAATGAACCAGTATTATATTATATTATATCACATCTTCATAAGAAACCTCTGTAAGGAGCGGCGAGAACGAGACTTTAGGGGCTACCATAGGCAGCTCCTAAAAATGATTTCCGCGGATTTCGGAAAATTCTACCCACAGCTCCCTCGGGTGACTTACAGAGACCCAAGCATTTTAGGCACGTCGGACAAATGATGCAACGAATGAGAGCAACATGGGAGCCGTTGGTATTCTGGCTACGTACTACTCTTTGGTAATCGCACCAAACCGACCGGGGACATTCAGCGCTAGCGGCCCGGTAACGGCGGAGGATTCCTGTTAGGAGAGGACCGAATCACCTTTCTTCTGGACTGCTAGGGAGCGGCAGAAGCTCATCACATTAAAAACACTGAAATCTACGAGCTTCGGTGAGATCTCGCCTCCTCTGCTTTACCAGTGCGCCGACCAGCCGGCCAGTCCTCTGTGCGAGCGGTTCCACCACTCAATGCAAGTGAGAGACCTACGTGGTCTCTCCGAATTTCAGGTCTGTCAACAGGTCCAAACCCTAAAACCACCGTCCATCAGAGCTACAGTCAGTGGCGTCGAAAGTTACGAAAAGCTTGATCGATTAGGCTTTCAGCGAATTCGATGAGGACGGTCACCTGCACAACTCTGAACATAGTTTTCTAGGGCAAAGACTGAGCCAAACAGGCCTCATCGAGGTCATCGAGTGGCACATCACGGACTTTGGCAAGGGAGTCAGGATAGATGTCACTCTGCTAGACTTCCCGAGGGCCTTCCATTGGGTGGGCCATCCTTTGCTATGAGAAAAACCTGCACAACCCAAGCCTCCATGAGTTTCTCGTGACCAGTGTGCCACACTAACTGCGCGACCAAATTTTCCAGGTTTGGGTAAGCGGAGCTCTCCCGTAAAAAATGTATGCATCGAGCAAAGTGCCACAAGGCTTTATACTAGGCTCAAGGCTGTCCATTACCTTCACGATCCGTCTTCCGCCGCAGATAGATTCCCGCTATTTGCTGTTTGCCGGAGATGTCAAATTCTGTCCTAGGCTGTGAACTTCATTGGACAGAAGTGCACTTCAAGCAGATCTGGGAAGTTTAGGCCAAGGGCCGGTCATAAATCGCCTCACCTTTGAAAGCGATGTTTGAGAGAAATCCAGGCCCAGTCGTTTCGGGCGACCTGTTCCATTTAACTAACTGTAACTTTCTAGCTCGCAAAAGGATGTTCAACTAAACCAGCTCACTTGACTTGTGCCGAAGTGTACTCCCACGTGGTTCCGGGAGATGTTTTTCTTACTCATCGTGAATTACCTGGAGGTAAATAACAAGGCTTGCTCATTTGTACTAGTACTTGATATAAATACAATAGAGGAGGTCTGAAGCAGGGCCAGAAATGAGCAAGTAGCCTGCGGAACATATCCTACCCCGACAGACTTCTCACCCTGAACATGTACAGAGTAGGGTGCAGAGGGTCAGGAAGAGACTTGATGCTACTAACGGATGTCATGATCACTCAGGGACACAAGAACCGGCACCTGTTCACATCAGCTTTCACTCCATTGTTGCCCGGTAACTATCCAACGCTGGAGCAGCAGCTTCCACGGCCAATGGCCAGGAAACTCCTTCTCTTGATGTGTTTCTGCCGCACAAAATCTTGCTGCCAGCATCCGAATAGAAGCGACCTGTGGAAAAATCGTTCAAACAGCAATTTGACAAGCACATAGCCAGCAGGACCGACCACGCGCTTGATAGTCCTGTCTGCTGCGTTCTGACTACCGGTCCTTTACAATGGCACCCGGCACTACGCTTTCCTGGCCGCCGGGACAGTTTTTCCACGGCCCATGAGAAAGAGAACGCTGTCGGTGAGAGAAATTGGTTCGTGTTTACCAGAAAAGCGTGCGCGCAGCGTACATGGAAACGGTCGGGTTGGCACCGCCTTTGGCCGCAAGAGTTTGGATGAACAGTAGTGTGTGTTAAACAACCAGGCAAGGCTCAACGCCGTTACTTGAGTACAGTGAAATATCGGGATCGTATCGGTAGGTTTTCCATGCTTGCCACCTACTCTCCCTTTGACCTGTGGCACACAGCCGCTTGCTGCAAATTAGGCGGAGGACCGGGCAGGACTGACACCGGGACATACCGAAGACGATAACGATAATGAAAATGATAATGATAATGGTTCATTTCAGATAACCCCGAGACACGCTACAACGCAAGATCAAAAGGTACGATTGGAAGCAGAATCCGAATTCCAAGAGGGTGATTCAGGTATGTACACTTGACATATTACAGAAGAAAATGTTGGAGTTACTCTTTATTGTGGCGCTCTGCAAATTTGAACTCAAGGTCAGGTGGCCAAGGCTGCCAAATCTGGGTGAAGCTGTTTGAAATTAGTAGACCTGCTCAAATATTACAAAACGAGGGACAGCCCAACGGCTAGTGGGGTGATACAAGGTAGTGTACTGGGCCCACTACTGTTCCTAATGTACGTTAACGATATATTTACCATTTTCCAACGGGGAGTCCCCTTCCTGTTCGCAGATGATATCAAAATCTTGTACACCTTTAAGCCCGCGGCGTTAGCCTCTACCGTAGATGACATCACAAGGGAACTGCTCGCTCTCAGTTCCTGGGGTGGTGATTGGAAATTGAGTTTTTCCGCCGAAAAAAAGTAATATTATTACGTATAAATGTCACTTCCCCACTGGAAGATTTAGTATAAACGGCAAATTCATACAGAATAACTCACAGGTACGTGACTTGGGTCTACACTACTCATGTACGTTTGACTTTTTGGAACACGCAGCCATCCAGGTGGCTAAAGTACGCCATACGATCGGGCTGATACATCATTTATTTTTCCAGAAAGTAAACTAAAGGTTTTTAAGTCCCATGTTAGACCTCTTCTGGAATACGGCTCAATCATTTGTTCCAGCATGCTACAAAAGGACCGTATAGCGTTTGAGAACGTACAACGGGCATTCACGAAACAGCTCATAGGTTTTCTTCGCCCTCTAATTACGTGGAACGTTGTGAGTGGCTAAAAATCGATCCCTTATGGCTACGCCGCATAAGAAATAACCTTCTATTCTTTCACAACATCTTGAAGAATAAATCATGTAGTTCAACACCGCAGGTGAGAACCCTTTCTACTTATCCTTCACGTAACAACGAGTTCTTGGTTTCTGTTCCTTTGCCGAAGCTTGCACTTCGGTCAATCTCCTTCATTAACAAGTACTCTTCATTGTGGAACAAGCTACCACAACGAATTAGGGCGTTATCACCGACATCAATGGTTTTCAAACAGGAAATAAGCATAGTCCTAACGGTGGACACGCTGACCAGGATGTACAATCCCTATATTTCAAGGGCCTAGTCCTTTGAGGTGGGTATAGGTTCCTAATAAATTGAATAATCGCTTTGAGCAACCTAGTCTCAATTAGACCCGCATAAGGTTGGCCTCCTCCTGAAAGCAATTAGGGAACTCAGCGGCTCATCCACACCCTCTAGGACGGCAAAACAATCTCAATTTTTTACCATCAAAATACCTTTTTTTGCGGCAAGCCAACATAGCGGCCCATGGCGTACTCAGGCATAGGGGCATCACGTTGTTAGGGCTGCAAGTAGTGCCCCACCCTGGTGCAATCTGGCGTTTCAGTGAGCTTGAACCCCAACAAATAATCGCAGGCTGTGGTTGACTCTACCTTCCCCGCATTTTCTGTCCTATGTAAACCGCATTGGGGATCTGACTTCACGGAATTGGCGAGTGTTACCGCGGCACATCTAAGGGCATTCCTGGCTGCGATTGTCTCCTTGCACAGAGCTGGCCACCGATGAGACGACAGAAACCTCAAAAAGAGATTGGCATAAAAAAGAGAGAAAAAATACCCCACTGCTTTGTCTTCCAGGCATTCCAGCTTTGTCACATATGAGCCATGTCCCAGGCTGCCATTTGCTACGGATTGACTGGTGTGGTTGACCTATTCTCAACGCGGCTTGTTACATGCGGTCCACGTTTCGGCCGGGGCGTGGGAGCCGTGGTCACCCACCAAAAGCAGCTCCGTCTTATCTGACAGCCAGATACCTGACAGTGATAAAACTAAAAAATAATAATAATAAAGTCTAAAAAGGTGTGATTCACTCTTGGAACGGCACCAGCTGGATGCTAATAGATGTGTATCGTGCTACCTCCCTAACTGAAGCAGGCCCTAGTGCCGCCTACCGTGGGCACTGAATGTAGACCGTTAGAGTTCGCTTCCTTGACGAAAATTTTGGCCCCATCCCGTTCCCACTTCTCACGGCTCTCCAAACCAGTTCTCACATAGGTGCTTTTCTGTTTTGCAATATGCTAACGACAAGAAAGATATCATGGTAACCACGCAAACACCACTATATCGGATATCCTTGCTCCTAATCAAGTATAATCTCAGCACACTAGCACCATCGAGCATGTGCATAGACGAACTTACGGCTATGTTTCTCGGCACGAGACCAATTTTCTTCAGTGCGTCATCACCGACACCATCACAGTTTCTTCCACTTTAGGGCCCCTCAGGAACCATTCAATATAGAGTAACCACTATACCGGAAGAGACTGTAACAAATATAGTGCTATGCTAGCAGGGTACCAGTCTCATTAACTCTCATTGTTCCTTCGAACCCACCTTACCGCCTCGGTGCTGAACTGCAGACTGCCTGAGCAAACTAGATCAAGGGTTGCCATTTCTAGATCCTTTAAACCTTGTAGCTCTAGGTTTTTCTTAGTATCTCAACCCTGCCACACCAACTTGCGAACCAATAATCCTTTAGAATGCATACAAAATGGCCCAACCGTTGGACGCAACTCTGCTAGCCTGCAGCATTATAGCTCAGTACCCGGCGAGCCTACTCCACCCAGAACGTGGAGTAGGTGCCATTGACCGCTTAAATGAACTTTATCTTTGCCCCATTCGCATAAACCCAACCAGTTCATTACAGTTGTCGTCACATATTGCCCTAACCCACAGCTGGAACCACATACAGACTGTAATCCCTATTTATTTCAAGTTCGTCGCCTCCCGCTATTTCAGTCGCTAAACTGGATAACCAAAGATGTCATTATGACTAGTACCGGCGGGAACCCAAGGGGGACCTTTCATATCATCTAGGGCGGCAAGCAAGCCACGCGGCAGAAAATACCCCCCACTTCTATCGTATTAATTAGGGTTTTCTAACACAAAACCACTCCTGCTGATATCAAGATTACAGCCAACACAAGTCACGGTTCAATCGCAACCTGCTGATATACCATTAGTCATTTACATCCGTCATATCTCGCCACACTGGACTGATTGACCGACACATATCCTTCACCCCGCCAGACGAACTATACCCATAGAATGTAGTACATTACCAGTAATGACGCTGAATACAACTGAGGCTCAATGCTTCAAAGTACATATATATGTATATATATTTGTCAGTGAAACAGCACCATATTGCCCAAGTCAATGCGGAGATTTTCCACTATAGTATCAGTTGCAACAGTCCAATTTTCTCTCGATCTGTGTCCGGCTGGAAATTGATCCTCCACTTCTCCAGGGCCCTCCAGTTGCACTTTCAAATTTCTGAATGGTACAGGCTACTGATCCCAAAACTTAACTCACCTTCATATGGACATTTGTTAATTGCACATTCACCAAAGTACAAAATTGTACATTCATAAAATTTGTTCCATGTCCCCTTGTTTCATAACTCATTCCTTTTCTTGAACCCCAGCAGAACCGACATTCAGGGTTTGCATCAACTTAATGGTTTGCTATTCTCTTCGCATGCATCAATTTTCCCGAGAGTACTTCTATACAATCTCTTTTTCTTCATATTTGAAAGTTCGCTGTTCGCAGATACCCGGTAAACCGCCGTTTTTCATGGCTTGCGTCATTTTCGTTGATAATGCACCTCTAGCAGCGGGAATGAAAGAACTATTCGATATCCCCGCTGTGCGCCACCGTCCAGCGCGAAACCGAAACCGGTTCAAAGTTGGCGCGGAAACCATTATTAAAATGATCCTTATGAACTATCGCTGGCTATGTTTTTCTACAGCAGGCACTTTTGACTTTTATACCTGAAGTTTGTAAATATTTCATTTTACTGATTAATGCTGTACACCCCGATCGTGCTCCTGCGCGTGTGTCTCGACCATAGCCGAGAAATATACCATTATTATACTTATTATTATTAAATATAATTGACGGAAATTTCGTTCACCTTGAGGAAAGGGAGGTTCTCATAGGAGAAGTAAACCAGCAATAGGGCCCCGCGGTGTAAAGAACGGTTTGTGTTTGGAAATCAGGCGATAAAAACAGTGAAATCGCGGAAAAAGAGCAGGAAAACCCTTTGAAGATTACCCTTCTACGGTTTAGCCACCGAATATCAGCTGAGCCAGTTAGAAGCCTAATGAAGGAGTTATCCATAGAGAGGGGTTGCCTTGGTGATGGTGAAATAAGTGGCCGGATGTAAACAAGTAATCGTTCAGCAGGCCGTTTACTTTCAGAAAACTGGAATATGATGCTCCAACACTGAAGTAGAAGCTGGGCGACATATCAGCTTGTGATGCGTATCCATGATAGTCGCAGAGACACCGTTTACAAGGGAGGTGAGTATTTAAATCACAAGTTGGCATTTACGTAATGATTATCGTTATCTAAGGGCGGTATATGATGACTAGATAGTTGGAAGGATAAAAATGTCTGATAGGATTTACCAAGATAGAATACCGGGTATTGAAAAACGCCAAACAACCGACTACTACAGCTGTGAAGTGGGGTAACCGGATGTGGGTGGAGTCAGTAATAAACCAAACTAAGTCGCAAACTCATATGAACGGGGCAGCTGAACTTTAACCTTCATGCCCTTCATGAAACGCATCTGACCAGAAAAAACAGTCAGAGAGAAGGGGGGTTCATTATGGGCTTTGGAAGGCTTGATACGATAAAAATGAGGTGGACAAAGGAGAGGGGTAAGAAGTTGAATGGCATGAAAGGAAAGGAGAAAATGAAGATAAAAACAAAGAATAGAACAGAGAAAAGAAAACGCGGAGGGGGAAAGGAACAACATGACTGTTAAAAGCCAGCAAAATGACAGGAGAAAACAAAAAGGAAAATCAGAAGGAGGAAAGAAATTTAAAATGTCAGCTGGAGGTAAATAAAAGAGAGAATAGAAGGGCCTCGCGAATGATAAGGGTAAGGGAAAGAGGGATGGGGCACAAACCGCGCAAGCAAAATATGAAGCTGAACAAAAAGAAACGAGGAAGGGTCAGGTAGAACTGAGTCTTCATTAGCCGCCAGGCATGAGAATTTCGCTGCGTCGGCATAGTTCGACCATCACAGCTGTCTTACATACCGACACACGCGCCATAACATAATACTTTAAAGTGCCACAGGTTGCCAACTTGGCGGTTCAAACCAGATGGTGTGGTAAAAGGCAAGGTGTGACGCAATCCGAGCGGGATCCACCACGGCTTCCTCGCTTTGACTGGAGTACATAAGTGGGTGATGTGCAAAGGGTGTCTGGGTTGTGTTACGTGTAATAAAAGGCACTCGCGGTAAACCGCGGGGCGAGCGCTAGGCAGAGACTTATTAAAGAATCGGGGAACCAAAGGCCGTAATAACTTTATAAATGGCATTCGAGGGCGGTTTATGGTCGTGTCTTCTGTCAGGCTCCACACTGACATACCAAAAAACCTCTGTAAGAAGCCAATAGGAAAAATTCGATTCGGTTGACTGATGCTGCGGCCAATATGTCATTCGCTATGTTGACTCCAACTTCTGTTCTTCCAACGAGCCAAATCTTAATTTTGAGATTGGAACACACCCATTCATACCCGGCAAAATTATAACTCCAGTTATGTGCCAAATGGCGCATTGTGTTCATTCCCACCAACCAACGCTTTCCTCTCCCTGGCACTTTATGATTGCCTACCCAACTGATCATCGATTTTGGCAAGCGCCTCATTGCCTACATTCCCTGCTTCTCAAGTATGGTTACTGACCCATTCCCCCCTCAGACCTGTCCGTTTACGGCGTAAAAACTCGTGACTACTGTTCACTCTTTGGCACAGTTACTGTCATCGTTCATTTCCCCACCAAAATCGACAAAAGCTTATCTTCGCAGAAATATACTTCACAGTTCTCCAGGGGTTGAGACAGGGATTAGCAATTATTCTCTCCCATCATCAGTCCAAGTGCTCGCTTTCACGGTGACCATCGACTTCTTTATCCCGATTTCCTTGAGCCGCTTGACCCCTTCACATATATCCGTCCCGAATATATTTATCGTGAAGCTCTGCCGGTGTCATGCCTCAAGGTACTTTTCAAAATGGTCTACGGGTTGCAAGCTTACAGTCCACCTGCAATAACTTCGCCGTTGCGTGCTATTCGTCTACTCAGTCACTTTTTCATGCATCCATGATTGGATCATCACCCGGTTACCACCTTTGTGCTGATAAACCATTATTCGCCCGTTGTACAGTGCAAAATGCCGAAAGCTCACCAGTCAGCTTTTCTTTCAAAGCCGTTTGTCCCTCTCTCCTACAAAATGCGCCGCTCGTTCAATCCGTTTCGCCCACTGTATCTAACTTTATATATATACAATCCAGTAAGCAAGCTGCGTCCATGCTCTCTTTTGTTACGCCCCAGTCTTCTTACTTACGTGTCATGCAGCTTCAGTCGCACATCATTATGACAAGTTGCACCCATTGCGATGTTCACTAAAAGGAATGTGCCTTAGATTCATCCATTTTATCCCGCTTTCCGTGAACTATACATCTTTGCAATAGCTGTAACTTTCCGCACTCCGTATTTATTGATCCTTTATTTTCACATTGTTATTTCTCGATTAACGCAACTTATGCAAACAATCCACGTCCCATAAACTGTAATCTTCTGGTTTCCCTCCATCGTCGCTTCGGTTATCCCCTATCCCTCTGGAGTAGTCGTTCATTCGCTATACAACTGACTCCGCCAGTACCGAACCCTCCATTTCTATTGTCATATCCACCGAATGTTATTTTATTCCAAGTCCTTTAATCCTATCCCGTTTATATGTCAAAACCTTTGGTTCGGTAGCTTCCTTCACTGTTATCGTATGCTTCGTCAATCAGAACTGTCATCCGGACAACTATCTGCTCCCCACTCCATTACTGCTTTGGCGCGCTATCCGTCTCCACTATCACACTTCACATCGCTTCCCAACTATTATTCCATCTTCTGGATGCTACTCCGAAACAGCTTCATTAATGTAAACGACCAACCCAATGTTCACTTAATTTGTCCTCACCATACAGCTTAGTGTTGCCCAGCTGCTTTCTCAGGTAGCCCTCAGACCCCACAGTCCGAATGCATCTCCATGGTCTTATTAACCCAGAAAGATAAGACTCCCCGGTGAACGGCCGAATCGGTGATCAATAACTTTGCCTAGTTGTGAAAGCGCAGTTGGCCCTCACGAGCACCGACTTACAATACCTACGACTCCTCATTTCACTAAGACTACTGTGCCTCATTTCCGACCCCCGCACTCTTACCCGCTATTTTGCTCACGCTAACCCTCAGCTGTGATATCCCCCAGACCGCGATCCTCCCTTTTTCAATTTCAGAACCACCCAGTCATCACGCTGCCTGGCTGTAATATATCGCACAGACAGCTTATCTTTTTCTCCGTCCGTCTACAACCGCATCAAAAGCCGGCTGCGGCGAATACGATCTAGCCACCATGTTTCACCCACAAGAAGCCCTGATGTTGCCGCATATGTCCCTCTGAGGCTCACTGAGGAATTCGCACTACAAGATCCTCCCGATGTTGGAGCCATTTAAACCACCGTGCGACTATTCCTAATTAAATAGCGATCGGTCCAGATCCGGCGATGCCCTCCTTCTTCCCATGATGAAACGGTGAACAAAAACCGCAGCCAACTCGTGCCCAAAAAGCCCAACACGGACACAGGGAAGCCATGAGAAACTCAACAGAATGATGCATTCGCCAATTTACCAGCATAGCCTGGCCTTTTGCAAAGGTTTTCACCCTTAATTTGCCTTACTTGTTCTTCGTGGAACTTCTTCCATCTTCCACCAGCTGCGAACTGCCGACACCAGATGACACATACTACTCCTCATGGAAAATGTCGCACCCTCTCAGGGGGTACTATTCCTTTTCATTTCCACCAATCTATGAAAATTAGTATTCCTCTGCGAACCTTCATGAAATTCTTCCCTGCCTCCTTTGTCTCAACACCAATTACCTTTTTAAGTGAACATTGGTATGCATTACTGACCATTTTCTTGCATCATTCTTGAGAGTATTCTATTTCATGCTTCCTAAGCCAATGTCCGTCTGAACATTCCTACATCCGGCCGATCCATTACTACTACCGCAGTTGGATCGAAATCGATTCGTACTCACCGTGTAATCTGTTGTCGCTTTGCTTCATTCAAACTCTCCTCAGCCTTGGTCCGTTGTTGCAGCAATGCGCGAATCCCTCTTTGAAATTCGTGAATTACCCATCTCGTTCAGCGATAATGTGAACTCCGATCGTGCTTACATGCGTGCCTCTCGACCACGGTCCAGAAATATACCGTTATTATCATTATTATTATTACTGTTTCTTCCATCGCTGCTCTTGAAATCGCACCCACTGGCATTCATGTCTTTTGTACACTGTTCTTGCGATTGCCTCCGTTGGCACCTCACTGTCAAGTCTTTAATACCATATGGTCGACTGAATCGTTGCTATTTATTTCTAAAGATCAACTCTTGTGCATCTTCCAGTTTTCTATCGGTATACTTTCATACACTGCAGCAAGCAGCCACTCTTCGAACTTCCTCTGATAAAATCTTCTTTTTAGGAGGCTTAGCGAAAGTCCTTTGATTCCGCTGGAATACCCAGTGGTGGCGTTCACCTCAGGTGTTGTTTACGTAGATACTCCACCCTGCTAACCAGTTTTAACGGCCATGAGCCGAATTGACCGCTCGACCTTGACCTTCAAATTTGCCGGCGGTACCCTTGTTCTGATCCAATTAAACCGTCTCCTCCAACCACCTGTGTACATAAGTTCTGCTATCTTGAAAACCTTTGTTCTGACATCACTTGAATAACACGATCGTGCTTTGTAGAGCGCTTTGGGCTCATTCGAGGTATACTACAAATATTGTTATTACATATATACTGGCATCGGAGAGGTAACGACGAGGGAAGTACTCGAAATACAATAAACATTGAGATGAAGCGATAAGCAAACCGAAGGTGCATACAGTTGGGCAGAAACCGAGGGTAAAAGGATTCAAAAGTGAGGTTCGCGGAAACCTAGAGCAGGTCAGTTCTTAAGCCACCAAACAAAACGATGAGGTTGAAACCAAGTGTCAGAAAAGATTTGTGGAAAATAAATTAAGAAGATGGCTTATAAATTTGTCATTTTTTCAGCATGATCGTGATCGCTGGAGCAGCCTTCAGCTGGAAAATTTGAAAAGTTTTCAATAAATGTAGGGTAGGTGCACGCATACAAAAGATGCTCGAGAGCTTCGATGCATGCTATAGGATGCTAAGGGGCAGAATCCCTGGCGTGCTTGATCCGTAGGGTGATGGTCGGGCGTAAACCACTTACATTTCGAATGACACCGGTTGTGCGTATCGCCATCCAGGTGCACCGCACCTGTACCGTCCAGAGCCGGAGAAATGTCAACGCCGAAACTTGCAGGGTAACCAAACTTCCGACAGAAATGTCGGACGAGAACCTCACTTGTGGACGGGCAGGCTTGCGCTGCTGCCTTGAACGTGGATCCTATTTCCATTCAAGTACGTAGCATAGCCGGTAGATTGCTGTCCTGAAAGTGAAAAGATGGCCATAGTCGAAGTCGTAGAAGGCAAAGTCAATTGTAAGCCCTGACGTGGCAGGGAATTGTCGTCAACAGGTGGTGCGGGGGTTATCGTCATATTTCACTTCGGTCGGCTACTAGCTTTCATCATCGTAAGCGGCTTTGAGAAAATCGGCGCGAATGATTTCAACGTGACCGCATCGGTCGACCTCAAAAGTCTTATTGTGATGGGGAATCACGTGAAAGGAACCTTCGAAAGGCCAACTTAAAGGTTTGCCCACCGAATCAACACGGGTGGATAGTTGCAAACATGTTTCGAGTTCGATCGGAAAAAACCTGCCGTGGCTGCGTTTCAGTCTGAATGAGAGAGGAAATTTTGCATGTGCATGGACAAACTACAGACGTAGGTCTGTAAGGCAAGTGAATCTGTACTCTGCGGCGTAAATATTTCAATGGAAGCCGTAACGTCGATCAGTAGACAAGTTCTGTGGCGGAACTTTGGATATCTGCCTGTAAGTTCTGACACCAATCAAAAATAGCAGCAAGGTTCAGTAACAAATGGGGCTGGCGTATGACTTAGTTAGAGGTAGGAGCCTTCAATTAAACCATCTGATGCGGGACTGCACGAGGTCGCGCGAATGCTTTCCGAGCCTAACATGCGATTCACAATAATAATTGTAAAAGGCCTATGAGATGACCGTCATTCTTTTCTTCAGCATGCAAATCTACTTATGAGCACCGTGACATGTCGCTGCTTGGGAAGTCGTTAAGTGTTTTTGAGACAGATAGTCAGGAATCGAATAAAATCACCTGGAAAGGCACTACATAAGTCCTTCTACTTGAGATACTACTAAGATGGATCAACCACCATCGAGAGATCTGAGAGCGGTCATAGAAATTGTCAGAGATAAAGCTCAGCTGAAGTGATTTGCGGCGATCAGTGGCGAGTATGCGGTTGGCGAGTCTCCTACGACACTTGTTGACTCTCCTTCCATTTGGGCCGCTATATTAGCAGCTCTTCTCCTTGGTCCTTCCTGGGCTTCGCCCTGAATTTATCCCTTTCTTGTCAATCCGCACTACTCGCTGCTTAAATGAGCCAACCAATAAAATGCCCTAATACCAGTACCAATGCGACCGTAGATTGCGCTTCACTGCTTGGGAGCCTGAAATGCTCCCAGGTAGCTGACGAAGTCATCCAAGGCGATATCGGCCTTAACTGGTACCTCCGACGATGCGGCCGACTGTCTCTGGGGACTTTTGATCCAAAGGACTTACAGGTTCCTGAAGTGGGTGTGTTCGAAGTGCTCTACCCTATGCAAACCCAAGCGAACAGCACGTTACAGTTCTGATAAAGTGGAGATGAATGACTGCAGTGGCTCCTCAGCGATGAATGAGTTAATTCAGAGAATCCCGATAAGGGTTTTAACTCCAGGAAACTGCAACGGTGGAGCCCGTAAGAAATTAGAATGTGAGCTGGTGCAAGCGCTAAAAGGTCGCCAAGCGAGAGGCGGACTTCAGTGCCGTTAGGAACAGGCTGGTCGTGGTGACCATCAACCTGAGCACACAAATAAAAAAGGCAGGTTTAACCCTGGGTCAAAGTTGCGAAGTTGTGAGGAAGGGGATAACTGAACCTGTCTAACGAGACACTGAACAGAGGGGAAAAGATATCAGGCACTACATGGTAACCCTCTTGCTGGAGGCGGGGCTTCGGAGACATACCGTACTCAAGGGGGTTTTCAGACTAAGTCGGTGTAACTTTACACATTATAAGCAGCCACCTCCTAGGCCAATGCTCGTGAAGCTCACTAACCTTGTGGAAAGGGGTACCTTCTTGTCCTCTGCGGAACTAGTGAAGACCGAAACCCAGGGAAGGTTCAGGGTAGGGCAGGATAACTCGGTCATTTGGCGGGATATACGGCTGACCTTCGGATCCATAAAACATCGCAAACCGCATATCATCACTGAAAAGCGTCACACTCCACCTAAAGGATGTAGCACTCTCATCCCTTTAAGTCTTTGTAAAACACCTGCAAGAAGTAACCGGGTGAAAGAAAGTAGCTAGTTTCCCAAATCTCCAAAAAATGCTTGGCAAATGCTTGGAACTGGTTCCCAAGTGCCATACCTGAAAACTGAAAGGTAATGCGCAACGAGGGGCAGGTAACCTTGCCGTGGTCCACACTACTTCAAGCAGCATTAGAAGAGAATGGCATGAACTAGCTGCCACGAGTTTCAGAACGGACTGCATCGCTGCCGCCGAAACATGGTCAAAGGGTGGACACGAATTCAGCGAACTTTATCCTTCCAGTTATGGCATACATCGGGTTGATTGAGTAGACGGCAGGGATGGTGGTGGTTCAGTGCTCATAGTCTCGGACGAGATGGAACAGATAGCTGGAGAGAGCGTGTCAAAGCCTAATGGGAAGGGTAAGGCACCTTGGTGGACCCGCAGAGCTACTAGGGCCCAAAGCTGGGAGCACAGGGCATGGACTCGTTACCAGCCTACGGACGGTTACCGGCGGTAAATTTGGTAAATAAGGACGTGAGAACCAGACATCATGGTCCAAAAAAAGGTGTAGATTACCTTACAACCTCACTCTGGCCAGCCAAAAACTGCCCTGCCTGCAGCTATGGGCTGCGTCAAGGGTATAGAAGGCAGTCAAGCCTCAGATAATAGGACTAAGGCTGAAAGGCAGAGGCAGCACTTTGAGGTGGGGCATCAAAGCGACCACGGATTGAGAGCTGTTTCCGTGCCTTTCACCGGACAGCTGAAGACGCAGCTAGCTCCAACTCCTTCCGATGGTTTCGAAAATTCCTTTAGGGATTGAACAAGCTTAGGGCAGCCGGGCCAGGTGAAGTTCGCAAAGCGATTGTACGCCCCCAGTCCATATCTTAGCGGCACCCTTGGCTCAACAGTGCACAAAGTCGCTGACGATGCAAAACTTCCCGGAAAGCTGGCAGACCGCCGAAGTCTTTCATGTAGGTAAACGTGGTAAGAACAAAGAGGTGCAGAATCACTGGCTGGTCAGCT
Source organism: Fasciola hepatica (assembly GCA_948099385.1). Lineage (NCBI taxonomy): Eukaryota > Metazoa > Platyhelminthes > Trematoda > Plagiorchiida > Fasciolidae > Fasciola > Fasciola hepatica. The sequence goes on along the minus strand of CANUEZ040000111.1, from coordinate 10,283,981 downwards.
TATTACTCGCGCCGCTGAAAATACTGGAAAGGCTGATGAAGGACCGAGTGACCAACCACCTAGCTGAATATACGGTCGCCTTCAATAAACAACTCGGATTTCTTAAGAAAATATCCCGTTTGTCAAACCTGCCTCCATTCCTAGACGAACTAACGGTCAGGAGGCATACACCACAAAGGGCAGAGGTCTGCTACTTGGACTTCCAGGACGTCTTCGACTCCGTGGAACATCAAATCCTACTATGCAGAACGGAGGCTGTAAATAATAATAATAATAATAATGGTATATTTCTCGACCATGGTCGAGACGCATGCGCAAGCGCATGATCATGGTGTACAACGTTACTCAAAACAATGAACTATACACGAATTTCAAGAAAGCGAGTGGAGTCGTCAGTAGCAAAACAATATAGCTAGAGATAGTTTGAGTCGACTGAAATTATAAAGGTTTGCGCGGCAAATACGGTTTGGTTTCGGATTCGACTGGTTGGTGGTGGTCCGTGAAAATACAAATTATATCGTGAAAATATAGCGCTAGGGATGCGTTATAAGTCATAATAATGCAAGATGTGGGTAAATGAAGCCTATTGCTGGTTCTATGCACGGAGTAAGTTATGGACATGGAGAGGTTAAAGAAATGAATGGGAGTACAACCGTGAACTTTGGTGAATATGAAGAGAGCGGCTCTCTATGGAGATGAAGTTGGCCCGGAATGATGGATATTCCCGATTCTAATAGAGGAAGTTCATCATGAAACGAGGGGACATGAGGAAGCTTTGTGGAAATGGACAGGCAACGTTGATGAATGTGGAGGAAACAGCAATCCATAAATAAGGTGAGTTTAGGTTCGGGATCAATAACCCTTATCATTCAGAAAAAAAAGGCAGCGCAACTTGAAGGCCTTTAACTGGTGAAGAGTCAATTTCAAGCTGGATACCGATCGAAAGAAAAATGAAATCTTGGAAGAGAAAACGGAGCGAAAAATCTCCTTGTAGGCTCGCGCCTTATTGTTATGTTATACTGACAAATATATTGACTTATTGATTCTCGGTGATCTTCGGCATCATTGTTGGGAACCAAGGATGTGAGGGACAAGTGGACTCGCGTTCGGATAACGTATCGAATTTTAATGAGAGAAAATTTCTGTGTTGCGTATTCTGGCTCTGTTATTGGATTGTTTCGCGTGAGACCAAGGTGATGTGCAGCATCCCGTGGGTATGGTTCGTCAGGCGCGGTAAGGGACGTGTCAATCAATCAATAGAAGTTTGCTTGCGAACTGTTATTTCTGAAGCCTCCAACAGTGACATCAGTAGGAGAGGTGTTGCGTTAGGAGACGTCTATCAATCTGCTTGTAAGCATTTGGGGGTGTTTTAGGTCGTGTGGCCCGATTGCAATCCCGTTTGGTATAAAAGATGCCATTAAGGTCTCTGTCGGTACAGGTCAAAGTGTGGACATTGGTCACCGAAAGTGGTGCCCGAGGTAGTGGGCGACGACAAACCTGAAATAAATGGTGTTAGCAGTCTGGACGTGGTTCCAGCTGTTGGTTATGATAATAAATAGCGACAATTAATAATGAACTGGCTGGGTTTATGTGGTTTATGTGATTGTAGTTGGCAGGAGGCAGTGGTTACTGTTAGGTAGGGTTGTAAACCTAAGCGTGGCTTGGATGCTCGGACATCGAGAAGACCGCTTTCTAAAAAAAGATGGCGGAAGATAGAAGGGTATAGATGGAAAAAGTGACCGGTTTCCACTATGTTCTTATCTCTTTTTTTCCTTTTCCGGGCTTCGGCGAGGTTGCCGTTATTCGTCAGGTACGTCGATACTCTGTCCAGGTCAATGGGTTGAAGGTCAGGGCTGTGGTAGCGATTGTATTTGACGTCGACGTGCATGCTAGGTGCGCTTATGGTGGGTATGGGGTGGTTGAAACTTAGAGCGGGGGTGGGAAAGCGTATGTGGAGAGTCCAGTGCGCTGTCACCCCAGTCAGTCTCGAGCGCACTTTTGAAATACCTTCTAAGTCTTCTTCTCCCACTCCCGTTAATTGAACCAACCTGTTGCCCGGCCCTTTCCAACCGCTCCAACATAAATGTCTCGGGTTTCTTCCCAATTGCTGAAGCCGGTTACGTTGCTTTCGTTCGCCCACCGCCTCCCTATGAATGTACTTTTACAATGGGCCGGTTTTCCATTGAGGTCAGTCTGAAGACCTACAACCCTCAAGTTTTTTGTGCGTCATATGTACCCCACCTTGTGTTTCACGTTTGCCTCCGTTCCTTATCATATCTCCGCCCATCCACCCCATTTACGCTTCCCGCTTCCTTTCTGGTTGGTCGATTTTGCTCTCTATAAAAGCTGAATTCCACTCTATTCTGATGACTCGGTCCCGTATCACTTGACTTATGTTCCTCGCAAGACAATTCGGACGACTTAACATCCATTCACGGATTCTTGTGGCGGAATTGCCACACAAAATTGAGGTACGTTTTTTGTGATTGCAATGAATGTTCCGTGAAGTACAAGAAGACTGCCGAGTTGCCTTATTCGATTTGGGTTTTGGTTTTGTGCTCTACAGGCCACTTGATTACTGGATAGCGGCTTATTCACAGGGGCCCTCGGGACTGCACCTCAGGTCCTCGTGTGGACCCGTGCACACCTCGGTCACAAGAAGCACCACGTTGGATTAGAGGACAGCTAATCCACAAGAGTAAGGGCCGTTTGCGGGGTTCCACAGGGATCGGTGGCTGGTCCACCTCTAGTAGTACCGTATGTGAACGACCTAATGGACGCTGCGCAAAACTCATGCTGCCTCTTATCAGAAGACCCGAAACAGTTAGGCGAAATGGTTACCTCATTCTTACAAGAGGACTTATATAGGGTTCATGCCCGGGAAACCAGGCGGTAGGTGCCGCTCAATGTGAGGAAGTGTGGACATCCGACCCAGGACGCCGATGAAGAATTAAAATATATAGATCCGAGTGGCCCACAAAAGTCAATATGGTCTGCGGAGGCCAGGGACCTTGGAGTTCAGATAACTCAATGCCTCTAATCATCGGAGCAGTGTCTCGCCCTCGCGGCCAAGGTAAAACGAAAGCTCCACCAGCTGCGGCACAAACTTGCATCGAGCGAGGCGCGTGTACAGCTGCCACACTATTTAAGCCACACCCCGAACATGGTATCCAGGGATGGGCCCCTAAATGGTTGCAAGACCTTGCTGTATGTGGAAGAGTCTGGCGTATTTTTACAAGGATGACAGATAGGTTAAGATGCAAACCACTTGCAGAGTGACTCAAGGCGCCGAACCTGTTCTAAAAGCAAAGAAGGTTTGGAGGCAAATTCATAGAAGCCTTCAAGGAGGTTAGGGTCCATCAGTCCCAACAAAGGCTATTGTAGCAATAGCTATGGAGTCCAAGTTAGGGATCATGGGTACCAGCCGGTAAAACCAAGAACGATGAGGACAGCTAGAGCACAAAGTTTCACGTGCAGGGCCATCAGAGCTCAGCAAGATCTGCCTGCCAAGGCGGCAGCTGCGGACTCAGTGGACCAGTTTGGGGGCCAGTCTGGACTGCTGTTGGTCAAGAGTATTCCTTAAGGGCAGCTAATCAAACATACATAGGGTGAAGGTAAATGCAACATCTTTTCCATCTTTTTCCTTGCTCTCAGGCCCTACACTATCACTCCCCACTCCCACCTCTACACTTTACTCCCCTCCAAAGCCCTCCGTATTCCGCCTCACATCTGATCTTCCTCTAGTTGCTCTTGCGCCAAAAGCCACCGTATGAATGGCCCTCTTGTTCGATGAGTAGGGTCGGACAAGTACTCAGTTTGTTGCCGCGAAGCCGCGGTACTCCTGACAGCAAGCTGGGTCATAGCGTTGTTCCTCCATAGATCCAAGGACGAAAAGAAACAAAAAAGAATTAAAAAGGAGACAAAAGATTCCTAGCCCTGTGAAAATCGGCTGGCTCTCGCTGGCGCAAGTATCTGGTTGGACCTGTTGACTCCGGCCCCAGTCCTGTGATCTGACTTTTGCCAATGATGATAATAACGATAATGATAATAGTAATTTATTTCGAACAATCTCAAAGCATGCCACAGTTAGAAGCTGGAGCTCGGTTTCAAGAGGATTCCACAAGTACCTGTAATCCGCAAAATTTAGGAGAACGCTTTCCAGTAACCCATTATGGTGGCTGCCGTCGAACTTAAACTCAAGGTCAGGGGTCGAGCTGGCTGAATCCATGCAGAGCCAGTTGTAAATAGTAAAAATAAATACAAATCTCACGAAAGGAGGACTGCAAGACTGGAGGATCAAACAGGACTGACAGATCATTTGTTCAACTTGAAGAAAAGGATATTCCCAAGGGAGACAAATAAGCAACAGCTCCTTGCAAAGCGTTACAGAGACTTGGATTGAAAATGAGTAGATGGAAATCAGCTAACTTACGGGTACGGAATGACAAAATCAAATGAAGATTATCGGAGTAACTTTCGGCAGTCGGATACAGGCCGGGTCACTTACGCACCAAATAAACAACGCATCTACTTGGGGTATATTATAAATTAGAGTAGGCCCAATATACCACCATGTGTAACACCCTTCTTGACAGGTTAAGGAGAGGCTAATCGATCTGCAACTCCTACTTTTTTTTAGTATAGTATAGTATATTTCTTGACCATGGTCAATACACATGCACAAGGCAAGATCAGAGTATACAGCAGTACATGTCAATGTGAGATATTCACAAATTCTAAATTTATAAATCACAGCAACTGAAATACACCAGTAAAGTCATTTAGTGTTTGAGTAAACAAAAGTGGTAATGGTTGAGGCGGGAATTCCAAATCGGTTTCGAAATCGCTGGGGGCGGTGTGGATAGCTGGACAGTCGTGGAATTGCTGATATAAGCGACAAATGGACGGTCACTAACAAGTAACCGGGCGGAAGAGATGCCAAAGAACATTGTGAGAAGTAAAGCAAGCGTGGGGCTTTCAAAGTGCAGTCAGAGATACCAGCGGAATATTGGACACTGATCCAGCATTGGGTAACTAATTGTGGGGGAAGCATGTGAAATAAAGGCAAGTGATTCAAAGGTGATAATAAAACGGACCTTTTGTGCAGGTGATTACAGTGTCATATGGAAATTCAAATGAAGGCGAAAAGATTTGCAGGGACTTCAGTGAACTTTTGAAGAGCATGAATGGTGTATGGACATATAACGGACTATTAAGGAAAAGAAAGCGATCTCATGCTAAGATGGGATGACTATCAAGGAAACGATGAGTCAGTCACGTTGTAAGATATCACCTTGGCTAGGGTATGCTCATGGGTTACTCGATCAAACGCTTTTGTCGTGCCAAGCGGGACAATGAAAACTGCCCCTCCACAGTCAGTTGACTAATTGATGAGTTTAATTAAATCGATTTGGCAGGTCAGACACGAACTGGACTAGAAGACGTCGCGCTGATTGTCATTTATTCACCCTGCGGATGGGGAAGAAATGGGCCGTCTAATTCTTCACTACTTTCTCTCTCATCCTGGATAAATGATTGCGGCTTACGGGGTGTTACTTAGCACAGTCATGCTAGGCTTCCCTTTTGGAGGGCTGAGAAGGTGCTCTGCGTCACTGAGAGGCCTAATAAGTTCGGCAAAAGCATCGCAATATCCGGGCCACGGAAGCAAAACGGAGCAGGAGGGATACTATCGGGTTTAGGGCGGGTAGGAGGCCGGGAGGCATTTAACAGCTTGCTGACTTCACCGGCTGAGATTACTATGGTTGATAAGGTATTGGTAGTCAAGGGGGGAGACCGCAAGTTAGATTACCGTATTCCGCTGTGAAGGTAGAGTCGAAGAAGTTATTGAAGGCCCCAGCGACAGACTGTGGAAACCTTGTACCAATGTTCTCTGATAGAAGCAGACGAGGTTTTTTGATTTTAGAGAAGGGTCCCAGGTTTTACTAATACCGGAGAGATGAGCCATTTTATTTGACTGGTTAAGAGAGTAGTCTTCGCTTTTTCAAACTGTTCCCACTTTTGCTTAATAGCTGATGTGAGAAGTGGCTGAGGCAGAGAAAGATGGAGAAGTCCTTGGTCTCTTTGTAGTTAGGCCGAACATTCTTAAATTCATGTCACATTTCTTGTTGCTGACTGGTCCTCCCGACGTTCACTTTGACTATCTCGAATGAAGTGACATTCGGGAGAGAGAATAAGTTGGAGTACATCGCATCCGACGCAGAATGAGGAACAGATGATGGGAAGATGTTATCCCGGGTCTAATCGAGCAGGATGGTGGGCACGGTGTCCCAATTTGCATTTTGAAAAGATTTCCGATTTTGAGGACGCCTGAGGTGACGTAGTTGTGCGGTGAATACATGATGCCGTGCGGAGAGTAGCTGGAGGCATTTGCCCTTATATTCCAGGAGGCCTGAAGTGAAGACAAGGCCAAGAACATTATTCCCTCGGATGTGTGATGTCACTTGTTGTGCACACCTGCCAGGGCCGAAGTACGGGGTGAGATCAAGTGGTTTCTGGTGACGTATTCCGGTCTATACATCGTATGTCAAGAAGTCTGAAGTCCCCGGCTATGATTTTGGCAGCATATTGGAGCTCATCTACGTGGTACAATTCATTACTGACGGCGTTTATATCACACATGTTATAGCTTGGCGGACAGTTTATACCACCAGTGATGATCAGTCCTTGTACTGGGGCTATGGAGATCTAAACAGTGCCTTGGACCTTATCATAGACATGACTTACGGGTAGGTACGTTGCAAGATTGTCCCGAGTGAAATCAAAGCATCTATTACTATGCCTCTCGGATCTATTCGTAGCGAACATAATACAACCTGGTACTCGTGAATGTTGAAACAGTGTTTCGTTGGTCTACCAAGTTCCAGTTGCCAGGGTCATATTTGGGTGAAACCGAAGTGCTGGGAAAAGGACGGATGTACTTTCGCTAACAGAAGATTGAGCACTGAAAATAGCTTTTGCAGAACTATCATTTAGATGGCCACGGTGCGCATTTACTGTGCGACAACGACAGCTGGCCGCCAGGTATGAATATATTTCAGTGACTGGTGGACTGTGGGGTGGTATAAAGCGGTGTGTAGTGTGGGAAGAGGCGGGAAGTTTGAAGGAAACGGAAAAGTTAGAAAACTTAGATGGGGTGGCGTTGCGTCAGCAGGCTTACTTTAGTTTAGGTGTAGGGACCAGGAGGCAAGGTGTTCTTTGATGTGCCGTAGGCAATCAAGCTAAACTGATTTCGGATAGGATACTGGCTTGATAGTGTGAACGCAGGCACCGAGGTTTCCTTTATTTTCAACGGATGAAGTTTTGTTGTACTTTGCTCTGCTTGGAGTTCAAAGACTGATTGAGTTCGCAGGGCGAAGCCAGGGTCCCCGACGTGAAATAACGTTTTATGCCAACAGCGATATTCCATTTTTTTTCTTCAACACGGATACCGGCGTGAAAACACTGAATCCTACTCCTTTTGGAGGCTTGCCAGGAAAGACTGGTTCGCTCATCGAAAACAGAAGGTTTGCTGAATTCAGGTTGAGTTTTGGGTTGTTTTCCTCAACCGGTGTTTGAGTTTGGGCTTCGAAGTGGGTCGGCTTTCGTTGTTTCGAACTATATGCTGAAGGTGCAGCTTGTAAATTTGGCCGGACGTTACTTGAAACAGTAGATAGAATCAAGTTGCTCGAGTTTTTAGCATGACAATTTTTTACCAGTCGGAGGGACTTTTATCCTTTTTGTGAACGTAGGGAGGCCCGTCACGGTGAACTGGTGCACTGAGGCTATTCTGCAGGTTTCGATAATTGCTGCTCGGCTCAGATGGAGTGGAGATTGGCAAACTATCTAAATTGACGTTTGTTTTGCGATCAACTGCAAAAGAAGTCTTCGCATAATGCACACATTTTGATAAAATAATCACAAGAGGGGGGGGGACTGATGGTTAAGTGCATACCGGGGTTATTGTTTTTGACATGGCGATTGTAGACCTCTCTTTGTACTGCGGTTATGTCTGGAACTATTCTTGTGCACTGGAATCCAGTACTAGTAACAACAAAAGCCTGTCAGTTGATGAATTCCTTGAGGACGACTTCAGTATGCAACTGGAAGGGGGGCGGATATGTGCTCCACTGAGAAGTTTTGCAAAGTCAGATACAGTAAAATGGTCGCGAATCCAGGTTGTAAGCCTTTAAGGCTAAATGCTCAGCAGTGAACCCCAGTTGTGAGAGGGATTCCATCTGGAATGCTAGATACTGTAGTTTTGCTGGCTCTTTTGATGCCCCTGAAGACTTCCGATGCAACAGTGTGGATGAGTTCCAAAGGCATGTTTAAGCTGACCTAAGAGTGGTAATAAAACTGGGCGAACAGAGAAGCTAATGAACTTAGCTGACCGATGATTCGACATTAGGCTTCAAACCGGCAGGAAAAATTACTCTTGGTTCTGCTAGTCTCAATGGTTGCTTTAATAGCGCCCCCTAGTGCGCCTACGAGGAATAGTGGACGAGCATTAGGTGCGCTTTGGAGGTGATGGGTCTTGCGACATCGGGTGCCAACCCCTTAGTAGCAAGCCCCAAGTTTGCCCCATGGGACAAGTACAAGGCAAATCTGGGGCAAACCTGGAGCAAAGCTGGGGCCCTTTTTAACCTTGTTTTAGCTGAATGGGACAAATTCGTAGCTGTCTCAGGCCTTTGTAATGAGGTACACGAAACCAGTTCCAACTGCCTTCCCATGGTATACTACTGCAGTGCCCTTTTCTGATTCAGCGGTTTGCGTAATCATCCAACATATGCAAATTTTCAAGAAACTTCAAACTGAAAATTGGAGGCATTTTTTTTAAACGAGAAAACTCATTTACTTTGAATATATATATATGCCTTATGTACAACATTGTGATAATCCTTTGCAGTACATTATTAAAGAACTTTGAATCCGACTGTCCGTCACTGCTGTACCTGCAAAAATGAAAATGAAAACAAACTACTATTCAAGAACGGCCAGAAAATCACCTTAGAGTTATGAAGGAAATGACAAAGGAAACTGAAGTAGTTTTTCACCAAACGGCGTTGATTTTTTCAAAGCCGCTTGCCGGCTGAGCGCAGAGGATGTATCCAGTTTAATGTTCTTTAGTGAAGTCGCCCGTCGATATATAAGGGGCAACTTATGTAGTGACCAAGGCCCTCAAGTCCCGGTCCGAATGAATCCTTAGTAATGATTCATTGCTCGTTCCCCCGAATAACAAGATTCACTTATTTTGAAGAGCACAGTGGAGCCTGAGATCAAAAAGTGGCCCAAATAAAAGCAAAACCTAAATCAAGGGCACCACGGTTCGGCAGCTTCCGCGGTACTAATAATGAGTCAAAATAAAAGAACATAAAGGTCATACCTTTGACAGTGAGTCTCGGTCTCTGACCAGGAAAAAGATGACAAGACAGGATAGAGATCTGTACAAAGAGAATAGTTGGCCAGAATGAATAAATGGAAAGTACCTGTTCTATAGTTTAAAGGAGTGGAATAAATTCTCCAAGCTTAAAAGACCCGAACAACAATTACCTGAGCATTGTAGTCAAAGTTTAATCCAAACGAAGCAAACTTTTGCGACCAGTCTACGTAGGCGAAAAAGTGGAACCAAATAGTAATAAAACAAAAGTGTATTTTAGTGCAACTCACCATCGCTGTTCGCGAAGTTATCTCAGTTAGAAAGCAAGCCCATGAGGGGAAAAAGCAGGCGCATCAAGCGTAGATTATTTGTCGATCACAGAAGAGTCTGGTCGATTCATGCTGGGGAAAGCAGTCCGAAATTGGTCGGAAGGTGCATGAAGTTAAACAAATAATGAATTTTATAATCTACGTGAATGTTGCAACATAAGCTTGCATTTAACTACAGCCTTTTCACATCCAAGTGTTTGAAGCGGAGAAGGAAACTGGCGCACTGCAAGACCGCAGAAACCGAGTGTAGTTGATTAACCAGTAAATGTACCCCAAATATTAGCCTCATGGTAAACTTGTTGTCCTCATACCTGATTTGCACCGGGAGTGCGCAGTTTCGTTTTAATGACCTGTCATATCTATTAACTGTTGCAAGACCACGAGCTTTGCTGAACTAATTTTGTGGTGTACTTATCGATGTTTATACTTGGTCCGTCGGCAAAAACAGGATGAGTCTGATGAATTCCTGGTGAGACTCTGTAGTGATTCACGTGTCTCCACAGGCGGCCCAGCGCTCTAATGCTTCATTTGCAGTATCCAGCCAATCACTTAAGGCCGGACCGTAAAAGTTAGATTGTATGGATACAGCAAGTCGCTTTGTGATTGGTCAGGACGTTGTCCGTCAACGAATATATGTCCATTTCTGCACATGAACGTGTAAGCACCAACCAAAAGCAGCAGAATACTCCCTTGCTGTTCTTGTCTGGTTTTTTCTTCCTTTCAGGGAGCGTAGTCCAAGTCCAGGGTAGTTCATTGCGTACGATTGGCTGGTTAGATACGAGTTCTACAGACACTCACCTAACGAATTTACGCTTGACAGCTTTAATCAGTCTGTGATCTCAAGCGGCTAGTTTCTCGCTGCCGCTCATCCAGCGGCACTTCACGGCAACGTCATCGTTGACCCTGGCTGGTAACCTTTTTTTCACGGTATCACGAAGAGCTCTAGATGCCTGCCACCCGAGCATTATGACCTACACATATAGCAACCCACCACATCGTTGAAGGCTTCTGGCTTTCCCTGGGCGTCGTTCGAATATTGCAAAGCATCCAAACTGTTTACACATATGAATGGCCGCGGCCCAGTTTGAGAAGACGAATCCTCGAAAGAAGTAAATGATTCCACAAGGGCAGTTAATCTATCCGAACTTATTGCGAGACTGTCCATGGACTTTAAAATTATTTCCCAGTTTAATGAGTTAACTTACAGGCTGTTTAGCTGAACTCGTCAAGCTTGTGGCGCGAAAGAGGAGATAAACTCACTTAAGTAGCGCTGCCGCTCAAAAGGCAGCTTTAAACTAGATGGGCAGAATGAAGCAAAAGTCTGAGCTGACTACCTTGAGGATGGGACCGGCGCATGGAGGCTAGCTGGTGCAGACATGAGAAACAGCGAAAATAACTAAGGCGGACTAACATAGGGTTCGGAGAAGCGTAGTAGAACCTTACCTATGTATTTCCCCAGAAGGCTCCAAAATTGGTAGCAGGAATAGCGGCAGGTCCCGCGCAACTTTTTCACGGCCTCCTGTTTGCCCGAGGACTCATCGGAAGGGAATTATACGGGAACCCCTCAGGTATGTGAACCGCAATATTTATTTGCCGCTTCCTTGTGGAATAAGACTGTGAAGAGTACGTCTGTTTTCCGTTCCATCCTCAGTGCGCCACTTGACTCTGCAGTTAGTCCATGTTCGAAATCAACACCATATCCCGGCTGGTCTACTAAAATTTTGGCTACTTTCAACCTACCTGTATGTTAAGTCGGCCTTAAATATTTGTCCGGGCTGTATTCCTGGACTTGCTTCCCGGATAACACAATAAGTATTCTGGAAAACGAGATACTCCAGGGGGTACTGGGCTTGGGGTTAGCCTGGGGTTTGTCTGAATTATGCTAACTGGGGCCTCGGTAGTTCTAATGCCAGGTACTAACTACGTCCCGAAAATGGTGTAAGGAACGGGCAAAAAGCCAACAGTTCCATCAGTTGCCAAAAGACGGTAAAAGTCCTTGGGATAGGTGAAAGGCCGTTTTTGCCGAAACAACCTCCGTCAAGTTTAAGTTCTAGAGCGACGCCGGAGGCGGAACTAACTGAGAGGGCGAAAGGTTCAACCGTCCGCAAGCAGAGCATCCTAAAGAGTTTTTCAATTGGCGAAACCAATTGTCCTTATAGCAAGCAGGCAAGCAACTGACAGCCCATTGGTATCGAACAACATACAAACTGCCTCGAGCCAACTACTTGTTGGTTGTGTTTGTCTACAGTAATTCTGGCCATGAATTTGAACATTCTAACACAGTTGTCTCCTGGTCGCTACTGGGCTACTCAAGGTTCAGGCCAAAATGGTGCTCTACTTAGCACGAGTACAAACATTTGTCTGATGTGCTAAACATGGCTCATACTATTCTTACTTCGAAAATGTGAAAAACACCTGCCAAAGGCACTACACCAACAGTCCTTTGACAAGTGAAACCATGCCTGCAAAACAATTACGTCAAAGCAACCGTTTACTTCGTTTTAATGAAGTTGAATTAGGTGCAGTTAGGGTGTCTTTAGAAGACAGGTTATGAAAGCCCAACCGTAATCCTAGTAATTCTGTGGCCAAATTTCTATTTTCCCCCTTGAAAAGTAGCCTTGGAGCAAGGCAGTGGCATGCACCAGGTTTGCTCCTAGGGTAGGCGAAAGCTTTACTTGTTTTATTATTTTGGTCCTTTCTGTAAGGGTGGTACGATTAGCTATGTCGTTCGAGTGATTGGTGGCCAATCAGAAGCAACGTAGCAGAAAAGGTGTGCCAGTAAAGTGGCAACCAAGAGATCACGGAGGAACGTTTGGAATATGGTAAACCGCAGAGTATTCAACAATTGTTGGAGAAAATATGGCTAATTGAGTTGGAAAGACCGGTAAAGGAGGAGCACTTAGGTAAGGCTCTGCACGACGGATTGAGTTCGTTGGGGATCTCGAGATTCAAGATGATCTATCGTACTATTTGGGGATAATGACTGGCACCCTCAATTTGGTGTGACACAGCTAATATCACTGTCAGATCAGCAAGTCAGGCGGAATAGCAACAAATACCAGAAATAGCCAACTACCTCATCTAAGCTCTGAAGGGGCGAAATAACTGAGATAGCTGGATTTTGCACCAACATGACCTCTTACCATTGGTGATCTCGGTCTGAATAGCATAGTTCTGTCTCAAATTTTTACCCTTGCTCAGTAGCCACTGTAGAAGGACAATCATATGGGCCCATCCATCGTTCCATCAGATACTGAGCCGCTGATTCTGCCCGTGACGACATAGATCAGAATAGCTTCGGGCCACCTAGTAATTCTATCAATATACACAGATAAATGGGTATACTTGCGTGATGGGGTCAGCGGACCCCCATATCTGAGGGAGCATCAGCTTTCACTTTATAATAGACGGTATACTATTACCACGACCTCCGGGAGGACTGCCCTAAGCTCTTAGTTATTTCTGAGTACTCTAGAATCTGGAAAAAACTTCCTTTGCAAATCAGATTTTCCCAGGTAAAGTATGCATTTGTGCACGTTATTGGTAAATTCTTTTCTGTCCCAACTGTTTCACGCTTACCTAACGTCCTCATAACTGAAAGCCAAGCTTACGAGAAAGGCCTTGAATTTTAAGCCATTACTCTGCTCTCTCGCATTACCTCACCTTCCGAAATAACTTCGCCGCTTTCGAATCACGAATGCTCTGTTTGACCGCTTTTCCTTAGACTTGGCCATCGATTTATTTAAAGCATGTCTGCGTTCACTATCTGTTCTTCCATACGGACTTATCGTCTCCTGCCAACTTCACTTTGAAACAAGTTCTTCCATATGCGTTCGCATTTTTAGACAGACCACCGTGATACTCCTCACAGACTGTCAATATACCTCATCTGCTCAGCGATTTAGTACTGTTATTTAGTTATATCACGTCTGAGGCCCTGAAACCAACTGCAACAACGTTATAGGAACTACGTCGGTAACTACGCCCTGGTCAGCTATGTATACATATATATACGTACACATTACTGTTCTGTAATCATTAGCACAAGCATGGTAAGTAACCCAAAGCTCCCCGATATCCGTTTGATTACGTTGCCTCTTTCCCACATCAGGTCCCACCACACATAATTCCATAACTACCTCAGCTATTTTGAACTGGAAAATCCAGTCTCATTTCTCTCACTTGGCGTGGCTCAACAAATGAACTCAGAACCCAACCATGACGTCACCAATTCTTCCCCCACCCTATCCTCCGGCTAAGTTTCTCCTGTAACTTCATGCAGAACTTAGTCTTTTCTTCCACTGAACGGCTACTCTAGGTCATATATTAACCTCCATATTGAATCTTTTAGCTCCCACTTATGCGTTCCTTTTTTGGCCTCACTATTCATGGCTTCAATTTGTCTTATGGGTCCGCTGCATCGATAAGCCCGAGCTCCTCTTTTGTTCTTCCTCCAGTTAACAGTTGCTCCTCAGCTGAGTCATGCCCAGACCGCATTTCTCTATCTTATTTCCCTTTCCAATGAGCCACAATGCCGGTCAAACCCCTCGGGCACTACACCGATCATCTCCCGCGCGGGTGCACTTGGACAATGATGCTGTGTGGCCGTCTACTACTCGCTGTTCCCTTTAGCTCTGTTGTCCAAGTTCTCACAACCTGAATAGTTGATCCTGGACTGTATACCCTTAGAGTGAGTGTTCTGCCCTCTGTACAACCATCAACGATCACTCTTGCAAAATCCCAAGGGTGCAGGGCGCAGGCAAATCACCCGCCTTGGCCGGCGCATGCTGGCCGCCTGCAGCGATGTACGAGCGCAATTAGGCTGGTGGATCATACCTCGTGTGCTCATTTCAAGAGTTGTTTTTCAGGTTGGGTGTCCAGCGCACGGTCAGCTCCACGCAATAGCACCGGTTGCGGATTGCATGCTCCAACCCTTCTCATCCTACCGCATTTATCACTATCCGCTGCGGACCGCATGCTCCTGCCATTCTTCTTCCGTCACGATTCACTCATCCATCGTTCTTGTCAGCTCTCTTATCACTTCCCTTTCGTGCCGCTCTACCTCTGTATGCACACCTAGTCAGTCTGTTTTTGTTCCGATCATTTTTCACCATAACAGCCCTAATTGCACGAAATCACCCTCGCCCTATCAATTTAACTCTGCTCAGGCCCGAAACATTTCCTCTTTCGCCCATTCGGCCCTTGTCGGTCCCTAATCTCTATTCACTTCGTACCTCCATATAACTATAAAGCTCACCGATCGCACACCTCTCTATCTACTATTTTGCGATATTCCTTTTTCTCCACCTTATACTTTCCACCACGGCCCACCAGACACATCCGTAACCATGACCAATCACCATATAAGGACTCACCTTACCAACCTTTGCATTTTTTACGATCAAATTTATTATCTTTTCACCTCCATCGTATTTTCCATGTATGAATCCGAAATTTTTCGTAGACTTTCCTCTTAGACAGTGTCCCGATTAGCAACTTCTGGCCCAATCCACTTGTGTACTCACCTGCAAGCAAGCAGCTTCTCAGTTGCATTCTCCCAACTCCGAAGCACAGCTATTTCTCGTATCTTTTGTTCCACCACAGGTTTTCCCGTCTGGGTACTTTTCTCTTTCCCGGTTTTCATCCCGTGTCATCTGCAGTAAAACGATCGGATGGGCCATCTCTTACCTGGTTTTTTCGGTCAGTACTCTCATCTGTTCGGATACCGCTCGCCACAGGCATCTTCAGCGTACCTTTCAGGCAGCGCTGCTTTTCAGAGTTCCGCCTAGTGTAAAGTCATATTAACTTCGTCATTTTCACCTACAGTTTCAAACCATGTGATCAGTCATTACCTGATCTTTCTGCCCCTCCACTTTCTTATTTCTCTCCTATGTTACTCGCTAGTAAAGCTGCTGCATCCACGCCCCACATTTCTTCTAGCTGCCAAGTTACCCTTCTCAACTGACCTTTCACATATCTCCAACCACCCTGTACTTCCGTTCGCTCTGAGTTCTCCGGCCATTTTCATGGCCTTCTTCTTGCCACATAATGTACGTCTATTTATTACCGCTTCACCCATTTTAGACCGTCACGAAATGTCCTACCAGCATCATTCAGAACGTTAGATTTACTCTTACTTGTTTTCGTCGATCGCTTCCTTTGTATTCCCTCGTTTATCAACTTCTGCCCGCAGCCATCACTTCTTTGCTTCCAGAGTTGTTTCTCTTTCTCTGTTGATCCTCCACATTCGCCTGTCATAAACAAGTTTATCAGGGTTTATCCAAGCCAGCTTCGTACCAACTGAACCAACCCTAAATGTCTTCCAAGCACTGCAACTTCCGTGTTCCACCCCTTCACTGCTATTTATTCCTGCTCCTACATATATATATATATATATCCACGTTTTTCCTCTGCCTACTCCGGCTCTTCACTGGCCAGTTCTGTTGCCACCTTTTCGCCGTCCCTCATTATATGCTTCCATTTTGTCTGTCTCTGCCTCATATTTACCGTATCTCGATCCTTCCGCTCCATTGCTGCCATCTGACCCACTCTTTACGTCTTGCATTGGTCACCCTTTGTTTTCAAATTGACACCGTCCATTCATGGCAATGAGACATACCTCACGGCTACCTAATCCCTTCCCATACAACTCAGTTTTTATTTTCCCTTTCTTCTCTGCCTTTTTTTCTTTTCTCCTAATATTTTCTCGCAAAGATATTTTCCCATGCCGATTTTCAGTCCTCCTCATGTAAGACTCCCAGGTTCTGATCTCCTCCACTTAGCCCAACCAGCTCCTCCATTTGACTTTGACTTTCGAATTTGCCGGGCACATATCTGAAACCATCCCTGGATCACCTAGTCCCTCTGCATTATTCCTTAGTGTGCATACATTTATCTCCCTCTCATCTCTTCTCCAGTTATTCCTACCCCTCCTTTGTCTAGCGTATTTCTAAATTTTTCATGAATTTTGTCTGGCAGTTTTGTAGCTTGTAAAAATTTTGATCATGCCTAAGGCACGCTTCGGGTGTCCCCGGAATAAACCCTCAATAATATTAATAATAAATCGGATCAGCTCAAGGAGCTCGCGGCTTTGGCCAGCCTACTTCTAGTTTATTGCATTCAAGAGCTGCAATGTTCTCACTGTGCTTCGACGGCCAGGTGGTCCAAATACTGTGGTTGATGAGTGATAGAAAGCAAGGACGAAAGGGAAAAGTAGATTGGCTCCAGACTGATCGGCATTTGCCCTGAGTGGACAGGTTCGCTGTTTCATGTAGCTGTCGAGCTTGCCTTAGGGAATCCCTCGTGGGAAGAACTGAATAAGGTAAAAAGGGAAGTGGTCTGCCGCCTTTTATTGTGGCGGAGAAACAGAGGTGTCGTTTCTCAGAAAGGAAGAAAGGAGTGGAAACTAGGGGTGTAATCTGAGGAACTGCTCATTTGGCTAGTCGTAGTCCGGGGTAACCTTATCCCAACAGTCATTCAGCTGTCACAAAAACATGATGATACTATTTGCTGCTACTGCTCGGGGTGGTAGTATGTTACCAGGTTTCGTTACTCGATGACAGAAGAGGGGTTCCACAACGCTTCTGATGGCCCTGGGCTTCATCTGCTTGTGTTCGCCTCCCGTGAGGGCCGGGTTGTAGCTTAGAGCCAGTAAAGGCCCGTTGGCTTTCGTCAACCCGTGGAGCCGTTTGAGGGTCTCGAGTGAATATCCCTTCAGGCTACTCCTGTTTAGCTACAGCGGGTAGGGTGCTTTGAGTTGTTATCTGTATGTCTTGTCCCGCGGCCCTGTTACCATCTTAGTAAACTGTATTTGAACGGTTTCCGATGGCTGTTTGGCCCTGGCCAGTTTCGGTGCTCAGAAGTGACTTCAGTATTCCAGGTGTGGGCGTACACGCTTTGTGTAAAGTGGCAATATCGCTGTAGCCTCCAGGGAACCGACAATCTGACACAGCTAAAACACGAACGTATTGCTCCATCCTGCTGCAACAAGCACTGTTGGATGCGCTTGTAAGTTTTGAGCACTTAAGCGCAGAGATCTTCCGCGACCCTAGTGGCTTCGATTACCCCGAGTGATTATGTTGACTTAGCAGCTATCAATGAGGATACGGCCAGGTACTACTTCGTAGCCACGGGCGCGGATGAGCCACAACCGATTAGAATCACCGGGGGAGGTAAGAAAAAATCTCTTTGTGATCGATCACCTTCTAGTCCATCAATTACTTTCTCTGACTTGACATACTCAAGCAGATCGGTTCTGCAATAGAAATAACGTGCCATTTCGCAGCCCTGGTCTTCTTGCTAATTTCGATCGCATTGTTCTGGGTGGGGGCACTTTCGGTAAGTCTCGTCAGTTCAGTTCACTACAATTACTAGTGATCCTTCACCGAAGTGCCGAGTCTCTTCTGCTCTTCCGCCCTGGAACAGCTGTCCGCACCTGCACTCGCTTAGAGGGATCGCCCAGGTTTTGGTCCACTCTCGTGTTCGTATCAGGTCTTCCGGCACTCAGTTCAAAGATGGTTTCTCCACAATCTTGAGGTCACCCGCCGGCAGGAAACCAGGGCATCTCGAGGTGTCCGCAGGGTCAATTATATAGATTACGAACAACAGAGGCCCTGGCACGGAACCCTGTGGCACCCCACTCCGTGCCCTTGCCGAGCTGAAGGTTGCATCCCCAATCCGAAAGTGAAGCCTTCTACCAGTGAGGTATGGTCTGATCCAGTTGGGTGGCCCTTGTAAAACCCTCGTGCACTGCGCTTTGCGCAAAGGGGACCTAGGGTTTACCGAGTCAAGCATTCTCTGAAAATCCAGATAACACTTCAAATCGGTAGCCTTCGTCCAGTCTGCTGGCCACTTAGTCCGGAAGCTATGAGAGTTTCGTCAGACATGAGTTCCTCTTTACAAACCCGTGCTGCCCTAATGCGATCGCCTGGTGGTTTTCAACATGCCTTCTGATCCTATCGGTGACAAGAGCCTTAAGTACCTTTAGTACCGTGGAGAGCAGGCTAACACGCCCATATTTCGATGCAATTTCTCTCCCGCTTCACTTGTGGATGGGTGCATCTGGGGTCTTTAAACAATCAGAGGGTACCTTGGCCGAGGCTGGTGACCTGGTGAACAAATGCCCCTGGGCCCTGGACTTCGCTTGCCAGCGACCGCACGATGGCGCCTTTCAGCCCATCTTCCCAAGTAGACCTACTTTGCTTTACCCAATTGATATCTAGTTCCACCTCCACAGGCTCTATGACGATTTGGCCCATTTAGGGAACGCGACAGGGTTCTAGTGATGGTGGATGGTTTCCGGCGTCTGCCATGTGCGCCAGCTCGAATAACTCTTTTAGTTCGTCGGCTTTTCCTTCGGCGTTGCCTGCATGCCCACGCTGCTTATCCACGAAGTTTCCTGCTGCCACTCGTGAACGGGCCTCAGACAATACATCGCCATGATAGGTCTCGGGGCTGTTTTAGCATTTTAGGCCAGCCACATCTCGTGCGGTATCCGATTAAATTTTGTACTGTTAGATAGTGTTTGCTGGCCTTTGGAAACTGTAAAAATTGGAGGATCTCTCAGTGCAGCGGAGGCTTCTCCATGCAAATCGTTTGCCCGATGGAGTACCGGTAGGCGAAGCTACATCCGTATGCACTTTAGATAGTTGGTCTCATTTGGCCCAAGTATGAACGTCTTTATTTGTGGACGGCCAGAAGTCTCGTATGGCGATCAGTCGGAGATTGGATGCGATGTCCGGATGCAAAAGTCTATGTAGGGTGTCAGATATGGGAAGCCGACTTGAAGAGGGCAAGATTATTCGAGGTAGGCCGCTAGACACGTCTTTGAGTATAGTCCCGCGGCTGGTGTCCAGGTGCATTGACTGACGCTGTAGTGAAGGTGACCGAACAGCTACGCATGACGTATTCTGTGCATGAGCTGCAGCCGTGGTAGGAATATCTAAAACGGTAGGTTTGAAAGCCTTAAGTCTGATAAAGGACGAGGCATCTGAAGTGCGATCCGGCTCATCACTAGCGTGTCACAGGTCGGTCGTCAACTGAGAAATATGGTCCAATTTCCGACTTCTCCCGAGGGGCGACGGTCTGACTCAGTGTGCAGTGCATACGTAAGGGGCTTGTGGTCGGAAAAGAGGATGAAATACCGACCCTTCATTGTGTGGTGGAAATATTTGAAGGCATCATTTGTGACCAGCAGTTCACGACCGGAGGCGCTATATTTCGTTCCCGTGGGACTGAGGCTTCGAGGAAAAAGCTCGAGCGGTTGCTAAATCCCTGGGGCAGACTGCCACAGGACCTCTCCGACGGCAAAGTCAGATGCATCCATGGCTACCCTAAGCGTGGCGGACGGAATTAGACGAAAATTCGACGAGCTGGAGCCTACATGGAACAGCAGGTAACTCATGGTGCTGCAGAAAATCGACTCGCAACATGTCCTTGGAAACGTCCGAGAGAACGAAAGCCCATAGACATCGTGGTCGTGGCCCTGGATTAACCGCAAGCTTCTCAGTGTCCTAGATAGGAAAAGGGGGAACATTGGCCTCGGACAACCAAAGCAAAGAAGCTCGTGGCTTGCCTTTACCAGCCAGCAAGGCAGAAAATTGGACTCCAGTATAAACTAAACACATAGAGTTGGCAAACGAATAGGCGTGTAAAACGAGCGGCCAACCTGTGGTCTGTTGCCGACAGAAGCGGCCGCCTTCATTCGTCGGCAGTGGCTTTCCCGGCAGCGTATAAACGCGGCTGTCTGCACCTGCGAGCAGACGATCCGACACAAAGTATCCTATACTGCTGCCTGCGAGACAACCTGTAGTAGAGCTAATGATCCAACACGTCCACCCCGTGGAGGAACATGCCGGAAAAAGTCACGTGAAAAGCGTCATCCGAAGGCGCCTTTGGTTGTCGAGAGGACGAGAGACTGTAAAACGCGTAATCCGACGTTGTGTGCAATGTAGGAGACGCAATGCCACAGCAGGCAAACAACTCATGGCCCCACTACCAGAATGCAGGCTGACTACGGGCTGGTGGCCGTTCAGTGACACCGGGTTGGACTATTTCGGGCCCTTGTGGATCAAGTGCGGGAAAAGATCGGAAAAGCGATACGGATGTATCATGACGTGCATGAAGTCACGTGCGGTACACCTAGAAGTCGCACATTCGATGACGACCGATTCTTTCCTACGGGCCTTGCAAAGATTTATCAACCGAAGAGGCGTACCGGCCGATATATACTCAGATGATGGATCGAACTTTGTGGGCGCTCACCGGGAATTCCAGCGTTGGCACAAGAACATAAACAGGGACGAACTGCAGGATCGAACCGTGGCCTAAGGCATACAATGGCTTTTCAATCCCCACAGGCCAGCCACCGAGGCGGCGTATGGGAACGCATGATCCGGTCCGCCAGACGGATATTGCTGTCAATCATGGAGCAGCAGCCGCCGGACGACGAGACGCTAAACACCGTCATGACTGAGGTGGAGAGAGTCCCGAACAACCGCCCCCTGGTTCCAGTAATGAACGGCGACCCCACCCACCTGGCGCTCACCCCGAACGACTTATGGACGTTAAGGTCGAACGAGGGTTTTCAAGGGCCGGTAAACCTTCGTGGGAGCAACCTCCCCGGATGGAAGCAAGCGAACTATCTGTCCAAGATCTTCTGGAGGCGATGGCTGCGGGAGTACCTACCGACTTTGCAGACTCGACAGAAGTGGCTGGCCAAAACAAGACCATTCAGGGTTGGGGACGTGGTTATGATCGCCGACGAACGCGCACATTTCAGCACTTGGTCTTTGGGAGTAGTTACGGAAACCATCAAAAGCCCTGACAGAATGATAAGAACGGTGAAAGTGAAGACAGTTAACGGAGTGCTCATTCGTGACATACGCAGTATTAACCTACTCGAGAGCGAAGACGGAGGAGCTGATAACCCTGAGGCCTAGTAAACCTTTTCACACCAGTCATCGAGGTGGCTGAAGAAACACCATATATACCACATGGTCTCCGTCAAACACGTTACAGTGCTCGCGGTCTTTCGTTGACATTACAGAAGGTTCTTTCCGATATGTGGTGATGACTGCGATCCCATTGTACATCCCGATACATACACACATGCACGGCGCACTCTACATCCCGCAAACCCATCAAACATGTGACAGTGTTCGTTGTTTTGCTTTTTGTTGACGTTACCGAATGCCCCTTGCATATGTGGAAGTAGCGGAGCTCAGGTCACACACGCTACATTTTACTCGTTTCCTTGCCACACGGTCTTTTGTTGACATTGCAGAAAGTCCTCCTTTGATGTGTAGTCATACCTGTGATTTCATTGTAACCCCGGCACACACACACACACTCGCACACACTCAAGCACATACATCCAGGACCGGACGACCCTTTGAGAGGACAACATCTATGTGATCC
Organism: Fasciola hepatica; assembly: GCA_948099385.1. Lineage (NCBI taxonomy): Eukaryota > Metazoa > Platyhelminthes > Trematoda > Plagiorchiida > Fasciolidae > Fasciola > Fasciola hepatica. The sequence continues at coordinate 10,261,862 of CANUEZ040000111.1, read as the reverse complement.
TTCACGCCCGCCATCGGTCATTTGGTCTCGTGGAAGATGTAGACTAGCCTCACGTCCATGTAGCCAATGGGTTAGGTGCGACCAGTAGTAGAACGCTGACGACGAGCATTAGACGCGGGCACTGACAGCAGGGCCTAGGCAGGTAGGAAGAATCAGTACCTTAATACCGAACCTTTGATCCTGCTAAGGATCCAGGATGATTTTGGTGGGTGGTGTAACAACCGGTCGTGGAAAATCCCCCTTTTCCCCTCGCGATTCAGTGTTTTTCTTAACATCACTCATTTGCCTACACTATTGACTTGTCTTTACGAACTGGTTGCTTTTCTGGACCAATTGTTGTTTGTTCGCGCCCAGAGCGCTACTTTGACACATCCTTGCTCAGGACCTGCGTGACGCACGTACTGTCTGCTCACACGCTGCTATTCGGTTTCTCGTTGTTGAGTCCTTGTGATCGTATTATTGAGGTTTCTATATTTTTTTATGTCACTGTTCATAAAATAATCTAGTATCGCAGACAATCACGGATAATCATCTTTTGATTTCGGGATCCGTTGCGAATTTGGCTACGCATTGATCAAACGTTCGTTACAACTACTCCCAAGGCCACTACGCCTAAACGTACCGGTTTACTGGCAGACCGCGACGTTGAACAAATCACGCTGGGCTTTGTGCTCGCCTCGGGTAAAGTTTCTCTCGCCTGGTGCAACTATCGATGGTGTCTGCTCGTGCAGCCCTCGTACCAACATCCGTTCCTTGTTCTTCAATCTGCTGCCCGGTGCGTGGTTTTGAGACAGATAAAACATGCTCCTGCCATCCTCGTCATTCCCCACTGTTCGTCTATTGTGGCGTTGACGAACTTGGGGCATTCTAGTAGCCCATGGCTAGCATCACAGGACCTGCAACTTGGTTGCGCCGTAGCATCTCGTGAAATGACGTGTGTATTAGTCCAATGTTGGTATTTTGGATGTTCCCTGGCTAGTATTGGGCTTGTTTGCCCGGTTGCTGTTCCGGATAAGTCGGTGTGACCTGCTGTCAACTATCTTCGTTTGCCTGTCCAAGTATTCGGTCAGGTCTTCGAAGTTGGCTTCTTTGTCACTTCGGCTTATCCGTTCTGCTTCTTCCGCCCACCGACCCTGTAGTTCGGGAGAGAGGTGACGGATTATTTTTTCCAAAACGCACATGGCATCTAGGTCAGCCCTGTAACCTAAATGGTCGAGGGCTATTGAGCAGTTCTGCATCTTGATCATCAGGTCGGCCATTGTGTAGACGTCGCCCTTGGTTCTCTTTGCCTCTGCCATCACGCCCTCTATTAGGTTACGGGCTACTTTGAAGGGTTGGCCAAACAAGTCCCTTAGGATCTTCTTTGCCTTTATGTAGTCTTGTTCTGGGTCGAGCATGGTGCACCCGTCGATAGCTTCTCTTGCTCGGCCTCGACAGTAGTGAGTCGGGTGGAGAAGCTTTTGCCCAGGGTCGGTTACCTTATTTTCAACGAACGTCTCGAACTGCTTGACAAACTTGCAGTATTGCTCAGCTCGCCTGTCGAAAACCGTTAGCTCCACTCTAGGCAGATCGATCGATGGTGGTTTGTAGTCGGTGACCGGCGTGGGGTTCCCTACCTTATTGCACCCTAACCTATCGGAAGTGTCGAAGTCGCTGGTCTCATGCTCTCGCTCTTTCTGTGTACACTTCTTCTCTGCTTCCTGGGCCTGTTGTCCAGCCGATAGTAACTGTTGTTCTAGGTGTAGTATTCTCAGCCTATATAAATCGACATCCTTACGATTCATATTGCTCTCATGAACACATGAACTAGCACTGACAGGACTTAGCGATCTAGCATTAACTAAAGAATCAAATGTACCCAAAACCTCCCCAGAGACTTGCCGTGTTACTTCCTGTCCGGATTCGACTGCTTTTGATCCTTTTCTTGGCATTTTGGGTGCTCTTCCTCGTTCCAAATTGATCTATTGAGTATTGTAACACGTTTGAGCAATGCGTAGCCAAATTCGCAACGGATCCCGAAATCAAAAGATGATTATCCGTGATTGTCTGCGATACTAGATTTTGAGTGAACAATGACACCAAAAGATGCAAGCCTCAATAATGAGATCACAATGACTCAACAAACGAGAAACCGAATAGCAGCGTGTGAGCAAACAGTACGTGCGTCACGCAGGTCCTGAACAAGGATGTGTCAAAGTAGCGCTCTGGGCGCGAACAAACAACAATTGGTCCAGAAAAACAACCAGTTCGTAAAGACACGTCAATAGTGTAAGCAAGTGAGTGATGTTAAGAAAAACACTGAATCGCGAGGGGAAAAGGGGGATTTTCCACGACCGGTTGTTTCACCGGCCATTCATTCATGATAACATCCCGGGTACTGCGTGATGTCTTAACAATGAGGGTACTGGCTGCACTGCAGTCAAGTGGGACATCTTTGCCAGCTGGGAAGGCTGCTCCTTCCGAGGACGAATCTTCGAGTAGAGCAGTAAAGGCGGTCTGGAAATGAATCGGCAACGAATCCAACCACAATTCCTTTACTATCTCGGAATCCCTATCGGCAGGCTCTGCCGGAGACCCGAGGTGAGCTGGGTGGTGGGTGGGTTTGGCAACCCTCGTGAGTGTCGTGCCACAGATGACTCAAGCGTTCCTCCAAAAAGGGTAGGAAAAGCCTGAGAACTACCTCAATTATCCGATCGTACGGCAGCTCTAGTGTGGGGGGACCTAGTCTATGACTGAGTCGATCGCATCACCGGGGGCTGCCTTCAAGGCACAGGAGTACCTATGGCGTTGGCCGGGGACCCCGTATTGTGGTTCCAGGCCCGCCACCCAAACTTCGGGGTCTTGTGGGCAAATGCCATAGGTTTCAACGTTACGACAGAAGGCGTGAGTTTTGTTCGAGGTGCGTCTTGCCTCTGGGCATGGTTACTTTGCGATGATATGCCATAAAAACACTTCGCGCAATAAAAGGAAGAATTGAAACGAGGAGAATCACGGACTCACCGGACTGGAGAACTATCAGGGGGCAATGGGACACAGACAAGGAAGAATTTCGAGCGAGTCCTGTGAACTTGACTTCTACCAGGTCGCACATCAAAATACCAACAAAATCCCCTCTTTAGAGCGAATAGAAAAGAATTTAATTGGTGAACAGATGCGGGAGTGTGTTATACATATCGATGATAGAAGAAACGAAATAAACCGAGTGCTAAGACAAAGCGGAAAGAAAACCGAAGGGGCGTACGGTTGAAGTGGAACCGAAAGCAAAACTTTAGAGATAAAATGCGAAGGTAGATAACCGCGGTGTGGAAAGAAACTTCGGATGAAAGGAAACAAAAGTTGGGGATTTCTTCACTTGGGTATAGCATTTTGTCTACTTGATAACCCATATGACCTTGGAGTTCAAAGAGGGCAGCTCTGTATCAAGGGTTGTATCAAGTTGGCCAGCCAACTGAGTCGACGGCTTTAGTATGGTCGGCTTATGGAACACCAAGTGGTGCCATCCAGAGTTCTAGGAGAGATTAGGAAACGGTTTCGCTAGCTGCATTGCACAAAGTCACGACTGACTGCTATCGGGTAAAAAGATCCATTTCACCCTTCGACGGATGCAACAGCCCTACTAGGCGGACATGCACGTCTTGGAAACTTGAGTCGACAGCTGGAGATTTGGACAGTGGGCTTTTCGGGTGTCTGTGCACTTTCGATTGTTGGTAGAGGATGCAGGCACAGGCCCATGTAGTTACGTCATCTCTCTTTCCATGCCAAGCGTAACGGTCGTCGATGAGATTAGTGAAGGTTGTCATACCTGGATGGGACTACCCGTGCAGGGTTTCGAAAACCTGTCACCAAAAAGCTCACCTCAAGACTGACCTTGGGTAGCCCTTGAACATGTCCCTCGGTACGTGACCTTCGGCTGAAGGAACAGGAACAGGCTGGAGACCCAGCGATAAGGAGCTACGCAGCTGTTCTACCCCGAGGCAGTCTAATTGTGCGAATGCTACAGCTCGAAGGTCGATTGGGCCAGAGGTGCTAAAGCCTAATTATTGAACGCGAGATAACACGTCCTCGACAGGATCATCAAAGCCCGAGACATAACGCTCGTGAAGGTGATATTGCCTTTCAACTTCTGTCTTTCAGACAAAACATTCAACGCGCAGTGTTGAAGGCCAAGGAAACTCGCCGACAACACAACGACCTGGATGCTCCATTGGTCTCCGACCTCTTGCTCCCGTGGAAGCTGAAATGACCTGAACTAAGTGAAGCAATCCAGGCCCCTGGACTCTTGGGAGGGCATCTGTCCGTGGTGGCATGCAAAGCATGGATGGCCGGTTTACGGTTGGTGTAGGCTGTAAATTCGTATCCTCCTAGGAAGCATCCAAAGTGATGGATGCCTAGAATGATAGCAAGGATTTCGCGGTCAAAGGCGCTATCCTTGGATTCGCCGGTTTTGGTATTTTGGGTGAAAAAGCAAGGGTTTACCAAGTGTGGGCTAAGTATTGTTGCACTACCGCGCCTACGGCTTTGTCTGATGCGCTGGTGAACAATGCGGTCGGGCTCGTTGGTTTTAGGTATGATGAAGGGGCTATGTTGTGGATGGTCTGCTTTAACATAGCGAACGAGTCTATTGCATCTTCTCTAAAATCCAGCAGCTTCCTTAACCTTTCAACAGGTCTGTGAGCGGTTCCAATAAAGGAAAGTAGTGTGAAGTAAAACACCGGTGGGAGTTCACCATTCCGCCGAAAAGCCGTACTTGCTTGAGGGACGTGGGCTTTGAATAGTCTAAGATAGACTGCTTTTTATCTTGCAGTGGCACGACACCTGCGAAGACAACCTAGTGGCCCGAAAATTCAACGGCTTCGACGTCTATAACACACACTTTTTCGCTTTGATCGTGACCCCCAGTTTAGACAGATAATCGAAGTGTGCGTGGAAGTGCCGTATCCCCTCTCTTAAACGAGCTTGAAATCGGGATGTCGTCGAGATAAGCGAACGCAAAATCCAAACCGTTGCTACCACGTCGAGGAAAGGCTGAAACGTTTGCACAGCGTTGCTAAGTCCACAAGGCATCCGTAGGAACTGGAAACGACCGAAAGAAGCGGCTATAGATGCTTTGGAGATATCTACCTCCTCTACTGGTATCTGGTTATGTGTCCGCACCAAATCTATTCCACCAAAAATTACCTTACCCGCTAAACCGGTAGTGGGACCTGTGATGTGCCCAATGGGACGCCGGTCGGGCGTCATCACTCCGTTGGGTGAAAGATAATCTTCGAGCAGCCTCCAGTCATCGGGTGACTTCTTCGTGACCATGCGTAAGGGTGTTGCCCCCAGACTGTTTGAAGGCCGGATAATTCCCAGGTAATGCTTATGTTTGAACTCGGAGCAGAGGTGGTCTGGACCTGAACTGCGAAGCGGTGTGTAGGCCGGGGGCTCCAGTGTGACGATGTGATGAGCCACGTCGGTGGGGATTGGAGGCAGGCTGTTGTTTGGGCGGACGAGATTACGGCACTCACCGAGTAGGCTGCTAAGTTCTAGTTTGGATGTCGGAATTTGCATGGGGATTGTCGGCGATGGAGCTTGAGTTACGGAATCAGCTACAAGGTTTTATTTATTTCGATTCTTGAGCTGCTGCTCATTTGGATCGGCTACTAAACCGTGACTTTCTGAAAAATCTAAATGTGGATTAGCCTGACGTACTTGGGAGACGACGAAGGCCCACGGGAAAGAACGACGCAACACAGGGTCTAGGATGAGAAATTGACTGCCGCTCGTTAGGACCGCAGTGCAACCGGTGGCTTTCAGTGTCAGATCTGTGGGAGAGACCGAGGGTCCTTTCGAAACCGGATTTCTATTATCCTGTGCCCCAGTGTCGATTAAGAAAGGAGTAAAAGAGGCTACTAGGAAAGAGACGTGCTCGAGGAGGGCCACATCATTGCCTCCTGGACCGGTAGTTCCCGTGGCTGGTGCGGAGAGTACAGGGCCTTTCGTATCTATGCGCCTTGGATCCCAAACGGAGATGATAGTACCGCTCGCCGGATTGTGGGTCTCCTCATGGGGCATTCAGAGAGCAGGCCAGTTGTGGTGGTCGCGTGCCTTTCGACCACCTGCATTAAATGGCAAACCCACTGGCATAGCTTCTGAATGTAAGGGTTGCTACTTGGTGTATTTCGCTGAGTGGTCGAAGACGCAGAGTCAAAGATGGGATCTGGAGGGTTGCCATCGGCGTTGGCAAACATGTGGGACTGTGAAGCAAATGCCTGCCCTAGGATTTCGCCTGCAGCCACGGGGTACTTATCTAGAGCCTGGCCTTGTACTAGGACGCAACCACGTCCTTGGCATATGGTAGAAACCAATGCATCCATAGTGGACCCAAGACTGCATCGTCCATAAAAGTCGTGCCTTCCAATGAACGCGCTCTCAGCAACTACTGTGATGACGAGCTGGATACGTCTCTATTTCAGTGCTGCTTGTTACGAACGTTTGAGCAATGCGTAGCCAAATTCGCAACGGATCCCGAAATCAGAAGGCGATTATCCGTGATAATTCTACGATACTAGATTATTAAAATAAACAATGACATAAACAATATACAAACCTCAATAATACGATCACAAAGACTCAACAACGAGAAACCGAATAGCAGCGTGTGAGCAGACAGCACGTGCGTCACGCAGGTCCTGAGCAAGGATGTGCCAAAATAGCGCTCTGGGCGCGAACAAACAACAATTGGTCCAGAAAAACAACCAGTTCGTAAAGACAAGTCAATAGTGTATGGAAATGAGTGATGTTGGGAAAAAAACACTGAATCGCGAGGGAAAAAAAAGGGGGATTTTCCACGACCGGCTGTTACACCGCCCACCAAAATCCTCCTGGATCCTTAGCAAAGTCAAAGGTTCGGTATAAAGGTACTGATTCTTCCTACCTGCCTAGGCCCTGCTGTCAGTGCGCGCGTCTAATGCTCGTCGTCGACGTTCTACTACTGGTCGCACCTAACCCATTGGCTACATAGACGTGAGGCTAGTCTACATCTTCCACAGGACCAAATGACCGATGGCGGGCGTGAATGGTCACATAGACGTTGTCCTCGTAAGGGGCCGTCCGGTCCTGGATGTACGCGCTTGAGTGTGTGTGTGTGTGTGTGTGTGCGTGCGTGTGTGTGCGTGCGTGTGTGTGTGTGCCGGGGTTACAATGAAATCACAGTTATGACTACACATCAAAGGAGGACTTTCTGCAATGTCAACAAAAGACCGCGTGGCAAGAAAACGAGTAAATGTAGCATGCATGTGTGACCTGAGCTCCACTACTTCCACATGTGCAAGGGGCATTCGGTAGCGTCAACAAAAGGCGAACAAAGAACACTGTCACATGTATGATGGGTTTACGGGATGTAGAGTGCGTCGTGCATGCGCGTATGTATCGGGATGTATAATGGAATCGCACTCATCACCACATATCGGAAAGAACCTTCTGTAATGTCAACGAAGGGACCGCGAGCACCTTAACGTGTTTGACGGAGATTGTGTGGTATATATGGTGTTTCTTTATCCACCTCGATTACTGGTGTGAAAAGGATTTACTAGGCCACAGGGTTATCAGCTCCTCCGTCTTCGCTCTCGAGTAGGTTAATACTGCGTATGTCACGAATAAGCACTCCGTTAGCTGTCTTCACCTTCACCGTTCTTATCATTTCGTCGGTGCTTTTGATGGTTTCCGTAACTACTCCCAAAGACCAAGCGCTGAAATGTGCGCGTTCGTCGGCGATCATAACCACGTCCCCAACTTTGAATGGTCTTGTTTTGGCCATCCACTTCTGTCGAGTCTGCAAAGCCGGTAGGTACTCCCGTAGCCATCGCCTCCAGAAGACCTTGGCCAGATAGTTCGCTTGCTTCCACCCATGGAGGTAGCTCCCACGAAGGTTTACCGGCCCTTGGAAACCCTCGTTCGACCTTAGCGTCAATAAGTCGTTTGGGGTGAGCGCCAGGTGGGTGGGGTCGCCGTTCAATACTGGAACCAGGGGGCGGTTGTTCAGGATTCGCTCCACCTCAGTCATGACGGTGTTCAGGGTCTCGTCGTCGGGCGGCTGCTGCTCCATGATTGACAGCAATATCCGTCTGGCGGACCGGATCATGCGTTCCCATATGCCGCCTCGGTGACTGGCCTGTGGGGGGTTGAAATGCCAGCGTATGCCGTAGGCCACGGTTCGATTCTGCAGTTCGTCCCTGTTTATGTTCTTGTGCCAACGCTGCAATTCCCGTTGAGCGCCCACAAAGTTCGATCCATTATCTGAGTATATGTCTGCCGGTACGCCTCTTCGGTTGATAAATCTTTGCAAGGCCCGTAGAAACGAATCGGTCGTCATCGAATGTGCGACTTCTAGGTGCACCGCACGTGATTTCATGCACGTCATGATACATCCGTATCGCTTTTCTAATCTTTTCCCGCACTTGATCCACAAGGGCCCGAAATAGTCCAACCCGGTGTCACTGAACGGCCACCAGCCCGTAGTTACCCTGCATTCTGGTAGCGGGGCCATGAGTTGTTTGCCTGCTGTGGCATTGCGTCTCCTGCATTGCACACACCGTCGGATCACGCGTTTTACAGTCTCTCGTCCTCTCAACAACCAAAGACGCTTTCGGATGACGCTCGTCACGTGACTTTCCCCGGCATGTCCCTCTACGGCGTGGACGTGTTGAATCATTAGCTCTACTACAGGTTGTCTCGCAGGCAGCAGTATAGGATACTTTGTGTCGAAGTTCAGGTGGGCGTTGGTCAGCCTACCATCCACCCGCAGCAGTCCGTTGATGATTTTGGGGTTTAAACGCTTCAGCTCGCCTCTTGGAGATGGCATGTCTTCATTGGTCAGCCCCACTTCTTCCGCCCTCTTGAGTTCTCGGGCGAAAGCCTCGCGTTGTATCATTCTGAAAATATCGTACTCTGCTGCTTGTAGCTCATCGGGACCTATCGGGCCGACCGGTATCCGACCTGAGGGCCGTAGCCCTTTCATGACTAGTAAACTTATCTTGAACCTGGTTAACCAAACTAGCGAACGAAGCGTCTTCATCCAGGAAGAAAACCTGACCAGTCGCGCTAAAATCGGCGACGCTTCGACGACGTTGGTTGCTATCACTACGCCTTTGATCTCCAGTTCCAATTCCGTAGGGGGTTTTAATTCGAACACGGGCCAGTCCTGTTTGGGCAATTGCAGGAAGTTCGGCCCTCCCGTCCACGTGTCCAGTTGCCTGAAGTTGTTCGCACCTCGAGAGCACAGGTTGGCCGGGTTATCGCCAGACCTGACATGACTCCACTGGTGCGTGGCCGATTCATCGTGGATAATCGTGAGCCGGTTAGCAACGAAAGTACTAAACCGGCTCCGTACGTTGTTAATGTAGTAAAGTACTATCGTTGAATCCGTCCAGAAGCTCACCGACCAAATGTAGAGATCGAAACATCTCTTCACAGCTTGCACCACCCTGACTGCCAACACGGCTGCGCTGAGTTCGAGGCGTGGGATTGAGACCGACTTCAGTGGAGCAACGCGGGCTTTGGCGAACAGGATCCTCGTGGTATATTGTCCATCTCCTGCGCACCATCGTCCGTACACCACAGCTCCATAACCGACTTCGGATGCATCGGAAAAGGCATGTAGTTCTCCAGTCCGTATCGTATGGCCAGGGGTCAAACATCGTGGTATTCTTATGTCCCCTAATTTCTTCAAGGTGTTCAAAAATTCCTCCCAGTCCAGCCGGTCCTCTCGGTCCAGTGACTGGTCCCAATCAACTTTCTTACGGCACAGCCGCTGCAGCAAGATCTTTCCGGGTAGCAGCCATGGTGAGACGAAACCGAGCGGGTCGAACAAACTTGAGACGGCAGATAGTATGCCACGACGGGTTATTGGCAGCTCGGGAACGTTCAGTTCGAAAACAAAATCGTCCGTTTCCGCGTCCCATTGTATCCCTAAAGTGCGCTCGATAGGAAGTGGGGAGCCGTCCAAATCTCTTACCCTTTCGACCTTTTCGTGATACGGGATGACCTTCAGCACTTCCGAAGCGTTCGACATCCATTTAGTTAGATGGAAGCCACCCTCTTCCAGCAATCTCGTCAGACCCCTGAACTGCTCTAGAGCTGATTCCACATCATCGAATGACCCAAGGTAGTCGTCGACGTAGAAGTTCCTGCTGACGCTTTCTACCACCGTCCGATGTACCAGATCGCCATGTTTGTTCGCTGATTCTCGGAGGGCGTAGTTGGCACAAAATGGTGACGATATGGCTCCGAAGGGGTGGACGGTCATTCTATAATTCACCACTGCGTTGTCCCGGTCGCTCCCTTCCCACCACAGGAAACGCAAAGCATCTCGTTCTCCTACCGGAATCTTCACCTGATGGAACATTTCCCTAATGTCGGCAGACAAAGCCACTTTACCCACTCTGAAACGGCACAGAACATCGATCAGTGGTGTGGTCCAGTCAGGCCCCTGTAGTAGGCGATCGTTTAACGACTTGCCCTGGAACTTGGCCGCACAGTCGAAAACCACGCGCAGTTTATTGGGTTTTTTGGGGTTGATAACCGGATGGTGAGGCAGATACCAGATACCCCTTTTGCTGTCGGTGTTAACAGGCACCCTTTCAACGTAACCGAGGTCCTCGTTTCGCTTCATCAAATCCGCGTATCGTTCCCACAGATTCTGGTCTCGAATGAAGCGTTCTTTTAGTCGTAGTAATCGTTGGAGAACATAATTTCTGTTGTCAGTCCACGGGTCGACCGGTGTGCGCCATGGGAGGGGAACCTCGAACTGTTTTTTGAGGCCTCTAGAGCCTTGCCGCACCGTTTGTAGAGCGAAGTGATCCTCTTGAGACAACGTCGGTCTTTCGTCCCCAATGTCATGAAACTCCTTTTCATAAAGCCGTTGCAGATGATACTCTATGCGGTCCGTTTCGGCGGATAAGTAATTCACGGAACCGCGTACCCCTACTGGACCGTATAACATCCATCCCAGAGCCGTGCGTACGGCGTAAGGTGCCTGGCGGTCGCCCACTCTTTGGTCAAGCACCCAATGCGCCTCTGGCACGTCGCATCCGATGAGGAGATCCACCTCATCATCTTCCCAGTCTACGACGGTTACATCCTGCAGGTGGGGCCATCGAGTCAAGATTGCGTTCACCGACCTTGGTGCTCGCATGGGAAGATCCGCTAACGTGAATGCCTCCGTTGGTTCAATTTCCTCGTTAGTGTCTAGAGAGATGAGTTGCAGCCTTAATCTACCGGCAGTCATTACCTGTGTTCCGCCCACCGTGCTCACTGCTAACGACGTCGCACCTTTAGCCAGTTGGTGTTTGTCGGCAAACCGCTCTTTCACTAAAGTGGTGTCGGATCCACTATCAACGAAAGCCAACGCCTTGACTATCCCAGTCGGAGTCACTACTCCCACGGCCACTACGCCTAAACGTACCGGTTTACTGGCAGATTGTGAAGTTGAACAGATCACGCTGGGCTTGGCACTCGCCTCGGATATGGTTATTCTCGCCTGATGCAGCAGCCGATGGTGTCTGCCCGTGCAGCCCTCGTAACCACATCGATTCCTTGTTCTACAGGCTGCTGCCCGGTGCGTGGTGTTGAGACAGATGAAACATGCTCCTGCCATCCTCGCCATTCCCCACCGTTCGTCTATTGTGGCATTGCCGAACTTGGGGCATTCTGGTAGGCCATGGCTAGTACCACAGGATCTGCAATTTGGTTTCGCCGTAGCATCTCGTGAAATGACGTGTGTGTTGGTCCAAGGCTGGTACTTTGGATGTTCCCGTACAGGGGTTTGGACTTGGCTAGTACCGGGCTTGTTTGCTCGGTTGCTGTCCCGGATGAGTCGGCCGAATCTGCTGTCAGCTATCTTCGTTTGCCTGTCTAAGTATTCAGTCAGGTCTTCGAAGTTGGCTTCTCTGTCGCCTCGGCTTATCCGTTCAGCTTCTTCCGCCCACCGACCCTGTAGTTCGGGAGAGAGGTGACGGACTATGCCTTCCAAAGTGTGCATGGCGTCTAGATCAGCTCTGTAACCTAAATGGTCGAGGGCTATTGAGCAGTTCTGCATCTTGATCACCAGGTCGGCCATGGTGTAGACGTCGCCCTTGGTTTTCTTTGCCTCTGCCATCACGCCCTCTATTAGGTTACGGGCTACTTTGAAAGGTTGGCCAAACAAGTCCCTCAGAATCTTTCTTGCCCTTGTGTAGCCTTGTTCTGGATCGAGCATGGTGCATCCGTCGATAGCTTCTCGCGCTCGGCCTCGGCAGTAGTGAGTAAGGTAAAGAAGCCTTTGCCCAGGATCGGTCACCTTGTTTTCAACGAACGTCTCGAACTGTTTGACAAACTTGCAATATTGCTCAGCTCGCCCGTCGAAAACCGTTAACTCCACTCTAGGCAGATCGATCGATGGTGGTTTGTAGTCGGCGACCTGCGTGGGGTTCCCTACCTTATTGCACTCTAACCTATCGGAAGTGTCGAAGTCACTGGTCCTATACTCTCGCTGTTTCTGTGTACACTTCTCTGCTTCATGCGCCTGTAGTCTAGCCGAAAGTAACTGTTGCTCTAGTTCTATTATTCTCAGCTTATATAAATCAACGTCCTTACGATCAATATTGCTTTCAATAACACATGAGCTAGCACTGACAGGACTAGGCGATCTAGCGTTAACTAAAGAATCATAAGTACCCAAAACCTCCCCAGAGACTTGCCGTATTACTTCCTGTCCGGGTTCGACTGCCTTTGATCCTTTCCTTGGCATTTTGCGTGAATTTTCCTCGTTCCAAATAGATCTATTGAGTATTGTTACGAACGTTTGAGCAATGCGTAGCCAAATTCGCAACGGATCCCGAAATCAGAAGGCGATTATCCGTGATAATTCTACGATACTAGATTATTAAAATAAACAATGACATAAACAATATACAAACCTCAATAATACGATCACAAAGACTCAACAACGAGAAACCGAATAGCAGCGTGTGAGCAGACAGCACGTGCGTCACGCAGGTCCTGAGCAAGGATGTGCCAAAATAGCGCTCTGGGCGCGAACAAACAACAATTGGTCCAGAAAAACAACCAGTTCGTAAAGACAAGTCAATAGTGTATGGAAATGAGTGATGTTGGGAAAAAACACTGAATCGCGAGGGAAAAAGGGGGATTTTCCACGACCGGCTGTTACACTGCTAGCTCGTGAATGACGGCTTCCCAGAGTGCCGTACGGGTTGTGATCCAAGGGGTTCACAACGATACCCCTGATTAGTTGATCACACTGGCTCGGTTGGCTTAGAGCAGTTTATTATATTTCCATTGCTGACTAGATAAGTGAGCCCTCTGGAAACAAGGCTCGGATGTTCCTGTATGAAATCCAGCAGTTTCACTTGCACAGGGGGACACTGATTCGTAATCGGGTTAAGAATCCTCGCCCACTATGAAAGAGATGCGACATGGGAATGAACTAGGCAAGGGTTCCAAAAAGAAAAAGCTAGCTACACCTGGCACACGAAATACTGTGACAAGAGCGAACGGAAATTTACCAGTGAAGTAATGACGACCAAAGAGAAAGAAAAAATGGTTGCCTACAAGAAAATGTACGTAATTGAAGGTGTCTAACCGGGGTATGTATGCCCATTAAAAAACTTTACTGAAGTAAGACAATATATGACCTACAGAACGAACAAATGCTACCGATGACGTGGCCCGGCTTGGTCACTTAGGAGGAACGAATTAAAGACGATGAATGGAAAGGGCTCACCAGTTGAAGGAGGGCACATTCCCTCACATTCCACGATCGCGTTCTTCGAGAAAGACAACGAGGAAAGACCGTGGAATGCCAACCGCGTGTATTATCACTGGGCCTGAGCGCAAAGACAGCAAGCTGGTTTGCGCCGGGGGATAGTGTCGGAAGTAGAGCTAGCGGTGGCCGTGCGCGCGAAAGGTAAACCGAAACAAGTGACAGGTGACTTTTCCCTATCATTTTTACCGGGGAGTCGAGGAAATACACGATGCAGTAGCGGGTGCATAACTGGTGAGCATACCATAGAAAGAATTCTGGAAGCTCGATTGGCCGTGGTCTTTACCTGTCCTGTGCAAACTGAACTGAACTGGGGTGAACAGATGTGGTGAGATCGGCTGATCACTACAACTGAACGCTCACGAGCAACGTAGAGAGAACTATTCGCGGTAACCGCCTTCGGATGCGTTCAAAATGTGTCTTAATTATTCTGACGAGGCAATAAAACTTTGTGTGCAATATATTGAGAAAGAAATTGCAGAATATGCGGAAGGTACGAGATGCCACAAAGTTTCAGACAAACCCGGGTGCTACACGGTATCAACACTGGCGTAAGAAATCAAGCGTGCACTACAACGTCCGGGGACTCCCTTATAGGGCTGAGCAGTAAACTCAGCGAAAGAACCCGAACCACTAGGAAGATACGATCATCAGGCCCCGTCAATCCTCGTGAGTCCCCATGAGTCTTGCGCAAACTAAACAGAACTGTCCCACTATTCCAAGGGGCGTCCACGACGAAGAGGCCGCGGCCAAAGAAGATCGTAAGTGAGAGAAACCGTACAAGCTGGCAAGTTCCGTAAACTGGACTGAACTTGCAGTGTTTAAATGCGCCATGGCAGTGTGATTAGCATGGGCTTTTAGAAGCGCTGGTTGTGATTTTGTTCGTTCGCAACAGGTGATTCTTAATGGGTCGTCATCGGAACTTGTTAGGTGTTTTGCTGCCATGTAATCTTCCGTGAGATTTCTTTCGGAACGAGTGGTGCTATTCACCGAAACAATTGATAGGAATACAACATGACTAGTGACTCACCGGAAGGTAAAACTATAACCAACGACGATGAGGGACTTGACCAGGGATTTATACGACCGCATTTTGAACAGTCACCGTCACACAATGCAAATCCGGATATTCTGGAACTGTCCGGGAGTATTCCTCGTCCAAGGATGCGTCAACATCGGCCTTCGTCGTCGGGTTATCTAAGTCCTGGCGGATACTCCAGTCCGCACACATTTGGAGAGATAAAAATTCATTTTTTCAAGCCTTCAGCAGAAGATCGACTGCGTTTGATCCAAGTACTCCAAGAGTTACACTTGGAACATGCCCTAGACGTACTCCCTGATGATTGTACTTTGGACTCCTTACTATGTCTATCCTATGAATGTTTGAAATCAGTACTGTGTCAACGTTTATCTGAGACGGAATTAGTTTGCTTCTGGGATAAATTGAATCGAATATCGTCTCAAACTGGAGGACTGCCTCATAGTTCGGCACGCAGAGTAAGTATTTTCGAACAGCTGCGCTGAATACACCGCGGTTTTCACATTGGTTTCAGCAATTCCCTTAGAATGCATGGTACATAATTCTTCATTCCATTCCAGTCATTCGGTTACTCTTAAGTTGATGATATCAATCCAGTAGGAAACTTCAACCACGCTTTATTTATGACTATACATGAACACATTGGTATTAAATCAGGCACAGTGCCAATGCCAAAATCGAAATATAAACACTTTCTTTGAATTATTAACCGTAAGCTTTTATTAAGCTTTTTTTATTACGCATAAAGTGAGTTACAGTATAAGGAGTAAACCCCGTAATCAGAAGACACTGTAAAAGTGGGTTGAGGGGAAACGTTCACGTCAGAACCAGTTTATTGATTCTGCTTTTGAAGAAGGAAAGGTTGTAAGTGGGTGGGAAGACAGAAACAGGAAGAGTGCTTCATAAATTACCGGTCCGGGGAAAGAAAGAGGATTGAAAGGTAGAAGTTCGACATCTAGTGACAGAAACTGGATAGGGATGACTAGTTGCCTGGGTACGTGATGATCGGGAAAAAGTCTTGGGAAGAGGAACTGCCGAAGCAAGCTCAAAAGAACAAAATCCAAAATAGTATCGGTAGTAAAGAGACAGCGAAGCAAAAGCCCGACGATGGGCTAGTGACTGCAGATTGGGAGTCAAAGAGGGGTCGTCGATCAGCCGGATGATCTTTCGTTGAACCCGATCAAGAAAAGAGGTAGACGAAGCTCCACCCCACACATGACTGCAGTATTCAAGTGCTGGGCGGATTTGAGCTTCGTACAGTAGAAGCTGATAATTTGGCTCATTTATTCTCCCCTTTAGGCAACCGTTGGGCCTCCCAGTTATGAATACGGCACTATCCTTTCGTTGCATTATTAGAGTTACACTTAGAAGAATCAGCTAGTCAGTAATCCAACACCCATCGCCACAACATACTCGCAAACACCAGCGGATTCTATGTACCCGTTTAATTCCGATACAAAGAGCTGTCGTTCTGTCATTTTCTATACACTACTACTCTTTACTATGCTTGTCCTAGATTCAATCATGAATTACTTTACTGTAACGACTTTAATAGTGTGGTTAACCGTGGATGTTTGTCAGAGATCCTTATAACCAGTAAAGTGGTTTAAACAGGTCATGACGTTTATCAAAACAATATTTCTTCGCTTTCATCATGCACTTATCCATTGTTAAGACCACATCCCAAATTTTCTATGTTCACCTTGAGGTCGTTGTCCAGGATACGGTGAAAAATCCTAACCTCTGTATTGCAGTATGTGCATGACTAATCTCTGCTGAAGTTCATAACCCCTCACTATTAGTGATCATCTTGTGTGGTTGGTAGAAGTGCAAATGGTATTTTCTTCGCTATGGACTCATGGGAAAACCTTCTCGAGCTATAAAACAGTCTCGCAGAAACGGTTACGTTGAATGAAGTAAAACAGTCTCGATCTATTCAATTCATTCATAAATGCGGTACAATAGCTTAAACAGAAAGAATAAACGATAGCAGTAAAAATGTTAGTAGTGTTTGATAGTTTGTTATAATGGGAGACAAAAGTTTAGCAAACAGGCCTTACAAAATCCGCACCGCTGACCTCTTCTGAACCGTAGCCTTCGACATATCTAACCAACAACCCTAATTCTTTGGGCCCCAAAGAGGCAAGAGAAACGCACCAGCCAAATTCAGCACTTTTTTATTACATGCTTACACATGTGTGCAGTAGAAGGGGCGTTCACCCCATAGCCACAAAGGCCCACCACACTATTAGGGATAAGCGGCAACCAGGCCCCGAGACTTGGAGTGGCGAAGAACCACATAAGGTCCCAATAGGTCAGGTGTGGTAACGATCCGGACGACAGTGGATTACTGTCTACCACTGACGCTAGCTTCTTATCATTACACTGAGTCCTGGCCCCACCCCCTCGACGCTTCTGGCATCCTTGCACGTGCGAATAGAGCACAAAATAACTGTAGGCAGGCACACGAAAAACCTGTTCGATCCAATGGAGGCGGTCTCAAGTGATTACCTCGGTCACTGAATGACTATCCGCACCGGTTTTGGACAGTAATTCTCAGTCGTTCAATTCGTTACCCCACCTGATATATTCGGATTTTATGTAATTCTCCACTCCAAGTCTTAGGGTCTGGTCGCCGGTTATCCCCAATACTTTACTGGGCCTTCAAGACTGTGGGGGTATACTCCCTTCCACTGTACTCATGCGTAAGTATGTAATAAAAATTGAGAAAATGGGTGAATGTCACCCGGCGGAACTGTGCAGCCTCCAATCAGAAATAGCGCTTCATCGTACATGTTACGTTCGTTCCTTTGGGTGCATTGGAGCTGAAAACTGGATCAAAACGCCAGATCGACAACTCAGGTACTAGCGAATATAGAGCAAAGCAGACTTTCAGGTCTCACATGACAGTCCAGACTAAACCTGTTCAACGGCTTCCGATAGCTGAGCTTGGCATTTAGGTTGTAGACGTTTCATCGCCAGTCGAGGTGACATCATCAGTGAAGAAAAACCGGTGCAAAACCGCTCCGAATCCGATCGTTTTTCGGTCGGTTTGTTTAGTAACGATCTTACACGGATCAACATTGAATCTATACGAAGGAATTGACGAGCGAAGTAATGTGCAATGCTTAGTTGGAGTTGTATTTAAATGTATTGGTTTAATTCATCAAAATGTCCTAAAAACCTTGGTATAGATCGCTCTATTTTATCCCCTCGAAATGGGTAAAATAAGGGCAATTAATCGGAAAATCACAAAGTAAGAGATGGAAATGAGCATCTTATTGCATAATTTGGGAAAAGTGAAGGGAATTAACGAGCCATATCACGTATTTCAAACGATTGGCATAAACCCCTCAGAAACCGTCCAGGAAACTAGTCAGAAACTACTCAGAAACCGCTCGAAAATCGATCGGCGTAATGGTAAAAACCGATCGGTTTCGGAGCGGTTTTTGGCCGGTTTCTGAGCGGTTTGTGCCAATCGTTTGGAATACGTGATATGGTTCGCTAATTTCTTTCACCAGCCCAAATTAAATATTTCGATGCCCATTTCTATTTTATTTATTATTTTCCGATGATTGTCCTTATTTTACCCATTTCGAGGGAATAAAATAGAGCGATCTATACCAAGGTTTTTGGGGAATTTTGATGAATTAAGCCAGTACATTTAAATACAACACCAGCTAAGAATTGCACATTACTTCGTTCGTCAATTCCTTCGTATAAAATCAGTATTGATCCGTGTAAAATCGTTATTGAGCAAACCGGCCGAAAAACCAATGTTACGAACGGGCTGGGTGCTACAAGGGATGGAACATGCGCGCGATGAAACGTTTGCAACCTAAAAACTAAGCTCAGCGATCAAAGGCCGTCGAACAACACCAACCTGAGCTATAATAAACACCAAAATTGAGAATCGGAATAGACCCTTTGTAATGTCAGTAAGTGATGACATCTGTAATGAATGCAGAAAAATTTGGAACTTCTGAGTAAGCCTGGTTAGCATCGCATCTAAACTGCTCGTTAGAATTATTCTCCACCGCTCATCTAACGCTCGCGAACGGTACTTGCGCGAGGATCAAGCTGGTTGTAGACCCGGTCGGAGTTGTATCGGCCACTTGTCTACTCTTCGACAAACTTTAGAACATAGACACCTTCCATAGACCCACAATCTCTTACTTCCTTAATCTGAAAGTGACGTCCTACTCAGTCGACCGCGCAGCTCTCTGACGTTGCCTCATTGAACGATTTGCCAGAGAAATTTATCCCTCTTTCCCAATGGTTGTATGCAAACAGTCGAAGCGGAATTAGTACTCACAGCGATCTTTCACCCGAGTTTCGCCGCGAGTAGTGTTGTTCGTCTGGGTTATCCTATGTCGCTCTTGCTTCTCAACTTGAGTCGGAATAATTCTTGAGGCAGCCATGTCTTCGTGTGAGCATAGCAGCATCGCTCAGACCGTGAACTAACTGACTTGGAATACACGGAAGATATTGTTCTTCTTGGTGAAGATACAGGACCCCAACCACGAAGACGTGAGGCACCTACTTTTCCTAAGTCTGCTGTACATTTTCTCATTCCTCGATGCCACGTCATCTGTTGACCTCCACGTGGTTTTTTCCACTCTAGGCGGAACGGAAAATAGGACATGGTACGGTAGACGTGTGTTTGCCATGCGTAACATGTGCCTCAACCAACGAATTCTACTAAGCTGGATACGCTGTGACAAAACGTTCTCCGAATTAGTACCTAATATTCGCTTTCTGACCTCAGCAATGCCCACTCGGCTATTCCACCCAATCTTAGCGATGATACGCAAACATCGGTGGTCGAAAACCTCAAGACGACGAATATCTTCCGCACTGAGACTCCAAGTCTCGCAACCATACAACAAAACTGAACGCACTGCGGCACAATATACACGACCCTTCAACTTCAGTGAGATATCAGGTCGGCGCCACAAGTGTTTCAGTCCAGCGTACGCAGCTCGAGCCTTGGATATACGCGTGCTCACCTCTACCACTTTTCTCCCATCCGTCGTCACGCTGCTGCCGAGGTAGGTGAAGTGGTCGACAATTTCCGGCACCTCCCCATCGGGGATCAAAGTGGGAATCGTTGACGTCCAGTCTTGTGACATCAATTTACACTTTGAAGGTGCTAAGCGTATGTTGAATGAAGCTACAGCTTTCGTGAGTCTATCTAGTGCACGTTGAGCATGTTCCGTGGATTCAAACAAGCAGACAACGTCATCCGCGTATTCTAGTTCACGGCTTTTCACTGTTTCCTAGTTCAACGCCTACATCCTGAAGATTTTGCAGCACATTCTCCATTATTTCGTCCATGACGAAGTTGAACAGGAATGGAGACATGGGACATCTCTGTCGAACACCACTGGTCGTTTCGAACCGACCGGGTAGTTCACCGTAGACTCTTACGCAGCCAGAAGTATGAGAATACAATGATCTCAGTAGGTTCACGAACTTCTGAGGCATATCTTTCCGGTGAAGAGCACTGAAAAGCGCTGTTCGATCAACTGAATCGAAGGCGCCTTTCAATTATAGGAAAACCATTATTGTTAGTCGGCGATGCGTGTGACGCGTTCCAAGCAGTTGGCGAAGAGTAAAAATCTGGTCGATGCAACCTCGACCTGGGTGGAATCCAGCCTGCTGTTCGCGGGTGTTCCTCTCGCTGGTTTCAGACGGCGCAGCAGAATCGAAGCTAATACTTTGGTGTCTATTGGAATTAAGCTAACCCCACGATGGTTACTACAGTCACTGAGTATTCCCTTCTTGAAGATGGGAACAACCAGTGACTCGCTCCACAATAATGGAATACGCTCCGAGTTCCAACTGTTACGAAGCAAGATGGTAAGTGATTTTATCAAAGCATCTCCAGCTATTTTGAGAAGAACTAGGGGAAGTTCGTCGGAACCGGCCGCTTTCCTACGCTTTAGTAATCGATTACACGACTCCACTTCCACTTCTGGCGGGGGCTCAAGTGATGCCATCCAAGGAGTCGCAGTTGCTAACACAGGGGTAAATACACTAGCGCGCGGCCAGCTAAACTGTTTCTTGAAGTATTCGGCCCAACGGTCGAGCCTTTGCTCTTTGCCATGGATCAGTTCTCCATTTCTATCGCAAATCGTTTCGCTGACCTGGGTGCGCCGTCCACCGGTATCACGAATAAATTTGAACAGTCTTTGACTGTTACCTGAAGCAGCTTCTATTTCCATTTCTCCGGCTACCTTGACCCACCAATTTTCACGATCATTCTTAAGGCTTTTTGTAACTTGCTTCTGTAGATGACTTCGTATCTTATTCATCTTCTTACAGTTCGGGAGCTGAAGCTTTTGTTCCATTATACTCAACGACTCTTGCGAGATCCAGTGTCTTTGATGGACAACGGATCTAGGACCACAGGCAAAACCTGCTGCAACGTGCATCGCCTGCTTGATATAGGCCCAGTGCTCATCTACATTACTTTTCGTCCTAGATCCTAACTCGTGCTGACTTCTGCTCATTACGGGTGCATACTTCTGGATCACATACGTTGCATGGCAAACCGGGTCTGCGGTTTGCGACGATGACCATGGAGCTGGAGAGATAATCACATTAAAACTAATACATGGTCAGACTCTACGTACGTGGACCAGTAAGATCTACAGTTCTGAGCACAACTGCACCACCGGTAGCCTACGGCGATATGATCAGTCTGACTCAAAGTACTTGTAGAGTTAGAGCGCCATGTCGCTGTGCGACGCGAGCTGTGTCGGAAATTGGTGCTAGACAAGAACAATCGATTGTCTGCACAAAACTGGAGAAGCCTATTCCCGTTACCTGTACGCTCAGCGGCTAAAGCACAACGGTTACCTAAACAAGCTTCTGACGCACTAAGTTTACCAACTTGTGCATTGAAATCACCAGCCAGCACTACAATGTCAGAACCTTCACTGCTGTGAACGAGGGTGGCGAGTTCATCATGGAACTCATTTTTCTGCGAGTCAGAGCTGCAGTCCGTTGGGGCGTACGCCGAGATCACAAACAAATCGAGCCTAACACAAACTATCCTATCGAATGCCAATTGACCCCTGGAGTCTTACAGCACATAAACGACTGTTAACAGGAATCCAGTCTAAGAGGGCAGCCTCAGCGTTGTCAGTCAAGATTATTCCTACACCACGACCCACAGTTCTAGTTCTTCGTCTCCTGAGTTGCGCAGGAAATACTTCGGTGAGATACCAGGAGCAGTTAGTTGAATCACACTGCTCGAATCCTGGATACGCATCTTACTTAAGCAGCAGATGTCAATCTTCAAAGAGTTCATTGTGAGTGCTAGGCACGCCTGCTGACCGGCCTGCATGGGTGTACGCACGTTGAAGGAGCCGAGATTCAGAGGCTGACAAAGTTTGAAAAAATGTGAGTTACCGGACAGGATTATTCCCGACACCACTTGACAATGAACCGTTGCGAGTATCGGCCGTGTTGTCAGTGGGAGCAATATGGGTGGATGGAGGAGGCAAAGAGTGGTGGTTGGGGACAGAAGACAAAGGTTGAATAAAAGAGAGGGAAGTAGAAACCAAAACCAGAGTACAGAAGGGGGAGGTTGATGGTTGAATAAACTGAACTGAACCGCTTGGTCGGCGAGCGTATCGAAATACTCGCCCATGTGGGGTGCTATTGTCTGCGGTGCACAGGAGCTAATCCGTTAGTACCGATTCCCAAGATGTAGGTGGAAGACCTCTGGCTCTTAAGGCAGTGCTCATGATTTTTCCACATTGTGCTGTTGAGGCGTTCAATTTATCTATTGGATTGCGGTTCATACACTGTCGTCTCTGCCATGTATTGAATTCGTGAATTTTATGAACGTCGATGTTGCGCCTCGATCGAAATAGATGAATACAGTTCAGCTCAGTTTATTCGACCAATAACCTAGCACTTCTGTGCTGTGGTTCCGGTTGCGACCTTCCAGCATCGTCAAGTTAAGGGAAAAACAAATAGAAGCATAAGGAGAAAAAGGTCCCAAAAATCAAAGTAATAAGCGGAAATCAAGAAGACAGAGTCCGAATGCAACTACGCCACTGACCGCGACACCCAGCCATATCACCTGATGCCTTCAACCATTTGATAGGCGAGTCGCATGAACCCCAACCCTGGAAGTCTAACACGTCCTGCATGGCCAAGTTCACTGGCCAAGGTTTTCATACCTTCTTTGCTGTCATAGGATGACCACCTCGACCTACTCACCAACCACTGCAGGCCTCGGAGAACAGCGTACGCCTTCTTATTCTGTTTGATTTTGTGGTTTTCAACACCCCACGACTAACCTCAGCATTGCTGATACGGTGTTCCCACCGTATTCGGGCAATGCTACGGAGAAATCGGTGCTCAAATACCGACAATCTTCGCCTACTTTCTACTCCTAATGGCCATGTTTCTGAGCCGTATTAAAGAACGGACCTAATCGCCGCAGTGTACACTCGACTTTTAACAGAAAATCGGATGTCACATCGGCGCCACAGATGACGGAGGTTGGTGAAAGTCAAGCGCGCCTTCTGAATACGTGATGACACTTCATCTGATATCTGTCCACATGGTGAGATGTAACTGCCCAGGTGACAGAATTCATCCACTTCAGCTAGAGTTTCCCCTGCCAAGACAAGGTTTGATGTTAAGCCAACCCAGTCTTGCAGCAGCATTTTACACTTCGAAGGTGCAAAACGCATCCCAAACATCCCTACGCTGTTGTTTAGACTATCTAAGAAGGCTTGCAACTTACCTGGTAAAGCTCGGTAGCGCTTTCTGCACTAAAATGCCACACAAACCTGTGAGCAGTTCTATGGTGAATGTGGTGAATATGACCCGCCACGAAACACGATCATAGCCCGTTGTCGTGCTCCATTTACACGGCAATGTTTTCCAGGAAAGGCGAATGAGTCGAACAATTGACCATCGGCTCATCTGGACCAACGCTGCTGCCTTACTGGTTGCGCTTAACCGCTCAAAAGCTAGAGGTGTATCCTCAAACAAAAAAAGCCTACTATGGACCGAGCAACCGAATTGTACAGCTGTCCACAGTATAGAAAATGTTGAAAAATCTTATTATGCTCACTGACATATCTCACACGAACGCAAGCGGGACGATTCAGTAGGCAATCGAAGTGTTCGATCTATCTCTGCATCTTTTTGGCCTGTTCAGGAATGAGCAGCCCGTAAGCATCGTGAAGGAGGAGCTCTGTCGGCTGTTTCTTACTGGATGCAGTGCGGATTAGATGGGAGAGCTTTGAGATGTCCCCGCAGTTGGCCGCAGTCTCCATGGTTTCCGTGATTTTGGTCCAGTAGTTGTTGTGGTCCCTTCATTCCGAACGGGTGGCTTTTTGTAGGATATCACGGAAGTCTGGGTGACCATTTAGATGAGCATCTCTAGCTTTTTCGATTAATTGGAGAGTCGCCCCTGAGATCCAGTCTTACTGTCGTCGTCGCATCAATCCCAGTTCATCCAAAGCGGATTGTTGGATCGATACTTTAAGTGAAGTCCACTGGTTTTCCGCCTGTACTCCTTCACCCCTGAACGTGGTGGCTAGATGGAAGGCAGTAGCATCCAAGACCGCTTGGCGCTTTCTCGGTGATCCTAACGTTGCTGTGTTCATCCTCATCGGGGCACAGTTTTTGCGGCGATTGGCTAGGTGAACATTGATGCGTGCAAGGACGAGGGTGTGGTCGGTGCCATTCTTGTTGCCCGTCTCCGCGCCAAGGTAGGACTGACAATCTTCACTCGAAGATGACCAGCGTGATCGCACGAGAATGTAGTCATTCTGATGCGCTGTGTAGCCGTCGTTGGAGTAACACGTTAGCAAGCGCTTTCTTGGGATGTTGGAAGCGGGTATTGGTGACGGTTAGGCTGTTAAGGTCTGCAAAGTTGACGAGGCATTCACCATTGCTGCACTGCTGTCCGAGACCATATTTCCCCAAAATGTGTCTAGTTGCTTGGGTGGAGGGACCAGTGCGGACGTTCCAGCCCCCCGCAACCAGGAGAATGTCACGTTTCGAGACATTGTTTATTACCTCTTGTAGCCTATCGTAGAACTCATCTTTTGCCGCTTCTTCGGCTAAAACTGTCGGGGCATAGACCGCAGCAATCGATACGTTCAAGGGTAAGGCGTGAAAAGAGATAAGGCGATCCGAGGGGATATCGGATTTCATGAAAGCAGTGTGTTTGTTAGCCAATTTGCTGACAGCTAGCTCGACGCCATGGAGACTAGAGCTGTCCGTGGGTCCACTATGATAGAGGTGGTAATTTTCGTCTACTTCGGGAACCTTTATACACCGGGTGCCAAAATTCGGCAACCGAACTTCAGAAAGACATGCGATTTCGATTCGGTAGTCATGTAGCGTTCGTGGAGTGATGGATTGGCTTCCGATGTCCAGGCGTGTTCTCACATTCCAACAAGCGATTTGGATGTGATTTCGCGCCTTGAGGCCCCCAGCTAGCATACTTGTCACCCTGGCCGCGAGGAGCACACGAGGCTCTTCGCCTACTGGGGACGCCGTATTATGAGCGATGTATGTGAGGAAACTTGTCATGAAGATTCTTGGGAATTTGGTACGAAGTGGCGTCCCCAGCGCCACTCGGCTTTTTGTTCGAGGTAGCAACTCTAGCCCGTGTACAACCAAGTGCTACCTGTCAGGTAACAGGAATTTTTTGTGTTGGGAGCCGGTGACCGAACGAGCGGTTCATACGTCTTTTGGATGGTGGTGCTTTTATCCGGGATGCCTAGCTCGTCCTAGTGATCTTGGTGCATGGTTGCCAGTGACTCTCTAGGAGCTCGTTCGCCATTCGGTAGAGGTAACCTAGACCGAGGGGCCCATGACACCCTGTTAATTGGACGGATTTCCTTCGTAGACGTTGGACCCAACAGATCTCTTCCGCCTATGCAAGAGTATCCATCTTCGCATGCTGGGCGCCGTCTCACCGAGATCTGTAGGCCTCGGTTACCCCCGAACTGGTTTGGCCCGCCTGTCGAGCGGTTTGCCGGGGTGTGGCTGCTGACGCATGCCTTAACTTCGTGAAGCCGCAGGTGAGAGTTAGTGATAGAAACCAAAGAGATGGGAGCTGCCCCAAAGGGCACGACAGTTTGCCAACTCAGAGGTGCTACTCCTCTCAAATGCCCCATACACCCCATATGCATACAGGGAATGAAATTGTACTCATTTTAGTAGATTCACACTTTACAGGATGTTCAGTTCAGCTGGTTTTTTAGTCATTATATAAACATGCATGCATTTTTAATAAATCAACTAATTTCGGACCCAAATACCAGGGTGCTTCTAATCAGCAATTCGTATTTTTTAGCAATTAATCAGTATGTCACCGTGAATTGTGTTCGGATTTCATACATTTGTTCGCTACTTACTGATAGATTGCTAGTAGGCGGTATCGTTATGCTAAGTTCTCTTATGGTAACGATGGATCACCTGGTTCCCTCATTTAGATGTGCCATTTTTTCTCAATTGCTTATCAACTCCGGTTATAGTACACTTGATCGTTGGTATTCGTAGGTTTCATGGCTTCCTGAAACTACGGACGGAAATTTTTTGTTTATTCCCGGTGTGTTCTTCGTTTTCTACGGATTCATGCTTGACTTCTTTCATTGGAGAAACGCTGCCCATATGATTGTTGTTCCATTGCGACTTATGTTGCTGAAAAATTGTTCTGATGTTATCTTTAAATTCTGGTCGGCTTCTGGTAATTTTTTTCTCATTCTCTTTTTGACGGATTGATCAATTTTCAGTGCATATCACAGCGTATATCGGTCTGTTTGTTTCCCAACCCACTGTATAAATAAGGTTGACCCTTATGACCATTGTAAGAATGAAGTGGCGTTCGCCAAGGTGCATAAATAGCGTCAGTTGAACAAAGTAACTTTGATCTTTGGCTATTTATCCATTTGGTTTTCTTTTACTAAGTACCATTTCTGTTACGGCTTCATGAAATGTGATTCGGTAGATTTGACAAATACCGAGTTAATCTAAATGTTAAAAGTGGTTGACTCCGATGGGTTTGAATACCGCCCGTGGTTGACACACTTGAAGGTAGCATCTATTAAATATCATTTCATTGTGGTGATATCGCAAACTACCCTGTCCTACTTTTGTGATGAAAGTTGTTGATTCCTTTGGAAATTAGCGAAATCGACTCTGCTTTCCCCACTGTCGTCCGGCTGGTTACCATCTCTGACCTGTTGGGACTTTATGTGGTTCTCTGCTACTTCAAGTTTCGGTCTGGTTACCGGTTATCCCTAATAAGGCAATGGGCCTTTGTGACTATTGCACTCATGCGCAAGGATGTAACAAATTTTTATTTCACTGTTGTAAGTTACACAAGTTTGTGTTTATATTGGGTTTTCTTTTGCTGTTTCTTGACTGTTGCTTCGTGTTTCATTCAACCCTAATTTGTCAGTTTTTTACGTCTTCTGTAGTCTAGCGTCATGTCTTATGATTAACTAATGCATATTTTCACTGCAGCTATTTACGGATTGTGAGTTGTATAATTTTGCTTAAGGTGCTTCCTAAACTGAACATTTGCAAAAGTTTGATGTACTTATCAAATCTCCCCAAACTTAACCGAAAGATGCTAGTCGATATTTACTGATTAGAACGTGTTTGGTTTTCGCAAGTTCCCGGATGGTCTTTCTGACCTCTAGTTGATGCTAGGATGGTGGTTTGGCATAGCCAGTTCGCTGACAGAAGGTACGGGAATTCCCCATGGTGCAGTGTACCTAGTAAGAGACACCAGGCTACGTGATCTACTGTCTGCTTCTTTTTCGTGTACTTTTCACGTATACCGCTTCTCTTAGCTCAGCCCATGATCTTTAGATCGGGTTTCACAGCAAGACGACAGCTAATGCCTCCATTTTTAATAAAGGATTTCAGTCTATGTGAACTGAACAGTTTCATAGAAACACGATCTTTCATAGTGGGTACCAAGTTCAAATAATCTCCGAATAATAATCACGTGGGTTTCTCATCTATACTCGATATTCCTCTGGTCTCTGATTATCTTCATTCATACCTTGGTTTTCTGTATCCGTGCGTGTCGGACTTCATGAATTCTGGGTACAGGAAAAGCACAAATAAGAAAACGCTTATAATTTTGTTCACCTTTGTTCCGCGTGACAACGTTTTGAAAAATTAAAATAACAAATCCTTTCTAGGGTGGCCTACACTGTTAGCGTTGTACTCATCGTATATCCCTGTCATTGATCATAGTCACTATCGCCAGAAAGTTCAACCGGGTCTCATATAAAACCGCTTTAAGCGTATCGAAGTTAGAGTACAATTCAGTCGTGATAATCAGTTCGTCCTTTTCATCTCTCATTACTGCGTTGAGTTCGGTCACTTGATTCCGTGCATTCATCTGGTGATTTTCGGCCTTTTCACTTCACGCTTTTGTTCTTTTTGCCCTTGAATGGACGATGCTGGAAGGTAGCAACCGAAACCAGAGCACCGAATTGTGAGGTTAATAGTTGAATGAACTGAGTTGAGCTGGTTTGATTAGTGTTCCTGTTCTCGAACTGAATAAAAAGTTGAAAGTATTCGTGATCGTTATTCGTCGGCAAAGTTCTGTTGGCACAAGTTTGTCCTTTGGTTCTCCAGAATCTGGACTGCGTGTTCTCCGTTTCGCACCCCCATTCTGTGTGGTTGGCACTGATCGTTTCTACATTACTGGTTATTTGAAAGCAAGTTATTGATGTTAGATAGAGTTATGAACCATCTTTTAGAGGCTCCTTGGTTCTCGGTGGGCACACGAGTAGATCGATTTCTTTCATCGGATCTTCATTGTGGTCAGCAGAAATAAATCTAGTTATAATATTTTGGGTCGTGTATGGCATCATTCCAACGACTATTTCTCTACAAGAGCACTCAACTTTTTCACGTTGAGTGCCTTGGTCGGCTGTCTTGTTTTAGTTGCGCGTTTTCCACCAGTCTATCAGTATTCACTGGTCAATGTTCTAAAGTTACAACTGGCTTGAGAAGTTAGTGGGTTCATCTGTTTGTAATGGAAAAGGCAGATGTGATGTGACTACAAACGCGTGTGTTAGAAACGTGAACGATCAAACAGGTACAAGAAAGAACCGTACGTGCGTGTGCGTGCGTCAATAGTCAGCTGATTACGGATTGATACGCGTTCAAAGCGAACGACAGTGTGCAGTGTAGGGGGGGCTGAGAAAAAAATCAAATTGTTCTTACGTCCGGACCGAGGCTGCCATGCATAGTGTAGAAATCAATACGCGCTCCACAATACTCCCCTCCCAGAGCATCGGCCAGATGAGTATAGATGCTCGAGAAAAGAAACTATGGGAGTTGAAAACAAATAGGCTTAACAAACTTGCGGTCAGAACGGGTTATGAAAGAAGGGAGAGTGTCAGTCTCTTGAGCAGTACTCAGATCATTTGGAACATGAGGATTCATATCAATGGAATCAGAAGTAGGAGTTTTCGTGGAGAGAAATGAACCCATAAAGTCCGAGTCAGGATATGCTGCCTTGAGGCGATCGATACTGACAGTGTCTGGCCGACTAGCCTTATCAATGACAAAAAAGTATCTTTACGGGAAATGAGGCGAAACAGGCCTGAGTATGATGGATACAACGGGGCTTTAACAACATCACAACGAAGAAAAACATAAGAGCATGCAGTTAAGTCTTTAGGAATTTAAGTAGGACGAACGGAGTGATTTCATGTATAGCTGTAATTGGCGACCAAAGTTAGAGGGGTCAGTAGCATCAGGATTGTGTCCGAAAAACTCCCCTGGCAATTGTAGGGGTGTGTCGAACACCACTTCAGGAGGACAAAAACCAGAGCCCTTATTTAGGTTAGTGCGTATGGACAACATGGTTAACGGAAGGGCGTCCGTCCACTTTAAAGAATGAGATGTGGGTGAGAGGAGCCTCAAGTTGTCTGTGAAAGCGTTCTACTGGTCCATTGGATGATGGGTGATATGCAATTGTACGAATATGTTGAAATTCAAGGAGAGAAGTAAAATCACGGAAAAGTTTGAATTGAGATTGTGCACCTCTATCCGTGGTGATCGTAGATGAAACACCAGACATAGAAATCCAGTGGTGTAAAAACGTTTTGGAAATTGTCTCACTGAAGATGTCAGCTATGGGGACAGCCATGGGCCAACGAGCAAAACGATCTACACATGTAAGGAGAAAACGGTATCTGTCGGCCAGTGGTAAAGAACCAACAACATCCTAGTTGACATAATGAAAATGTATATAATCTGCGGGTATTTGAGCGGGGGAGGAAAGTACATGCCGTTGAATCTTCCTCCGTTGGCAAGGTATGCACGTTCTAGACCAAACACGAATGTCTCTGTTCATATCCCGCCAAACATAACGACCGGAAACAAGTCCGATGGAGGCACGTATTCCAAGATGGGATATGGAATGTAAATGCGTAAAAATCAAGCGACGAAGGCGACATGGAACAAACGGGCGAGGATCGCCAATCGTACCATTTCCGTCAGGTAGGGCTAAGTCTTTCAAAATCAGGGAGGATGATGAGTGACAGCTCTGTAGTTCTTGGTCATTCTCTTGAGCCTGTGCTATCTCGGACCAGCTGAATGCCACTGGGTTGGTTAATCGATGGATACCCGGGCGAGAGAGGGCGTCAGCCACAGGATTACTGGATCCCTGTGTATGCCTTATATCGGTGGTATATCGGGAAATGTAGTAGTGTCCAATTTCCCTGGGCGAATAAGGTCGCTGCTTGAAGCCAATGTATAAAGACGATAAAGCTTCTACCTTCAAAAATGTGTCGGAAGTGTTTTATTGCAAGGTTGATTGAGAGCAGTTCACGGCCAAAAGTGCTGTAGCGAGTCTGTAGCGGGTGCAGTTTTTGAGCGAAGAATGACAACGGTTGTCTGACACCATCAACAGTCTGCAGCAGCTATTTGGAAGGCGGCTGTGCGCAATACGAGAATGGCGTTGTCATCGTTGCTTAAGTGTGCGGGCGTGAGAACTTTAGACAACGCTTGCTTAGCTGCTTGGAATGCTGATTTAGCTTTCGGAGTCATTGAGAACTGGCGCAGCCCTTTCCTCAAAAGTCCAGTAAGTGGTTGCAAGATCTCCGAGCAGTTTGGTATGAATCGACAATAGTAGTTGACAATACCAAAGAAACGACGGAGACTTGAACGATTGTGGCTCCGGATAGTCATAGATGGCATTCACTTTGTTTTAGAGCAGTCAGACGCCTTCACTGTCAGCATAATGGCCAAGGAACTCAACGGACTTGGCACCAAAGATACATTTAAAGGTGTTGGTTCATGTGCCATAATTTTAGGAGCATTGAAATACCTGGTGCATATGCTTGCGATGTTGATTTTGGTCTGTACCACCAATAAGGATATCGTCAGTATAAACGAGAGCAAAATCTAGACTACGCAGAACTTGATCTATGAATCGCTGTAATAATTGAGCGGCGTTGCGGAAGCCAAAAGGCATACACAAGAATTCATACAACCTAATTGGTGTCGTGATGGCGGTCTTCGGAACATCTCCAGGAGCGACGGGAATATGGTAATACGCTCTTACCAAATCAAGTTAGAAGAAAATGCGTTTGCCACACAAACTGTTGGAGAGGTCGTGAATGTGTGGAATTGGGTAACGGTCGGGTACCGTGGCGTTTTTAAGGAAGTGGTAATCACCACGCGGGCGCCAGTCACCGTTGTGCTTTGGAATGGAGTGGAGAGGCCCAAGGACTGCTTGGTGGGCGAATTATCCCCAAGTTCAGCGTATGTTCGAATTCTGCTTTTGCTACAGATAGTCACTCAGGTAATAACCGGTGGGGACACACCGATATTGGTGGACCTTTGGTGACCACGTGATGTTGGACGTTGTGTGTCGCTTGTGAGGGGGATGTTTGTGGTTTTGTAACTACCGGAAAATCGTCCAAAATGGAGGAGAACTAAGAGCCTACTGTCATGGGACGTATTCCGTGAGAGTTGATAGAAGTACCCGTACCGTGTGTTTTGATGAACGTATTGCCGTCCAACAGAACACAGTATTTCACATCGACCACAAGTGAGAAGGCACAGAGAATGTCAACTTTGAGAATCGAGTAATTAACGTTGGCAGTCGTAAAAATCCAAAAGAACTGTCGGCATAAATACAGGTCAAGCGTCAGTAACTTTTGACCGTGTGTCTCTATTAGGGAGCTGTTGGCCGCTTGCGAAGGGAGAGTGGTAGGTCGCAGACTGCGTTCACCAGACGAAATGGAGATAACACCGATCTGAGCACCCATGTCAACCAGAAACCGCATTCCAGTAGACTGATAAAAAATGTAGAAAAGGCGACCAGGTTCGAGGCCAGTGACAGCGGTCGCCATTGCTGACTGGCTGCCTCATTTCCCGAAGCTGTTGTTTTGAAAGCACGTAGTGACTGGTATCGACGAGCTTTCTCCCCAAAACGTCGGTGGTACCAAAAATACGATAGCCCAGACGAAGAGGCAGAGAGATCTCGGCATGGTTTCGAGCGGGACACGGAACGGTGATGATTGACATGCTAGAGAACAACATTCATCTGAGAGATGAGGTTGGCAATTTGATCTTGGAGATCAGAGATACAATCGGAAACGCATGTTTGATACGTCGTAACGGCCATCGTGTTTGTAGGGTTCGCCTCCAGTATTCTGTCAGTAGTAACTGCTAGTTCCTCAGTCGAAATAACTGGATTGAGGTACGCGAGAATTTCCTTGATCTACGGAGAAAGATGTTCCAACCACAGATGTTTTAGGAGAGAGTCATCTATTTTAATGTGACCCCAATAAATGCTTCATGTATCGCAAAAGTTGAAAAGGCTTGCGATCGCTGAGGGAAGGATTTGTAAACAAAGTTGCAATGTGATATCGATTGGACAATCTTATCCGGTGGATATTCGCGTTCTTGATTGCGTCGTAGGAACTGTTTGGTGGGGTTTCATAGATAAGATCACACACTTCTTCCGCAACTTCGGCAGAAAGACCTTGGATAATGTATGAATACATTGCAGACTGACAACGTACACGATTGATGTGCAAAATCTTCTTTATTTGCTCGAACCGCAGATGGGGATTTGAAACACAAAAGGGAGGTAGTTTCACAGTGACTGAGGCTTCCAGGGCGGTGTGGTTGATTCCGGTGCCATTAGAATCCATGTCGGATGAGAGTGATGCACAAAATTTAGTGACATAATATGTGAATGATGAGTGGAAAGCACAATACCCAGAAGCAAAAACGCGGGCTCACCAGTTTGTAGTGGAAAAGGCAGATGTGGTGCAACTGCAAACGCGTGTATTTGAAAAATGAACGAACAAACCAGTACACGAAAGGACCGTACGTGCGTGTGCGTTCGTCAGTAGAGTCAGCTGACTACGGATCGATAAGCATTTAAAGCGAACGAGAATGTACAGTGTAGCGGGGCTGAGAAAAAATTCAAATTGTCCCTACGTCCGGACCGAGGCTGCCATGCATAATGTAGAAATCAATACGCGCTCTGCAGGTTGTTACTGAGGTCTTGGTTAGTGGGTTGTTTTTTCGATTCCGTAACCTGAAAATCATGATTGAAAATGAAACCTATACATTTTGCGCTTGAAATTCCGGGCCTTTTTCCGTATCGAATCGATACCGTCCTTCGAATTCTGCCTTAATGCACTCTTCTATAACTTGTACCAAACCTTTGCCATGATTAGTAGTAATGAAGTTCAGTTCAGTTCAGTTCAGACAACCATTAACGGAACTAATAAATCTGCTTACTTATTCGAATGACTGGGATCTACCTTCCCTTGCAAACAGTGAAGTTATGAACAAAGGTATTTGACCAGTGATAGTAGTACCTTTGTTTACCCTTGCTCTTAATTAGTCTGAGCTGACTAATGAGTAAAATATAAACTGTAATCAATTTATTTATCTATATTTTCCACCGACTTTAGAACAAGCATGATGCCAACGCAACAGACAACAGAAAAAAATCACAAAGCCGGGGGCAGAGGGATCAAGAGTCAACATGGAAATTACAAGAGCAATTTCTTGATATTTTCACCGTACACGTTTTGGGAATTTTTGTTTGTTTTTCAGTTGTTTATGGGGGACGGGAGGTCAGCAGGCAGGTCATACCGTATTCGCGCCACTGGATTCGGTTCAGAGCCATATCTCTGTCTCGAACCTACGGCAATCCTCATCTCTTGGGCCCCAACTAGGAAGGTGAGAAGCACTATCCGAAGCTAACTTTTTCATGCCCCTGCGCCAAGTCATAGCCTTACCGCCGCGTTGTCTCTTCCAGCCTTACCAAGCACGTGCAAAAAAAGCATAAAAAGGTGAACGATGGGCAGGCATACGCAAAACATGCCCGAGCCGTCGGAGGCGGTGTAGACCGATTATCTCTGCCACGGGGCGATCATCAGTACCAAACAGACAACAACAAACCTCGTCATTGCTCACCCGATGTTCCCACCAGACACGAGGCACCGGTAGTCAAATGCAGAAACCCGCCGAGCATGTTCAACGCGTAGGGGCCGGGTCTCACAACCGTAGAGAAAAACGCTACGAACTGTGGCACTGTACACCCTTCCCTTGAGGGAAAACCGGATGTCATGGCGACACCATAGATTACATGGGTTCGCGAAAGCTTCTCTGCTTCTCGCAATTCGTGATGTGATTTTCACCTCAACACCACCACCAGCTGTGATCATGCCCCCGAGATACTTAAACCTACTGACCACCTCTGACCGATCACCACTAAAGGTGAGTGCAGGCACAGGCCCCTGCCAGTCTTGAACAGGTACTTTGCACTTTGAAGGCGCCAATTACACACCATATAGGAACACCTCAATTGCCAAGCTGTTCAATGCGTGTTGAATTGAATGTGCACTGTCATTCAGTAAGAGGATGTCATCGGCGGACTCTAAGCCAAAGACTCTGTTCCCTGGAAGGAGTTCGACCCCACCGTTTGGAAGACCAGACAAAGCGTTGTGTAGGATATCCTCTACAACAAAGTTAAAAAGAAACGGGGATATAGGGCAGCCTTGTCGTACTCCACTGGAGACGGCATAGGGTGGCAAAAGCTGGTCATAAGCCCTAATCCGACCTGAGGTATGACGATACAATTCCTTAAGGACAGACACACTTCTCAGGTACACCATTACTTGAGAAACAGCACCATAGTATAGACCTATCAACAGAGTCAAAGGACGCGCGGACGTCTAGAAACACAACTCTCGTTGGCCTTTGAAAGGCGTAACGGTGCTCTAACAGCTGTCGGAGGGTGAAGATTTGATCGATGCATCCAAGACCGGCACGAAACCCAGCCTGTTCCTCTCGAGTTTGGTCATCACGCGTGTTATACAACGTGCAAAGAATGACAGACGCTAGCAGGCTAGACGCTGTCGGGATCAGGCTTATACCCCTATAGTGGGCGCAGTCACTGCGTGAGCCCTTCTTGACGATGGGGACAACGATCGATTCCTCCCACAAAGAGGGAATTTTCTCGCAGTGCCAGACCTTGGATAACAAAGTTTAAAGTTCTGTAACAAGCTCCATTCCACCGTCTTTAAATAGGGTTGGGGAAAGACCATCGGAGCCCGGTGCTTTGCGACATTCCAGGGCTTAAATTTCCTTACGGATCTCCGCCTCAGAAGGTGGATCTGTCGAAACAGACCGCGAGACGTGTGCCGGAACAGCTACAGGAGTGGCTGACGCTGAAGGCCAGCTAAACTATGCTTTAAAGTGCTCCGCCCAGCGTACAAGACTTTGCTGCAGACTGTGGATGGGCCAAACGTCAGCCTCACAAGTCGTTTCGCTCACACCCAATGGCTTCCTACCGGTGACTCGGATGAGATGAAGTAGTTTGCGGGAATTTCCCATAGCGGCAGCATATTTCGTTTCTGATGCTTTTTGAGGCCACCAAAGTTCGTGATCCTTAAAAAGACTTGCGTTGAGTTCGCGTCTCATGAACCGTGCTGCATTGTGCTCGCTACCAGCCTGGACGGACTGGCGTACATCAAAAAGGCACAGAGACTCAGCAGAAATCCAAGGTGTAACGACACGACGAGCCAGGCCACAACTCACTTCGCCGGCGGAATACAAAGCAATCTTAATAAGCGACCAGTGTTGGTTGGTTTTATCTGGTGGCGTTGATCTTGGCTTTTCAGCTAGATCGTTTTGTAAAGTTGTGAGGTAAGACAGATCAGACAGCATATCACATTCTAACGGCTGCTGCACCGTATGTTTAGCATGCCCATCGAAGCACATGGACAACTTAGTGCAGACTGACGCGTGGTCGGAGTCAAGGGGAGTGCTCTAGTACGACCAGCAGTCTTGTATGCAGCCCCGCCATTTGTGGCTGATTGCGACGTGGTCTATCTGGGTCCATTACTCACTCGAAGAGGACGGACGCCACGTGTATTCATATCGCAAGACCCACGGGAACCTAGAATGCTATTTCGTATCGTTATTAAACTCAGAAAATATGATGGAGCATTTAAGGATCTTGTGTTTTGCCCAGAGAGCTCAACTTCGAAGCTGCCCAACGGAAACAAGAACGGGTTTGAAAGTGCACAGAACGAATGGGTTTGGGTCAGTAGGTAGCAGTCTTTGAGGTGTGCGTTAAAGAATGCCCGAGGCATGCAAAACGAGATCCAGTGTATGGAACAAAAAGCAGGGAATCAATCAGTTAGTGTAGTTAAAAAATCCTTCTCAGGAGATATAAATTTCCGTTGTCGATAAGCTTGTTTCATGGTAAATGTCTGTTAGGGGTGTTATCTGAGGTTTGCATTTTGTCCTGAGATTCGGCTGTGAACTGTCGTTCGTGATCCATCGTCCACACGAAAATAATGGAAGCACCGTTAGCCTCCCTGTCTCCAGCCTCGTCATTCACAGTTCAGTTGCTTCTGATGATCTTCACGTACTTAACCTACGTCAGCATGCCGTCCATATATACACACACCAACCGATATGCAATCTTCATCCGTCACGTGGTACGTGCATGTCGTAACCCTGCTCATGGCTTGTGTGTGCTGTTTACGCTCTAGTGATACGATACACAATGATATGTCTGTTAATTTGCCTGCATGTGTATGATCGATACACCCCGAAATCCACCGGCAAGTCCGCACCAATGCACCCGGCTCTTGAGACAGGCACAAATCTCTTTTGTGCTCAAGACAGGCGCAAATAAATTTTGTGCAAGTCACCGCACAATCAAATTGACGGGTTTATCGCAGCTTGCACGGCATTGATCCACATCGCCTGTATGTTTGTGTGTGTGTGTGTGTGTCCGTGCTCACAGACAAATGAAATTGTCTGCATTGTGAAAACATGATCCATTCGATATTTCTTGAGTTCCGATGATTGTGTTACTCTGTGCATGTTTTTTCAAAAGTCGTGAGAAATTTACTTCCTCTTCACTTGTTTTGTGGGATTCCACTAAATCTACAGTCTATCCGATGTAACCTAAAATCCTCAGTTGCACACATACATACACGAGACAGTATCATTTTCCTAACAATGAACGACAGTAAAAACTATACTGCTTCAAATCCGGTGAAGCGGATACTCCCAAAAGCAAGCTCTCTGGACCATAATACAGGTCCATCAGTGTCGCCTATGGCAATCCCTATGCCACACCAATACACATCTCAAACTGCGAGTGACTCATTTCCAATTTCGTCAAGTCTGCCCATCGGACACCGTATGTCTGTGTGTGCAGCCCTTACGGATGACTCGCCTAGTGAAGAGTCCATGGAAGCTGCCCAGGATCTAATGGGCATCCAATTGCGTACCCGTTTGCGACTCTGTCTTCGGTCACGCAGTCTACATTTGACTCCTGGTCCACCCGGCACTCATCATCCGGGTTGGTATGCTTGTCATCGTGCTTCGGTTGCTTTGCCGGCCAGCTTATCTAATTCATCCAACGGTTCTGTTTTCTGCTCCACTCGACACACCCCTTCTCCACCATCGCTCGTAAGGTCACATACCGACGGTCCAGTATCCTCACGTCCCCTATCGGAATATTTGACCTCTGGTTTGGATGCGGTACGTAGTGATAACATACACCGTTTTTATGGGTCTATGGTTTCATATGCTTCTGTTCCCTCATCACGCAAAGTTTGTATATTGTCCGGTTGGTTTACTGCGTTTTTTGTTTCGCTCATCATAACATAATTGTTTTAAATAGAACAGCTCAACAGAAGCTGCTCAATCCGTGACTATGCAGATTACTCACTAAGCGCTCGTTTATCTGCATCAAACCTAGTTAAACTGGTGCAAGTTCGTTCCCTAGAATCTTTTTTACCTATGATTCCCTATGTATTTTCCATTTATTTGGGCTTTACTAGTCAAAATTGTCGTTGTTGTTGTGAGCTTTGAATGTTGTTCTCTTAATTTTGGCAGGACTTGATGTTGTATTCACAATTGCGGTCAGAAACCGAGCCCACAGATTGTTGTGTCTGTATGTTTGGCCCATTTGTTCGGTTGCCCTCGGACTCCAGTGACTGACTTGTGTTTCTGTTGGCGTCGTTGTTGCCTCGGCACCAAGTTTGATCTCAAGCTGGTGATTAATATGTTTACTTGAGAAATGATGACACCGTCCGTCGGGATATATCATTTCTGTCAACGTGCACCACACATTGATCATACTGGTGCTCTATATACATCCGTTTCTTGTTGTATTGTTGCTTCAGTCGTGAATCTCGTGGCATGGGTTTGACTTCTGCCGCAGTCTTTTTCCCATCGTTTTTATTCGACTCCAGTTGGACTACTTTAGAATAGTCCTTAGTTGTGGCTCACTGGTAAATAGACAAAAGTAACCGCATCAATCATATTCTTGATTACTGCCCTTGTTAACCTGGCGGCTTATCTCATTGTAACTATTTCGATAGAAATTTCTCACAAATCATTGCACCAACCGTCGGTAATGTGCAAATCCTGTTAACCTTGATAACCATCCAGGACGTCTACTCATGTAGAAACCAAAGGTAGAAAATGGTATAACCTATAACCTATGGTAATGATGACACTACCCATTTATCCATTCAAAAGGTGTTTGTTCTTACTAGAGGTTTTGACATATTTGTGTGCCGAATTATTAGTAGATCTAGCTATGCACTGGAGTGATAATAGTTGAGTTTCATACTGCAAGCATCTCAGTTAATTAAGTATGGCCTGAGAATCATTGAAATTATTGTGATCCTAGTAGTTAATCATTATCAATGTGTCTTGACGACTACCTAAAATTAACGATTTGAAATGTATCTCATGGTTTGCCATGATCAACGAACGCAAAGTCAGATTTTTCTCGCCCTCCGGTAACCGAATCACTTCGCACATTAGACTGCCTCAGCAACTAATCCACAGCTGGCCCAGGTACTCGCTTAACACAGTCAAACTTCCAGCCTATCCGACTTAATGCGAATGAATTATGTATGAATTTCAACTGAAGTTCCAACTCAGCGTGCAACTGTGTTATGTTTACCGAACTCGGGAAATTGTGTTTGGGACGTACGATGCTACAAATCACTGACCGGTTTAAATAGTAATCCAACGCATGCATCGAACCGCAAAACCCCAGCATGCTCATTCACCGTTTTGACTTGACTAAGATCACATCAAATGGCATAGCGTCCGCTCGGGACGGTTTTTCCAATTCACTTACATATAGGTAGTTGTTATCTGTACCGTTTTCAATGTCTGGCGAGATAAATATCACTCAAACTGTGCCAATTTCTTCCATTCATCTGAAATGTTTTTTCTAGAACTGTTGCGTTGGTTTCATGGTCCTTTAAAAAATCGTGATGTTAGTGATACATGCACGATAGATCCGTACATGTGCCAGGTCTTTTCGCGTTCACCATCTTTCCTCATATGTGACGGGGCCCGAACAGTCCATACGCACTAGGAGCTCCGAAACGTACATGCCACAGATGACCCATCCAGTCACGGTTCAGTAAGTTCAGAGGAAAGACATTTACGCAACGGTAACTATTACCAACTCATGTCTAGTGAGTTTGTGCTCGCGGTTGCTATCTTCATCTTGTCAGGTTCTTTCTCTCCACTTTGTGGTACCATTATATTCTCATCATCAATGGTCTGAATAGTCACGGCTACCGTAACGCCGTTTTACTACGTTCTTTCGAATGAGTACGACGGAAGGCACATGCCCCATAGGCTTAGCCCACAGCAATACTAGTATCACCGGTAACCTGACCCTGAGACTTAGATCTGGTAACATCAGAAGATCCCAATAGGACAGGTGTGGTTGGCAGGCAGGCGATAGTGGTTTTAAGTCTACCATCAAAGTGACCGGCAGTGGCAGAATTTGAACCTCTTACCTTCGACGTGAAAAACGCTTATTACTCAATCACTGTGGTAAAGGCAGCGGGGATGTACGGTGTGCGTTATCACCGCCTCACCCACTTCTGTCAGTTCATTCAAATCATACCGATCCCTAACCACACTGCCCCATTTTATAGTTTAGTATTGAAGTTTGAAAATCTTTGGAGGAGGTGATAAAATCTAAGCTCCAAGTTACTGGTGTCGAAGCACGCCGTTTTCTTGGATCTATCCGACTGTTGTGCGTGATTTGGTGAAGAAACAGTTCGCCGAGTAAACATTATCCTACCAATAGGACTGTCCCACGGTGGACGGTATTTCTCATGTTGCGCCCCTGCTCAGTCGATTTGGCCCGCAGATGGAATTTTTCGAATGAAAGCATTCAGATAAGTGTATTAAACGGTTGCACTCCAAATCAGTAGTTAGTGTTGGTTCGGCTTGAAAATATGACACCATTAACACATCGCAATGGACATTCGTGACAGTGCTTTATGATTTATTGAAACTGTGCCCGTAAGCTTAGATGTATTACTTTATGGGCTTTTTTGGATGAGTTCCACACAATTCATCCGCTGCAACACCTAGGCAAATTCATTCTTCGTTTGTCACAATGTTGGTTCTTCGTTGAGATGAAGAATAACTTCGACGTGCTCAGCAAACAGCTTTAAATGTTTTCGGATGACGCTTGAGCAACGATCACAGATCAAAGATATTCGTGTACAGTCTCTTAATTTTCTAACACTGGAACAGTGCGATTCAAATTATTGATCTAGATAAAAATCGAAAGAGTATGCATCGCTTGCGTATTCGATTTAGTCCTTATTCGAAGAGAGGCGGCTGGTGATTGGTGGCTTTATGAACAATTTGATGGTGTTTATTAAACCAAGCGACGAAAGAAATGGGAAGTATTCGTAGTGGGATTTAGCTTTAAACTAATCTTGTTAATCAAAAGAATCTGCTCAAGTACAGCATCATAAACCCAATAACCACTAGCTAAAACTAGACCTTTTCTCACTAATTTTTGTGCCCTTCTTCCATTGTGTTGAAACCGGTGTCATTTTTACGTCTATTCATTGTCTTGCTGTCGATCACAACGCGC
Organism: Fasciola hepatica; assembly: GCA_948099385.1. Taxonomy (NCBI): domain Eukaryota; kingdom Metazoa; phylum Platyhelminthes; class Trematoda; order Plagiorchiida; family Fasciolidae; genus Fasciola; species Fasciola hepatica. The sequence goes on along the minus strand of CANUEZ040000111.1, from coordinate 10,220,564 downwards.
GTGCAGTTGTTACAAGAAAGATCCGAAATTTGCACGGAATGGAAATGAATATCCGTCAAAACATATTTAATGCTGGTGAACAGACTCTATGCAAACTATGAGTTTCTCTGGAAGTGCTGTACGTGGTCACGGTATTGACTGATTCTCTTTACTCATCAAGAATTGTGTGTTTGGTCGGTATCAGTTATTTGAAAACACTTCGTCAAGTGACCTTTAATATAGTATACTTTTTTACATCCCATACTCTTTTCTGTGGTCGATTACATTCGATATTTAATTTACCCTCGAATTCTCAGTTTGTCCAATGATTTAGCTGACAAGTACCCTCGAAATTTATTATTTCTCTATCAGAACTCTGACTGGAGTTCATTTTCACCCGGTGCAGTCAAGAGATTCTGTGATATTCGTGGGGGCTCTCAGTCACGCAATCGTTCGCCAGTTGGTTCTTCTGAGGAACCTGCTCGGTATGGTGCCCGTAGTGGTGGCCGTTCCCCTATTTCTGCCGAGGTCGCACTTCATCCGGTCCCTGCAAACTCAGGTGTGCTACGCGACACAGAAGTAAAACATTCTCCAAATCTACATCGTTTATCGATCAGTTCCAGCAGCGGTGGGATGTTAACCTCCAGCGTCACTGGCAGCTCTGCAGTTACCCGTTCGAGATTGCATCCAACCGCAGCTTCCCTCATACGCACAGGTGTGTCAAGCACCAACGAGCCACTGTTTTCTTCTTCAATTCATCGTGCTTCTTCACTTGGAGCTAATGATATACGAAATTCTGACAAGCATCGACGACCATCATCAGTATCGGTATCTGGTTCCCGTGCGGCCTATACAACGCAAGCAACTGTGGATGCATCTGCACGGCATTTTCCGGTGGCTGCATCTTCCCCAGCTCCGGGCACTTCACCAGCTCTACCTAGTTCAACTGCTACGGCCCCTGGCTCATCTATCCCGCATGTGTCAGCAACACATTTACTGTTCACGCGTGAGCATTCACTTTCGACATCTTCATGTCGACCAGATTCCTCACCTTCTCGCCATTTTGACGGACCAATTACAACTGCCTCGAATGGATCTATTTATGCATCTGGTCGAGTCACAGCTGCCGTTGGCTTCAGAAATAGACCATCAGGGGGTTTGTATAAGTACTACAATGCTCAGGCCTCGCCTTCCTTGTCGGGTACTTACCACCCGCCGTATTTCGGCAGTAAGTGCTCGGTTTCGTGGTAACTTTTTTTTACCTTACCACTAAACTATATTTTTCTTCAATTGTGGCTGTCCATCAGACTTGTAATAGACATCTAGAGTCTGTCTTGCGGTCAGCATTTCATACATTCGCTCACAGGATAGATGATATGATAAACGAGTTCATTTGGTTTTACATTTTTTGTTTACGTTCATTAAGTACGTCAACAATGATCTTCCATCTCGTGGTTCGAGTTCAGTCTGATTAGCTTTAGTTTGTTTCTTTCAATGCACAAGCTAATCCAAAAGTTCTGTATTTCCTTCATGATATACACCTGACCTCGTTGCACCAAAAACATTCGCGGTTTATCCCAATAACATAACTCATCCGATCAACATATCGTTGAGTAGTAGTTCTTCTCGACGCCTAGACGACACGTAAGGAACTGGTCGAATGTTCAGCGTCATTGACCAAGTTGTCAGAGTGTCTGTTCGCTGTTTTCGCTAACTTGCGTCATCATTACCCATCGCCTGATCTACTGAGGGGTATTGGGTTTCCTCGATGATAGTCTTTTTTTTACTTCGACAGTTAGTATTTTTACTAGTTAACATTACGGTTTTCCTTACAGTAATCACCAAAGGTATGAAGAAGCTATTATCTGCATTGGCCTAGGTCGATGCTTCCTGCCTCCCTGGTTGGGGCCCAAAGGACGAGGATTATCATTGGTTAAAGACGTTGAGGGACATGGTTTAGAATAGAAGTCAGTGGCGCAAATGCTGTGTGGTCTGTGTGTCAAACTCTCGTGTTTCGTAATCACAAAACTATGTCATCCCGACAAACAGAATGGCAAAAATACATCAAAAAGTGTACGGTAAAGAAAGAAAAGAAACAGCTTTTTTTTCAATAACTGTCCCCTTTACTGTTTTCTACTCCCCCTCTGCTACTTTTGTAATTCTTGTTGCTGCGTTGACACCTTGTTCGATTTAAAACCGGTGTGAAAAATACATCATATACACACCAAAGCCATTCTTGATGATGGCAACCGAAATTTTGAAACACGAGTCCTAAGTCCATTTTAGTTGTGTTAGCTGAAAACACTTCATCATGACCCCATAGTACGCTGCATTTAAGTGCATGCGGCTCAAGTTAATGTGTTCTCTGTACCCGTTGTGGTTCGCGTTTCCTATGATGAATCGATTTCTCTCACTGTCTCATCGCTAGCCAGAGTTTGCAGTTATCAAAAGCTTCTAGATTGTTCACTTCTATTCATTATACAGGCCATTTGGCGGCGACCAATCTGCTTCGGATGAAGCGCACTTCGATGGGATCATCCGCTCCGAATCTCGTCTCCCTATGGGCAAGTTACACATGAGATAGATGTTGGCCTGAGTATAAGCACTCCCGTTCGAGCTAATAACTGTCTACATTCAGAAATTCCTGATTGGGTTTTTAATTTGTAGTTTGGAAATTCATTCACCTAGCGAATTGTTATAGTTCTTTTTTGTTTTGCTTGGAAAAGCACAAAATGCTTTCACTCAACTAATCTGGAATGTTTTTCAATGCCATTACAGCTGTTGACATGCCCAACCAAGTTGGAACACACTGTGTACATCTAACGTACGTCGTTTTCCCGTCAGTGGAACGTTGTCGGGAAAAAACGAAATGAACCCTTTCAGAGTACGATTTTGACATCGATTGCCGGCGGTGGTCAGCCGGTGTACATCGCGGACTGTAGATCTTGGGTCTCTAATCGACCACATCCTATTCCTGAAAATATTGTGGAATAAGTGAAGCGATGTAAAAAGAGAAGATAAAACCCAGTTCAGAATAACAGAAGCAACACAGCCAGTTAGTTCTGGCTTGTAGATTGAATTCAATACTTACTTTTTCGTCTAAAAAATCTAACCCTGGTGTACTGTTTTATGACCCCCCTCCCATAACTAATATTAGTAAAAATAGCATCCCTAGTCATTGGTTTATATTAATTTCGCAATTTGTAATGTGCAACAATTTCATTGAAGCCATGAACAGTGATGCTACTGCTGCTGTTTTATCGCGCCTAAACTAAGGTTGCTCTCTCCGGTCCAACTGACCTTCACAATTCCATCTTCTCTGGGATGTGAAACAGCGTTTGGCGTACCTATGTGTGTCGCCGTGCGTTTCCAGTGTCTAGTAATTCCGGGTTGGATCAACCCGTGGTTGACGGACACGCTCCATACTACTCGTCATGAGCGTCCGTACCACAGCACCCCGTTACCATTGGTATTTTCTGTCCACCAATCAATGCGCCACTTTTGTTTATATTGTGTTAGCGCTCGGTTCATTGGTACGTATTGTGACAACGAACAGGGTTGTATGCGTCTGCATTGAACACATTTACAAATTGGTTTGCACGGCACATCGCACACACTTGAATCGATTGTTACTATCTGCTTGTTAGCTAAGAGACCACGTTCTCTTGGGCGTTTCTTGTTCGATCGGAGGGGGTTATGCTCAGTTTCAAACGTCCAGCACGTCGTGTTGAGTGGGATCTGAGTGTCATTAAACTCATGGATCGAAATGATACAACCGGGGACACTGATTCTTGCTCATCTTGTGGATACCCGTCCAGTTGGAGTTCTACTCGATCATCCCTGAATTCTAACCTGGAATCTCCTACTTCCACCATTGTTAATCCTCAAAACTGCACACGTATTTTCCGTCTAAATCAATCCACAACCACATCGACTACTCCTAATCTTGTCTTCACATCGGCACGAGCCAGCCCCACGAAGACTGTTCCATGTACTAGTCCGTCCGCCGTCTCAGAATCTGCTGATCCTAACCCGGAGCGTCGCGACGTCCGACCGAATTTTCATTCCTTTCCCAGACTACAAGTTCTCGGAGCTCCCACACGAAGATACTCTGTCGCTAAAACCAAACTACTCAAGTCTTGCCCGCAGCTCGTTCCTTTATTGCGACTGGCTCAATCTGAATCACTTGATAAAAATCCGGAAACGGCTAACCCCCTTCTTTCACTCGCTGAGTACTGCAATCGTGCACTGACCAAATTTATGTCCATTCACTCCATCTTCTTGCGAGCTTATGTGTGTCCCACATTCACTCAGTATCCAGCCTATCGATCTCGAAGCTTTTCCTGTCCAAACTTAGGTACCACTACACGACAAGGTGTGCGCCAATTCCAGGTGAGAATTCCGACTATGCACTTTTTCAAGTCTAGCTATAAAATGGGACTTGACACCAGGTAATAAGCGCTATGCTCCAAGTATTCCTGCCTTAAATAATCAAAATGCTTGCACTGTTCTGGGAATTCGGTCATTAGTGGCCATGGGACATTTTCGTATATGACCTTGACTTTATTGTCATACAAATCGTTTCATCATACCGAAACAGTATTCCGAAAAGCACCACCACTAAGCCATCTCCTCGGAATGTGTTAGACTTGGGCTCTTTGACCGTCGTGATCAAAAGCGCTGATCTTGCTTCTGGAAACTTTTCGGGGCACTGCTCATATAATAAGAAATATGCAAACAAAAGATGAGTTAGTCGTTACATAATTTCAGTTATTTGCCAGTGGTTATCACCACCAGTCGTTTCAGTTACCCGCCTGATGCTGTTTCATCCGATTTGGTTTGTATTGAAGCTAAGATACTCAGGATCGTGAAATTCGACTGAAATCGTCCATAAAAATCAACTTCAACCCTGGGCGATGAACCACTAGATAAAGCAGTAAAGTCGTCTTCCCCGCCCGTTTTGCTTGAGACAGATCTTGTCGGAAGTTTACGCGAACGTTACCTTGAATTCTACCCGTTTTCTCCTATTTGTTCTGGTTTTATAAAACCACTCCGTGTTCGAGATCGAATCGATGGTAGACTGAAACTCCGCCTCGTAAACACTATTGTCTCGCTACCTGAAGATGTCAGCGGTTCTCTGTTAAATCCTGTAATGGTTCCTGATTGAATTCGAATATCACTTTCTCAATATGTAGTGATGTATAAAGACAGCTGTCTTGAGTGTTTAGGGGTTCAGGGGAACCTGCTCACGGATTCTATCACGACAGCTGTTGATGAAACGTTTTCAACCCTAATATCGAGATGAATTATGAGGAGCTTATAAAAGTTTGGAATGGACCATTTTCGTTTAAGTAAAATTTTACGGTGGTCTGATTTCGAAAGTAGATCTTATCACATTTCTTTCCCAAGGCTCACCAACACTTTCAAATAGTCATTGTTAGCAGTTACCTTTATTCCTTTCATAGTATTCATATATTTGGTTTACTTTAGTTATCGACACAATACTGTGAATTTGTTTCGTCAATTTGCATCAGCACCTCGCAACGCACCATGTTTTTGTTCGCGCAACTGTCGTACATAAGAATAGAAACAAGGAGGGAAAAAACCCGGCATTTATTGAGATTACCCTGGAGGAAATCCGTGAGGTTTTAGTTCTTCATATCTTTTAGGACAATTCGAAGGTGTGCTATCCCTGTTCCCTTTTTCCATCTCTCACTTTTTGACGTCAATCAATATCATCTTACTATCTATCGAATTCCCTATCACTTTTGCCATCTGTCTTTTCAGCGGGAACCGAGTACTGGCATGGGTCTTTCCATTCCACATTCGGGCGTCGGTTCGTGCACCCAGATGGATACTTCAGCAGGTGAATCGAATAGCAGTCCAGGTGTGGCCAGTGAGATGGGACCTACCCGGTGCACTTGCTCCCTACCGAATTCTCAGTCAACCATTACTGCTACTACTTCGGTTCCCAATCGACCGGCCAGCAGTCAACTCGGTTCCAAACCATCGACAATAGCGCCTCATCAAGCGCTGCATATTTCTACCACGTTCGCCTCTCCGTCGCCCATCAATACTGCAGCCTCCACTCGGGGACGTCCTGCATTTCGCTTCCCCATACAACGCAAAAGTCTTTTAACAGGCGGCGCATTTACGTGCTGCGCGAACGGTGCAACTGCGCACACATGTGCTTGCTCCGTGGATCGTGGTTTGGCCAGTCCGGGGCACTCACCTGAGCCTGCAAGCCCTCTCTCAGCTGCGTCGGCCACGAACACGACTCAGTCCCCAGCAGAATTCTGTTCAAATCCACCTCACGTTGTTAGTGGTCATGCATCGGCCGAAGTGAACGCATCACTGAACGCATCTTTAGACGAACTGACTGCTCACAGCAGCACTGGAGTGTCACGAACGGGCTCTGACCTCACTAATCTAACGGCACGTCCATTGGATTCATTCTCCTTCAATACTCCCGTCAGTTCAGATCTGCCGCCAGTACGGCGCCAGTTTTCGAATCGGAACTCTGGACCAGGGACAGGGATGGGTTCACAAAATGCGCAGACCAGTTGTGCTAATTGTAAGTTTTAAACTCACGTAGTTAGACTTCCAAATCCTTAGTGATATGAGTGCTTTCAATGAACACAACGAAGGCGTTTTCAAATGTGTCATCTGCGCTTTTTTATTGACTCAGATGTCGTAATCATTTCTTCTTACTAGAATTTTTCCCGCCCATTATTTAGAACATTGAACGGTAATGGGCGCATACATATTCACGCTAATCTTGTTTCAGAAGTATGCATCTAATCTCTTACTGCGTCCTATCTTCTAGATAACTAGACCATTTTCCCTATTTTGACGCTACTCAACGTGATACTGATACCACTCACGTCTGTCTGTCTGTCCTCTACATGTACACTTGTCTGCCTGTCTACTTCACCGCCGAACGTGTGCATGTATGTATCAGTTTACATGCCCTCACTCTAATTCAGAGAGGCAAAAGTACCCGCGTCAATTCCCTGCTAATGTGCCTCATGATTTTGGCCTGGAAAATGTGATACTAGTTGCATCATTTGTAAACATCCTGATATGCCACAAAGAATAGCATGCCTACTCATGGTCTTTCGCTGTTGGTCCTGTTAAGATGATCTATGTAGATGTTTTGTTTATCTCAAATGAATCCAATGTGCTACAAAACGTGCATAGTATCGTAGACGGATTATTGTACGAACGTTTATCATAAACGCGCGCTATAGCCGATCAGTGCCGGTGTTTAGTAAACACCGTCAATTAGATCTTCGACGGTGTGATTTGAGCTCTTTGTATACGATCGCTTCTTGATGTGTACAGATCTTATTTTGCTCAGTTTCAACCTCTGAAAAAGTTTACTCACGCTTAGCTCTGTGGTGTTTTATCGATCAAGGTTCTGTCGGTACTCTAGTTACTCAGGTCATTGTACGGCAACTAGTTTTATTCAACCTTTGTCTTCTGGCCCCAGCCACCACTCTTTGCCCCTCTTTCAGTTCATCTCAGTTTATTCAACCAATAACCTCGCACTTCTATGCTCTGGTTTTGGTTAGTACTTTCCGGCATCGTCCAGTAAAGGGCGAAAAGAATAGAAGCATAGTGATAAAGATCCGAAAAGTTAAAGTATCAAGCGGAAATCAAAATGACAAGGAGAGTCCGATTGCGACTACGCCACTGACCGCGACACCTAACCATATCACTTAATGTCCAACATTTAGTGGGTGGATCACGTGGACCCCAACCTGGAAGTCTAACACGTCCTACTCGGCCAAGTCCACTGGTCAAGGCTTTCATTCCTTTTTGCCATGTCATTGACTGACCACCTCGACCTACCTTCCAATCACCACCTGCTTCAGAGAACGGCGTACGCTGAGAAAGTTTATCGTTGGGCATGCGTGACACTTGTCCCAACCACCTTAACCTGTTTAGATTTAGTACTTGATCCAGAGACTGACCTCTGGTTACAAACACCTTACGCCTAACCTCAGAATTGTTAATTAGGTGTTTCCACCATACTCGGGCAATGCTACGGAGATATCGGTACTCGAACACCGACAGTCTTCCCCTATCTTCTACCCTCAACGGCCATGTTTTGGGATTGTATAAAAGAATGGACCTAACCACCGCACTGTACACTATCCTTAACGGACAATCGGATGTCACGCCGACACCACAGATGACGGAGATTGGCAAAAGCCAAACGCACCTTCTGTATACGCGATGACACTTAATCCGATATCCGTCCACCTGGCGAGGTGTAACTGCCCAGGTGACAGAATTCATCCACTTCAGCTAGAGTTTCCCTTGCCAACACAAGGTTTGGTGTTGAGCCAACCCAGTCCTGCAGCAGCATTTTACACTTTGAAAATGCAAAACGCATCCCAAACATTCCTACACTGTTGTCAAGGTTATCTAAAAGAGCTTGCAACTTACCTGGATCTTCACCCAGAAGAACAATATCGACCGCATATTCCAAGTCAGACAGTTTACTGCCTGAGCAAGGATCGACGCCGCTATTCTCACACGAGGATAGGGTTATCTCATGAATCAATTCAACCACAAAATTAAAGAGGAAGAGTGAAAGAGGGCAACGCTGACGAACACCACTCTCCGGAGTGAACTCGGGGAAAAATCGCCATTAGCACGATCTCGGCTTCGGCTGTTCGCATACACCCACCCATAATGCTCCCACTGATTACACGCCTGATACTCACAATGGTTTACTGTCAAATAATGTTGTGAATAATCCTCTATCTTGTAACACATTTTCTCAAGTCTTGTGAGCCTCTAAATCTGGGCTCCTTTGTCGTACGTACAGCCATTCAGGCTTGTCAGCAGGCTGGCCTAGACCTCACAATGAATTCTCTGGCGATTGATGTCTGCTGCGTAAATGTAACGCGTATCCAAGACTCAAGCAGTGTGATTCAGCTAACTGTTCCTAATATCTCATCAAGGTATTTACTGCGCGCGTCAGGAGATGAGTCCACTAGAGATGCGAATGAACGTGGTGTAGAAATAGTCTCGATTGGCAAGGCTGAGGTTGCCTTCCTAGGCTGAATCCCGGTTAATAGTTGTTCATGTGCTGTGAGACTCCAGGTGTCAGTTGGCGTTCGGTTGGATAACTGTGTTAAGCGCAGCTTGTTTTTAGTCTCGGCATATGCTCCAAATGACTGCAGCTGTGGCACTCACAAGGATGAGTTCTACGATGAACTCACCACCCTCGTTCACAGGAGTAAAGGCTGTGGCATTGTAATGCTAGCAGGTGGTTTTAATGCACTGGTAGTGGTCGAGTGGCTTAGAGCGTTTGATTACCACCTCAGAGGTCGGAATCTCGAGTCCCTGCCATCACGAGTCACTTTGATGATAGACAGCGTTCCACTGTAGTCCGGATCGTTACCACACCTGACCTATTGGGACCTTATGTGGTTCTCCGTCACTCCAAGTTTCAGGATCTGGTTATCTTTAGAAATGCAATGGGCCTTCGTGGTTATGGGGTGTATACCCCTTCCCCTGCACTCATGCGCAACAAAGCAATAAGAATGCAGAAGCTTGTTTAAGTGGGCGTTTCGCTTTATCCGCTCAGCGTACGGATAACAGAGATAGGCTTCTCCAGTTTTGTGCAGACAATTGGTTATTCCCTTATGGTTGGATTTCTGACAGCCCGCGTCGCACAGCGACATGGCGCTGTAACTCTACAAGCACTATGAGTTAGATTGATCATATCGCAGTAAGCCGCCGGTGGCGCGGTTCTGTTCGGAAATGTAACTCTGGCTGGTCCACATACGTCGAATTGGATCATGCATAGATTTTAATCCAGTTTTCGCCTTACTCCTGTGTCAGCAGCTGCCATTCTTTGGGTGGCATCACTTGAGCCCCCACCAGAAGTGGAAGTGGAGTCGTGTATTCGATTACTAAAGCGTGGGAAGACTGCCGGTCCCGATGAAGTTCCTCCAATTGGTTTGGAAACGGGTGGAAATACTTTGATAAAATCACTTACCATCTGTCTCCGTGCCATATGGAACGAGGAGCGTATTCCAATAATATGGAGCAAGTCATTGATTGTTCCCATCTTCAAGAAGGGAATACTCAGTGACTGTAGTAACCATCGTGGGATCAGTTCAATTCCGATAGTCACCAAGGTATTATTCTCGATTTCGCCCCGACGTCTGACATCGGTTCCTGAGAGGGAAACCCGCGAACAGCAGGCTGGGTTCCGCCCAGGTCGAGGTTTCATCGACCAGATTTTTACTCTTCGTCAAATACTTGAGGCGCGTCACACATACGATCGACCAACAAAAATGGTTTTCTTAGATTTAAAAGGCGCCTTAGTTTCAGTTGACCAAACAGCGCTTTTAAGTGCTCGTCATTGCCCCAGAAGTTAATGAACCTACTGAGGTCATTGTATTCTCATAATTCTGTTGTGTTCTGTCTGTTCAGACAGCCATTAACCAGAAACTGGGCGCGGTGGCTTTGATTGCTATTGCTTTTCGGCAATCTCAAAAGGAAATAATGGAGGAGAAAAAGGTGTGAAAGCAGTAAGAAGAGAACTTTGCTAATGGAATTAAGTCGATGAAGAAAGTTTATGAATGCAAGAGCTCCACAGATTGTGGCATCACACTTCTGGCCACGTAAGGGTTTACGATGAACTATCTGGTGCGTTCGGCGTGACCAGCGGAGTTCGACAAGGATGTCTCATGTCTCCATTCCTGTTCAACTTCGCGATGGACGAAATAATGGAGAGTGCGTTGCAAAATCTTCAGGATATGGGCGTCAAACTAGGGAATAGTGAAAAGCTGTGTGACCTAGATTACGCGGATGTCGTTGTCTGCCTGCTCGAATCCGTGGAACATGCTCAGCGTGCAGTCGATAAACTTGCAAGAGCTGTAACTCCATTTGGCATGCACTTTGCACCTTCAAAGCGTAGAGTAATGTTGCGAGACTGGACGTGAACGATTCCTAGCGTGATGCTCGATGGGGGAGGTGCTAGCAATTGTCGACCGCTTCAGTTACTTCGGCAGCAGCGTGACGGCTGATGGGTGCGTTGTGGCAGAAGTGAGCACGCGTATATCCAAGGCTCGAGCGGGTACGCTGGACTGGAGCACCTGTGGCGCCGACCTGATGTTTCACTAAAGCTAAAAGGTCGTGTGTATTGTGCCGCAGTGCGTTCAGTTTTGATGTATGGTTGCGAGACTCGGGGTCTGAGTGCGGACGACATTCGTCGCCTTAAGGTTTTCGACCACCGATGTTGACATAGTATCGCTTAGATTGGGTGGAATAGCCGAGTGGGCATTGCTGAGGTCAGAAATCGAGTATTGGGTGCTAATTCGGAGGACGTTATGTCAAAACGTATACAGCTTAGTAGACTTCGTTGGGTGGGGCACATGTTACGTATGGCAAACTTACGTCTACCATGCTGTGCCCTATTCCCGGTTTTTCCTAGGGAGTGGGAGAAATCACGTGGAGGTCAACAGATGACGTGGCATCGAGGAATGAGAAAATGTACAGCAGATTTAGAAGAAGTAGGTACCTCATGTCTTTGTGGTTGGGGTCCAAAAGATCTGTCTACCAGTTGGCTGGAGACACTGAGGTATATTGCAGCGAACCGTGAACAGTGGCGATCGTGTTTTCACTTCCTGCAGAATCGGAATGATTGATCAATGTGAATTTGTTCAGTTAGATTGTGTATTCTATGTGTTTGCTACGGGAGCGTTCTTTCCTTTTCCCACCCCTGTAGATGCACTCGCTGTCCACCTTGTATATACATACTTTCTAATTCAATGTGCAACATGGTGAGATAGGCAGTGGTCAGTGGGGCTTGCCCTACTGTTTAACGCTGTGAGATGATGATGAGTCAATAGATTTAATCCCCCGCTGAACTTTTTTCACTATCTGTCCCCTTGAACCACCAGATTATGCATTTTGTTGTCAGTATTAACGGTTTTTTGTGGTTGGTCAGATGTGATGTAAGTTATTGTTGTGGTTCCCATATAAAACCCCCTTCTGCGGTGTGGGCAGCTGCGAAGTAGTGTGCCTAGAAACCTCCAGCTATCTCTGGGACAATATTTATCATCTTTCTGTTCTTCATCCTTCACATCCGAATTCTGATTGGGCACCAGAGGCCACGATGAGTTCTGAACGTGAACTTCTAACTCTCGGTAAGGGTAGAAACTTAGAGACGGGAAAAACAAAATCAGTTCTCAGACTTAAGCATCCTCTTCACTTAGCCACTTTCAACGTCCGCACACTTTGCCAAACGGGGCAACAGGCTGCCCTAGCTAGAACTCTTAAAACCTTTAAAATAGATGTATTGTGTCTCCGAAACACTCATACAAGACCCAACTTTAGTGTTAACACTTCGCTCCCCAGATACAGGCTCGGCTTTTCGTTCCACTCTTCGCGTGTCGGGCGATTCGGCGTCTAGTGATCTTGGTCAGGCTGACGTTGGCATTGCTCTGAGTATGAAAGCTGAGTATTTTCACTGCTTGACTGGATCCTATTCAGCAGTCGTATGTGTGCGGTTCGTTTGAATGGTTCTGTGCACGTCAACAGCACTAGACTGCTTGTCGTTTCTGTGTATCCTCCGACTGACTGTAGCTCTCCTGAGGCTGAAGACGAATTCTCAGCTGTTCCGCAGCGTGCGCTCTACGGACATCATGGTTGTTGCTGGTGATTTCAGTGCGCTAATCGGAAGCCTAGACGAGACGGAGAGGAACACAGGACATCGATTTAGCGTTCCGGCCGACCTAGTTGATAACGGTATCCGAGTCGTCTTACTATGTTCCAACAACAGACTGCTTCTAGTGAGTACAAATTTCTCGCACAAAAAGCGACACCGACTACCCTGGCGTCTCCCTGCGCCTTCACAGCGTTGGACTCAGACCGATCACATTGCTATTGTTTACCGCTGGCGCGGATCAATTCAAGATTGTCGTTTATTTTGGTCGACGTCTGTAGACACTGATCACGCTCTTGTATGCGCGTGTTTCAGCCTACGTCTCCTCGGTGGTCGAAACAACGCCAAAGCGAACCGTCCCCCGCAGCTGCTTCTGGACGATAACCAACGATCTGCTTTCTGAACAGAACTATCCGCCCGGTTATCGATGCAGTTCAGTCCCCAGGATCCAGAACAGCGATGGACAGAGATCAAACAGGCTCTACGTGCGGTTGCTGATGTGCTACCCAAGGTCCAACAACTAGACACACAGAAACGATGGATATCTGCATCCTCAGTTGCACTGTTTGATGTGCTCAGATCGGTTCCTCCGAATTCCAGATACGATGAGGCACGGAGATGCCTTAAATGCTAACTGATTCTGAGCCTGACGAACGACCGTCAGCAGTGATGGATTAGAAAGTGTGGGCAAATAGAAAAAGCTGCGGCGACTGGCAACAGCCGCAACCTTTTTCCGTCTGATTTGAAATGCCGGTCAACGAAAACCAGGCGTCAGCGAATTGATCAAAGAGTTGAAAGGCTCACTGATTCAAATTCAGGAGCGTCATCTGATTCGCTCAGCAGAGCATTTCGAGATGAAGTTTAATTGACCTTTATGCTCCTCAGGTTTGCTGACCAGCGCGATGGTTACAGCTCTTGTTGTAGATACCAATCCTCCGTCAGAAGCGGAGGTTCTCCATGAGATGAACTATCTTAAACGATGTAAGTCCGCCGGACCGGATGGGTCGCCTCCGTCTATTTCCAAAGACAGCGGCTCAGCACTTTTGCTGGAGTCGACAAAACTCCGTTTGAAATAGAGAAAGGAACAAGTTCCAAAGGGCTAGTGTGAATCGGTGATCGTACCCATTTATGGGAAAGACCACAGATCTTCCTGTTAAAACCACAGGGGAATAAGTCTGGTGAGTATCACACCCAACCTACTCGCTGGTATTATTCTCCACCGCCTATCTAACGCTCGCGAACAGTGCTCGCGCGAGAATCAAGTTGGGTTTAGATATGGTCGGGGTTGTGTTGATCACCTCTTCACTCTTCGACAACTTTTAAGAACCCAGGCACACCTTTTGTAGGCCCACTGTCTCCATTTTTCTTGATCTTAAAGCGGCCTTCGACTCAGATGACCGCACGGCCCTCTGGCACTGCCTCTTGTTGAACGGTGTACCAAATAAATTCATTTCCATAACAAAGTCCCTTTACATGAATAGCCGAAGCCGAGTTCGGGCTTACGGTGATCCTTCACCCCAGTTCACCACAAAAAGTGGTGTGCGTCAAGGTTGCCCCCCCCCCCTTACCCTTTAACTGTGTAATAAATATGATCCTGGAGGCCGCGCTTTTGTCAGGTGAGGATAGTGACATTGAATGTTTCCCGGGTGGAAAAGTGTCAGACCTTAAATATGCAGACGACATAGTTTTTCTAAGTGAAGATCCAGGTAAGTTTCAATCTTTTCTATACAGTTTGACGAACTGCGTAGCAATTTTCGGTATGCATTTTGCACCTTCAAAGTGCAAGATGCTGTTGCACGACTGGGTTGTTTTAACACCAAACCTTTCAGTGTCTGGGGGGACTTTAGACGTGATAGACAAGTTCTGTTATCTGGGCAGCTGCATTTCACTCGGAGGTCGGATATCGGATGAGGTGTTTTTGCGTATACAGAAGGCTCGTTTGGCATTTGCCCACCTGAATCATCTGTGGCGTCAACATAGCAACCGTTTATCTATCAAGGGTCGAGTGTTCGTTGCATCAATGAGGCCGGTACCTCTGTATAGTTCGGGGACATGGTCACTGTGGATGGGGGATATACGAAGATTGTCGGTATTTGAACACCGGTATCTTCGTAGCATCGGTTGAATCTGGTGGGAATACCATATAAGCAACGCTGAGGTTCGGTAGAAATTTTCAGGTTCAGTGATCAAACGATTGTATGAAATACTTAAACTCATCAGGCTAATATGGGACATATGTTGCGCATGTACACAAACAGGATTCCTCGGCGTGCTATGATTGCTGAGGCGGGTACCGGTTGGAAGATGAGTAAGAGTGGTCAGTCCATGACATGGAAAAAAGGTATAAAAATTTAACCAGTGGACTTGGCCATGTGAGGCGTATTAGACTTCCTGGGTGGGGTCCAAGATACCCTCCCACTCTATGGTTAGACGCACTGGGGGATATGGCTAGATGCCGCGATCTGTGGCGCTCTTATATCAACAATTTTTCTCCATCAACTTCATACCATTATTTGTAGTTATCCTTTCACATTCTTCATGATTTCTTTTCAAGGTTGCCGCCAGGAGATAGCAACCAAAGCCACCGCACCTAGCGCATGGTTATTGGTTGTCTAAACTAAACTTATGGTTGATTTGGTCCACATTTGTTCATCCAGAAGCAAGTGACTGCCGTGTTGCGTTCTCCAGTGTCTCCTACTCGTTCATTTGCACTTCATTTTTGTTCCTTTTCATACACGATATATCAAACCAGCTTTCGTGAAGAGCACGAATTTCTAGGAGGGTGTTTTTTGTCATGTTCAACGTCGTCGCTCTACGAGTAAAGTTCAGAATCGGAAATATCATCCCCACGTATATATCCGGAAAGGTATACTTATAGCTAGAAAAATTGGCTTTAGACCATGGAATTAGAATTTCTTCTCATTGAATGTGATCATTTATTTTCTCATCCCCTAAACTCATCTTCAGGTGGACTTCACATTGAACAACTTCGTGATTCACCCACAGCGGAAAAGCGTCATACTGGTCTGAAATTACGGCCAGAAAATAAACAGTAAGTCCACGAAACTGCTCCATTTTTCCTGCCTTTCTCGATGACTGTTGACTGTTTAATTTCAGTTCATTTGGAATAAAACCTAAGGAAGACTTACTTTATCGATATTCTTTTCTTCTGTCCGTCATTACATCTTAGTCATTTTAGTGGTCCTGTTAATGGCCCGTGTTCAAGCAATCGTTTATTTAGTATAGAACAATAGTGCGAAATTTCGGATAGAGAACGCTCTCAGAGGGAATAGAAGTTAACTGACGACGAGTGTCCTCGAACTGGGAACTTCAGGTACTTAAATTCCTGATTTTTACCCTCTGGTCAACACTGCGAAAGTTGTGCCGAGTTATCTGATATATGGAATTCGACCAGGGATTTCTATACTGATTATCTTGAATCAATAATTCTGAGGTTAGGTTTCGAGTATTGGGTACTTGACATAGCTTTTGTCACTCAAAACAAGCTATGTATTATATATATATATATATATATATATATATATATATATATATATATATATATATTCACTATAATCTAATTTGAATCGTCTGGAGTGTGAATGGATACTCTTCTTGGAAGAGCCCATAAATGAATCACAACTGTGATTTCTCATGATTAGTCGTGTCTGCGTCACTGCTAACCCACACGTTTACCTACTACTTACTATCAATATGAGCACTTGCACATGCAGCATCGTTGTTCGTTGGGTTAGCAGTGATCCAGACACGACTAATCATGAGAAATCACAGTCGCGATTCATTTATGGGCTCTTCAATGAAGAGTATCCATTCACACTCCAGACGATTCAAATTAGATTTTAGTGTACACATAACATCGGAGTGTAAAAGTATGAGGACGAGTGGGCAGAGGAGTACCGGACACGCATAACTGACGAGCGGCAACAACCGCGAAACCGGTCGTGTGCTTTCGGGAAATCTTGTCCACACGTTTACATACTGCTTACTATCAATATCAGCGCTTATATATATATATATATATATATATATATATATATATATATATATATATATATATATATATATATATATATATATATATATATATATATATATATATATTGAACACCAACAAGGAAAGCGCGAAGCACTAAGCGAATGCAGTACTAATGCTAGCTTTTTTCTGACCGTCACGTCGTTTTATTCAGTCTTGCCCAGCAATCGCGAATAGAGCACGGAAGGGTTGGGGATGAGTAGGCATACGCAAAACATATCCAGGACATCAGATGCAGTGAAGAGCGATTATCTCGATCAAGGGGCGACTGTCAGCACCCAATGCACGACGATGAACCTCGTCATTACTCAAACGATGTTTCCATCGGACACAAGCAATGCTTCCGACATATCAGTGGTCGAACACGGAAGGCTGCTACGCATCCTCAACGCGGGGTGGCCGTGTATCGTGAAACAAAACGCTATGTACCGTGGTTTTATACACCCGTCCATTAAGGGAGGACCGAACAACACGGCGTACCACACATATCGTAGGTTAACCAAAGCTGCTCTAGTTTTCGTTATTCTAGATCCGATCCTTAGCACCACCTCAGCAGCTACTGAGGTACCTAATGCTTTCGACTACTTCCAGCTGATCACCGAGAAGGGTCAGTGCAGACTCTTATCAGTCTTGCAAAATAACTTTGCACTTGGAAGGTGCAAAGTGCATACCATGCCACATTGATAAGATATACTCCCTCTGTACACCTTGTTCGTTGAATCGGTTACTCGTTGTTGTATGTGCTCGCTTAGGGGATCCCGGGAATAAACCCGCCCAACGATTGGAGACGTTTCGAGTTATGTTCGATATCTTATTCTGATTCTCGACTGTCCCACTGCATCAGTCCTGTTTTGTGGCTTGTCGAGGGAAGGCTTTTGTTTAGCAGATCAATATATGGCCAATTTGTTTTAGAGAAGGGGTTTTACAAACCAGCAAGTTTTTGACACCAAACAAGATTCCGATGTTGTGGATCGTAATAATAGACTACTTGACTTTCTTAAGGAACTAAGTTTCGGTATGGGGGAACACGAACGTATTTCGCGACTTTTGATATTCCCATGTGCACAGTCTCTACCCATAACTGCCATTTGTAGTTGTATCCTGTTTCCGTTTTCCTGCTCATTCAATTTTCGTTTGGGATTTGTCGAGAGATAAAAAACAAAGTACTGAACGGAATTGAATAATACCTGCTATTCACTACTATCTAAGTCTATCCATTTTTATCACGGACTAAATATCATCAGTGTCTCGGTTCGAGAATCGGTATCACTAGTGAACCTTAACGATAGGCATGGTCGTTGTTTCCTAGTTTGGTATCATACTCTGCCGATGTTCGTGGCCCAAGTTGACAGCTTCTGTTTGCTTTTGATCATTGAGCTTGACGTTTTTAACTCGCCGTAATAAGATTAGATGATAATTTATTTCGTCTCGGATAAGATTTGTTTATTTCCGGTAAACTCAGTCTTTGTTAGTGACAACAAGTCTTAGTTTGGGAGCCAGGTTAAAAAAAACAGTTTGCATTTTTTAACCCGTCTCATGGGCGGTTACATCAAAAGGCTCTTTCTCCATATTCTCTAGTTTTGCTTTTCCACAGTTTTGGGAATGACTATTGTATTTTATTGTTTCATTTTGATCTGTTTTGATCAGACCACTTATTTCACAATAATTTCATCCTGTTCAGCATCCATTTAGATGGCAGCTAAAGATTTAGGTGTGTCAGTGTCTCATGGTCCTGCACCGCATTTGTTCATTGATTTGAGGCCCTGACTAACACAACCTGATGTTATAGGTATCGATTACGACCGCATTGCTCCTCTTTCCATTGTTCTCATTGCGTGTTGTTGCGCATTCTCGTGTTTATCTGCCCCGGATGGACTCATAATAGAATAGCAGTGTAAAATACATCACCGAGATATTATATTCTTCTGTCGTTGTCATCCTTACCTGGTAGCTGCTGCTGATGCTGCTTGTGAATTCTCTACCTACTCTCCCGTATTTTATCCGCTCTCAAGCGTTTTGTATTTGTGCTTTGAGTTCACATGGATTATTGAGAACACCTTTTTTCGTCTCCCAACACAACTGTCCTCAATGCGAGTTAAGCAATTCACTCAGTATTACTTGTTTCTTCATAATCTGTAGTGACTTGGAGTGGTACGTCCACGTGTTTTTTGGTGCACAATCCGTGTCGTGTATCTTTTATTCACATTTTCTCATTGATGCAAAATGACTTCATAAACTTTTGAAATATTTGCTCCTACAGAAGAAATACTCATGAAAATAAACTTGTATGCAAATTTTGCACATTCCACTTAGTATCCTCACATCTCGCATCTCTGCACATTTTGCAAACCTAAGAGGGGAATCTCGGTGTTCCGAAGTCATTGTGTAACAAGTCAGTGGAACTTTGATTTCATCAGTCAGATCTCATGCTATCCCAGTTACCATATAGTTTCCACCCAATCCAGCTAATGCACGTTTGTTTCAATCATCCGATAAATCACGATTTTTATCGTGCTATCGATCCACCACATTCGATGTGTATGCAAACTGAAAACGAAATAAGATGCGCGACTCGCCTATTCGATCTGTTGACCTAATGTCGAATGTGCATACTAAACACGCATTTCAATTCTGCTTTTCTCTTCATCTATTTCACCGTTTCACGTGGCTCAGCTGACAACACACAACCAGACTACGATACCATTATGTCTTAGGCGACTCGAACAACTTCCGGAAACTGTAGGTTAAATTGTCAAACTGTCCTGTATTACCAATGACAATCGACCATGGGAACTTGTGGTCGCATGGAAATTCGTCGACTGATGATCACTGTTCGATTGCGTTGCTTTCGCGCGCAATTAGCTTCGCCTAGACATGGTCAATGTTGATGGTTGCACTTCCTTCAGTCCATGATTGAGAGTATATACACATATTTGTCGTAAGTAGTATGCAGGTAGACAAAATCTCCCCCGAAACATTCAACCGGTTTCGCGATTATTGTTGCCCATCAGGTATGTGTACTCGGTACTCCTCTGCCCAGTCATCTTCATAATTGTACACTCCATAAGTAAATTTGTCTTAAGTATCTAATTTTTTTTTCAGGATTGTGAATAGATTCTCTCCGTCAACAGGTACACAACGGATTCACTACTGTGATTACTGTTAGCTATTTGTGGGTAAATCATTGCTAACCCAGAGAACAACGAGGCTGTATCAGATCACAACAATTCACCCATAAACAACTAACAGTAATCACAGTGTGTGCACTCTTCAACAGAGATTATCCATTCACACTCGAAATTGGAGCCTTGTGGTCAACATTATTATTATTATTATTTTGTTATTACGTGCCTGCGCATGAACACAGCGGAATGGATTTATCCCACAGCCTGAAAAGTCCATTATTCTACAGCGGTTAACCCGGTTACCAGACCCCGAGACTCGGAGTGACCCAATAGGTCAAATGTGGCAACTTGGTGGATTACTGTCTACCACCATCATCACAAAGAATTGTGTTTTTTGTCTTCTAATAAATCGGCAATTTCTCAAATTTCCTGTAATCGGATAGGCCAGCTTCATGTGGGAACATAGTAAGGCTGTGAGACCACTAACTACGGTCCAACTTTGACGCAGCTTTCCTATGCTTTCAACTGACTAATAATCCGTCAATTGTTTTTGACGCTCACCTTTTACAGGAGCTTCTCAAAATTCGCATTGGCATAAATTCATCATTCCGAATTGTTGTATACCGAACATGAATGAATCAGATGTATTGAGCAAATTGTCACAGGTGTATTCGCAGTGGTATTCATTTAATATCTTCCTCCTGGGTTATAAGAAACTTACCGTATGATTGGATGAATTGCCGTCGGTCTGCATACTTCTAGACGCCCACGCCGCAATCGACGTTACATTTGCGCTGCCGTTTGGTAGGAATGCCACGTTTCAAAAGAGAATTGCGTGGGCGTCTTTGTGTTCTCATTGTTCTACTGTGCCCAGCTGGTTGTGGCATCAATTCTCATTAGATTAATTACTGCAGCCATGTGTTCTTTGAGTTCGCTTACCTCTAGGTCTTTTTCACCTCGCTACTCTGAATGCAGTGTGCGATCACCACGGCCAGGTCATGGACCATGTCGTCGTTCTATCTGAGAGTGTTAGATACTTTTCGGTGCATAGTTGATGAAAAATGCGTGGGTGGCGGCCGTGGTTCATGAAAACTTTGCCATGCAAAACGGGGTGAGCTGGTGGGCTGACAAATCGTCATTCTTGATCTTGGAGGAGCATTTAAGCCAAATATTTCATTCCAAAGCTAATCGTTCATAAATGAAGGGCATTTGTATTCCAACGTGTTATCATCCATCACAGCACTTGTAACCAAAATACTCCACGACGACTCATGGTGTTGCTCGCTCTCGTTACCATTATGGTCACAGCTTTGGTTGTTGTTGTTTTTGTTACTACACAAGAGAAGAAGAAAGATTGTCAATGGGGATTCAGTGTTATTGGCTTCTGTGTTGAAATTATTATGCGTTTCAGTGATGTTTAATACTACTAGTAGAACTATTTTCCGTTTCGTTTTGTGAATGTTTTTCTATCTAACCGAGTTCATAGTTAAGGGCGACCTCCTTAATAATGATTCATTTCACATTGTATGATAAATAAAAACTGTTACGTTTGAATGCTGTAAAAATCGGTTTATTCCTAATCGATCTGTCAACCTTCATATACTTCAATTCAGCTTGGTTGAAAATCGACGCTGGTCACTTGCTTCTTTGCCATCTTCGGGTTACGGAACTAACACCCCGGAGAGCGGAAGCAATATATCGGTACGTCCGACCCTACGGGTCATATTTTGGCGCACATTGTTTAAACATGAAAATATGTTGATGAACTTCCCAACGTATAACAGCGCCACTAATTCACCACCCTAGCCTCGATTGATTGCCATGTTACCCTCAACGGCGTTGAAATGAAACGAGACCCAAACTCATGTTTCCGGTTGCGGCCTAATAGCTTAGATGACAGGGCTTACGTTGTAATCATGCGTGGAGTTTGTTTGCTTCACTGTTTTTCGGCGCATTCTCCTAAAATCGAAGTTCAAACTAACGTAACATATATCCTAATGGTTCGCTGCGTACCAGTTAGCGTACGCAAACTTCCTTCCTGTTTGCAATGCAAAATCATGATATGGTTCACATTCGTTGGTAAGCTTGTTCATTGCTTTGCAACCGGTCCAATTTTGATAATTCGGTTTTTCTCCTGTCGGTTCTTGATTGTTGATGTGGAAACATATGAGCCACCATGGGCATACAGGTATTGTCGAAATTTGAATGAAGCTATAGTTTTTCGAATCAGCCTATCCCTTACATGAAGTTTTTGCACCATGACACAAGCCTTTTTATGTCACGAACACTTACCACTTGATAACTAATAAGTGCAAAGGCATCCCTGGTTATTTTTCTCTTCGGGAAGAACGTAGCACGGTATATTCAACGAAATTGTCAAATCATCGTTCCACAAACATATGAGAATGTGAACCACAAGTGGTAAAATAAGGGATACCCATTCGCATACAACTTTTACCATAATATCTGATGTGCATATTATTATCCGGTTAATAACATGTTGACTTGTCTCTATCCTCAGTGAATTATCTTAGCCTTTTGACATCGAGTTTACCAACCGAGCTGCGATGCTACTGGTTATCCTGTGCTTCTTTGCGATCAATATTTTTGTCCCTGTACTCCAAAGTGTAGAATGTGCATAGATTTTTCCCAACATTGAAAATACATTCTCCATCATACTCAAATCGGGACTGTTATGGTTCAATTATGGCAATGAAATCTCCCAAGTTCCCGTGTTTGCTCGTACAAACGATGTGTGGCTATGTCTACTGCTCCAAGATAAACGTCCTCATGTGAGGCATAACCTAATGCATCTTCCGGTCTTAAAGTAGCAATCTAAGAAGAACCTCTAATCTGGAAGACTGGAAACATTTATTTTTTGAGCCTAGTGAATTCTGCATAGTTCAGAGTATCGTCGATAACACTCCTCGACAAAATTAATCATAATTTAATGCAACCCATATCAACCGGTGTAAAGAGTTTTCCGATCTGAAAGTCATAGAAATGGTTTTTCCCGTGAATTTCCTATCGTGGATCACGGTTTTGCGAGCTCCTCTATAGCCTAATATGGAGCGCTGGACGTAAGCCAATAGCTAAACCAAATAACGACTACATTTTAATTTCTTCACCGTTGTCACAAGTGACCACTTTTTGGGCTTATGATTCTGGCCCTTGAGCGGCCAAAAGACGAAGCAGCTTACTTCACCGGTTCCTTCTCCATAGTTTCATAAGGAAATGTAATGAGAAATATTCTCTGTATGCACACTTATTGCTGTTTGATCGTCATTTTCCTTATCAAAATACAGAAATCATCATTGTCCAAGTCGAATAAGTTAGATATTTGCTCACCTGATCTTGTTTTGACACCATGTTTTACGTGAATAATATGAAAAGTCGTTTGTTCATTTACGAAAAGGTTCTGAGCAATATCTACCAAATAAGCACGCACCAGGATGTATCTTCAGAATTTCATCTCTCCTATTTGCTGAAGTAGTGAAACGTTCTTCTCCTGAATGCACTCTTTTCCAGTAATCATGAGAACAAGAGGGGCGTTTAGCGAACAACGCTGATGTAACCTTGATTTCGAGGATATGCATTCCAAATAGACCGGGTTTTTTTCTCGTGTGAGCCTACCACCAGCCGCAAAAATTGCTATCGAACCACGACAATGTACAGTGTTCTCAAGATGTGTGTTCGAATTGTTTCTACTTCTTTCTGCTAAACACAAATATAATCGGCAAATCGGTAAAAAACTGCTCCTGTCAGAAACGGCACTTGTTCGTGACCTAAACCATTTGTGGTGAATTTGACTTCCACAGTTTAAAAAAGCTATTCATATTTGGTCGTTCAATAAATTCGATCTTTCAAGCTTCAGGTAAATTTATCATGGTAACCTGGGTAACGCAATTCCAACTTCCCAGAAAACATTACCCAGCTAACATAAACAATGATGAATAATACGTTATTTACTATTTACAGTCCTCGTTCGGTCTAATATAAAACAATTAGGAATGAAAAGTTCATAACGAAGGAAATATATTTTTCATTCAAATTCCGATAACCTGTCGAGTTTTGCCAACTCACCTTGGTCAAATAGCTGAAGAATTCATTTCCAGCTAACCTTGCAAATAAATAAACCAACTAGTTGTTATATTGAGTGAAGCAGTGTTTTCCCAAGATAATCACAAGGTTTGCACAAAACCTGGCAAAGCTATGCAAGCATAAAGGATTGCCGCACATGTGTGATGATTTTCCTGTCCTTTTTTGCGTTGTTTCGAAATAACAGGGTGAAGTTTTCTGTTACATATTATTTAGCATAGTCGTTGTTCCTCTCGGGAGAACGTCCATGGATTCCAAACCCAAACTCTAACGATAACGACAACACAATCGGTGCACTCACCATCTTGTACCGCCCCGGTAGCACTTTGTTCCGTCAGTCCATCCTCTCCCGGCGCAACTGTACAGGCTCGACCAACTGCGACAAAACTTGTGTCAGCCTTGAGTCAGGACCCGGCTAGTTGCACTGCGCTTATGAGCCGTTCTTCCACTGAACAACCATTGCAGATACCGTATCTCATCGGGTTTAAACCTCGCCTGACTGACGAGAGTAACAACCTTCAGCGTTGTGCGACTGATACCACCTTGGTCACCGATTCCGGTGATCGGTCTCCCATTCCTCGAGTTCCATCGCCTCTCTGTTCCGGTTCGACAGCACCCCCGACTCCTCTACTACCAATATCGACGTTCCCCATGGGCCGAACCAAGCCCGGATTTGATTCATCGTCATGCCTATCCCCATTCTCTTCAGCTGGTCCAGTGTCAAAAGCACGTTCTCGCAGTTTGAGGTAGGTTTCAAATCGAAAAACTTACTTCGCCTAAAGCTGTTTTGCTAATCGAGTTGCTTTCTGTTCGATAAAATTTCATTGTTGGTGCAATGCAAATGGTCACTCTCAAGCGAGCATAGCGTTCTTCACATCGGTTACTCCAGTTTATGCTCACATTATTTTCAATGCACCCGAAGACTATCCGAATCGGGTGCAGGTTATGGTTAGCGCGTACAGTATCCGCTCATTCAATTGGTCTATATGCTGATCGTTTGCTGGGAATTATCTGGGGGCGTGCATGCATTCACATTTTTTCAATTGCGATGAACGTAGCTCTTAGCATTGGGCTGACGTTGTTGTTATTGGTGGGATGAATCACCGTCACCAAAATTCATAAACAAACAAACAAATGACGCAACTCTGTGCCTCATTATCATGTGATCATTGCTTGCCTGAGCTTGTTGCTTGTCGCCGTTGAGACTATCCCCTCGGTTGTTGTTGTATCACGAATTTGCTAAACAGAACGAAAGCACGAACCTGTATTCCGAACGAGCGTACGACAGGAGCCAGCTCAAGCATATATGAAGCGCATAGAAGCCGCCGAATAATATCAGTCTCCTGAGGGGTTGACCGCGTTTGATTGATGGTTGGTGGGCCGGGGTAGGGTGGAGTCTGGGACAGGCAGATATGGACGTGCGAGTTTAAGGCGAACCGGGAGGTGAGTACGCGTTTGTCCAAGGCTCGAGCGGCGTACGCTGGACTGTATCAC
Source organism: Fasciola hepatica (assembly GCA_948099385.1). Classification (NCBI taxonomy): domain Eukaryota; kingdom Metazoa; phylum Platyhelminthes; class Trematoda; order Plagiorchiida; family Fasciolidae; genus Fasciola; species Fasciola hepatica. The sequence goes on along the minus strand of CANUEZ040000111.1, from coordinate 10,195,120 downwards.
TTATGGTGCCGACGTGATATTTCACTGAAGTTGAAAGGTCGTGTATACTGTGCCGCGGTGCGTCCAATTAAGTCGTATGGTTGCGAGACTTGGGGTCTGCGTGCAGAAGAGATTCGTCATCTTGGGGTTTTCGACAATCGATGTTTGCATATTATCGCTAAGATTGGATGAAATGATCGAGTGAACGATACTGAGGTCAGAAATGGAGTATTAGGTACCAGTTCAGAAGATGTTCTGTTACTGCGTATCCATCTTAGTGGACTTCGTTGTTTGGGGCACATGTTACGTATGGCGAACACGTCTACCGTTTCGTGTCATGTTTTCCGTTTCTTCTCTGGAGTGGAAGAAACCACGTGGAAGTCAACGGATGACGTGGCATCGAGGAATGAAAAAATGTACCGGAAACTTATGAAAAGTAGGTGCTTCACGTCTTCGTGGTTGGGGTCCAAAAGATCTGTCTACCAGTTGGCTGGAGACACTGAAGGATATGGCAGCGAACCGTGAACGGTGGCGATCATGTTGTCACTTTCTGTCGAATCGGAATGATTGATCAATGTGAATTTGTACATTTAGACTGTGTACTCTATGTGTTGGCTACGGGAGTGTTCTTTCCTTTTCCCACCCCTGTAGATGCACTCGCTGTCCATCTTGTATATACATACTTTCTTATTCAACCTGCAACGTGGTGAGACAGGCAGTGGTCAGCGGGGCTTGCCCTACTGTTTAATGCTGTACGATGAGCAGGATGGTCCACGAGACCCGCCCACCAAACGGTCGGAGATATCAAATGATGTGACTGAGTGTCGCGGACAGTTGCGTAGTTCCATTCGAACTCCTTCTTTGTCCTCGTCATTCCCGCTTGATAGTTTGATTTTCTGGGATCTTCATCGCCTTATTGTTGCGTTCCTTTTGCCCTTTACTCGACAATACTGGAAGGTAGCAACCGAAACCCAGAGCACAAAAAGGCGAGGTAATGGTTGAATAAACTGAAACAGACTGCTCCTTGCGGGTCTGCTCTCCAGCCATTAGGTACAGCCTGTGAAGTGTGACAGATGCCAGCAGCTTCGACTCTAATTGGGATTAGGCTTTCATCTCTGCGGTTAGGACAGTCACTATGCGAGCCCTTCTCAAAAATAGGGATGATCGATTTCCCCCACTAGGTTGGGACCTGCTCAGAATTCCAAACATTTGATAACAAAACATGAAGTCTTCCAACAAGATTTGACCCACGATCTTCAAATACGGCTGGGAGAAAGCCATCAGAGCCCGTCGCTTTGTGTCCATGGTTTAGATTTCCCTACGGATCTCCTCGATAGGTGAGCTTGACAAGACGGACCACTGGACGTGTTCCGGAAGAGCTATAAGGGAAGCTGTTTGATTGTGAATTGAAGAACCGTGAGGTCCACATGTTTCATCCACATATAGTGGCTTCCTGTCGTGACGGGTTAGACAGAACAGCTTGCGGCAATTTGCCGATGTAGTAGCACGTTGCGACCACCGGATTGCGCAATCTCTGCGTAGATTTGTGCTAATTGTTCCTCTCGTTATGAGCCGTGCCTCGTTATACTCGTTTCTAACCGGGATTGACCGGCGTGCATCGAGAAGGCGCAGAAATTCAGTAGAAATCCAGGGTCTCACGGCACGACGGGACAGGCTGCAACTTACTTGGCCGGCGGAATACAAAGCATTCTTGATAAGCGACCAGTTCTGGTTTATTTTATCAGATGGGGCTACATCAGGCTTTCCAGCTAGCACGTTTTGGATGATGGATAGATGAGGTGGATCGGAAAGCCTCTCGCAATCCAACTGTCATTGCAGCCATGTGTTTAGAGCATATAGATAGGTTAGTGCAAATTTCTGAATGACCGGAATCAGGGAGAGGGGAGGGGGTTGGTGCTCCATTACGAGCGATATCCTTATATGCCACCCCACCATTTGTGATTTATGGCTATATGGTCGATCTGGGTCCATTGCTGACTTAAACGCGGTGAACGCCATGTGACGTACCGACGGTCAGAGCGTCTGAAGTTCGTATTGACTAGGAACAGGCGATGGTCGGAGCATAGGGCTGAAAACCGTGTTACAGAAATCTCGTCCCTAATGTGCTTCGTCCGATGACAGCCGACCGACCCTAGTATTTATATCTCCTACCAAAATCACAATATGAGCCTGGCTTGCTATACGTGGAAGCTCGTGGAGCTTTTGGTAAAAGTTATCTTGCATTGCATCGGGATCGCAATCGGTGGGTGCATACGCCGAAGCGATAGATAGATTGCGTCTGTCGGAACGACGACTGCTTACTTTGTACGAACCCCTAGGTTTTACTGCCCATAGACAACTGTCAACTGGGATTCAGTATGCTAGCGCCCCTTCAGCTTGTTCACTGAGAGCAACACCAACGCCAAAAAGACCAGAAAATGCCACCTCAGTGTCCCCGGAAATATGCAAGTGAAACTTCACAGAGGGATTTGACAGGAGCGTCAATCGAATGATGGAACTGGAATCTTGAGTACGAGTCTGTTGAACGCAACACACATCGATGACAAGGGACTCAAGCGTACAAGCTAAATTCGCCTGTTGCCCTATACGCATAAGGGCTCGCGCTTTGCACGTGGCGAGTTTCAGTGGGCATCGTGGACGAGGGAGAGCATCATCCGGTGGTAGCAGGTTCAGTAAGACTCGAAAGCTAGTCTAAGAAGGACGGGAGAGAACATAGTCAGGATTTCCACCTGTGGCACTGCAGCTGGCACGGTCGAACGAAGATCTTGTTGGGTCTGATAAGGGAAAAGAATGAGGAAAGGGAAGGGAGATGGAAAAGTTTTTGTGTACGATATAAGAAGGCATTCATGTGTGCGCGTGAAAGGACCGTCAATTATTGCAATAGTAAATCATCCATGGTTGGTTGTACCACCACACGTTCGCCCAGTCCAGAGTAGGCGTTCGTATTCGAGGATGCACCTCTACTCTCTGCGCAGCCAGGCGCTTCCTGTGAGGCGGTAGCTTTGGTTCGGATGAGCCGGTAGCCAGTTATATGATTCATTCGCCTCTTCTGGAAACCACTAGGAGCCGGTGACTGATTGCTCAGTTCATACGCCCTTCGGATGAGACTAAACATCCTGGGTGCCCAGTACACCTCTCCGCCACAGATACCGATGAGCACAACGTTGTTTGCCTCACACGTCACCCGTGGTTGGTTTGGAATCAGGGTCTAGCCATCTCCCCTAGACTAATTATCAATCAGTCAGTGCAACGGAGATCGCCGAGCATTTGCCTTCATCTTGACACTTTAGTGGGAACATCTCCGCCCACAGAAAAGGTGGTGAGTAGGCTGTCCTCATCAGAGACTGTTTGAAACGCACGGTCATTAGGAAGCATTTCGAGAGGCTTTCAGGACGAGTAGCCATCTCAGAGCCTGAGACACCCACACCCAACCATACTGAGGCATTTGGAGGCTGCAGTCATTGGAACAAATACTGAACCTATACAGGTCAATTTGGTTGGCCATGTGTTACGCATGCTCGCCGATGGGACTGCCTCGATGTCCATTGTTCTCCGGTGCAGCTAGACATTCGAAGTAGTCAGTCCATGACAGGAGAAAAAGTATGAGGACCATGACCAGTGGACTTGGCCAAATAAGATGTGTTAGGCTTGTGATTTTGGGTTCACGAGACCCACCTACTGGATGGTTGGATACATAAGGCGATATGGCTGGGTTCTGCGTTCAGTGGCGTACTTCCGTTCGAACCCTTTCTTTATCTTCATGATTTCCACCTGTTAGTTTTTTTCCGATTGTTTGTTCCTTTTGCTTCTATTCGTTCCACTCCCGACTCGACGTTGTTACGAGGTGGCAACTTAAACTGGGGCATAGAATTGCGGCATTAATGGGTCAAAGAACTCAACTGAATTGATCCTTCAAGCGAGTCGGCATGTTTTGATAAGCATCTAATCGGTTTTTAAATCAGTTAAGCTTGTCTGTTGGCTGCGACAAAGCCATTGGATTAAAATAATAGGGTTTTCCAGTGGAAACGATAAGCATTTGATGGTTAGACACATTGCCGCACAGCCAATTTATAACTGGCCACATGGCAGCTGGTGTTTCTATAAATAGTGTCTATTTTTTAATGTTTGACAATCCAATCATTCACCTTGCTCGTCTCCTTACCTGACTCATGAGCGAATAGGGAAATGACAAATATGATAACGGATCAAATTTATTGATCATAGCCACAAAATTTGTCGGCGTTTGTAGTGTCCCTCTTTTTTCTGATATTATGTTTATGGTTCAATGATTTGAGGTCACTGACACATTTCATTGTCACATTACACATCGCTGATTCAAAATATCTTAACTGACTGTCAAAGTGACCATATTCTAGTCAGTTCTTTCTCACTGAAGTATCCGCAATCAAGTCGGTGTCTGCTAACTCGTCACAGTTGTCGATGCTCAACTTGCTTACGACAGATGTTTTTGAACAGCTGCATTCTGTCATCATCTGTCAGAGTCACATGTTCAGTTTCAACCAATTTGAACACTAGCACAACAATTAAAATACTGGTGCGTTAGTGCAAGATTCGGATCGGAAAATTGAGCTTGTCTAATGTGACCGTACCAAACAAGAGTTGTACGACGAAACTGCGAAAGTTTCCTTACGTAATCGCATTTATTCAGTTTCAGTTTTATTATTATCCGCCGATAGTGCTTATCAGATATTCTTTTTACCACACCTACCACTATCTCTCGTTTTCATAGTGACCGACCACGTAGACTCACAAGGAGTACACTTTGCTCGTTGAATAGAGAAAATGACGTCCATTTTTAAACTTTCCTTATTTTCTTTTCAGCCCGAATCGCACAATGGTCTCGGGTGAACAAGACATCCTACTCCTGAACCATATCTACCGTGAGCGCTTTCCCAAAGTAAGTAAATCTTGACTCCGATACTGGAAAATCCGAAAAATTCGTGTTAAATGACTGCTTTTTCCGTGGTTATTAATGTGGTTTTTAGTGATCAGTGACACGAAACACACATGAGACAGTTGTTAAATGAATGTTTACCATTTTCAGAAAATTATGAGCATCTTATTCGCCTACATGCCGAGTTTGAGGTGGTCAGTACATGACATGAGAAAAGGTATGAGAACCTTGACCAGTGAGCTTGACCACATGGGCCGTGTTAGGCCTACGAGATTTCCCACTTAGTGGTTAGACTCATTGGAGGATATGGCTAGGTGTCGCGATCGGTAGTGCTCTCGTGTTCAAAAGCTTTTTCTCGACCTGATCGTACCACTTGTGGTTCTCTTAGTCTTTTGATACTCTTTTGTTATGTCCAATGAAGGCTTCACTGAGAGATAGCAACTAACTTCGCTGCCTCCAGTGCTTGGTTAATGGTTGTTTGAACTGAACTGAACATGTCGCTGAATTCATTGAATTGATCTATTGCTTAGACTGATTTCGTTAGCGCACTTCTTTCATAAAGCGTTTTTGAGATGAATTTTCACTGGTTGGTTCAAAAGTCCTAGATTGATTTGATCGAAGGTGGTCGAGTGGTATCAACTTCTGTCACGCGTCTGAGGTTCAAACTTGGCCACCACCGCAGTCTTTTTAGTAGCAGACAGTGATCCGTTGTCACCCAACTCGTCACTCACTATGCCTGATCTACGAGTACCTTAAGGGGGTTACTTATTCCAAATCATTTCACAGCTGTCGGTTTTGCCTTACAACCCAATAGGATTTTTTTAACTCATTGGGTTTGTCCACGCCATTGCATTCAGGTGCACGCATGAAACAAAAAAATTAACGAGTCGGCTTTAATAAGAATGTCATCATCGCGATATGCAAGAGTTCGATGTCATGAAGGTCTGTATATCATTTGCTCGAATTAGGCCTCAGCTCAAATGCAAGAACGTTTGGCTCGACTGATCGACGAATTGGAACACGAGGATACTGTTTCATGGTCCGCGGTGGCTCGCTTCGTTCGTTGCCAAGTGGTACAACTCGTTCGAGACTGTCTTCAGAAAGCGCTCTCGGGTCTGGTCACTTGTCGCTACTTTTATGAGATGACTGAGAATTTGGAGAAACTCGTTGAGGACGTAAGTTCTACCTACCGAAACTTCAGTCCAAAGTTATTTTTGCGCCGTGAGACCTAATCCTCATGCGCATCATGCTCATTAACGTACCGTTTCGATCTAAACTTGCGTAAACCACAATGTACTCCTTTGGAATGGTAAACAAACTCACGAGCCCTCCTATCAAAGGTTCAATGCAAATTATGTTGTACGAACTGAATGTCAGCATAGCAGGGCGCTATGGTAATGGGTTCACGAAATCAAGAAACGAGATTCATTAGATGTGAAGGGCAAAATTCACGTCAATCACATAAGTTTAACCAATGAAATCTTCAACTTCCCAATCGCACGTGCAAGTGTTTATTGAAGATCATTCTTGTCTTTAGAGTCCCGTTGTGAAAAAATGGGCGAATTTGGTTTTGGAACAATATTCTCTATTCGTTCTGGTGGGTGAAATAAATTACAATAAATCCACATCCTGACTGACATGCGCCTGTGCTTCGTGTTTCCGTACATGAACTTGCTCTATCTATCTGAATGTACCACATTCTTCTTTTGCCTCATAGCGAATCTCCTTTGTTCTTCCTCTGTAATTCGTTTACGATAGACTCGTGTTCGAGATCCTGATTCCGTGCCGCTCATTGTCAACCTGGTACGTCGGCTATTGTTGATCATTGCGCGACCAGCTCGATTGCTCGAGTGCCTTGAATTCGATCCCTGCGAGTTTTATCAAATGCTTGAAGTAGCCGAAGATCAAGTTCGTCGACAAGCCTCATTTAGTGCAACCGGATCAATCGTCAGTGGTCCAACTCGCGGTGCCAGCGGGGATACCGCCGCTCGAGTGTATGGAGAGATTGTTTCGGCCGATGTTCCGTTGTATATTATCTCCAAGCTGGGACTGAACAAAAATGCACTTACTGGTTGGTTTATACCATACTTTCAAAATGCGAACTTACCCTTTCTTTGATGAACACATAGTTTGTTACATTTTCAAGCATGTAGAATGAATAAATGTGTGTTTTATTTTCATCATTTTGTTCCGTGTATCAAAAATTATACCTTCCGAATCCAAATAACTACGGCGTTTCCGTTATCGGAAAGTATAGTGAAAACCGATGAAACCCACATCTATGTTTGTAACCTGTTTTAACGTGGGATTATTTGTTCATTCGTGTTCCAGTATTTTTATCCCAATAATTTTAGCTCATAGATTTGAGATTTGAACACCTTGATTATCTCTGCTTAACACTATTTTTTGTCTGTCCTCAACAATGAGATGTGATGCACTTATACTAAGTGATATATACTCCTCCACGCCAAACCCTACTCCCACCCGCCCCCTAAAGTCGGGATGCAAACGTCTCTATTTTGCTTCCATATGAAAAAAACGATCTTTCATCTCCCAATGATGAGCTATAATTTATCGTCTGGGATATCCGTTTATCTAAGATCCCATGTGTGCGAGTTTATCGGCATCACCCAGTGTTGCTGATGTTGTCGTGGCCCTAACTTAGAGAGCTGAAACCGCCCTGGATCTCTGTCGACAGTTGATTATGCGCAGTGAGTCTTAGTTTTTCCCTCACAGTCAACATCCACCGTCTCAATATCCGCAATTTGTTTGTCGTTTCGGCGTTCTCATCCACCGATTGAGACCCAAATGCAGTCAAAGATAATTTCTACTGTAAATTACATGATATCTTACGTAAAGCGAACCGGGCTGAAATCATGATTTTGATAGGAGAAATGAACGCCGCAATAGGTCGGCTGTCATCGAACAAGACGCATTTAGGTAATCTTTTTGGGCTAGATGCCTTTCGTTCAGCCACCGGGGAATGGTTTTGGGCTCTATGCTCCGGCCATCGCCTGAACCTCGTCAGTATGAACTTCAGACGCTCTGACCGCCGGTAGTCCACGTGGCATCCGTCCTGTTCGAGTCAGCAATGGACCCAGATCGATCGAATCGCCATCAGCCACAAGTAGTGGGGCCGTATATGAGATTGTCGATCATACTGAATCAATTCTGATGACTCCGGTTACGCACTAGTTTGCGCTATGCTGTCCATGCTCTCCGGGGGCGTTCTAAATGCACGTTGCAGCGATAGCTAGACCACGATCAGCTGTCCCAACCAACTCACCTATATATATATATATATATATATATATATATATATATATATATATATATATTTTGTCCACACGTTTACATACTACTTACTATCAATATGAGCACTTGCACATGCAGCCTCGTTGTTCGTTGGGTTAGCAGTAACCCAGACACGAATAACTATGAGAAATCACACTTGTGATTCATTTGTGGGCTCTTCAATGAAGAGTATCCATTCACACTCCAAACGATTCAAATTAGATTTTAGTGAACATATAACATCGGAGTGTAAAAGTATGAGGATGAGTGGGTAGAGGAGTACCGGGTACGCACACCTGATGAGCGGCAACAACCGCGAAATCGGTCGTGTGCTTCCGGGGAGATTTTGTCCACACGTTTGCATACTACTTACTATCAATATATAGAATCCTCCTTTACGGTAGTGGGTCGTGATCGCCCCGCACTCAGAGCGAATGACAGCTGCAGTCCGTGCGTCCCGATTTCTTCGCGGGTCCTAACATTTCGCAGTTTGAGTATGTCTCATAGTGAGATCCTGTACCCCAATGTGGTTGGTACATTGCATTTTGGAACCCTCGGCTTCTGATTTTTCTAAAAGCACTGAAACAACCAAAGCAAATGTAATTTTGAATGTGTGACGAAATAAGAAGATAAACTAACTATGTACACCTGTGGTTCACCTAACTTAGTTTTGTGGCGTTTGCACCATGCCTGTTCTGTGGCTGGTAAATACGTATATATCCCACCAATTGGTTGTAATTTCGTGATCAACTGTGATAAGTACCGTCTTATCGGAAATAATCTTCTATCATGTGGCTTAGTTGTACGATTTGTCGATACACACCTGTCCTTGTAGCCCTGTTCTTTGTTCGTTATTTAAGCATTGATTCTAGCGTTGGGGATAAATTTGTTTTTTCTCAAAAACATCGTAGTTTGCGGGTATTGTATCACCCTATATGTTTGTGTTGTCGCTGTCGTGCTTTATTGAGCTATTTGGACGTATATTAACTAACCTTCGATGCGCATATCGACCAGGTTACCGTTCGTTTTCTGGACATCAAAATCCAATTTGTCTCACGATACGTGCACATCGATCGACTGAATGTCTACGATGCAGCCAAGTTTTTTCACTGTTTTCGTTTACTTCAGTGGGTCGATAAAGTGTTTTATTTGCTTAGTCGATACACCTGTTACCGTTATTTAATGTCACGACCCTTGAATAATAGTACCGAATCCGAATAATGATTGTCAATTCTACACACTTGTTTGTGCAAATATAAGTAGTATGCCTCCTATCATACAATCGGTCATTGCGGTCATCTTGAGAATAGAAACCATCGCTTTTTCCGTCGGCTTCTGTATTGGTACACTAGTTCATTTTGTCCCATTCACAGCCACTGAATCCTATGTGAATGAGCCAATTCAACACAATTTGTCCATTTGTTCGGAGGGTGGTACGTCATCTGATGTTTCAACTTCCTGGCATATACGACGGAAAAGTGGCTCCGATTCATCTCAGTCTACAGATTGGGGCATTCGTGAATCGAATTCCCGACCGTGCATCACTCATAGACCTCCGTGTGAGGCGGACTTTGAGATCATAAAACTGGTCTCTAATGGCGCTTACGGGTAAGTTGGTGACCATGTATGTCCTATGTTGTGTGTATCTTTCCGGGTTACTAGCTCACCAGTTTACTAAACTAAAGGCCGGTGGTAGTCTAGAAGTATAAGTCACAGTCGAGGTTCGAAAACTCACCATCGCATGTCAGCCTTCGTGTCTAAAGATCTCCGCTACCGCTCAGCTGGCTAACACGACTGACCCATTGGTGCCTTCGTAGTTCTTCAACCCAAACCCAAGGACCACTTTGATGTTCTTTTCCAATAGTCTGCTGGTTCCTCGTGATAATTAGGTATGCGCCCTTGTGTGTAAGCACGAGGAAGCGATTGGTTATGTGCTTGCGTCTCTCCTGTTGCGTATCCACGTGCTGTTATCACCTTTACTGTCCTTCATTTTGCTAGTATCCTCTTTTTATACGAATGACAGAAGCTTTCGGTCGTTTAAACTTAAACCATAGTACAATATTTACTTTTCCATTTTTAGGAACTATTGGGAAACCAGAATAATATTTGCTATGTTCATTCGTTACTCAGCAATTCCATTGGATATTTAAATTTGATTTGGTACCCCACCATCCTCGAGACTAAATTTTGAGTGTTCATTTTCACTCAAACCACGATATCAGTAAACACTTCAATCCTAGCAACCATTAAGCATGCACCTCGCATGGAGATCTTGGTTACCGTCTTTCATCGGGCACCTCAATAGGACATTTGAAAAATCAAAGGAATTGAACAGAACTACAAATGGTAACAATAATGTGGAAAAGAAATTGTGTGAATATAGGAGCACCACTGATCGCGATACCTAGCCATACACTCCAGTCTATCTGACCTCTAAGTGGGGGCGATCTGTTGGATCTGGAGTGGGTGTCCCAGGCTCTGAGATGACTACTCATCCTAAACGCCTCTCGAAACGCTCCCAAATGATCGTGTGTCTGCTACAGCCTCTACTGGGAAAGTCCCACTCACTGTCTTCTCTCTCGACGGAGATGTCCCCACCAAAGTGTCGATATGAAAGTGAATGTTCGGCACACTCCACTGGGTTAACCGATTGATAATTAGTCTAGGGGAGACGGCTAGACCCTGATTCCAAACCAACCACGGGTGTCGTGTGAGGCAAACAACGTTGTGCTCATCGGTATCTGTGGCGGAGAGGTGTACTGGGCACCCAGGATGCTTAGTCTCATCCGAAGGGCGTATGAACTGAGCAATCAGTCACCGGCTCCCAGTGGATTACGGATCCCACACTTCGTCCCGCTGCCTTGTGGGGGTTAAGCTTTGCATAGTTAAAGGCTCCGGTTGTAGACCCCTCAGAGAACGACCCGCTTTGGCCTGGATAACCTGGCAGAATTGCGCCCGCAAACAAATCACGGAATCGGACATTATCTGCCCCTTCCTCTCCGATTGTTCCATGTTTTGTTCGTCACACAGCTTGAAATCAGGCAGGTGATTATATATATATATATATATATATATATATATATATATATATATATATATATATATATATATATATATATATATATATATATATATATATATATATATATATATATATATATAGTGAATGACGATCGGAAAACCCAACACACACGCTATATATCCGGGTCCACTAGCCAGACTTTCCATTCTTTTCTTCCTTATCATTTGCCACCCTCACTCATCTTCCAACCACCATCAACCCCAGCAAACATTGTGCTCTAAGTAGTTCTGTCTGAAAACGTGCACAGCACATGACCCAACCACCTCAGCCTTATTGTTTCATCTAATAAATTGTTCCTCGTGTTTAATACTTTGCGCCTAATCTCAGCATTTCTGATAAGGTATTCCCACGAGATCCGAGCAGTGCTACGAAGAAATCAATGCCCACACGCCGATAATCTTCATTTACACCCCTCATCCACAGTGGCAACCTTTCTGAACCATATAGAAGAACTGGCTCGACTGCCACAGCGTACACTCGATCCTTGATAGATAAGCGAATATCGCGTTGACCCCACAGAGGGCATCTGCAGTAATATTCCGAGTCGCACAGAACCCTTCGGTGAATCTCAAGGTATTCAATGACCCAGTCGATTCGGCTGAATGCAAACCTACAAACACTTTGCGGTCGCAAAATGATCTGTGTTTATAAAGAGCTGGAACTGTGTATGCCGTACTGCGTGTATCATGTCTTCCATAGATCCACCTACCAGAGTGCCCGATTTTGTAACATCTTTGCGCCACGTGAAGAGTCAGTGAATCCAGTCCAGTGATACCACAACTGACTAGATTAAATACCTTCTATCAGATCATTCTCTCATTTTATACGCTTTTCAGAAACTGCTTTAATTAACATAATCCAGGGTTGATTTGCGCCGATCCGTCGTGTCGTTTATCATCACTCCCGATAAGGAGAATGACTGCCTGTTTGGCTGTTCCGGAATCCATGCCCAAAGTGTGAATTTGTTGTTTGTTTTTCACCATTTCGTCTTGGTAAGTAGCGGATCTACATGCTTGGTTTGCTACTTCGAGAGGGATAGAGTTTCTTTGCAAGTTGACCGAGATAAATGTTAGCACAATAGTAACGAAGGTACATTTTTCACCTTCAAAGTGCTGAGTACTACTTTCAGTTCAGTCTAATTCGTTAACAGCCTAATTTTTTCAGCTTTTCAGCCAGCCTGAGAATAGGATAGGAACCAGTTAGGTGGACTTTTTCGGGACCATATTTAAGCCAAAATCTTCTAACTAGAGATTTTCAAATATTCATTCTTCTACCTGATCAAAAGTCTCTCTTCAGGCCATTCTCCTGCGAAACCGGTTTTTCGTACGCAATATAGTGATAGTGGTTCACTATAAACTAATTTGTCTGTTAGCTTTCGTCGTTTGGCTGCCACCTTTACTACAATATGTTTCTAACCCCTCATCTGGACGAGCACAGTCTGGTTCAGTATCATTATTTGCCTTTAGCTTCGATCAAATAAGTAATTGTATTGTAACTACCTAATTCCCTCAGGGCGGTGTATTTAGTTCGGCACCGAATTACACGGCAACGATTCGCTTTGAAGAAAATACGCAAACAACATTTGCAATTGCGTAACCAAGTCGACCAAGTGTTTGCCGAACGGGACATAATGACTTTTGCCGACAATCCGTTCGTCGTGAGCATGTGTTGCACATTTGAAACCAAAAAGTGTCTGTGTATGGTAATGGAATATGTCGAGGGCGGCGATTGTGCTACGTTACTCAAACACATTGGTGGCCCGCTACCATTGGATTTGACCCGACTCTATTTTGCCGAGACAGTACTCGCTTTGGAATATTTACACAACTATGGAATCGTGCATCGTGATCTGAAACCAGACAAGTGAGCATTTCTTCTGATCTAAATTGCTTTTCATTAGTCTGATCTGTATAACACTGATTGTTTTAATGATGTTAATACTTTCTAGTATATTATAACGCGATAGCTGCCTCTTTGCACGTTTTCGTCAAAATTGAATCGGTCACTAATTGCGCAACACTTTCCCATGGTTCCCATAACTGTTGCACTGCCATCATCTTGCGGTAAATCATCTGAGTGTCAAAAAATAAGACAAGTCTCTTTCAAGACCTTTGTTCGGAGTGGTGGTCTTGATATTTCCTGTGCTTAAATCTGGTCCGTTTTGTTCTCCTCACTTATGCTCAGTAATCATATACTGTTCGTGTGTATTTGTCGCGTATCTCACATGAGTCATGTGACTATACATTTGTCCCAAAAAACATCACTCGATGCGGTAATTCACGAATGGTAATGGTGACTAGTGATGCTATCTTCGTTCTTGAGATCACTTCTGAAATTGCATTTCTGAGCAGCAGATTGCTGATCTTCATTCCAACTAATTAGATGATCTAAGTCGCAAGATTCAAGCTCTTCGTTTTCTGTCACCCACCGCGAACGTAAAATATGTCAGTATATATATGGTGCAGTAGTGCAGGAAATATCACAATGAAGTAGGCTGAATTGAAAGCTCTTACAGTGCGTACGGTAGGAGAGACGGAGATCGGTTAGGTTGACGCCAAGATATGCACGGCGACCTTGCACGCAGGGCACTGACTGATGCATCACTTCACTGAACAACTTCGATTTTTGATTGCGCAACATCGCCCTGAAAGCTGACCTGATCCACAACTGTCCCCATGTTTTTTCCCGTTCAGTTTTTACCATGGCCTGAAAGATTTCACGAAAGACGCATTTTTGTTGTCGGTATTCTCATAGAGAATTGTTTTGTGAGTTCCCATTGGTATCGATTTCGCAGCTTAACCTACCACGATTCCTCGGTCTATCATTAGCCTTTGCCTAGATTCATTTTGAGCTTGTGGTTTATTGCATGCATACTAATTAGACGAATTAGGTATTGTTGGTTCTTCGTGATAAATGGTGATTAATGCGTACTTCGTGCGCGTGTGTGCATCAAGTCGTAGGTGTAACTGAATTCGTGGACTTCATTTAAAGTTCCCAGTGCTGTTCCAGCCCACTAATGGGAGTAATCACGCAGTTGGACCCCAGATACGAATATATGTCGCTCTGCTGGAATCACCTGTCACTATTCTCGTGTTTCTCAAACCTCCCTGGAAAATGTTGCAACTCTAGGTCAATTGTCGCGTTTTGATTCTAGATTATGCTAATTTTACTTAACTAGCAAAGATATCCTTACGCAGAACACCCGTGTGTGGATGCAGATGAGAAAACGCTCTATCAGTCCACTGTTGGTAGTACATTTCTGATCAGTATTGGTCGTTAAAAGCTTCTTAATCGGAAATGTAGAACTCGTCTGTAAAAATCAGCGATTTATATCATGTGCTGCACTTCCAGTTTTGACAGCGAGTATTCAACTCGACCATGACTTAAGACAGTTGTTAGTGTTTGAGAAACAACTAGAATGTGCTATGTTTACTATTTCTCTACTTGAACTAGGGAACCAAAACTGCATTCCTGCTTTTGCAGGTAATAAAAAAACAATGTGTGCTTCCTTCGAAAAGTTATCTCGCTTTATGACAAGGTGATAGATAGCAGCATTTGGTCGTCGTTCTGAGAAACCATCGATGGGTTATATCAAATGTCGATTGCCACGAAGTTGTCACCTTTTGTACCAAGCGTACTCAAGCCCGAGCCACTTTAATTCAAACGGATTTTGTATGGTGTCCCGGTTTGTGCCCACCTTTTTACCCGCTAGTAGTGATGGATTGGGCTAAGGCAGTTATCACCCCGATGGCACAGGGTTCGATTCCCATCACTGCCACCGATCACTGGGTGATAGACAGTGAATGTGGTTCATCGTTACCACACTTGACCTATTCCAGATCCTATGTGATTCTCCACTCTCAGGGTCACGTTGTTCGTTATCCCTAACAGTCCAATCGGCCTTCAAGGTTATAGGGTACTCACGGGTACGCATGTGATAGATGTTTCTTTAACTGACGCACTATACTGATTGATTTGCAGCAGACTTCTTTCACTTTCGAATAGCTACGTGCTGATGTTTAGCAAGCAAAGTTTTTTAGTGATCGAACTGCGCGAATTGAAACCAGAAGACACGCCACCTGGCACTGGACTGTATTCGTTTTCTAGCATACAAATTACGGCGATTTTGTCGACGGTAAAAGTATAGAGAAACACGTAGGCAAGCAACAGTTGGATTGCAAGCGCGCTGAGTAGTGATCATAAGTGTGTTAAATGTTGTTAGAGTTTGATCGGATGTATAGCTGTCAAGATCGACGAGCATATAGCTCAATCAAATTCTGAAGTGGGATGAACCATATTTGCATGATGATGTGGGTAGTGTGAAAATCAGTATTGTATCATAGATCACGTGTTTGATTAAATGGACTTTGCCCTGAACTGAATTCACCGTGCTCAACGTGTCACACTAAATCGCCACAGGTTTCTTTTTGGAACACTTGCTACCAGCAATAAATCATATCAACTCAGTAGTTTTGATTTGGAAGTGTTCTGTGAATTCATGTTTCTCACTTTGTACATCCTTAAGTTTTACGTATTTGATAAATTCAATTTAGGTGTACTTAAATCGCGGCTTTTTTTTAGGGTTTCATCTAATGCTGTCTGTAGTGCTACACTGTCATGATTGTTTCATTTCGAATCTCCATAAACTGCGTCTGTTTTTTTCCTAATTATGATCACCCAGTTCGGTCAGTTTATCTACGATCTCAGCCGTTCCATTCTTTCCCATTCCCGCCGTTCGACCTAACGTGCAAGTGAAGCGTACCATAGACATCCTATCATCCGGATAAATCGTGATCAGCACGTGTGCTTGGCTGGTTAGATAGTGCTCGTTAGGTGGAATAAACATTTGCCGTCCACATCGGCACGAGTTGTGACCCCCACACCCATTCGTGTGCGTGTGTGTGTGTTTGTGCGTGCTTGTTCGTCTGTTGATGCGCTAACCTTCCTAGTGTCAGTTGATTTCTTAGTGAGCGTGGTTTTTTGTATTGTTAGTTCATGCACCAGTTTCCCGCGTTAGAAATGATCAGGTGCCAGTCGATTTTCGGAGGTCAGTCATTCGTTGTCGTCCGCGAAAACCGGTTTGGCAATCAAAATCGGGGCCAGTGAGTTTTCTACCCTGACGACAGCGCCTATGAAGTTCAGAACATGTCATCTCATTGTATTCTCGCAAAATAACACGTGTGAACCACATGACGGGAAACAATTACTTTTATATCTGAAATTAACATATCGGTGAATCAGGTGCCTTAACCTCGTTGAGTGTGGTATGAAATGTTACCACCGCGTTACTATCATTATGGGCAATAAAATCGATCGATGGGAGTAGGATGGAATTATTTAGTTCAAGTGGAAACAGACGGAACTACGTGAATTTTCACTAATCAGCACATCCATTGATCACTGATTTGGAGTCATATGAGTGTCGTCTCGCCTCCTTCATCAGCCCGATTTCAGGCTGTGTGGCGAACAAAACGGCACAATCTGGCAGGAAGAGAGATATAGAGTCCCATTCTGCTCTTCTCAACTATCGAAATGTTTTCTTTTGATCGGATGATTTGTTTCATTTATAGTGTTGTTCTGCCTCTATGAACGGATCTGTCAGCTGGATCTCGTTCAGTCTTTTTCTTGTTGTCGCCATTCCACCGGACGCTTTTCCAAGCTCGCTTTTCTTGTCCGGTGTTGGTCAGACGGTCATCATGTTGAGCTTCTGTCCCGGGGGTTCAGAACCTCACACCGCCACTGGCCATTTCCTCAATTGACGGCTTTTAATTAACCGCGACGCCCTTGCTGAAATTTTGTACTACTTTCATATAGGAAATAAAACAATATCATATCATTTATAAAAAACATTTTGAATCCATTGGCCAGTCAGTTTCCGGTTGAAATTCATTTACCCAATAACTCGTACGTTGTGATTCGGTCGTGGATCCTAGTGGTGTTGTCCGTGCACATGTGATTGGTCTTCTATTCTTCCCGACTTCATGACACTCTCCTTCCCAGTCCTAGTACCACCACACTGCACACGGTATTTTAACTTTACGTTCCCCCGCAATCTTTTTCGTCCGATCCACTCTGACACAGCCTACTTATCACGCACGAGGGACACATCAAACTGACCGATTTTGGTCTGTCCCGTATCGGGCTCATGAATTTGGCCACCAATTTGTATGAGAAAAATTTGGACTTGGAGAAAGATTGCAAAATGTTCCGCGACAAACAAGTGTTCGGAACGCCGGAGTATATTGCACCCGAGGTGATTCTGCGCCAGGGTTACGGTACGTGAATGCTTTCTAACAGTTGCACTACCATTTGAGATTGTAGCAACCGAGCAGTCCGTTTCACACACATTCCAACATGAAATTCTGTACCCGTTTATCTAAGTGATCTTGTAACTTTTCTTTCAACGTTCATCGAACCATCACTGGCGCCACTTATCTTACCTTTAGTTTCTGTAAATGGGCTCGGCATAGGTTCTGTATGCTAACCGGGTTTTTCTGTTGTTGACAGAACTGGATTTGTCTTAACGATTACCTTCAAATGTGTGTTACAAACTTGAACCTGGAATTTAAGTAGTACCGACTTATCTCCACGTTTTCTAGCTTGATCCAAATTGATACCAGTGAACAGGATTCAGATCTCTCCTCTGTGCCGTAGAGATTTCAGTGTGCCACAGTTCAGACATTGAGATTTCGAATGTAGTCTTGCCATATTTTTCCTCATTCACTGTCTTTTAGTTAAATAATGGATAAAGTGACTTATTACATCACCCTTTTTTATTGCATGCTTACGCATGAGTGCAACAGAAGGGGCATTTGCCCCACAGCCACGAAGGCCCACTGCACTAGTGGAGATAACCGGCAACCAGACCCTGAGACTTGGAGCTGCGAAGAACCACATAAAGTCCCAATAGGTTAGGTGTGGTAACGATCCGAACGACAGTGTATTACTGTCTACCCCCAAAGTAACCGGTGATGATGTAGCTTGTATTCTGTAACTCTCCGACTTTGAAGTCCTTAATGCTTGATTATTTTGATACTTTTCGTCCCCTTTTCAGGCAAACCGGTGGATTGGTGGTCAATGGGTATTATTTTGTACGAGTTCCTGGTGGGATGTGTTCCTTTCGCTGGCGATTCCATCGAGGATTTATTCGCCCAGATCGTCACTGGTAGGTTTCGCTTGTTATCTTCATCGATCCACCTATGCTGGATCCATTTGTTTTGCCATTCGTGTTATTTCATGATACTTGGGAATGCCCTTCATCCACCTTTCGATCTCAGTTTCTGTTAGTTTTACTGAAACACTTATTTTACATGACAAAATTTGCTTGCCTTAGAACCCGGTTTGTTTCATCTCACACAGGGTATTTTAAAACATACCATGATAAGGTTATTCCCGGTGGTTGCAAGGGTTCATAATCCACCATATTCTAGAGAGATCCAGAAGCTTGACAAATTTTATTTCATCTCTCCGCTGGTCTTAAAAATGCAGTTGGTGGTAATCGATTCTCATTTCCCACCCGGTAGTTTCACCTATTCACCATCAGTTTCAAAGAATATTGGTATCTATCCCTAGGTCCCATCGAGTGGCCAGAGGAAGACGAGTGGAAAGTTCCAGACGAAGCGATTGAGCTCATCAGTCTGTTGCTAGAACGCGACCCACTTTTACGTCTCGGCACCTCGGGTGATGCAGCGGAGGTAAAGGAAGCCGCCTTTTTCGCTGGACCACCTTCGGTCGACTGGAATAACTTGCTCCGTCAAAAAGCCGCCTTCGTACCACAGTTGGAACACGACGAGGATACCTCATATTTTGATCCGCGCACGGACCGCTATCAACATGATCTCGACGACGACGAGGATCTGCAATTTCCGGCTGAGTGCTCCTCATTTACCAGTGGACGTTCTTCTCCGGCCCCGGCAGCCCAGCCGCCGGAACAAACCCGATCCGTCTCATTCGTATGCTCTTCCTCTTCTGCCTTAGTAACAAGCCCGGCTACCGTTCGACGTCCGGCGGCCTCACGTCTAGGTCGTGAGCGCCAGCAACAGGCACGTGAACGGCGCAGATGCCATAGTGTGGGAGACAGAGCTCAGTCAGCAGGTTCCACCAATTCGTTTAATCGACTCAGTAATGGATGTCCCTCAGCTTCCGTCCAATCAGTTTCCGGCGACAGCTCGGCTGCTGCAGCCGAATGGATCGAGCATGAACAGGCCAACGCTACTAGTACGCTGACAGCAGGATCTGCTGCCGGGCGCACTGCACTGCATATGCTGCAAAATTTGACTTTAGATACTGATAATGAACGCGCATCAGATCGACCATCAACTGTGAATGTGGATGGCGGAGCGTTACCCGAAGGGGAAGATGAAGCTCAAGACCATGAAACTCGCGGTGTGTTTCATGCGTTCGCCTCCTACTCTCCACGGTTCTCCGTTGTTCTTGAACAAGCACGAATGGCTGAAGTGGCTGCTGGAATCATGAATGCGGACGAGCCAATGACGACAGATAGTCCGCCTGTACTAACAAACGGTTGGACTGGTTGTTTACCGGGTGCGAAGGTGACTGATTCAAGTACCGTTGAGCAGAAAAGCGAAGACCGGGTATGTATGTATAGATGTGTGTGTGTGTGTGTGTGTGTATGTTGTTTACGTTGTAACTCATTTCTTCATGACATACGATTCAGTACGATATCAGAATCGAATTGTTGTCTTATTTACGGTATTGAACAGTGGATGATTTCTGTTAAGTGCAACTGCCTTCACAGAAAAAAAGTTTTTTTCATGCAAGATATTAAGCTTATTGGGCATGAATCTCTAGGTTCCGGTACACTTAATTTATCCTAGTTTGTCAAGAAATTTGGCTTAAGTGTGAAGTTTCCTCGATACAAATAGATCTTTGAAAGTAGAGCAGAATTTCTTCTCCGGTTCTGAGTTTCCTTTTTCTGGCAGTGACTCAGAAGCGTGTTTAGGCAAAAAATGGAAATCCGTTTATGCTCAAGACTTGTGAATAAGAACTAAGCAGTTCATAGACGTTCGCCATTAACAACTGTTTTTGAGTTAGATTGCATATTCATATGGCAGCATCAGTTCCACGGGGTACGAATATCCACGAGACTGGGTTTTTGATCAGAGTCGTTCGAACGCAGTGGAACACTTGCTGCATGTTGATTCTGATTTATGTGCAGCGGGACTAGACAAAGCATAGTGAGAAATGGTGCCAGTAATCATGCGTTTTTCAATTACTCCATTTCATCGGCAACTAGTTTCTTACTTATCCATGAAGCGAGTAAACCTCGAAGAATGAGCAGACTTGTCACAAGTAGTAATGTCTCCCTCTAGTGTCCATGGCTTTTCGCTTCGTTTAAAAATGTTGTACCCCATTTTTGATAGAATTTTGGTAAGTAGTCACCAGATTGTTGATAAGTTGTTTAGTATAGTACACTAGAATGGGCCTTTTTCGTAAAATTCCACTTCAGACTATTGATATATCACGTAAACGATTGATGTTCACATGGCTGGTGTTTCTAACTCACTTTGTAGTTCAGTGAGTGTGGTGGCACCAGTTCCATTTCCGCTAGAGGTATGGAGTCTTAGATTCGAAAACTGAAATTGTATTTTCATTGACAAGCGGCGATGGAACAGTCGGCAACTTACCCAAAATAGATAGCACCGAAGTCGAAATAGTACTATGGTAACACTCGTATTGTAATCAGACTGAAGAATCACGTGATGTCGACGTATTTACTCTGTGTCAAAGTTGAATGAGAGAGTACGTTCAGTGTCTTAAGGATGAGGAAAATTAGGCATGACCAGTACTAATAATTCCGTCAAAAAAGCAACTATTTAGTCCTTCGATGAGGTTGATCTAGGGAGACGATGAGTTCCAGTGTGGTCATCATTCGTTGAGTGTTTTCCTGGTTTTCAGATGCAAACTGTTAGATCTAAAAAAGTAAAGATGTGGACAACTCCGAAGGAACGTGTGTATTTCTGATTTGGAAACACATACATTACTCTTCTCTGTGTATTTGATCACTGGAGTAGGCCGTATGCCGGTCATTGAGTTTATCCCTTTTATTTGCGCATGTGTGACAGGTGAGTAAGTGTGGGTTTCTGTTGGTGGTAGATCGTGTACAGAGTTTTAAGTAAACTCCCAATTTATTGATCAGTACGCTTGAAGCACTCTGTGTGCTTCATTTAAAATACCATGTTTCTAACACACAATTTTACCATTCTCTTCAGCCCTTAATGGAAGTCAGCAAGTCACCAGAACATATCGTTCCTTCTCCTGAAAACGCCAAGCCAGCGCCTATGAGCTTTGGCGTTTCCAATCCTGATTCGCACTCGGTCAAGAAATCTGAATCCAGTTCTAGTTTGGAGCTGTCTCAGCACAGCTCACTCGCTTATCATTCCAGTTGTTCGTCCAGTGATATGGAAAACCCCATTCAGTGGCGTAATCAACCGAAACCGATTGATTCCTCTGCCAAAATGGTCGACGATCATTCGGAGGCAAACTCAGAACGCGCGCAGTTGGAACAACGTGCACAGGAACAGTCGACGCGTTCAAACACACCGGAAACATCTTCTTCAGCTTCTTCTTCATCATCCTCTTCACTGTCGCTGACTACACTTACTCCTCATTTGTGCTCTCATGTCAATGCGGATATGATCCGGGGGGATGCTGTACCGACTCCCATCCCCTCAGCTAATCGACGAGAAACCACTGAAGCAATGAATGCTGATGCTCTTTCCCGCATCAAGCCACAAAGCTCTTCTCAAACTCCACAGACTGGATGTGCCACACCACTACCTCTGTCACATCCTGGAAGTCGCCCTCAGTGCGAAGGAACTGTGATCCCGGAAGCGCCCACAAAACCACTGGTTGTACTCACAGCGGACGGATCAAGCACACAGGCGCATCAGTCTCCATACGTACCTGAGCCACGCCCATCACCGCAGGCACGCTTACATACATCAGATCGCCGTGTGTCCCGCGTTGTGTCTAGAAACCAGCCTCCATCAACCGAAGGGAATGTACCTGCCGTGCCTCGTCGTTCCGGCTCTATTGTGATTCGCAAGGGTAAATGGGGCTATGGGTTCACAATTCGTGCAATACGGGTCTATTTTGGCTCATCTAGTGCATACACCTTGCACCATCTGGTCCTCAATGTAGATCAGCATGGTGCAGCTTCGCGAGCAGGTTTACGCGAAGGTGATCTGATCACTAGCATAAACGGTGTGTCCACATTGGGCATGTTTCACACTCAAGTGGTGAAATTGATCTTGCAGGTTAGTAATATTTTCCATCTGTTTGTACCTATCCTTCGCGGTAATTATGGTCATCTGATTTTTTCGGAAAGACTAAAGCAAGCAGTAGTCAAGTCACAAGCACTGTGACTAGCTGTCATAAGCATGCCAAATCTGTTAGATGATACGAGGTCAGATCGAATGCACGACTGCTGAAAACCAGTAGCCACGGAACACAGGTAAGGTTTGCAGTTGAATGAATCATACATTCACGAGGGTCCTGGTTGTGTGTGAATGCATGTCGAATTAATGAACTGCGGTCGGTCCTGACTGAATTCATCAGGTTGCGTATCAGTATGGCATGAAATCAATACATGTTCAATGTAGCGATTTAGTCCAACTTCCCAGAAATATATACCTAACCTTAACACTTTAGGTCAAGATTACACCAACACCACGAAAGTACCAACGCCAGACACCATAACAGAATAAGCGTAAATACTGCTGACAGATAGCAGCCAAAATCATCCGCCCAATGAAAGTTTAATGGTTGTCCACATTGAACTGAATGGAAACCCAAACTTTATATTCCTACAAAAAATTATTCCCAATATCCACACTTTTTGTCATGGGTATCATAACTACCTGACCTACTCTATCGCCGGCGATTACGGGATAAACTTTTCGTTTTTCCCACTGCGAACACTGAATGTTGATTAAATGGCTCTGAAAAAGATAATGCTCTACTTTCATTTTTCGTAGTTGATGTAAATATAGAGCATTTATTTCACAGTTGATAATCACTGCACAAAGTCCTAAAATCAACCCCGGTTAAACTGATGATTAACTCACTCAAAGTTGATCTTCCAGATATCGAATACGAATACACTAGTGTTTATTTTGAATTCTCCCACGAATCTGAATACTGGCAATTCATATCCCTACCCATTAATTTTTCTACATGATTTCGTTTCAGAGTGGTTCGGAGCTTCGATTGCATGCGACACCGATAAATCAAAGTTTCATTCGATCCGACGGTCCTTGGCGCCCCTCTGGTCGACTGGTATCACGCGCTGCACAAGCATCACGCTGTCCCACAGTTGTATCTACTGGTTCAACTTCAGCACAGTCCGTGACTGCTGTCTCCAGTGGCGAATCGTTCAAATCCCACCGTGAATCTGTCGTTGAGAAGGAAGCGACTCCAGCTCGGGAATCCGTACTACGACGTTCTGGTCGTCGGTTAACCATTCGCGAAGCTCGTCATCGTCACGTGAACAGTGAACAACAACAGCGTAAACAACAACCACAACGGACCCAAACCACTAACTCAGGTCCTACAGCATCTAAGGTTGAAGCAAAGTCGTCCGACTCACTGGGAGGGACTTCTGCTAACCTTTCACCTCCTGCAATCGGCCAAGTTTTTGGGGTAGGACCTAACTGGAGTAGTACCTGCGGAAAAAGTTTGAGCCCCAGCTGTTACACTGTGGCTTCTGCACAACGTTTTGGACTCCCTCTGGGTGCGGTAGCTCACCAATCCGGAGCCTTCAATTCTACACAGTTGGCTGCACACCGCAGGTGAGCGATCTTGGATCAGAATGATAAAACACATCATGAATTCTTTCCAAGATTAGGCTTGCCATCACAACAGCTGGCTATTGGGCAAAGCAGTCAATTTACTCATAAGTCGTTCATGGTTTTGACGAATTTTTCAGATTAAAACTCGTCGACTAACTTCCCCGGTAGTGCTGTGACTGTTCCGATCTACTTTTGTAATGCTTTATTATTATTACGCACTGAAGTATTTTGAAATATGCTTAGGTTTGCTTGCCCGTAGGGCTTTGCAACCAACCTTCACAGAATTCCCAATTTACTTATTTTGCTAGATCCATTGAAAAACCGCTGATACGTCAGCTCAGTGAGCGTCAACATCGAGCTCGACTAGCAGCAGTCGTCGGTGCTGGTACCACTGCTGCTATTTCCACCACGCCTTCCCTGCTACCCGGGGCTGTACCTACTTACCAAGCGTCTTCACCAGCTCCGCAATCGTGTGCAAGTGACTGGGCAACTGTCTCTCGCGTCCCGGTTCATGCACATGCATACGGTGTCCCATCAGTGTCTTCTACACCTGTGAGCTGTGGTCCGTCCCCGTTCAGTTCGGTAGGTTGGCAGTCGGGTAGTGACTTGTCATCTAGTAGCTCTCCGGGGTCATCTAGTCCCAAGCCCGGCTCGTTTTGCCATCCCGCTGGATTATGCTCTTTTGGTACCACGAATTCCACGCCACCGCCTGCGACGTCGATGCCACAAACCACTTTTATGGGCCACACGACACAATCTGTTTCGTCATCCTATTTACAAACCCCACCGTTTGGCTCCGAATCGCCCTTCCAGACTGGACTTCGAGCCCCCTTGGCGATCCACGCGCGACATAGTGACCCCATCCGACAGCCCTTGGTGAGTATGCTTTGTCATGCACACATTTACGCCAGTCGACTATTCTGCCTATGGCTCTCTTGCTTGAAACGTTGACGGATCGCACTTGCACTCTCGTCGCCGTCTTTCTAAACGCATAGCACTGAGCTTCAGGCGGTTCTTTCCGGTTTTTACATGCTTATTTATTTTTTATTCCCTGTTTATGCTTGAGTGTAGTCGAAAATGCTGACCTCATTGCCATTATCACCCGTTGCATTTCCCCAAGGAACCGATTAGCCTGAGGCATGCTCTGAAGAACTAATAAATTATGTCTGATAGCGATCGGGGTGACATCAGAATACTGTCAACCACCAAAGTTTTATTAGTTAACCGAGTGGCAACTCCCAATCAAACCGCCTTCTATTTTATACGACCCTGAGCTGTTACTCTTCATCGATAGTATCCATAGACCGGCGGTGATCAAACGGCCATTATAGTGGATTTTCAACCCCCCCGTTCCGGGTTCGAGTCCCGTTTCCGCCGCCGGACACTCTCCTACATTAAGAGCCTGGAATTGTGTACCATTGTTGTGTATTGAAGATGGGAAAGAGTGCTCTCGTTGTTCTTCCACTGCAGTTCTTTCAACCATTCAGCTGTGCCCGTCGAAATTTGGTCGAATAATTGTGGATCTCGGGAGTTTCCTAAACACGCCGTACAGCATTCCCGACACTGTTGCCTAACATGTCCCTTGAAACTAATCGAAGTGGTTAAGTTTTCATACACTACCTCTTCCTCTACTTGCACTGTCTACCGTTTTCCCATTCGTCAGTCCCAGTCAATTTCCGGCTGTTGTTGCCATTTCGTTGAGTCTTGAAAATACGTTTTGCTTTGCAATATGGACTGCGGAAATAAACTCAAGTTTTGCCACTATCAGTTCAGTTCTCCCAGCCGTTAATTTAACACTTGTGTACTCCGTTTTTTTTCTTGTTTCTACCTCTCGCAACATGGCTTAATCAAGTGCAAAATGACTGGATATATAAACAGCAAGCATACGCGAAAGAAAGTTTTTAATGGAAATCATGTGGGCGAGAGAAGAGTTCAAGTTCAATTATGCCACTAACTGCGGTGCCTAACCATACCACTTTATGTGTCCAACCATATGGTGGGAGGATCTCACGGACCCGGAAGAATGACACCAACACGACAAAGTCTGCTGGCTAAGGTTTCCATATCCTTTTGTCACAAGCGTAAAACACTTCTAGTAAGTCGTGAACAGCCAATTGCAGGCTGCTAAGACGTGAAGTTGGGCGACAGCATCGGCGTCGACGGAAAAATCAAACGTAGGACCTTGCAATCTTCATTTCTCAGTGAAGACCTCGTTTTTTGGGATCATCGGGCACCATGAGGTCAACAGATGACGTGGCATCGAGGAATGAGAAAATGTACAGCAGACTTAGGAAAAGTAGGGGCTTCACGTCTCCGTGGTTGGGGTCCAAAAGATCCGTCTACCAGTTGGCTGGAGACACTGAAGGACATGGCAGCGAACCGCGAGCAGTGGCGATCGTGTTGTCACTTTCTGTTGAATCAGAATGACTGATCGATGTGCGTTTGTACAGTTGGACTGTGTATTCTGTGTGTTGGCTACTAGGGCATTCTTTCCTTTTCCCACCCCTGTAGGTGCTCTCGCTGTCCATCTTGTATATTCATGCTTTCTAATTGAACGTGCAACATGGTGAGATAGGCAGTGGTCAGTGAGGCTTGCCCTACTGTTCACCGCTGTACGATGATGATGATGATGACCGGGCACCATGACCACATCTGATCAGAGGATATCATCACCCACACTGTGTTTTAATTACCGGTTTCAATTGTTATTATATGATAAAAATGAGTCAAAGTAGATTGACAGATTCCACAATCCTGCGACGAAAAGACGGAACGAATGGAGGAGAACGTTTACGCACAAACCAGCTTATTAATCATGTGCTTGAAAGTCCAAAAACCGTAGGAAAGGGGAATTACGGAGACGAAGGCGAAGACGAAGGTGTTCCGCAATTTCATTGTTCTCGTATAGTATGAAAAGCGGAAACAAAAGCCTTGGTGACCAAGGTTAAAGAGAGAAAATGAAATGAATTGCCGAAGGTGGCGCGACTAACATGTGGAGGTCACTGGTGTGCGTTCAAATTTTGTCACTCGCGCGGCCGTTCATATTCGTTTAGATCTATCCGATTATGTGTGTATTATGTTTTTAAAATGCCGCAGGCATAATACTACCGCACGATTGTGGAATTTTCGACAAATTCCCCCGACAGGGGTTTAACAGATACGGAAGATTAATGTGGATGCAATACGGTATTATCAACAAGCACTACGCTGGCTGGCAGGTAGTTCTACGCCATTCAGACCACAAAGGATTATCAATACCCGTCATCCTCTCAACCGACGTGCGTTCGCTGTTGCAGGAAAGGAGCGACTTGTTGAATTTTGTAAAACGGTCCGAATTTCCTGCCTCAAGAATCGTGATGCTGCAAGAGACGTGGCTCCATTCTGATTCTCATGACTCACTAATAAAACTCAAAAGATACAACGTTCACCGGATGGACCATACTTGTCAGTATCGGAATCGTGGAAGCGACGTAGTTGTGTACATCAAGAGTTCCTGGTGCAAGTCTTCAGAAATGTTTGCGTACAGTGACAAGGTGACTGCATGCTTATCGATGGAATGCAAACCGCGGTTGCGCAACAAATATCAATTGATCAACACTATGGATGTTTATAATTCACCATTTTGTTCATCAAATGATATCTCTATACTCACTGACACATTCGCATCATGAATAACAGAACCTATTGAAGCTTCGCTTGTCATCGTCACCAGAGATTGTAATCACTCGGATGTCAGTTTTTTAAACTACTCAGCGCTAACGAATACTGTAAACTTCTCCACAAGAGAGAGTGTGCAGCTTAATTTCCATTCTGTCAACAACACCGAGGTTGTCTCGTCCCGAAGAA
Source organism: Fasciola hepatica (assembly GCA_948099385.1). Taxonomy (NCBI): domain Eukaryota; kingdom Metazoa; phylum Platyhelminthes; class Trematoda; order Plagiorchiida; family Fasciolidae; genus Fasciola; species Fasciola hepatica. The sequence continues at coordinate 10,167,171 of CANUEZ040000111.1, read as the reverse complement.
AGCCCCCTTATCCAACTCTAACCGTTGTATCAATAAGGTTTACCTCAAGATTTATTCCAAGTCACGCCACATAATGCACACTCGTTCTTCCGATCGCAGGATTTTCCATAGGTAGTGAAACCCAGAAAACCTGACATTACTACGAGAGGTGGATGAGGACTCTGATTTTGGTCGGTTCTACAGCCCCGATGTCTCAATTTACTGCAATCATCCGGCATGTTACTGGAACTTTTGTTGTCCATTACAATCGATTTACATCCGATCTACGAGGTTCTCATTGTCTTACTTGAAAACACTGAGACGACGGAAAGAACGTGTTTACATGGTTGAAAATCATACATCAGTGAAGCAAACAACGCATGTAATTAGATTTACAAATCACAAAACTGGACAGGCTGTGTACAAAAACTACACTTGTAAATTCCAATCATTTCCAGATTTGGAACAAAGAAAAAGCTCTGTGGTATGAGTTCTGCACAACAGAATCCCAGGAAACGGCCTTAGTGAGATAGTACAGAGCAATGTCCACCTCTGTTGCCACTGACTCGAGATTATTTCACTGATAGAACCTGAATGGTGACATTTCTGATTATCTGTCCGTCAACACAGGACTAATTCAGGGCACCATTTTGCCGCCCTTACTTTTTCTTGTTGTGGTTGTAACTTCCTCAAAGCTTCTGATGATCTGATTAAATACACTGATACTTCCAGATTTGACAAAAACCTTCAATTTTCTGAACACAGTGATTCTTTATATTCTATTATCCAGCAGTCCACTTCGTCACATTTATCTCCTAGTGTATCCAGATGTAATGACGTTTTGTTTTCATTTGCAAAAGGCAGGGCGTTTATCCTCAACCGAAAGTAGTTATTCTTCTTTACATATCGATAGAAAGGTAGTACTTAAAGTTGGGTCACTAAGATATCTTGGCGCAACGATTTCTCAAGACCTCATCTGATCCAAACACATAATTCAGGTATTCACAAAGATTTGACGACTATCGTTTTGTATTCTACGTCTGAGATTCTCACACGTCCCTCAGTATTTTACTAAACTTGTTGTTTATCCTTTCATGATGTCGCACCTCGTTTACTGCTCAACTTTCATCTTCCCCGGTCTTCGAAAAAAAAGATTTGTCATTTTGCGAAGGTCTCTCAGAATAATATCACGATCTAGGGGGATTTTTTTCGTCTTGATTTAATCACTTTCCTTACAGCGAAGCATTTCTCTTCGTGTGAAAAACTGTGCAGTAATATTTTGACTCGGTATACTTCTTCCTCATTCATCAGGTGTAAATACAATTTGTTCTACTCCCAGACGACCGTCCATCGTTTTTCTGTCTTTCCCAATTTTGCAAGGCACCTCAACAACCCATTTCTGGTGTCAGATGAACTCAGAAACACCTTGTCCTAACTCATTTTTCTAGCGTCTCCTTATCACGGCTGTTCGAACCATGTATTTCCTTTGTTCGTTTTGAAGTATTCGAATGATCAACAAGTTTATACAACGAATAATGTATTCACGAGCGTAGTGCCGAAAATCCATTTCTTGGAATGAATAAAGCCATATTTTGACTTTGACTCATCACTGGTTCCGCAGCTCTTTGTTTTTCCATCGATTACGTTCTCTGAAATACAGCGTTCGAAAACAAGAAATTGGTGCAACATTCATAGTCACTTAGGCTGTCACTGCCACAGTTCACGATTCGAGTGTAATGCTTTCGCGTTAGTGCTGTGACTCAGAATCAGGAAAGCGTTCCCGTAGAATCTACCCGTACCGCAGCTAAATAGTCAATTAAGAGACTAGAGTTATTTTAGTGGTTAGTTTTACATGCCAGAATTTCATGATCTGCAAATTTGAAAAAATAGTCCAGTTAGAGATTTTATTTTTCCCACCAAATGGCATTGTTGTCTCCTTTTTCCCCTAATTCCGTTATTTCCCACATTCTGCTGCGTGTTACCGGATTTTTCTTTCACCTCCATTGACAGGGTCCAAATCAAAATTGGCCCGCATCCGGAGCAACGACTGGCACCCATACGGAATCGATAGACTGTGCACGTGGGACGTCGCCAACCCAGACACAGCACCGGTCAATTTCCAATCCAGTGAATATCACAAATCACGTGAATGCTTTGGTCTCCTCCGGGCAGGTTCGTCTTCGTCGCCGTAGTCATATGTTTGCTGTTCAACACGTCGCCTCTCCGGATAGCCCGACACCGGACTGTGAGATCCAAACCGATCCTTCGTCGGATTCGGGTGACAGATCCAAATAAATCCTGCTCGAACACATCTATCTCCACAACCAAACATGTCTTTCCACCACGATCCCTCCCATTCTCCCCCATCCTCTGTCCCAACTTTCCTGCATCTCTGGATTATATTTGTGTTTGGGTCGTCGAATAGAATTGCATTTTTCTCCCACCTTCATCACCTGCTTCTTCAACACTGTTGACTAATTATGTTTGTGTATTCTCTTGTTTTGTGTCACCCTTCTATGCATCTGGTACCCGCTTTACGTGCTTGCAAATATGAATTCTCACTGTCGTGTGAATATTGAATTCTGTTGCGCTATCTACCATCACTGATGTGCACATTAGGTGTTTCCTTGTGCAAAGCAGAATATGTGTCCCCTCGTCACCACGTGTCCCGTTCATTGTTTATTGCCGTGGAAACTTTTCGCTTGCAGTGCACTTCTGGACTGCCTTGTGGCTTCGTCGTCACTCACATATTTGTCTTCCTGGGATGACATGCTAAACGCGCGTGCGGTGCGTCATCGTCGCCCTTTTCTAACTGAATCATACTATCATTTTCAATATTGCCATCCGCCTCTTTTAAACACTGTTTTCCGTCAGAGGTGTTTTTCTCTTCAATTTGCCATGCACGTGCCACCTCTTGCATTGTACAGTTTGACTTCCTTGCCCACCTCAACCGCTTCCTGGCCACACTGACCTTATCTCCATTTTCGCGGCCAGCACAACCATTCTTATCCTGTGTGATATTCGGTTTTCGTCTCCGCCTTTTTTCTTTATCCACTTATTGTTCCTACCTTCCTTACTCTTCTCGTCCTGCACACGTTTGCTTTATCTTATTCGCCTCGCCACCCCCCCCCCCCCCTTGGTCGTGCTTCAGCTTGCATAATGGTTGGTTCTGGTTAGTGTTCACCTTCGTCCCACTGATCAATCTTCTCTCGTTTTCTTGCGTACTGTGACGCTTGACCTAGCCTGCTTGTTGTTGTCTAGTCATCACGTCCGAATATCTGACCATTCCCATCTTCTATTTCGCTAATCGTTTATTTTTGAGCAACATTTCGAACATTTGCCTACTTTCGCATGCACACACCTAGACCCACCTTCGCGCGACCGATCGACTGACCAAAACAATGGACTTATGTTGAAGCAACTCTCCGATTTCTTCATGATTGTGGTTTCAGTTGAACGGTGTACGTAGGTAGTGAACCTCCATGAAAAGTGCAACTTATTCAAGAAAACCCGGTAATTTAATTAGTAAGATATTCGAGTTGATGTGGCATAACTCATCATGCAGTATCAACGCCCAGCTCGTCATTAAAAATCCCGGGTGATACTGTGCTGATGCTTTTGTAAACTTGTTGGAGATAATTACCCGCGATATATAGTCGCCGGCACCTAACAAGGGCTCGAATCTGCTGTGCACGATTATGTCATACGCGTTACAACCTTCATCTATATCCGGTGTGGCTTGTCTCAGATCAACGTGGCGCGATGTGGCCGCCCATCCGTCACTTGATCTCTACTTTAGCAACTCGCCACTCACGCATCGCGTGACGTCTTCTCTTACAGGTTGCGATGATGATACACTGCTGTGCTGATTTTTTACGTGGATGGAACGACTATGTAGCGATTTCTTCAGTGAATTTTCATTCTTCACTCGAGCGCTGATTCTGCGTAATTAATCGTTCTGTAGGGACGCATAATTAGGCTTTCTCTTTGCAAAGTGGTTTAAAGCCTGAGAATGACACTATCTCATTGCTATTCCGTCCGTGTGACAGGGACTTGTACCAAAGCGATATCGCGTACACAACCCCTTCTCCAACTAGGTACGCAATTCTCTTCAAACGGGTGAGCATTTGTTGCTCCAATCCGATCGGTTTGTTGACATTTCCGTGAATGGTTATCGCGTTAAGTTTTGCTAAGCGAGAAGTTCCCCTTTGATTAATTTCGGTAAATGTGGTCCTCCGGCTTTTTCTATACGCTGTGACTGGGTTCGCCAAATCCTGTCGACTAGACAGAGTTTTCGCGCCACAAATTTCAGCTGTGGCGTCATCGGCGTTTTGGCTGTGCGACGGTAGCTCACGTTGTTAATGGTAACGAGCTTGTTTTAGTCGGTTCTGCAAACACGATCGTCGCCTAAATTTATGATATCACCATTGTACTGCTCAACAGAGTACAGACCAATTAATCTTTGATAAAGACGAGTCTGTCTGTCTGTTGAACTACTACACCGGGCCAAATGGCTGAGGCATATTTGTTCACTTGGCCTAATTGCAACACCGCCTAATATGCAGAACTTGCGTGACGTATCGGTGCAGTAAACATCGCCGTACCTACTGTTCTAATCTATCCTACCATGAATGGTCTGAGTACCATTCCATTTGTCATGGCTCTGTATCTTCTACTCGACGAATGTCGCACTCGCTCAGTCCCCTTTTGATCTCAGGTATTCTAACTTGGCATGTATGACCTAGTTTATTAGTGCATCACCCCAACTCGTCAGTTCTTGTCCATCCCCCAAGCATTGTTGTCTCATTTCCAGATTTATTATCCTGGTGGTGTACCGGATAGGTGGAAAATTCGCAGTCTAATGGCATTTCTCAATTCTGGTTAATATTTTTTTGCATTTTAAGTGAATTACGTTACCGGTTCATTGCCAACTATGGTTACTGCGCTATTAGGATCCGTTTAGAGATAGGAGCACGAAAATTATCACCGAGGTCATACTTTCGTACGGTGATTGATGAACGTGTATGTCCGGCAGAATGCCACAATTTGGCCGTTACGTGTGATGACACTAGTGGATACATACGGTCCTCTGTAATAATAAGACCTAACAAAGTTGAATAAATCGTGAAACACTCGTTTCGGGGTGGTCGGTGTGTTGTTAGCTTGACTGACGGATCGTGCAGTGACCTAGTTCGCACAAACTGGGTGTATTTGATCATATTCCGGAATGATAAAGCTCCGCTTAAATTTTTTACTGGCTCAGACAAAAGTTGCCATCGACGATTATGAACAGAATGAACGCTCACATTTGACGACAGGCGTCGAAATTCCCCGAGACGGCTTGATTTCTCTAAGTTGCTCCCAGGTAAAAATTCTCATCTTAACCGGGAAAATTGTGATGCCTTCGTTCACTAGGAATGAATCCTCCATCTTATCCAAATCGAAGCTATTAACAGGAAATTCGAAAAATATAATCATGAGAATTTCCAGTGGTTTCACTACTGTGAAAACTGATAACAAATGGATGGATATGTCCATATCTACTAAGACGTACAGTCTCGTGTGCGACACAACCTGATGTATTCCAGCAAAACTGTTTTTTATGTAAATAATTCTAACCTGACAGACAAGTATCTTTCATTTCTTGAACCCAGTAAATCCCATATTGTTCAGGGTGTCTTTGATAATGCTGCACCGACAAGGTTGGTCGTGTTATTTTGCAACCCATATCAACTGAGGTGGTGAATTTTTCAACCTTAAATTTATTGAAATGGACTTCTTCGGAGATTTCTCTTTACGACCGACGTATTTGTTAACTCCTAGTTTCTGACCACAGACCGCCTAAAGTGAAGCGATGGTCAAAATGATTTGCCGTGCGGGTCGAGCATTTTTCCGGTTATAACAAATAGCCTCCTTTGTTGTCCGTATAATACATGCTTCCAATCGGCCGAGGGCAAAGCCAACTCACTTTTCTCCACTCCTGTTTGAAATAGCGCGTGGGAATTTATTATCGAGCCCTTTCGATTATGTGCTCATTGCTCTCTGGCAGTTTATTTTTTTTATCCCACTGCAGTGAACATCCTTATCCGGGTCGGATGTGTTCGATTTTTGCATACCGCATCTTGTTATGACATCATCTGTTACAAAAATAATAGGGGGAAAAACATTATCAAGAAGAGGAATAGGAAATATATTTTTCACCAGAACAATCACTCGATGGCCTCGTACGACATTATTCATCTCCTGTTTAATAAAGTAGCTGAATCTTTCGGTTCTCAGTAAGTCTTTCTTCAACGTAGCGAGAACAAAATGGATATTTAACGGAACACACTCATATGGCCTTGAATTTTAGTTCGCGCTTTAGAAATAAACCAGAAGTTTCTTCCGATGAGTTTACCATTCGCTGTGAGTTTGCTGTTAAACTGTTAGACAATGTAATATTCTCCAGATATATTCGCTTCGTTTTTGCTTCTTTATGTTAAACAGGAATATGGTAGAAAATTCAGAAAAAGAAATGTTTCTAGTAGGATCAGCATTTGTTTCTCAATGACGAAAACCACCCTTGATGAATTTTACCCTCTTTGGTTTTACAATGAGATATACTGAACATTTGACTAATTTCGAATTACTGAACGGCAGGCTAATTTACGAGGGTGACCAAGATCACGAAAGGTTCAGAAAATAGGAATTGGTTACAAAGGGAATATTTCGTCTAGCGAATTTCGATAATACCTATAGTCCCGTTAGTTTTGATTTTATCGTTTGTTCATTGGTGTGTATTTTACCCGTCAAAAACCATGAGAACATTATTTCGGGAACAAAATAAGTAACAAGAAATAGCGATTGTCTGTAAAGATCAGGCGAGAGGAAAAACTGACCGAGAATATATTGATTTCGGACCGGATCAGTCGATTGCAATCTTTGGATATCGATCACAGCCATCAACAATGTGACCTTGAAAGCACGAATTCAGCCGCCTTTTGTTTCACTTATATCTAGCGTTGGCATTATGCACAACCGCGAGCCGGGGAACCGTTTGTGATAAGCACATATATGCTTTCGATCGAAGGAATAAAATATTATACACATATGGGCATTAGATTTGCATAATGATTCATCATTAAAGTTGCAATGCCCAGATCACCACTAAAACCCAAGGGAGCACTGTACAACTGTTTCATCCTTATTAGGAATCGTCAGCAACGCACACCCACCGGTGTTCGATTCACAATCGTTCACGCTGGGTTCGAGCCCCAGTTGGGGGCTCGCTGGATGTGCACTTCCGATGGTTTCTAACAGGCATGGAACAGCTGTGGATTGTTTCCGTGGCTTTCAACACTGAGTTGAGCACTGGTATTGCATGATGTATCATAACATAAAGCGTTATAGCCTGTTTGTTCACAATAGTCTAGTTTGGGCCTCATGAGAGTGGGTGGATACCCTTTTTCGAAGAATCCACTGAGGAATCACAACCGTAATTTGCTGAGGGTTCTGCATGGGTCAGTCGAAGCTAATTTCAAGAACGACAACATTACGGTCGCAAGCTGGAATATTTTCATGTAAGCAGTATCTATGGAGAGATGGACAAAGTCTATCGGAAGTACACCGCGGCTTTCATTGTTATTGCCCCCTGACTGGTCTACGTATCCGGTACTCCTCTCTCCAGTCATTGGTTTATTATTAGTGTCATGTTAGAATTTGCAGTAACTATGGAATGTCCAGTTAGTTTTGGATAAACGGCAGTAGTGGCTAAAATCAGAATGAAAAATAACGCACCAAAAAACCCAGCAGTGTATTGTAGGCTGAGATCCGATCAGTGCTCACCTTCCAAAGTGACTATTTTTAGGCCAAGTCACATGAGTCCATTAGCTAAAGAAGCCTCGAGCAACTGTATAACTTTTGCTTGGACAACTTTCCTTTGGACTCCAGCTTTCACGCACATACCTTAGGCCATCCGATCAACCCTACCTCGAGAGCACCAGACTCGAGTTCCGCTCTTGTTAGAGCTCATTAGTGGTGCATATCCTCCGTCACGCAGAAAGTTCGAACCCGGGCCTTTTCACCTCGAAGCCGTGTGTGTTACCACCACGTCATGTCGCTCCCCTGCGGGCTGCTCCAAATCACCGAGTTAACTTAGCTCAGATATCATCCTGTATGAAAGCCAGCAATGCTCGACAGCTTCGAAGTGAGACACTTTCACTGTCCCGTTAACCGGAAGCGAATACCTTCCACCATATCAAGGCTTCTCCACAGGATGGGCCATGGTGATTATTCCGTTTCGTCGGGAAAATAATTATAAGAATGTGCTTGCTTGTAATTAGATTTAGTTCGTCATGATAAGAACGGACTGATTCGTCCTTCTACGGTTATCTCGTTTACATGATCTTTGACGAACGAGCTGGCTGATTCAATTTGAGTGAGTTTTCAACGGCTTCCGATCGCTGAGTTTGGCGTTTAGGTCGCAAACGTTTCGTTACCAGTGTGCCATCAACCTGAGCTACAACCAACCACACCAATTTTCAGAAGTATCGAATGAGGTTCCTTTTAGTTAAGTTAGTCAGCGCACTGAGGGAAATAATGACGAAAACGAAGCAACAAAACCATTTTGTGAAGCATATGACATCAAGTTTCCACAGGGTGCCGTGAACAGACAGATAGTGAAGTGACCTCGTCAAACCGAGGCGAATCGGGCGCTCAAAATCTCGTCAGACGGGGTAATAGTTTGACTAATTGTCAAAAAAAGGTGGCCTTCAGCCAGGATTATCGGAAATGAGAAGAAGCAGCCAACTTCTTGTTTTATGTGTAGGTGCTCGTGTGTGCAGGCAAATTCGTCCATCGTGCTAACTGAAGAAGACGGGACTATTTAATGCAAATCAACATCGGATAATGCGGACGCGTTGAATCGTCTCGTCAGAAAGTTTTTCTTATTATTTCCGCTGTCGCTGGCTGAGGTTAACATGCAAGTAGATCATTATCCTGGTATTTTCTCTGGATTTCGGTGCATTTAGAACTCCTTCAAGCAATTTGGTTTTCGTCAATGCAAGTTGTGAACTGAGGAATATTCATAGTTTATCAGAACTCGGGGATATGTGTGATGGGTGAGAGTAAGACCAATTCGACGATCGTACAGTTTTGGCTAAGATTAACTTAATGAGTTGTATGAGAGATCGACTAAAGTGCACTTAGGTATCGCAACGACTAATGTTCAGGTGAGAGCACTGTTGATAGGCGAATAAGACAGGAATTTTTGCCTAACTGATCAAGCAACATATCGTCATGTAAGTTTTCTTCGGAGTCACCGAATGTATGAAAAACTTTATTCCTACATGATTCGATTCTTTCGCTAAAAACAGCTGAATTGTCATGGATTTTGTCTTTTGAAATTCATAACACCATTCTCTGTGTGTAACAGCCGAGAGATTATCGATCCGGTCCAGATCTTTGAACCGTCAACCTCACAATTCTGTGCCATGGTTCCAGTTTTCGTAGCTGTCCCGTAACACGACCAAAAAATCGAAAGTGAACTAAATGGAAAGCTGATGAACAAGTGAACGGAAAATAAAAGTTTAGACGACGATCATGTAAATGAAGAGTGAGTATGAATGCAGACACGCCACCGGTCGCGACAAATAACCGTTGGTGGATCTCATGGCCTCCAGCCCCTATTCCTTACACATCCTACTCGACTAAACCAACTGGTTTTGGCTTTCATAGGTGATCTTCACTTTTACTGCAGTTCACCGCTTGTTCAGTCCTGTATGCATCTCGTTCAAGTATGCAGCTTGGTCTGTTTTCCATGTGCAATAAATACTGAGATCAAACTATGGCTAGGACCGCCAAACTCAACTCAACTTGAATAGTGATTTTCATTCAGTTATGTTACTGTAACACTCAGAGGCAATGTTCTTTCGACGACGGTAGTACGTGCGTGATCTGCAAAAGCACAAGAGAAGGAAAAACTCAATGAGCCGAGGCCCAGTAAGTGTATCAACAAGCACCAACACTTACATTAAACGAACAACAAGATGGCGGCCTGCAATCTGGCCGTTACAGTACCATATGCACAGTATACTGATCTTCATTACTTGGCTTGGTGTCTGAGTTGCGAATGCCTCATCATCAGCTGGTAAGGTGTCGTCGTTTCATAGGCCGGTAGAATTCTTCCACATGTCCACACTGTTCTATTTCGATTCATCCGATGTATTGGTAAATCCCGATTCACCTTAATGTCTGGGCCGTCTGCTCATCAACTGGATTGCTCTTGTTGAACAAACTGTGTGAATATTTGCTAGAGTAAAACGTCTGTTATCATATATCGTTATTCTGAACCAGTTAGTGTGTCTGATGGACACTTACACGCCAGATTGGCTAAATGGTATTACCGATCCATTTGTAAAATGTTCAAGACCGCCGGTGTAGCCTGCACGGTTCGACTGGCACAGAGCACGCGGTACTACCAGTTTTCCTATGAATAGTAAGCCGTATAACACGAGTTCTCATCTGTGTGTTATAAGTGTTAGCCTTGTCACATCGTTTCCCAACCGTGTCGAACTATTCTCAACCAGAAGTTGTATTGAGCTTGAAAGCTGAAACTTACTGAACCAGTCAATGAACATAGCTGTTGAACAGGTTTTGTAGTGCATAGATTTACGAAAAAGTAACCGATGCAATAACTGACATTTTTTTGTAAGTGGGACTCAGTGGCATGTTTGTATATCAATCCCTGTGAATGTAGTTCGAGCGTAGGGGATGCAGTTCATAACTGTAACTTCATCGAAAGTCAGTTGACACGAAGAAGACAAACGATGCTGAAGGTAACTTTCATTGATGTAACCATATGCACGACGGTAGACACCTTGTGAGAAGGTCATGTTCAGTTACTGCAAAATAGAACTGTGGAAGTCAGTAAACTTTGCCTGCTTAAAATTACTAGATCTTTCCTCGGTCGGACTGCAAGTCGGCAAGTCTTGTCTACTATAAAGAGCACGTAGCAGAGTAACAACTGATCTCTTGGACACGGGTGCATTGTCAGAGATACACACCCCGACAATATTTGGTTGTTTCGTGTTGAGCTTTCTTGAAAAATCCCCAAGGAATTCCTCGAGTTTCACGCAGGTTATTTTGAGGTAACAATTGGATTTCAATTTCCGGAAGTTCAATATGCAAGCCAGATCGTTCAGATTGGCTTGTCCATTAGGGACAACAGTCCGCAGGAAATATTGTCCGAAAGTTAATCTTCCATGTCCCATGGCATCGAGTATTACAACACATTTTGCCAGTATAGAAAAGGCGCATGCTGAACCCGATGTCATACATCCAGTTGACGTATTTTTCCTCATTCTGATCTCGTCAGCGAAACCGTTATTTTCCTTACTCTATGCGGAATATATCCCAGCAATCGATTGGCCTGTACTGTTTTAGTAGGATAAAGCTCGGCTGATGTGCTGCACTAATGTCATGTTGCTATTCCATGCTGTTTGGACTCTTGTGTTGGTATGTTTGTTTTGGGTTATATAAGTCAAGTGCAAAAGTGGTAGATACAAACTACATACTATTAAATAATCTGTTTTTGTCTGTACAGTTAGCTACTGAGTCGACATGACTGATTTTCGAGTTGTTTCTATGACAAATAAACATGAACTTCCTTTCATCCAATACCAAACTGTATGTAAATACCGGCTCAGAATAACGTCGTGACGTGTCTGAGCAGCAACAAGAAAACTTGTACAGTATCGGTAAAGTCCGTGCATGTTTTTACATCCTGCCGAGATCAACGACTCCTGACAGCTGAAACCCTCCAAAATGCATTGGTATCACATGATTGTTGGAGGCTCATCCAAGCGGATTAGTGAGAGACAACAAGTAAATCATCCAACTACATTTGCCAGTTTTAAACTTCCAAATGATCGATTCGAATTCGGCTTTCAGAGCAAATCAAATCCCATTGGTATTCAACGCATCAGATTGGCTTCATAGAAGTTTATATTTCAGGAACTGGGTGAAACCTGAATTATGAAAACACTGCCTCATTCAAAAGTTAGTCACACAAAACTCACCTCATGCATCTTCATCTTGTTTCTGTTAGCCAATGCGATGAACAAGTGGTTCTGATCCTCCTCGAGTTATCACGTTATAGTTTCCCATGCTTACTACTTAAATGAATTTCAGCAACGCGCTTGGGCCCACCACTACGATTCCAACGTGTATGACGGAGAACATCCATTCAGTTTATCCGTTACTTCCCGGTTCTAGATCATCGAGTGGTCTCGGTGTTCGGATTTCGATCGCCAGATAAATCAGTTTGGTCAATGAAATCACACTGGGTTTGTCTGACCGTACTTGTGTTATTGACCTTCCATGGTAATCTGTTACGTGGTTTTCCGTGATTTAGACCAACTAATGCATAATGCCGACTCGCTTGCTCATTACAACTGCTTGTTTTGCTGTCAGATCACGGAAAGTAGTGGGTCTTCGAAGTACATCAGCAGGGAACAAAAATCTCACTGGAACTTGTACTATCGCCTAGTTCCGATCAACTATTCTATCCGATAAAATCACTAGAGTTGGTTGAAGTCAGTGAAACGAGGTCATAAGGGAATCAGAGCTGATCCGGCAGCCTGCTTTGCTGTTTTCATTGCTTCTATGCCCTTGATATACCAGGTAGCATGGGGTCATCAGAGTTCCGTATCGTTCGAACGTTGTTTGAAGTACAATATCAGCCGCTGACACTCGAAGGCTCTTTCCTTGTGTACATTGGTTTACGATGTATTATACTGACGAGCCACATCAAACGGAAATTTTTCAGGCCATTATTTCACCCAAAAACGACGCTTTGAAAACTGGTATCAAACCCCTGACAAACCATCTCCGACTCCCGACCTCACCCTCCCCCCCCTTCCCCCTAGCTGGTTTGCCTGCTCCTATAAACGTAGCAGTTGCAGCTCAGGTTTCCAGTTTGCTCAGGATATAGATGGCAATGTGGAAGTAGTTATCCAATTTATCGAACGGGAATAATAGCAATTCGGAAGAAAGCGTCATTTTCTGTTCTCTGCTGACAGACTAAATCAGTTTCACTCCGTCGAGCCCCGTTTGGTCGTACCTGATGTGATCCGCTCAGTGTGACTGGTGTATGAGACAGTGAGTCACGTGGCCTCAAGTCGGGCCACAGTGCATATTCATTACGATTTTTTTAGGTAATCGATGGAGTATGCTGAATTCAAACGAAACAGCAAACCGGTCGAGATCCGAGCAAAGCTATAGCGTCTAGTTTTTTTTTTGTGGCTATTAAGATCGTGACACGCCCGAAGAAGCACACTGATAACTCACGTGACTAATCCTGGTGCTACTGTGATCAGTCGATCACACCCAATCTGTCACTCGTTTGATCGTACGTTTCGCGTACACGACAACCGCTAGCGCTACTTCCGACACACCTCAGCACAGGCCAGCGTGCGGTCTCCGTACTCAGGCCCCAGTGAGAATACACGTGGTTGGCTCTTTTTCTTGTCGACTTCCTCGACGGACGCGATCTTAACTCTAACAACAGAAACCGCGATTCCATGATCCAGATGTGGAAAGCTATGAGAAAATTCCAATCAGCAATTTTCCACGATCTCTATTAGTTACTGCTGAAATGCTTGCTGGAATTAATGACGATCGATTTCAACCTTCAATGTCACTGTCAGAGTCAACGAACGCAACTGTCACACTGTTTACCAGAACTTTATTGTACCATTTAAGCTAAAAATCCAAGCTATAATAGAACCATAACGACAAACAGACTTTAGGATTCCATGCTCACTCAACAGATAAGCTGCGTACTACAGAGATTATTTTGGTTTTGCAAAGTGTTGGCAACCGTTTTCCGGCAGAAACCATTTATAAACCATTGAAGCTGTGCACAGTTTCAAAATAGGAATACGAACAAGTCGTCGTTAATGCAAATGACACACTACTCTATTTGCCTAATTTCTACCAATGAGAAGATCAGACTGAAAATATCAACAGGGTCACAATCTATGTGCTTCAACTTGTTAGTGGCTGATTTGTCACTTCATATCGAAGCTCATTTCATGGGAAGTCTTAGCGACATAATCAAACGGAATCCAAAGGGCATCTAAACAGAATGCCGGAATGTCTACTATGAAATTATCACTTGGTATTTTTTTTATTAGGTGAGCATAGTTTTCCACACAACACGAAAGCCACTACCTAACAAAAACCCGAAGCTGGTCTGTCTATCTCTTGGTGTTTTGAGAGCACGTGAGTATCTGTCTCCATGACCTCAAAAGATCGGACCAACAGTTCGAAAAATGATTAGCTACTTATGAAATCGTTGGATTAAACTTCAGTTGAACAAAGTTCTTGGAGCTGCAGTGGTCCAACTGTCATCGTGCTGAACTTCGAACCTTTTTGTTCAGGGTTCAGATCCTGCCGATCAGTTCCCGCGTTTGACAGCTTGCAACGGGTCACGACCTCTTTCGTGAAATATTGTACTATTTATGCATGATTAATAAAGAAGTGAAGTAAAAACTTTATCAGGTGGACACGCTTGGGCGAACTTTTAATTTTGAAAATTCACATTAATGCCGTTACAATCAATCTGACGTGAAAATTAACATGATGGAGAAATTGCAAGCAGCACATCCAACCGATGTGCTTGTGTGTGTGATGAGAAGTGACGTGGACACGGTCATGGAGCCATCCGACTGAGAAATGTAGCAGAGTAACTATGATCGCACTGAAATGACAAATATTGGAACGTGGTGTATGCGTGTGTGTATGACGGTACGATCGTAGTCCATGACCATGGCTTATCAGTCCACATCACACAAACGCACCGATCAAATATTGACAGCGCTTGCTCTATCCCTCGGGTTTCTATGTCATATAAACCGTAACGGCATGATTAGGAATTTTCGAGAACAATTGTTTGTCCGACCTTGTTCCTAATGCAGCTATGGGCATTTTCCACTAATGGAAAGGTTGACACTATAACTACTGTTATCATTATTATAGTCACAAGGCATAATAAAAGATCAATTTTCCTGATCGTTGGCAAATATTGCATGCATTCCGACTCAGCCCGATAAACCACAATTCCTTGCTCTGGCAGAAAAAAAGATCACCAATAAGAAGTAGCAAACGGATAACGGATAATGGGAAGTAATAGTGTAATAGTATGTAATGAAATTGGAGGAAGACTCGTGATACATTAGCGTAGTTGACCCCGTCAGTCAAAACGTAGGTGAATCACTTGGAATAAAACCATGAATTTCACGGTGTTCCATGAGACTTATCCCAGTGGTTAAGATTTGTGTGTCTTTCTCTTGTTTTCTTTATAAACTGATGACCTATCCTCCTTTAACAAGAAGGCGAAACGCGGCAGGTACAGTCTTATTAACTAGATCAAACAACACAACATTACACGACATGTACGACCTTTGGTCGTATCCCCACTCGTTCGCATGCTCAACATTCTTCCCGTGTTTTCTCGATTATTTCAGTTGACATCTTGACCGGTGCCATCTTGCTGCCTGCTCACGTTCTGCTGAGATTCGCTTGTTCTTTGGTAGGAATAGTTTTCTCTGTCTAGGGTCGTTTTAGAAATAGTCATTGCTTCATCTACTTTCGACTATTGTTTAGTAGACTGGTTGGCTAGGACATTATTTTACCACAACGTTCCCCACCATCCGCTTCAACCGATACCACCAGTCTCGGCTAGTAATATGGGCAGAGGAAAGCTGCCTTGTGATGTACGCAACACATCCCTGAACAAGTTGAAATAGTTCAACAGTGACATTCAATCATAGTTATGGGTAATTTTTCTGCTTCGTCATATTCAAACAGTACTTCGATTAGATAAGTGGCTAAATACAGGTAGTGCTGGAGAATCATTAAATCAGACCTGTGAAATTGCAGAGCCCCTCTGTACAAATGACTTAACAGTTACAGCATGGAATGTCTTACACGAAAATGAACAAATGCCACACATGAGAACTGTTGATATGATTTGTATAACTGATGACATTTCATGCGATATTCAACCATCAGATGAGTTGAAGTTTCTCGGGGCAACCAAACTCACCCAGCTGAACTTGTTAGGACCCTTCTCGCAAGGTAGGATGAAGTTTTGTTGGATTCGCCCTGTTACACAGCACCACTCAGTCAGTAAACATTTCCGCGCAGTTATTTCTAATATCTAGAAAAACTGTCTTGAATGTTATATGTATCCCGCATGAGCCTGCAGAGCGAACAACACAACCAAACATTGCCAATGTTTCTTCTGATCACTGGTATGTCGTTTATCCACCTGTCTGACGGTACTGATAATGTATCGTGCAGAGTAAAGGTCTTGATTGAGGCTTGGATTATAATCAGGTGTCTGAAGTGATTAAATGTTAAACAGCGTGAACAGGATTGTCGTCCCGTAACTTTCAGGTAAACGAACCCCACGACCCAACACAGAGAACAAAGGCTCGCTTTAATACGAGTACTATACGACAAATTATCAAACAATAACAATAACACACCTCAAATTGTGGGCAAATCGACCACAGAATCAAAACAATCAACAAAAGCTTTCAAAAGCTCAAGCAACAATGGACAGGAAACGCTCGAGACGGCAATGCAGGAAGGAGTCAAGTGGTTTACGAAGAAGGTCCTTATTTATATGGGCGCCTCGAACAGTCAACGGTTGGAAGAGAATTAATGGGTTGGGGAAACACCCACCCAAGAGTAGTGAAGAACAAGTGGAATAGCATGGCTATGAGAACGCGAAAGATCATAGAAAGATGACCAAGTTCACAGATGTAACGTCATTTGAATCGAATGGAGTGTACATGAACGGAGGGTGCATTTTTATAACCACACGGTGGTTCTTCCATAGTTACTCTGTCGGTTAACACTCCTAACCTTCAGAACGATGACAAATGGTTCCACTTGCGGATTTTCGATACTAATACTTGAGGAGGATTACCGGGTACGCGAACCTAAGGAGCGGCAACAACTGCGAAACCGGTTGCATGCTTCCGGGAAAAGTTGTCTTGTCATCCACGTACAACGCCATGGCCAATTTCATTCATTCGACAGGTAAGGCTGACGGAGAGAGGAAGATAATTACATCCAAACGTTTGGGCCCTATCGGGTAACTCAAACAATATTGACTTAGTAATAGAACGGGCCACGGATGCCAGTAGATCACTCCAAAACCGAAGAGTAAGCTTATGTAAGCGATAAAATGTTTAGAATCAGAG
Source organism: Fasciola hepatica (assembly GCA_948099385.1). Classification (NCBI taxonomy): domain Eukaryota; kingdom Metazoa; phylum Platyhelminthes; class Trematoda; order Plagiorchiida; family Fasciolidae; genus Fasciola; species Fasciola hepatica. Next base: position 10,149,937 of record CANUEZ040000111.1, on the reverse strand, counting down.
TTCAATACGAAGAGAGAAGACCAACAATTAAACAACTGACAACCAAGATAAATCGACACCAGTCATAGAACCAAGGCTGAAAATTACGTGACGCAATAGGACCGAACAAACAAATTATCACCCGGCTGAAGAAGCGAAGGGATGGGGGTTGGGGTGGAAACTAGGTGTTAAAGTCCATGGAAAGCAAATTAAACTTTTGGTAAATGCAAGACAGAATCGTGATAGTAAGCAAGGGACCTGGACTAAACCAGTTTAACGGAGTTTCTCGATCCGGCTAGCAGAATTCCCAAGTCCGATTTCAATAAATCTTTACACCGTGCTTTAGGAGCAATCCAGAATACGGCATGGACAAGTAGACGACGTAAGCCCTCAGTCAGCAGGCTTCGGAACAGCAGTCACAAGCTTACAACGCTGATCCTGTAGGTGTGAAACATGAAGAACGTGATACCCCATTCACCTGACTGATGAAACACGGAAACTTCGCAGATCGTCAATATCATCTCTGAGATAGCGCGAACTGGTGCTATCTGCAGGGGAGTCCAACAACTGAAAGTGAACAATTATGAGTAAGGAAATCAAACGAACTAAACCCTTATAGAACATGAAATGACTTGTCTGGATATAGTCTGGTAGACCAGTGCCCGCAATCAGTTAGATCAGACTAGCTTAGGTTCGCGTTTAGAACACAGCACGACGATCCGGGCTGGCACACACTTGTTTACCAGTACCTGTGTGATTCCTGTACATAATGATCATCGGCCCCGTTTGCTCGAGCCTGTTGGTCTCAGTAACTTTCATGCTATATGGATCTAACTATGTGCTTCTCAGGCAGAGTCGAATTGAAAGTGACTTTCATTCTTTCTAAGTAGTGGTTATTTCGTGTCTCGTGTAAAAAAGAGCACCAAGAACTGGGGTCTATAGCTCAGACATTTAGGGGTAAACAGTTAGACGGGAAGTCACTGAAGAAGTAAGTGGAATACTCCAAAATTCGGTTTGAATATTAGCACTGAAGCCAAAACCAGTTTTCCCATTGCTGAAGGTTGGCGGGCTATTGGTGGGTGTTGGATTTGTTCGTATTTAAGTGTTTATTGTCTCTTACAAGAAGCCTATCGAAACTTTCACGAAAAAACCTCCCACAGTAGGCTCAGAGAAACACTGATGGAAAATGGACTTACAGCTAGTCCTAGTGGTAGCACCATCCTGGTCTATCCGCAGTCAAATAATCTAACTTTCGTTTCTTCACCGTGCAATAAAAATTGCGCAACATTTCAGGAGGGAAAATACGGCGGAATATGCAATGCGCAATAAGGAAGTTTCGATCCTGTGATCCCAACAGGTTGCTTAACCACTGCTATGTCGTCTTTGTCACAAACGTGTTCAATTGTCTTCGCTGCTCGGTCACAAAGTCTTGGAAAGCCCATGACACACACACACACACAAACACACACACATTGCAAAGAAGTGTGATAGAGCTCGCTTCATTATGAATTGACCGTAATTTAAATAGGTACTTATTCGGGAACGAATTATTTAGTGTTAAGTTTGGCTGTACCCACAGAACACCCTGGGGATACCAATCTCCGACTACACATTGGATTGTCCCGAAAAGCAGCTCGTTGATACCGCGATGATATAATACAGAAACAAGCACCATAGCGTATGAGACTGTGGTGTCCACTGGTGGGATTTCTTTAGCACCACGAAATCACTTGTTATCTGTCCAGACGCTCCGTAGACAGTTCACAAGACTACGTAACTCACCCCCAACATGTATTACTGATTCATATGGCGCAATTTCAACTCACCTGTATCGGCATTGATTCGTGTGACCTCGCAGTCGTTATCATCCGTATTCCTGGAAGCAAAGGCTCGTGACCACGACCGCTAGTAAAATTAGAAATGGTCACTAAAGGTAGTCAGTATAGATTTAGTCGAACAATCGTGTCTACACCTTTTCCGCCACTTTCATATGGAAAAAATCTGGATACAATGAATAATAAAGTTGGCGAAAGTCAACCATTCGTTGGGATCAAAAGTATATTAGGATCCAACGGAAAGACCATGCAAAGTACATTCCGCATTCTGATCGCATCTCGGTTAAATCTTATAGCAATACGTTGTCTTAGTATTTATTCAATTTCCATGATCACTTAATATTCTACGTATGAGGACTCTGTTCCCGTCATCATGAAAAGTACCACAAAATGCTCCCGCTTGCTGAATAACCTTGACGCAGGGTCTCCCTCGGGTATAACAGTATTGAAATCAATGTTGCACCCAAACTCTCCTTAACACCTACGCTGGTCTTATCCGGTCCCCGCCTGTCAGACTGATGATAGTCCGTGGATGATTCATTGTCACCTAGCTCCTTGTTACGCCTGACCTGTTGGAATCTTATGTGGTTGTTCACTCCAGGTCTCAAAGTCAGGTTGCCATTATCCTTAAGTAGAACTGTTTGTTCGACTCTACGGCGTATTTTAACGAAGACGGCAGGACGGGTGGGGAACACATGGATTTGAGCAGCCAAACAAGTCCACTCCGTGAAATTTGTACAACCGTTTATATGAGTCCTTTTTCCAGACCGAACTTTAGCAACATTGATCCTCCGTCTGCCTGGGTATTTGGGCTACTTTCTGACCAGTTGCCTGCGACCGTTAGCTTGATTCTTTTGCGCACCATTTCCGTCCGGTTGGTCCGAATGTTCCGGTTGATGGCATGTTCGTAGCCCCTCAAGTGGGCTATCTTGCTGGTTACCTGAGCTCCCGCTGCTTCCCACCTGCCAGCCCGTATGCCTCTTTTTGTCTGCTGCGAAAAGCATCCGACGTGTTTACCATCCGCTATTTGGTCTGTGGCTCTCGATTGGCTCGCCCGATCGGTTCGATACTCACATTGTTCTGTTGCTGCAGCACTCGCCGCTACAGTATTATCCTTCCACTTCATACAAATGCTAGCGAAGAATACGAATTAAATCGAAATCTATCACGCCATTGCTTACTAGTAGTGTATGGGATTGATGGATCTTTGATTGGTTGACTGAAGACCACATCTGAACAAGCTTAACTTGGTAATTCGGATCAGCCCGGACGGGAGAGGGGTGGCGCAGTGGCAACACACACGCCTTTGAGGCTAAAGGGCCCAGGTTCGAACCCTGGGTGTGGCTGAGGATATGCACCACTGATGAGCTCTGACAAGAGCGAAACTCGAGTCTGATGTTTCCGAGTGCAGGTTAGTCGGATGACGTGAGGTTTGTGCTTGAAAGGTGGAATCCAAAAGACAGTCAACCAATCAAAGTATATGGTCTGATTTCATGCACACCTGCACATAGACGAACACGGAAACGGTTTGGGGAAATTATGAAAAATTAACCCACAGTGTACTTGGTCATTTTATGAACATCTACTGACGAGGTGAATTTTTACGAACTGCAATCATTTACCAATTCCCACGAAGACTGTGTGAATCAACAGGTAAGAGTGCTCGCTTATCAGTTTAATTGACACAGGGTTGTGCGGAGAATACACGTAGCAACCAGTGGACAGGATAGTTACACACAACCAGATGCATGCGGGAGTGGGCATTACAGCTGTTCTATGGTTCTTTAATAGTGATTTATAAGAAAACAGAGTGATTGTTGATAGGTAAAGAACAAGAAGAAGAAGAAGAAGAAGAAGAAGAAGAAGAAGAGAGAAAACTATTTTGACGTATAAACAAGCAGATCAGCTATCCACCACCAACAAGATTGTCTCCAAATTAATTTGGACCAATAGTCCGGTTTGGGTTCCCTGGATTCCGGTTTTATCAGTGCATTCTGATTGCATGCATTTTAGGTGTCATTTTTATTGTTTTTTTTAGATGAATAATCAACTGCGAGCATCGGTTACCAGTCTGTGCCAGTGCTCCTCCGGTAATATGCCCGTGCCAGCATAAAACATTCCTAAACTGGATTTGGCGAGACGGAACGAGCGGACGACCGACGCGACTCTGCCTCGGCTTGATTTGAGGTGGTACCGGAAGTATGCGGTCCCTTGTTAGCTGATAGTCGGTCCATTTCTGTGGCACTTCTTGATCGCCTGGTTTCCGTACTATTCACGGACGGTTCGCGTGCAATTAGCGGTCTTGTACTGAGTGAGGACATGCTTCGATTTCGTTGTGCATTTGGTTCCGGAGGTAATAGTCCAGTGATCGATTCCCGGTTACGTGACATCCGAACTGGTTCATCCAGGGTCTTGTGGGCAGCTGAAGTCGCTGCCTGTTGTCGTCGTGGGGACAGTGAGAACACATAGGCACGACGATTTGGTGAAGTGGATTTCACCAATGACATTTCACCACGTCTGCGATCCAATTCAGCCATGAGAAGACGACCCTCTGCTTCGGCTTGTGTTCGTAGCTGATGATACAAAAAGACAAAAAAATGTAGGAATTACTTACATGTATGCTAGCTATCCCAAATTATTTGATTCGACTAGTTTCTGTGTCGCTCATGATCAACCGCTAAGGAACACCAAAATTATTGACTATTTGGTATATCGAACCGTTTCTGTGAATTAGTTAAGGACAGAATTGGGTTTTTTAGTGTTTACCGTGGTTTGGTCATAAATCCCTTATATTGACTGCATTACTTCCTGTCACTGTGTTTTGTGTTACTAAAACCCAACATCAGAATTTAAAATTGCGAAATATTCCTATCGTATTAATCAAAACACGAGTCACAGGCGAAAATACATTTTCCGTAATCTCATTTATACGAAAGCGAATTAGGAAAAAAACTGGAACTTTTTGCGTAGAGATAATTAGTCCAAGAACTCCAAATCCCCCGGCGAACGATCAGCCATGTCACACTTGAGCACGGCAGTCAAGTAAGCTTGGTATCACCGGTTACATAAATTGGCTGTGCACAGGTGTTTCTTCATTGAAGTTTATTCATCTACCCCGCTCCACCCTCATCTATCCATACCGACTTGACGAGACTTTTCCCACACTTTTCTCATTAACTCGTTTTCATATAAATATGATCGTAATGGCTTGAGAATGCAATCACCGGAAAACATATTTGCCTACAAATCGTGTTCTGACCAATCAGTTCATTAGGCCAATATTCGATCCATTTGTGTTAAATGCGATTAGCAACTCGACGGTCCGAATATCACTCTCGTCCGTATTTCCTGTTTGTGTCCAGTCTGCTTTGAAATTGGTAGCCTACATTGCAGTGGAAATAAAACGTTCAATATTTCTTAATTCTCCGATTTACTCGCTCGAAGTTACAAATTCCTTCGGTTCAATGAAATGGGTTACAGACAAAGTCAAACAATCATCGTCCTGAACGAACCTGATGATGTTCAGCCAATACTGAAGAATATTAATGCAGTCGGTTAGTCATCCAGATATAACAACATAATACTTACATCCAAGGTCGGAACTCGGGACCGTGTGCCATCGTTCTGAAGGTTGTCCTTGACTAACCGACGAAATAACTTTGTAAGAATCACCTTGTGATTCTGAAAATAGACTCTTCTTTCACGTAGGTTTCTCACGATTCAAATGAGATTAAGGTGATGAATTCAATGTGGAGTGCTCAAGTATAGGGATGATTGGGCAAGAGAGTACCGGGTACGCATACCTGATGAGCAGCAACAACCGCGAAACCGGTTGTGTGCTTCCGGGGAGATTTTGTCCTGTCATCCACTTACAATAATATACTACTTACACTCATCCGAACTTAAAATTCATTTGTGAAACTGGAAACGACAACTTATTGGCCTTCTTGGATGTGCTAACAACTCGAAGACCAGCAATCAGTATTTTGTGAGGAAACATGGTCCGGGCAATGCCTCCACTTCAAAATTTTCTCCCCTACTGAACATAAAAGCCCATTACACAGAACCTAATTTTTCAGGGCTGGCAAAAAAATCTGCGAAGGATGTCCTCGCAACCGAGACAGAAAATCTCACCGCGTTGTGCGCTAATGAGTACCAAGAATCTTTCATTCGTTTCTATAGCAGACAAAAGAGTATAGCATCCGCACCCCTCGACACTGTGACAAAAAGTGCATTTACATCTCTTCCTTATAAGGGGAACGGATTGATGCAACTTATTGCACATCGTATTAAAAGCGCGCTACGGAGAACCCACTGGGCAGAAACATTACGGCTACCGTCCGTCTCACTCGTCGCCTTCCCACACCTCCAACCAGAGACTGCATCTCTCTGGATTCTACATCTCATTGCACTTACGCTTTCTTCTTCAGTTACAAGGACGCAAGTATCGGTAGAACCGACAGAAAGCTAAGCACCAGAATGGTCGAACACACCCAAGTGTTTACAGGACACGATGATTCACTCCTATTCCCGATTGGTGATCGGGACACGCAGACCCACCTCGTCTATTGCTAGCCACTTGATCGATAGGGGACACAAGGTCATCCAAACCAATAAGTTCTCCGCCATCCTACGTCATCGTGATCCACAACGTCTGACGATACCGGAGGCGTTATCGATCAGCCAGCTTGGCCCTACGTTGTACGTACAAAAACGTTTGAATTTTACCCTTCACCCGCCAATGGCTCTGGCCAATCATGTACAAGAAAAGCACACAGACTCCGACACACACACACACAAACACATTTGTATGAACTAATGCCATATTTTCAGGCAACTCATTGCATGTTATCTGTATAGTATTATACGTCCTAGACCGATGAGAGTATACAAAAGGAATTCCTCTCACAGCATTTGGCTTCTGTGTTGTTTGTTCGAAGTCACAGTTGCATCTTTACCGCAGTCTTTGTTTCTCCATTTTGTTCTGTCGCTTGATACAAATCTCAAATCAACTATAATGAGCAACTCTTGCATCCAGAGAAACGAATAAATGTTCAGCTGTCCCATAAAACTTCAACATTACAATAGTAACACACTACGGCCTCAGTTTTGTAATAAATCATTCTGGTTTGTTATAAAAAATTTAACACGATAAGATAACATGACATTTGTACGATTTGATGAGAGGAAGTGAGTGTTTGTAATTAGAATGGGCAAAAAACTGACACTTTTGTTAAGTAGAAGTGAAAAGGACGCGTCACATCCGACGGTATTGTACGAAATAGCTACTGGCCTATTAAAATCCAATGCACGGGGAAAGATATTCATGGGCTGTGCCACCCTCATCTATGAAGATGCGAAGAAGATCTGTGGGAAAGTCACTTCTCGATAACTAGTCTGGGTAGGATAGCAGAAGATTCACAAATTCCATGCTGCCGGATTCATGCATACAAAACAATTTTAAGTAGACAAAAAGGAATAGAGAACAAGGGTTATTTAATGTATAATGACCTTATTAACCATGACAAAAACGGTGGCAACATGGACATATAACAACAGGTATCAAGTTAGAAAATTGCCCATTATGGTTACTTTCAGTTTCCATCTATGCTTGCAACCTGTTACAGTTACATACGTGTTTCTTATTGCTGGCCATTCTTACCACTTTCTACTGAACTTTAACGCAAAGTCATCTGTGAAACACGCACCAGGACCAACACAGTCAGCTGAGATAAAGGAGAAAACGAGAAGAAAAAATCAATGTCAAGTGTCAGCACATTTTCTAGTTCTCAAATCGAATTGAAATATGAGATTTCAGAATCTTCTGTGACAGTATTTCTCAAACTAAACTGATTTACAGTCGGAGAGGTTCACAGTGTATAGCATTCAGTATAGTATACACTAGACTACTGAAATCTGCAAATCTTAGTGGTGAGCTGTTACCCTTATCAGATCAAACTATCCGGACGGTTAGAGCTGATATGACAAAGTAGCCGCGTGAATCCTCTGAAGTGGATTTGCTCGCATGGACTTGAACCATGACCAAGTTTGCTGAAGACAGAATACTGACGTGGATGTTATCACAACGAATTTAGCGCCGTAGTGCTTAAAAGGTAATTTATTTTCTTTAGTGAAGTGAGTCATTATGCAGCATCAAAGCTCTACTAGCAGTTTTCAACCCTTGAACGAAGGTATACAGTTGTTTTTCATCTGGCTTGTTAGAAATTATTACAAGTGCATATGGCTTCACTAAGGTTCCAAAAGGGAGAAGTCCTTCATGAGAATCGATATCCGAGCGGATGATGGACAGTCATCATTCATATCTGAAGATGGAAGTGTTTTATATCATTTAGTTTTATTATTCTGTTATTCTTTTATTCACCATCTTTTCTTCTCTTAAAAATGGTACGAAACTTCAGGAACGGGGTCACGGCCAATTAGAAGCTGCCAATTGAGAAAGGTGGTCGGTAACTGTGGAGTCAAGAGTCCAGTCCGAGGACAAAAGGGTCTAAAGTTCACCGTGATGGGTGTCGCCGATGTTGGCACCAAACAAACCCCGTGAGAGCACGCAGTCCGGATAGCCTAGCAGTAAGGTGTTCGACTCGGATCTTTTACCCCTCGGTTGACGTCCCAGTTGGGCGTCGGTGGATTTCCGATGCTGATGATACCTAACAAACCAATGGTTTCATGAATTTCACTGCTAAGCTGAGCAGTGACATTACTTGATGAATTTCCTCCCAAGCAATATGACATTAGTTACACATTTTACACCATTTATCCTGTCAAAAATCAAGCACAAATTTTTTCTCAGTCTTTCTTGCGTTGACAAGCAAAAAGCAAACGGTAAAGAATGAAACCACGATTCTCAGGTACAAAGGAAGATGTGAAAAACGTGCCTTAATTGCTTTCGTCAAACTCAGCATGATCTCAGCCAGTCGGTACTCTTCCGAAGTGACTTCGCGACGCTTCTCCATCGTGCGGGCGAATTCTTCTTCCTAAAATTATAAATAATAAAGACAAATTATTAAACAATATGTCCGTCCTGGTTTCTCATTATTGTCTTTTTCTTCATGAAACAGTTAGTAACGCTACTACCTGACTCCTCGTGGATTTCGCAGTCCCGTTTACGACAGGACCATCCAGAGGTGCTTTGGACGACTGCTCGAAACTACGAGGCCTGTGAAAACATTTTCAAGTGCCAATTCTGGCTAGTGCGTTAATCATCCGTGCACCTTATAGCTACCGGCATCTAGTTTCCCTTAGCGTTCATCTGTTTTGCTTGTGCATCTACTGCCCACCTGAATTGTGAGACTTGACTCTCTCCAGTTTTTCTGGTACAGTTCTTGTTTGGCTAACAACTGTCATTTTTTCCGCCATCTGCTTGCTCATCATGCCCGATGAACACGTCTAATTGTTCCGAATTCTTTGTGGATAGCGGATTCCAGACATGGGCACAATGTTTACCATTTTAGATGCTGATCTACAGGCTTTATGTACTCTATGACAAAGAGCTTACATCCACGTCACTGAACTAGCGGCAAATATCATTTTACCATTCTATTTTCGATACTACAAGGCCCATATTGTTGGCAAGTGGAAGTTTTACTTCTTACTATGTGAATAGGATTAAAGCTGATGCATAAAAACGATACGAGAAAGCTGCGGTGAATGAGGTTCAGCTTTTCCGTTTGAACTGACCCAATATCTTATCTAAATGTTCCCAAATTCGTCTGAATGATCAGCACTTTTACTTACGCGAACACTAGAAACGCTTAGAATTTCATAGGAAGACCAAAATTCTTCTCAATACAAGCTTTAACCTGTTGAGAAAATTCGTGAGTGGAGCTAAAGTATTCGACAAAGACGCACGGAAAAAGGTCCAAGGTAAATAAAACCTTTCTTGATTATATTCCCGGGGGCAGCACTAATGGACGACATACTTTTTATCCCTTCGTCCTTGATTGAAACCGTCCGAGAACAGAAAAATTTAATGGAACACTGATGTGCAAGAACAAGTATAGTTAATGGGGACAAATCAGTGTAACTGTCAAGATCCCGTTAGACTCAAATGAGTACTCTTGGCTTGCGCATGGTATCAATGAGAATCAACACTTGTCCGTTTCAAATTGCTCTCTGAGTTCACTGATGAAACCAGTAATTTAGACGGGCGGCCACTGTGGTTCGTTTGACACGTGTGTGGTGACCGCGGGATGAAATTATATCTCAGTGAATCGCACATGACAGTACTGTGTGAATCGCGTTTTTGCATAATTTCGGATCACACTGAGGTCGACGACTTTTAGAGACTCAAGATCTCTCAATCGCTGTTGAAGTTCAGACTTTGAAAAGAAATGGTATGAGCTCTCTGGTTAAAACCGTAGTTGGAGGGTCAAATTCATTCATCACATGACTGCGCAGTTAATAAAATCGGGATTTTATAAGTTTGCTCAATCGGTCGAAGCTTTTGTCCCCGATGAACTCACGAATTTCTGGCAGTGGAATATCGTCTCAGGTGTGAAACCAATGAGCATCGTTCACATAGTTGCTAACGCTCATACCACTCTTACCTGAATGTATCCTAGATATGGTACGGAATTTTTTGAAATCCCGGAGATTTCGTTCTGTCCGATCGTGAAAGTTGTCACAATGGTTGCCTGGTCGAATATCAATTCTGACTGTAGCTGTTTTGTGATTCAGGCTCGTTGCGGCTATTTCCCACCTGCCGCGTTCCAATTACGTCTTCCGTTTTTCAGACCTCAATCACTGCAGTTGGGAACTAAAGTATGCAAATTGGGGATTTTTTTGAGGGTTTGGGCTCACACGTCATCGGTGGACGGCCTAGCCACATTAGCGGACATCAGGCCATTGCCTGTCCAGAAACCAGGTCACGGCTTATGCCAAAGGGATAATGAAAGACGGAACAGCTGATTGATGGCGCGTGCCGATTAAGACGAAAAATGATGCCCCTTAAACAGTGGTTGGTAGTTTGAATAACCAGTCAGAAGAAATGATACCCGATGGCAGTTTGGACTAACTGGTTTGTGGCGCAATGATTGATAACAGTGGCTCTTTATCATGTATGGAGAGTATGTCCTGAGGTAATAAAATGAGGTAGTATGAAGGCAGAAGAGTCTTCTTGGTAGAGCTAGCGGGACGGACTAGAACGCTGTTCAGATCTCAGAGACTAGAACTACAAATCGTACAGTTTGGTGAGTAATGCTAATCAAAAGTTCCTTCACACACCCCCTCCCCCCATTCTTCGTTGATTATCTAATACCGTTCACATCAATTTTGGTCATGGAGACTGCATTAAATATCCCCCTTTTAATCGATTATTTCTGTATTGCTCCCACTGCTCATACAGAAAGTATGGTTCTGAGGAACTTTGACATATTTGCAAAGTGTAGAAAAATCCCTTTCAGTGGGACACAATGAATTCCGTGTAAAAATCCTATTGATTCCAACTACACACTTCCCTTCAATTGGTACTCCGGCAAACGTTTTTGTTGTCTTTTGGGGATAGAGGAGACTGTGAATTTACAAATGTGTCATTTTTCACTGACGTAAAGCAGCTCCCCGAACAGCGAGTGTGTCGCAGAAGTTCCGTCTAATTATTCGCACCGAACGTGCTTCGGATAGCGTTCGATAATGGTTCCCCTGATTTTTAGTTACTTTTTCCATTTCACATCGTGGTCCGTAGTCCGGATTGAATTATTCCTTTTTTCCCGAATATTCGTTTTATAAACGAAGAAATAATCATCATGGACTAAGGGGAATTTGGAATGAAAAATGCCGGTAGAAGTTCTACAAGCCCTGAACGCATCGGTTAACTTGTTTGCACAGTAAGCTTTCAGTGGTTCACGCCTAGTGAGCAGGCTGTTGGCAGCCGTACTAATGTTCGATTATTGTAAGTGTACGATCCTGAGATGCACTTGTTGGGCTATGGCTCACGGAAATTTTCTTCTCGTTGAGTTCTGCAGACTGGACACTTGCAATCCTCGGGGAAGGCACTTTCCTTGCCTACTTCACGTGGATCTCTCTCTATAGTCAAAACTCCGACATTCTTTGCAAACCGAGAAACTCAGTTACACCGGTTTGGTCACCCAGTAAGATTGTATCACCAGCCTAGTGACACAGAAAAAGGGAATTAAACACTAAGCTGTGAAGAGTGAACGTTTCACACGGAATTAATTGCTAAACCCTCGTCGTACATTTCAATTCGGAGCACTCCCCTACCTGTGGTATCCAATAATATCGGAACCGCGACGTGAAAACAAACATGTGGCCACTGCCGTGTAAGCCAAATTAAAAGGCATAGTGATGATTCCGCGAATGAGACTACTCCATAGCTTACAGTAGTGTTTGTCTTTCGAGCAGATGTGTTGTGATGTTGAGTTGTGGTACACCTGAACAATATGACATTTTGAACAGCCAGATGTCACTTAATGATTTCGTCTTTTATTGAGTAAATCGATTCATACATACACAAACGATGCAAATTAGCATTTTTGATAACAGGTGAACAATTTCAGAGAATAACGAGTTTATGTAAAAGTAAACTTATTCTTCTATTTCAATGAATGTATTTGAATGGTACAAGGGATCACGTGACAGTAGTGAATTACTCAAACATCAACCCTAAGATACCTCTTCATGATCAGTTCGAACTTTTCAGGTTACAAATGCATTTCTACTAGCTAGTTTGAAAACTGGTTCAAAGATGGATGGTATTCCGAACCAATAAAAGTTATCTGACGTATTTTTTAGCATGAGCACACTGGTACATCCAGCACCACAGTGGTTTCATAGTATGAATGATTATCCAGCAACGAGAACAAGATAATCACAGCTTGCGAAAATGGCCTGAACTGAACTGAACCAATCTGAACAGAATCGAGCTCAACCTAAACGAGCTGATGAAAAGTTCATTCTCTTGTAGATTGCATTTCTAAATCGAGTCCTTAGTTCGAATGAACTGATGCACTGCAGAAGAAAAAGGGGTAAACACTAATTGCTAACCCGAATCTCATTCTGTTCTTCCATACGGGAGGGGGGAGGGGAAACTCAGCTTACAACTCACCTCCAAAGTGCCCGTGGTGCAGTGTCTCATGGAAGCCACTGCACGTCGCATCAAAGCATCCAACACGGCCCGATGATCCATCATTCGGTCCTCCAACATGGGCGCTTGTTTCTTGGCCGCATAGTATCGTTGTTTCCATTCATCACGCACTGTGGCAACGGTTAGATTGTCAAAAATATCCGAGTGAATCGAAGATGAAAAATACATTATTTCAGTAGTAGTAGTAGTAGTAGTAGTAGTAGTAGTAGTAGTAGTAGTAGTAGTAGTAGTAGTAGTAGTAGTAGTAGTAGTAGTAGTAGTAGTAGTAGTAGTAGTAGTAGTAGTAGTAGTAGTAGTAGTAGTAGTAGTAGTAGTAGTAGTAGTAGTAGTAATGAGATTGATGCACTCCAGCTACTCTCGAAAGATATGAAATAGGCAGGCTTAGACTTTGTCCTTCACTATGGTAAGCATATAATATAACCTATTCCATCATGCATGACTTTTCAGAAGACTGCGGGATTCCCCTGAGCTGTGAACAAATAACTCAACTCTATGTCTATACTTTAATCATCTTGCTATTATTGCCATGGCTAAAGATAGTACGAACGCTCAGCCTACCGCTGAAAGATCATGGCAAGTGCTTCACATTCAGCATGAATTATCTGAAAGGCATACCTACCGGGTTCCAGTTCAAAGTGGAATCCGGTGTGAAACCTGCGCATCAATCTAAAATGACAATCTGGTCTAACTTTGCACGGCCTGATACTATGATCGGTACATGATACTACGGTCAATTCTCACTGACTATTTCGTTCACAGCTTCACACCTATACACGATCAACAACTCCCGGTACAAGCATCTTCTCGGAAACTTAAAATGCGACGAGGCTATTTCAGTCAGATTAATACTATCTAGGGTAGCCTATTAGTCACTGTGATAGACTGACAATCAAGCTGTACAACGGGTTTTGTGCTCTAGTCCTTGTTAGGATTCCGCAGGTTCGCATTACACATGTTCCTTGACAAGCCTGATGCGACATTTGTGCATTTTCACTGGTAAAAAATCATTTCATAGATAACTGAGTTTTTTTATTCATCCGCTTATTTGTTTATCAGTCTAGAGCTGTCCAATATAATCAATAAACTGGAACTCGCACGTATGTGAATAACTTACCAGTTGCGGTAGAATGCACGAACAATATCGGCTGTCTGCAACATCGAATTAACGGGCAGCTCTTATCCATACTCAGCCCTATCGATTGGTGTTAGTTTATCGCATGTATGAATCCAACTTAACCGGTGGAACAACTGCACAATTACCAAAGCGGTTAATCACATCTACCCAGATTTGCCGACTGGGGGGGTGGGTCGTTGCACATGAAAATTTGCGTGGTTTGTACTACCAGTAGGGTTTTTGCTTTTCTTAGAGTAGGGATAATTTGATTAATGAGTATGCGTACGTATCACCTCGGTCCGAATGGTTCGCATGATTAACTGGAAGTCTGAATAGTCAGTAGAACTCACCATAACGACCAGAGGTGACTTTGCTGAGTTTTGAGTCCATTAAAGTTGACTGTTGAATTTTTTTCGGTAATTTGTTCAGCCATGATGAGCAGCTACAATAATTTCTTTCGGCTGGTACCATCCCCGGCAATTTTGACAGTTTTTCTTGGTACGTACTTAGGGGTTCTCCTGTCAGAAAATGTTTCCTGTTCCGTGAACACTACGATGAGTTCGCTGAACCTGCTCAGCTTATTCTTATGCCCCTTGCATCACATTTCTCTTCATTTTCAGAGATGAAGCTTCATTAAATTTCTGCTGTCCCGGTTCTCATTACTTGCAATACATAAATAACTTTTAAAACACTGGGTTGTGTTTGTCCAGCTCACGAGAACAGAATTATGATGCGCGTCGTGAGATTCAAGAATGTCGTTTGCAGTTATCGATTGTGAACATGAAAGTGTCAGTTTGTGTATTGTACAGTACGAAAAATATCACAATGAAGTAGGCTAGATTGAAAGTTCTTACAATGAGCCCAGTGAGACAGGGAGACAGAGAAATCCA